>OY283140.1:36094188-37403568 GCA_958299785.1 Medicago lupulina | reverse complement strand
CTATGAAATACATATGGATATTGAAGTATTATGTTGATATTTAGGGTGTTAGATTCAATTGATGAATTATATATTATTATTATTGTTTGTTAATCTCACCCCTTCTGCTTGAAAATGTTGCCCTTCGTATGGGTAACTTGCAGGTGATCCAGAATAGTAGAAGTGGTGGCTCATGTGTCTTAGGGCTCTGATACGTAACGGGATGGGAATTAGTTATTGTATTTTCATTCCTTTATGTATCAAATTTTGAAGCATGTTGTTGGAGTTTCATTTTGAAAATAAATGTTGAATATTTCTTGTGTTGGGGCCTTTGTGCCAGAATTATATAATGTGGTTGTAATGTTTAAAAGGATTTTTCCGCTGCAATATTTTGTTGTTGACGTTGTTGAATAAATAGTATTTTCAATCTATTTATGAAATTTATGAAAATCGGTGTAATGCTCTGTTTGTTGATTTACTCTGATTTTATATTAATAATTAGTTGTTGGGATAACGGGGTGTTACACCCATCCCGTCACATATCAGAGCATGACTCCTAAGACGACGCGAAGAATCAACTCACATCAGCGGTTACTCTTGAGTATCTGCACGTTACCCACGTAGAGGCAACATTCAAACAGAAGGGGTGAGATTTCCCATTCAATAATAATAAGCAACAATTCATGTAAAGAATTAATCAATGCAAAACAACAACAATTTATCATTAAGAATACTTCATATAATTCCAACAATAATCATCATTCAACTTCATTCAATAAAGCAACGACAACGACTCAACAATGCAACAACAACTACTCAACAAATGCAACATATTATGCATGTGGTACCAACAGAGCTACAACTCCCTTCGCTAATGCCGTAATTCGGCTTGACAAGCTACAACCCCCTTCGCTTATGAAACAACAGAGCTACAGCTCCCTTCGCTAATGCCATAATTTGGCTTGACAGGCTACATCCCCCTTGGCTTGACAATGCTTATACAATGACACAACTTAAATGCAACAACCGTAACATCGTATAAACATATTAAATCAACCACAGAAGATTTGCACATCAACTCAAAACCACTGGAAAGATAAATCAGTTATCAACAATTGTCATATTTATGTCAAAGTCCAACTCAAAACAGAAACGTGTGAAAAAGACACAAGAACGCGAAACAAGCAATCTGCCACTGGATAGTTTGCTAGGCAAGCTCAATTACTCGTTGTGGCGAGTTGAGATCTACTCACTAGGCGGAGAAAAACACTCGTTGTGGCAAATTGAGACCTACTCGCTAGGCGACTAAGGACGCTCGCTGAGCGAGCGATGACATCTATTCGCTAGGCGAGTTTGAGCACTCGATGTGGCGAGCGACGACAGACAGGTCTACAAATAGACCTCTGTTCTCACTCCAAAACCCCAATTTTGACAACCCAAACTCTAAAATTGATAGGAAACATGACCTACTGTTATTCTACAACCTATACATCACTTTCTTACATTAATTCATGGGATTACCTACACTTTCAACAAATTTTATTGAATTTAAAACTAACTTCTATAACATCCAAAAATTCAACAACAACAACATGATTAAACCTCTTTCAGAATCATATGCTTAAGATTAAAGAAGGTTAGTCCCAACCTTACCTTAGGTTGGTTGAATTCTGAATTCTACAAGCATTCTCTTCTCTGACTTCTCCCTTTCTCTTTTTCTCCCAAAAATGTTTTTACGTGTTCTGACTTTCTATTCCTCACCTCTCCTACTCTTAACCTAATAAATTCTCCTTATTCCAAAATTGTCCTTACTGCCTCATTATTCTACTTTAATTTTATTCCTTCACTAATAATACTATAATAAGCTACTAATATTTACTAACACATAACACAAAACATCACACATCGCAATTATTCAAATAAATATGCAAAAGACAATAGACTAGATAAAATAAATAAATAAATAAAAATAGGGTCTTACAACTCTCCCCCACTTAGAATATTTTCGTCCTCGAAAATGTACCTCATGCAAACAACTCTAGATACGACTCCAGCATCTTGCTCTCCAACTCCCACGTTAAACTTTCACCAGCCGCTCCTCCCAGACGACTTTTACAAGAGGTATCTCCGTGCCTCTCAACTTCTTCACTTCACGACCTTCAATCCTCACTAGTAAGGCCTCGATCGTAAGGTTGTCCCTCACTTGCACATCATCTCTTGGAATCACATGAGATGGATCTGAAACATACTTTCGAAGTTGTGACACATGAAACACATCGTGTAAGTTCGAAAGATGCGGTGGAAAACCCACTCTATACGCAACCGTCCCAACCCTCTAAGAAATATGATACGGCCCAATGAACCTCAGAGTCAATTTCTTTGATTTTAGCGCCCGTCCAACACCGGTCACGGGAGTGACTCTCAAAAACACATGGTCTCCTTCTTGAAACTCAAGGTCCTTCCTACACTTATCATGGTAACTCTTCTGTCTACTCTGCGACGCTTTCATCTTTTCTCTAATCTACTTGACCTTCTCAGTATTCTATTGGACAATCTCTGGTCTTAGTACCACACTTTCACTGGACTCATACCAACATAACGGAGTTCTGCATCTCCGACCATACAACGTTTCGAACGGTGCCATTCCAATGCTAGAATGGTAACTATTATTGTAAGTGAACTCGATCAATGAAAGATGACTATCCCAACTTCCCCCTTGCTCAAGTACAAAAACTCTCAACAAGTCCTCCAACGACAGTATTGTCCTCTCTGTCTGTCCATCTGTCTGCGGATGATACGCCGAACTCAACCTCAACTAAGAACCCAACGCGTCCTGCAAACTCTTCCAAAATCTAGAAGTAAATCTTGGGTCTCTATCTGATATAATACTCGATGGAACACCATGTAGCTTCACAATCTCACGGATATAAATCTCCGCCAACTGAAATACAGGAAAACTGATGTTAATCGGAATGAAATGAGCCGAATTCGTCAGTCTATCCACAATTACCCAAATCGCATCATTTCCTCTTGGAGTATTCGGCAAACTCATCACAAAATCCATGCATATACTATCCCACTTCCACTCTGGAACATCTAAAGGTGTCAACAACCCAGCAGGTTTCTGATGTTCAACTTTCGACTTTTGACAAATGAGACACACATACACAAATTATGCCACATCTCGCTTCAACCCGGACCACCAAAACAATTTCTTCAAATCATGATACATTTTTGTAGCTCCCGGATGAATACTCAAATTTCTTATGTGACTTTCTTCCAAAATCATCTTTTTCATTTCTGCATTATCAAGAATACAAATCCTATTCCGAAACCGCAACACTCCTTGATCATCAACCTTAAAGTCATTATCTTCAGTCTAATTATTTCCAACCTTTAAGTCTACCAACCTTAAAGTAATTATCTACAAATTGGCACGTCCAGTGGGACCTTTTTGCGTTTTGAAACGATCGATTTTTGGTAAACAATCGCTGGTTTAGAAATGTTTACTTGCAAGATCAACCAGTAAATCTTCGGACATATTTGCATTTATGATTTTGATATATTGATAATGTTTTTGTAGGATTTTGATAATGAAAATAAAGGAAAATGATTGAATTCAATTCGATTAAATCCTATCGAAAATGATGTAAATTAGAAGAGATAAATTGCTTTAACGAAAATGAATAAATTGCAAAAGCATTCAAGAAAATGAACTTAAATTGCATTGATCAAATGTAAATTGGTACACAGATTCATACATTGCAACTTGTGACTCGTTTCTCGCTTCCATACGGATAATTTGAGTGTAAGTTTTGTGTATGAGTAAATTGTGACCGTTTTTCCTTTGGGAAAAATACTATATATACTAATAGGAAATAACTACCTAAATTTGAAATAAACATAACTGCTATGGATCATTCGATTTGAATTTCGAACGTCTTTTGAAGAGGTTTCCGTTGCCCTGATGTCCTACCGTCGAAATAAAATTCTTATTTTCGAGTATTCCCAACAAGTCTAACTTAGGTAGAAATATAATGAGTCCAATGAGTCCAAATTGTCTCAACAAAAGATAGCATCTCTTGCGGAGGAAGACAAAGCTTTCGACAAAAAACTTAGTGATTACAAGAATCAAATGACCAAACTTATTTCCACACTTGTAATCTAACAATTATTCGTATATTTGAACTTTTTCAATCATTATGCCTCAATCTTTTCGATGACACTCGAGAAACTGTGACTGTAAGTTCTTTCTTTTCGACCGTTGATTTATAAATCTAAAAAAGCCAGGCCAAACTTATGCCTCAATCTGCAGCCTGAATATTTCCCAACTGCTACCAGAATCACCACGACCACTTAGGCACCAAGAACCCAGGAAAACCGGAAGAAAAGGAAGCAGGAAACTCGAAATGTAACTGTCGAAACCAACGTTGCTGATAAGTCTCCAGGCGAGTCAAGCTCTAAAAAGAAGAAACACATAAAATCGAACCCCAACAGTGCTCACTCCCATGTTGGAGACAACGGTTCGAAGGTAAAACTTTCCTTATCAAAGCTTGCCTTCTTTTGAGATTTTCGACAACCACAGTTTGCTTAGCAATCAATGCTTTTCTTTATGTAGGGTATCGAGCATAGTCAACTCGACAAATCCCAGCATGCACAGCTTGTTTGTACGGACCATGTTAGCGCATCTCCAATTGCTGAGGAAGACGAGGGCGTTGAGACCAGCAGTCCTTCGCCTCAATTCGAACCTGTGCCTGATGAAGGTGTGGCTGGGGCAACCGCAGTCGAAGACAACGATCTTTGACGTAGTGGCGGACCAATACATCCTTGCTTCGAGAGAAGAAAACACAGATCTGGCCCAGCTCAACGTTCCAGGTGAAAAATCTTTGGCCGAACCTACGCCAGCGAAATCCGTTCGGTCTGTCAAATCAATTAGTCAAGAAGAACTCGACCAACTTGAGAAGGCCAATCCTCTAGACACATTTGACGTCTTGGCACAAGATGTTCTTCTATCTCGGAGTACTGGGAAACTTTCCAATGTCTCCACTGAAGATGTGTCAGATATTTTGAAGGAAAATCTTCTTGTAGAACTTCAAAGTAAAGTTTTGGAGGTCAACTTATTCGAAGCTATCGAACAGGATGATAGCATCATTGTTGAAGTGACAGATCTACTTCGCAGAGTGGCTTCTCTCCTTCCTGGATCGAAGATTCTAGAATTCTCTCGAGCCTTAGCACCTCTTATGGAAAGTGTTGGCCAGAGTTTTCAGCAAAAGAGGATGGTCCTAGCCAAACTCAAAGAAGACACTCTTCGTTATGATCAATTGTTAGATGAGGTGGCTGCCTTTAAAGCCAAACTTGAAGTCTTCCGACAAGAAATCCCCCTCAACGAACGCAAGGTAGCGGAGATTGATTCCGCTATTGCAAAATATCAGGTAGAAATTCTAAATTTGGAGACTCAAAAGAATGAACTCTTATCACAAGATAAACTCATGAAGCAAGAGGCTCAGGTGGCTATCCAGAAAGCCAAAGAGTCCAAATTGTCTCAACAAAAGATAGCATCTCTTGCGGAGGAAGACAAAGCTTTCGACGAAAACCTTAGTGATTACAAGAATCAAATGACCAAACTTATTTCCACACTTGTAATCTAACAATTCTTCGTATATTTAAACTTTTTCAATCATTACTTCGTTCCTTATGTTATGTAACTTTGCCAATGGTTTAGCCACCATTTTTGACAATTTTAAAATTTCCTTCACACCATTTTACTTGTCAAATCATGTGAGACTATTGGATTGACACTTGGAACAAGTTTCAATAAAATGTAATGATGAGAAACCCAAAAGTCTATTTTTTGTGGAAACCCCTACAAACTAGACCAGTCTAGGAAACCACAACTTTTCACATTATGGAAATAAAAACACACCAAATAAATAAATGTTTTTTTACCACTTTCTCCCTTTTCTAGACGAATCTACCACCGTTGATTTTTTCTACGTGTGTACATCCGGGCAGGGCAAGTAAACCGTACCAATGCCAACTCCTTGTAACTTCCTTGCTTATAAATCTTTCAACTTCTCTAGAAAAATTTCATTCTCTCCATTCTCTATTCTTCCTCATTTGAAACAAATTCTTACCTAGAGATGGATACTCTATTTGATGATCTTTTGATCAACATTATAGCAAGAGTTGTTGCGCACAATATGTATGATCTTTTCAACTTCCAAAGAACTAACAAACGACATCCAGCGCTCTACAAAAGATCCCATTGTTTCCAGGGCTGTCTTTACCGATTGCATTCCGCTTCTCACTGATCTTGACCTAACGCCTGAGAAACATGCTTTCATGAACCGTTTATGGGATCATAGGAACCCCATGTTTTGTATCCTCAGATGCTCTCAACACATGCTGCATGCTACTCCTAACTTTGGCACCATACGACGACTGTTGTCAAACGCTGAGCCTGTTGGCTCAAATAGCGCCAAGTACTTTCATCTTCTGATAAGGGCTACTGCTCCGCCTCCTGTCTATGAGGCTGAACTTTTGAAAGATCTCTGGGATCTTGTGATGACCAGGTGTATCTCTCGATATCGAGTAGATATGTTGGGAGGTAGTACCTCTTTCATATTTCGCTGCACCTGGTATGATAGGTATATGCCCCTAGGCATGGTTCGTCGCAGATTCTGCAACAACTGGCACAACTGCCCAGGAGATGGAATGAGGAGGGGCAATCGTCGTGGTTATCTTCCGGCTGATGATGATGAATATGCTTTGAATGACTTCTGTCTTCATTGCCGTCTCGATTCCGAAGTTCGATGGCTTGTCGAAGTTTGTGGCATTACCCATCATTGGTAGCACCTTTTAGCGTTTCGGGTTTATTTTGGTTTATGCTTTTGTATCCAAGGGCTGGTTGTTTTTATCCATTTTTTGGGAATGTTGAGTGTAACCTGTCCGTTAGTAGGCATCTTTATCTATTGCAATGCCATATTTCGTTTCTTCTTTTCGATCTACTCTTGCGCAATTTTAATTTCTTGTAGCATCGGTCTATATTTTTTCAAATACTTCCCGTTTATGTGCAGAATTCTTTGATCATCGTCCAATTCTTCGATCTCATACGCGTTGTTCGAAAAAACTCTCAATCTCTGCCATGGTCCTTCCCAACTAGGAGACCATTTTCCCAAGAATCTATTTTTCTTATCCATTGGCAAAATGACTTTCCACACCAAATCCCCTTGAACGAATAGCTTTGATCTCACTTTTTTATTATAAGCCTTCGCGACTCTTTCTTTCTGTTTCGCAAGGACTTCTAGTCTTATCCATCTCTCTTCGTCCAAATCAACCAACTCATCTAACATCATATTCCAATAATGGTTTGTTGGTATTTCGAATTGCCTTTCAATTCTGGTCGATTGGAGCAAAATTCCGACTGGTAATACAGCATCATGACCAAACGTCAATCTAAATGGTGTGCTATTAGTTGATTCTTTGGGAGATGTTCGACATGCCCACAAAGCTTCGCCAAGAAATTCGTGCTAATTCTTGGGTTTTCCCTTGGCTTTCCTTTTGATGATGGAAATAAGGCTCTTATTAGCCGCTTCAACTTGTATGTTCGCTTGTGCATAATATGGTGTTGAAGTTAAGAGTTTGAAACCCGTATTTTCAGCAAACTTTACCATTTTTTGACCAGTGAACACCGATCCTTGGTCTTTAGTTATGGTTTATGGAATGCCAAACCTATATACAATGTGTTTTTGAATGAAATTTATGACTTCATCCTGGGTCACTTCTTTAAGGGGAATTGCTTCTATCCATTTGGTGAAATAATCTATCCCTACTAGGATATAGTTGTGGCCTTTTGATGATTTGGGTTTGATTTGTCCGATCACATCTAAAGCCCAACCCCTAAATGGCCAAGGTTTAATTATCGAAGGTAGTTCACTTGCAGGCACACGCTGAATCCTAGCATGTTTTTGGCATTCCTGGCAACCCTTCGCGAAATCTATGCAATTTTTTAACATAGTTGGCCAGTATACGCCTTGTCGAAACAACAGCCATTTCATTTTATGACCTGTTTGGTGTGTGCCACAAGCACCACTATGTGCGTTGGAGACCGCCATATATGCTTCTGTCTCACCTAAACACCTGAGCAAAACTCCTTCTGGAGTCTTCTTGAACAAGTCGCCGCTTATCAAAACGTAACTCAAAGCTCGATATTTTACCTTTCGACAGGTCGTACCGTCTGGATTCTCTAGATAAGTCACTATGGGTTTTCGCCAGTCGTCGTCAATTAAATTGTTGATAACCAAAATTCCGACAAAATTAGTACCTTGCAAGTAACTTTGAGACGTTTCTCTCCCCCCCCCCCCCCCCCCGAGTTTTGGTTTCAACAATTTCTTAGGGAGAGAGTCACTCGAACAGCGTTTGTTCTTTACTTCGATTGGCTCTTGTTGTTGCTCTTTTGAAAGCTTGTATCCAGAAGCCATATGGGCTAAGTCATTCGCCTCTTGATTTGCTACACAGGGAAGGTGTCGGATTTCGACATGAATAAAACGCTTCAACAATGCGTTAGCCAAGGCGAAGTACATGACTAAACTTTCATTGACACACTTGTATTCTTTTGTCAGCTGCTTTAGCACCAATTCCAAATCACCTCTTATTTCGATAAATCTTGCCCCTGATTCAAGTGCAATTTCCAAACCTGCGATCAAAGCCTCATTTTAACGCCCCATTTTTTTTTATTTAACTATTTTTAGTAAATGTTTGAGTAGTTTTCTATGATTTTCATATAACCTTTGTGTGATGTGTTTTATTTAAATGAACTACATGACTTTATGTTGATTTACGTGATATGTGGTGCATTATTATATTATTATATAGTTATTGTATTATTTTAACAAAATAGGAGGAAAAAGGTATTATTTGGTTTAAAAGGGAATTAAGTGAGTTTAATAGAAATTAAATGAGAGTTAAAAGAATATGGGGAGTTACTTTTTAGTAAAAATAAGAGTGTAAGATTTGGTTGTTATGAAATTTTAGGAAGATTAAGGGTTAAGTGGAAATAAAATAAATTGTTTAAGAGTTATATAAATAGAGAATTAGGTTAAGAAAAAAAGAAGAAAACGTTTTCACGTGCAATTGAGAAAAGGTGAGTTTTGAGGGAGTTTTGAGAAGGACCAAGAGGAAGCTAGGAAGAAGAGGAAAGGGATCGAAAATGCTGCAGAATTTTCTTGTGTTGCTGAATTAAGGTAAGGGTGGGATTCCTTTCAATAATAAATATGTTAATTTGATTTTTGATGGATGAATATGTTCTAGGGTTAGGTTTATGATAAATGTGATGATTTATGTCGGTTCATGCATAATTGTATGTTGTTTTGACTCCTTTGCTGCATATATGATCTGTAAACAAGATTTCAAATACATTGAGGTGATTAAGTGATTAAAAATGGGATTTTTGGGTGGAAAATGTCACTTTTCCCGAGAGCTGCACAGTGACAACATCTCCTGTTTCATGTTCTTGCGCCTTTTTCACATGTTTCTGTTTTGAACTGGGTTTTGGTGTAAACATGAAAGTTGTAGATAATTGTGTTAGCTTTTTAATGGATTTGGTTTGACTTCAAAATCATTCTTAGAACTTAAGTTATGGTCAAAATACTACACGTAGGTCACAGTAATTTTCATGAGATTTCAGCACAACTTTTCGCTTCCACTTATGTACCTGAATTTGAAATAAAAACTGGTACTGATAGTTACAGAATTTGTCTTAGGTGTAAACACGAAAGTTGTAGATAATTGTGTTAGCTTTTTAATGGCTTTGGTTTGACTTCAAAATCATTCTTAGAACTTAAGTTATGATCAAAATACTACACGTAGGTCACAGTAATTTTCAGTTTCTGTACCCGAATTTGAAATAAAAACTAGTATTGATCGGCACAGAATTGGCCTTAGTTGTAATGGTGAAAGTTGTAGATAGTTGAATTCTCTTTCCAATGGCGTTGGTTTGACACAAAAATACCTTGTGAATAATTTTATATGAATTTATGAAGTTATGTGACGAATTAAGAATATTGTGGAGAGAAGTCCTTGTCAACGTCAAGGTTTGGGAGGGAGTCTTAAAGAGTTTAGGCACAATTATTATTGTTGTCGAAGTCAGTGTTAAGTTGTTTAACTTATTTAAGTTATAAGTGTGAGTCCATTGCATATGCATAAAAGTGGCGATGGAGCTTTTGCTCAAAGTGGCGATGGAGCTTTTGCTCAAAGTGGCGGTGAAGCATATTAATGCTTAAAATAATGGTACCACATGCATGATGTCTAAGTGTAGAGTTGCATTGTCGAGTCGTGTCGTTTGTGATGTTGTTTAAGTGATGATGTGAAGATGATTTTGTGATGTTGTTAAAGTGAATAAATGTGATGAATTGTGATGTGTTTATGTTAAATACTATCTATTTACGATGTGATTGAAGTGATGATTTTTTGTGGTTTGTCATTAATTATTGAATTATATGATATATATTATTGATTGTGTTTCTCACCTCTTCTGTTGGAATTGCCGCCTTGTGGGCAAGTGCAGGTAATCAAGCTTAGGTGCGTATGTGAGGAATCCGTTGTGTGTGGTGTCTTAGGATGCTCTGATACGTAACGGGATGGGACTTTGTCGTTGTTTCTATTCTTTTACGTATTTTCTTTGAACTATTTATGACTTTAAAATGGTTGTTGAACCTTTTGAGACGTTGATGTGGCCTTGTGCCAATATTTACTTAAAAGAATATTTTGAGTTTATAATTCCGCTGTTACATTGAATATTATGATGAAGAATAAAATATTATTCATTGTTGTTTAGTGATTTTTATGAAATGTGACATCCTGAATATGGGTTTAACTATGATAATATATGGAATTTTTTTTATGTTGGGATTTCGGGGTGTTACACTCATACTCAGCCTCATTATTCGTACAAAACTGGTTTATTCGAAATTTGTGTTTCGTTTTATCGTTTTCGGGCGAAACGACCACAATTCCGATCCCAGTGCCATTTTTATGCCTAAATCCATCGAAATACAACTTCCAAGGCTGACTTTTGATGCCCCCATGTGTAGGTACATCTACTGAGTGATCAGTAATAAAATCGGCAACAATTTGGCCTTTCACAGATTTCAGAGATTGATAGGTCAATGAATATTCCGTAAGCGCTAAGGCCCATTTACCAACTCTGCTATGCAGGACTGGTTTCGATAACATATGTTTGATTATATCAAAATGAGAGTAAATGTAAACATCAAAGGGCTTTATATAGTGCTTAAGTTTTGTACACGAGAAATACAAACAAAGGCATAGCTTTTCGCTAGGATGGTATCTTGTTTCGACATCACTTAATACCCTGCTAAGGTAATAAATTGCTCTTTCTACGCCGTTTTCATCCTCTTGGGCTAATATGCTACCTATAGTTCCTTCGGATGCTGCTATGTACAGCCGCATCTTTCTATTTTTTACCAGAGGTGAAAGCACCGAAGGATTAGTCAAATATGACTTAATTTCGTCAAAAGCCTTCTGGTGTTCTGGTTCCCATTTGAACACATCCTCTTTCTTCAAACGAAGCAATGGCGAAAAAGCTTGGGCTCTGCCACTTAGGTTTGATATGAATCTCCTGAGAAAGTTGATCTTTCCTAACAAAGACTGCAACTCCTTCTTTGTTGAAGGAGGTTTGGTCTCCATTATCGCCTTGGTTTTGTTCTGGTTGATTTCGATTCCTTGTGAACCACAAAACCTAAAAAATCACCTGCACAAACACCAAACGCACATTTTAATGGATTCATTTTCAATCCATATTGCCTCATTCTCTTGAAAGACCGGCGTAGATGTTCTAAATGTCTATCTTCTGAAGATGATTTTACGACAATGTCATCGATGTAAACCTGCATAAAATCTTCTATAAAATCGTGAAACATTGAGTTCATTGCCCGTTGGTATGTAGCGCCGGCATTTTTCAAACTGAACGGCATTACTAACCATTCATAACATCCTAATGCCCCCGGGCATCGAAATGCGGTTTTCGAGATATCTTCCTTAGCAATGAAGATTTGATTATATCCCGAATAACCATCAAGCATGCTCAGATATTCGAATCCTGCTACTGAGTCTACCAACATTTCGGCCACTGGCATGGGATATTCATCTTTAGGAGTGGCGAGATTCAAATCTCTAAAATCAATGCAAACTCTAATAGTTCCATTTTTCTTTTTGACAAGAACTACATTTTCTAGCCAATCTACGTACCTGGCGGTCTTGATGAAACCGCATTTCAGGAGCCTTTCGATTTCTTCTTTAATCTTCGGTAAGATCTGGGGTGCAAATCTTCTAGGAATCTGCTTTACGGGTTTTTTGCCTGGTCGGATTGGCAATTTTAATTCCACCATTTTCCTGCTCAAGCCAAGCATCTCGTCATAGTCCCACGCGAAGCAATCTTTGTACTCCTTTAAAAGTTCTACAATTCGATCTCTGAACTCTTTCGGGATTTTAGTGCTCACATAAGTTGGCCTCTTGATTGAGCCGTCACCTATATCCACTTCTTCAAGAGGATCCTGTGCCCTCATTTTAGTCGTCGACCCCATAGGGTCTTCCTCGAATCCCAAAGGTTCGTCATCGTAGATGCAATCTAATTTTTGATCTTCAACGAAGTCATCATCCCTCTCCTCTATGAGAGTTCTGTTTTCGTCTTTTTGCAGAATTTCGGCCTCTCTGGCCGTATTAGACTGATTCTCGGCCATATAGGCCGTAATTTTATCCCAAATATTGGGTTCTGACATGGATCACTTTTTAATATCCCACCTTTCTGGTGAGATTGGGCTTGAAGGCGACTCTTGGTCGGAACTGCTAGCTATCTTCTTGTAGGCCGAGGATCTTGTCCTAAGCACATCTTCCTCTTTCAGCGAGGTCTCTTCATCGCCCACAATGATGTAATTTTGGTCAATGAATTCTCTTTCCCAGACGAAACCAGACCTTGGAGTTAGTTTCATCGAATACATATCGTCCTTGGAAACTGTATACTTGGGACCCAGAGACATCACTAGGGGAATAAATGCTAGTTTCTTGTCGAAGTTTTTCTTAGTGATGTTATTCACCTCAGCCAAGAAATAGCTTTGATCGGCCTCAATGTTATCCACTAGCCCGTCTTTCCTCCATATAGCTATTCTTTGATGCAAAGTGGAGGGTACTGCCCCCACGCCATGTATCCATTCCCTTCCCAACAACACATTGAAATTTGCCTTGGAAGGGACTACCATGAACGTAGTAGTTCGACAGATGCTGCCCACCACCAAGTCTACTTCGATAACACCAAGGGAATTTCCAGTCGTTCCTTCGTAATTCGTGAGAATCACATTGTGAAGTTTTAAATCGGAATCGAATAGACCAATCTTTTTCAAGAACGACTGGGGCAATAGGTTGACGGTAGCACCTCCGTCCACTAGCACTTTGTTAACGCCTATACCATTGATCTTAGCTTGGATAAACAACGGTTTAAGGTGGATTTTCATCGAATCTGATGGCCTCTCGAAAAACGCGTGTTGGTCTTCGACACAACCATTATTCATGACATAATAACATAATGGCCTATGGGTGGCCATTTCTTCGGTGAAATCACTCTCCACATCACTAACCTTGGATGGGACGTCGTATTCGATTGGAAGCAGTGACACGACGCATATAACATCGAAGCTCGGCTCAGACCTAGAAAAATTTGACGTCATCTCATCATCTTCTACTAGACAATTTTTTCCTAACGCGGGCAGGGGAGGAAATATTCTTTCAGTAGCTGGCCTTTTGACCATTTCGAAAACAGCTTCTTGCTTTCCTTCTCTTTTGCCAACGTTGGTGATTTCTTTTAAGGCATTTACCTTTTTCTGGCGTTGATACCGGCGCCATTGTGTTTTTGTCATAGGGTGCTTCCCTTTGTAATTGTTATTGTAGGCATAACGCTTAGCATTCGGTGCCTCTTTCTAATGCGGTGTTGAGGCCACCCGCTTCACCCATTTAGTTGGAGGGGTAGCATGACCCGTTTTCTTACCCCCAGAGAACACCCACGCATCTGTTGGACTTTTCGGAGAAGGGGTAAATGTGCCCCTATAAGTTCTACTCGAACCCTGGTCTGATGGCTTCATCTTATACGGGACACCCCTCTTGTTGAAACCATACTTTGGGGCTTTCTCCCTCCGCCTGTTTCTGCGCTCGGGATGTGGTAGGAAACCTTCAACGGATTTCGCCGCCTCTTTATCGAAAACTGCACTGCACCTTAGACAAAGCATGGCATGTTTGTTCGAGATCTTGCACCTATTTAGGAAATCGATCAGATCTTCCTCTGCCTTAGGATAAGCTACTTCCATCTTTTTGACCATTTGATCTTCGGTGATTGGTACATCAAAATCTTCGACAATATCCACCATGTTTATGCCAATGATTTCGGCATACATGGAATCAACTTTCTTCATGGGATCAGCGTCGACTTGCATTGGCTGTTTGGCCTTATCTATGAACTTCAATCTGCCTTCGTCAAGAGCTTTCTGCACAGAATCCCTGAAACGAGTACAGCGTGATAAATTATGGCCTAGAAAACCATGAAATTTACAGAAACCCCTTTTCTTCCTTTGTTCCAAAGGAGGGAGTTTTACATTTGGTGGCACCAGGATTATGCCATTTGTGACCAAGAGATCAAAGATCTCGTCACATTTAGAAACGTCGACGTATAAGTTTTAGGAGGGTATTTGTCATTCTTAGGCTCTTCAGGATTTTTCCCATTCGAAGGCCTTAATAATTTGCAAGTATAAGGTGGTCCATCTTTTATTTCTGCGAGATTGACCTCGCTGTCTTCGATGGTATCTAACCCCCAATCAAACTCTGAATCGCTATCTCTTGCGTTTACGTAGGCGACTTTCTCCTTCTTAGGGAATCTATTGGTTCGGGCCTTTTCGGCTTTTAAGCGTTCAACTTGTCGAACTCTATCGGCCAACTGCGCCATATCTCTAAGATATTGGGTATCTAGTTTCTTTCGAACAGAATAATCTAGTCCACCTGCGGCCATTTCCACCAATTCGTGTTCTGGCACTAACGTGAAACACTTGGCTTTAAGCAGGCGGAATCTGTTCAAATAGTCATCGATCGATTCATGTGTCTTTCGACGAACACTTGCCATGTAAAATTGTTCATGGAACGCCTTCTCCAACTGATTCCAATTAAAGATGGAATGGGGAGGCAAGCTAGTAAACCACGTAAACGCGTTCTTCGTTAGAGAACTCAGGAAGTATTTCATTCTCAAATTCTCATTGTTCGCCAGATTTTCGGCTTCCATGAGATATCGAGCGATATGTTCGACAGTCGATTCGTTAGTCTCCCTAGCAAATTTAGTAAATTTGGGGATTTTCGTATTCCTCGGCAAGTCGGTTTCTAACACATATTCAAACAATGCCGATACAAAGTTTGGCCTATGCAGTCCCATATTGAATCCATTTTGGGCTAGCAAGGCTTCGACAATATTCGCTATATTGTTTTGGCCCTCGTAATTGTTTCGACGGGCTTGCACGACCACTTGGTCCGCATCTTGGTATCGATTTACCAATATTGGCACCGTTGCTGGCTCCTCTGGAGCCGATGTTGGCACCCTTTGTGCTTGTGCTTGAATCTTAGGGCTTTGGTTTGTTTGACCGACTGCGAGACTTTCCGTTAGTCTAGCGCTGAGGTTTCGAGGCGTCGTCACACTTCGCGCTGCAGGAGCGCCAAAGAAGTCGGCCATTCGTTCCATCTGAACGGATAGTGCTTGGTAACTTCTATTCGAGTCTTGAATTAATGGGTTAATTACTGCACCAATTTGTTGAGTTACCATGTTTACCATCTCATGATTGGTTTCCTCCATTTGTTGCCTTAGTGCACTCAAAGAGGCATTAGTCAAAGACTGTTGGGGCGAACCAAACGGTATGAACGACTGTTGTGGCGATCCAAATGGAACGCTCACCCCCGGGTTGAACAGTTGGGGCATTGACACGTTCGGGGTTTCTGAAGATGCAGATGGGTTAGTATGTAATCCTTGCATCATCGAAGTCGGCATGCCGTATGGCATCCTTCGTCCTGACGCCAAATTCAAACATCCTGAGGTTGGAATGGCCTGGGATGTCTGTGCGGCCATCGAGGTTGTGGGGATGGCTTGAGAGGTCGATGTGGCCATGGCCATTATTGGCATGGTTTGAGAAGTTTGTGCAGCCCTTGTCGTCCCGACGGGCTCCACTACGGTTTCTATGGTGCTACTTTGAGTAGATTGCATAGTACCGGATTGTCCCGGTGGATTGGTTGTTGTTCCAGACCCACTAGCGACATTCGAAGACGCTGTGTTCGGATTAGGCGGGGGACGCGTCATCTCAGGCAATTGTTTCTTGTTCCTCAATTGCATACACAACACAGACTGAATATATCAATAAGTTAAACAATCGAAACGCAAAAAGGTCCCATTGGGCGTGCTAATTTTTTTACACTAATTTTTGGTAAACAATCGCTAGTTTAAAAATGTTTACTTGCAAGATCAACCAGTAAATCTTATGACATATTTGCATTTATGATTTTGATATATTGATATTGTTTTTGTAGGATTTTGATGATGAAAATAAAGGAAAATGATTGAATTCCATTTGATTGAATCCTATCGAAAATGATGTAAATTAGAAGAGATAAATTGCTTTAATGAAAATGAATAAATTGCAAAAGCATTCAAGAAAATGAACTTAAATTGCATTGATCAAATGTAAATTGGTACACAGATTCATACATTGCAACTTGTGACTCGTTTCTCGCTTCCATACGGATAATTTGAGTGTAAGTTTTGTGTATGAGTAAATTGTGACCGTTTTTCCTTTGGGAAAAATACTATATATACTAATAGGAAATAACTACCTAAATTCGAAATAAACATAACTATTATGGATCATTCGATTTGAATTTCGAACTTCTTTTGAAGAGGTTTCCGTTGCCCTGATGTCCAACCGTCGAAATAAAATTCTTATTTTCGAGTATTCCCAACAAGTCTAACTTCGGTAGAAATATAATGAAATAAAGATCTTGATCGGTCAGTCAACATGTTTGACCCATTAATAATAATAAACTCCAAAATTTTGGGATAACACCTATCAATCTCTGAAATCTGTGAAAGGCCAAATTGTTGCCGATTTTATTGCTGATCACTCAGTAGATGTACCAACACATGGGGGCATCGAAAGTCAGCCTTGGCAGTTGTATTTCGATGGATCGAGCCATAAAAATGGCACTGGGATCGGAATTGTGGTCGTTTCGCCTGAAAACGATAAAACGAAACACAAATTTCGAATAAACCAGTTTTGTACGAATAATGAGGCTGAGTATGAGGCTTTGATCGCAGGTTTGGAAATTGCAATTGAATCAGGGGCAAGATTTATTGAAATAAGAGGTGATTCGGAATTGGTGCTAAAGCAGTTGACAAAAGAATACAAGTGTGTCAATGAAAGTTTAGTCATGTACTTCGCCTTAGCTAACGCATTGTTGAAGCGTTTTATTCATGTCGAGATCCGACACCTTCCCCGTGTAGCAAATCAAGAGGCGAATGACTTAGCCCAAATGGCTTCTAGATACAAGCTTTCAAAAGAGCAACAGCAAGAGCCAATCGAAGTAAAGAACATGCGCAGTTCGAGTGACTCTCTCCCTAAGAAATTGTTGAAACCAAAACTCGGGGGGGGGGGGGGAGAGAGAGAAACGTCTCAAAGATACTTGCAAGGTACTAATTTTGTCGGAATTTTGGTTATCAACAATTTAACTGATGACGACTGGCGAAAACCCATAGTGACTTATCTAGAGAATCCAGACGGTACAACTTGTCGAAAGGTAAAATATCGAGCTTTGAGTTACGTTTTGATAAGCGGCGACTTGTTCAAGAAGACTCCAGAAGGAGTTTTGCTCAGGTGTTTAGGTGAGACAGAAGCATATATGGCGGTCTCCAACGCACATAGTCGTGCTTGTGGCACACACCAAACAGGTCATAAAATGAAATGGATTTTGTTTCGACAAGGCGTATACTGGCCAACTATGTTGAAAAATTGCATAGATTTCGCGAAGGGTTGCAAGGAATGCCAAAAACATGCTAGGATTCAGCGTGTGCCTGCAAGTGAACTACATTCGATAATTAAACCTTGGCCATTTAGGGGTTGGGCTTTCGACGTGATCGGACAAATCAAACCCAAATCATCAAAAGGCCACAACTATATCCTGGTAGGGATAGATTGTTTCACCAAATGGATAGAAGCAATTCCCCTTAAAGAAGTGACCTAGGATGAAGTCATAAATTTCATTCAAAAACAAATTGTATATAGGTTTGGCATTCCAGAAACCATAACTACAGACCAAGGATCAGTGTTCACTGGTCAAAAAATGGTAAAGTTTGCTGAAAATACGGGTTTCAAACTCTTAACTTCAACACCATATTATGCACAAGCGAACAAACAAGTTGAAGCGGCTAATAGGAGCCTTATTTCCATCATCAAAAGGAACACCAAGGGCAAACCCAAGAATTGGCACAAATTTCTTGGCGAAGCTTTGTGGGCATGTCGAACATCTCCCAAAGAATCAACTAATACCACACCATTTAGATTGACGTTTAGTCATGATGTTGTATTACCAGTCGAAATTTTGCTCCAATGGACCAGAATTCAAAGGCAATTCGAAATACCAACAAACCATTATTGGAATATGATGTTAGATGAGTAGGTTGATTTGGACGAAGAGAGATGAATACCACTAGAAGTCCTTGCGAAACAGAAAGAAAGAATCGTGAAGGCTTATAATAAAAAAGTGACATCAAAGCTATTCGTTCAAGGGGATTTGGTGTGGAAAGTCATTTTGCCAATGGATAAGAAAAATAGATTCTTGGGAAAATGGTCTCCTAGTTGGGAAGGACCATGGCAGATATTGAGAGTTTTTTCGAACAACGCGTATGAGATCGAAGAATTGGACGACGATCAAAGAATTCTGCGCATAAACAGGAAGTATTTGAAAAAATATAGACCGATGCTACAAGAAATTAAAATTGTGCAAGAGTAGTTCGAAAAGAAGAAACTAAATATGGCATTGCAATAGATAAAGATGCCAACTAACGGGCAGGTTACATTCAACATTCCCAAAAAATGGATAAAAACAACCATCCCCTATAATACAAAAGCATAAACCAAAATAAACCTGAAACGCTAAAAGGTGCTACCAATGATGGGAAATGCCACAAACTTTGACAAGCCATCGAACTTCAGAATCGAGACGGCAACGAAGACAGAAGTCATTCAAAGCATATTCATCATCATCAGCCGGAAGATAACCACGGCGATTTCCCCTCCTCATTCCATCTCCTGGGCAGTTGTGCCAGTTGTTGCAGAATTTGCGACGAACCATGCCTAGGGGCATATACCTATCATACCAGGTGCAGCGAAATATGAAAGAGGTACTACCTCCCAACATATCTACTCGATATCGAGAGATACGCCTGGTCATCACAAGATCCCAGAGATCTTTCAAAAGTTCAGCCTCATAGACAGGAGGCGGAGCAGTAGCCCTTATCAGAAGATGAAAGTACTTGGCGCTATTTGAGCCAGCAGCCTCAGCGTTTGACAACAGTCGTCCTATGGTGCCAAAGTTAGGAGTAGCATGCAGCATGTGTTGAGAGCATCTGAGGATACAGAACATGGGGTTCCCATGATCCCTTAAACGGTTCATGAAAGCAAGTTTCTCAGGCGTTAGGTCAAGATCAGTGAGAAGCGGAATGCAATCGGTAAAGACAGCCCTGGAAACAATGGGATATTTGCAGAGCGCTGCATGTCGTTTGTTAGTTCTTTGGAAGTTGAAAAGATCATACATACTGTGCGAAGCAACTCTTGCTGTAATGTTGATCAAAAGATCATCAGATAGAGTATCCATCTCTAGGTAAAACTTTCTTTTCTAAAGAAAAAAGGGGGAAGAAGTTTTTGTGTTTGAATTTGTTTCAAATGAGGAAGAATAGAGAATGGAGAGAATGAAAACTTGCTAGAGAAGTTGAAAGATTTATAAGCAAGGAAGTTACAAGGAGTTGGCATTGGTACGGTTTACTTGCCCTGCCCGAATGTACACACGTAGAAAAAATCAACGGTGGTAGATTCGTCTGGAAAAGGGAGAAAGTGGTAAAAAAAAACATTTATTTAATTGGTGTGTTTTTATTTCCATAATGTGAAAATTTGCGGTTTCCTAGACTGGTCTAGTTTGTAGGGGTTTCCACAAAAAATAAACTTTTGGGTTTCTCATCATTACATTTTATTTGAAACTTGTTACAAGTGTCAATCCAATAGTCTCACATGATTTGACAAGTAAAATGGTGTGAAGGAAATTTTAAAATTGTCAAAAATGGTGGCTAAACCATTGGCAAAGTTACATAACATAAGGAACGAAGTAATGATTGAAAAAGTTCAAATATACGAAGAATTGTTAGATTACAAGTGTGGAAATAAGTTTGGTCATTTGATTCTTGTAATCACTAAGTTTTTCATCGAAAGCTTTGTCTTCCTCCGCAAGAGATGATATCTTTTGTTGAGACAATTTGGACTCTTTGGCTTTCTGGATAGCCACCTGAGCCTCTTGCTTCATGAGTTTATCTTGTGATAAGAGTTCATTCTTTTGAGTCTCCAAATTTAGAATTTCTACCTGATATTTTGCAATAGAGGAATCAATCTCCGCTACCTTGCGTTCGTTGAGGGGGATTTCTTGTCGGAAGACTTCAAGTTTGGCTTTAAAGGCAGCCACCTCATCTAACAATTGATCATAACGAAGAGTGTCTTTTTCGAGTTTGGCTAGGACCATCCTCTTTTGCTGAAAACTCTGGCCAACACTTTCCATAAGAGGTGCTAAGGCTCGAGAGAATTCTAGAATCTTCGATCCAGGAAGGAGAGAAGCCACTCTGCGAAGTAGATCTGTCACTTCAGCAATGATGCTATCATCTTGTTCGATAGCTTCGAATAAGTTGACCTCCAAAACTTTACTTCGAAGTTCTGCAAGAAGATTTTCCTTCGAAATATCTGACACATCTTCAGTGGAGACATTGGAAAGTTCCCTAGTTCTCCAAGACAGAAGAACATCTTGTGCCAATACGTCAAATGCGTATAGAGGATTAGCCTTCTCAAGTTGGTCGAGTTCTTCTTGACTAATTGATTTGACAGACCGAAGGGATTTCGTTGGCAAAGGTTCGGCCAAAGATTTTTCACCTGAAACGTTGAGCTGGGCCAGATCTGTGTTTTCTTCTCTCAAAGCAAGGATGTATTGGTCCGCCACTATGTCAAAGATCGTTGTCTTCGACTGCGGTTGCCCCAGCCACACCTTCATCAGGCACATGTTCGAATTGAGGCGAAGGACTACTGGTCTCAACGCCCTCGTCTTCCTCAGCAATTGGAGATGCGCTAACATGGTCCGTACAAACAAGTTGTGCATGTTGGGATTTGTTGAGTTGACTATGCTCGATACCCTACATAAAGAAAAGCATTGATTGCTAAGCAAACCGTGGTTGTCGAAAATCTCAAAAGAAGGCAAGCTTTGATAAGGAAAGTTTTACCTTCGAACTGTTGCCTCCAACATGGGAGTGAGCACTGTTGGGGTTCGAATTCATGTGTTTCTTCTTTTTAGAGTTTGACTCGCCTGGAGACTTATCAGCATCGTTGGTTTCGACAGTTACATTTCGAGTTTTCTGCTTCCTTTTCTTTCGGTTTTCCTAGGTTCTTGGTGCCTCAGTGGTCGCGGTGACTCCGGTAGCAGTTGGGAAATATCCAGGCTGCAGATTGAGGCATAAGTTCGGCCTGACTTTTTCAGATTTATAAATCAACAGTCGAAAAGAAAGAACTTACAGTCACAGTTTCTCGAGTGTCATTGGGAGTTGCCTTAGGGGAATGAGGAGCCTTCCTTTTCTCTGGTCTTGGGATCTTTTTCTTTCTTGATGATTTCTCTGATTTGGACTTCGATGGTTTACGAGTGCTTTCGTCCTCGTCAGGTTCTTCATCTTCTGACTATAGGGGAAGAGTTGTAACGAAAAGGCAAACAGATAAGTAGTACGTTTCTCTAAGTGCCTATACACTGATCCTACCAATCAAAAAGTGTCCATACCTACGCCTATTGGAGAAATGATTTCGATATGGGGCAGGCCTAAATGAAGGAAGCCGTTAAAATTACTTAATTGGTATTTGGTCCAAGTCACCTTGTCCTTTTCCCTAGTTACTAAATGTTGCTTCATGCCCAACAGCGAATCACAAGGTAGCCACTTTGGATATGGCGGCCTGAAAGCGAGAGCTAACTTGCTGGTGGGCAAAGCCGGAAGTTTCATTTTGAAATGTAGTATGAAAAGCTATTTACTAGGGGTAAAAGGTGGAAATTTCGTGGAAGAGATTTTTTCATGAATCTTATCTCGTAAAGTTTGAGCAGCATAATTGACTGTCCTTTTTAGATGCAAAGGATCGTATGCAGTTTGAAAGAATTTTTGAAAAGCCTGAATTTCTCGAATGTGCGTACCTTTGTTCTTCTTCGATTTTCTCTACACATTAAAAGCAAGCATCAGTTGAGGAAGCAAAGAATCAGGGTCTACCCGAGTGGATTGGCGCTTATAATAGTCTCGCCACCATCGGTAGAATGTTTCAGTGCATGCAAAAGATGAAACATAAGATATGGGCTTGAAAACAAGTTTTTTCTCTTGAGCTCGACGTAAGGTTACCCTCCACACATGTTCTATCAAGGGTTGCCTCAAGTCATCCACGCTCTGATACAAGGAGCTAGGTTTTGGTTGGATCAGACCAAATTGTCTGGCCACATGGTTAGGTTGATAACCATAGATCCCGTAAGGGCTACCAGACGTTACTTTGCTTGAAAGAAATGTGGGGGTAAGGTAAGCTTCCCATATAGCATTGGTATCCGCCTCGTCTTCAATCGAAGTAGCCGGGAAAGGTTTGGTAAACCAAGCTGGTCCTCTGGTCCTGTTTGTGAATGGTGCCATCGAACGCGTGAACACATCACAACTCAAAAAAGCGTTGTAGGCGAGTGAAAACAAATCTGGTGAGCTCCTATCGCCATATTGAAGCATGGCTAGACCTATTCCTTCGATAGATCTTTCTTCATGTGCCTTCGAAAGTCTGCCAGGAAGGGTGATCGCAAATTTTGTTCTAAAGGTAGCCAAAATCCACAATTGGAACAACCATACAGGGCCGGGTATGATAAGACTGCCGCCAGATTGGAATTCCTTTATACTTGCAACTGCCTGATTCAGATGCTCATACAAAGATCCTAAAATGAGTTTGCCTAAACAGATGTCCCTTCCTTCATGCAATTGTATAGCAAGGATTGTAAATTTTTTGGGAATTTGCAGAGATCTCGAGCAAAATATATACATAGACAACCAATATGTGAGAAAAGCAATATGCTCGGTATCAGATACTTCAGGGCTTAAAGTGATATGGTGATCAAGTATGAAATTACCATATGCAGGTCTGGCGTATTCGAAGGAAAGCTCTGAAATATGACCATCTGGATCGAAGGTTTGGCCAATCGGTTTAAGACCAGTAAGGCCTGCTACGTCCAGCAGGGTAGGTGTAAGCATACCACATTTCAAATGGAGGCTGCAAGTAGAAGGATTCCAGAAATGTAATGCTGCAATTATCATTTCACTATGGTATTTTGGTCCCTGCTTCGACAGCTGAATGAGATCAAAAATTCCCATTTCTTTCCAAAATTAACCTTTTTGTTTTTCCACCTTCTCTAACCAACACAAATACCTCTCATTGTTTTCTTGCCGAGGTTCCGTTCTAAATTTAGATTTTAAGAAACTTAGGTCGTAAGGACCTAGGGTGAAAATCAAAATAGACCTTTCTTCGAAACAGGGAAAGACCACATTAAGGCTTTCTAGTTTTTCTGTGTCATCTGGAAAGGGTCCTAAAAATGCATGTGGTGAGTTAGGGCAAGGAATAATTACCTGAGTTTTCCAGATTTTGTCTTCAGCTTCCTTTATGTCTGGTTCTACGATGAGTGGGAGATGACCACTTGGAATTTCCTTTGAGAAATTAATGGTTTCTCCTTGAGTTGAAATCTTTGGAGTTGATTGTTCTGCATGGGCCATGATTTGAAATTGCTGGTAGAAACGGTAAAAAGAACGATCAAAGATCTTAAGAAATTTTGAGAATGCGTAAGGGTTTATGGAAAGGAGCGGTAACGGAGAAGAAGGCTGAACAATGAAAAGTGAAAACTTTTTCTAGAAACATAAAAGGGTAAAGCTATATGTTTTGCTTTATAGCCTTTGATATGGACAGATGTCAACATTCTATGTCAAAAGGTTAGGTTTTTATTTAAATAAGAAATTGGTAGTTCCCAATGACTAAAAACGTGACCCACTAGCCATGGTGGGGGCACCATAAAGGTTTCCATGAAGTATGTCCACGGCTGTGACGTCAAGATTTTATTTTCAATTAGAGATCAGAAACATCATCTTCTCCCTATCCTAGGATGAGTCGAAAATGACGTGTCTGAGGGGCAATTTGTTATCCCAAAATTTTGGAATTTATTATTATTAATGGGTCAAGTAGGTTGACTGACCGATCAAGATCTTTATTTCATTATATTTCTACTGAAGTTAGACTTGTTGGGAATACTCGAAAATAAGAATTTTATTTCGACGGTTGTACATCAGGGCAACGGAAACCTCTTCAAAAGACGTTCGAAATTCAAATCGAATGATCCATAGCAGTTATGTTTATTTCGAATTTAGGTAGTTATTTCCTATTAGTATATATAGTATTTTTCCCAAAGGAAAAACGGTCACAATTTACTCATACACAAAACTTACACTCAAATTATCCGTATGGAAGCGAGAAACGAGTCACAAGTTGCAATGTATGAATCTGTGTACCAATTTACATTTGATCAATGCAATTTAAGTTCATTTTCTTGAATGCTTTTGCAATTTATTCATTTTCGTTAAAGCAATTTATCTCTTCTAATTTACATCATTTTCGATAGGATTCAATCGAATTGAATTCAATCATTTTCCTTTATTTTCATTATCAAAATCCTACAAAAACAATATCAATATATCAAAATCATAAATGCAAATATGTCCTAAGATTTACTGGTTGATCTTGCAAGTAAACATTTTTAAACCAGCGATTGTTTACCAAAAATCAGTGTAAACAAGTACCAGTTAAAGCAAACACCTTTCCACTAGTCGAAGCCTTCTTAGGTTGCTTACACTAAGGGCTAGTATGTCCTTCTTCACCACAGTTAAAGCAAACTCTATCATCATGCTTGCAATCCGCAATTGTATGTCCCTTTTTCTCCACACCGGAAACAAATAATTTCAGCAGGAGTATCTCTCTTTTTGGGCTTGCTCTCGTCATTCACCCTTTGCTTACCCTTATCAGCCGGAGCGCTGTAAGGCTTACCACAACTTTGTTGTTGCTTACCCTTCCGCTCATTCATAATCTTGTAATGAGCTTTGGTGTCTTCCTCATAGATTCTGCAACTACTCACCAACTCAGAAAACTGTCGTATCTTCTGGTACCCAATTGCTCGCTTAATCTCAGCACGCAAACCATTCTCGAATTTGATACACTTAGAGAATTCAGCCGTCTCAGCATTATAGTGCGGATAAAACTTTACCAACTCAACAAACTTAGCAGCATACTCCGTCACTGACATATCACCTTGCTTCAGCTCTAGGAACTCAATTTCCTTCTTCCCGCGAACATCCTCCGGAAAGTACCTACTCAAAAATTCCCTCTTAAAAACAACCCATGTAACTCCCTCAGCTTCGTTCTCCAAAAGTGGACGAGTACTTACCCACCAATCATCAGCCTCCTCAGCCAACATATGCGTACCAAAACGTACCATCTGAGCTTCAGTGCATTGCATGACTCGAAAATTCTCTCAACTTCTTTGAGCCATGTCTGAGCTCCATCAGGATCATATCTGCCTTTGAAAGTAGGTGGATGGTTCCTCATAAAAGTTCCAGCATTCGAACCCCATCATTACCACCAGCATTAGGCTGTTGCCCCACAACTTGAGCCATAGCTTGCAACGCAGCAACAATAGCAGCATCGTTCCTTCCAGCCATTCTCTGCTCATTACATAACGAACAATAATAAGAAAACATGATGACAGTATTCAACCGTCACACGACACAAACGACTCAACTACTTGGCTGGACGGACCGACCTGCTCTGATACCAATTGTAACACCCCGTTTTCCCAACATATAAATAATATATAATAAATCAGAGTTCACCGCAAATAGGATGTCACATTTCATTCTTCAAAATATCATTAAATATAAATAGAGTTAAATTCACTATTTATTTTAAACAACTGCTTTCAATAATTCAAAATAATGTCGCAACGGAAAATATTCAATGTTTTAATCAATACTTGGCACTAAGGCCTCAACATCAACAACATAATAAAATTCCAAATTTAAAAGTGGTTCAACATCAACTTATAAAAGAAAATACGTAACAAGGAAAACCAAGACACATAAATATCCCCATCCCATTATGTATCAGAGCATGACTCCTAAGACGACATGAAGAATCAACTCACATCAGCGGTTACTCCTGAGTATCTGCACGTTACCTACGTAGAGGCAACATTCAAACAGAAGGGGTGAGATTTCACATTCAATAATAATAAGCAACAATTCATGTAAAGAATTAATCAATGCAAAACAACAACAATTTATCATTAAGAATACTTCATATAATTTCAACAACAATCATCATTAAACTTCATTCAATAATGCAACGACAATGACTCAACAATGCAACAACAACTACTCAACAAATGCAACATATTATGCATGTGGTACCAACAGAGCTACACCTCCCTTCGCTAATGCCGTAATTCGGCTTGACAGGCTACAACTCCCTTCGCTTATGAAACAACAGAGCTACAGCTCCCTTCTCTAATGCCATAATTTGGCTTGACAGGCTACAACCCCCTTCGTTTGACAATGCTTATGCAATGACATAACTTAAATGCAACAACAGTAACATCATATAAACATATTAAATCAACCACAGAAGATTTGCACATCAACTCACAACCACTGGAAAGATAAATCAGTTATCAACAATTATCATATTTATGTCAAAGTCCAACTCAAAATAGAAACGTGTGAAAAAGACACAAGAACGCGAAACAGGCAATCTGCCATTGGATAGTTCCCTAGGCGAGCTCAATTACTCGCTGTGGCGAGTTGGGATCTACTCGCTAGGCGGGGAAAAACACTCGCTGTGGCGAGTTGAGACCTACTCGCCAGACGACTAAGAACGCTCGTTGGGCGAACGATGACATCTACTCGCTAGGCGAGTTTGAGCACTCGTCGTGGTGAGCGACGACAGACAGGTCTACGAACAAACCTCTGTTCTAACTCCAAAACTCCAGTTTTGACAACCAAAACTCCAAAATTGATAGGAAACATTACCTATTGTTATTCTACAACCTAGACATCACTTTCTTACATTAATTCATGGGATTACCTACTTTTTCAACAAATTTTATTGAATTTAAACCTAACTTCTATAACATCTAAAAATTCAACAACGACAACATGATTAAACCCCTTTCAAAATCATATGCTTAAGATTAAAGAAAGTTAGTCTCACCCTTACCTTAGGTTGGTTGAATTCTTAATTCTACAAGCTTTCTCTTCTCTGACTTCTCCCTTTCTCTTTTTCTCTCAAAAATGTTTTTACGTGTTCTAACTTTCTATTCCTCACCTCTCATACTCTTAACCTAATAAATTCTCTTTATTTCAAAACTGCCCTTACTGCCTCATTATTCTATTTTAATTTTATTCCTTCACTAATAATACTATAATAAGTTACTAATATTTATTAACACATAACACAAAACATCACACATCACAATTATTCAAATAAATATACAAAAGACACTAGACTCGATAAAATAAATAAATAAATAAAAATAGGGCGTTACACCGACGGTGCTTCGACATTGACCAACGTAAATATTAAAATAAAATTAAATGTTAATAATATATTAAACAAATAATATTTAAATATTAAAAAAATGATTTTTTTTATTTTTATTTTAGATCTTTTTGTCAATTGTTTCACTTTTTTATAATTATTTTTGTAAATAAGTTATTTCTATGTTATCAAATTAATGTATTTTATTATTTAAAATTATCCAATGAATTTGTTTGTTTCAAAAAGATAATCCATTGAATTTTTAAAATAAGGTGGTTGAATCACATCATGAATCCAAACCGATCTGTTAACAAAAACTTTTTGAGAGAAATTTTTTTGTTTGGTGGATGGATTGAATGGATTTTTACACTGTATGAATTGGATGAATATAGATTTGGTGGATCAAGTTGCCACCCCTGCATTTTACCATATAATTTTAATTTCTATAAAATAAAAATCTATTTTTTGACCAAAACCAAATAAATTTCCATAAAAAATAAAATATCCCAAACAGGCCACCACCGATTCGTTCATTCACGCGATCCATACATGCATTCCACTTCACACGCGTGAACTAAACTCATCTAATAAAACGGACCGAGTTCAAGTGCAGTCATACATTAGTAACTACATAAAGAAAAGAAAAGTTTAACCGTTCAATCTTGATCGAACGATTTATAATTTAACATTAAAATTTTACATTAAACACTAAAAGAAAACTGTCTTATAGTTTAACCGTTAGATCATAATCAGATGGTTATGATCTTCTGAGTGCACCTGAATGCATGTAGTTGTAACTGCATCTACTCCAATTTCATGTAAAACTACCCTCCGAAACTTTTATAATTACGCTTTTACCATTCTTCGAAAAAGAAAAATACAAAACATCCACTTTCTCTCCCACTTCGTTTGTTTCTTTCATTCTTCAGAAAACTAAGAATATGCAAAGAATTTCTAGAGCGAGAAAGAAGAGAGAGAAAGAGCGAAAACACTCACACAGAGAGAGAAAATCGAAACCCTAGCTTTCAATTTTGCAACAAATTCTCAAACTAGTTCATAGATTCAGAAAAAAAAGTGAAGTGAAGTGAATTAGTCTGTGTTTTTTTTTTGGTATTTTTTCTCAGTGTTTTTTGTTTGAATTAGGGTTTGTGGAATTGGTGAATTAGGGTTTTATAGTTGAATTGAAGTGTTTGGTTTAGTTTATTGATAATTTGGTTAAGTTTTGAATAGTTTTTTTTTTTTTTGTGTAATTTTTTCAGTGTTTTGGGTTTTGTTAGGTCTGATTTGAATTAGGGTTTTTGGAATTGATGAATTAGGGTTTTGTATTAGAATTGAGGTTTTTGATTGTGGTTGTTGATAATTGATGAAGTTTTGATTGAAGATTTTGGGAAAATGAGTGAAGATAGTGGTTTCTAGGGTTTGGGATTGTGAGGTTTCAATGGGGAGTATGGGTGAACATGATAGAAAACGGAGATTTAGCTCCTTGTCACCTACACCTGCAACTGCAAAGAAGCTACCCTTCTTGCCAGTTTCTGAGGACAAAAAGGTATACAAATTTTTAATTGAAGCTTTAATTGAAGTTTTAATTGTCAGATTGATATTGGATTACGTATAATGATTTAATGGAAATTTTGTATCTGTGAAATTAAATTCTGAATGCTACTTGTGTATGATTTTATTTTTTCAGTATTTTAATCCATTCTATGGTTAATTGTTGTTGAATTTTAATTGTTGATTATGTATAATGATTAAGTGGAAAATTATATTTGTAAAATTTTATGGTGAAAGTTAATTGTGTCTGATTTTATTTTATTTTTTAATTTGTGATGCTTTTGAAGTTTTAATTGAAGTTTTTAATCCAATTGTTGATCAGTTTTTTATTTTTTACGCTTTTGAAGTTTTAATTGATGATTGTTTCCTGAATTTTACTTGATAGTTATAGGATTATATATAATGATTAAGCGGAAATTTATATCTGTAAAAATTTATGCTGAAAGTTATGTCTGATTTTATTTTTACAGTATTATGCTGCTCATAGGATTATGTATTAAGCTGAAGGTTAATTTTGTGGTTAAGTTATGCGGAAGTTTTAATTGTTGATAGCTGGTTGCTAGTCTTTGATCTTTAATGAAGTCAAAAGTTTTTTTAATCAACTTTTATTGTGAAAACTGGGTGATTTTAGTTGTTCTCGGTCTCAACGAGACCAATGGTTTCGAGTGATCTAAGTAGTTGATCTGCCTTGTGAGGTCAGACTTGTTTGATGTTTATCAAGATACAAGTTTACCAAAACACCCCTTGTAATCTGCCTAGTACACCCTAAAAACCCTTTTCTGGCTTCATGTTGCTTAGAATATAAAAATTAATTTTTATAATGTCCTTTCCTTTTGCTCCCTACATTCGATTTTCTGACTTAGGGGTTGAGGATGCAAACAACGTTGAATGGGAGGATTGATCTGTTTACTCTTGATTTCGGAGATAGGGCTTATACATCCTTAAATCATTCAATTCCTTGCTTAGCTATGAACACTGCTGAATAACTCGAAAATCAATAAGAGTGAAAGTTTGTTTATGTAGGATGATGCTGATTTAGTTTCATTCCTTCGTAAAGATCTTCTAAAAGATTTTTAGTATATGTAAATAATTAATATTCCAAATCTTGTGAAAGATTTTTGCCATATGTTATTTCATGGCATTTCATTCAAATGGTAATAAAGGTCAATATACATCATGTATTTAATACATCATATGGATTTCATTTACGAATCTAATAAGAAGGGTTCACTGTTAGTATTTGAACTGGTGCATTTTTTTCTTATGTTGTAGCTTGATATTGCTGTACTTCAGTATCAAAACCAAAAGCTTACACAGAAACTGGAGACTCAGAAGTTAGAATATGCAGCTCTTGAGAATAAATTTTCTCAACTGAAGGAGAAGCAACAGTCATATGATTCTACTTTAGCAGTGGTCAAGAAGTCTTGGGAGCAGGTAATGGTTCAATTTCATTTTCGCTACGATCTGTAATATTATATGATTAGGTTACTTGTTACTTTCTTATTGATTTATATCACTGTAGCATGCTGATTATTGTTCATCTTCTGATTGTAGCTGGTTAATGATTTAGAGTCATGTTCTGAACGTATAAGGGAGTCTAGCAGCAAAGTAGATTCCAGATTTGCATCAAGCACAGATGGTAAGGATTGTTTTCTGATGGCCTTCAATTTCTTTCGTTATCTTGTTGCAACTTGCAAGAATCGTGATTTAATTTTTTTATTTTATTTAATTTCATCTAATGACACAATGTATTTTCTGTGCTTCACTGACATTTGAGCCTTGTTTGTTTTTTCTTTGATGGGATAGATTGAAAGTTAAATTTAATGTTGTCTGATTATATAATTTTAGGGACATTGTTTGCTAGCGAGTTCATTTGTCAAAATTATTTTACAGAAATTTCAGTGTTGGTGTAGATTATCAGTGCAAACACTAGTTGTATTACATACTTTACCTCAGGATCTTAATTGTCGTCCTTCATAAAGTGTTACTTACAAGTTTCCATTTTATGTGCCCTGCAATATGAATTTATGTCAGTAAGCATAAAAATGATATGAACTACAATTTTGGAATCTTAATTTATTCAACTGGACAACATGCATCTCTTATGCATGCATTAATCTTGCTTTTTTTAGCATAAAAAATTTAGAGTTATGGATCCTACACTAGCTTTGCAGAAACCAGCCATTTAATGCCTGAGTAATCTCTAGCTATGCTCTGGTTACTATGGTCCTCGATTCTATTGAAGCGGTGTGACTGATCATTCTTCAATTTCAGCACATTTCTTTTCATTCAATTCAGCCACAGACTTCTCTATTTGCATTTTTCTTTAAAATAATCTTTTCCAAGGTGCAAAAGCCAGTTGCTTAATTGTAGCCCTCGACTTCCCTTATGTCTTGTAGAGATCCTGTTGGAACCTTAATGAGGTCAACAACTTGGCTATTTGAAAGTTTAGAAGGCCATGATGTTTAATTTTTGTTGTCCTTGTTAGGGTTTCATTTGGGACTTCAAGTTTACTCTATTCAGGTCTTATTAGGTTATTTAGGTCAGTATTTAATGAATAATGATTAAATGTTGTTTCCTTGATTTTACTGCACCATCCTTTGTTTGGTATTACTATTAATAGGAAGTCTAATTCCTCATAGGATTAGATTTAGAGCTTTGATTACAGTCTTTCTCATTTAAACTTGGACGAGTGTATATATGGATAATCTGGTGTTTCTTTCAATGATCATAAAGTTGAAATTAAACTTATTCACCAAGTTTGCTCATTATTTTTGCTAGAACCCAGCTCTTGGCCTGGGCAACATATTTCTATGACCACTGATTTGTTTATATCAAAGTTAAGAACATTGTCCGTTAAGGTTCTTTTTTCATTTCAAGAAATCATTTTTTGTCGCACTATTTATATCATCCCTTTGGGCTTTGGCTTTCAATCCAGTCTTTCATTAGTCACAGGTGTTTGCAATCTAACCTCCTGCTAACCACCGACACAAGTTACTTGATTTACTGCCTTTACTCCTTGAATCTAAGTCTAACCTTAGTTTGTTAATGCTTAAATTGTGATTTGTTAAAAAGATGGAATTTCGTTAAATGGAATTGGGTGGTTCTAGGTTCTATTGTACAAACTGTTTAAATTTGGCTGGAATGGAATTAATGGAACTTGATTGAAATGTATTCATTTTATTACACTTCATCCAATACCCTTTTTTCTTCGTCTTGAATACGGAGATCTGCGATGGAACCAACTTTTCTTCCTGTTACATTATTATAAGAATATCCAAACAATGGAACCATCTTTTCATTCTATTATGGTCCATTTGATTCCATTCCGTTAACGAAAACATCCCAATTCCAAACACAAAAGGTTGCATTTGGTGAGACGAATGCAATTGCACTTTGATAAATCCTAGTTAGTTGGTGGCCAAGTTGGGGAGAAAATTAAGAGAAATTAAGCAAGTTGCCTATAAATAAGAGGAGGGATTGAAAAAGAGGGTATATTTGTCATTTGAGAGAATTAGGGCCTTTAGGCAGCGGGAGGTCAATACCGTCCAAGTTATGTGGAATTTTATCCTTGTAATTGGGGCTCTTCCCTAAATTCTTTGTGATAAAGTACAGTTTCTTATAATATTGAACAAAATAAGAATTCATAAACTAGAACAAGAATCAGATATTGAATGACATCAAAAGAATTTTAATTTGGTTTATTTGTTCAATTAATAGGGAATAGATTCTTGCTGGCTTAGACAAAATAAATGCTCTTTAATATGAAACAAAAAGCTCAATTTTTTGATTTTTCCCCATGTTTGTGTGCATGTACATATATGAATATGCATTTTCCATATTAATGTTATTAGAGATGTACTTTTTTTTAATAAATTTAGAAGGTCATATTGAAAAACAATTGGAATCTCAGCTCAATTTTTTTGGAAGATTGATATTTTAGAGTATAAGGGGATTAAGCTTAGGAGTCATACTATTAAGCTATTGATGGTGGCAATTGGGCGAAGATTAAACAAAAGAACCATAATAAAGAAAATTAATTTGGTGCTAGGCTAGATGGACGTAATATTCTTTGTATGAGGACTTGTGGAGAGATAGGAACAGAAAAAATTTACATGTGATTTCTATATATTTGTAAAATTCGCATGTTAGGATGCTTAGAGAGGTATTGTGGAATGCCCTGGAAAAAATAAGAGTTAACATAATATAATTGCTTTTATTCAAGCAGTTAAATATATGTAAATGGGAATATTTTACTTATGATGGATGAGCGGACACCAAACATGATGGGATTAGGAATGAAAAGATTAGTGAATGTGAAAACTGAATATTATATTTCAGAGATAAAATAATTTACAACCACTAATGTGTTTATATAGGCTATTCTAACGTAATGGGCCTGACTAATGACTAATGGGCCAATTACAAATTACTAATAATAATAGTAAAATTTCACTATTTACAACAGAGAGAGTTGGGACAACACCTACCGTAGAAAACAGTAGTCTTGCTTTAGGTGGAGACCTAAGAAGTTTTGTGGAGGTACTTACAAAGAAAATTATAGGTCAACTAAGAAGGATTTAAATTTAAATAGTCGTGACCAAACATGCTTTATGATAGGACAGTTGACATTGTTTATCTATGCAATTGACCCAACTATTGGGAAAAGGCTTTGATGGTTGTAATGAGATTTTAGAGCGGCAATGCGACATGCATGTTTTGTGTCATACATGCTTGAATAGAAATACACACTAGTCCTTTGATTCCATGATTACGCCCAAAATAACATTTCCCTTCACACCAAGCAAAGCACTGGCTATGAAACCAATTAGTGCATTATTTGGTGCATAATTGTTTACTCTTGTTAGTTATTTATCATTTTAAATTTCTGAAGTTCTCATTTTGTTGTATTTTCTTTTGTCAATTGAAATATAGTATTATAGTATGTGTTTTAAAATTGTTCTACATGTAGCAGAGAATATTAGATGTTTGTTCTGTAGTTTATATTTTAGTTATGCTTTATAGCGTTCTCGGTTCAACCTTTTAATCCATCAATACTGCATTTTACTCAGACGCCCCTTGAAGTTTGAAATACTTTCAATGTCATGTGCTATATGGTACCTATCTTTCTGGGGGTTACAGTTTCTATGTTAAATTTATTAAATTATTAAAAAGTTTGATATTACATTAAAACGACATTAATTGTTTATATTTTGGGGAAGTATATTAGCTAATGGGAATTCTTTGATCTTTTTACCAGATGGTAGTTCGTCCACTGTTCAAGATGTTTTTCTTAGCCGACTCTTGCAAACTGGTGCAACTGAAAGTTCATCCTCTTATCACTTTGCCAATGAGATGGAAGAACATAGAGAAATTACTTCTGAAAAAGCTAAAAGCATTTTGAACAATATAGTGGCATCTATTAATAACTTTCAGTGTCTGAAAGATGGCTTTCATACTGTACTACTGAAAAAGCTTAAAGGAGATGGTAAGCTATAAGTGTTTATTTATAATATGATTATTTCATGTTGGGCTTATTCTTTCAGAGCAGTCTCTAAGCTTACTTGGCTACATTGGCTATTTATAGTTTCATGTGGGAAGATGTTATCCAATGATCTGGAGGTCGAAAGTAAAAACTTGAGATTGACATTAAGTGAACTTCACTTAAAGCACAAGTCTTTAGCAAGTGATTTCCGAACTCACAGAGATCTAGATGCCAAAAATAAAGCTGAGCTTAAACGGTTAAAAGGTAAATTCTCTATACTATGATCTCAAGCAATTAATCTTATCCTCATATTGTAAGATATACCATAAATCTGTAAGTGACTTGTTTCAAGTACAAAATAAAATAGAAGTGTTGAAAAGTACATAGAAATTCCAATGGCTGAACATATGACTATGTTTGTGTGTACTAAATTTTTTTTTGGTGATGAGTTGAGGATTAATATGTTTGATATGTATTAGAGATTTTCCAAAAGCTTGGTTGTTCCTTGCCTTCTTTTCATTTGGTATTTAATGGATCTTAATTAAATGACTGTAGAAATTTCACTAGAGCGAAGAAGGAAAACAACAACCATGGAAAAGATAAGATTCATTTGAAGTATTAAAAACTATAACAACACAGAACGAAAACAATACTTCAAACTCAATGGAAATAACCACTCACCTTGAGTTTCCTTGAGCTAAACACTGGAGTTAACTCATAAAAGAGAGTTCAATCACATAATTGAACGAGCATGATTGCCTCCTTGGCTATACTTCATACCGATAGGTTCAGAAGATGTAAAGAAAAACTGTTGGAAAGCAAGACACACACACATATATCTGTGTTTGTGCGTGTGTAGATGTTTGGGAGATGAGCAATACAGGACCTTCTTATTTTTCTGTTTCCTTGTATTTAATCATTTCCTTTTTTAAAATTTGTGGGATAGGATTACTTTTATACTTCACAACCTAATATCATTCTATAATCTATAGAATGTGGAATTAGGTAATTGCCTAATTTACCCAATGGATTGATATTTTTGATTTTCATTCTCTACCTTTAATCGTTGGTGTATACTTTGACAGATAAACTTTCCTTTTCTGTGTTTCTAACAGAACTAGGCCCAATATGAGTTCTAGATAGACTCCTATTTTAGAAGTTGGGCTCAGGGCCTAACTTAACCTGACAATACTGGCTTGTCAGATGTAGATTGTGTAAGCCTTATGAACAATACGCATGTCAATAGCTAGTTGATCTGTGAATCTTGATACACCCACACTAAGAATTGGATATTGAAAGTTTGAAGTAATGTGGGTGGATCAATTAAATAGGTTTACACCACTTAATTAAATTGAACCCAAAACTATGACAATTCTGTTTATTCTCTTCTATCGATCAGAATTCTTGAACTCGTGCTTTCATCTTATTTTGTCACAATTGATTGATGGTATATGATTTAGTTGCCCTGGACATGACTTCCCATTGTTCTCTCCATATAGCTGAGGAAAAGAGTGAAATATAAACCTACTCTTAACAGTAATCTAAATTATGCTATGAAGTTTGACATGTAATACACAATTTTTTACCTTGATCTCATTTATTTGCTTAGGGGAACTGGAAAGTACGGTTGCAGAGTTAGAAGAAAGCAATCAGAAACTTGCAACTCTGAAGGTAGAGAAAGACGCAGCCAAAGGGGCAGTTCTTCCAGTATTAGCTGTTGGGAATACACTCATTCCTAATGATAAGATCAAAGACAAACAAAAGGATTTGCAAGATATGGAATCTACTTTGAAAGAGTTATTGGTATCATTTCTGGATTTATTTATTTATTTGGTTTTATAATTTTTAGAATATTTTATCTTAATTATTGGGTTTCTTAGGACCAAGCTTCAACACGAGCAGCGGAACTGAAAAATCTTCATGAGGAAAGAATAAGGTTATTACAGCAATTGTGCGATCTACAGGTTTGTTTTTCATTGCTCCGTACTGTACTTAAGTATTTTTATCCAAATAGTTATCAATCCCGAATAGCGGCGCGGGGTGGCTATCCCTGCATCTGGGTTCCATGAGTAAAGTTTTTTATAATAGTTAAATAATTTAATACTATATATAGACTATAGATTAATGAAAACTAAAATAACAATTGGTATTTGGTACTTTTTATTAAATAATTTAGACAAAAATAATTAATACTATATGTATAAGTTCTATTTAACTTCATATATATTTTTTTTTTTATCAATTATATATCCACTTAATTCGAAAATAAAACATGCACACGGGGTTCCGATCATGGTCACCAAATTTGCTACCCTAAGGGAACCATGAATTGGTTCACGCATACGGAATCTTGGTATTTTGCGAATTGGTTTGTCCAAATACGTGTAGAATTCAAAAAGACAACAATCCAGTAAGATGCAAGAGAAAACCATAAAAAATCTCATAGTTTTTCACGTTTTCCAGTTTTGAGTTCCGGCATTATTGTTGCATGCATATGAAGAAAGAAATCGGAAGGGGCAACTTCATACTCGACTTCCACACATTCTCTGATTAATTGCAAGTTGGATGTTGGAACAAAAAGGGAGAGATAATGAAAAGCAGTGGAGAATAACTGAAGGGGAGATGAGTGGGATGAAGATGAAGGGTTAAGAAAGAGACTCAATTATTTTTTATTTTATTTTTTTGAAAAAGAGAGTTGGTTGTTTTTTTTGAAGCAAGATACCCATTTATTTGGTAAAGAGAATGTAGTATTTTTTGATTGAAAAGCTAGTATTATTTTATTATTATTTTTAGTGAGTACCAGACCATCCATCTTTTATGGTTTTTTTTTTTTTGATTGCCAAATCCAATTTTTATGGTGACTTCAGTATTCTCGATAAAATGGTGTCTTCATTAGTATTTATTTTATAAATGATTTTTGAGAATGTTTTTTTAAACGAATGTTACTCACTCAGTAATTTTTTTCATTGTAGAAATGCAATGAAGGGACATGTGGTCAAGAGAAAAAATAAAATAAAAATTAAGCTTTAATTTTTTTTGTTAGCTAATTATGTTTAATTTTTTAAGTTGGTTCTCAATACTAGTGTTCATGTTGAGACTTTTTTTTTTTTTTTTTTTTTTTTAATTTTATTGTTGATATTAATGCTTTTTATCATCTACTTTATATTGTCTAATTGAATAATGTGTTGTCCATAGAATACCGATTAATATATTTAAGCTCATCACATACCCAAATAATGTACCGACTGTAACTTTGGTTGATCTGATTCTGGGCCCAAATTGTTTATCACTTGCTATAGGCCCATGGTTCATTTAAAACAAACATAAAAATAAATTAAATAAATATTAAAACCCTAGCTTATAAGAGATACACAGCGTGAGTACCTCGTTGAAGACAATTCGTAAGTGCTGGACTGGCCAGAAAATGCAAAAGGTGACCGAAAAACGTGGTTGGAGTGATTCCGCAATGGAAGGAAAGCTGTCACAAGAAGTGAGAAAATCCACTTTTCCTTTTGTTTTTGAGTTTTTTTTCCCTTTTATGGTATGATATTGTTGTGTGCCCAACATTGAGATTTGGGCCACAATTATGGCCCCTATGACCCTACCACTATTCTGCGGCACTACTGTTGCAATATAGCTTCCGCCATCCACTCCGTTTGTCTCTGGCGCCGCTATTTAGCACTATTGACAACATAGGTTTTACTATTGTTTATGATTATGATATTATGCACATGTATTCGTATATATATATATATATATATATATATATATATATATATATATATATATATATATATTTTTCTGTCATAGCATAGTTTTTGACCTCAAGTGATTACATCAGAACACATTGAAGAATTTGAAGTGTATTACCTCTTCCCATGCATTCCAATTGGTTAGAGATCAGATAGAAAAATCAAAATCGGAAGTGCAGGAGTATCAGGCCTTATATGAGAAACTACAGGTTGTAACTGGTCGGTAGTTTCATTTGTGCCTTGTGATTGTTATTTCATTGGCTAGGATATATCTCTGATGATGACATTTCCGCATCGATTATGCTATATATACTTGTAGGCTGAGAAGGATAGTCTTACATGGAGGGAGAGGGAGTGGTACATTAAAAACGATTTAGCTGATCTTTTTCAAAGATCTGTGGAAGTTTCTGATCTTAAAGTGGCTGATATACGCACTGAGATACGGAAAATAATAGAGCAAAGAGATGTGATTGAAAATAAGCTGAAAGAGGAATCAAGAGAACCAGGTTGGTATTTCCACTCATTTCTTTGTAAAACATGCTATTCAATTCCTTTATGGTTTATTATTGTTGATGCATTTATTTTTGCTTCAGGAAGGAAAGAAATTATTGCTGAATTTAAATCTCTTCTTTCTTCATTTCCTGAGGAAATGGGGTCCATGCAAAGTCAACTAAGTAAGTATAAAGAATCAGCTTCAGATATCCATTCTTTGCGTGCAGACGTGCATTCTATTTCCAGTATTCTCGATCGGAAGGTTGGTTTTTTGTTTACATGAACTGTACTTTTTTGCAACACAAAATCACAGTTCCTCATAAATGTTTGTTTCTGAACTCCAGGTAAAAGAATGTGATGCATTATCTGTTAAGTCTGCTAGTCAACTTGCTGAGATAAATAGACTGCTTGCTGTGGTATGTTACTTCTTTGTTGAAAAAATCAGCTACACTGAGTTCTGGTTCTTCAAACTCGCTTGTCCTATTTTTATTCTATTGTAAAACGTTATTGGAATAGTTTCTGTGAAATTTCTTTCTGATTTAGATGCCCGTACTGTGTTTAAATCATAACCGAGAAAGGTTCTCCAATATAGCTTGTATTTATATCACTGAAAGGTGGTATTTTTCTTCTCATTAAAAAAAAAAAGGGCAACCTGGTGCACTGAAGCTCCCGCATTCGCAGGGTCCAGGAAGGGGTCCCACCATTTGGTGTATTGTACGCAGCCTTACCTTGTTTTTACACAAGAGGCTGTTTCCAGGACTTGAACCCGTGACCTTACGGTCACATGACAACAACTTTACCAGTTGCGCCAAGGTTACCCCTTATTTTTCTTCTCATTATTGAGTGTAAATTACATGTCAATACTACCGCCTTAGTGTCTTTGTGTAGACAACCGACATTCCCATTTCTTTGGGCCAACAGCCTTCTGCAGACATGATGTACCTCAAATACTCCAAACTACGTTTCCTCTAGTGAGTGACATGAATTTCCATGCTTCGGCTGTAAATCAAGATGTCATCGAAAATGTCTATTACAAATTTCCTAAGTTGCTTGAGCACTTCATTCATGAGTGATTAGAATGCATATGGTGCACTTTTGTTTTTTGAATATCAAGCAGATGGGGCACCTGTTAATCTAAAAGGCATTACCAGAAACTCATAAGTTTATTGGACCAGAACACGATAGTACACGTTGTAATATTAGGGGTATGGCTCCATCCTTCAGTTGTATGGCATGGTCTTGCCTTTTGTTAACGTGGTAATTGCTCTGGGTGCTTTAAAACATCTTCAAACTCATGCAGAACCCCTTCAACAGCCGCTGACATCTCTTCTTTGCCAGAATAACCTGTTACAGCATTGCTGCCAACGATTAAGCCCTCCTTCGTTTATAATTTACTTTACTATAAGTGCAAACATGGCCGATTTTGGCTCTAGTCTATGTTGTATTAGAATATGCATTGTAAAATTGGGCCTGTGATCTGACTCTAAGTTTTCTCTCATTCAACATTTGTCATTTGATTATAAATAGGGATTGATGCCTGTATTGTTAGTTCTGCCTTGTGAAGAATAAGTTTAGTTACTAATTATGATGCATGTCAAGTCATATAAATGGTTAGTGAGGTCTCTATGAGCATGAAGGCAGACAGAGACAGATACCTATTCTGTCTTTTCCCTTTCTTGTTATAATAAACTTCCCTTAACTTTTGATTACAGGTTCAAGATTTACGAGTGACTGAGGATGAGATGAAGTTGATACTGCGAATGTTTAGACATGAGACCATTGATTCAAGGTTTGTATGATCTCTGAATTGTTCTGGTTTATATTTTTTATAACATTGCTTTAATGTTACAAGTAATACTCTGGATGCACAATTTCCAAAACAAAAGATGGTAAAACTTTTGAAAAATGTTAAATAACGGCTATGGCCGTTTTGTTGACCCAATGACGAGGTAGAATGACTGCTTCTTCTATTCATTGTCTTGGGTAGTAAGTAGCCCTGCTAGGTCCTTGAATGCATGGAAAAGGATACGTGGAACACTAACAGAGATCTTTGTCGCAGGGATGTCATGGAAGCAAGGGAAGCAGAATACATAGCATGGGCACACGTTCAAACTTTGAAATCATCTCTTGATGAGCACAATTTAGAACTTCGAGTTAAGACAGCAAATGAATCAGAAGCCAGATCGCAGCAAAAACTTGCTGCGGCTGAAGCTGAGATTGCAGACATGAGACATAACTTAAATGATTCTAAAAGGTTAACTTCCAACTTTGCCTTAATACACCATATCCATTTTATTTTGCCTTAAAGTACATATTTGGCGAATTTGTTTAAATCCTTGCATGCACTTTTGGTCTTCTATCTTTTTGCTTGTTTTGTTTTGTTTGTCATGAATAGAGTTGTTTTATGATGGTTGTTCATATTATCTTTTAATTTTTCTTCTCTCCTATTCTCATAAAAGGTTCTGAGTGGATTTTTCCATACCTAGTCTCTATTGATTATGGTTTCTGGAGTTGTTTTTTTATGAAACATGGCCTCATAATATTTAAACCAAGTTACTTTGTCAATGTTACGCAAATGCTCCATTATATGTTTAAGTTATAGGTTTTAGATAAACGAAGGAGATAAATAATAAGAACTTTGAATTTTATTGATAATAATTTGATACTAACTTGATGCAAATGAATAACACTAACCCCTATTTCTAAAGATAAAAAACTCATGATCCTAAAATAAATAAGAAAATGAGAAAACTTATGATGGTCATAACCAAGTAATATGGAAAGTAATCCTAGGAGATAATCTATATAATTAGAAACTGATCCTAAAACTTAAACTAATATATTCTGACATAATTAATATCAAAGACATAGAGATATTTCATATATCATAAGACTCCCCCTCAAGTTAAAGCCTAGATAGCAGCTCTGAGAGAAATTTCATGGCAAGGAATCAAACAATGCAAGGTCCATCCTTCCCAAACCCACATTTGGATCTTCAAACCAATAACACTGAAGACCCAAAATATTTAAAACTTAAAATTAAATCTAACAACTATTTCAGGGATAGAGACAAGGCCAGTTCATCTGGGGTGAAGATGAAGACAGTGCATCTTGGACGAAAAATATAGGTCAAAGCCCGTGCTTTTGGAACAAAGACGGGACAGTACATCCAGGATGAAAGCCAAGGCCATGGCATCTATGAAAAATTGTTGGGCTAGTGAGTCATAACCAACAAAAGTCACCATCGGTATGACCATTGACACGAAAATAAGTCCCCACTAATATGATTCATCTGTGGTAAATTGACATGAAAATAAGTCCCCGCTAATATGATTCATCTATGGTAAAAGAACCACCACTAGGGTGATCATTAATAGGAATAGAAGCCACATATATGATGAGAAAAGTATTGTATGTCAAATATCAACGAAGTAGTGTGGCTGTAACAAAGGTCGTGTCTTGTAGTCACAACAGAACCCAAAGGTATAGATCTTGGTTGAGGATAGAAGGGCAATGCTAAAGCAAGAGCTATTTGGAATAGTGGCTGCACGTGTGGCGTAGGCGAAGGCTGCCATTTGAAATCACACGACAATGTTCAACTGTGTAAGAGCGAATCCGAGCTCTAGTGGCCCTGAGATTTCGTGATGGCATGGGTCGGCAGTTGAAAATTCGATGTAGGTTGTTTCATCGGAAAATGCTCCAGCATAGAAGACAGCAGCAGGGGGTGGGCTGAAAAACTTGAAAACTTGTCGCAAGAAAGGACAAGATGGCAGAAGAAAACAGAATTCGGTTGAAACCAAGAAGTATATGGTTCAGTAAAATAAATTCCATGTACAATTCATCTATAATTACATTCCAAACCTTTGGAAACTCTTCAGCTGAATCGTGACTTATGTTACTTTGCTTTTTCTTTCAGTTGTTGGGTGTATTTACTTATTTATTATTTATTTATTTTAGAGTAAATTGGAATTAGAGACACACTTAATGTGAAAGTAGTTGAACGGATCTCATGGAACAATGTTTTGGATCTTTGTCTCTTTTCAATTGTATGGCTTAGCTCTATGCTAATAATGCTAATCTTGTTAATTTTTGTAACCCGTGCTGTTTGGCTTTTTTAGGGCGACATGTAAACTGTCTGATGTCATGAGATCTAAAAATGAAGAAAATGAAGCCTACTTATCTGAAATAGAGGTTGGATGTTTTTATCTTGGAGGAATGGAGTTCTTCTTTCTTCATATTACAATGTTATTTTTTGTTTATTGCTGTCTGGATGATTTTCATGCAGACTATTGGACAAGCATATGATGACATGCAAACCCAAAACCAACATCTGCTGCATCAGATTACTGAGAGAGATGACTACAATATTAAGGTATTTATCTTACAATAGGTTGCACTGACAGAAGTGTAATTGGAAAATGAGATATAAAATTGTGGCTTCATAACCAGGCAGGCTAAACTATAAGGTTATCTGGTCACCATTATTTCACATAAAAAAGAAGCCACATAGCCAATCTGAACAGAGAAAGTTCCCTGTGAATTGAAGCCTTCGCGTAACCAGATGCCTGTCTATGGGACAGGAATAATAACTTCTAGGATGAAAAAATTAGAAGAAATGTATTACGTTGGACATGCTCATATTGATATAATCAGATGTAGAATCAATGCAATATGGAGTAGAATCAATAACCATCATGGGCCGTTGGGTTGAGGGCTAACTGTAGATTCAATGCAATAAGGAGCACTTTAATTTTAAATTTTTGTTCACATGCAAATTCTGGATCTGGGTTTGGTACACATCAAATTGAAATAGTCAGATCTTACTTGCACAGAGAAAAGGAATTGAATTTGCTGTCTGTCAATATTTTATTTTTACTTATATATTGATATTTTTGTTGGTTACATATTGATATATGTTGCACTGCTGTTGTAGCTTGTTTTAGAAGGCGTAAGGGCTAGACAAAAGCAGGATTCTTTTATCATGGAGAAGCGATTGATGGAACATGAGATGCAGCAATCAAATGTATCTCTGAATTTATACAATACAAAGGCTGCAAAAATTGAAGACCAGGTAGCTAGGTCTTGATTTAAATCACATGTTAGATGTGAACTTGGAAATGACTTCTGTTTCATTGATATGCAGATGAGGTTTTGCTCAGATCAGATTCAAAAACTTGAGGACAATAAACTTCAAAGTTCTGTCGGTTTGGAAAATACACAAAGAAGGCTTTCGGATATTAGACCGTCATCTCAACAGGTTAGGGATACAGTGGTGGAAGTGCAATCTAAGATAACCAGTAGTCGGGTGACTCATATGGAGTTACAAGTAGAACTTGAGAAAGAAAGGTATTTAGTCTGTAACGTATTCAAGTGATTCTCTTCAAATATTATTAGTACACAGCAGTTATGGAGCTTTTTGTCATTTTGGTACTAGGTTTGCCAAAAAAAAAGTAGAGGAAGATCTAGAGGTTGCTAGGAGAAACTTTTCACATCTTAAAGCACAAGATGAAGATTCCTCAGAAACTGATAAGCTTCAACAGGAACTGGGAGAGTACAGGGATATTGTCAAGTGCAGTATCTGTCGAGACAGGACAAAAGAGGTAATTTTTTTTATTGCAATTTGAACTATTAGCTGAATTTAACCAGAAGCTGCTATTGATGCTGGAGAGTACCAATGATGGCATGTGGCTCAGTTGACAAACTGATTCACCCACCTGAGCTCCCTGTGGGTGGAAACCCCATGTAGAGCATCATGTGGTTAGTGTCAAGCTGATGTCAGGATGGAAGTTAGCGAACACATCATCTTACTGACAAAAAAGAAGCTAATTGACATGCTTCCCAAATGTAGCTAGGAAAGAGAAATTGAAGATACCAGACTAATTGGGAGTTGGCACTTAACCCTTCCCCTAGAATAGAGGTCTTTGTAGTCGGAAAATAAATAAATTACTGTTCTTTGCGAGTCTGGGAGATACTGAAGAGTTCCGAGTCTGATCTAGTAATTCTCAAATATTCATTGCAGTCGCAGCTAGTATTAGTGTATGATTCATTTTTGTTGAACTATAGATTGTCTACCCTGGCTTTGTATAACAAATGAACAGAAGTTAACTACTTCAAATACCAACTATAACTGTTCTGGCTTGCTAATAGTGGTCAAAGGAGTTTTCATATCTCAACTGTTATGTTCTAGTGTGAAAGGAGAGTGCTCCTTTGGGTAGCCTTGTGTGCAAGGTTATCATTTATTTGTTTTGTATATCTTTTGTCTCTTCTCTGAAGGGGGAGCCTTGGTGCAATGGTGAAGTTGTTGTCATGTGACTGAAAGGTCACAGGTTCAACTCCTTGAAACAGCCTCTTGTGTAAAAAACAGGGTAAGGCTGCGGACATTACACCAAAATGGTGGGACCCTTTCCCGTACCCTGCATATGCAGGAGCTTTGGTGCACCGGGCTGCCCTTTTGTGTCTTCTCTTTCGACCTCACTGCATCAATGGGAAATCCTTCATTCTTTTGCAATCTTTATCCTAGTTAGAATTATTCCTCTGCTATTCAAATCTGCCCAGTTTTGCGAATTCTTTCTTATACCAAGAGAAAGCTTCCACACAAGGTATGTACAGCAGTGGTCAGAGGCTCAACGCCAGTCAATGGTCAAAGTTCAAAAGTCTTGTCATCAGAGAATGCCCAGTCAAGTTCAATCAATTTCTGACATAACAAGGGGTCCAGTTAGGTGTTTTTATAACGCTATGTGACTGATAAGGCAAAATATATTTTTTCAACAATGATTGGATTCTGTTGAAGGGTCTCCCATTATTGAGGTTATTTTTCCAACAGTGATGGAACACGTTAAAATTAAGACTGAGCTATTCAAATTGTATTTGAAGTTATGGAAACAGCTGTGATGCTAGGGCACTCCATGCTAACTAAATGCTTTAAAGTTTATTTTTGCTGATATGCTGACTCAGCAGCTGATTTGGGATACAAGATTATTAAATTCTTATGTAAAACAAATTTTTGTTTTAAGGGTGTTGCCGCAGATGGGTAGTGTGTTTAGGGAACCCCTCCTTAAAAATTAAAGTAGTTATTGAGCGAGAAGAACCAAGCCTCTTAAATACCCCATCAAGTATCTCATCAATCTGCAACTTAGACACCTTATAATACCTAAGTTTGTAGCATAGTACTGCTCTTGAGATCCGACGTCCCAGCAGGTAGACTATGATATTTTTTTCGGCCTTTTCAGTCAACCCCTCCATGGGTAGCCATTTTCGATCCACTGCTAACCAGCTCAGATGTCAATTGATAAGAATCCAAGTACGAGGAATCGTCAATGATAAACTAGCTATCAAGGGGAAGAACCAACCCTCAAATACTCCACCGAGCATCCCATACTTCTCGATGTGGGACTTAGGAAGCCCATAATACCCAAGTTGCTATCGCTTTGCTCCATTTGTATTTTTTTTCTTTCTATTTTGGCCATGTAGGATTGCAACACCTATTTCATTTTGCATCCTGATATTTGTCATTATGATTTGATTAAGCATTTGAAGTTCTCTACTTCATTTTCATGTTTAAGCTTAGATTTTCTATGAAACCAAATGATATTTTAGACCATTTTCAGATTTTTTTTGTGTATGTTTTTCTAAAGTAAACTTAATTAAGTCTACCATCACATTATTTTAGATTTACATAAGCTTCGTCAATAAGGCATATATATTAGTCCACATATACTTGGATAATGCTAGTTAAAGCTACTAATATGTTCTGATTTTCCCCATTTCTTTAATTTATTTTGCTGCACTACCATATGGTTAGATATATTGCATGTGATATGATCTATTAGGAAGCGAACTTGCTTTTGTTGTCTTTTCTCATTAAATTTGGAAAAATACTTTGCTCTCTTTTTGGGTGTTTCCTCATATTTTCAATTTTTTGTCAGGTGGTAATTACAAAATGCTACCATTTGTTCTGCAACTCATGTATCCAGAAAATTGCTGGGAGCCGGCAGCGCAAATGTCCACAATGCGGTGCATGCTTCGGGGCTAATGATGTTAAGCCGGTTTATTTGTAACTACGTTCCATCATGCTTTTTGAGAAGACCGCAGTGTTCTTTTGAAAATGATCTGGTGTATGGTTCAATTGCATGCTCGTGCCAACTGTTGAGATCAGGAACATTGGCAGCAGCAATCAATGGGTGCCTTTCTCCTTTGATTTTGGAAATGATTCGTTTTGCTGGTACTCCCAAGTTTCAAAGTACCATTTGTACACTTTCGTGAATGTGAGATGTTTGGTTTTTACTTTCAGTGCAAAGAATTTGAAGCCACACGAAACATGATATTCGTTCTTTGCAGATTTATTCGTTCTTTGCAGATTTATCATAATTCTTCTTCCAATGAGATTTGGAGAGGCCATTGAAGGTTGTTCTTTGACTGTACAATTAATATTTCAAACTATAAAAAGCCCGAACTGGCCATTGATTGCTATGTGCCTTGGAAGTTGACTCCTAAGAGTGCAATGACAATGTCTTACTCTTTAGATCAACAGTTCTTTTTTCCTGCAGCTATGGCAGAAGTTCAAATTTTGGCTTCACAGGCTTGTGTTGTACTTGTATATATCGTTAGATTCATAAGAGGTCGTTCAATTTTGGTTTATCACAGCCTGTATTCTGTGTAATCGTGTAGATGATATGCCAAGATATCATTGTAATTGATGTTGTGTTGTAATCTACGAATGCCCGATTTAATTGAATTATAGTTATTCTTCTAAATTTCTTCTTACTGGTTATATGTCTTTGTCATTCAAGATATAAAAATGCTTTAAACAAGCATTTGTTTTCATTACCAGCATGGTATGGTATAAACGCTAGAGTCTTTCAATAATTTGGTTGGACATTTTTCAAATTTTTTAACATGTATTGCATACTTTTAACTTTTAGTGGAATATTTTTTAAACACCAATTTAACGTGCATACTAGTTCTTTGGTGGCATCTCCTTATTAATGAATGACACGCATATCAAATGTGCTCTTTATTATTACACAAAAATGGGGGTTAGCCCCAAAACAACATTCAACGCAGTCTTGAAATTAAAACGGAATCACATTCTGTTTGTGGTGTTAGTTTTCTTCCAAAATCTAATGTAGCATCCTGATCATATGAGATAGTAACCGTGAGGTACCATAGATATTCCTACGACGAAGTTGGTTATGTGTGTCATTTTAAATGCCCCCCCCCCCTTTCTGGAAATCACTCTTCTCTTCCATACGAAAGTCTTTTGGACTAATTTGTCAAACACTAGTGAATATGCTTCTTAGTGTTGGTGCAAGTTCATCTAAAGTTACACCCAAATGACATCCTCACATTAAAGAAATACTTATTTTGTCACAAGACTAAATGCATAGTGTTTAGGCATACGTATTGATGATTTTGTTTTCAAAATATTTTATTTTATTTTTTAATATTAAAAAAAATGTCTCTTTGTATGTATGCGTAACTAATGGTCTTCCGACCGTAGAAGACTTGCTCCCTCACATTGATAACACAATTAAAATTTGCATCTTTATACAATATGAGTTGTATCATTATCAATAATAAGATTATTAACTTTCGTAGCTACGGTATAATTATATATATATACTCTACTTTCAATAGAATATGTGACATAAGATTCTTAATTTCTCTCATGGCATTATTTTCCTTTGGATTACATAAACTACAGCGATTAACCTTTTTGTTAATTAGCCTACTTGTTTGTATTTACATAAAATTTTGTGGGGAAAAGCTGGCAATAATCATTTTACTTTGAATACTTGGTCGATAGTGACATATAATAGAAATTGGCCAATTAAAAAGTAAACCGTGTTCAATTATTAATTAGTGTCAAGAAAATACAGTATTTGATTGTGATATGATATTCCCTTTCTGCTTTTGTTTTTCATTCTTTGTCTGTGACGTCATTCAGCACTTTAATTTTTTCAATAATTCTTATAGGAAAAAAGATTTCTTTGTTTTTTTTTTTATATGTCTCCTTTTTTTAACAACTAATATTGTCACCTTTAGTTAACTCTTCTTTAGTGAAGTCTTTCCTCCTAACAACATATTTTTCAATTTAAGACTCAAACTTAAAATCTTGTCTGCATTTTTCAAAATAATGACAACAATTCTTTTTTGACATCTTCATTGTTTCAAAACATGTACGCACTTTTTTAAATCTATCATGGGGTCTTAAGTGTAACATTTGTATCAGATTAGTCCTTTAAATTGTTTTAGTCTTAAATTGATCCTTTATGTTAGTAAAAGTGTGCACTCAGTCCGTATGTGTATGTTTATTGTTAAGTTGGTATGTCTAAATTCACCGTCCTCAATATGAAGGTTTATAAGTGTATTATCTAGTCTTAGTTTAAAGAAAGTTGATCAATTACTTGATTTATAATGTTGTCGATGAAATACTTGTATGTAAAATTAGGATTGAATTTAAAAACAATAAGAGAATGTATGTAAGCAAACACTTAAATCGTGTTTGGTGTCATAAACACCTTTTGGACATTATACCTCAATGTTAAATGGTGGTGTAAATACATTTTAACAAAATTGGATGAAAAAATGGATCAATTTGCTACACATATATTTTTAAAGGACTAACTTGCTCACTTTTAATGACATAAGGGACCAATTTAAAATTTAAAAAACTAAAATGATTAATTCGATACAAATGCTAAATTTAAAAGATCCCAAGTTGTATTTGGCTATAAAAGTACCACAAACTTTAGAAAATGAAATAATTCCTCAAAAAAAAATGAAATAAGAAAGTATTTCGACAAAGTAAATGAAGCTTAGTTAATTTTAGAATTAAGAGCATATTTTATGTATGTTTATTTTTGGATATCCCAATTGCTTTTTAACGACGTCTTAGATGTAAAGTATCATCAACTTGTAAATGATATTATTCTCTATGAAAAACATGACCGCTCACTTTTAGTTGTATCTTCCGTCACAATTGCATTTCTTTTATTTCTAAAATACTTGAATTTAATACCTTATTTAAGATATCGAAATATACTAGAGTAATGATTGTTTTCGTTAACCTTAGTTAATTGTGCATAAACAAATTCATACATATAATAAGATATTGATTTCCGTCTATAAGTGATAGCTCAACCGACAAAAATTTCAATGACAAAATTGTTAGGTTGAATATTGTGACGGGATTAAATCCGACTCATCAATTTGTGAACGTAAGATTCACTCGTGCCATTTCCTCTCTAACCAATAATAACATACCGATTCCTAATCAATTGCTCAAAAGATCTGAAGGGTTTGCCACTCAGACTACAATGATATATGGACATTTGATTTGCTATTTAATCACTTTAAAGTTTAACCACATAAATTTCTTTCTCAAGATGCATGTTGTCGAGTACTTTGGATACCTACATGCATGTGCATGTAATTAGAAACCGAGAATCAAATAAAAAATTTCATACACTTAATCATGAAGCAAAAAGAGAAAAAAAAATTGTATTCCATCAAGGTTCTTCTGGTTGCTTGTTTATTTTATCATCCAATTGATTGAAAAAAAAGATTAATAAATGATGCAATATAGTCTCACCGGTATCTTTCCAACATAAAGATAAACAAAAGAGAAAGATTTGAGGGTTTCCTTGCTTTACAGTCAACTGCATTAAACCTTCATCAATATGTTGAGAACAAAATCATTAAAGCATAATGTTCTTTACTTCTTTTAAGACAAGATCTTTTCCTAAAATAAATAAATAATTAAGCAATCAAAGTGAGAAAATAATTGAAGGGTATATGATGCTCCCAAATCCAGTAAATAACCATTCTCAGTAAATATAATAAAAGAATATCAAATATCAATCATATGCACACATAAAGTTCATGAAAGATGCTTCTTTATTTTTTTTGTACATTACCATACATTTTAGTAAAAAAAAATTCTATATCTATTTTAGTCTAAGAATTACTAAACTAAATTAGACAAAATAGCTATAGACAACAACCATTTACATATTCAAGTCCAAACATTTCCACAAGTGACATTCACCAACCTCATAGCTAGGCAGTGATTACATAGGAGACAAATTTAACTCAATTTTATTTCCTTTTTTTCTTATTTCGCATTTTATTTTTTAATCAAGGCACTTTTAACACAATCTTTTCAACACACATTTTTTTAATTGGTTGAAATTCAAATGAGCCACGGTAAATCATGTAGGCTGCACATAAATTTAGTGAGAATCATTTGAATTTCAATCAATTAGAGAATGTGCGTTGAGACGAGTGTGTAGAGTGTCCTGTTAGCACAATTCTACAAACAATTGAGGTCAAATGCAGATGATGCAAATTAATTTGAGGTTGAGTTGGAGCCTAGAGTTACAAAAAGCTCGATGTTGAAGTCCAGGTAGCCGTCGAAGATGACGCTAGTAATACTCCCATGACGAAAGTTGCTCCTCGAGCCGAAGTCCACTATCAACAACACATAAATGCCATGAAGAAGAAGAATAAGAGAGGATTCCATTTTTTCCATCAGGAAAAAGATCTGGAAGATCAAAGAGTGTGTCATCAGTATCATCATTTGTAGTAGTAGTAGTAGATGGAGAACTTGAATTAGACTCTTGAACATTATCAATGGAAGAAAGAGTTGAAAATGAAACTTGATCTTGATCTTGGTTTTGTTGTTGGTCATTTTCACCTTGGCAACATTCCTTAATCTCTTCAAACACAATGGCTGCTGCTTTTGCAGCTGCAACTTGAATGTCCTTAGGTGATGTGGTTGAAGGCCTTGGAAGATTTTGAGCCAAATTAGGGAAATTGAGGTAAGCTGAATGACCCTTTATGGCTAAAGCAGCTACATCATGAGCTCTAGCTGCCATTTCAGCTGTAGGGTATGTTCCAAGCCATATTCTTGACTTCTTTCTTGGCTCACGGATTTCAGATACCCATTTTCCCCATGCTCTCATTCTTACTCCTCTATATGTAGGGTGTTTTGTGTCATTTTCATTTCTCTCTCTTTTCTTGGATTTTTTATTTCCATTTTGAGGACTATTTTTGGTTTCTTGATTGGTGCATGAATTTGAATTTGAGTTAGAAGATGTTGGTGTTGATGAGGATGTGCTAAAGAAGTTTTCATTAGCATCATTTTCCATGTTGATACGTTTTTCCTAAGTTAGGGGGTTATGATTAGATTTAGAGAGGTGTATAGAGAGGAAGAATGAGTGTGGAAGGTGCACAAAAATAGAGTTGTGTGTTTGTATTTTATGATTCTCTAAAAAATAAATTGGATTTATATAAAGAAGAAAGGAAAAGAATAAAGAAAAGAAAAAGAAACAAAAGCAAAAAAATTGAAGGAATATAAAACATGGGCTCCAGAAGGTAACAATTCAGCTACTTTGTTTCCCATGTTGAAATTGAGGAGCAGTGCCTTTAGATTTAGATGTACTATATAAAAGATGAATGGATGCCAATGCTTTTTATTTTTTGAGGTCTCTTGTCAATATACGTATTACCTCTGTTTCACATGTTGGTCCTACTTTTTAGGGACTAAATTCTTTTGCACACATTATTTTTTTTGAGAGGAATGCATACATTAAATGATATTCACCAATAATTTGAAATTCATCGACCCAAATTACAGTTTTTAAGATGTTCGTGAAAACAATCTTTTATATAAAAAACAGGGTAAGAGTACATGCAATACATTAATGAAACTTTTTTTTAGACGTGCGTATAGAGAAGCTTTAGTGCGTCACATTGTCTTTTATTTTTTTTATCTTCAAATAATTTTCGATGATAATTTGAGAAGGGACAAGCATGTATTTACCGATGTAGAACAGTTTGTCCTTAGTTAGGTTCCTTTATAAGTCATCTGAATTGTAAGATAAAAAAACATGTGATTTATTGCAATTGAACTTTACAATATAAACCGAACCAAATCAAACCAATATTCTTTGGATTGGTTTGGTTGTGCAGTTTTTATTGAGACAATACAAATTTTTCTTTCGAACATTAAAATCAAGTTAAAGGCAATTTATTTTCTACAATGTTTGAAATTTCATGCAACGTTGCAATTTTATTTTCATTCAACAATATTTTCATCAAAATAGACATTAAAAACATGGACCAAAAAGAAACTTATTTAAAAAGAAATGGAAAAGACTAAATTTTTTATCATTCTCTAAGTTCTATTGAGTTTCTATTATTCAAAGATATATCTACATAAACAATTCTGCAAAAATGCAAGCAACATCAAATTAAATCACATAAATACATTTTTGAAACAAAAAGCAAAAAAAAAAACTTAACAAGACAAGAAAACATGTCATTATAAAAAATTTCTCATTGAGTTTCTATGAGTACTGAGTTGAGTGACATAGGTTAATTAGTGTTTCTCTTATGTTGCGGTTTAGTTTAATTCAATTGATAAATTAAAATCAAAAAATTGAACCGAACCGAGTGGTTAAGTCAAAAAATGATCCAAATACATCTAAATAAAACATAACTTTTTTGCAATTTTCAATTTAGAATGATTCAGTTTACAATTTTCTATTGAATTAGTTCAATTTTGAACACCCTAACTATACTTTACTTACCCAACCATGATTTTCACATGAAATTCCCCACAATAATAATCTTTCTAATTTTGACTATTGATTCTTTTTGGGTGGCTAGGTCCATTTTGATAGCAGATCCTAAATACATTCATTTAATATATACGGGCCTTTTCTTTTTTATTCTTGGCCATGTGTTATAAACTTTAAATTAAGTTTGTATAATATAAAATGTCAGTGCCACCTGAAAATCAAGATTTTTTATATCATGTGCTTGTTGTTCTGTCCTCTTCCACTTGACACAATTTTATGAGGTAACCTAATCACAATTATTTTAAGGCTGTTTGAGAGTTTACGAGGGAAGGACTTGTGGAAAGTGGAAGAAATGAAAGGTCTTGGAAGGAAAGGATTTTGTCAAGTTTACTTTTGTATCTAACACAAAATTCACCTAATTGAAAGGAACTTTAAAATTGTATTGTAGAAGAATTTTGAAATGTTTTAGAGAGTTGTGATAAATTCTTTAAATCTAATCTATGTTATAAAATAAAACTCTACAAATTAAAATTTGCTTTGAAATAAAGTGTAAAATTAAATTATAAGTAATTTTATAAAATTGCAAAGGTATAGTAGGAAAAAAATCATTGGTGCATCATTGCTATTATAAAGCGACTTATAATTTAGGACAATTTTTTTTTACCAAAACGATTTATAATCTCAAATGCTCCACTTATTTACCTAAAAAGTGAAATTCTTTAAAAAAAAACACAATTTTCTATTTAGGTTTTTTGGTGGAACCAATAATGATCATTCCCAATGGAGGGAGCTTGCCCAATAAATATTTGTACTACATGGAATATGGATTCCCTATTGGGGTTACACTGACATGATACTTTATTTGAAGAGGAGTTTATATACGAACACATTTTTTTTGTTAATAGTATTTTATCCTCTATAATATAAGTTATTTTTGGGTTTATTCCCTGTAAAAAGGAATTGGTTTACTCCTTGTAAAAAAAAATTCTTCAGAATATTCAGGTAAACAAAAAAAAATTATAGAACATAAACCCAGAAATGTTCTATCTATATTACAAGAGTAAAACACTATTAACTTTCTATTTACTAAATACGAACCCATTCCCTAGGCAAGATTTACATATTTTTCACACTAAAAATTTGAACTTTTCTTCTTTCTACATGGGACCCATTTTTTAAAACTAAATTATTATTGAAATATAATAATATGATTAGTAGTGGAATCCAGTAAACAATTTCATTTATATACTATATTTTAGTGATTGAATATTTATTAAATATTAATATTTAAAATTATAAATGAATATTGTGTAGAGCAGTACCTAGCTACTTAAGTAATTCCTTGAAAAAAATTAATAAGATTGAAGTGAGATCCTTTGTAAAAGCTCAAAAGATGATTATTTGTGTCCTTGAATATGTAACGAGGAGTCATCAATATACCAAAATTCTAATATAGTCCATGATGACGAACTATGTTACTCAAAAAAGTATTTGCCGTTAAAATAATCTACCAATGCTTATGATGACTCTTTATTTATAGAGCCTAATATGATAATAAATAAGTATTTATATGGATTGCTATGACAATAAATAAGTATATTGAAGAATTATTGTCACAATTCGTTATACATTCGGTGATAAAAATATCCAATGAAGAATTTCAAGTTTTGACCAATTTGATTTTTTTTTTGGGAAGTTTTGACCAACTTGATATCAATGACTCCCCACGTGGGCTTTGATATCATTAGAAGCAACAGGCAAAATAGTACTATTCTATTCACGAGACTATTAAATTTAATACAACCATTTTATAACAACTTTTGTGACAACATTTTCTCTTATATTCATTAGATTTTTATTTTGTCTCTCTATTACTTTGATTTTTATGTAAAAATATAGTTTTCTTTATAAAAATATGATTGTCCATTTAATTGTCAAACAAGTTGATGTTCGAATAACACTACTCTAAATTTAAACTTGCCTAATTTGTGAATCACAATAATTTTATGTATCTGTTGTTGTTTTTTAGTAGTAACTCCTCAATCTTACAATTTGTTTTTTTATTTGACAATTTCATATAAATTAATAAAAAATGATAAATAAAATATAAAGAATAATGATTTTATCCAATCACTTATATTAATTGTTAGTCTATTTTCATGATCACGGATACAAAATCGAAAATAATAGATTAAAAGTGAAAACATGTTGATCCGGTTGGACCGAAAGAGATGGTTGAGTTGTTTAGATCCGTTGTTTGCTGGGGCTGAGCCATCGGTCTATTTGTCTTTTGCCAGGTTCCGCTGAGGAGAGAGGATGACTTCGTTGAGGTTGTACACCAACACTTTGTGAGACGAAGGGGCGTTGTGTATCTGCAAGTGCTCCGACGCCCAAGTCAGTGGGGTTTCAACAGGTACATCCACAATTTATGATAAGAAGTGTCATACCTGACACAAGACCAAAGCCTCTGTATAAATAGTGGTTAGATAGGATTTGACTGACAAACCTTATCATGGCAGTCGTACCTTCAAGTGCAAATGCAGGCAACTCCCGTCATTGGGTGAGTTACTCTCGGCCTGCGTGGGCGAGGGTAACTCCCCGACTTCGTGAGCCACCATCGACCGGTACTGTGATCTGGTGAGTTTTAGGTCGTGTCTATTGTATGATGTTGTCTGTTTAATGGACTCGGGTCGGACCCAAGCGGATTCAGATTAGGATTTAAGCCAGTTCAAAACACATGTATATCATTAATTAGATGACACAATTCGCGAATAAACACTAAAGTTTTATTGAAAATCAAATTGACTAATTTTTATATTGCAAATATAGCGTTATTATGGGACATATAAAGTATTTGTATGCATATTGTTAGATGCATTTACACAAATTTAACTATTAATGTAATTTCTTTAGCTTTTTTAACAAACTATTACTTTAACTTTAAATTAACATTTGGAAGATAGAAATTTTGATATTTTTTTTTAGGTATGCTAGTTGAATAATCATTTTTAGTATAACTTATGAGACAACTAAATATACACAAAGAAATGTAGGTATTGATACAAAAACAAAGATAGTACAGTAAAAAAACAAGAAGAATATGAAGAAAAAAAATAATTATCACAATAATTATACAAATAACTCTTCCATGTTTTCTCAATAGGAAATGCCTCCAACAGCAATTAACTGTCGTTTTTCTCCAACGTCAGTTCACTCCATTGTACTGCTGATGACACCAGTGACAATTAACTACCGCGACGCTCTGGTAACAGAACAGAGGCATAACACCTGTTTATACATCTTTTTTTTTTCTCTCTCTCTTTTCCACCACATACATACATTCAATGATCCAAGCTTAAATAGATTCTTCAACACATTCATTTAAAACATTTGTAAAAGAAGAAAAAATATTCGTTCATACGATAATGTCCTTAATTTACATTTCACAAAGAAAGAAATTTAAACCAACATCATTCAATTATTTAATATTGGTTTATATGACAAACGAAAGTATGCGCTAAGGGGGGATGAATAGTGTTTTTCAAAATTATCTAGAGTTTTGCGAAAGCGTATTTGAAAAAGCGTTTGACTAGTTGGATTCGTGCACGATACCAATAACAAAAGTTAAGACAACGATAAAACGATAAGATTTACTATTGAATTGAGAATTTCAATTGCTAAATCTTAATACAATCAACTATCAATAATTCACAACACAATTTATAAAACTAGACAATTCTCAAACCAAACCTAGAAGCAATAAAACAAGCTATCACTAATGAACACAAGGTAAATGAACTAATGAATTGGAACTTGATTGAATTCAATTGTGATCAAATTGACTTAGAAAAGAATCTTAATTCAATGAACTAAGATTAGGTTTACAATTAAAATTATGATTACATTCTAATCAATCAGCAACAATTATTAAGATTCATTTACAACAATTAACACAAAGTAAAAGAGGAAAGTGAAGAGAAAAGACACCGAGATTTATAGTAGTTCCCCCTTTCGTCCTTGCTTCGAGGTACATCTACTCTTCTTGATAGATAACGTCTTTATCAAGGACTTCCACTATAGTTGAATTTTGATTACAATGTAGTGATTACAATAATTCCTTCAATTACCCTAATTTTCAATTCTTATGCAACCACAACCCCCAATCTTCAAGTAACTCTTGAAATTGGTGATTCTCCTAATATTTGAATCCCCAATCACTCATACAATCCTTGAAGCTCTTCACATCGAACTCTTCTTTGCTATGTCTGGTGGTTTGATCCCCTAGAACTTGAGAAGATTAGAAAGATCCCCCAATACCTTTTGAGGGGGAAAGAAATCACTCTATTCACTTTGAAACCTTGATTCCCAACCAAGATCCTTAAAGGAAATCAACTTACAATCCCTATAACACTCTAGCAATCTATGACTCAAAGACCACAATGATTCTTAGAAAAAAAAAAATTTAATCTGAAGAACAAGTGGAGAGAGAGGGTTGGAGACTCTGGAGAGAATAGTTGCAAATGATTCAGTAGTTTGGAAATTGTGAGGATATGGCTATATATATAAATTAGTGGCAAGTGCAAAATTTTAGCCAAGAACAACATGTTGAATTGAATCATAGAAACTTTGAATCGTAGCAGACATGTAAAATTGAGTAAATATGATGCTGTGAAGATTGATATGAATCAAACAATGTGTGATTCGAATCAACCCCGCTCAGATGAAGGTTGATATGATTCAAAGGTATATGAATCGTATCAACACCTTGAAAAACAAGTTCGGAAAGATATAATAATATGATTCAGATAATTTTGATTAGATTCAACAGTGATACGATTCAAGAAACCATGAATCGTATCAAAATGAATGAAATACATCCAACAGAGGTAGAAAGAAAGCTTGATATGAATCAAAAGACTCTGAGTCAAATCAAACACATAGAAAAAATTTTGCCACTCAAAAGGAATATTTGAATGCATATGGAAATATTTGACATTCAAGAATCATATGACACAAAGAGGCCAAGAGTGCTAGGTACTTTAACAAGTGTCCATGCTAGCTAACATTATCTAAACATCATCAAGGTAACCTATGGATTACATTATATATATATATATATATATATATATATATATATATATATATATATATATATATATATATATATATAGACACACACACACACACACATACATCATCAAAACAAACCTAAATGCTATAAGCAACTTCATTCTCCCCCTTTTTGATGATGTCAAACAATGTTGATGATGTTGGTTTAGCTCCCCTTGAAACGTAGTATACAAGGGACAAAAGATGGCATATTTACAAGCATCCATAGTCACTAGTCATGGGTCATTGCAAACAAGGGAAGTACATGCAAACATAAATCACACACATTTTGCAAGTGAATCAACAAACATTAGATATTATAAAAAAACCATCATAAAACTAAAACTTGAACTTGAAAAATGCAAACATCAAGTCAACACAGTCATTATTTGGTAATGTATACAATTACTAAATCTTTATTTGATAATCTCATTCCTAAAACTTATATTCATCATTCATCTTCACACACATCATATTCAGATCACAATACATTTTCACATCAACATACATCAGCTTCAGATAAAAATATATATTCGCATCTACCATTTCATATATCTTATGTTTTTTCTAATTCAGATTTATCATCCTCTGATGATTCTCATCTATCAGAACCACGTTCATCCTAAAAAAATTAATTAGAAAATTCTAATCCACCACTAAAAATCTACTAGATTACATAAACCACCAAATCACCTACAAGCATATCATTGTAATCTAATTATTGATACACTGCACACTTAATCTCCTCCTGCAAAATCATCATCTACCAAGACTTGTAAGTATCCTATATCATCCTCTTTGTCTATAAGAAACTCTCTTATGCACACAAACACTTTACTTTAACCCCACCCTTTATATTTGAACTAGGAAACTATGATGATGCCATGTGTGATGAAATTTGGAAAAATGTTGTTAAAGTGGAGTTAGATGCACCGAATAAGAACAAAAAAATGTGAGTTGACATCTCTACTAGTTAACAAGAAAACAATTGAATGTAAATGTGTTTTCAAACTCAAGCTTCATGTTAATGGTACTATCGAAAGATATAAAGCTAGATTAGTTGCAAAAGGATTCACTCAAACTAAAGGTATTTCTTACATGGATACCTTATCGTACCTGATCAGAAGGTGACTGCCAGTGCTTTAATTGTGGTGGATAGAACGGTGGTGAAATGCTTCAAAGTGCTCCTTGGAACGTAGGGGGGGGTGTACCTGCAGGCGCTCCGATGCTCAAGTAAGTAGAGATCAGAGAATGAGGGTTTAGAAGGGAAGAAGTGTTCTACCTTGGGGACTGCTGGGAAGTGTAACCACCAGAGAGCCTATTGCGGGAACGTGCAAAGAGACGTTGGGGTTCGTTTGAACTGGCCTCGCTTGCTCCGTGCACCCCTTTCGTGGGGAAAGGGTGTGTCGCAAGTAATGCTGCCAAATGTGGTATTTGGACTTCAAATTGTATTGGGCCTAAGTAAATTGGCCAAAGATCCTTTTGGCCGGTCCAGAACAGTAGCCCCCCAAGTTGTTGCTCTTGATGAAAAGTGATGACTTAAGGGAGGGCGTAGTTTGATGCTTGGAAACAGATAAAGAATGTAAGCTGCTTTAGACAGTTGAGCGGTCAGGACGTGCAGGAATGCCCCGGATTTGGGAACTATTAGTCTCCGGCGGTCGCGATGCTACGAGAAAATTGGGCGGGCACGTGTGAAATGTGTGTTTGCTATTCTCTAAGTGTCGTTGCTCTTCGTCCAAACAAGTTCGCCTGTTGGATGATATGTGTTCGGCATGTGAATGCTCGATTTCATTGGTTGGACTGAAAGATTCCCCCGTCAGGAAGTTTGGTCGATAGAAATTCCTGCATTTAATGCCCACGTCTCGAGGGAAAGGTTGAGGAGACATGACCTTTGGTTTCTAAACGACACATGTAAAGGCTATTGTGGTACTTGAGTACCAATAGCTTAGAGTGTCTTCTTGGTTTGTGTTTCCAAGATATCATCAGCACCGTTGATTTAATCCTGACGTTTGAGGAACTTCTATCACTCATCAGGACCGTTAGATGAAAGGTTTGATTAAATCTGAACCGTGAATTTGTCACTTTGGGTGCAGAGTTACATGTGACGGTCTGTAGTGGAATGTAGCTTCGTGGTTCTTGAAAGGTTTGTGAAGCGGGTATAAATAGTTCAAACGCTTGTTTGGAACTTCTACCCTTTCACTTCTCAGAAACTTTAGAAATATTTTAGAGTTCTATCAAGGACGAAGCCTTTCCGATCCTTCACTTGTCACTTCAAGTTCAGTCTTCATTCATCGCAGCAGGTAATGTTCTGATGATCCTTCTTCCCTATATTTTCATGCTTGACTCCCCTAGTTTCCTGTTTTAAGAAACCGTTAGATTGCATGTTTTTAGGGTAGAAGTTACTCCGATGCGGTGGTTTCTGCCGTTTCGTTACGGTGGCTTTCACCGCATGAGTGGAGTCTTAGGATTTTGTTGTCTGTTTCTGCATTTGTTTGAGAGAAAAATTGGCGACATGCTGTAGTTTTTTTTTTCTTTTTAGGGCTACGCCCAATTGGGTTTTCTAAAAGGGTTGTTGGTTTGAAGGAGAAATGAGTACGATCTTTAGGTTGATCTTCTCCTTGCTTTTTCCCTTTCAGGTTAGACTATGGCACACAACCCAACCGAGGATAGTAGAGTAGCGCCTGATCATTCATGGATAGGGAAGGAGACCCTAGAAACGGTTTTGCTTTTTTCAACCAATGGGGCGACGAGAATACCGCGTTGCTTGATTGGGAGAAGAGAAGTCTGGGAAAAGATTCTCCCTACTACCTCGGATAGGATTTGTTCGCGGTTCTTGGTGAACCATATCCCTATGTATGAGGATGTTTTCCAAGAGATTTCCGACTTCCCTTTTCTTGCTTTCAAGTGAGTGTCTTTGAATGGTTGGAGTTGTGTCCTTCTCAGCTAGCTACAAACTCCTTCGCTTATTTGAGAGCTTTTAAGTTGGTGTGTCGCTTCTTGTGCCTTCCTACTACTAGGGAGTTATTTTTCACCATCTTCACCATTCAGCAGGGTTTGGACAAAGATGGTTGGTTCAACTGCGTGTCTTTCCGTCAGCGCTAGGTGTTGTTCGAGGTGTTCGCTAGTGAGACCACGAAGTTCCAGAAAAGATTTTTCTTAGTTAGACCGCGAACCAAAGTAGCGTTGAACAGTGTTCTGAAAGTGACAAAGCGCCCCCATGGTGATGTTGGGGTTGTGCCTGCGTGTGTTCCCCGTTTCCCCTTTTATTGGAGTAAGGACAACTTTAAGCACGGGCCAGAAATGTTTAGGCACAGTTATGTTGGTATTCGAGCGGAACAAAACGAGTTTTGCTCGAATTCTCGAGTTTGTGCGCTCTTTTTCTAAGGCGGAGGTGGTATCTAAGGATGGTAACCCTGTTTTAGATTCGCAGGGGAATCAGGTTACTAAACCTCGTGTGATTGACACCGGTTCTTTAGTACTTTCGAGTGATCTTATGGTCCTCCTGGGTATGTTTAATTTACTGTCATTGTCTTTTGTCTAACTCATGCTTTTTGTTGATGATCTGTTCGTGTCTTTTTATGCAGGAAAAATGTCCAACATACGAGCTTTGGTGAACCAGGCTAATTAGAAGGTTAGCGGTCAGGTCAACGCTAGCCGGAAATGAGATGAACGGCGAGACAGGACAAAGGATGCCTGGTTTCCTGTTCATAACGAGCCCGAAGAAGAGGAAGATATTCCCCTCAAAAGAAAGGATTTCTTCTGCTGACAAGGGCAAACAAATTCAAACCCAAACTCTGGTCCTCCCTCGTGTTGCTCCTTCCGCCGGTGATGGATTGTTCCAGCTTCCCCAGGTGTGGTTTGAGTCGGGAAGTTTTGGTTCCCAGGTTCCTTTGTTCCTGAGTGATCCCGAGCTGAAGGTGATTCGTGACTTGGGAGTGGCTGGTTGAACTCGAGCTGTGACAGAGGGGGTCATTGGTGCTATGAAAGCCCCGAAAGTTGTTGTATACATGAACAATTCTTCTACCGAAAGGCTGTTCGCTCTTATGCTTTGGCTTGAGATAAGGAAGTGATGTCCAAGAGGATAGCTGAGATGGAAACTGAATTGGTCGCTTCGAGGAAAGTGGCTTCAGAGAAAGACAAGATGCTCGCGTTCCTAGAGAAGAAGGCAGATTCTGCTACCCGGTATTACCAGGAGTTGAAAGAAGCTCGTGCCAGGTATGCTGCGGAGAAGAGGGCTCTAGAAAATGCTCTTCGCGACTCTCGGCCTGGGGAAAACGAGACGGAAGACACTGTGGTGTTGGCCTGTCCTGCGTTAGTTTACAAGATCGAAGAGTTGGAGAGAAACCTGATAGGCGCCGCCCGACATGGTTTTGACAACGCCTTAGACCAACTCAAGGTCGTGAACCCTGGTGTGGCGTTTTGCGTGGATGGTATGGATTTCTTGAAGTATGTTGAAAATGGAAAGATTGTTTCTTCTCAGGTTGATGGAGGGCATGTTTGAACTCCCAGACCTCTACAGTCTTGTAATCCTCTTTTTGATTCTTGACTCTGGCCTTTGTGCCACTTTGACATTGCATGGTCCTCGTGACTGGCACTTGCTGCTTTTTTAATTCTCATTATACTTCGCTGGAAAATGTTTGCTTTTATTTTCAAGTATAACGTGCGAATTAAGTGCTCGTTGCGTGAGGCTTTTTATACTGTTTTGAGAGAGAATTGTCAACTTGTATGCTCACAAATTAACCTTCGTATGCTCTAACGTTTTTTTTGTTCTTCTGATGTCTTGAAAAATCTAAGCCATCTTTCGAGAGAAAGATGAGTTCGCTGATACGGTATGGTTCACCCCCCGCAGTCGTTTGTGTAGATGAAATCAAGAAATGACTGAAGAGCTTTACATGGTCGCCAGCGACTTATGACAATAATTCGTTGTTTTGAATTGAAAGTTTTTGATTTTCTTTCCCATGTATCGTTGCTCGTCTGGAACATACACCTTTATGCGTTATTTGCAAAGGGAAATCCAAGCATGAGAATTCTAACTTTACGTTGGGTATTCGTTAGAAGATTTTCACATCCAAGAGATTGCTTATCTGAATGTGTGTCCAAAATTGTTTTCGGACAGAGAGCAGCGGATGAACGAAAATTCAATTTAAGTTCAACGCACTAAGGTGTGAATCACCAATCGCGAGCTGGGGTTCTACCTAACATGTCGAGCGATGACGCCGCAACTTAGCAAGCGTACCGAGGAGTAAATGTATCTGTCTGATAGATTTCATTCATCCTTTATGTTTTTGGATCAGGAGTGGCACAACTTTCCTTCTCCGTTGAGGTTGCTCGTCGTTTGGGGAGCATGAAGTTCGTTGTTTTGAACTTAGTATCCACATTAGAGTTTGTTGGCTAGGTTTCCCATTTAAGTGTAATACTTTTTTTTCCGGCATTCCAAGTTCTTGGGATGATGCCTTTGTGGAGGTCCTCGAGCCCGTACGGCCCCGTCCCGGTTTTCATCCGAACTTTGTGGGGTCCCTCCCAGTTGGCAGCGAGTTTTCCCTCTTAAGAGTCTTTCTGGTTCCACCAGAGAACGAGGTTGCCGACTTCGAATTCTCATTTTATAACTTTCTTGCTATGACGAGCGAATATTTTTTGTTTTAGCGATGTTTCTCATAAAGCTGCTTCACTTTGAACTTCGTCAACAAATTCGAGTTCTTCACGTAGGTTAACCGCGTTGGTTGGGAAGTCAGTGTCAGCGTCGGTTCGCTAAGTGAGTTCAATGAGCTTAATGGGAATGACCGCTTCTGTCCCATACGTGAGTCGAAAAGGTGACTCGCTAGTAGTGGAGTGGGGAGTAGTTCTATAAGCCCACAGGATCGCATGCAACTCTTCAGCCCACTTGGTTTTGGCCATTTCCAGCCTTCTTCGTATTCCTCGCAAGATGACCTTGTTTCCCGCTTCGGCAAGGCCGTTGGCTTGAGGGTGTTCTAGAGATGTGAAACTTTGTTTGATACCGATGTTCCTCAGATAGTCCTGGAATCTTTGATCGGTGAATTGAGTCCCATTGTCGGATATCACTGGAGCCGGTACTCCGAACCTTGCTAGAATGTTTCTCTTGAAGAAAAAGAGTACGTTCTTTGCTGTGATTTTTGCCAATGGTTCTGCTTCGATCCACTTGGTGAAATAGTCAATTGCGACAACTAGGTACTTGAGTTGACCAGCAGCTTTAGGAAATGGTCCCAGAAGATCGATACCCCACCATGCGAACGGCCATGGAGAGACCAAGGATGTCAATTCGGCAGGAGGTGTTAGGTGCATGTCTGCGTGCCTTTGACATTTGTCACACAAGTTGACGTAGTCTTTCGCGTTCTTCAGCATGGTGGGCCAATAATATCTTGCTCGTAAGACCTTTTTGGCGAGAGCCTTGGCACCGAGATGTTGTCCGCAGATGCCGTCGTGGACGTCAACGAGGACTACTTGGGTCTCGTTAGGTCCCAAACACTTGATAAGTGGTGTGATGAAACCCCTTTTGTACAAGGTCCCCTCCACTAAAGTGAATAAGCAAGCCCCTCGTTTCAGTCTCGTTTTTTCAGAAGGATCAGATGGGAGTTCCCCGCTATTAATGTAGCGAGTGATGGGTCCTCTCCAGTCTTCCATTCCAATGATCGTGTTGACGTCGGACGGTTGAGATTTTTGCCTTTGAACGTTGGGTTCGTTGAGGACTTCCTGAATTACTGTCTTGTTTCCGTTTGTAGTCTGTGTGCTAGCGAGTTTCGAAAGAATGTCAGCTCAGGTATTCTGCTCACAAGGAACATGAGTTACCTCTACCACTTCGAACTCTTTCATCTTCTCGAGTACTAGCTGGACGTACTATTGCAGATGCTCTTCTCGGACTTGATAATCGCCAGTCACTTGCGAAGCCACTAATTGAGAATCAGTAAAGATTCTTATTTTTCTTGCTCCTAGATCCTTGGCGATTCGTAGTCCGACCAAGAAGGCTTCGTATTCTGCAGTATTGTTAGTTACAGGGAAAGATAAACCAAGTGAGATTTCGACTACAATACCTTCGTTCTTTTCCACGATTACCCCTGCTCCGCTTCCTTTAGAATTGGGTGATCCGTCCACGAAGACGGTCCAGTCTTCTTTGTTTTCTTCCGTAGGGAAGGTCATCTCGGCAAGGAAGTCAACGAAGACCTGTGCCTTCAGCGCCTTTCTGGATTCGTAGTGTATGTCGAACTCAAATAGCTCAAGTGACCACTCCATCATCCGTCCGTCAGCGTCTGGTCGTCCCAGAATTTGCCTTATGGGTTTGTCCGTTCGGACCACCACCGTGTGGGCTAAGAAGTATTTCCTCAATCTTCAAGCTGCTGTGAGGAGAGCAAGAGCTACTTTCTTGATCTTTTGGTACCTGGTCTCCGGCCCTTGCAAAGCTTTGCTGGTGAAGTAGATTGGTTTTTGACTTTCCGGCGTTTCTCTGATTAAAACAGCGTTGATCGCGTCTGAAGAGACGGAAAGGTAGAGATATAGTACTTCACCTTGTTCGGGTCACGAGAGAACTGGAGGTGCCGAGAGGGTTTCCTTGAGATGTTTGAAAGCAGCCTCACATTCTTCCGTCCACTTGAATTTTGTCTCCTTTCTTAATAGTTTGAAGAAAGGGAGAGCGTGTTGAGCAGACTTAGCTACGAACCTTGAGAAGGCAGTTAGCTTGTCGTTGAGCGTTTGGATGCACTTTTTAGAGTGGGGCGTAAGAAGTTGTGTAAATGCCTGGCACTTATCTGGGTTTACTTCAATTCCTCTTTCTGTTAAGTAGAAACCGAGGAATTTGCCCACTTGGACTCCGAAAGTGCATTTCTCTGGGTTCAGTTGCATGTTTTATTTCCTGGTTTGTTTGAATACTCTCTTGAGATGGGCGACATGATCAACCTCTTGTTGGGATTTTACAATCATGTCGTCCATGTAGACTTCGAGAATGTCGCCCAGAAGTTTCTTGTCATAGACCTTCTTCATCATTTGTTGATAAGTTGCCCTCGCATTTCGAAGGCTGAAGGGCATTACGTTGAAGTAATAGTTCCCTGATTTGGTCATTAAGGTTGTTTTCTGTTTATCTTCTTCTGCCATGGGTATCTGGTTGTAGCCAGAATAGGCGTCCATGAAGGATAACCGTTTGTAGCTGGAGGAATTATCTACGAGTTTATCCATGTTAGGAAGAGGATATGCATCTTTAGGGCCATCCCTATTGAGATCGGTATAATCAACACACATACGCCATTTTCCATTAGATTTTTTGACAAGTACAACATTGGAGAGCCATGTAGTGTATTTGGCCCCAGAAATGAAATTTGCCTCTAGGAGGTCTTTTAGAGCTTTTTCAGCAGCCTCTGAATTTTCCATAGACTGCTTTCTACGTCGCTGAGCTACATCTCTAACACCGGGGTCGATTGTCAGGTGGTGAAAGGCGACACTTGGATTGATTCTGGGCATGTCAGCTGCACTCCAGGCGAATAGGTCAGCGTTTTCCCTCAAGCAGGCGATCAACTTAGCTTTGACAAGTTCTGGAAGATCCTTGTCGATCTTGAAGTTCTTTGAGGGATCGTCCCCAAATGGGACCAACTCGAATTCACCATCAGGAATAGGTTTGAGAAGTTTCGCGTTGAGCGGAGACTTCTGTTCCCTCTTTTGTTCCTTGAGGTCTTCCTTGGTGAACCGGGGATCCAGTTCGACCAAGTTTGCATCCAGGATGCTCGCAACAACCTTCCCTTTGTCTTCAGTAGGTTTGCTGGGTTGGGAAACCGAGCTCTGGGTTTTATTTGCCTGAAGGAAACATCTTTTAGCAGTGTCGATGTCTCCGTTCAGAGAGGCAATGATGCCATCCTTTGCATGGTTTTTCAAATTTAGATGAGCGGTTGAACATGTAGCGCCTAGCTGGGCAAGTCCGATTCTGCATATAATGCAATTATAAAGAGAAGGATAGTCGATCACCAGGAATGGGATCGTTATTGTCTTCTTGGCCTCCCCTTCGCCGAAGGTGACCAATAGTTGGACGTAGCCCCAAGTTTGTGTAGACGAACCATTGAAGCCATAGAGTTCACTCCCCACGTATGGAGAAAGGTTTTTCTCCGTTAGTTGGAGAGTATTGAAGAGGCTGGTGTACATGATGTCACATGAGGCCCCTGTGTCAATCAGGACTCGTTGGACATCCGTGTTGGTAATCGATGCTCGCACGAGCAAAGAAATGGCTGAATTTACAACTCCACCAGGTAGTTCAGAGTCGTAAAAGTCCAAAGGTGGTCTTCCTCCAATTTTAGAATTGGAGGGGACCAGTCAGTTGATGCTCATAAGCTCCTCAAACTTTCTTTTCATGCTCCCCATGGAAATGTTCATGGTTCCTCCCGTGATGACGTTGGTAGAGGGGACCTGTTCCCATCTGCATGAGTAAGGGACGATTTCCATGTTGTATTGGAAATCGCCTAACTGCTCGACGGACATCGCCATTATCTTGTCCGCTGTTGTACCATCGGTGACGAGCTCGATGGTCTTCCTTTTCGACTCGGGGTTCTTTACAAACTACTTGAGCCGTCCTCGCTGAATGAGGAGTTCGATTGCGTCCTTTAGGTGGATGCAATCGTCAGTAACGTGCCCGTGGCACTTGTGGAAACGACAGTACTTTGTCTTGTCGACTCCCTTTCTTTCTTGTGACGGGGCTTTTGGTGTTTTGACACCAGCTTCCGCCAGATCGGCTACTGCGACCTCAACAAAGATTTTTTCCCTGGACATGACCAAGGGTGTGTATTCCGTGAAGCGACCGCTAGTTTCTTTACCTTCACGAACTACTTTGCCTTCCTTTTTCTTTTTTCTCTTGGAAGGGCTTCCTTGAGGATTCAGCAGTAGGCTCCTCCTTCCTGGTTTTATTGAGGTTGTCCGCATACAGCTCCTCTTCGTATCTGATGTATATTTTTGCGATCTCTAGGAACTCGTTGAGAGTCCTCGGGCGATCTAGCCGGACATCCTTTGTGACGTCTGTGCCCTCGCGTAGACCTTTGGTAATGAGGTACTGTTTCAAGGTATCTTCAACACCTCTTACTTGCACAGCTTCTTTGTTGAACCTTTCGATGTAGTCTCGAAGAGGTTCGCTTTTTCCTTGAACGATGGCCTCTAGGGATGCCACCGTTTTTGGCTGCGTCCTTGACGCGGTGAAGTGGGTTGTGAACTCATGACACAGGTCGCTCCATGAGTCGATGAAGTTTCTCCTTAAGTTCTTGAACCACGTAACAGCTCCTCGTCGTAATGTAGTGACGAAAAGCTTGCATTTTACGGCGCCATGAACCGATCGATACATGAGAACCGACTAAATGTTCTCTATGTGCTCGTCCGGGTCGGCTTTCCTGTCGTACGAGTCCATTTAAGGAGGCTTTTCCAGCCCGCGGGGAATAACAGCTTCTCGGATGCGCCGTGTGTACGGACCATAAGCGTTATGGTCATTCCGGGCATCGCAAGTGTCCTCAGAGCTGGAGGAGGACCAAGAGCGTCCGTTGCATCTTGGTAGGGATATCCTTGGAGGGGATCTTCTTGGAGGAGATCGTCTGGGAGGATATCTTCTGGGTGACCTCCTTCTGGTTGATCTCCTGGTGTAACTTGGAGATCTGACACTTACTGAATGTCGCGGGGATCTAGAACGTGATTGGCGAGGGCTCCTTCCTCTTCTGCTACGCACTAGGGAAAGACTCTGTTTGGTTCAGACTAAGGGACGCGCTTGCTCCAGATCCATCAGGCGTCGGTTCTGCTCCTCGATTAACGACGTCTACGGTTAAACCGTGCAGAGCAGGTTGGCGATGAGGGCACCGGTTGGCGTGGTATCTTTAGGTGTCTCTGTAGGTTGTAAAGGACCTTGCAGAGGCCTTAATTGGAGAGGAACGATTTGTACTGGTTCTTCTCTGGGTGTACCCACATGCGAAGGTGAAGATGTCATACCATCACGTTGAGGCATACGAACTTTACTTCGTAGTCGTGGGCTGGCACCGTTGGCTGCCACGGTTAATATTTTTGGTAAGCTTTGGTTTTTAGAAGGATAAAAACAAGGACAACTTGTAATTTCCCACAAACGGCGCCACTGATCGTACCTGATCAGAAGGGTGTGTACCTGCGGTGGATAGAACGGTGGTGAAATGCTTCAAAGTGCTCCTTGGAACGGAGGGGGGGGGGGGTGTACCTGCAGGCGCTCCAACACTCAAGTAAGTAGAGATCAGAGAATGAGGGTTTAGAGGGGAAGAAGTGTTCTACCTTGGGGACTGCCAAGAGTCCCCTATATATATAGAGGTGGAGGCCGCAGAGCCGTTGTAATGGCACACCAGGCTCTGGCGGTTATGAAATCGTGGGAAGTGTAACCGCCAGTGAGTTTATTGTGGGAACATGCAAAGAGACGTTGGGGTTCGTTTGAACCGGTCTTGCTTGCTTCGTGCACCCCCTTCGCGGGGAAAGGGTGTGTCGCAAGTAATGCTGCCAAATGTGGTATTTGGGCTTCAGATTTTATTGGGCCTAAGTAAATGGGCCAAAGATCCTTTTGGCCGGTCCAGAACAATACCTTTAGTAAAGTGGTTAAGATAACCACCTTCAGAGTACTTCTTTCAATAGCTACTTCTCAGAACTGGCCCCTATTACAACTAGATGCAATACAACTTTTCTTCATGGTGACTTGAATGAAGAAGTGTATATGCAGCCACTTCCTGGTTTGGTGGTGACTTGAATGGTGACATGGTGAACCCACAACTGACTTGATGCGACATTTTATGTTCTCCAACTTTAACCCCTTACATATGAACCCATAGCTGGCTTGCATGTACTAAAATTTCTCAAAGTAATCATGGTCAAGGGTTATTTTTCAGCTTATCTTTATCATTAACTCTAAAAGGATTATCTGATTCAGATTGGGGGACATGTCCAAATACCATAAGATCAATAACTGATTTTTGCTTCGTCATTGGCACTTCTCTCATAAGCTAGAAAAGTAAAAAAAAAAAACAATAATTAATATCAAGATCTTCATTAGAAGCTGAATATAGAGCATTGACATATGCTACATTTGAAGGACAATTGTTGATTTACTTACTTCAGGATTTTCTCGTAGCATATCCCACCTATTATTCTATATTGTGATAACAAATCAACCCTACATATTGCAAGAAATTCTATGTTCCATAAAAGGACAAAACACATTGAAATTGACCGTTGTAACACCCTAAACCCTTAAAGCGATAAAACACGAAAATGGTACAATCATATAAAGAATTTAAATGCTACATCTTCAAATGATCAAAACATCCATAAATCATTTTTCAAAACATCGCAGCGGAATAACATCATAACATCTCATCAACAGATAAATAAATCTCCACAGTAGTCATGCCACATATATCATGATACATCATCAAATAAAAGTCTCAAGTCTCAACATACTGAGTGAAAAATCTCATAAAATCATAAAACGTAAATAGCAAAAGACACACAACCTAATCAGAGCCCTACAAATAAGACTCCAAGGAAAAAGACATGGTAACTCCAAAGCGAGCCTCAAGCGTACTCATAGCAAAACAAAGCAAACTAATCCTGCAAGCCGTCTATCCATTCATACAAATAGGCAGGCGGTCAACCAAACGACCACTAAGGGTTAGATATCATTCCACAATAAAGTATAATCAGATTAAAGTAAAACGGCATAATTAATTTCATATGATTAATAATTCTTAGTTAAAATCATTCGCAACAATCCCACATCATATTCAAACATCAAGCATACAAGTATAATATTACACAAATACACTTTCACATCTTCACATATTCACCAATTTTCAAGTACATAAATTACCAAGTTTCACCAATGCACATAATCATCGATTCACATAATCAAATATGACACGACTCACCAATTATCAAGAGCATGCAATGTTTAGACTCTTCTAGATGCATGTGGTACCAATAGGATTCCGGAGATAATTTTACCATATTGAATCACCAACATAATAAACATCACCAATTATGTTATGCAGAAGCTATGTAATAAACATCAACAATTATATTCTTCAAAACACCTCAAATATGACTATTAATGCATGAACTTCACGTAAAGACTCGACAATGCACAACTCGTCAAACTATATTATACAATTTACACATCATATAATATCTTCACCAATTTACATAATAATCATCACCAATTATATTTTTCACCAACACTTGCATTATCAAGAATTCACTTCGATACAATCAACAAGTCATCATAAATTCATTTAATTAAATCACCAATACATCATTATCATAATCATCATCAACTAGCTTCATCTCAAGAAACAATAACATTTCACAAATTCACATTTTTGTATAAAAGACGGATAACTAGTCACTTTATGACATTCATCGTATTTAACACTCAAACGTCATTGTTTCATTCTTATTCCATCATGTCATAATGAATACAAAACCAATTACAAAGTATTCGATCATAAAATCTCAATTTCATAAAGTTCGTCTATTTTCACAAAATTCATCTCTTTCTAAGTAATTCACTAAAGACAAAGCATTTATGTTCAAACACATCAACGAAGCATATCCACATATCACATATAATCACAGTACCTCATACATATCCACATCATAGCTTGATTCCGTTTAATTCCAAAAATTCCCTAAGTTCGTCTCATTTTATCATTTTTCAAAAGAATTCCATTTTTCAAAGTAAGACCAAGTTAGAGTTCACACACACCTTTCAAAACCATTGCTATAGAAAACGAACCTTAACCCTAGTATTTCACTTGACAAAAACAAGTTTTAGAAAATCTCATGTTCTTGAACATTTTCAAATAAATTCCAATTCGATTCACAAAATCAATCTCAATCCAATCCATATTCAAATAAGTTTTAGAAAACATTACAACAGTTAAACACATCAAAAGAAGCATTTATGAAAGTCCGGATCGACCCTAAGTACCCAGAACGCCAAAAACATGGGTTGCTGCACTGAGCACCTCGCCACGGGGAGTTGCTCCAAACAGGTGCACCATGTTCTTGGGTTTCCTCTCGGGAACTCATTCAGTTTTCATCCAAAAACCCCGATTTTGATCCCCTCTTATGCAAATTCGTCCCCCAAACTTGTTTATTAGGTAACATACATCAAAAGGAAATCAAAACACTTGCAAACAAGGAATCATAACCGCAATTCACATCAAAATCATCATTAAGTTCATTTTTCACCAAAAACCCATATTTTCTTATTTTCATTCAAAATTCACAAACAACAACAACAGTTCTAACCCCAACAACATACAAACATATACAATCACATATCAAGTGAATTTATACATGTTTCAACAATAATCACTTAATTGAACAAAAATCATCAAAACAACTTATCATTAACAACAACTATAACTTGAACACATTAACACATCAATTCCATGAAATTTAACATACCCATAATTACACATAAATTAAGAGCACAAAATTCATCATTAAAAATCAAAAAAGTCATAATTCACACAAAATCACTTATAACCCAAAAGCAAAAAGATGAGATTGTAACTTATCGATAAAAATGATATATCCCCCTTACCTCAAGAGCTTCACAATTACTAGCTATGACTTCACTCTCCTTCTCTAGCCCCAAATCTCTAGCTTCCACCTTCTTCAAGCTTGTTCTCCTTTCTCTCTCTACCTCTCTAAGTTTGTGAAATGAAATGAATGAATGGCTTAACCTAATTTTCTCATAAGAGTTATCTATTTATACCACTAAAATGGGTTAGGTTAATTCTCATTCTAATTGGGACTCAAAACTCTTACATCTAATTTCTGAAAAGTTACTACTCATTAATCCGCTAAAACGTTGAATAGTTACCATCGATCTCTAAATAATTACCCCAACTCACTAGTAACTTAGTAAAAATAACGATTCTCACTAAAACATCAAAATAGCCTTCTTAATAAAATGACTAATTTGCCCTTATTCACCAAATGACCAAAATACCCTCTTAGTCTAAAAATTACTAAAATACCCTTATAGGCTAGAAAATCACTAATCCCAAATCAAATACACATGAAGACAAATAAGCATATATAAACACACATAAATACATATGATAAACAAATAAAATAATTCTAGCCAAAAACGGGTTGTTCCAGCCGTCGGGTGGTAAGTGAGAAAATGCAGACAAGAATGATTCACTTGTTACCTATATAATGAAGAGAACAAGTTGCTGACATTCTCACAAATCCTTTGCATCCAGGACTTTTCAATGCCTTACAGAACAAGCTTGAAACAATCAACACCTATTCCAGCTTGAGGGGGATGATAAAACCTAACTAACAAGTAGAATAATCAATTACTTGTGTAACAAGTAACCAACTATTTTGTAACTAACTCGACTGCTATATCCTTAAAAAAAAAAACTGACTGCTATAGTTAGTTGATGAGTTGTATTGTTAGTATAGAGACTATGGTTGTTATTAATAAAATTCAGTTTCTCAATGCTGCTTCTTCTTCTTCCTTGACATACATATTGCAAGCTCTGATTTTACATTCATGGAGTATGACTTTATCTTTTCACATCTCCCAACATTTTCCAAGCATTAATTAACCGGCTCATTATTTCAATTATACCGTCATCAAATCAAATTATACAAAAAAAGTAGACATTTCACCTCCTAGACTAGCAACATAAGTCCAAACTTTAGTTAAGACCACACAATAACAAACTACATTTTTATGTAACGGGTTAGTGTTGGAGAACTATAATATGTCGAATCAAATAAACAAAATCAAGTAAAAGGTGTAGTAGTTGTGTCAAATTACTTTGAACTTCATATTTATATAATACAACACCTACTAATGCATAACAGAAATCAACCAAATCTAGACACTCCTCTCTAACACTACTGTTGTGTGGAAAATGCAACTGTTTAAAGTTATTGACTTATAATATTATTATTTTTTTTCTACAAATTCTCTCCACGGAAGATAATTCAATTCTAGGAACTTTGAGACACAAAATATGGATATCTTTTTCAACCAGAGTTCGTACTTTGTTCGCCACATTGTGAGTCACTAGCTCCTCTTAGCTGGCTCAATTTATTCAAGTGCACGACTTATAGATATAAAAGAGGTTCATCTTTTGTTTCTTCTTTACGGTTTTTTCGTAAAAGAAAGAGATGTATCATGTTACATGTCGGGTGATAATCTTGGAGGGAGGTATGTACTTTGCTTTGGAAAAGGAAAATTGACATAACTTCGAGTTAGTGGGAGTGTTCTTCATCTTTTGGTTTGTCGCATATACAATCAGAAAAGACGATACAATAAGAGCGTTTTGTATCCAGGAATTTATCCATGTTAGTTACGTTGTCAATTTATCCATGTTAAGAACAACACTAATATTTGGTTATCCTTTATTTTCAACACGCATTCAACATCTTATTTTCTTTTATAATTGTTTGCGAGTTTGAAGGGGAAATGAGGGTTTGAAAAAAAAAGAGTAAGGACTAATAGGAAGAAATAGAGAACATTGTGAGGAGGGGCTTTGGAGGGCTTGTTTTTTTTCAAAATATAAAATTCTCCTCATTTGGGGAACTAAAAAATTGTATTGGAGGAGTGTTTGGGAGATTTGGGAGAGTTTCTATGAATTTTTCAAATTTAACATATGTAGTTATAATTTTCTTAATTTAAAAATATATTAATCAAAAACATTAATTTATCACTCTCTAAAAAAATACTCTTTTAAACAATGTAAAAGATTTCTCAATTTTTCCATATAATTATGTTCCCCCGAAACGCTTTCTTTTCCTTCCCTCTAAACTCCCAAGCAAAGCTTTAAGGTGTATACACCACTATAGATGTTGATCCAACATTTTCCAACTAAGAAAAAGCAGCAGAGAATGGCTCCTTAATTATAAGTTTTAGCAATGGATATATGTATAAATAAATGGTATAAAAAGGATAAATCTGACAAACAAAGGCAAATGCAAGTATTGTTTTATCAAAAAGATAATAATAATGCAAGTATAATTTTTCATTTAAGATGTAATTTGCGTGCATGATCAATACAAAATAATTTTATGAGAAATGAATTTTAGATCAATTTTGATGTCAAATATTTTATTCTCTAAGTTTTTCGTAAGATATAAGATGAAAAGTAAAAAAGATAAAGTATAAAATTTATTAGCTTTGATTAAGCAAGATGGGAGCAGGGGTGACATCCATGGTGTCAAAATCTGCGGGAATGCTCTAATTATATACTCCCTTCCATCTTTTTTAAGTGTCTTTTGAAAAAATTAACACCAAATTATGACATCTTTTTGCACATTTTCTTCATATTATACCCTCATTTTAATCCACCAATAAATTTCTATTTTTTTCACACGCTTTATCTTTCCAATGAATTTAATATGTTATCTTTCGCATGTAACAAACAATTGTCAGTTATTATCCCTTTCTCCAACAAATTCCTATTTTTTTCCAGTAAATCAAAATCTATTAGTACTCTTGATGAAATTCTTCTTCTTCATTGTCATCTTGTTCTTGTTCTTGTATCTTGTCAAATGAGTCCTCAACAATTTCTCCCTCTTCACCTCTCATCATAGTTCTAACGAGTTTTCCATTTTTTCCTTTTGAACATTCATGAGTCTTTTATTTTTCTTCTCTTAAATCTGTTCTTTTACTCTGCACTTGAAATAGTGCACAACCACGATCAGGTATTTTAACTGTTTGATGGCTTTAGGAAATGGTCCCAGAAGATCGATTCCTCACCAAGAGAATGGCCAAGGAGAAGTTAGCGATTTAAGTTCAGTGGGAGGGGCGATGGGCATGTCCCCATGTCGCTGACACTTATCACACATAGTGACACAATCCTTTGCGTCTTTTAACATGGTGGGCCAGAAGTATCCTGCTCGTACGACCTTTTTAGCAAGGGCTTTAGCTCCATGATGTTGCCCGCAATTACCGTCATCTGTTTCGGCAAGGGCCTCCTACGCCTCGTTTGGTCCAAGGCACTTGATTAGTGGTGTGATGAAACCTCTTTTGTATAAGGTCCTCTCCACTAGAGAGAATGAGCAGGATCTTCGTTTTAACTTCGTTCTTTCGTAAGAATCCGAAGGAAGTTAGCCGTTTGTTATGTAGCAAGTCAGTGGTCCTCGCCAGTATTGTATTTTTGAAATTGTGTTGATTTTAAGGAGGCAAGCTTTTTGCCTTTGAACGCTCGGTTCGGTAAGGACTTCTTAAATTACGGTTTTGTTTCCGCTAGCGGTTCGCGTACTCGCTATCTTTGAAAGAATGTTTGCCCTAGCGTTTTGTTCACGGGGAACATGTATCACGTCTACGGAGTCGAACTCTTTCATTTTGGTTTGCACTAGCTGGACGTACTATTATAGGTGCTCTTCCTTGACTTGGTATTCGCCACTGACTTGGGAAGCCACGAATTGAGAATCTATACAGATTTTGACTCTTTTGGCTCCCAAATCTTTGGCAATTTGTAAGCCCGCCAGGAAGGCTTCGTACTCTGGCGTGTTGTTTGTCATCGTAAAAGACAGTCCTAGGGATAATTCGATTGCGATTCCTTCATCGTTTTCAATGATTATTCTGTCACCGGTCCCTTTGGAATTGGATGATCCATCGACGAAGATGGTCCATATTCCTTCTCCCTTTTCCTCAGCTGGGAAAGTCATTTCGGCTATGAAGTCAGCGAACACTTGCACCATTAGTGCTTTCCGGGATTCGTAGTGTATGTCGAATTAAGATCATTTGAGCGACCACTTCATCATCCTTCCAGCGACATCTGGGCGACCCAAGATTTGCCTTATGCATTGATCGGTTTTGACCACGATTGTGTGTGCCAGGAAGTATTGTCTCAGCCTTCGAGCAACTATTACTAGGGCGAGCGCCACTTTTTCAATTTTTTGGTACCTCGTTTCAGGCCTTAGTAAGGCTTTGCTGGCCAAATAGGTAGGTTTCTGCCCCTCCTGTGTCTCTCTGATTACAACGGCGTTGAACGCATAAGAGGAGACATAGCGATAGAGATACAATTTTTCGCCTTCATCCGGTCGAGACAATACTGGTGGTTGGAAGAGTGAGTTTTTGAGGTGCGTGAAAGCGTTTTCACATTCGTCGGTCCATTCAAATGTTGTTTCTTTCCTTAGAAGTTTGAAGAAAGGGAGGGCATGTTGAGCGGACTTAACGACGAAGCGAGAGAGTGAGGTTAGCATCACGTTAATTGTTTGAATGCACTTTTTGGATTTGGGTGAGGGGAACTTCGTAAATGCTCGACATTTGTCAAGATTGGCTTCAATTCCTCGTTCTGTTAGATAGAAACCGAGGAATTTGCCCGCTTGTACCCCAAATGTGCATTTTTCAGGATTTAACCTCATGCTGTATTTTCTGGTCTACTCTTTGGATTTTACGATCATGTCGTCCATGTAAACCTCCAAAATGTCGCCCAACAGTTTTTTGTCGTATACTTTGTTCATCATTCGTTGATATGTGGCTCATGCATTTCTTAGTCCAAAAGGCATTACTCGGTAGTAATAGTTTCCTGATTAGGTCATGAAAGCAGTTTTTTCTTCGTCATCTTTGGCCGTGGGTATTTGGTTGTACCTAGAATAAGCGTCCATGAATGACGAAAGTTTATAGCCATATGAATTATCAACTAGTTTATCTATGTTAGGAAGATGATATGCATCTTTAGGGCAAGCCCTGTAACGCCCTCTCTAATTATTTAATTATTTTATTAGAGGATATAGTATATAATTATATATTATATGATTTTGATGATTATGTGACGTATTTGTGACGTGTGACGTGTTATTATTTTATTGTTTAATAAAATAATATAAGTGATGTTTATATGAATATTTATTTGGTAAATATAGAGATTTGTTGGAAATATATATTATTTTGAGAAGTGGGGTTATATTTTTAAATAAGAAGAGTTGTGGGGGTTGAGATAGAATTAGAAAGATTAAGAGGAGTATATAAGAGAAGTAGGTTAAGAGAAAACATTTTAGAAAACGCGTACAGACAATTGGGAAAAGAAGAGAAAACGGTTCAAGAGGAAGAGGAAAAGCTAGGCTACAAATTCTGCAATTTTTTCCAGGTAAGGGTGAGCCTAACTTCAGTAAATTAATTGTGAATCATCTGTTCTTGATTGGCATAGAGTTTGGTGAGGATTGGGATGGGTTTGAGAATTAGGGTTTATGATGAAATTGTGATGGATTGATGATGAATTGAGTTATAAGGCTGTAGAACGTGTTACAGAACCTAGATTATTCCCTAGGACAATATTGCTGATGAATTAGAGGCTTAACATGAGAGTTTTGGGATGAATTGGTGAGAATTGGGGTGAACCCGTAGTGGTTCTGAGACCGCTCGCCTGTGGCGAGTGACCACTCGCCGTGGCGAGTACAACCTTATCGCTCGCGAGCTTGACCCTTAAACTTAGGATTTTTGCCAAACTTTAGATGGTTTTGAGTGCCTTATTATTTATAGAGATGACCTGTGAAGTTGGTTTAGCCAAATTGGATTTAGGGAACTTAAAAATGAGGATTTTTGGTGAAAAATGTCAAAAAGGCCGAGAGCACCCAGGACTTCTCGCCTCCAGCTCGCCCCCAACTCGCCTTTGGTGAGTGAGCTGATGTGAGTACTCGCCTGTGGCGAGCAGATGCACTCGCCGTGGCGAGTTAGTGCCTCCCTGAACTGTTTGTTGTTTTGCGATCTATTTCGCATGGGACTTTGAGAGGAGCCCTTTGGGTAGTGTTAGTGAGGTTTCATACCCTTTAATGTATTCTGTAAAGATGATTGCTGATGATTTACTTGAGCTGTTGATAAATGATATATTGTTGAATATAAGTGATGTATGAGTATGATGATATGTGAATGATGCTAAGTGTTGCAATATGTATGAATAACAAGATGATGTTCTGCCATGTAATTATTATAACTGCATGTGTCAGTCTTGAAAATGTAATGATGTTTGAGACGGTGTATTAAGTTGTTAAACGACGAGTCCATGCATTTGCATATTTATGAGACGGTGGAGCTTTATGCTCAAAGCGACGGTGGAGCATTTGCTCAAAGAGACGGTGAAGCATATTAATGCTATAATCATATGGTACCACATGCATGATGTTGAGACGTTAGGTGTTGCATTTAGTCGAGTCAATTGTGACATATATGAGATGATGTTTGAGACGTTGATGTTTGATGTGATGTTGTTTATGATGATGTTATGATGTGCTATAATGTATATGTTATGAGTTGGATTTATGATTGTTAATCCTGACGTTTGATTTATATATTAATATTATTGTTGTGAATCTCACCCCTTCTGCTGGAATTGCCGCCTCGTGGGCAAGTGCAGGTACCCAGTCTTAGATGCGTTGATGCGAGGAGTCTGTGTGAAGTAGGGTTGCTCTGATACGTAACGGGATGGGGTCTTTTGTAGAGTCTATTCCATTATGTATCTTGTCAGAATAAATGTTGACTTTCAGTGATGTTGAAACATTAATAATTTGAGACGTTTTCGTTGGCTTTTAAGCCAAGACTATTTATGAGATGAGACTTTTAAATTCCGCTGCTTAATTGAGTATTTTTGTAAATGATAAATTATTATCTAAGTTGTTAAAAAGATGAAATGTGACACTCCTTTTGAGACGTACTCTGATTTTATGTGATTTATTTAATGAAATTTTTAAGACGGGAAATTGGGGTGTTACAATTGGTATCAGAGCAGGTCGGTCCGTCCGGCCAAGTAGAGAGTCGAGTGACGTTGTCTTAGAGTTAGAATAGTATTATCGTATTATCCTGACTTATGTTGTTTTCCAGAGAACTAAGATGGCTGGTAGAAACGATGCTGCCCTTGCTGCTGCTTTGGAAGCAATGGCTAATGTTGTGGGTAATCAGAACAATGCTGGTGGGAACGACGGGACTAGGATGTTGGAGACCTTTCTGAGGAATCACCCGCCTACCTTCAAGGGGCGCTATGATCCAGATGGGGCTCAAACATGGCTCAAGGAAGTGGAGAGGATCTTCAGAGTCATGCAATGTGATGATGTGCAGAAGGTGCGTTTTGGCACGCACATGCTAGCGGAGGAGGCTGATGATTGGTGGGTTAGTCTCCTACCCATTTTGGAGCAAGACGGAACTGTGGTGACGTGGGCTGTGTTCACGAGGGAGTTCCTTAACAGATACTTCCCAGAAGATGTTCGTGGGAAGAAAGAGATAGAGTTTCTGGAGCTTAAGCAAGGAAACATGTCGGTGACTGAGTATGCGGCAAAGTTTGTGGAGCTGGCTAAGTTTTACCCGCATTATACCCTTGAGACGGCTGAATTTTCGAAGTGCATAAAGTTCGAGAATGGCTTGCGTGCTGACATCAAGCGAGCCATTGGTTATCAGAAGATCCGCAACTTCTCTGAGTTAGTGAGTAGCTGCAGAATATATGAAGAGGATACCAAGGCTCATTACAAGGTAGTGAATGAGAGGAAAGCAAAGGGCCAGCAGAGTCGCCCAAAACCTTATGATGCCCCTAGAGATAAAGGGAAGCAGAGAGTGAATGATGAGAGAAGGCCCTAGAAGAAGATTGCTCCTGCTGAGATTACCTGTTTCACTTGTGGCGAGAAAGGCCACAAGAGTAATGCGTGTACTGTTGAGGTGAAGAGATGCTACCGTTGTGGTCAGAAAGGGCATATCACTAATGACGACAAATTTGATGATGTTGTGTGTTTCAACTGCAATGAGCAAGGACACAGTATACCTTTTTCGCAGATCGAGATAAGAAATTCGAAAAATTTATTTTATTTTAGTTTTCAAAATCTTAATTTCAGATTTTTTTTATTTTTTGAAAATAAATTTGAATTTGTTTACGATTTTTTGAATTTTGTAAATTTCAAAAAAAAAATATGATTTTTTTTTTTCTGATTTTTTCAATTTTGAAAAAAATAATCATAATTTTTTTCTATTTTTTATTTTTAAATTAATATAAATGAAAATAAAAAATTAAAAACAAAATTAATTATACAGTCAGCGCGCCACATCATCCAAAAACGCTGACTCAGCGTGCCACGTCATCAGGTTTGTACAGTCAGATGACCTCAGGGTTTAAAACGAAAGAATCTTCAAATTACAGGGTCTATTTCGAAATAATTTTTAAATTATAGGGTTGAAATTGCGGTAATTGATTTTTTTACAATATTCACTACTAGAATCTAGCGATATACCAGCGGATGTTTCGGCGAAAATTTATCCGCAGGAAAACCTGCGGATTTTCCTGCTATTTGACTGAGGATATTTCCTGCGGATCCACTCACCGCAAGAACATCCGCAGGGTTTTGAAAAAATAAATTGATGCGTTTTATCATTTCTGTTCCTGTTTTTGTTGGTACTCCTTCTTCCATTTCCAATCAAACGACGAGACTCTTCTCTTCTTCTCACCTCAAAACCCTAACTTCTTCATATCATTCTTATCCCGATCCGCCGTCGCCGGTCTTCGATTTGCCGTCCGGTCTCCGATTCGCAGTCCTCAGCCGCCACACAATGAGGTATCTTCTCCGTTTATTTCTCTCATTCGACTGCGCTGTTCGTGATTTTGATGAATTTCGATTTGGTTGTGATTGTAGCTGGTTCAGTGAAAAGAGTGTTAAGGATGTTGATACAATTGCTACCGGTCATGAACGTGAAGAGATTCAAGCTGATCTTGAGGTATTTGAATGCTACAATATTATGAATTGAATTGTCTTTTTTATGATAATATTCAATTTCGTTCATAGCTTTCCATTCTGTTTTTTGTAATTTGTGAGTTTGATCTAATTTGGGTTTTAGATTCCTTTTATTCTAATTCAGCATAATTTGTGAGTTTGATGTAATTTGAATGTTAGGTTTTGGGTTCCTTTGATCTAATTTGAGTTTTAGGTTTGGGTTTGGGGTTCCTAATTTCTTTGATCTAATTTTGCTAACTTTTGAATTTGAAATCATCTATTTGTTGATTTGACAATTATTGAATGAAACTAATGTTTTAATTAGTATACTTTAGATCTCAATTTAATTGCAAAGTTTGGTATGCTATGAATGATAACTCATACACCGAGTTGCAGATGTAATTTATGTCCTCTGTTACTTAATTTATCCCAATTCATATATTGGTTAAGAGATGCATATATTGTTACTCAAAGTTTGGTGATTCTGACATTGTGCCTCCTTTTGCTCTGTTTTCAACCTTTTATATTGTCTCTGAGTTTTTTTTTTGTTTATGTTGTGACTCAAGTTATGATGGCTTCGGCTTGTTATGATCGGGTTATGAATGAATAGAGGCTTTCTGATTTTTGTTTTAAATTTACTGTGTTTTGACGTGCGCATATCTGAGGGCATCATTCTCGTTATTATGCATTCAACATGGAGCAAGATAAACAATTAAGGCTAAAGTTTCATTACGAGTCCTTTGCGTCTTTCAACATTGCACTCAGGTAGAAATAATGTCGTTCTATAATATCTTATGTCTGATTTCTTATATATACATATCTGGTATTTGTATCCAATTAGTCAATTAGTCAATATTATAGTTTAAATAAAACCTTGTGTTTATCCAGAGACAATGAAGCTCATTTTATGTAAAGGAAACCCTCATTTATGTAAAGGCACCCTCTCTTATTAGTCTATTTCTTTGTTTCTATAGTCAAAAACATGCTTGAACTAATGATTCTCGCACTTTGCAGGAAGCAGCTGCAGATGCAACATCTACAAAATGTTAAGAAAAAATAATTCAAACCCCTCACTTCCTCATATTATATTTGAGCAGGACTATGCATAGGTAAGTCATTGAGCAGGACTATGTTTAATTATTTGATCTATTGATGTTTATGTTACATTTTTCTTAAAATCTGATGTAGATTCTTACACTCTTGCAATTTGGAGGATATACACTAGTGCGTAATTCAACTGATCTGTTCCAAAGTTTTGGGTTTGATACACAGCCAGTCCTCATTGGACTCATCCTATTTCAGGTGCTTTTAAATATTATGGTCTATCTTGATTTCTACTTCAGTGCATACCTTATTATCTAGCATGACTGGGATATAATGTCAAATTTTTGTGCCACCACTATTGCACTCGTATGAAATTGACTGGGTATCACAACTATCTAATCAGTTACTACACTAGTTTCATGAAGGACACTAGGAGTGTTTTCTTTATTAAGTTTGCAAGAGGCTCAAAGTTTGAACCTTCACGCCAGTATTCCTTTAATTTCCACCATTGGAGGATTTATTTCAAAAGCATTAACATCATGTTCCCTGAATTTATTTGCAGCATACTGTTATCCCACTCCAGCAACTAGTCAGCTATGATCTGAACCTTGTGAGCAGATCATTTGAATTTCAGGTTACATTCCTTTGCTTCTTCTCGTTTTCTCTTTTTATTCGGGTGAAAATGGGTGTGCTGAAAATCGCAATGTATCAAGTTTATATGTTATTCAATCCAATTGCATTGTTGTTTTTCACCTACCCCTTTTAGTCTCATGCATTCACGTTTTCCATCTCCATTTTTTGTTAATTTGTATCTTCCTACGTAGGCTGATGGCTTTGCTAAGAAGCTTGGATGTTCATCTTGGCTACGATCTGGTCCTGTGAAATTACAGGTGACATTTCAACATATTTGCTTCATTTTCTTGGTTTGATGCAAGTTTTACCCGACTGTTTCAAGCTCTCTCCATCTTCCTTTGTTTTGATTTTGTATAGGCTCTAGATATTATTTGACCCTGTTGTTGCTTTCGTTATAAGATATCACCAAGGGTGCTACTAGTGTTGAACCTGTTATTGCTTTGAGTAAAGGAAACCAAAATTGAAGTAAAACAATTTTTTTGCAGCTATCATAACTTGAAAACTATATATGGATATCCTGCAATGTGTTTTTTGTATATACACTAAGGATCTAATTGAACATATTCCGGAATTGCTGCACCATTATATATGCACCTGATGGTTATTATTTATCACCATTGTTTTTGTCACAGTATTTGCATACCCCATTATGATTTACTAAGTTGAATTTCAGATCTTCGGTATCTGTTGATGTGTTTCGATCTTAAATTGAATCTGATATGCGCATTGTGTAGTTCACTGTAGTGAGAGTTAGAGTGAATTTTTTGTATGGATGATTGATATTGTGAATCTAAAATTTTATAAGTCTTATTTTGTCTTTCTCCATCATCAATTTTAGGTATAAGTGTTTTAAATGTGAGTTACTTGTTGATTGCACATCTAGATTGGCACATCACAAAAAGTTCAAGGTGTAGATTCTCCATTGGAAAGCATCCATAACCATGGAGATTGTAAAGATTATTGTATGACGTGCTTCTGTTTGACTTTTCTATCTACGTAATTTCTGGACGCATTTTTTCAAGTATCCTAGTATTAGAATGGTATTGTCAACTGAGTAGGTCGGAGTGGGGTCAATGCATAAAGACAACAAGTATCCTAGTATTACTTTCCTGGATGTTGATTCAATGTACATGTCTGGTTTTGATTCAATGTCCGTTAAGTCTGTGAACAGTTTGAATGGTAAGTTGAGTTGCTCTGAATCTGTAAGCCACTAAGGTGGTGTTAGTGTAAACATTCTTATGAAATTTTAGTGTTTTTAAAGGCTATGCCTATGATAAGGTTGTATAGTACAAGTAATTTGTTATGGGTCTGCTCCTACACACTCTAATTTGTCATAGCTGGTGCAATGTTTAAAAATTGTATCTACTGTAAAATAAAATAAAATGATTTTAAATAAGGAATGTATTTTCTGCAATAATTTTTTTTAAATAATATATCAATTTCCTGCAATTTTCTTACCGATTGCTGTGTTATTTGCTGCGGAAGTACCTGCGGATATTTTTCAAAAAACAGGGGAGACAGGCAGGAAATCCCACAAATCGCTGCCCAGAAGTTTCCTGCGGATTATCAGGGTGATATATCCCCAAGTAATTTTCCTGCGGTTCCTCAAATCCTCAGGAAACAGTTACCCACGAAGGTATTAGCTGGGAACCTGAATCCTTGGCAAATTCCGCAGGAAACGGCTTTCCTGCGGAGATTTACTTTAAATCCGCCGTAATTCCGCAGGAAAATCGAGAGTTTGTAGTAATGATTCATCTCTTAACCAATAAAAAAGTTAGGGTTAAATAAGTAAATGGTTCCCATAAATATACAACCGTTTGATTCCCATAAATATTTCTTAGGCGTTTGTTCCCTTTAAAATTTTTCGATCTATGAAATTAGTCCTTACTTTTTAGTCAACTTATGTCTAACCTTCATAATTTTAATGAAGGTTTAATTAAATAAGTTTGCATTAGAAACTTGTGCATTTAATATTAAATATGTATATTTTTAATAAATAATTGTTATTTTTCAATAAAAAAAGTTTCCACTTTTAGTTCTTTAACATGTTCAATATTGCACATGTTAGACAAACCCTAAAAAGCAAAAGCAATCTCTAATATTTTTTTCTCCCAAAACAATCGGCCATATATGTGGTTGTCGCCTCAAGATCAAGTGATCACAATCCTTGAATCCTTGTCGACCGGAGAATAATTAACAGTCATGATACAAAGACACCTTTAAGAAGCAATACACCTTTTAACACACAAAAATCTGACATATGGCTACGTGGATTCCGCACAAACACACTTTCTCTTTTCTTTCCTCTTCCCTCTTCCTAATGCATGTGATGTAAAAGGGTGTATGGAATAAAAGGTGTTTATCTAGCATTTTCCAATAATTAATTGTACTAAATTCTTATTGGTGTAAAATCCTAATCTCTTATCTTGCTTAAGATTACCACTTTCTTTTTATTTTATTTTTTTATTACAACTTTCTACTCTTGTTTTTTTAGCACAAAAGTCATGGTTATTGTTTCATCTTAAAAAATTGCGATAAATAAAAACTGTATGTGTTGGTTGTCAATTTTCAAAAAACTGTATTCAAGCATTATGGTGTGTTAGTAAGTTTATGGTGTGAGTGGATGAGATTTTACAAAAGGTTAAAATTGGTATTTTTTATTATTTGCTGGTAGATGTGTAAGAGTTGGGGTATGAGGTCAAATATCCCGTAAGTATATTACAATTATAGTGATCCTTCATGATTTTGAAGAAACTATAAAGTATAGCTTTTGAAAAATCATCGTCATTTCGACATATCCATCATGGTATCAAACACATACTAAAATATTTAGAACAAAAGATGATCTATACCAATATATAAATGGAGTACACTCGTTTTTTAGGCTAGACTTTTTCTTCCATTTTTATTCTTCATTTTAACTAATTTATCATTTTATAAAATTATTTAAATTAAAATTAAAAAAATAGTTAAATATCACTAAAATAAGAACAATCCATAACAATGAAATTACCAACCCGCAATAATAGAACAATATTGCACACTACTAACGTTCATATGGGCACTATGTCCAATATTTTTATTGCCTTTGTAAATTATGAATAATATTTTCTTTTTATGAAATTTGTTATATTTTGATTAAAATTGTATGTATAGACGTTTGTGATTTCAAATTGTAACAACATGCTTATCTTTTTAAATTACACTAACAATATTTATTTTTTTAATGACATCTGTGGGTCTATATGGCTAGATGGTTACCAATCTAGAGGAGGGGGGGGGGGGGGGGGGGGGGGGGGGTGAATAACGCATTTGAAAAACTTTCCGGAGATCTAGTGAGAAATGGTTTTAACAAATTGACTATTTGAAATTTGCTTGAACAATCACAATCAATGAATCAACAAATAGCAAATATATGTGGAATAAGATTTTATCTTAGAATTGAGAGATTCACGATACAAATCTTTTTGCACAATCAATTATTAACAATCCTTGAACAAGGTACAAAACAATGCACAATTTCAAACCAAACCTCTATGACAATAAACCTAATTACCAATTGAAAAAACAATACTCAATAGTTTGATTAATTGAATAGGTATTGCAATTAATTGATCTGAGTAAAATAGTTTTAACCTAAATCAAATAGGATTTAGATTATTCGTTAGAGAAAACACTACTTAGATCAAAACTAGCAATTCACTTATCAATTAATCAAACAATCAAGTGCAATATTAAAAGTAAAAGGAGAGAGAGAGAGAGAGAGAGAGAACACCGATGTTTATAGTAGTTCACCCTTCTTCGTCCTCGCTAAGGGCTACGTCTACTCTACTTGATGAAGTACGCCTTCACCAAAGTCATCCACTATGTATGAAAAGCTGTTACAATGTTTACAAGAGTTCCTTCAAATTAAAGCTTTAATTCTTCAACTCCTATGTAAAACAAAGCTCCCCCAAACTTCAAGTAACCCTTGAATTTGGTTCTCCTTGAATCTTTGGATCCTTGAATTATCTGTGCACTCATTCAATCTCTTCACTCAAGTCTTCAATACTACAAGAAACGCACCAACACGATCAAATAAATATGGCAATATATATAGTCACATAGTCACGTATGAAGAAATATATCAACATTATCTCTCCCTTTGACAACGTCAAAAAGGGATATTAAAAACAAGCAAGTAAGCAATCACAATTGACTATAGGCCGACATAAACATGCATAGATACCATGAACATGCATAAAATCAACATTAAAGATAACAACAAGCATGGATACCAATAACTAAAAACATGCGCATAATATGAAAACCAATTTTCATGATCGAGACAATAATCATGATGAAATAAACTCCCCCTTTAACAATGTCAAAGAGAAATGGTGCTTTTAACAAGACACATGCCCATCATAAGAAAAAAGAGGTACCAAGCAATTTATTTGTGTACATTTAAACAAACAAGATTTAGTAAACATCCCCAAAACAAATAGCATGTAAACAACCGCAATTGAAATACAAGCAACACAAGGCATAAAAAAAAAATAGCATGCAAAAAGGATGAAAGAAGATCAACGAAACAACTTCTCATGAAAAACAAACGTAATTAAAACATGAGAGATATAACAAACATATAGAGAATGAAAGGAGGAGATTCTCAAGGAGAGAACAAAACGCATTTAAATCTTCCAAGAGAACTTTACCTACTATCAAAATAAACTTACTCCCTTGCTAGAGTGCTACAATGATAATGATGATTGAGATGTCACTCGTGATCAATCAACATGATAAGACTATGGAGAGGTTAGGTATTTAAAGTCCTCGAATACATCTTCATCAACTTTTTCTCATGATGTCCTTAAGAATTAAGGAGCTTATTGTGGAGCATCATCCTTGACTATCTTCATTCATCATCATCAATTTTACACACACTAGAACAAAACAAACATTTCCTAATCTTTTGGGAGTAAGTGAAGAACAAGGAATATCAACATTGATTTGTGAGATGTAAGATGTACTTAAGATTCTGAAAATGACAAAGGGAGTACATCTTGCTATTAGTGTCTTGGACAACTTAGAGGAACAAGGTCCTTCAAAGTTGCAAGACATATTTTCACAAATCAATTAGGATTCCTTTGGCTTCCAACACAAGTTGGAGCCTTGGGATGAGTTTCACAACAATGGACTTTAGGCACCCACATCATTATCCCTTTAGGAACTTCAAATCTCCTAATGTGGCAATGAGGTGTGGTGTGTCCACTTATACCACAATAATGACACCTTATAGTAGGAATATGAGCTTTGCTATGACTCTTTTTAACATAAGAATATTTTGTATAAGGTCTTTTAAATGGAGATCTTTCATCTTTTGAGTTCATAACAAAGGTCATAGTTCCTTTGGAAACTTGGTCTAGTTTCTTATTTAGAGACTTAATCTCTTCATGCAAGCTAGGGAAAATTTCACAACTAGCAAAATCCATCCACCTACTATCATATTTGGGTGGATCTTGTTTAGGTGACTCTATTGTGGGACTTACAATTTTATCATTAACAAGTGATGCATGCTCCTCTCTTAAGCTCTCAAAGGCTTCTTTAAGTTTAGAAATTTCATATTCTAATTTCAAAATAGTTTTCTTTTAAGCAATTAACTTCTCAAAAGCATTTAGAGATTCGATATGCATTTCTTCAATAGAATCTTGTAAGTCCTTATAAGTGGGTTTAAAGTCAGAATAAGAATCGGAGTCGGAGTCGGAGAAGATTACCTCATTTTTAGCTTTCTTCATTTGACCTATGAAGCATCAGTCGTCTTCATCCTTGTTTTCATTGTCACTAGTATTAGAGGTAACTACATCTTCTTCCCAAACAATGTAGGCATTTCTTCCTCTTGAGTTTCAATTGAATTTGGATCTTCCTCTTTCTTTAGCAAGTTCCGGGCATTCATTCTTGTAGTGACCTACTTTTCTGCAACCATAACAACTAACAATTTTCTCATCACTATCCGATTCTTTTCCTTTTATCGAGGCCTTCCTGAAGTTCACTAGGATCTTGTCATTGTGCTTCAACCCATTTCTTTTAATGTAATAGTTGTACCGTCTTACTAACAAGCTCATCTCTTCTTCATTTATAGCATCATCATTGGACTCATCATCATTTTGAATCGAAGAGGTAGAGACGGACGAGGTGGTGTTCAAATCTATGGAATTTCTTTCCTTCTTTTTAAAGTTATACTCACTTGACTTGAAGAGATTGATCTCATGCTCGTGTTCCTTTAATTTGCCAAAGAGTGTGATCATACTAAGAGCAGTGAGATTTTGTGATTCCTTGATGGCGGTAACTTTGGGCTGCCATTCCTTTGTCATACATCTCAAAATTTTATTGGTGCAATCTTGGTTTGAAATTTTTTTACCAAGGTTTTGTAACTTGTTTACAATATGAGTAAATCTCATTTGCATGGAGGGGATGGTTTCACAATCTTCCATGAAAAAAAGCTCATATTGGTGCACAAGGGTATTAATTTTTTATTGCTTTACGTCATTGGTCCCTTCGTGAAGGGTTTCCAATGCATCCCACATATCTTTAGAGGTCTTACAATGAGAGACGTAATGATACTCATTAACCCCAAGAGAGGAGATGAGAATATTTCGTGCCTTGAAATCGTATTGGACATTCTTTTTGTCTTCATCACTACAATGGGATCTTGGCTTGTCTTGTGCTATACCGTTGCCAAAAACTTGCGGTTGAAACCGCCCGTTGGCCATGACGTCCCACACGTCCATATTCATCGATTGGATGTGAATGCTCATGCATTCTTTCCAATAGGTGCTCTATTATAATCCCCTTTGGGCTCCTTACTAGCCATATGGATCAAGCCGTAAGAAGAGACCAAGCTCTGATACCACTTGTTGGTCTATATGGCTAGATGGTTACCAAGCTGGGGGGGGGGGGGGTTAATAACCTGTTTTAACAACTTTTTGAAGATTTAGTGAGAAATGATTTTAACAAATTGACTATTTGAAATTTGCTTGAACAATCACAATCAATGAATCAACAAATAGCAAATATATGTGGAATAATATTTTATCTTAGAATTGAGAGATTTACGATACAAATTTTTTTACACAATCAATTATCAACAATCCTTGAACAAGGTACAAAACAATGCACAATTTCAAACCAAACCTATATGACAATAAACCTAATTACCAATTGAAAACACAATACTCAATAGTTTGATTAATTGAATAGGTATTGCAATTAATTGATCAGAGTAAAATAGTTTTAACCTAAATCAAAAGGATTTAGATTATTCGTTGGAGAAAACACTACTTAGATCAAAACTAGCAATTCACATAACAATTAATCAAACAATCACGTGCAATATTAAAAGTAAAAGGAGAGAGAGGGAGAGAGAGAGAGAACACCGATGTTTATAGTAGTTCACCCTTGTTCGTCATCGCTAAGGGCTACGTCTACTCTACTTGCTGAAGTACGCCTTCACCAAGGTCATCCACTATGTATGAAAAGTTGTTCCAATGATTACAAGAGTACCTTCAAACTAAAGCTTTAATTCTTCAACTCCTATGTAAAACAAAGCTCCCCAAAACTTCAAGTAACCCTTGAATTTGGTGCTCCTTGAATCTTCGGATCCTTGAATTACCCGTGCACTCCTTCGATCTCTTCACTCGAGTCTTTAATTCTACATCCGGTAAACGAACCCCCTTCGATATCAAGAACAGTTAGAAAGACCCCCAAGCCCTTTGGATGTGGAATGAGATCATTCAATTCACTTCGAAGCCTTGATTAAGCTCAATCAATCTTCTTGAGGGAACCAACTTACAATCCCTACTAACACCCTAGAGAATCTAGACACTCAAAGACAAAGTGATTCTAAGATAAAGTTTTAACCTTGATGAATGTATGAACAATGAGTTTTTGAAGCCTAGAGAGAATAGATGCAAATGATTCAAGACCTTGGGTGTTATGAGGTAGTGAGTATATATAGATAAGGGCGACAAGAGCAAGATTTTGACCAAAAACAACATTTTGAATCGATTCAATTATTGTCAGAATCGATTCAGACAGTTAAGAGACAAGGTAGATGAGTTTATGAAGATTGAATAGATTCAGACATGATTTGAATAGATTCGAAAAACCCAGGATGAAGATTGATACGCATCAGACAGAATTTGAATAGATTCAAAAATCCCCAGATGAAGATTGAATCAATTCAAATCAATTTGAATCTATTCAACCAGAGTCAGAGAAGAATTTGAATCGATTCAAATTGATTTGAATCTATTCACTGTGATGCTAGTCATAAAAATTTGAATATATTTAACCAAAGTCAGAGAGGTGATTGAATAGATTCAAAATAATTTGAATCTATTCACTGAGTAGCTAGTCATGAAAATTTGAATAGATTCAACCAAAGTCAGAGAGGTTTATGAATCGATTCAAATTAATTTGAATCGATTTAATCATCACAAAGAAGGATACAAACACACAAAAATGAAGTTTGCTAAACAAGACACCACACAAGACATCAAGGGAATACAAGACCCAATGAGACAAGGTTTGACTCGATTCAAAACGAGTGACACAAGGAAAATGGACAAAAGGAATGCTAGATATGAATCAATGAATCATGAATCGAATCAAGCAATTCATGACAACACACGAGACATCAAGGATTCACATGACACTATGAGACATGCCACACAAGACATCAAAGAATCACATGACACTATGAGACATGATTTGCTAGGGTGCTTTAACAAGTTTCTAAGCTCAAGCTAAATCAACATAAAAGAACATCAAATAAACCTAGCTATCTTAGACATCATCAAAACATAAACTAAAGCAATAAGCAATATTATCTTCAAAATCAACAATATATCATTATTATATGAAAATTTGTTTAAGGATATATTTGAAATAATAAATACTCAAACTCAAAATCTCATATTTTTTTTATACTTTGTTATACTACTTCCGTCCCTAATTATAAGACCCTTTTGAGAATTTTTTTTGTCCCTTTTTATAAGACCCCTTTGCTATTTCTGTAACGCCCTAGTTGTTATTTTATTATTTTTGGCTGAGTTTAAGTATTTTATATGCTTTAAAATGATTTATGTGATTTATGTGGTGTGTTGTATTTTAATTATATGGTTATTTTTATTATTTAATAGAAATAAGTAAGAAAATAGAAATTATTAGTATTTTGGGTGTTATTGAGAATTAAGAGAATTTAAGGGAGTTAAAGGAAATAGTGGGAGTTATGTTTTGGTGAGAATAGGAAAGAAAGAGTCAGAGTTTTGTTTTCACGTATCAGTAAGAAAAGTAGAGAAAAGAAGAGCTTTTGGGAGAAAGTGGAGAGAAGCCAAGAACAAGGGAGGAGAGCCAATTTTCTGTAGAGTTTTCTTATTCTTCTTAATTCAGGTAAGGGTGAGGCTAACTTTCAATTGATAATATGTATATAATTGCTGAAATTGAATTGAAAATGGTGTTCTTGAATTAGGGTTAGAAGTTGGATTAGAATGTGAATTGAGTAGATAATCCGTAGAATTCATGTTTAGATGGTGTACAGTCCATAGTGTAATCTTAGTATATGATCCCTGTCAATTTAGAGTCGATTATGGACCTCAGAAGGGCTTAAAATGGTGGAAATCGCATTTTTGAAAAGCTGTTTTTTGACCTGATACTGTCAAACCGTGCCGCGATTTTTGCAGCCGTGCCGCGATTTTGATGGCAGAATGCTAAGTGGTTCTGGACGTAAAAACGCGTCGCGATTTCTAAAATCGTGACACGATTTTTGTGAACCAGATCCTTCATATTTCACTATTTTCACCCATTTCCTCTTTGAACTGGCTTTTGGAGTAAACATGAAAGTTTTAGATAATTGAGTTAGCTTTCTAATGGCTTTGGTTTGACTTGAAAATGATTTTTAGATTTTGAGTTATGATGGAAATAGTCCAGGTGGGTATTGAGAAACTTTAAGAAAAACTTAGCATAACTAATCCCAAGTTAGTCCAAAAACTTATGGTTGGTTTCCCAATTTCAAACTTAAGTATTAGAGATTTAGTTGATGTGTTTTATGAGTATTTGGCTTATGTCTTATTGATCAAACTTGATTTGCTTTTGAAGGATGTTTTGGACTTTGATATGAATGTAATTGATTAATGTATATGTTGCTATTGTTGTTGATATGTTGGAATATATATGTTTATATATGTACAATTATATACGGTGTATCGTTGTTCCCGTTGTTGATGTTGTTGGAGTTTATTTCTGTTGAATAATATTTAATTTTGTTGAGGCCTTTGTGCCAAGATTTGTTGGAAGTTGATATTAATTAAAAGAATTTTCCGTTGCAGTTTACGTGATGATATGTTGTTGAAATTAAATAGTTTTATTTTCTATTTAAGAATTTTTGAAAAGCAGTGTAATGCTCCGTTTGTGGATTTACTCTAATTAAATTATTTGAATATTACGTTGTTGGGAGAACGGGGTGTTACAATTTCCAACTACATTAATTGTTTCTTTACATACATGCCCCTATTTATTATACATTTTTTTCTTCAATCAACAATAAATAACATGTTGAAAACATAAACTAACCCTCTCTCTTAAAGGATAAAATTGTAAAAACAATAGTAATTACAAACATATTTAATACAAATATCCACTATCTTAATTCCCGTTATTTTTTTTCAAAAGGGTCTTATAATTATGGACGGAGGTAGTAGATAATATTGTTGAGGTTGTTCCAATATTAATTAACGAATTTACATACCTTTAATTAATAATTTAGTTAGTATTATAAAAAGAATAATATCATAAATAAAATAGTTTAAATGAAGGATAAAATTGGAAAAGGAAAAAGGCAATCCAAATTCATTTACCTTCTTTATATATAGCATAGATAAAAAAAAATTGTATTTTGATCTTATATAAAATAATATTATAGCGTATAGACGAACACTAACATACCCGTGTTGAAGCTAGTATTATTGAGTGAAAATATAGTTGTCATAATTGCCTACCCGACATGTTTCGAGATGGCCCATACGAGTATCGAGCTCTATCGGGTCAGACTAAAAAGCCTTGTTAAATATATGGGCCTTAAAAGAAACGATCCAGACTCTATGCGGGTTGCGGACTAAGTGGGCCAGCCCATGATACAATATTTTTATTTAAAATAAATTAAGGAAATATTATATTTTGCAAAAAGTTTTAATATTATTTAAGTATTTCTTGTTTAACATAAATTAGGTATCTTACCCACATACTCTCATGTTGAAGCATAACATACAAAGACTACTTGCAGTTTAAGATAATATATATTAGGGTCTAAGGCATTTGTTAAAGATTCAAAAAATAGAAACAATTGATAACTTTTATGTAGAAAAAGTTACTTTTTGATGTTTTAATATGTTGAATACACAAATTTGAAGACAAAATTTCCATTTTAAACCTCTTATCAAGTGCCCTAAGGACACTTATTAACATTTCCCTATATATTATGATAGAGTTTTGTTGTCGGTTGTTCAAAATCAAATTTCTTTTATATTTGTAGTACTAATGTCGCATGAGAGTGGTATTGATTTTGGGCTTTTAAGATAAATTGTTTTAAAGGCCGGCTAAAAAGCTCTCTTCTTATTTATGAAATTGCTCATTTTCTACATTAATGGTGGATAACTAACGTTCGGTATTTTTCAGCGGCAATAAACTACCGCTGACATTATTAAGATCGGTTCAACCAAATTAAATTGTGATTGAACCAATCTTAAAAGTGTCAGCGGCAGTTAACTGCCGTTGAAAAATGTTGAGCACCAATTAACTACCACTGATACAATGAATGAACAATTTCATAAGCGAGAAGAGTAATTTTCGAATTTTTTGGAGCCTAGTTTCTATGTTTTATCGGGCTTTTTGGATCAGTCCAATCAGACTAGCTCATTTTGACAGTTCTTAATACGCATCTAAATTCTACTACTTCATGTATGATTCATTTTTTAAGTATAAAATTTACATTAATTTTATCCACTAAAATAGTCATGTTAAAAGAAATTATATTTATACTCTTTTAAGATGAGATTTCGATCACGATAATTTGTTTTATAATCATTTTGATGATCCATCGATTTTTGTTATTAATCATTTTGATATTCCATTAGGGTGTGTTTGTTTCAAGTTTACTAAATTTATTCTTAGGACTAACATTGTTTGGAATATAAAGATGAGAATTTTATTCCAAGGTATTTAGATAAAATATGTTTGGTTAACTTTATAATATTTCTAGAAACCATAAAAATATGGATTATAATAGGTAACTAAATATAAATTTATTCTCATCTCCATGGGAAACTTTATTCTCACCATTTTCTTTAGGAAAAATTTTCTATTCCCAAGAACATTTTATGCTCAGGAATAAAATTTAATAAACTTGTAACAAACATAGACATATATATTTCTAGAATTTTATTCCAACGAATCAACAAATATAATTTGAAACAAAAACACCCTTAGAAATGATTAATTTTTGTTGAAATATCTTAACACACAATTTGGATTTTTCCATTAGACATCAAACTACTCTTATTGACTAAGGTGTTTGAATACCTTACGATGACTGACTCGGGTCAACCATAAAATGTTATTTTACAATTTTTATGCAAAACAAAAAGATTATAAACAGAAAAACCAATGTAATTACATCATAGAAATCAAATGGAAGAAAAACCACACATAGTAGTTGTTCCAAGTGCAGGATTCACCCACCTAGTACCAATCATAGAATTCTCCAAACGCCTTGTTAATCTCCATCCACAATTTCACATCACATGCATCATCCCTTCAATTGGTTCACCACCATCTTCCTCAAAATCATATCTTCAAACACTTCCACCAACCATTTCATCAATTTTTCTTCCACCTATAAACGTTGACCAAGTTCCAGATGCTAAAATTCTTGCAGTCCAAATTTCACTCTCAGTAACACACTCTTTACCTTACATAAAACAAGAGTTAGAATCCTTATGTAATAGATCCAAAGTTGTTGCTGTAGTTGCTGATGTTTTTGCACATGATGTTTTGGATATAGCTAAGGAATTCAATCTCTTGTGTTATATATATCTTCCACAGGCTGCTATGGTTCTTTCTACTTACTTTTATTATCAAAAGTTAGATGAGATTCTTTGTGATGAGTCTAGAGATCCAAATGAACCTATTAAGGTTCCTGGCTGTGTAGCTTTTGATCTTAAGGATCTTCCTCTTCCTTTTCGATTTCGATCGAATATTGGTTACACAAAATTTCTTGAACGTGCAGAAAAATATCATCTATTTGATGGAGTTTTTGTGAATAGTTTTCTTAAATTTGAAGAAGATGCTATAAAGGTTTTGAAAGAAGAGAAGAAGCCTATGGTTTTTCCTGTGGGGCCCATAATTCAGAAGGTGTCAATTAGTGATGAAAATGAGGTAAAGTGTTTAACTTGGTTGGAAAAACAAGAACCTAAATCGGTTTTGTTTGTGTCTTTTGGAAGTGGTGGAACACTTTCACAAGAGCAAGTGAATGAGTTAGCTTATGGGTTAGAATTGAGTGGTAAAAAATTTCTTTGGATTTTGAGATCACCAAGTGGTGTTGCTAATGCTACTTACTTTGTTGGTGAAAATGAAATTGAGGACCCTTTGAGATTTTTACCAAGTGGGTTTTTGGAGAGAACAAAGGAACAAGGATTGGTTGTACCTTGTTGGGGACCACAAATTCAAGTACTTGAACATAGTTCAACTGGTGGGTTTTTGTCTCACTGTGGTTGGAATTCAGTACTTGAAAGTGTTGTCTATGGTGTGCCTGTAATTACATGGCCATTGTTTGCTGAACAAGGGATGAATGCTACCATGTTATGTGATGGTGTGAGAGTGGCTTTGAGACCAAAAGCTAATGGTGGTGGGTTGATTGAAAGAGATGAGATTGGTAAGGTGATTAGGGAATTGATGGATGGTGAAGAAGGGGTTGAAATTCGTAAGAGAATTGAATATTTGAAAAATGCTGCTAATGATGCTATTAATGAAATGGGATCATCTACTAAGGCATTGTCAGAAGTGGTTGCTATTTGGAATGGCATTTAGTAATTAGCATAATATGAAGACATAAAGAATAATTCTCGATTTTCTTAGATTCTGTTTTTAATGTTAAATCACAATCCTTTTATGTATTTGAAGTTACTTGCTTGTGCTAATTTTTAGCAACCTTGAAGAGGTGTTCGTTCTATCCTTTTGTATAATATGTTATGTTGGTTTTAGTTGAGAACAAGGTTTGTGGTACTGAATTGCTCGAGAGATTAGCTCTCAGACTTTTGTATTTATAACAAAAATATGTTTAGAGTAAATCCCATGATCATATGGAGTAAATATGGCTTAATTATATAAGAGATATTTATAAGAAAATAAAGATAATATAAATAAGGAGATAATATATCAGTCAACGATACTATTTATTACACATATCTCAACACTCCCCCTCAAGCTGGAGCATACAAATCATATGCATCAAGTTTGTCACATATGTAAGTGATCCTTGGTTCTCGAAGAGACTTCGTGAAGATATATGTTAGTTGATCATTAGAACTAACAAAAGAAGTAGCAATTTCACCAGACATAATTTTCTCACGAATAAAATGACAATCGATCTCGATATGCTTAGTTCGCTCATGAAAGACTGGATTAGAGGCAATGTGTGGGGCTGCTTGGTTGTCACAAATGATACTCATAGTGCCTATTTTACTGAAGTGAAGCTCTTGGAGAAGATGCTTGAGCCATATGAGCTCACATGTAGTAAGTGCCATGGCTCTATATTCTGCCTCTGCACTTGATTTAGCAACGACGTTTTGCTTCTTACTTTTCCATGAAACCAAATTGCCTCCAATGAGAACACAATATCCAGATGTGGACCTTCTGTCAGACGGACTTCCAGCCCAATCTGCATCTGTATACGCAACAATATCTGAATGACCTCTGTTTGAATAAACAAGACCTTTTCGTGGGGCTCTCTTGATATATCTTAGAATTCTAACCACAACATCCCAATGAGTATCACAAAGGGAATTCAAGAATTGACTAACAACGCTGACTGCATATGAAATATCTGGTCTTGTCACGGTCAAATAATTCAGCTTCCCAACTAACCTCCTGTACCTTCCTGGATCTGAAAAGGTCTCCCCTTGATTAGGTAGCAGCTTGACATTTGGGTCCATAGAAATATCAATCGGCTTGCAATCAAGCATACCTGTTTCCTCCAAGATATCTAAAGCATACTTTCATTGGGAAAAAGAAACTCCTGCCTTAGATTGAGCCACCTCAATACCGAGAAAATAACGCAGCCGACCTAAATCTTTAACCTGAAAGTATTGGACTAGATGATGTTTAAGTCTTGCAATCCCATCATGATCATCACCTATAATAACAATATCATCAACATACACGACTAAATAGATATATTTGTTGGGTGAGCATTTATAAAACACAGAGTGGTCGGCTTCACTTCGAATCATGCCATATTGCTGAACAACATTACTGAATCTCCCAAACCATGCTCGAGGGGATTGTTTGAGACCATACAACGCCTTATGAAGACGACAAACATACCCATGACACTCCCCCTGAGGAACAAAACCAGGAGGTTGCTCTAGATATACTTCTTCCTCTAAATCTCCATGAAGAAATGCATTTTTGATATCAAACTGATACAATGGCCAATGTCGCATGGCAGCCATAGAAAGAAATAGGCGAACAGAAGCCATTTTAGCCACAGGAGAGAAGGTATCGCTATAATCTAGGCCAAACACCTGAGTGTATCCTTTAGCCACCAAACGAGCTTTCAATCGGTCAATCCTCCCATCTGGACCAACTTTAACGGTATAAACCCAACGACATCCAACAATAGATTTTCCAGAAGGAGGAGGCACAAGAGTCCATGTCTGATTAGATTCCAAGGCTGTCATCTCATCAATCATAGCCTGTTGCCAACCTGGATGTGAAAGAGCTTCCTGTGGAGACTTAGGAATAGTGACATAAGAAAGAGAAGATATAAAAGTGCAGTGTGTAGGTGATAAACGATGATGACTTAGGCAATTATAAATGGGATGTGGATTACGGGTGGAACATGTACCTCTACGTAAAGTAACAGGAAAGTCATCTGACAATGTAGGCAGATCTGAAGTAGAAGAGGAGATTGGGGTAGGAGATGAGTCACTTGGACTTTCTGTAGATTGTGGATCAGGAAGAGGGAGACGTGGACAACGCTGATAAGTTTGCAGTGGAGGAGGTGGAGGTGGAGGAGGACTTGTGGGTTCCGTAGAAGGGGATGGAGTTGACTGATCAATGACAGGCGTGGGTGGAATTACCGGGACAAGGAAGGGAATTGGTAATACTTGAGAGATAGACTCGAACTCGATGGAAGACGCAAAGAAAGGTGTATCCTCAAAGAATGTGACATCAGCAGACATGTAGAAGCGATGTGTGGAGGGACAATAGCACTGATATCCTTTTTGAACTCTTGAATAGCCTAGAAAGACACATTTAATTGCACGAGCACACAATTTATCTAAACCTATAGTGAGATCATGAATAAAGCAAGTGGATCCAAAAACTCGAGGAGCAATACGAAACAAAGGTTCATCAGGGAACAATATGGAATGGGGAACCTTGTTTTGGATTGAAGATAACGACATTCTATTAATTAAGTATCCTGCAGTGAGGACAACATCACCCCAAAATTTCAAAGGAACATTGGCATTAATAAGCAACGTACGTGCCGTTTCAATTATATGACGATGTTTACGTTAAGCAATGCCATTTTGTTGTGGGGTATGGGGACAAGATGACTGATGTATCACTCCGTTTTCAAACATAAAAGAATTAAAATATTTTGGAAAATATTCTTTTGCATTATCACTGCGCAAAATGCGAATAGAACAACAAAACTGATTTTGAATTTCCTTAAAGAAGTTTTGAAATACACTTAATAGTTCTGATATATCCTTAAGTAGGAAGATCCATATACTTCTAGAAAACTCATCAATAAAAGTACTCTTCTACAACTAAAGTGACTCGACTTGGTCCCCATACATCAGAATGAACGACATCAAAAGGAGAGTGGGCTTGTGACTGAGTACTGCTAGGGAAGGAAGACCGGACATGTTTTCCAAGCTGACATGACTCACAATCGAATGACTGCAACTGAGACAAATTAGGAACCATAACTCTAAGCTTTTTGAGACTTGGATGACCTAAACGACGATGAAGAAGACTTGGAGACTCTGTAGTAGAAGAGGATGCAATTGTAGATGAAGACTGAAGGTAGTAAAGTCCACTTGACTCATAGCCTGTACCAATCATCTGCTTCGTACTCCGATCCTATATAACAAAAGAATCAGAAGTGAAAGTTATAGAGAAATTAAGACTTTTGGTCAAACAGCTAACATAAATCAAATTGAATGGATAGTTGGAAACAAAAAGAACATAGTCAAGATTTAAAGATGGGACAGGAGTGGCTTGACCGACACCACTTGCTTTAGCTTTAGAGCCGTCTGCAACAGTGATATGATGTTGGATTTTAGGTTGGGTTATTTTTGATAAAAGAGATGGATTACCAGCCACATGATCAGAAGCTTCATAGTCCAAAATCCAAGGGCCAACAGATGATGATTGGGAGAGACAAACTTTAGAATTACTAGTGTGAGTAACTGTTGCCGATGATGAGGCTTGTGAAGCCTTAAACTGCAGGTATGACTTGTACTCCTCATCAGATATGACATTGTTTTTGGAGTTTCCATTATCATTAGACTGAGCCACATTCACCGATTTTTATGGAAAGCCAATAATGGAGTAACACTGATCTTCATAATGACCAAAACGTTTACAATAAGTACACTGAGGACGACCACCACTACGACCTCCTCGGCCTCCCCTACGACTACGACCGCGTCCTCCACGACCTGCAAAATTTGAAACAAAAGCAGAAGATTCCATGTCAGTTTGAGACCCGTTCCCCCCTGACCCTTTCGGACCAGGAAGGCGTGTGAAGCGCCTGATGAGATCCTCAGCCGAGGGAATATCTGATGCAGAAAAAATGTTGCTCCTAACTGACTCGTACTTTTCATGAAGACCATGAAGGATATAAACCATGCAAACATTATCTAATTTCTCAAGCATCTTCTTTGGGTCGTCGTCGGTCACAAGGAGCTTGAACTCGGTTACGGCTGACTGAGCTTTATTAGCATAAGTCTTGATGTCATCTTCTGTCATTTGCAGGGTGGCTAGACTATGAATCACACCATAAAGACATTGGATGTCATTAGAATAGACATTCTTAGCTTTCTACCAAATATCATAACAAGTCGTGTATGAGCGATAATGGACCAGCAAGGAGGGCTCAATGGTTTGCCACAAAAGAGAGACTAATTGACAATCAGCTTGCTCCCATTCATCACACAGATCTTTTTCAATTTCAGAGGACTTCTTAGTGAGGTGATTTGAGAGCTTATGTCCAAGAAACTACATGTTAACAGTAGCCGACCAATTGAGATAATTATCACCATTTAATTTCTCTGACGTTATAGAGGGATTGCCGGAGAAAACATAGGACACAAGACTCTTTACAGAGGATTCAGTCTTATCTTGTGTTGAAGTCATCTTTGACAGCACTTGGGTGTAAGTGAGACCAAGGACAGATTCGGAACAGTGCAAAAAACTGTTCACAGATCACCAAAAAACAACGGAAACATGGAACCTACAGACCAAACTGAGTCAAAGAAGGATAAAATATCAGAGGTGGTGTGATACCTAGGGCCGATGGTATAGATCAACCGACGGGACAACTAGGTTTGTGACTTGACGGCTAGGGTTTTGAAATTTTAGACTTTTGCTCTCAGGCCCACTGATCGTGAACTCTGATGCCAAGTTGAGAACAAGGTTTGTGGTACTGAATTGCTTGAGAGATTAGCTCTCAGCCTTTTGTATTTATAATAAGAATATGTACAGAGCAAATCCCATGATCATAGGGAGTAAATATGGCCTAATTATATAAGAGATATTTACAAGGAAATAAAGATAATATAAATAAGAAGATAATATATCTTCCTTAAAAAAAAAAGATAATATATCAGTCAACGATACTATTTATTACGCATATCTCATTAGTTTTAATGTTCATCATAATAAATAATGGAAGGAGGAAGGCTCACCAAAGTAAGATATGTCACTATTTATTTACGGTTTGAAGCAAAAAGTTTAAAGTCACGTAAGTAATGTGAGTAGTTTTTTTTTTTTTTGACTAAACTTTATTTCGGTTTTGATCCTCTATTTTCCAAAATTGATTTATCTGTTTTAAAATTTGGCAATTTTGGTTCCTCAATCATATTTTTAACTAAAAAATGTGATGGAAAATATTTTAAATGTCGTAATATATGATCCAAAGATGGGAAACAATCAATGTCGATGAAACCCTAATTTTTTTTTCCTAAAAACTTCATTAAAAATAAAAAATATTTGATGAAGGGACCAAACTTGTCGAATTTTCAAATAGGAGAAACAATTTCACAAAATTAGGGGGCTTAAATTGCAATTAATCCTTATACTAAGGAGAAATCTTGTAAGATGAAAGTTACTTCAACTGCCTTGAAAGAGCAATGTATATGACAACGACATTTACTCATATTTATACTAGCATATATTGTATTTTTACATCACACAATCAAAACACGCCTTCATAGCCTGGTCCAAGGTTAGGCTACTAATGCCCAAAGGAGAGGCTACGAAAGCCCTTAAATTTAGGATTAGCCTCTCCAAAAATTAAATATGACGATTTGTTTTTCGCCTTATGCTATTCTCACGTGCCATTTTTTTGTTGAAAATATCATTTGCTCAAATTATATAACTCAAAACGCTAGTTTTGGATGATATAATCCAAACTAGTAAAAATTGAAGGTAATAATAGAACTTTGCTTAGGTTTATCCAAAACTTGTGAATATAAGATATGGAAAATACAATCTGAAAGCTATCATCTGAAATGTGTCACACCCCCCCTCCCCAAGACCATTTTAAAGATGAATTACAGTGTATAAATTGTCACATTTCAGATGATATAATCTGAACTTGTAATATACAAATCAGATTGTGTAATCTGAAATGTGTCAGTTGATGGTCGGATTAGGCAAGGGTACCAAACCATTTACCAAGTAATAAAGTGATAAGTAAAGTATCGTATCCACATGGATTGTCGTTTTGTTTAAACAGCTCGCGTTACTTATTTTAAGTTAACGATATAAAATAAAAGAGTTAAGGGTTAGAGATTTCATTTTTTATCTGTTTGCAATAGAGCAAGTTACATGTTTTGGTTGTAGAAAAGTAAGCAGCGGTTATGACTCTTTGTCTCGTTTGATATATGTTTATCCCTCTGATGGCTAATTGCACCTGCTGATCGCATGATGATCCTTACGTGCGGGGTCTTGGTAATTCAAAGGTAATTGAAACATAGACTTAAATTGGCTTTCCAAGATTTCCAAAGGCAATGAAGGCTAATGTTCCTATAGGTCTGCCCATCTATGAATTTATGGACACTCTTAGCACACTCTCATTCCCCTTAGATAGTTCTACAAACGGGCAGCCCTATCAGCGTCTACCTTACCTAGAGGTCGAGGATAATGGTCTTACTAGGTTTATTCCCTTTGGTGCTTGTTTCCCTAATTACTAAACTAGTTACATCCTAGGTTGAGCAGATTTTACTCAATATTAGTAATGTCACCTTCTAAGTACTTACTAATAGGGTCAACTCGCTTTCAGTATCTTTTGTCTAGTTTACTAACCACTTATTTCCTAGATAGGTAGTTATTAGTATAAGGATATAAATGTCAAGATATAAGCATCTAGATAGTAATAACAATATTAGACATGTCACAACCTAAGTACCTAATCTAGGGTTGCACTTCGCTAGAATAAATTAATCATAATGAAACATAATAACGTACAAAAAATAAAATAAAATAAAAAGACATTAAATTAAATAATTATCCAACAAAAATAAACAGAGGTTCATCTTAGAATCCTAACCTATAGATATCTAGTTACACATGATAACTAATACAAAAATACAAAAAGATAAAAACATACCATATAAACGATAAGAGAAAATAGAACTCCTCTTTGACTTCCTAGAATTGCCTTCCTATTGAACTGCTCCAGTTCTGAACGAGAAATTGTGAATGACGAAGGCTAATATTTATAGGGAAAATTTCCATATAACTTGGGCTAAAATCATGGGATTCCATGGGCGAAAAAGTCACCAAAAGTGACTTTCTGCAAGTCACGGGGTGCCTAGCGCCTCCAGGCATGCGCCAGGCGATTTAGTTTGTCACTTTGGGGAGCCTCGCGCCTCTTGTTGTGCATCGCGCGTTTCAGTGAATTACTCTAATGTTTTCCTGTATTCTTCGCATGTTGAGGTGTTTTCTTCATTGTTAAGTTATCTTGTAACTTGGGAACATAATTCCTCCCTTTGTAAAGTCTTCTGAGACCTCTTGAATCTTCATTCTTCATCTTCTCAAGGCCCAATAATCTCTGGAGGTCTTGCTTTGCTTGATTTTCTTTATTTCTTCGTGTTTTACGTCAAGAACCCCCCAAAATTGATATGTTTCAGGAAATATATAATTACATACTCAAATATAGAAAACATTACAAATGTCTTGAAATCATAGACAATTGCTCTAATACTCCTCTGCTTTGGTGGTAAAACCTACTAAAATAGACTGGAAAACATGCTAAGAATAACGTAAGATGACATGTCATCACAACCCTAAACTTAAACTATTGCTTCTCCTCAAGTAACTAAGAAAAACATAAGTTATTCAATGCATTTTTTTCCAGGAAAACATACCTTTCTGGAAGTTGTTCTTAGGACATCATTCATCACATCTACAGTAGAGCATTAACTAACTTACCACATTACATTCAAGCGGGTCTGGCTAGGAGAAAGTAACATATATTCTCATCCATACTCTTTTCCATGATAGATGTATGTATCACCTAAAGCCAGTAGCGTTGGTCACGACATTTGTCCACTTCAGTCGTTACATGAATGTACCTTGCTATAAATTTGAGACAACTACAAATAGACAGTCAAGTTAAACTATATACACACTTTGAGGTTTTTAAGGGTAATAACTTGACTTAGGTTAAAGGTGGATATATTTTGGGAAAGTAGGCTAACAAAATAAATTGGAGTTAGTTTACTAACCTAGGGATTCCTACTAAACATTGATGATATGCCAACCTTCCTTCCTTGATTCAGACAAGATGCGTAAAACAGTAAAACTATTTCTCTTTTCATTTTTGACAAAAATAAAATAAAATTAAGAGACCAAAATTTTTGGCTCTTTCTATTTTTTTTCTTTTTTATCTATTTTTTTTGTGTGGATCAATGGTCATCTACATTTTTTTTTCTTTTTCGGACAAACATGTTCTATTATTACCCCACCCAAAACTTAAAATGTTGCTAATTCTAAAAAAAAATCACAAACTTAGCTTCAAACCACATGCAGTCATAATAATATACCTATCTAACTCCAAGTAAAATCAAACAGGGTGCATTCAAAGTTCAGGAATGTGACATGATTCGTCACTAAGTAACATGAAAGAAAATTTCGTCTAGAGGTTTAAAGGGGTTTCACAAAGGATAATAACAATATAAGGTGGCTTGAAATGCTCAAGGTAGCAAAGAAAAGTTGTCTCATGTGTAATATAATAGAATCGATCGTCCGTAAAGAACGGTCGTAAATTCGAACAAAAATAGCGTTCATATGGAACACCCATAATTGGAAATATTTAGGTATCTAAATGTCATCGCGATTTTCGGGTGTCAAGTCATTGATTAGGCTTGAACCTTCCAATCATTGATGTCTCTATTTTTTTGGGGAAGGGTAAAATTGAGAAAACCCTTAGAAATTCTAAGTTTGGGGCAATTTTCGCTACGGGAAGGTGTTAGGCACCTGCAACGACTATAGTACTCTATAGGAGCCGTTTTTCTAGATTTATCTTTTACGCTTTATTTTTAACGCCATTTATTGAAAAGAAATTGTTTTTAAGAATGGAGGGAAAGAAGTGTTTGGGATTTATTTTTATTGGACTTGGAGAGGTTTTGACCTCTTGCCTACATACCCTTTTAAGGGATCAAACTCCATGTAGTTCTCTCTCGGAAAGATTTGTGAGTTTTGATTCATTTTAGTTTTTTGAAAAAAAGGTTTTGAAGAAGAGAAAGAGGCCGTAAAGGCTTGAGAAAATAAAGCGGTGAGGTTGGTCAATTATTTACAAAAAAGTCTAAGTATGGATTATTTTCATTTGGGTTTGATTAAGAAAAGGAAAGAAAATACAATGGAGTTTTGACTCCAAGGTTTATTGAAAAAAGGTTTTCAAGTGATAGAATTGTTAACATTTTTTGGAAAATGATTTTTTTCTAAGTTTCGCGCTTCCTAAACATACACCTAGCGTTAGATCATACAACGTGTGTGCGTGTCGGTGCGTGTGTCGGTGTACATCATTATAGTGTCCATTGTCCTTTACATTTGGCCCTAGTTTACATGCTATGGTCTTACAAGAAATTTAAAGGAAGTAAAACTACCCTAAAACATTACATGGGAATTAATGGAAATTGCATAAAACTAGCTAAAGAAAGAAATGAAAATGATGCAATGCTTGCACTATGGATGAGACATGAAATAATATGGTTAGTAGACAAAATATAGAATGGTGGAGAGATAGGCAAGGAATGAGAAATAAAACGGCAAGAAACACTTAGTAAAAAGCATGCAACACATAGTGAAAATAATAGCAAAATATGATAAAAGAATGCACAAAACCTAGATGCAAAACTCATCTAACACATGACCTAAAATATCTATCCTAGCACAATTTTAGAGACTCATTTCAAATATAGGAATGTGAATTACAAGGCAATTTTAGGCACAAAGTTATCACATATGCATATTTCGACTTTTAAAACCATTCAAGTTACTTGCAACATAAGAAATCAAGATCTAAACGCTCAAACAGTAGCAATGGCATAGAATCATGAGCAAAATCATCACAAAATCATATAACAAGCATTGAGATCATGTGGCGTTGAATTGGCACAAAAATCATGCAAGAAATTTCACAAAGGTGCTCAAGAACACAAATCAAACAAGAAACCCTAACACATACTGTTATCAATCAAAAAATGTAAAATATACCATAAAACAGTCAAAAATATATCATGAATCCTATAGAAAAAATTCTAGAAAATTGCAAGAGAATTATAACATGCCAGGGGTTCAGATAGCAAGAAAAGGGGTGTACAAAGCAGGAAATCTCAAGAAACTGAAAAGAAACCAAAAGCGTAGTGGATACTGGTCCAACCCACACGCTGGTGGATCCGGATCTCCTGAACGCCTCAGAGGCGTTGGATTGATCCGGATCCACTAAACCTAGATCTAACGGCCAAGGGCGCGGGAAAATGGATCGGTTTGGACCGACCCGGTTTGCACGTTTATATAAAAAAGAACCGGCCCGAATCCCTTCATTTTTTCTTTTCTTTCTCTTTCTTCCTCTCAGTCTAAACCTTTCATTCTCTCTTCCTCTCAGTCTAAACCCTAACCCTAGTTCATCCTAGGCTACCCAGAAATCGTTCATTCATGGCTTAATCAATTCGTGTTGTTAATCTAAGCATGAATTAGTCACTGGAAATCACTTTCGTCCGTCGAATCAACATGAATCTTGAGTTTCAATCACAAGTTCGAACTGTTCGGTTTCTTCGCGTTTTTTCTGAATTAAAACTTCGTAAAACCTCAAGGATTCACTCTGATTCACACTCGTTGTGAATCTTGAAGTGTTTCTTTGCTTTTTTCAAATTATTTTTGTGTTAGGGTTAGGGTTTTGAACCGAACAGTTCGAATCTTCCATGGATTCACATCGTTCTGAATTTGTGGTGATTTTCAGCAAGATGGAGTAGAGTTTATGTGTTACCTGAGTTTTGACCGGAGATTCGAACCGTTTCTTCGCAGATCCTTTGGATTTGGCTCTGTTCTGTTGATTCTTGGCTTCGAACTTAGTAGGTAAACCGGTATTACTTCTTTCTTTCTTCTCCGGTTTGAATCCTGCGATCTTCTTCACCTTTTCTTCTTCTTCTTCTCTGATTCAAATCCTGCGATCGCACTTGCAGCGCGCTACCTCCGGTGGCGTGCTCGTGTTTGAATTGCAGGTGCAACGGTTCAATGATGAAGATTCGATTGAATCTCTGAGAGCTTACACAAAAACTCCATTGATTCTTGCTCCAACTTGCTTCTGAAACCGTTAGGGTTTATGAAAAATGTTCTTCAGTTTCTTGAGTTTGTTATGATTTTGATCCAACTGAATAGAGAGAGAAAATTGTGAGTTGTTTGTGATGTGGCACTGATTCTGTGGACCTCCCTCTGACTTGCACAGTGCGTGGCCTTATATAGGCTGCCATGTGGCCTCTGGACCAATGAGATTCTGACACCTGGACTGGTACTGTTTGCGTGGCATTCTTGGACTAATCTGCAATTTGAAAGAAATTGGGGACTGAACTGCAAAAAGGAAAAGAAATTGGGACTGTTTTGAAAATAATAAAAACTGAAACTGGACTGTTTTGAAAATTAAAATTGGACTCATTTGCAATTAAAACAAAATTTGGACCTATTTGTAAAAAACAAAATAAAGTTGGTAAAAAATGTAATTTGAAAACAACGTAAAGTGAAACAGTTAAAAATGACAAAACGGACTAAAACGAACAAATTACCCAAAATGAGGTATTTTAAAATACCTCTCGGTCAAAAATTTATTTGATGTGAAAAGACAAAAATGCCCCTGAGGACTAAAACGACTCAGACTGACTCAAACTGACTCAAATGCACAACTAGGATGATTTTTGGGCAAAATTTGACTAATGATTCATGCAGACAAGTTGAAAAGACTCAGAGACAAATTGTAGGGACTAAAATGGGTTCCTCTATAGGAAATGACCAAAATACCCTTTTGTATGATTTTATGCAAAAAGCTTGGAATAAACGCAGGAAAACATGCAATGGTCTTAGAGACCCTTTTAAATGGCTAGTAGATGCAAAAAAACATTTTGGGTGGTTTTAAATGCAAGAAAATTGGAGATAATAATAGCACAATATGCGTCTGGAGCACAATAGAAAACACGGTGGATTTGAGAGTATTAGAAAATAGCAAAGAAAATTGAACAAGTATTTTTAGGTCCAAAATGAGGGTATAACACTAAACAACATATAATGGATATGGAATATTTGGCTCTTAATCTCATTGGTTATGCTATTAAGAAAAGAGATGGTGATCCTATAAAAACCTTCAGTAGCAAGCCCCAGAAAGTATCGTGCTCTTGAATGTAAGGGTAAACTATCCTTCGCCGTAAATGTTTTGAAATGACTACCCAAGACTAAAAAAGAAATTAAGCATAAAAGGAAAGGTTGTAAATGTAAATGCAAAGAATAAAATTTTATAAGATAAACTTGAGGATTAGCAACAGATTTAAGAAATCAAATTGATTAGTCCTAAATAATAGCTTAGCAGGAAATTAAAATGCAGGAAAAATAAATCAATGGGCAGCCTCTGTAACGCCCACCTTAGAATTATTTTTAATTATTTAATTATTTGATTCATTTGAAGAGTCTAAATATATTTATATATATTTTATGAGATGTGGAAAATTAAGATTTATGTGATTTTTAGTGATTTTATATGATGTGGTGACTTATTTTATTGTTTAATAAAATAAGATTTGAAAATAAAATAAGTATTAAGATGTGGGGTCGTTGTGAGATTTTAAAGAGATTTGTTGATAAAATAGAATATTTAGTGTTGTGGGGCTGAAATAGAATTACGAGAGTTGGCTTAGGTTATAAAAATAGAAAACCTAGAGTCAGAATAGTTTTCACGTAAAAACAATTTTGGGAGAAAAGGGAGAAAAGTGAGAAGACAAGAGGAAAGCTTGAGGTCTGCGATTTTCTGCAAAACTAAGGTTAGGGTGAGCCTAGCATACAATTTTATTAAGCCTGTAATTCATATGATTATATCTAACAAGTGTAGGGATAGTTTTTGAGGATTTGAGAACTAGGTTAAAGTGATGAATTGATGATTAAATGATGAGAAATCGTAGAATTGATGTTGAAATTGTTTACAGATCATAGATTAACCTTAGTGAAAAAGTTTCAGACGAATTTGGGGTTAAACATGGTGAAAATTGGGATTTTTGGTGGAAAGATCAAAATTAGTGTTTTTGGGAAAAAGGGCTGTATATTTCGAAGTCTTTGTTTTTCTGAACCAGTTCTGTTTTGCTTCTGAACTGTTGAGCTTCTGAACTATTTTTGTTCCTGAACTGTTTTATTCCTGAACTGGTTTGCTTCTAAACTGTTGAGCTTCTGAACTATTTTTGCTTCTAAACTAGTTTGCTTCTGAAGTGAGTTTTGCTCCTGAACTGTTTTGCTTCTGAACTGTTGAGCTTCTGAACTATTTTTGCTTCTGAACTGTTTTGCTTCTGAACTGAGTTGTACTTCTGAACTGAATCGTGCTTCAAAACAGAATTGTTGCTTCTGAGCAGCACCCTGTTCCGCTACACTTGACTTTTCTTTGAGAACTAGAATGCTTTTCTTTGAAAATGATCTATATTTGGAAAAGTGACATTTTGAGACAAACTTAGTTGAAAATATTCATTGAATTATTTTGTTTGGAAATTCTTGCATGAATAGTTGATATGATTTCATGAATTGTTGGTGATTATGTATGTTACATTTGATATTGTTACATCCTGTGACTATGGATTGCTGTCATGTTGCTGTTTATATTTAATTAAAGCTGCATGAGTCGGTCTATGATGTGTGATGTTGATCCAAATTGTTGGAATCATAAAAGATGTGTCATGATGTCTAAGTTGTAAGAAGTTGAGTCCATGCATACTCATTCAAAGATGAGGGCTCATGCCCTGGAGCTTTTGCTCAACAGAGACGAGGGCTTATGCCCTGGGAGTATATTTATGCTCAAAGAGACGAGGGCTTATGCCCTGGATTGGTACTGTAACACCCCGTTTTCCCAGCATAAAAATATATACGTAAAATCAGAGTTTTCATCACAAAACGGAATGTTACACTACTTTTCAAAAATTCATAAATAGAAAATATACTATTTATTCAACAACATAAATTAATCTCGTAATATTTTGCAGCGTAAAAGTCTTTTTTAAATAATCATTTCAATAATCCTCTTAATAATAAATAAATGTTCCAACAATATAGTTCCAAAATTGATACATAAAGGAATGAAAATTCAACAATTAACTCTCATCCCGTTACGTATGAGAGCCCCAAGACACTTGAGCCAACATCCTACTAGCCTTGGAAATCTGCACTTGCCCACAAGGCGACAATTCCAACAGAAGGGGTGAGAAACACATTCAATAATAATAATAATATATAATTCATCAAATCGATGAAACAACAACAAATTATACCACAAGTATCAACAAGTTCATATATGTATGTATACATATATATATATATATATATATATATATATATATATATATATATATATATATATATATATATATATAGCAACAGCAACGTTATCAACATCAACGACATTTAGCAAGATACAACAACAATAAACAATCAACAACAACAATATCAACAACATCAACAAATCATCACATATAACGAAAACATCTCAAACATTCACAAGTACATCATAACATCACAAATACTTCAACACGTCATAAATACATCAACAAGTCACAATTACACCATCACGAATACATCATCACTTTGCGAATTACATCATCACTTCACAATTACATCATCACTTCACAAACGACACGACACGACTATGCAACACTTAGACCTCATGCATGTGGTACCATCAAGGCATTAAGCCCCCATCGCTAAGGTCAAATAGGACCTGTCAGGCATTAAGCCCCCATCGCTAAGGTCATAGAGGACCTGTCAGGCATTAAGCCCCCATCGCTAAGGTCATAGAGGACCTGTCAGGCATTAAGCCCCCATCGCTGACTATGCTATGCAACGACACGAGTAAAGACTCAACAATGCACATCTTTAGATGACTCGACAAATACACATCTTTAAATAGCATCATCGTCAAATATCACATATTTAAATATGAAATCTTTATATAGCACATATTTAAGTCACACATCTACAAACAACACATCTTGATATAACACATATTTAAATCACACATCTCCGGAAAGCACATATACATTAATCAACTACATCCATATCAAACCAAAACATTCTTCAAAAATAAAGCAAGTTGATCAATAAAACATAAGCCAAATACTCATAAAACACTCCGACTAAATCCCTAATACTTAAGTTTGAAGTTTGGGAACTAACCATAGGTTTTGGACTAACTTGGAATAAGTTATGCTAAGTTTTCTTAAAGTTTTCTGAAGACCTACTTGGACTATTTTTATCATAACTCGAGATTTACAAAAGATTTTCGAGTCAAACCAGTGCCATTAGAAAGCTAACTCAATTATCTACAACTTTCATGTTTACACCTAAGACCAATTATGTACCAATCAATACCAGTTTTCATTTCAAATTCGGACAAAGTTGTGCTGAAATTCATAAAAATTCACTGTGAACTACGTTCGGTAATTTGACCATAACTCAAGTTCTATAAATCATTTTGACGTCAGACCAACGGCATTAGAAAGCTAACATTCATACCTACAACTTTCGTGTTTACACGAAAGCTAGTTCGAAACAGAAACTGATGCAAAAGACGCAACAACATAAAACAGGGTATGCTGTCAAAGGTAGCTCTCGGGAAAACTCTATTTTTCACTCAAAAACCCAAATTTCATCTACCCAAATCCCAAATTTGATAGAGAACAATGTTTACAGGTTCTATATACAACATAACAATCAAAACAACACAGAAACATGCATTAAACAACACAATTCATCACATCATATCAATTATCATAAACTTTCTAAATCCTAAACCTAGAACACAATTTCACCAACAATCAAAATTATATATACATATTATTGAAGGAATTCCACCCTTACCTTAATTCAGCAAGCAAAAACTCTACAGCAATTGATTCCCTTTTCTCTTAGCCTCTTCTAGGGTTCTCTTCTTTCTCTCCAAAAACTCTCTTTTCTAAAGTTTTGTACGTGAAAAATGAAACAGACTTTTGTTTTTCTGTAAATTAAAACCTCTCATTTCTCTTTCTATTTTTCCTTAACCTCCCACTTATTTCACTTAACTCCCTCCTTAATTTCTATTAATTCTCATTAAACCCCATAATTTCAAGTAAATAATAATCTTACTTATTTTTATTAAACAATAAAAATAATCATATATTCACATAATCACATAAATACTATATAATAAAATAGTAACACCCCACATATTCACATAAATCATTAAAAAATCATATAAAAGATTTTAAAATCAACCAACGATAATTAAAATAAAACTAGGGCGTTACAGGTACCACATGCATGATTAAGATGATAGAGTTGCATAGTCGAGTTAGAGTTGCATTGTCATGTTGTTAAGTCGAGTTCATGAAGTTGATTATAATGTTGATTATGATGCTATATGTTTATTATTATGATATGATGATGATGTTATGTTATTAGATATAATTGTTAAATTATATGCCTAATATTATTGTTTTGTGAATCTCATCCCTTCTGCTTGAAAATGCTGCTCTTCGTATGAGTAACTTGCAGGTGATCAAGGTTAGCCGTTGATTTTGCTGTTGTGAGAGGCTATTCTCTCACTGTGTCCTTAGATGCTCTGATACGTAACGGGATGGGGAACCTTGTCTATGTTTTCTATTCCTTACGTATATTAATGATTTAGCATGACTATGATTTAATTTAGATTTATTTTATGAGATGATTTGATGAGGCCTGCGTGTAACACCCCGTTTCCCAAAATGACATAATAATATGCAGAATATCATCAGAGTTCAGCAGACAACGGAGTATTACATCTACTTTTCAAAATTATTTAAATAGAATATAAAAACTATTTAAAAACATCAACTAATTCCATCATATTAAAATTCTGCAGCGGAAAATCTTTAATTCAAATATCAACATCAAATCTACTACAAGTAAGTTCTTGGCACAAGGGCCTTAACATCAATAAGAATTATTCATTAACAGAATCCTCAACAACATGGTTCAACAAGTGATACATAAGGAATGAAGAATTAAACATGCAATATTCCCATCCCGTTACGCGTCAGAGCCCTAGACACAAGAGCCATCAACCTACAAGCCGTCATTACCTGCACTTGCCCACAAGGCGGCAATTCCAGCAGAAGGGGTGAGTTCACAAAACATAGTAATATATAGATATATGAATCAATCAAGTAAATTGAAAACAGCAACAATTAATAACATCTATCAGCAACAATATCATTAATATCATCTCAACATTATAATTTATATTCATCTTTGATCATCAACAACAACAACACTTGTGGCGACACCTCACCAACTACAACTCTACAAAACAACTCACACATACAACAACTATTCAAGACTCCAACAACTGATGCCATGCATGTGGTACCAACTACGCGCGTTGAATGCTAAGCATTCCAGGGCATAAGCCCCCAACAATTTGGATGGTTAAAGCATCCCAAGGCATAAGACCCCAACAGGTGAATGACTAGCATTCCAGGGCATGAGCCCTCAACGGTTGAATGTATAAACATTCCAGGGCATAAGCCCCCAACGATGCAAATGAGTATGATGACTCTATGGTGTATATCTGCATACAACCCTACAACAACTACTGGTGCATATCAGCATGCAACCAACAACAACAACAACTTAAGATACCCTCCCCAACTGGACAATACCACTCAACATCAACAAGGCAACTCAACTTAGCAAAGTATAATTACTTGCACATAAGCATACATAATTCCATCTTAATCATCTTCATATATAAGTTTTATCATCTAAACAATTCTTAATAAATCCAATAAACAAGTTAGGAAGCTTAGGTTTGGGTTAGGAGCACTTTGAAAAATTACACAAAATGGTCGCACAGGACCAATCTCGCTTAAGCGAGCAGCTTCTCGCTTGAGCGAGTCAAATCACGTAAGTTTGGTTTTTCCTCGCTTACAGCTCGCTTCTGGTTCGCTTAAGCGAACAGGCTAATTCCAAAGTTCTGGGCAAAATTTGGCGTCTCTCGCTTAAGCGACGGGAATTTCGCTTAAGCGACGCAAATGACGAAAGTTAGGATTTCGCTCGCTTAGCGTTCGCTTGGCTCACGCTTGAGCGAACGGGCAAAATTCTGAACTGGGCACAAAAGGGTGTCGCTCGCTTGAGCGACGGGTAGCTCGCTTGAGCGAGCGCTCATCTAGGCAGAATTAAACCTACGATTTTCTAACCCCTCTTTCATCCAAAAACCCAATTTTAATCCCCCAATCACCCAAAATGATTTAGAATGAAGTTTATGGGTTCACTACTCAACAAAACAACAAAACATCTCATAGAAACATCATCAATCATAGCATAATCCATCAACAATGGCATTTTTATAACTATTAAACCTAAACCAACAAATCATCATTTTCAATCCATTTCCTGAAATCATATATATATATATATATATATATATATATATATATATATATATATATCAGCTATTGAATCATAAACCCACCCTTACCTGATTAAATGAACAAAAGCAAGCTACAACAATCAATCTTCTAGGCTAATCCCCTTGTTCTTGACTCTTCTCTCTTTCTCCCAAAAAGTCTATTCTTTTCTTTTACTGATACGTACTATTGTTTTTGTCTGTCTCTTTCTATTCCTTACCAACCAAAGTATAACTCCCCTTTTTCTATTAACTCCTTCCTTAATCTCCTTTAATTCACATTAACCCCATAATTCTAATAATTAATAATTATTCCTCCTATTTTCATAATTCTCTAAAATAATAATATTTCTTCTATTTTCTTAAATAACATAAAATCGCATAAATAATTATAAACAAATAAACACACCACATATTCACATAATCATTTATAAATTCAAATAAAATATGACAAACAACTAAAAATAGCAAAATAGCAACTAGGGCGTTACAACTCTCCCCAACTAGAGAATTTCGTCCTCGAAATATTACCTCAAGCAACAAACAACTCAGGGTAGGATTCTTGCATCTTGCTCTCCAATTCCCAAGTCAAACTTTCACCAGACACACCATCCCAAACAACCCTCACCAAAGGTATCTCTTTGCCTCTCAGCTGCTTCACCTTACGATCATCAATCCTCAAAGGTAAAGCTTCCACGGTAAGGTTATTCCTAACTTGCACATCATCTCTAGGAATAACATGCGAAGGATCTGCTACATATTTCCTTAGCTGCGACACATGAAACACATCATGCAAGTTCGATAGATGTGGTGGCAATCCAATCCGATACGCCACGGTACCAACTCTCTCTGAAATTTGATAAGGGCCAATGAACTTTGGAGTCAACTTCTTAGACTTCAATGCATGTCCTACACCCGTCATAGGAGTAACCCTTAAAAACACATGCTCACCCTCCTGAAACTCAAGGGCTTTTCTACGTCTGTCATGATAACTCTTCTGACGATCTTGCGATGCTTTCATCTTTTCTCTTATCAACCTGACCTTTTCTGTAGTCTGCTGCACCAACTCAGGTCCTAACACAACACTTTCACCCGACTCAAACCAACATAGAGGAGTTCTACACCTTCGACCATACAAAGCTTCGAACGGTGCCATACCAATACTCGAATGGTAACTATTGTTATAGGTGAACTCTATCAAAGGTAAGTGGCTGTCCCAAGCTCCACCCTGCTCGAGTACACACACCCTCAACAAATCTTCTAAGGATTGGATAGTCCTCTCCGACTGACCATCTGTCTGCGGATGATAAGCCGAACTCAGCCTCAATTTCGAACCCAATGCATCTTGCAAACTCTTCCAAAACCTTGAAGTGAACCTCGGATCTCTATACGACACAATACTTGACGGAACACCATGCAGCTTCACAATGTCACGAATATAAATCTCCGCCAACTGAGATACCGGATAACTAATATTGATTGGAATGAAGTGCGCTGACTTAGTCAACCTGTCGACCACGACCCAAATGGCATCATGCCCTCTTGGAGTATTCGGTAAACTCGTCACAAAATCCATAGAAATGCTATCCCACTTCCACTCAGGTACATCTAACGGAGTCAACAACCCTGCAGGCTTCTGATGCTCAACCTTAGACTTCTGGCAAGTCAAACATGCACACACAAACTGAGCAACATCTCTTTTCAATCCGGACCACCAAAATAACTTCTTCAAATCATGGTACATCTTTGTAGCTCCCGGATGAATACTCAAGCTACTCTTGTGACTTTCCTCTAAAATCAACTTCTTCAAACCCTCATCTTCAGGAATACAGATCCTACCTCTGAATCTCAATACCTCTTGGTCATCAACCTTAAAGTCACCATCTGCATTCTGATCACCAGCAGTCATCAAATCCACAAACTTAACATCGAGCTTCTGCGCCTCTTTGATACTATTCAAGAAATCACTATTAATCTTCAACATGCCCAACTTCACGCTCTGAGGTGATCTTTCACAAACAAGACTCAAGTCTCTAAACTGTTCAAGCAACTCGAACTCTTTTACCATCATAGCCGACATATGCAATGTCTTTCTGCTCAACGCATCAGCAACTACATTAGCTTTACCAGGATGGTAATTCAAGCCAAAATCATAATCTTTCAACAGTTCTAACCACCTCCTCTGCCTCATGTTCAACTCCTTCTGATCAAATAAATATTTTAAACTCTTATGATCACTAAATACTTCAAATCTGGAACCGTACAAATAGTGCCTCCAAATTTTCAATACAAACACCACGGCTGCCAACTCTAGATCATGTGTAGTATAATTCTTCTCATGGATCCTCAACTGCCTAGAAGCATACGCTACCACCTTGCCATCTTGCATCAAAACACCACCTAAACCCAGCTTAGATGCATCACAATAAACAACAAAAGGCTCTTCTGGTTTCGGTAAAATCAAAATAGGAGCAGTCGTCAATCTTCGCTTCAACTCAATGAAACTACTCTCACATTGAGTATCCCACACAAACGCTTTTCCTTTACAAGTCAACTGCGTCAAAGGAAGTGCCAACTTCGAAAATCCTTCAATGAACCTACGATAGTAACCAGCCAAACCAAGAAAACTTCTAACCTCGGTAACTGACTTCGGTGTCTCCCACTGCGACACAGCATCAACCTTCGAAGGATCTACAACAATACCATTACCAGAAATGATGTGGCCAAGAAAACTTACTCCATGCAACCAGAATTCGCACTTGGATAACTTGGCATATAATTTCTTTTCCTTCAGCACTTGCAATACAATCTTCAAATGCTCTGCATGCTCTGCTTCAGTCTTAGAATAAATCAATATATCATCAATAAATACAACAACAAATTGATCCAGATACTCATGAAAAAATTTGTTCATGTATTCCATAAACACACCAGGCGCATTAGTAACACCGAAAGGCATCACCTTATATTCATAATGACCATATCGCGTCCTAAAGGCCGTCTTTTGCATATCTTCATCCTTCACTTTAATTTGATGGTAACCTGACCTCAAGTCAATCTTGCTAAAAACGCGGGCACCCACTAGTTGATCCATCAAATCATCAATCCTCGGAAGTGGATACCTGTTCTTGATGGTCACTTTGTTCAACTGACGGTAATCTATGCACAACCGCATGCTACCATCCTTCTTCTTGACTAACAACACCGGCGCTCCCCATGGTGAAACACTCGGTCTTACAAACTTCTTGTCAAGTAAGTCCTCCAACTGCTTCTTCAGTTCAGCTAACTCAGAAGCTGACATACGGTAAGGAGCCATCGACACAGGCTTCGTACCCGGCACAAGGTCAATCGAAAATTCAACTTCCCTCTCTAGTGGCACATCTGGAATCTCATCAGGAAAAACTTCAGGAAATTCTTTCACAACAGGCAGTCCATCAATCACAGCTTGATTCTCTATCGACAAGTATGCCAACAAAGAAAACATTAAAATTCCTTCTTGCTCTAACCGCTTCATCTCTTTAGTGGATAAAAATTCTGCTCCACTCTCTTCTTCAGCAGAAGAAAACCGCACCGTCTTGGTAAAGCAATTAATCAGGACATGATTGTACTCTAACCAATTCATTCCCAATATTACATCCATTCCCAACAATGGCAAACAAACAAGATCGACCTCAAAATCTCTACCAAAAACAGACAACGGACAACTTAAACAAACAAGGGAAGTAGTCACTGAACCCTTAGCTGGAGTTTCAACAACCATCTCCCCATTCATATCAGACATAATCAGACCCAATCTTTTTGCACAATCAATAGCAATGAAACAATGTGTTGCACCGGTATCTATAATAGCAATTAAAGGAGTACCATTAAAGAAACAAGTACCTCAGATCAGGCGATCTTCGTTATCGGTCTGGGTACCAGTCAAAGCAAACACTCTTCCACTGGTCTGCGCCTTCTTAGGCTTAGTACACTGAGAGCTAAGATGACCTTCTTCATCACAGTTGAAACAAACAATGTCCCCACGCTTGCATTCAGCAACAGTGTGGCCCTTCTTACCACAACGGAAACACTTCTTCTCATCTTGGTTGCAAGCATTGCTCTTATGGCCTTTAACACCACACTTATAACAAACAACCTCAGCAGGAGCATCTCTACGTGCAGGCCTCCTCTCATCATGCATTCTCTGTTTGGGGCACTATAAGGCTTCGGGCGACTCTGCTGCCCCTTTCCCTTGCGATCGTTCATCACCTTGTAGTGAGCTTTTGTGTCTTCTTCGTAAATTCTACAGCTGCTCACTAACTCAGAAAAGTCTATGATCTTCTGATAGCCAATAGCCCGCTTAATATCAGCTCGCAGGCCATTCTCGAACTTGATACATTTGGAGAACTCAGCAGTCTCCGCAGCATAATGGGGGTAAAACTTGGCAAGTTCCACAAACTTGGTAGCATACTCTGTGATAGACATGTCTCCTTGCTTCAGCTCAAGGAATTCTATTTCTTTTCTACCACGGACATCTTCTGGAAAGTACCTCCTCAGAAATTCCCTTCTAAACACAGCCCACGTGATTTCAGCACCTTCATTCTGCAAAATAGGTTGAGTGCTTACCCACCAGTCGTCAGCCTCTTCAGCCAACATATGTGTGCCAAACCGCACCATCTAAGCATCGGTGCACTGCATCACCCTGAAGATTCTCTCTACCTCTTTCAGCCAAGTCTGCGCTCCATCGGGGTTGTACCTTCCCTTGAAGGTTGGCGGATGATTCCTCAAGAATGTTTCCAGCATCCGTACACCTTCTCCACCACCAGCACCTTGCTGTTGTCCTACAACTTGGACCATCGCTTGCAAGGCAGCAGCAAGAGCAGCATCATTCCTTCTAGCCATCTTGATAATTCTACACGACAACAACAATTAGAACAACAAAGACAGTTAAAACTGTCACACAACTCTACTAGGCTCGACACGACTCAACTAATGCTCTGATACCAATTGTAACACCCCGTTTCCCAAAATGACATAATAATATGCAGAATATCATCAGAGTTCAGCAGACAACGGAGTATTACATCTACTTTTCAAAATTATTTAAATAGAATATAAAAACTATTTAAAAACATCAACTAATTCCATCATATTAAAATTCTGCAGCGGAAAATCTTTAATTCAAATATCAACATCAAATCTACTACAAGTAAGTTCTTGGCAATAGGGCCTTAACATCAATAAGAATTATTCATTAACAGAATCCTCAACAACATGGTTCAACAAGTGATACATAAGGAATGAAGAATTAAACATGCAATATTCCCATCCCGTTACGCGTCAGAGCCCTAGACACAAGAGCCATCAACCTACAAGCCGTCATTACCTGCACTTGCCCACAAGGCGGCAATTCCAGCAGAAGGGGTGAGTTCACAAAACATAGTAATATATAGATATATGAATCAATCAAGTAAATTGAAAACAGCAACAATTAATCACATCTATCAGCAACAACATCATTAATATCATCTCAACATTATAATTTATATTCATCTTTGATCATCAACAACAACAACACTTGTGGCGACACCTCACCAACTACAACTCTACAAAATAACTCACACCTACAACAACTATTCAAGACTCCAACAACTGATGCAATGCATATGTGGTACCAACTACGCGCGTTGAATGCTAAGCATTCCAGGGCATAAGCCCCCAACAATTTGGATGGTTAAAGCATCCCAGGGCATAAGCCCCCAACAGGTGAATGACTAGCATTCCAGGGCATGAGCCCTCAACGGTTGAATGTATAAACATTCTAGGGCATAAGCCCCCAACGATGCAAATGAGTATGATGACTCTATGGTGTATATCTGCATACAACCCTACAACAACTACTGGTGCATATCAGCATGCAACCAACAACAACAACAACTTAAGATACCCTCCCCAACTGGACAATACCACTCAACATCAACAAGGCAACTCAACTTAGCAAAGTATAATTACTTGCACATAAGCATACATAATTCCATCTTAATCATCTTCATATATAAGTTTTATCATCGAAACAATTCTTAATAAATCCAATAAACAAGTTAGGAAGCTTAGGTTTGGGTTAGGAGCACTTTGAAAAATTACACAAAATGGTCGCACAGGACCAATCTCGCTTAAGCGAGCAGCTTCTCACTTGAGCGAGTCAAATCACGTAAGTTTGGTTTTTCCTCGCTTACAGCTAGCTTCTGGTTCGCTTAAGCGAACAGGCTAATTCCAAAGTTCTGGGCAAAATTTGGCGTCTCTCGCTTAAGCGACGGGAATTTCGTTTAAGCGACGCAAATGACGAAAGTTAGGATTTCGCTCGCTTAGCGTTCGCTTGGCTCACGCTTGAGCGAACGGGCAAAATTCTGAACTGGGCACAAAAGGGTGTCGCTCGCTTGAGCGACGGGTAGCTCGCTTGAGCGAGCGCTCATCTGGGCAGAATTAAACCTACGATTTTCTAACCCCTCTTTCATCCAAAAACCCAATTTTAATCCCCCAATCACCCAAAATGATTTAGAATGAAGTTTATGGGTTCACTACTCAACAAAACAACAAAACATCTAATAGAAACATCATCAATCATAGCATAATCCATCAACAATGGCATTTTTATAACTATTAAACCTAAACCAACAAATCATCATTTTCAATCCATTTCCTGAAATCATATATATATATATATATATCAGCTATTGAATCATAAACCCACCCTTACCTGATTAAATGAACAAAAGCAAGCTACATCAATCAATCTTCTAGGCTAATCCCCTTGTTCTTGACTCTTCTCTCTTTCTTCCAAAAAGTCTATTCTTTTCTTTTACTGATACGTACTATTGTTTTTGTCTGTCTCTTTCTATTCCTTACCAACCAAAGTATAACTCCCCTTTTTCTATTAACTCCTTCCTTAATCTCCTTTAATTCACATTAACCCCATAATTCTAATAATTAATAATTATTCCTCCTATTTTCATAATTCTCTAAAATAATAATATTTCTTCTATTTTCTTAAATAACATAAAATCGCATAAATAATTATAAACAAATAAACACACCACATATTCACATAATCATTTATAAATTCAAATAAAATATGACAAACAACTAAAAATAGCAAAATAACAACTAGGGCGTTATACTGCGTGCCAAGATTATTTATATTGTTGAACTTATTCCACTGCAAAGTTTTTGATATTTATGATGAATAGCTTATGAAGGGTAAATTGTTATTTATCTCAATTATGATTTTTAAGAGATGTGGCACTCCGTTTATGTGGAAACTCTGATTAGTATTTATGAAAATTCTATGTTGAGAAAACAGGGTGTTACAATTGGTATCAGAGCAGGTCGGTTCGTCCAGCCAAGTAGTTTAGTTGAGTTACGTCGAGTGACGGTTGTAGTACTGTCTTGTGTTGTTTTGTGTTGTTGTTGTGTAGAGAACTTAGAATGGCTGGAAGAAACGACGTTGTGATTGCTGTTGATTTGGAAGTTGTGGCTCAAGCTGTGGGGCAACAACCTAATGCTAATGCTGGTGCTAATGCCGAAGTGAGGATGTTGGAAACCTTCCTGTGGAATCATCTGCATACCTTCAAAGGAAGATATGATCCTGATGGAGCTCAGACGTGGCTCAAGGAGATTGAGAGAGTGTTCCGGGTCATGCAGTGTTCAGAGGTGCAGAAGGTGCGTTTTGGTACGCACATGCTAGCTGAGTAAGCTGATGATTGGTGGATTAGTCTTCTGCCTATCCTAGAGAAAGATGGTGCTGAAGTTACTTAGGTTGTGTTTAAGAGGGAGTTCCTAGACAGATACTTTCCGGAAGATGTTCGCGGGAAGAAGGAGATTGAGTTCCTTGAGCTAAAAGAAGGGAACATGTCGGTGACCGAGTATGCTGCTAAGTTTGTGGAGCTGGCTAAATTCTATCTACATTATACTGTCGAGACTGCTAAGTTCTCCAAGTGTATCAAGTTCGAGAATGGCTTACGTGCCGATATCAAGAGGGCAATTGGTTACCAGAAGATCCGTAATTTTTTTGAGTTGGTGAGCAGTTGTAGAATTTATGAAGAGGATACTAAGGCTCATTACAAGGTTGTTAATGAGAGGAAAGGTAAAGGTCAGCAATGTCGTCCTAAGCCTTATAGTGCCCCTGCTGATAAGGGCAAACAAAGAGTTAATGAAGAGAGGAGACCTAGAAAGAAATATGCTCCTGTTAAGATTGTCTGCTATACTTGTGGTGAGAAAGGCCACAAGAGTAATGCTTGTCCTGGATAGGTGAAACGGTGTTTTCGTTGCAGTAAGAAAGGGTATACTACTGCAGAGTGCAAACATGATGACGTTGTGTGCTTTAATTGCAATGAGGAAGGTCATATTGGTTCGCAATGCAAGAAGCCTAAGAAGGCTCAGGCTATTGGGAGGGTTTTTTCTTTGACTAGTACTCAGACAGAGAATGAGGATCGTTTGATCAGAGGTACTTGTTATTTTGATAATACACCTTTAGTTGCTATTATTGATATTGGTGCTACGCATTGCTTTATTGCTATTGATTGTGTTGCTAAGTTGAATCTTGCTATGTCTGATATGAATGGGGAGATGGTTGTCGAAACTCCAGTTAAGGGTTCGGTAACTACTTCTCTTGTGTGTTTGAGATGTCATGTGTCTATGTTTGGTCGGGATTTTGAGATTGATTTAGTTTGTTTACCGTTGATCGGAATGGATGTAATCTTGGGGATGAATTGGTTAGAATACAACCATGTCCATATCAATTGTTTGAGTAAGTCGGTATATTTCTCTTCTGCTGAAGAGGAAAGTGGAGCAGAGTTCTTGTCTACGAAGCAGCTGAAGCAGTTGGAACGTGATGGAATTATGATGTTTTCTTTGATGGTGTCCTTATCTATTGAGAATCAAGCAGTGATTGATAAGCTACAAGTGGTATGCGATTTTCCAGAAGTTTTTCCTGATGAAATTCCTGATGTGCCTCCAGAAAGAGAAGTTGAATTTTCGATTGATCTTGTTCCTGGAACGAAGCTTGTGTCTATGACACCTTATCGTATGTCAGCTTCTGAGTTGGCTGAAGAAATAGTTGGAGGATTTGCTTTATAAGAAGTTTGTTAGACCAAGTGTATCACCTTAGGGAGTGCCGGTGTTGTTGGTTAAGAAGAAAGATGGCAGCATGAGATTATGCATAGATTATAGACAGTTGAACAAAGTGATGATAAATAATAGGTATCCACTTCTAAGAATTGACGACTTGATGGATCAGTTAGTGGGTGCACGCGTGTTTAGCAAGATTGATTTGAGGTCGGGTTATGACCAGATTAAGGTGAAGGATGAGGATATGCAGAAGACAGCGTTTAGAACGCGTTATGGGCATTATGAGTATAAAGTGATGCCTTTCGGTGTTACTAATGCACCTGGTGTGTTTATGGAGTATATGAACCGCATTTTTCATGAATTTTTGGATCGTTTTGTGGTGGTATTCATTGACGATATATTGATTTACTCCAAGTCTGAAGGAGAACATGCTGAGCATTTGAAGATTGTTGTGCAAGTGTTGAAAGAGAAGAAGTTGTATGCTAAATTGTCAAAGTGTGAATTCTGGTTGAAAGAGGTGAGTTTTCTTGGCCATGTTATTTCTGGTAATGGTATTGCAGTTGATCCGTCTAAAGTTGACGCGGTATCACAATGGGAGACTCCTAAGTCAGTTACAGAGATTATAAGCTTTTTGGGTTTGGCTGGGTATTACCGAAGATTTATAGAAGGATTTTCTAAGTTGGCACTTCCGTTAACGCAGTTGACTTGTAAAGGTAAAGCTTTTGTGTGGGATGTTCATTGTGAGAACAGTTTTAATGAATTGAAGAAGCGTTTGACGAAGGCTCCAGTCTTGATTTTGCCAAAGCCCGATGAACCTTTTGATGTGTATTGTGATGCGTCCAAATTGGGATTAGGTGGTGTGCTTATGCAAGATGGTAAAGTGGTTTCTTATGCATCAAGACAGTTGAGAATTCATGAACGAAATTATCCTACTCATGATCTTGAATTAGCTGCAGTTGTATTTGTGCTTAAGATTTGGAGACATTACTTGTATGGTTCGAGATTTGAGGTGTTCAGTGATCACAAGAGCTTGAAGTATTTGTTTGATCAGAAGGAATTGAATATGAGACAGCGAAGGTGGCTTGAACTATTGAAAGATTATGACTTTGGTTTGAATTATCATCCAGGTAAAGCAAATGTTGTAGCAGATGCCTTAAGTAGGAAGACTTTGCATATGTCTGCTTTGATGGCTAAAGAGTTTGAGTTGCTGGAACAATATAGAGATTTGAGTTTAGTTTGCGAATGGTCGCCTCAGAGTGTAAAGCTAGGAATGCTGAAGATTGATAATGATTTCTTGAAAAGTATTAAAGAAGCGCAGAAAGCGGATGTTAAGTTTGTGGACTCGTTGGTTGCTAGTAATCAGACTGAAGATAGTGACTTTAGAGTCGATGATCAAGGAGTGTTGCGTTTTCGAGGTAGAATTTGTATTCTAGACGATGATGAGATGAAGAAGATGATTCTTGAAGAGAGTCACAGAAGTAGCTTGAGTATTCATCCGGGAGCTACCAATATGTATCATGATTTGAAGAAGTTGTTTTGGTGGTCTAGATTGAAACGCGACGTGGCGCAGTTTGTGTATTCTTGTTTGATTTGTCAGAAGTCAAAAGTTGAGCATCAGAAACCTGCAGGATTGATGACACCATTAGATGTGCCAGAGTGGAAATGGGATAGTATTTCCATGGATTTTGTGACAAGTTTGCCGAATACCCCGAGAGGGAATGACGCTATTTGGGTGATTGTTGATAGATTGACGAAGTCGGCTCATTTTATTCCGATTAACATCAGTTTTCCCGTAGCTCAGTTGGCAGAGATTTATATTCGAGATATAGTGAAGCTGCATGGTGTTCCTTCGAGCATTGTATCAGATAGAGGTCCAAGGTTTACTTCTAGATTTTGGAAGAGTTTACAAGAGGCTTTGGGTTCTAAGCTGAGGTTGAGTTCGGCTTATCATCCGCAGACAGATGGTCAGTCGGAAAGAACGATTCAGTCATTGGAAGATTTGTTGAGAGTTTGTGTACTTGAGCAAGGCGGAACTTGGGATAGTCATCTTCCGTTGATAGAGTTCACGTACAATAATAGTTACCATTCTAGTATTGGAATGGCACCTTTTGAGGCTTTGTATGGTCGTAGGTGCAGAACTCCGTTGTATTGGTTTGAATCAGGTGAGAATGTGGTTTTAGGACCAGAGATTGTTCAACAGACTACTGAAAAGGTGAAGATGATCCAAGAGAAGATGAAAGCGTCGCAGAGTCCACAAAAGAGTTATCATGATAAGCGTAGGAAAGACCTTGAGTTTCAAGAGGGAGATCATGTATTCCTGAGAGTTACTCCCATGACCGGTGTGGGTCGTGCATTGAAGTCAAATAAGTTGACTCTTAAATTTATTGGTCCGTATCAGATATCAGAAAGAATTGGAACAGTGGCGTACCGGGTGGGTTTACCACCGCATCTTTCGAATTTGCACGATGTGTTTCATGTGTCGCAACTTTGGAAGTATGTTCCGGACCCATCTCATGTGATCCAAAGAGATGATGTGCAAGTTAGAGATAACCTTACGGTTGAGACCTTACCAGTGAGGATTGAAGGTCGTGAAGTGAAGCGTTTGAGAGGCAAGGAGATACCTCTTGTGAAAGTCGTTTGGGATGGAGTGACTGGTGAAAGCTTTACGTGGGAGCTAGAGAGCAAGATGCTGGAATCTTATCCAGAGTTGTTTGCTTGAGGTAAATTTTCGAGGACGAAAATCTTATAAGTTGGGGAGAGTTGTAACGCCCACCTTAGTATTATTTTTAATTATTTAATTATTTGATTCATTTGAAGAGTCTAGATATATTTATATATATTTTATGAGATGTGGAGAATTAAGATTTATGTGATTTTTAGTGATTTTATATGATGTGGTGACTTATTTTATTGTTTAATAAAATAAGATTTGAAAATAAAATAAGTACTAAGATGTGGGGTCGTTGTGAGATTTTAAAGAGATTTGTTGATAAAATAGAATATTTAGAGTTGTGGGGCTGAAATAGAATTACGAGAGTTGGCTTAGGTTATAAAAATAGAAAACCTAGAGTCAGAATAGTTTTCACGTAAAAACAGTTTTGGGAGAAAAGGGAGAAAAGTGAGAAGACAAGAGGAAAGCTTGAGGTCTGCGATTTTCTGCAAAACTTAGGTAAGGGTGAGCCTAGCATACAATTTTATTAAGCCTGTAATTCATATGATTATATCTAACAAGTGTAGGGATAGATTTTGAGGATTTGAGAACTAGGTTAAAGTGATGAATTGATGATTAAATGATGAGAAATCGTAGAATTGATGTAGAAACTGTTTACAGATTATAGATTAACCTTGGTGCAAACGTTTCAGACGAATTTGCGGTTAAACATGGTGAAAGTTGGGATTTTTGGTGGAAAGATCAAAATTAGTGTTTTTGGGAAAAAGGGTTGTATATTTCGAAGTCTCTGTTTTTCTGAACCAGTTCTGTTTTGCTTCTGAACTGTTGAGCTTCTGAACTATTTTTGTTCCTGAACTGTTTTGTTCCTGAACTGTTTTGCTTCTAAATTGTTGAGCTTCTGAACTATTTTTGCATCTGAACTAGTTTGCTTCTGAAGTGAGTTTTGCTCCTGAACTGTTTTGCTTCTGAACTGTTGAGCTTCTGAACTATTTTTGCTTCTGAACTGTTGAGCTTCTGAACTATTTTTGCTTCTGAACTGTTTTGCTTCTAAACTGAGTTGTACTTCTGAACTGAATCGTGCTTCAGAACAAAATTGTTGCTTCTGAGCAGCACCCTGTTCAGCTACACTTGACTTTTCTTTGAGAACTAGAATGCTTTTCTTTGAAAATGATCTATATTTGGAAAATTGACATTTTGAGACAAACTTAGTTGAAAATATTCATTGAATTATTTTGTTTGGAAATTCTTGCATGAATAGTTGATATGATTTCATGAATTGTTGGTGATTATGCATGTTACATTTGATATTGTTATATCCTATGACTATGGATTGCTGCCATGTTGCTGTTTATATTTAATTAAAGCTGCATGAGTCGGTCTATGATGTGTGATGTTGATCCAAATTGTTGGAATCATATAAGATGTGTCATGATGTCTAAGTTGTAAGAAGTTGAGTCCATGCATACTCATTCAAAAATGAGGGCTCATGCCCTGGAGCTTTTGCTCAACAGAGACGAGGGCTTATGCCCTGGAGCTTTTGCTCAATAGTGACGAGGGCTTATGCCCTGGGAGTATATTTATGCTCAAAGAGACGAGAGCTTATGCCCTGGATTGGTACCAAATGCATGATTAAGATGATAAAGTTGCATAGTCGGGTTAGAGTTGCATTGTCATGTTGTTAAGTCGAGTTCATGAAGTTGATTATAATGTTGATTATGATGCTATATGTTTATTATTATGATACGATGATGATGTTATGTTGTTAAATATAATTGTTGAATTATATGCCTAATATTATTGTTTTGTGAATCTCACCCCTTCTGCTTGAAAATGTTGCTCTTCGTATGAGTAACTTGCAGGTGATCAAGGTTAGCCGTTGATTTTGCTATTGTGAGAGGCTATTCTCTCAGTGTGTCCTTAGGTGTTCTGATACGTAACGGGATGAGGAACCTTGTCTATGTTTTCTATTCCCTACGTATATTAATGATTTAGCATGACTATGATTTAGTTTGGATTTATTTTATGAGATGATTTGATGAGGCCTGCGTGCCAAGATTATTTATATTGTTGAACTTATTCCGCTGCAAAGTTTTTGATATTTATGATGAATAGCTTATGAAGGATAAATTGTTATTTATCTCAATTATGATTTTTAAGAGATGTGGCACTCCGTTTATGTGGAAACTCTGATTAGTATTTATGAAAATTCTATGTTGGGAAAATGGGGTGTTACAACCTCCCATTAAATGCTTGTTTAACGTCTTATTCCCGATGATCAATAGGTTGCCTCCTATTCAACGCTTCTTTTGAGTCATTAGCTTGACGAAATAGGTTGCCTCCTATTCAGCGCGTGTTTTACGTCTCGAGCTTGACAGATATGTCTAACTTGTTCTTGGGAGCCCCTGCCCTTCAGGCTCCTTGATTTCATCTTCTTCTTCAAACTTAAGGTTGGTTTCTTCCTTAAGCACTCCCTTCTGCTTTAGGCAACGGTATTGTCCAAAAATTCTATAGGTGATATAGTCTTCTCCTGATCTGATGATAATTTCCCCTTGATCAACATTTACGATAGCCCGGGTAGTGGCGAAAAAAGGTCTCCCCAAAATCATTTGAGCCCTATCTAATCCCTTCATCTCCATAACCACTACCTCGATTGGGAAAGTGAACCTATCAATGTTGATATCCACAGTCTCAATCAAAGCTTCAACATTTTTAAGAGAACCGTCATCAAGTGCGATCTTCACTTTGCATGGTTTCAATTCCATGCCTCCAATCTTGTTAAAAAGTGATAGTGATATCCTATTTGCGCTAGATCCGAGGTCACACATCAATTCTCCAATATAGAATCCCTTGACTGTAATTGGCACACTGAAAATACCAGGGTCTTCCTTTTTCTTTGGAGAATCATCTTCATACTTCTTGCGATTCTTGGTAACAGCTACTATCGTGTCACACAGTGGTTTACCCGTTGGTGAAAATAGGAACTGTAACACCCAGTTTTTTGCTAGATTTATTTTTAATTATTTCTATATGTGTTTGTATGTGTTTTTACGTGCTCGTATGTGATTAATTGCCTCTACGTGTATTTTTGTTGGGATTATTAAAATTCGGTGTTAGAAGGGTATTTTAGTCATTTTAGACTTAGGGGAATTTTGGGAGCAAGGGTAATTTAGTATTTCACCGTGAGGATTATTTTTTAGCGTTTTAGTGAGAACCATTGTTTTACTAGGTTACTGGAGTGGTTGTCGTAATTTATTAAGAGCATGTGTTTGTTCTTTATTTTACCGTAATTGAATAGAGACTTTGTGGATTAATTAACTAGAACCTTGAACCCATTAAGACATATAAGGGTTAAGCCCATTAGTGTGACCACTATTTAAGTCCTAGTCTTTGAAGAGAATTAGGGTTCACATTCATTTTATAACATTTTGAGGGAGGTAGAGAGAGAAAGAGCTAGAGAGAGGTTTTTGAAGAGAGAAGATATGGGGGAACAAGAAGAGGATAGAAATTCAAGGGATTGGAGCTAAAGTGAAGCACTAGCTTAGATTTGTGAAGATTTAAGGGAAGGGGGCTAGTTTTCATACATAATTTTTTGCATAATCTCTTTTTCTTCTTAAACCCATAAGTGCTTATTCATGAAAAGTGATTAATTGTAAATTAATTGTTGAAAATTCGTGCTCTTAAATTGATGAAATGTTTGGGTATGTTAATTTCATGATAATTGAGTTGTTGATGATGAAAATGCTTGCTCAAGATGCATATACATGAATAATTGTGTTTTGTGCAAAATTGGTGTGAAATAATATTGTTGTTGTTGTTTCGTTGATGATTTCATGATCAATTGGTGTTGTTCTTATGAGATGTTGTTGTTGTGGATTCATGCTACGGGTATTCATAATTATGGAATTTGTAGTGAAATTTGAGTTGTGTTTGAAAGTTTTATGAAAAATGGGTAAATTGATGATTTCTGTTGGAATGATGTTTTGATTTCAACTTTTATATGGTTTTGATTGCCTTTTAAGTACATAAACGTATAGATAAACTTTGGGGATGAATTTGGGGTGTTGGGGAATCAAAATTGGGATTTTTTGGTGAAATGGTGCAAAACCCATATGAACAGGGGAAAACTCGCTAGAAACTCGCTATTGGCGAATGTTGTCTAGAAAATTTTTGCTATTAGCCAAGATTTCGCTATTAGCGAAATTGCTCAGTAACAGCATTCTTAGTTTCGCGTTCTTGCCTCTTTTTCACACATTTCTGTTTTGAATTGGCTTTTGTTTTAAACGTTATTTTTTTAGATAATTGAGTTAGCTTTCCAATGGCTTTGGTTTGACTTGAAAATGATTCGTGGATTTTGAGTTATGAGGAAAACACTCCAAGTGGGTCTTGGAGAAACTTTAAGGAAACTTAGCATAACTATTTCCAAGTCAACCCAAAACTTATGGTTTGTTTCCAAATTTCAAAACTTGAGTATTAGGAGTTCAATTAAGGTGTTTAAGAGTATTTAACCTATGCCTTGTTGAATCAAACTTAGTTTTCTTTTGAAAATGAATTGGTTTTGCAAAATGATAAAGAGAGACAAACTTTGTGATTTTCATGATTTTGTCGTATTTGACCGGTGAGATACACATGTATGCACAACTACACTCATATGTTATTAATGTGTATACATAGTTGAGACAATTGAGTTTGTTTTCTTAGTTTTGATTCAATTGCCATAGTTGTTTTAAAGTTGTGAAACGATAGACAGACTTTGTTGAAATTTATGTTTAAGACCGGATAACTTCCAAACCTTTTCGTGAATAGTTTGATATGGTTGTATGAAGATGTATGAATGATTAATAGGTGTTGAATATGATGTTTATCATAGTGTGATTTATTTTCTCCTTTACTTGAATTATGAGAAATTATATGAAGTTGTTGATTTGTGGTGATGTTGTTGATATTGATGTGAATATTGATAATGATCATGATTATGTTTTGGTGTTGATTTGGGGTGATACTTTTTAATAATCTTGATGATGCTAGTTGAATTATCATGATGATGATGTTGGTGAATTATGCATGTATGTGTGCATATATGTTGTTGGTGAATTTCTTACATGCCATTGCTGTTGATTTGATGGTGTAAGCATGTGTTGAAATATGTTGGTGTTGATTGGTGAAGTTGTGTGAACATATGCATTGTCGCTGTTGAGTCATATGTTCATGTATCCATAACATGTTGTTGACGAATACTTAGTATTAAATTATTCGGGGTGATTATTCGGGGTGATTATAATGTGTTTGTTGCACAATGGGGTGACGACCTCGGAGGTGATTTGGTACCACATGCATATAGGTGTCGTGTCTAGGCGCATTGCATGAAGTCGACATGAGTCATGATTTCGTATGTGCCTGGTGTTATTTGTGTACTTGTTGAGTATTTGTGACTGGGAATTGTACACTTGTTGAAATCTGTTGGTGACAATTTGGTGGATATTAAGATTATGCGATGATCATTATAATTGCATAATTTGAGAATTGTATACTTGTCATATGTGGCTAGAGTTGTGAACCATGTAATCTTATGATGATTCATCGTTCCTGTTTATATGTTTGATCACGTTTGATGTGAAGCTAACCCCTGGTGGTCGTTCGTTGACCGCCGCCTATTCATATGAATGGGTAGACGACGTGCAGGATTGATTTCTCTTAGCTTGCTTGGTGAGTGCTCGAGGATAGCGAAGTTACCTCTGTTGGTTGTTGCATAGCGTCTTAGATAGGCTCTGATCTAGGATGTTGTCGTTTTATGTTGTTCCTGTATATTGTTGAGATTTACCCACGTGTCGGGTTTTGAATGTTTTACTTGTTGATGTATTTACTAGTTGATGACATGGCTATTGAGATGTATGCTATTTTTCCGCTGTGATGTTTATTTGAAAATTTTATGCATGTTAATTTGAGATTTATTGAAGACGTGACATCTATTTCTTGAATATTTGTTATATTCGCGTGTTTTATCGCTTTAATAGAAGTAGGCCGTTACAGGAACTCCATAAGGTTATTGCAGCATTAGAAGTGGTCACTTTCCTGGTTTGTAGTATAACCTTGAGAGTGGTCAATTCTTTTACCATTTGCTTTAATTTTTCTAGGATCTTGCAATCAGTTATCAGAGAATCAATTTCCTTCACTTCCTTCTCTTTCACTTCCATCATCTTGCAATTCTCACTTCTAGGATTATCTAGAGTTGTTCCAGAAATTCCTGTCCTTGTCGGATTTGCAATTTTTGTAGACATTTGACTCATCTGCACTTCTAGGTTCTTAATAGAAACATCGGTCATCTTCTGATTTTCTTCCTGATCCTTGGATATCCTTTCGAGTTGGTCCTGGGTTGGGGGGGGGGGGGGTTGTCTGTGGTGGTTCTAGAGCATTGTTATTCCAGTAGGAAAGGTTTGGATGATCTCGCCAACCCTGATTGTAAGTGTTGGAGTATGGATTCCTCTGTTGCCTAGAAAAATGTCCCATGTAATTCACTTGCTCTTATGATAACCCCAAACTTGTAGGCAGCCATGCCCCACTTTCACGAGCTTGCTCAGAAAAGTCACATGTACTCATTGCAGACAGTTTGGCCACTTCTCTAGCTTCCAACATTTTTGCTATTGTCTCTAGTTAAAGACTGAGAAGTTTGTTGCTAGAAACTAAAGCATCCTGAGTGTTAAGATATATCATAAAATTCTTCTTCCGGGTAGCCTCCTCATCAGTGTGTGCACGATATTCATTTAGAGACATGTTGTCAATCAGCTCCCATGCGTCATAAAGAACTTCACCCTTTTGTTGCTTCAAGCTGGAAATCTCCTTCTACCGCGCCAAGTATTTTGCAGTGGAAAAATACTGGTCCAAGAACTCTCTCTTAAGCTGGTCCCAAGTCTCAATAGTACCATTGGGTAATGTGTCTAGCCAATCCTTTGCCCGTCCAGTTAGAGAATATCCAAACAACATGAGTCATTTGTCAGATTTCGACACCCCACATGCATTGATTGTGCTGAAGGCATTGAGAAAGTGTGTTAAATGAGCATTGCAATCTTCTGATTCGTTACCTGAAAATTGTTACATTTCAAATTCATCATAACACTATTCTTAATGTCAAACACCCCTGGGTTCGTGAAACGCACCGTTTGTGTTTTAAATAAAAAAATTATATAAATAATATATAAACAAAAGCCAACCGAACCCACCCTATTATTTTCTCACACTTTCACTTTACTCTTTCGGGATTCTTCTTCTCTTCTTTCCTAACCTCCTATGTTCCAATTACTCTTCTACATACACTCAATTTACCTCTCATATTGTCTGATTCATCAAATTACTCCCATAACTCAAACATTCATGAGATTATAGATATTAGCAAATCATTCTCTTGTCGCGGTTATTTTTCGATATCAAGCTATTGGTTAGTGTTGATTCGTAAATTTTAGACTCACCACCGAGCTTTAATTTTTCCAAGGAAATGGGGAAAAGATTGAAATAACCCTAATTTTAAGAGATCAAAGGTTCGGGGGTTGGTTACGCAAAGGGAAGGTATTAGCACCCTAAACGTCTATAGTAATCTATAGGAACCTCTTGTTTTTATTTATCTTGTGCTAAATTGGTTACTTGCTTGTAAATAAAGTTAAGTTAAATGAAAGAAATAAAAAAAATGTTTTTTGTATTTTGTTGATTTGGAAAGACAAAGTCTTTTGCCTACGTACCCGAGGGATCAAAATCTCGTAGTTCGGGGTAAAAATTCCGATTGATTGGGGGTAATTGTTGGGTTTTTGTATTGGCTGCATTATTGCTAAAAAAAATATCCATGTTTGTGATGTTGGATACTATGTTCCAACATGTTTTGGATGATGTGCTGGATGATGTCTCAACATGTCCATTTTGCAGTTGTGTTACCCTTCTTCATGGTTGTGGATTGAAGAAATGTATGTGTGGTATCTCTCTACCTTGTCTGTATGGCCCCATTTTGTTTTAACAACAAATAAATCCAAAGGGGGAGATTGTTGGGTATTTGAGGATTGGCTTCATTGTTCCTAAAACAAATACTCATGTATGATGTTGCATACGATGTTCTAACATCTTGGCACGGTTCAGGGTGCCCTGTTTATGTGGTTTGGTTTACGCAATCTTTATCTTATTAAGGAAACCACGTCTTATTTCTTGTTCACCAAGCAACACATTTTTGTCCAGAATCAGCTGGAAGATTTGTTTCTAAAATATGAACATGTGTGTTTGGCGGTTCCTAAAGATGTTCCTACTTTTTAGGAGTTACCATATTTGTGAAATATATTTTAAAAAGAGATTTTGGAAAATATATTTTCTGAAGAATATTTGTTTCGATATATTTCTGAAAAGAATATTTGACACAAATATATGTTTAGCCTATGACGAAAAGCCCATGCTTTGAATGGCTATATAAGGATGACTTGTACCCTAGTTTTATTCACCAACTCAATAGTTTTGAATTGAGTCTTTAGGGTTTCGACTTGTACTTTATTTGTAAGCCACTCTTTGTATCACCTTGATGCATTGAGCATGACCTTTAGTTGAGTTGTAATGGATCAAAACCATCGATTGATAAAAGTCATTTTTAGGGTTTTGAGTCATCTTCCATGTGTGTTCTTCTCTTGTATCGTTTGTGATGTAAGTCTAGGACTGTTTGTTTATTGTGAGCCTTTCTTGTATCATCTTGATACATACTAATGACTGTGTGTTGAGTTGTAAACTCGTTGTGCTACACCAAAACTTTGAAGCAAGGTTATAATTGTTTGTGTTTGAAGGTAACTTCACCGTTTGTTTGTTTTTGGTCTGATAGGTCACATAGGCTGTGACTGACCGTAGGATAGTGAGATTGGATCTCAGATCTAGGAGTTCCTAGGTTGAAGTCTAGACGGGTAGGTCCTAGGTCTTTAGTGTAAACGAGGAGTTTGCTATGAGCTATAGAATAAGGACTACACTAGTAGATTTTCTTCCTGGCTTGGTAGCCTCCAGAGTAGGTGTCTTGTCACTGAACTGGGTCAACAAACTTTCTGTGTTCTTTACTTTCTTGTCTTTTACTTTCCTGCATTTTATTGTCTGTTTGCATGATGTTGGAACATTAGAGGGAACATATGTTATCTGTGTGTTTAAAGTTGAAACATCTCATAGCACATCTTCTAACTGACGCGCTAGAAATTCAACATCCCTTATATTTGCCTTGATTTGTCTGTTTTCTGCTAGCTCGATGTTAAAACATCTTATTCGACATTCTGTTTGTATCTGATGTTGAACCATCGTATAAAACATCTGAAAGCTAGCCTGTCGAAATTTCAGTAATTAAAGTTTTGTTAATGTCAGAGGGATAATTGACGAAACTTACAATTTTGAGGGGATAATTGCCTATTTACTCAAAGAAAATGTGTTGATTGAGTTTCTGTATGGTCACCCTGAGATAAGAAATAAGGGTTAGAAGGTTGGTATTTACTAAAATATCCCTAAATGAATCTAGTATTTCCAGTTCTATTTTAATCTTGGTTTTTGGACTACTTAAGAGCTTGGCTTGGGTCACTTTATCGTCCTGTTTGGTCTAATTTTCTAACACTAACACATAATTATAGCATATATCATTTTGCTAACAATCTAATTAGTCAAAAATTGGAGGGTATTAATAATAATAATAACAATAATAATAATAATAATAATAATAATAATAATAATAATAAATAATATATACTATTTACTCCACCGTTCCTTTTTAAGTGTCTTTTTAAGGTGAATTTTTCGCTCCTATTTAACTGTCTTTTTGGTGTTTTAAGGGTACGATTTGTCAATTATATCCTTTGTCAATTACTTTTATTTTGTCAATAAAACTAATTAATGTTATATATTTAGAAAACTAAAGTTTGTTTTCTTTTTAAACAAAATTTGTTTGTTTTTTTTAAAACAAAGTTTGATTCTAGTTATCTTAAAATTTAAACAATTTTTTTTCTTCAAACAATAGTTTAAAGAAGAGTTAAAATTCTACAAATAAGATGAGTAGCAATTGTTAAAAATTTCAAGTGTGATTGTAACATTGGTTGAAGCGTTAACTTTGATTAAAGGAGTTGCAAGAAAGTTAATTTTTTCGTAATTGTTGATTAATGTGAAGTTGGAATAATTTTTATATTGACTTAAAATAATTAAAAAGAAGTGCACAATATTTAGAAAATTGACAATTGTTTGTTATGATAGAGAGAGTGTGCAAAAAAAATAGGAATTTGTTGGAGAAAAAGATAATAACTGACAATTGTTTGTTACTGAAGAAAGATAACATATTAAATTTATTGAAAAGATAAAGTGTGTGCAAAAAAAATATGAATTTATTGGTGGATTAAAATAAGGGTATAATAGGAAGAAAATGTGCAAAAATACACATCGCTATTTTTGTGTTAATTTTATAAAAAGACACTTAAAAAGGAACGGAGGGAGTATGAAGAAAACTACCGCTTTCAACACTTTTGGTCTGGCTTTTTCCTTTCCAAACATACCCTCAATTCTTAATACAAATAACACATGTAACAAATAGATAATAATAAATTTAAATATCAAAAAAATGTAACAAACATGATATGAATATATATATATATATATATATATATATATATATATATATATATATATGGTTCTTTTTTCTTTTATCATTTAAAAATGTAACAAACTACGTGAGTATATTTATACTTACTTTTTTATTATCTCAATTATACCCTTAAACAACTTTTTCTATAATAAAGATCGTTGTTGGTGTCATTAAAAAAAGATTTAGATTATATATACTTTTTTATTATATTGTTGGTGTCATTAAAATAAATAATCATGATCAGTTTAGTTTGTTATAACTTGAAAGTAACAAACATTTATTTTTTTAATTTTAATCCAAATCAAAATTTCATAAAAAAAACACCGTTAATAATTTTCAAACGTTGGCGCATTAAAAATGAGGAGTGTCCGTCTTTCCGCTAGTAATAATAATAATAATATTAATAATCATAATAATAATAATTAAATACTTAGTCAAGAAATTTGGGATGTTACACTGAACAACCAGAACGATCTGGATGTGTAAAAGAACATTCTGGTCAATTTGAAGAAGAAATGTGAAATCAATTGAAGCTTTGGACAGCTGTAAAAACGTGTCCAACAACTCTATTTTCACACTTTGATCACCAAGTCACTCATCATCTATAAATACAAGAGGATTTGAAGGATCAAAGCAAGAGTTTGAAAAGCAAGCATTCTTACGAGTGAAAATCATCTCTATATACAAGCTTTTCACATACAAACAAATTTCAAGCTCTCTCGTTATATCTTTTGGATCATACTCATTCTGGAAATGATATTAAGATTGTTATTCTTCCCACTCCAAGACTTGACTAGCCTACCACTTTCATGCAAGTTTGACAAACTTAAAGAAGATACTCTTACTTTCAAGCACTTACAATAGTTTTGTTGCTGAATTTAAGTTGTTGTAGAGATCACTTCAAAGTATTATTTTGTTCTTGCGGCACTTCTTGCTTAATATTCTTAATTTCCTATTAAAACAATATATTAAAATATTTCAGTTTTTTTTTTTTTGTTAATCTAGGTCATTGTTTTAATCTTTAAGTTGCGACAATACAAGCTCCCATTGTCAAATAATTTTAAAAAGTGATAAATACTTGGTAGAATCCTAAATTAAAAACATGATAATACAACTTAATTATTTCCCTTTTAATTTTTTTTTGTGTGCTTAAATAATTTTTATTTGAGATTGTGTCATTGTAAGATTTTTGTATGTATTTTGTTCTGACCATCGAAGGTTGACTCAACTAAAAAGGATTTGACTCACCCACAAAATTAAAGTAACTTTCGTTGCCAACTTAGGAACCTCTTTGATATATGATATGTAAATACATATATTACCTTTCATTGAGCTTGCACAGTGGCAGTGCCCCTTTAGGGTATCCCATCCAATTAGAAAAATTAAATCTTGTACAGGAACTTACAAAAATATTCTCGACTTTTAAATAAAATTACACAGCGTCCCACCATCTTCTTCATCTCAATACTTTTTATTATCACATTTTCAAATCATTTGAAATGCATATATAATTATTTTGAATTTTTTAAGGTTTGAGTTAGCGTGACCTTGTTGAATCCAAAACCCAACTCCTGTAAATTTTCTAGTAAAACAAATAAATAAAATTAATAAATATTCCTTCCGTTTTAAAATACATGTCCAATTTTTGCAATGTGCACTATTTACTTGACTTACTTTGACCATACTTTTTAACTAATGTATAAATATAAATATTAGCATGTAGGATGTTGTTTGATTCGTCTCGACAAATATTTTCAAAATATTAAATTTTTATAATTTTTTATTTTAGATAATTAAAAATATTAACGGTCAAAATTATGTATTGACATATGTAAAGTGATTAATTTAGACTTAATTTTGAAACGAAGGGAGTATATGGTTTCTTCTAAAGTGTGTGCCAGACTTTCAACACTCACCACTCAGCAGTCATCCCCTATTAAATCACTCACCAGTCATTTCTCGTTGAACCATAAATGAAAATCACGCACCACTCACCAGTCACCACACATTTCTCTTTGGACCACTGCCTTCACTCTTTGTCTGGTTGTCTCCAAATGGTTGTTGGGAAATAACATAGGCCTTAATAAAAATAGTGTTTGCCTATTCATTTTTAGTTGCATATGCAGTTACATCACCATGTACACCCTTTATTACGTATGAATATTCTAGTTACCTAAAATCCGTTTCTTAATGATGAACAAATTAAACAAGTTCAATTTCGAGAGTTCGCTAGAATCAGTATCTATCTCTTAACAGAGTTCTCATATTGCCAATAATTTTATTCCATAACCTAATAAAATTCGAAGTTGAATCCTTATTAACTAAACTAGACTCTAACCCGTACGATATACGGTTTTGTAGGATTTTATATATAAATATCATATTAATTATACATTAAAAAAAACAAAAAAGTGCAAAAATTACACCAAATTAAGCTATTAACTTTATTTTCTTACCAAATAATATTATCAAGTTATGTTCTTGAATTTGTACTTTCCCATCCTTCATATTTGATTATATTCATGTTAAAAGAACAACTAAAATAAACAAATTAAAAATAGCAAACATGTTTGAAAAGTCAAAGGGAGAAATATAATTAATATAGTGATATTTGTAAATAAAAGTCAGAATAAATAACTTTAAGTAATATAATATGTGAGAAACAAAGAGGCCGACAAAATTACACTAAAAAGTGAAGTTTTTAATGATAAAATTATCACCTGAATCATCAAATTATCAATAATTTAAAAATCAACTTAAATATCGTAACACGTGGTAAGCATACACCAAGAAATTGATTCTAACCTTAAGAGATGTTAAATGTATAAAAATGAAAAGGAAAAGGAACTACTATGTGGTAATCAAAAGAAGAAGAAATATGAAAAGGAACTTTTATGTGATACACGACAGAAAATAATAATAATAATAATAATAATAATAATAATAATAAAAGAATGACCATCAATAAAGGAATCATTAATAATGAAAAGAAATAGCTATCGGAATAGGAACCGCCAGACATTTGTGGCTTTAAAAAAAGATGCTTTAGTCGGGTATATCAATTTTGAAAGCAACAATATTTCAATCAAAATGAAAGTGACTTAGTGGCGAAACTGTAAAGTGTAATCATATGGAACCGGTTTGAATCCTTGCAAAACCTTTTTTTTCATAAAAATTACTTAGACCTGCCAAAAAGGACAGGATTAGGGTTAGATTAAGACTAACTAACATATATATATATATATATATATATATATATATATATATATATAAAGATATTAAGATTAAGATTAACCTACTTTTAAAAGAATTCCTTTAATTGTTGTAAGACATAATTGAGATTTATTTATTTGGTTAATATTAGTTGATAACACTATCTCCGGTTTAAATATAAGAATTTATTTTTTCAAATTTATTGAGTATCAAATGTACCTGACTTATAATTTTTTACTCATAAATATTAATTTATATTAATCTATTTTTGCTTATATTTTAGGACGATGGAGTAGTTTAGAGAATATTGACCAATACTTTCTTACTTCCTCCGTCCCAAATTGTACGACGTTTTGGGCATTTCACACATATTAAGAAATACAATTAATATTGTTGGAAAAAAGATATTATGAGTTGTTTTACAAAATTGTCCTTAATAAATAATATGGGAAAGATAAATTAAAAAATTGAAAGAAGAGAGAGTAATAAATAGTTAAGGTTATAATAGGAAAAGTAACATTACATTGGTATTGTAAAGCGACATATAAGGACAATTTTTTTCCCCAAAGCAACATACAATTTGGGACGGAGGGAGTATATATAAACCTCGTTCCTATCCCTCAAAATATTAAAATAAAACCTTGTTCCTATTGCGGCAAGCAAACATCTATTGTGTTACACCTTACAATGGCAAAAACAACTCACATAGCTGTTATTTCAAGCCCTGGTTTCAGCCACATAGCCCCAATAGTAGAATTCTCCAAAAGATTAGTCACAAACCATCCAAATTTTCATATCACTTGCATCATTCCCTCACTTGGTTCACTACCAGATTCATCAAAATCATACCTTGAAACAATTCCACCAAACATAAACTTAGTTTTTCTTCCACCAATAAACAAACAAGACTTACCTCAAGGAGTATACCCTGGAATCCTAATTCAACTCACAGTTACACGCTCTCTACCATCAATTCATGAAGCTCTCAAATCAATAAATTCAAAAGCACCTTTAGTTGCTATAATTGCTGATAAATTTGCATTGGAAGCACTAGATTTTGCCAAAGAGTTCAATTCTTTGTCTTACCTTTACTTCCCTTGTTCAGCTTTTGTACTTTCTTTTTATTTACATTGGCCAAAACTTGATGAAGTGGTTTCATGTAAATACAAAGATTTACAAGAACCTATAAAGTTACAAGGATGTGTACCAATCAATGGTATTGATCTTCATACAGTAACTAAAGATAGATCAGGTCAAGCTTACAAAATGTATCTTCAACGTGCAAAAGGTATGTATTTTGTTGATGGAATCTTGTTTAATAGCTTCTTAGAATTAGAATATAATGCTATAAAAGCATTGGAACAAAAGGGTGATGGAAAAATCAGTTTTTTTCCTGTGGGACCAATTACACAAATAGGGTCAAGCAACAATGATGTTGTTGGTGATGAACTTGAATGTTTGAAATGGTTGAAAAACCAACCACAAAATTCTGTTTTGTATGTGTCTTTTGGAAGTGGTGGAACACTTTCTCAAACACAAATGAATGAAATAGCTTTTGGTTTGGAATTGAGTGGTCAAAGATTCATTTGGGTTGTGAGAGCACCAAGTGATTCAGTTAGTGCTGCTTATCTTGAAGATGCAAATGAAGATCCTTTGAAATTTTTACCAAAAGGGTTTTTGGAAAGAACCAAAGAAAAAGGTTTTATTTTGCCATCATGGGCACCTCAAGTTGAAATACTGAAGCAAAGTTCAGTTGGTGGATTTTTAAGTCATTGTGGTTGGAATTCAACTTTGGAAAGTATACAAGAGGGGGTGCCAATAGTAGCTTGGCCATTATTTGCAGAACAAGCAATGAATGCAGTTATGTTATGTGATGGTCTTAAAGTGGCTTTAAGGTTGAAATTTGAAGATGACGAGACTGTGGAAAAGGAGAAAATTGCAAATATGATTAAGTGTGTGATGGAAGGAGAAGAAGGTAAGGCAATGCGTGGTAGAATGAAGAGTTTAAGCGAATCTGCTGCTAAGGCATTGAATGTCAAAGATGGTTCTTCAATACAAACTATGTCACACTTGGCTACTCAATTGGAAAACATTGGTAGGATTTAGGAAAATAGTATTGCTCTTACTTAATTTAAGTTTTATTTTTTATTTTGACGTTTCTAGTTAGGTGTCTATTATTGGTTGTTTCCTTAATTTCCTTTTTCTGTGGTGTCTATGGAGTGTGACACATAACATAGACAAGTTCCATGTTCCATGCGTAAAGAAGGACAAAATGGTTCTAAAAAAATAATTGGTATTGTGATTATTTTCCTCCACGTAATAATTTTATCATTTCAATACTGGTTCTAAATTGTGTCTTAGAATTGTGGTTATGGCTGTAATGTAAAGGTTTAAGAAGCCTTTGCAATAACATTACAACTATAATTGCGGCTGCATAAGTATAAAATATTGTGAGAATTTTTTTTTTTAAGAAATGTTGAGGTTGTCCTTAACTCTATAATCAAAATATTTAGACTTTGTTTGGAGTTTGGAGGAGAAAGGGAAGGTTTTAAAAAAACGAAAGTAGTAAGTGAAAGAAATAGAAAATATTAGAAGTAGAGAGTTTGAACTTTGGAGGTTAATTTTTTATTCATAATACAAAATCCGCCTCATCATATCATACTTACTCTAAAAGCTAATCAGGTCAAGCAATTGCTTAACCCTAATAGCTTTGTTAATTTTCCTCCCAAACACATATGCTTGGTGTGTTATGCAAGCTTTGGTTCAATCATTTAATGTTGTTTTCAAAGTTTTCAAATTTGAGTTTGAATTTCCCTCCAACAAATGAACATGTCATCACTAATAACGTGACCTTTGTGCTGCCATTTACTAATAGGGCACATAACCAACATGTGATGGTTTTTGAATTGGACTTTAGATGGTCATTATATATGTATGATGAATCATATAAACTCATACTCCATAACAGGCTTGGTGTCATCCATTTCATTTAAGTTTGTTTTTGAAGCATATCTTATATATGTCATCAAGGTTTTATGTCAGGGTGTTGAAGGTGACAAAAAAAACACAAGAGGAGGAAGGAGGGGGGGGGGGGTTGAATTGTGTTGGCTTTTTCTTCTTTTTCTCCTACTGAAGTCACTGGTCAGAAGCAGCTAGATTACAGCTTCTGAAGTGATGTTCATATTCTAAATGCAGCGGATAAAAACAGAGACAGAGAGAGAGAGGGAGAGAAAGAGAGAGAGAGAGAGAGAAGAAGAAGAAGAAAGACATAAGCAATTATACAGGTTCTTTCCACAAACCGGAAGTAGTCATGTCCCCTGATGAACACTATTTTGTGAAAAATGTTCATATTTGACTTTTAGTTATGAATTGATGAAAGTTGCTTGCTGAAAGATTAATAATAGGCAAAATAACACAAGAAATAGACTGAAAATATTGTGAATGAAATGATGTGCAAAAGGAACACGAAAATTATGTAATTGGGATTAATTTTGACAATTGTTTGAGTTGAAAACGTGACTTTGGGTTTGAATTGGTGTTTAGGCTGATTTGTGGATTCAAACAAGAAATGGAATGGAGGGTTTAGGGACGCCACACTTTCTAATCCTAGAAAATGATAAGTCTGTGGGGATGAAGATCACCACAAGAAAGGATTCTTGATATGATCAATACAAGGTCCAATCCAGAACCTAAAGAGCAATTACTCACTTTTTTTTATCAAAATTCAACTATCGTTTCATTCTTCATTTGTGCCATATATAGGCAGCAATGGACTTTTCTGATTACAAAAATTTAAGAGACCTAATTCAATCATAGTAATGGAATTTCGGCCCTTGAATGCTAGATGTTACAAAAACTAACCCTAATTACTCATAGTAATGAAAATTCGGCCATATGAATGCTAAGAGTTACAACATGAAAACTCCATTGATGAGGAGCTTGATGAGGGCGCCACAAATGCAAGGAGGTTAGAATGCTGAAAATCCTTCCTTGATTGCCTCATTATGAGCCCTTTGAATGCTGATTATTCTGTCCTTTTTCTTGTCTTGCGCCACTTCTCTCATCTTGATTGCACCATTGACTCATTTGTTTCCTCCTTGCTTCAAAACCTTTATTTGCAATAATTAAACACACAACTTTACCATTACAAGCTTAGAAGCTTTAAGATGGCCTTAAAATTAGGGAAAACTTAACTAAGTGTCTTTGGGCCAAATAATGTACCCTTTCACTTTTTATTACAACATAACAAAATAACTAAATAAAATGGGCAGCAAGAGATGCGCGCCACCCCTCCTCCAATGGTTTGATGCACATGACCATTCTACCCTCCATGCTTCCTAGTGTAGGTTTGGACTCCAAGACTTTTGCCACCAATTGAGTTAGCGCCTCCTTAGCTTTCTTGGCCCTTGCCCTTGTCATTGGTCCTCCTAGCCCTTGAATTGAAGCACTTGTGTCATGGACAATTATGCCCTCATCATCCCCTCCCTCTTGAAAGGAATTCGTCCACGAATTGAAATCACCATCACCTAAATCAAAAGGAGCTAAGTCAGCAACATTAAAAGTAGCACTTATATCATACTCACCGGGTAACTCAAGCTTGTAAGCATGTCATTGATCCTTTCTAGCACTTGAAATGGTCAATCACCCCTTGGTTGAAGTTTTGACTTCCTTTGGTTAGGAAACCTTTCTTTCCTCATATGCACCCAAACCCAATCACCGGGTTCAAAAATCACCTTCTTCCTCCCTTTGTTTGCATGTTTAGCATACCCTTCATTTTTCTTTTCAATTTGCAACTTCACTTGCTCATGCATTTTATTCACAAACTCAGCTTTGTCTTTTCCATCTTTATGCTTCAAAAGAGAATTGTTAGGCATAGGTAACAAATCAAGTGGAGTTAGTGGGTTAAAACTATAAACAACTTCAAAAGGTGACATTTTTGTAGTACTATGCACCACACGATTGTAAGAAAATTCCACGTGGGGTAAACATTCTTCCCACATTCTCAAATTTCTTGTAAGAACACTTCTAAGAAGAGTAGAGAGAGTTCTATTTACTACCTCAGTTTGCCCATCTGTTTGAGGGTGACAAGTTGTTGAGAAAAGTAACTTTGTTCCAATCTTACTCCACAAGGTCCTCCAAAAGTGACTTAAAAATTTTGTGTCACGATATGAAACTATGCTTCTTGGAACTCCATGAATGCGCACAATCTCCTTGAAAAACAAATCAGCCACATGGCTTGCATCATCTACCTTTTTGCATGCAATGAAATGTGCCATCTTGGAAAACCTGTCAACAACAACAAAAATAGAATCTTTCCCATTCTTCAGGAGCTGGTAACGGTGTATAAAGACCATGAGGCAAAACTTTTGATTTGGCCCTTTTACACACTATGCATCCTTCACACAACTTTTGGACATCAATTTTCATATGGGGCCAATAAAAATGTTCTTGCAGCAACTCTAAAGTTTTGACAACCCCAAAGTGTCCCATTAATCCCCCCTCATGCGCCTCTTTTAAAAGCAAAGTTCTTATGGAACATTTTGGCACACACAATCTTTTTTCTTTAAACAAATAACCATTGTGCCTAAAATACCCATTAATGGTAGCATGTTCACAAGCAAAAAACTTTGATGAAAAATCAATATCACTCTCATATAAACTCTTAATATGCTCAAGTCCGAAAACTTTAGTTTCAAGAGTGGAGAGTAAGAAATACCTTCTTGAAAGTGCATCTGCAACCACATTGGCTTTACCTCTTTTGTGTTTGATCACATATGGGAATTGTTCAAGAAACTCAACCCACTTGGCATGTCTCTTGTTCAACATACCTTGCCCTTTTAAATGTTTCAAAGATTCATGGTCACTATGAATGACAAATTCTTTAGGCAGTAGGTAATGTTGCCAAGTTTGCAATGATCTAAACAAAACATACAATTCCTTATCATAAGTGGAGTAATTAAGGGAAGCACCCTTTAACTTCTCACTAAAATAAGCAATTGGATGTCCTTCTTGCATCAAAACAGCCCCAATTCCAACATTAGAAGCATCACATTCAATTTCAAAAAATTTGGAAAAATTTGGTAATGCTAAAATTGGTGCTTTGGTGAGTTTTTCTTTAAGTGTAGCAAAAGCTTGCTCTTGTTTCTCACCCCATTTAAAAACAATATTTTTCTTAACAATCTCATTAAGAGGTGCGGCAATGGTGCTAAAATCTTTCACAAACCTCCTATAGAAACTTGCTAAACCATGGAAACTTCTTACCTCACTTACATTTTTGGGTGGTAGCCAATCCTTGATTGCTCTTACCTTTTCTTCATCCACATGTATTCCCTTGGAGCTTACAACAAAACCTAAGAAAATTACATGATCCGTGCAAAAGACACATTTTTCCAAATTTGCAAACAAATGTTCTTTCGTTAAAACTTCTAAAACAGCCCTTAAATGACCACAATGTTCCTCTAAATTTTTGCTATATATCAAGATATCATCAAAATACACAACAACAAATTTTCCCAAAAATTCCCTCAAGACATGGTTCATGAGTCTCATAAAAGTACCTGGTGCATTAGTTAAACCAAACGGCATAACCATCCACTGATACAACCCATATTTTGTTTTAAACGCAGTTTTCCATTCACCCCCCTCCCTAATTCTTATTTGGTGATAGCCACTTTTCAAATCAATTTTAGAAAATAAACATGCACTAAACAATTCATCAAGTAAGTCATCTAGCCTAGGGATTGGATGTCTATACTTAATGGTAATATTGTTAACAGCCCTACAATCAGTGCACATTCTCCAACTACTATCTTTTTTTGGAACTAAAATAACAGGGACAGCACAAGGACTTAAATTTTCTCTTACCCATTGTCATACCCTCATTTTGGACCTAAAAATACTCATTCGAAGTTCTCTTCTATTTTCTAATACTTTCAAACTCACCGTGTTTTCTACTGCGCTTCAAAAGCGCATTTTACTGTATTATCTCCAATTTTACATATTTTCCTCCATTTTATTCCAACTTTCGCACAAAAGGGTATTTTGGTCATTTCCTGCAATGGAACCCATTTTAGTCCCTACAATTTGTCCCTGAGTCTTTTCAATTTGTTTGCATGAATCATTGATCAAATTTTGTACAAAAATCGTCTTAGTTCTGCATCTGAGTCAGTCTGAGCCATTTTAGTCCCCAGGGGCATTTTGGTCTTTTCACATCAAACAAATTTTGGGCAGAGAGGTATTTTAAAATACCTCATTTTGGTAGTTTGTTCGTTTTAGTCCATTTTGTCGTTTTTAAATGTTTCACTTTACGTTGTTTTCAAATTTACATTTTTTACCAATTTTATTTTAACCTTTTACAGTTTAGTCCAAATTCTTGTTTTAATTGCAATTTAGTCCAAATGTTATATTTTATTGCAAATCAGTCCCAATTCTTTTAAAAACAGTCAAATTCTTTAATTCTTTTAAAAAACAGTCTATTTTTTTTATTGCAAAGAGGTCCTATTCTTTTCAAATTTGCAGGTTGGTCCAAAATGCCACGCAAGCCAACTCAGTCCACATGTCACATTGCAATTGGTCCAGCAGCCACTTGTCAGCCTATATAAGGCCACGCGTGTCAGAGATCACAGAACGGACGCCACATCAACAAACAGATTTCACTTTCTCTCTCCATTCAGTTACAGATCAAATCCAACAAATTCACAGGAAAGCTCAAGAACACACAAACCCTAGACTTTTCCAGAATCAAAATTCAACAAAATTCATTGGAGTTTGCATTGATTCTCAGAGATTCAGCATTGAATCTTCATCATTGAATCGTTTTCTCTAATATTCCAGTGCGAATTCACCATTAATAATGGCAAACTCAAGCACGATCACAGAGGGAGATTGAGAAGAAGAAGGAAAGAAAATTCAAAGAATCTGAACCGATTGAGAAGAAGAAGAAGAGATTACTGGTTCATTTTTCGGATTCAAGCCAGGAAATCAACAAACAGAACCAGATTCAAAGGGTTCGTAAAAATTTCAGTTCGAATCTCCAATCAAAACACAGGTAAACACATAAACAAACCTTTTTCTTGCTCAAGAACGTCAACAAGTTCAGATCGATGTAAATCTTTGGAAGTTCGAAGAAGTTTCACCTAAAAATGGTGAAACCCTAAAATTTCAAAAGAGTGTAAAATTCTACGATCTACAACGAGTGTCAACCGTTGTAGATCCATGGATTCATAAAGGATTTTATTCGAAAAAGATTTGAACAAGAAACGAACCAAAAACTATGTGAAACCGTAGAGATTCTTCCAAGATTTACATCGATTCATGTTTTGCATGTGGATTCTGGGGGTGGATTTGTGTTTAGAACCATGAAATGAGTTGATTGAAGAGCGTTTGGACGGATTCTGGGTGGTTTAGGCCGGATTAGGGTTAGGTTCCGATCGGAGAAGATGAGAGAAGAGGAGAGAACGATGAAGAAGAGAGAGAAACGGTAGGGAAAGAATGAATCGAACCGGGCCAGCTTCTTTTATATAGACGCTGGATCGGGTCGGTTCATACCCGACCCAGTCCTCTCACATTCTTAGCCATTCGATCTAGGTTTTAGGGTATCCGGATCAATCCAACGCCTCTAAGGCGTCCTGGTGATCCGGATCCACCGGCTTGGGTGGGTTTTGGGCTTTGTACCCGTGGGCTTTGGTCTCTTTCATATTTTCTTGGTGTTCTTGCTATGCTTACCTCCTGTTCTTGCTATCTGAACCTGTGGGCACTTTAATTTTCTCTCAAAAATTCCAAAAAAATTACTCTGTGTTCCTGAAGCATTTCTTTATTGTTTTGTGATGTTGTTACATGTTAAAATTGATAAAAAATGAATGTGCATTTCTTTTACATATTCGTGTATTTTTGTGCGTTCTTTTGGTGAGTTTCTTGCATAATTTCCGTGCTAATTCAATACCATGTGATCTTAATGCTTGGAGCACAATTTTGTGATGCGTTTGCTGTGGGTTTGTGATCATCCCTACTGTTTTTGCGAATTATGACTTCAATTTCTTGTTTGGCAAGTAATATGAATCTTTTTAAGTGTGAAATATGCATGAAATGTGTATGTGTTAAGCTTGAATGCATGGTTTGTAATTTCCCTAAGGTTCTTGAAATAATCCCTTGAAAATGTGCTGCTTTGGTGGAAATTATGGGTCATGAGATTTAGCTTAAGTTTTAGGGCTAGGTTTTGTGTCTAATTTCATCACTTTGTTTAGCATTTGTCTTGCTATTTTGTTTAATACTTCTTGTTATGGTCATTTCTTTTGATATGCATGGTTTACTCCCATTATCATTTCACACTTTATTACTAACCATTTGTTTCATGCCTCATTCAAGTTGCAAGCATCGCATCATTCTCATTTCTTTTCTCATTTTTTTTACTACATGCAAATTCCTACTAATTCATGTAATATTTTAGGTTAGTTTACTTTCCTTTAAATTCTTGCAAGACCATAGAATGTAAACTAGGACCCGATGTAAAGGACTATGGACACTATGATGATGTACACCGACACAAGCACCGACATGCACACACGTTGTATGTTCACCGCTAGATGTATGTTTAGGAAGCGTGATACTTAGGAAAAAACTCATTCTTTCTTTCTCCAAAAACTAACACATCACTCAAAGATTTTTACAATAAAGTGAAGTCAAAACTTCACCCATTTTCCCTTTATTTTCTTAAGCAAAATCAAAATGAACCTTAAATCTTCAACTTTAACCATTTTTGTAAATAAATTGGTCTAACCTCACTTGTTTCCAAATCTCATGCCTTTGAGGCCTCTCATCCTTTTCTGCAAAACTATTTTCAAAACTAAAATTGAACCAACCCACAAAAAACATTTTGGAAGAGAACTACATGGAATTTTGATCCCTTAAAAGGGTATGTAGGCAAGAGACTCAAAATCTCTCCAAGTCCAATAAAAACAACACTCAAAACCTTCTTTCTCTCATTCTTAAAATCAATCCCTTTTTTACAAATAGCGATAAAAGCAAAGCGTACACATAAGACTAGTAAAACGGTTCCTATAGGATACTATAGTCATTGCGGGTGCCTAACACCTTCCCGTAGTGAAATCAGCCCCGAGTTCAGAATTTCTAAGGTTTTCTCTCGATTTTACCTTTCCCCAAAAAAATAGAGATATCAATGATTGAAAGGTTCAAATCTAATCAATGATTTGACACCCGAAAATCGCGATAACAGAAATGGCGACTTCACTGGGGAGATTTAGGGCTACACCTAGTTTTACATGCTTTATGTTTATACTTTGCTTTATTGTTACATGTAAATTTTTCTTATGTACGTGTGGGGTGAGAATATCAAAAGCCCTATGCCCGGGCTAAGTGAACTTAAGATTAGGAAGAGATATAATCGACAATCCATTTCGGGGGTTGCCTCGTGCATTGGATTACGCGATCAATCTCACATAGCTGAGGCATTTTGGAGGTGATGTTGTCGGCGTGTGTTGTCATGCTTAGGCACTTTACTTCCAATTGACCGATGAAGGCTATGAACCGTAGTTACCAAACCCATCTTCTACCTTTCTTAGGATGTAGTGCGGTGGCTAAACCGAGTGTTGCCTCGAAATTTAGTCGTCACGCGATACTACACCCAAACTAGACCTTCTTACGAATAATCATGGACAAGCGTTGCTTTGTACTACTATGATATACGGAAGAGAGGTTGTGGTTTGGGAACTTTATAGAACCTTGGGTACTACTATCAAAGCCTTAGTTTCACCGGACACCGTGTCCACTCGTTACTTTAGCCCACCGTGCTTCTTTGTTGAACAAAACCATGCATACATGCATTCATGCATAAAATTTTTACATGCATTTATCAAAGGGTATAGACAAACTAAAATTCTTTGCAAATATAACCAGGCATGAAGAGGACTAAGTCTTACAAGTTCAAAGAAATTGATTTGGCTAGCCTAAGGGAGTTGGCACTTAAGGTTAAGAATCCGACTGGGTTTCGTCTCCGATACGGTGGTTTGCTTACTATTCTCCGAACTAATGTAGAAGAGAAGCTGGTGCACACTCTGGTGCAATTCTATGACCCGGTTTTCCGTTGCTTCACTTTCCCGGATTTTCAGTTGGTTCCTACACTCGAGGCTTATTCTTGCTTATTGGGTTTACCTATAGCCGAGAGGGTACCCTTCACGGGCCCAGGATCTTCTCTTACTCCTTTGGTGATTGCTAAGGATCTTTATCTCAAGACTTCCGATGTGTCTAAGAATCTCGTTACTAAATCTCACATTCAGGGTTTCACTTCGAAGTACTTACTTGAGCGGGCTAATCTCGAATCTACTTGTCAGGACACTCTTGAGGCTATTCTTGCACTACTTATCTACGGGCTTGTCCTCTTTTCGAATCTCGACAACTTCGTGGACATGAATGCTATTGAGATCTTCCACTCCAAGAATCCGGTTCCTACATTGTTAGCTGACACATACCATGCCATCCATGATCGAACTCTCAAAGGCCGTGGATATATTCTTTGCTGCATACCTCTTCTATATAGGTGGTTTATTTCTCACCTCCCGAGTTCCTTCCATGCCAACATGGAGAATTGGTCTTATTCGCAGCGGGTTATGGCTCTTACTCCCGATGAGGTGGTTTGGATCACTCCAGCAGCTCGAGTCAAGGAGATTATCATTGGTTGCGGGGATTTCCTCAATGTACCTCTTCTCGGTACCCGGGGAGGAATCAACTACAATCCCGAGTTAGCCATGAGACAGTTTGGTTTCCCTATGAGAGCGAAGCCCATTAACCTTGCTACATCTCAGGAGTTCTTCTACTATTCCAATGCCCCCACCGGGCAAAGGAAAGCTTTTACAAATGCTTGGTCTAAGGTTCGAAGGAAGGATGTGAAACACTTGGGTGTGAGATCCGGTATTGCTCATGAAGCCTATACTCAGTGGGTGATAGATCGAGCCGAAGAGATTGGCATGCCTTACCCTGCTATGAGGCATGTATCCGCATCTACTCCGTCTAGACCATTACCGTTGCTTCCCGCGACTCAGGAGATGTATCAGGAGCATCTAGCTATGGAGAGTGAGGAGAAGCGAGCATGGAAAGCCCGTTACAGTGAGGCTGAGAACTTGATCATGACTTTGGATGGCAGAGACGAGCAGAAGGATCATGAGAACCGGATGTTGAAGAAGGAACTAGCCAGAGTTAGGAAAGAGCTTGAGGAGAAGGATGATCTATTGAGGAGAGACCCCAGGAGAGTCAGAGGTCGTCGAGATTTCTTTGCCAGTTATTGCGGTTCAGCTTCGGACTCGGATTCCGAATACTACCCAGACACCCCTTAGTTCTGGATGATAGGATTGACTATTGATTATGTTGTTTGTTCAGTTTATGCTTCGAAAGCCTACTCCCTTGGCTCAATTTATCAAAACAACTTGCTTTGAATAATTTGTTAGTCCAATAATGTTTGCAAAAAATTCTAATTTGTCTAAGAAAACCCTTTGGTAATAAAAAAGAGTCATTTTTGCATCTGCATTTGCACATATCATGCATCATATGCATCATTCATCGGACACAAAATCTTCCAAGTGCTCATTGCCTCCTGGTTCTTCTGCCGCAGTGTGAAAAGTGGCTCGTGCTCGAAGGACTGATCAACCTACCAGAGTACATCAGACTAGACAATACAGGAGGAGGAATCAAGTAGCTATGGAAGAAGAAAATGCACAGCTCCGTACTGAATTAGCTTCTGTGAGAGAAGAGTTAGCTAAAGCCCTCGACGCCATGACTGCTCTGATAGCCGCTCAAGAACAACCAGCCTCGTCTGCTCCAGAGACCACTGAGGCAATTCCAACATCATCCCTCGATAACCGCTTTGCCATGCCAAGGGGATACCCGTACGGACTCCCACTTTTCTTTGCTCCTGATCCCACAGCAGGTTCTTCTAGTGCTGCCAATGGTAACCAAATCCCCGTCTCAGGGCACGCCTATCTTCATACTACCTTGCCTCAGTCAACGGTCTTCACCGATCCAATTGTACATTCTACGCCTCAGGGCGCCAATGCTAATGATTACCGTGGAAAGACTCCTGTATTGGGAACTATGAAGGAAAGAATGGAGGAGCTTGCCAGAGAACTCCGTCGCGAGATCAAGGCCAACCGCGGGAGCAGTGACCTCATCAGAACCCACGATCTTTGTTTAGTGCCGAGGGTGGATGTCCCCAAGAAGTTCAAGGTCCCGGAATTTGACCGCTACAATGGGCTGACTTGCCCCCAGAACCATATCATCAAGTACGTCCGGAAGATGGCTAACCATGCAGACAATGATTCACTTATGATCCATTGCTTCCAGGACAACCTAATGGAAGATGCCGCGGAGTGGTATACCGGTTTGAGCAAGGATGATATTCGCACTTTTGATGATCTGGCTGCTGCTTTTAAGAGCCACTATGGATTCAACACCAGGCTCAAGCCGAATAGGGAATTCCTCCGGTCTCTTTCTTAGAAAAAGGACGAAAGCTTTCGCGAATATGCACAGAGGTGGAGAGGGGCAGCTGCCCGTATCACTCCCGTTTTGGACGAGGAAGAAATGACTCAAACATTCTTGAAGACCCTGAAGAAAGATTATGTTGAAAGAATGATTATTGCTGCCCCAAGCAACTTCTCTGAGATGGTCACTATGGGGACCCGCTTGGAGGAAGCTGTCCGAGAAGGGATTATCGTGTTTGAGAAAGGTGAGTCCTCGAATGCACCAAAGAAATACGGCAATGGTCACCATGAGAAAAAGGAATCAGAAGTTGGAATGGTGTCTGCCGGAACCAATCAATCTGCCACTGCCGCTCCTGTCAATGCTACACAACTGCCTCAACAGTACCAGTACCTACAGTATGCCCAGCATCCGTTCTATCCGCCGTTCTACCATCAATACCCTCCACTACCGGGCCGGCCTCAGGTCCCTGTTAATGCCATCGCCCAAAAAATGCAGCAATAACCACTGGCTCAACAACAACCGCAACAACAACAACAAGGCCCTCAATCTAGACCATCTTTCCCGCCGATACCGATGGCGTACGCTGAACTACTCCCAACTCTGTTACATAAGGGGTATTGCACCACTAGACCTGGCAAGCCTCCGCCAAACCCGCTGCCTCCCAGGTTCCGCTCCGATCTCAGATGTGATTTCCACCAAGGCGCCCTAGGTCATGATGTAGAAGGTTGCTACGCTCTGAAATATATTGTGAAGAAGTTGATCGACCAGGGAAAGCTATCTTTTGAAAACAATGTCCCACATGTGCTCGACAATCCACTCCCCAACCATGCCGCCGTGAATATGATTGAAGTGTGTGAAGAAATCCCTCGTCTCAATGTCCGTAATGTTGCTACTCCCCTAGTGCCGCTACATATCAAGCTGTGCCAAGCTTCTTTGTTTAGCCACGACCACGTTGCTTGCTGTGAATGTCTTCAGAACCCTATGGGTTGCAGCGTAGTCCAGACTGATATCCAAAGCTTGATGAATGACAACTACCTGACTGCCAGTGATGTTTGTATGATAGTGCCGATTTTCCACGATACTCCTGTCAAGAATGTGTCTGCCAGGGAAGATGTTAAGCCTCTAGTGATACGGCTACCAGGGCCAGTGCCATATACTTCTGCGAAAGCCATCCCGTACAAGTACAGCGCGACTATGTTGGAAAACGGGAAGGAAGTACCTTTGGTGTCCCCGAGCACAGTAGGCAGTATCGCCGAAGTGACGGCTTTGAGGAGCGGCAGGGTTCGGCCCCTCTTGTTTCAAAAGAAAGATGATGTGCCAGTTGTGATTCCTGCTGATAAGACTACTCCATTGTCAATCCCTCCTGTTGTTGAAAGTACCAGCCGTCCAGGCCAATCCATCGAAGATTCCAATCTGGATGAGATTTTGAAGATAATCAAGAAAAGCGATTATAAGATCGTTGACCAGCTATTACAAACCCCTTCGAAGATATCCATCTTGTCCCTACTCCTTAGCTCGGAGGCTCACAGGAACGTATTGTTGAAGGTGTTGGAGCAAGCATATGTCGACCACGAAGTCACAGAGGATCAATTTGGTGGGATAGTGGCTAACATCACTGCTTGCAGTAACCTTTGGTTTGGTGAAGATGAACTTCCAGAGGCAGGGAAGCACCACAACTTGGCCCTGCACATTTCCATGAACTGCAAAGCAGATATGTTGTCCAACGTGTTGGTAGACACTGGGTCGTCGTTGAATGTGATGCCTAAGTCGACTTTGGATCAGTTAAGTTGTCAAGGAGTCCCTTTGAGAAGGAGTACTTTCCTAGTCAAGGCTTTCGATGGTTCCCGTAAACCTGTGCTCGGAGAGGTAGATCTCCCCATGACTATTGGCCCTGAAACATTCATGATTACTTTCCAGGTTATGGACATAGATGCTTCTTACAGTTGCCTTCTCGGGAGACCGTGGATACATGAGGCCGGTGCAGTCACTTCTACCCTCCATCAGAAGCTGAAGTTCGTAAGGAATGGTAAACTTGTGACAGTGCATGGGGAAGAAGCTTATCTGGTCAGTCAGTTATCATCCTTCTCTTGCATCGAAGCTAAATCCGCCGAGGGAACCGCATTCCAGGGTTTGGTTATCGAGGGTGCAGAGCCCAAGAGGTCTAGTGCTGCCATGGCTTCGTTGAAAGACGCGCAGAAGGCCGTTCAGGAGGGTCAGGCCGCCGGTTGGGGCCAATTGATACAGCTGCTGGACAACAAACGCAAAGAGGGTCTCGGTTTCTCTCCGACGTCAGGCGTGTCAACTGGAACATTCCGTAGTGCTGGATTTGCCAATGCAATTCTTGATGGTGGTGATGAAAGAGGGTCTAGGCCCACATTTGTGATACCAGGAGGCATGGCAAAGAACTGGAACGTTATCAATCTCCCTGTGTTTGTGCATGACTCTAAGTAATATGTCTTGTTGTTTAGGCTTTTGTTTTCAAAGTAACAATCCTTCCGCCCTGCCCAAGGCGGAAGTGACACTTTTGTAAAGGGCATGTTTGTTCCGACATCACCATTATCAATAAAAAACGTCGTTTCTTTCACGACTCTTTTTCTTTCTTTAATGCTTTTCCCTTGGAAATAATGGTAATGCCAGAAAAAACCAAAACATCTGTATTTTCTTATTAATTTCAAAGATCTGCATGAAAATTATTTTCTAAAAATCATCCAATCATGTCACGCAGATCGAACCAAAATGAACCCGTTGAACACAGTGACCCTATGTTTCTTCAAACTGTTGAATCCCCGGTGTTTGAGGCCGAAGATGAGGATAGTGATGACATACCAGATGAGATTGCCCGATTGCTTGAGCAAGAGGAGAAAACCATTCGGCCTCATCAGGAAGAGATTGAGTTGATCAACTTGGGTACCGAGGATAATAAACGAGAGATCAAAGTCGGTGCTGCGTTGGAGGAAGGGGTCAAGAAGAGGATCTTCCAGCTTCTCCGGGAGTATTCAGATATTTTTGCATGGTCGTATGAAGATATGCCGGGTTTGGATCCCCAGATCGTGGAACACCGGATACCGACAAAACCAGACTGTCCCCCTGTCAAACAAAAGTTGAGACGGACTCGGCCGGACATGGCCCTGAAGATCAAAGGTGAGGTGCAAAAGCAGATTGACGCGGGTTTTCTCATGACAGTTGAGTATCCCGAGTGGGTTGCTAACATTGTGCCAGTGCCGAAGAAGGATGGTAAGGTCCGGATGTGTGTTGATTACAGAGATTTGAATAGAGCAAGTTTGAAGGACAATTTCCCATTACCTCACATCGATGTGCTCGTTGACAATACTGCCCAGTGCAAGGTGTTCTCCTTCATGGACGGTTTTTCTGGCTATAACCAAATCAAAATGTCACCCAAAGACAGGGAGAAGACGTCGTTTATCACTCCGTGGGGGACTTTCTGCTGCAAAGCAATGCCATTCGGTCTAATAAATGCTGGTGCTACTTATCAAAGGGGGATGACCACGTTGTTCCATGATATGATTCTCAAAGAAGTCGAAGTGTACGTGGATGACATGATTGTCAAGTCAAGCGATGAAGAGCAACACGTCGAATATTTGGCTAAGATGTTTGAAAGGTTGAGGAAATACAAGCTTCGGCTGAATCCAAACAAATGTACGTTCGGTGTTAGGTCTGGGAAGTTGCTAGGCTTCATTGTCAGTCAGAGAGGCATTGAAGTAGATCCTGACAAAGTCCGAGCAATCCGTGAAATGCCGGCCCCGCAAACCGAGAAGCAAGTCAGAGGGTTCCTCGGGCGTTTGAACTACATTTCTAGATTTATATCCCACATGACTGCGACCTGCGGGCCGATTTTCAAGCTACTCAGGAAGAATCAACCTGTCGTATGGAATGATGAATGCCAAGAAGCTTTCGATAGCATCAAAGAATACTTGTTAGAGCCACCGATCCTTGTCCCGCCCGTGGACGGAAGGCCATTGATTATGTACCTGTCAGTGTTGGATGAATCTATGGGATGTGTGCTCGGTCAGCAAGACGAGACTGGAAAGAAAGAGCATGCGATCTACTATTTGAGCAAGAAATTCACCGATTGTGAGACTCGGTACACAATGCTCGAGAAAACCTGTTGTGCATTAGCCTGGGCAGCCAAGCGCCTGCGTCATTACTTGATAAATCATACAACTTGGTTGATATCTCGGATGGATCCAATCAAGTATATCTTTGAGAAGCCGGCGGTCACTGGAAAAATCGCACGTTGGCAAATGTTACTGTCAGAGTATGATATTGTGTTTAAAGCTCAGAAAGCCATTAGAGGGAGTATCCTGGCTGACCATCTCGCTTGCCAACCGCTTGATGACTATCAACCTTTGAAGTTCGATTTCCCCGACGAAGAGGTTATGTTCTTAAAACCAAGAGACTGTGAAGAACCACTGATCGGTGAAGGTCCAGACCCTGATAGCAAGTGGGGGTTGGTCTTTGATGGTGCTGTTAATGCCTATGGCCGAGGAATTGGCGCAGTAATTGTGGCGCCGCAGGGGCATCACATTCTTTTCACAGCCCGGATTGTGTTTGAGTGCACCAACAATGTGGCCGAGTATGAAGCATGTATCTTGGGGATCGAGGAAGCAATTGATATGAGAATCAAGCACCTCGACATCTATGGAGACTCTGCACTAGTCATCAACCAGATAAAGGGAGAATGGGAGACCCATCATGCCAATCTGATCCCTTACCGTGATTATGCGAGACGTCTGTTAACGTATTTTACAAAGGTCAAGTTGCACCATATTCCCCGAGAGGAGAACCAAATGGCCGATGCTCTCGCTACCTTATCCTCCATGTTCCCAGTAAACTATTGGAATCATGTACCGATGATCAAAGTACAACGCTTAGACCGGCCCGCTCATGTGTTTACTGTCAGTGATGCAATTGTACAGACGGGTTCAGGCGGAGTCGACAACAAACCCTGGTATTATGATATCAAGCAATTTTTGCAAAGCCGTGAGTACCCTCCGGATGCTTCCAACAAAGACAAGAAGACGCTGCGCAGGCTGGCTAGCAAGTTCCTGCTGGATGGGGATGTTCTGTACAAAAGGAATTTCGATATGGTGTTGTTAAGATGTGTTGATGAATGTGAAGTAGAACAGCTAATGCACGATGTGCATGATGGCACCTTTGGGACCCACGCATCGGGGCATGCTATGTCTAGAAAGCTGTTGAGGGCTGGTTACTACTGGATGACCATGGAGCGCGATTGCTATCAATATGCCAGGAAGTGCCACAAATGTCAAATATATGCTGATAAGATCCATGTGCCTCTGCACGCTCTCAATGTTATGTCTTCTCCATGGCCTTTCTCTATGTGGGGCATTGATATGATCGGAAGAATTGAACCAAAAGCCTCGAATGGTCATCGTTTTATCCTGGTAGCAATCGATTATTTCACCAAATGGGTCGAAGCTGCATCATATGCCAATGTGACCAAGCAAGTAGTAGTCAAATTCATCAAGAACAATATCATCTGTCGGTATGGTGTTCCTAGCAAGATCATCACTGACAACGGTACCAACCTGAACAATGACATGGTGCAGGCCTTATGTGAGAAATTCAAGATTGAACACCACAATTCTTCTCCTTACAGACCTCAGATGAATGGTGCAGTCGAGGCTGCCAATAAGAACATCAAGAAGATTGTGCAGAAGATGGTAACAACATACAAAGACTGGCATGAGATGTTGCCCTATGCCTTACATGGCTACCGCACTACAGTCCGTAGTTCAACCGGGGCAACACCTTTTTCTCTTGTAAACGGCATGGAAGCAGTCCTCCCATTGGAAGTGGAGATTCCGTCTCTCCGTGTGATTATGGAAGCAAAGTTGTCCGAGGCTGATTGGTGCCAGAGCCGGTACGACCAGTTGAATTTGATTGAGGAAAGACGCCTGGATGCTTTGGCTCACGGTCAGATATATCAAACAAGGATGAAAAATGCTTTTGACAAGAAAGTTCGTCCTCGGGGATTCAAGGAGGGTGAACTTGTATTGAAGAGAAGAATGAGTCAGCAACCCGACCCAAGGGGCAAATGGACGCCTAACTATGAGGGACCTTATGTTGTCAAGAAGGCTTTCTCTAGCGGTGCTTTGATTCTCACACACATGGATGGTGCAGAACTTCCGAATCTTGTGAATGCCGATATAGTCAAGAAATATTTTGTCTAGATATGAAAAGAACAGCCTGGTAGGTCGAAAACCCGAAAGGGCGGCCTAGGCAAAAATGCGCTTCCCGGTGGATCGAAAACCCGAAAGGGCGATCCAGGCAAAATAAGGGACAAGAAACAAAAATGTAAAAGCTCGCTGAGATTACGTGTAACTCAGGCAAGAATGAGCGTCTCGATGAGCCGAAAACCCGAAAGGGCGGTTTATGCAAAAATGAGATTGAAATAAAAGACAATTGACTATATCTGGCAAGTTATCATTCCCCTTGGGATCTTTGCAACTGATGATTGGCTGTTCTCATCCGAGGTTCCGACGCCTGCGGATTCAAGAGTTTTAGATACCATAGTAGTTACTGTGTTCAATGTACCACCAACCAATAAAATTACCATTTTCCAAGCTTTGTAAATCCGTGGAGTCACGCCTTCGACTGATTACCACCCTTATACATCGATTTGAGCCTATGCTTTTGTTTGGCACTCTAATTCTTTTTCTACTCTATCTTCAAAGCTTTATACAAAAAGGGTTCTTTCTATGTTAATAATGATGCATGTCTGGAATGAACATTCTGAAAATTGAAAATTTTTGAGTATTTTGAAAGCAGGCCTAAGCAACTAGGTACATTCAAATGAAACATGCATGAACAAATCTACGTTGATATCAGTTCCAAATTCAAGTTACTAGCAAGTCTTCCCCCCAGTGACGGTCTGTGGTCAATGGTAAGAATGAAAAAACAGAATGAAAAGCATGAAAAATGAATATGCTCGCTAAGTCGAAAACCCGAAAGGGCGGCTTAGGCAAAAATGAGCACCCCGACGGATTGACAACCTTCAAAGGCAATTCAGGCAAAAACAGGGGCAACAAAAAAAAACTATTCCCCGGTGGGTCGAAAACCCAAAAGGGCGATCCAGGCAAAAATGGGATGATGAAAATAAAAATGAAAAAAGAAATAAAAAACAAACATGCAAAAGCATTGACCACAGAGGCGATGTCCAAAGCATTTATGTGACTGTTCCAACAAGCAGCAATACTGTTCAGACTGTCTTCCTCTACGATTTTACAGCTTCCTGCCTTCAACGATGGTCTCGATGTATCTTCAAACGACGACATCCCCAGAAGAGGAACTTTTGCAAGTATATGTCAGAGCACGAGCCATTACGTGCCCAATATTCCAATGTTTTGTCTATCTCTGCGAAATCATGTCTGTAAAGTGCCAATCATCATGCATTTCAAAGCATGCATGCATGCATAATCATGCATCTATTGTGTTCATGTATTTGATAAAATTGTCATGTTATTCATACACATTTGCATTCTCAATTCCTATGTTGATCTCCGTCAAAATCAATCATGTCAATTTCAAATTTCTTCTGCTAATGACAAACGTCTACCTGTCATGTCAATTTCAAAATCCAACAATCTTGTCAACTTCAAACTTTAGCTATCCTTTCAAATTCAAGCTCCTGCCGTCATGTCAAGTCAATTTCAATTCGTTTCTATAATACAATTCGTTTCCATTAACGGCCAAGTGGCTAGTTCGCATCCAAGAACAGCTTGTGCCTGCTAATTCACTCTTGTTATCGGTCAAGCAGCAAGTTCACATCCAAGAACAGCTTGTACCTGTCAATTTGTTTTTGTTATCGGTCAAGTAGCAAGTTCGTATCCAAGAACAGCTTGTACCTATCCTTTTGATGTCCACCGGGAGGCCAGTTCAGATCCAAGAACAGCTCGTGCTTTCTATTTTGTTTCTTGTCAGCCAAGTAACTAGTTCGTGTCCAAGAACGGCTTGTGCTTCCTACTTTTCCTGTCAGCCAAGTAGCTAGTTCGTGTCCAAGAACGGCTTGTGCTTTCTATATTTTCTTTCAGCCAAGTGACCAGCTCAAATACAGGAGTAGCTTGCGCCCTTTGTTGTCAATATTCCCGGTCAAGTGGCCAGTTCGCACCCAAGAACAGCTTGTACCTGTCAAATTTGCTATCGAGTCTCCCCAGTGAGTCTTGTTATTTGCTATTCTGTTTAATGTCAACCAGTCCCGCAATGGATACGACATACTCTGTTGTTTGCTATTCTGTTAATGTCTACCAATCCCGCAGTGGATACGACATATTTTGTTAAATTCAATTCTCAGTTTGTCTTGCATTCATAACACAAAGGTTGCATGGCATACATAACATTCACAAATGTATTTTTACGCCCAAAATCAGTGCTAATGTCGATATTTAAGTATCTTCGTCACGTCAAGCCAAAGACTTTGTCTCTTGACCCCCCAGACGAAGAAACTTAAATAGGGGCAGCTGTCATACCCTTATTTTGGACCTAAAAATACTCATTCGAAGTTCTCTGCTATTTTCTAATACTTTCGAACTCACCGTGTTTTCTACTGCGCTTCAAAAGCGCATTTTACTGTATTATCTCCAATTTTACATATTTTCCTCCATTTTATTCCAACTTTCGCACAAAAGGGTATTTCCATTCTAGTCGCCAGGGGCATTTTGGTCTTTTCACATCAAACAAATTTTGGGCAGAGAGGTATTTTAAAATACCTCATTTTGGTAGTTTGTTCGTTTTAGTCCATTTTGTCGTTTTTAAATGTTTCACTTTACGTTGTTTTCAAATTTACATTTTTTACCAATTTTATTTTAACTTTTTGCAATTTAGTCCAAATTCTTGTTTTAATTGCAATTTAGTCCAAATGTTATATTTTATTGCAAATCAGTCCCAATTCTTTTAAAAACAGTCAAATTCTTTAATTCCTTTAAAAAATAGTCTATTTTTTTTATTGCAAAGAGGTCCTATTCTTTTCAAATTTGCAGGTTGGTCCAAAATGCCACGCAAGCCAACTCAGTCCACATGTCACATTGCAATTGGTCCAGCAGCCACTTGTCAGCCTATATAAGGCCACGCGTGTCAGAGATCACAGAACGGACGCCACATCAACAAACAGATTTCACTTTCTCTCTCCATTCAGTTACAGATCAAATCCAACAAATTCACAGAAAAGCTCAAGAACACACAAACCCTAGACTTTTCCAGAATCAAAATTCAACAAAATTCATTGGAGTTTGCATTGATTCTCAGAGATTCAGCATTGAATCTTCATCATTGAATCGTTTTCTCTACAATTCCAGTGCGAATTCACCATTAATAATGGCAAACTCAAGCACGATCACAGAGGGAGATTGAGAAGAAGAAGGAAAGAAAATTCAAAGAATCTGAACCGATTGAGAAGAAGAAGAAGAGATTACTGGTTCATTTTTCGGATTCAAGCCAGGAAATCAACAAACAGAACCAGATTCAAAGGGTTCGTAAAAATTTCAGTTCGAATCTCCAATCAAAACACAGGTAAACACATAAACAAACCTTTTTCTTGCTCAAGAACGTCAACAAGTTCAGATCGATGTAAATCTTTGGAAGTTCGAAGAAGTTTCACCTAAAAATGGTGAAACCCTAAAATTTCAAAAGAGTGTAAAATTCTACGATCTACAACGAGTATCAACCGTTGTAGATCCATGGATTCATAAAGGATTTTATTCGAAAAAGATTTGAACAAGAAACGAACCAAAAACTGTGTGAAACCGTAGAGATTCTTCCAAGATTTACATCGATTCATGTTTTGCATGTGGATTCTGGGGGTGGATTTGTGTTTAGAACCATGAAATGAGTTGATTGAAGAGCGTTTGGACGGATTCTGGGTGGTTTAGGCCGGATTAGGGTTAGGTTCCGATCGGAGAAGATGAGAGAAGAGGAGAGAACGATGAAGAAGAGAGAGAAACGGTAGGGAAAGAATGAATCGAACCGGGCCAGCTTCTTTTATATAGACGCTGGATCGGGTCGGTTCATACCCGACCCAGTCCTCTCACATTCTTAGCCATTCGATCTAGGTTTTAGGGTATCCGGATCAATCCAACGCCTCTAAGGCGTCCTGGTGATCCGGATCCACCGGCTTGGGTGGGTTTTGGGCTTTGTACCCGTGGGCTTTGGTCTCTTTCATATTTTCTTGGTGTTCTTGCTATGCTTACCTCCTGTTCTTGCTATCTGAACCTGTGCATTTCTTTTACATATTCGTGTATTTTTGTGCGTTCTTTTGGTGAGTTTCTTGCATAATTTCCGTGCTAATTCAATACCATGTGATCTTAATGCTTGGAGCACAATTTTGTGATGCGTTTGCTGTGGGTTTGTGATCATCCCTACTGTTTTTGCGAATTATGACTTCAATTTCTTGTTTGGCAAGTAATATGAATCTTTTTAAGTGTGAAATATGCATGAAATGTGTATGTGTTAAGCTTGAATGCATGGTTTGTAATTTCCCTAAGGTTCTTGAAATAATCCCTTGAAAATGTGCTGCTTTGGTGGAAATTATGGGTCATGAGATTTAGCTTAAGTTTTAGGGCTAGGTTTTGTGTCTAATTTCATCACTTTGTTTAGCATTTGTCTTGCTATTTTGTTTAATACTTCTTGTTATGGTCATTTCTTTTGATATGCATGGTTTACTCCCATTATCATTTCACACTTTATTACTAACCATTTGTTTCATGCCTCATTCAAGTTGCAAGCATCGCATCATTCTCATTTCTTTTCTCATTTTTTTTACTACATGCAAATTCCTACTAATTCATGTAATATTTTAGGTTAGTTTACTTTCCTTTAAATTCTTGCAAGACCATAGAATGTAAACTAGGACCCGATGTAAAGGACTATGGACACTATGTTGATGTACACCGACACAAGCACCGACACGCACACACGTTGTATGTTCACCGCTAGATGTATGTTTAGGAAGCGTGATACTTAGGAAAAAACTCATTCTTTCTTTCTCCAAAAACTAACACATCACTCAAAGATTTTTGCAATAAAGTGAAGTCAAAACTTCACCCATTTTCCCTTTATTTTCTTAAGCAAAATCAAAATGAACCTTAAATCTTCAACTTTAACCATTTTTGTAAATAAATTGGTCTAACCTCACTTGTTTCCAAATCTCATGCCTTTGAGGCCTCTCATCCTTTTCTGCAAAACTATTTTCAAAACTAAAATTGAACCAACCCACAAAAAACATTTTGGAAGAGAACTACATGGAATTTTGATCCCTTAAAAGGGTATGTAGGCAAGAGACTCAAAATCTCTCCAAGTCCAATAAAAACAACACTCAAAATCTTCTTTCTCTCATTCTTAAAATCAATCCCTTTTTTACAAATAGCGATAAAAGCAAAGTGTACACATAAGACTAGTAAAACGGTTCCTATAGGATACTATAGTCATTGCGGGTGCCTAACACCTTCCCGTAGTGAAATCAGCCCCGAGCTCAGAATTTCTAAGGTTTTCTCTCGATTTTACCTTTCCCCAAAAAAATAGAGATATCAATGATTGAAAGGTTCAAATCTAATCAATGATTTGACACCCGAAAATCGCGATAACACCCATCCTTTACTTACCAATTCAGCAACTTGACTTTGAATTTCTTGTGTTTGTTGGGGATTGCTTCGGTAGGCTGGACGATTTGGTAAAGATGCTCCTGGAATGAGGTCAATGTGATGTTCAATACCTCTTAAAGGTGGTAGCCCATCTGGTATCTCTTTAGGGAACAAAGCCTCAAACTCCTGCAAAAGAAATTCAACACAACTTGAAAATTTTTGAGTGTTAGGAGTGTTAGTAAACAAAGCCACCTCTTTGCAAAATAGCAAATATAGGGGCTGTTTGGTAACAATGGCATTCTTTATTTCTTCTTTTCTTGCCATCAAACTTTCTTTCTTTTCTTTTTCTTTTTTTTCTTTTTCTTTTTCTTTTTTCTTGCGCATATTTTTCTTTCATTTTCTTTTGATCTTCTCTTACATCATTAGGACTCAATGGTGCAAGAATAATTTTTTTTTTCCAAAGTGCAAAAAGGAATACTTATTACTTCGGCCATCATGTTGCACTCCTCTATCAAATTTCCATGGCCTTCCTAACAACAAATGACAAGCCTCCATTGGTACTATATCACACACAACAACATCTTCATACTTCCCAATTTTAAAACAAACCTCTACTTGTTTGTCAACAAGCCTTTCTACACTTTCACTAAGCCATTGAAGCTTGTAAGGCCTAGGGTGAGGTCTTGTTTCTAATTCTAATTTACCCACTATGTGTGCACTAGCAACATTAGTACAACTACCTCAATCAATAATTAGAGAACATACCTTTCCTTGCACTAAGCATCTTGTATGGAAAAGGTTTTCCCTTTGATTTGATTCTTCATTCTTGGCTTGGTTTCTCAAAATCCTCCTAATCATGAGAAAGTCACCATTTTCACCATCCTCCTCTTCTTCTTCTCCTTCATCATTCACGACACCCTCCTCCTCCTCAAGGTCCTCATTCTCTTCAATTAACATAGTTCTCTTTGTTGGACATTGAGAGGCTATGTGTCCTTGACCTTGGCACTTGAAACACTTAACAATCTTGTTAGTAGAAACATTTTGGGATGAAATAATGTTTTTACTTTTAGGATCACTCATGGCCTCCTTTGGTGAAGAGGTACCTTCCTTCTTTAGCTTGTCCTTCCAACTTGAAGAATTTAAAGGAGAGGTTGAACTTCTTCTCAATTGACCCTTCCTTTTGAGTTGTTGTTCCACCTTGATGGCTTGATGGACTAATTCTTCCAAAGACATGTAATGATGCAGCTCGAGAATGTCACTAATGTCACGGTTAAGTCCATGAATGAACCTAGCCATGGTTGCTTCGTGATCTTCCACCACATTGGCTCTAATCTTCGCCACCTCCATCTCCTTGGAATAATCTTCAACGCTTTTAGAACCTTGAGTGAGTCTTTGTAATTTGTTGTGCAAATCCCTATGGTAATAGGATGGCACAAATCTTCTCCTCATGATTCTCTTCATCTCCTCCCAAGTTGCAATGGGTGGTTCATTATACCTCACCTTCTCTTTCACCATTTGATCCCACCATATTAGAGCATAATCCTTAAATTCAATGGCTGCCACCTGCACTTTTTCAACATCAGAATAATCATGACAATTAACAATTTGTTCCATTTTGGTCTCCCACTCTAGATATGCCTCCGGATCATTCGCTCCCACAAAGGATGGAACTTTGATCTTAATACTCCTCAACCTATCCTCCCTTGGCCTCTCATCCCTCCTTCTAGGCCTACTTCCATCATCCTCCCCAGAACTTCCATTATTAGTTAAACTAGTTTTTAACTCATCAATTTGTTCTTGAAACTGTTCAGCTTGCACCTGCAACATGGCTTGAAACCTTGTTGTGAGTGCATCTATTAGTAACTTATTTGGACCTTCCTCAACCATGATTCCCTAAAACTAATCCTCACAAGTGTTTACACTCACTCAAATTGGCTTTTTTTTTTAATGTATCACTCTTGCCTTTTTCCACTCAATTGCTCTTTTGAGTTCTTTAGAGAAACCAAGTAAATCAAGGTAAGAAAACTTTCAAAATGGTGAAAATCAAAGCACAAACTTAACACAATTCAAGGAATGAAAGGAAAAAACAAAAGTTTGGAAATGATATGAACAAGGAATCTAATTCAAATTCTGAAATGACAAGGTAAATGGAAAACAAGGAAAGTGTGGCAATTAAAACACAAAAACGAAGTTAATGAACACAAGCAACAATTCTGATTTTTTTTTAATGTATATATTTTTTCCGAATTTTTTTTTTTTGTAAGATGAAAATCAGAATGATGAACAAGAAGAATTTGATACCTTTGAACTTTTGGCCCTTTTAAAAGGAACCTTGCTCTGATACCACTTGATGAACACTATTTTGTGAAAAATGTTCATATTTGACTTTTAGTTATGAATTGATGAAAGTTGCTTGCTGAAAGATTAATAATAGGCAAAATAACACAAGAAATAGACTGAAAATATTGTGAATGAAATGATGTGTAAAAGGAACACGAAAATTATGTAATTGGGATTAATTTTGACAATTGTTTGAGTTGAAAACGTGACTTTGGGTTTGAATTGGTGTTTAGGCTGATTTGTGGATTCAAACAAGAAATGGAATGGAGGGTTTAGGGACGCCACACTTTCTAATCCTAGAAAATGATAAGTCTGTGGGGATGAAGATCACCACAAGAAAGGATTCTTGATATGATCAATACAAGGTCCAATCCAGAACCTAAAGAGTAATTACTCACTTTTTTTTTTTTTATCAAAATTCAACTGCCGTTTCATTCTTCATTTGTGCCATATATAGGCAGCAATGGACTTTTCTGATTACAAAACTTTAAGAGACCTAATTCAATCATAGTAATGGAATTTCGGCCCTTGAATGCTAGATGTTACAAAAACTAACCCTAATTACTCATAGTAATGAAAATTCGGCCATATGAATGCTAAGAGTTACAACATGAAAACTGCATTGATGAGGAGCTTGATGAGGGCGCCACAAATGCATGAAGGAGGTTAGAATGCTGAAAATCCTTCCTTGATTGCCTCATTATGAGCCCTTTGAATGCTGATTATTCTGTCCTTTTTCTTGTCTTGCGCCACTTCTCTCATCTTGATTACACCATTGACTCATTTGTTTCCTCCTTGCTTCAAAACCTTTATTTGCAATAATTAAACACACAACTTTACCATTACAAGCTTAGAAGCTTTAAGATGGCCTTAAAATTAGGGAAAACTTAAATAAGTGTCTTTGGGCCAAATAATGTACCCTTTCACTTTTTATTACAACATAACAAAATAACTATATAAAATGGGCAGCAAGAGATGCGCCCCACCCCTCCTCCAATGGTTTGATGCACATGACCATTCTACCCTCCATGCTTCCTAGTGTAGGTTTGGACTCCAAGACTTTTGCCACCAATTGAGTTAGCGCCTCCTTAGCTTTCTTGACCCTCGCCCTTGTCATTGGTCCTCCTAGCCCTTGAATTGAAGCACTTGTGTCATGGACAATTATGCCCTGATCATCCCCCTTGCACTTCCAAAGAGAGTTCACTAAAATCAATATCTGATTACAAATACTTAATGCTCAAAAAGTAAGAGACTTCAAACTAACTCAAGCACAACTGCAAGAGATTTCCTATTGCTCAAGCACAGTTGGAAGAGACTTCCTATGCTCAAGCACAATTGCAAGATACTTCTATTCAAACAGAATTACAAAGAAATTTGTTTGAGGTTGAACACTTGATATACAATTAGTGGTGTTCACAATACAAATCAGATACAAACTCTTAAGACTCTAGAATTTCTAAGATATGAAAGTTGTTAAGAAATTCTAAGTGAATTTTGAAGTGTAAAGTAATTTCTGCAGAGTTTCAACACTTGTAAAATGTTGTAGAGTCTTGTTGAAACTTCAGATATTCACTCCTTTATATAGAGGTGTGAAAGAGACATTGCAGCTTGTCAGCACATCAAAAAGAGTCGTTGTTGAAGCTTGATAATCACCAATGATTTATTGCTTGATTTGGATATTGTCCTAGGAGGGAACAATTTCAAATCCTTTCCTTGTATTGATGAATACCATCATAGTCATAGTTGTTGTCTTGTACTATTGCAGACACAAAGAACAGAGTAGTGGAGATAGTGGTTGTACAATTGTACTATTGTCCTTTTCTGCGTTCTTTAGTGGATAAGCATCCAATGCCTTCTAATTCCTCTGAAATAGTCGTTCCTCCAGGCTTCTATTCCTTTTGCGATGATATCCAATTAGAATGACAGTTGTTAACAAACATCAGCTTTAGTCTTGAGCTTCTGATGATCTTCAGCTTCTAATGATCTTCAACTTCTAATGACGTCAGCTTCTGATGAGACTGCTTCTGATGATCTTCAGAACCTTTTTTCTTCAGAACTTCTTTTCTTGAGACACTTTCTTGCAACACAAGCTTCCTTTTTTGTTGATTCCATTGCTCTCATTTGTTCTTCCAGAACCTATGTTTGATTTAGAGATACTTAAATTTTTGTCTATGGTCCTGCATACTTGAAATAAATATTATCATATCCAATTGACATTTTTTAATACCTTGTTATCATCAAAACTCATAGTGACATTGACAAACACATTTTATTCCAACATGAATCTATTCAAATAATCATTAATAGATTCTTCCGTCTTACGTCGAACACTTGCCAATTCTTTGAGACTAATCTTAGATTGCCCCATATAGAATTGTTCATGGAAAGCCTTTTCTAATTGACTCCAAGTAAAAATAGACCCTGAAGACAAATTTGTGTACCAAGTAAAGGCTTTATTTGTCAATGAACTTGGAAAATATTTCATTCTCAAGTTCGCATTGTTTGCTATGTCACATGCCTCTGTCAAGTAACGAGCAATATTTTCGACAGTGGATTCATTAGTTTATCCACCGAATTTGGTTAATTTAGGGATTTTCCATCCCTTGGGTAATTCCTCCATTGTCACATACTTAAACAAAGGTGACACAAAATTAGGTCTATGTAGACCCAAATTGAAACCATTTTGAGTCAAAAGGGTTTTGACTAGGTTGGCAATATTATTTTGACCCTCCAAATTAATTTGTTGGGCTTGCCTAAATATTTGATAAGGATCTTGGTTCCTATGAACCAAGATTGGTACTCTTTCCAGCACCCTTGGCACTTGTGGTTCGACCATAGGTTGAGGCACTAAATTGGAAGGATTTCCATCATTAGCCTATTTACAAGTACTTCAACATGCCAAGGATTTTGAACTTGAGGTATTTGCACATTTCGCCTACGAGGAGCACCAAAGAAATCAGCAATTCGCCTCATTGGGTCTGATAGTGCTAAATAACTATAATGGGTATCCCTAATTAAAGGGTTAAATATTGTTCCAATTTGTTGGGTCAACATATTGACCCTTTCATGGTTACTATCCTCCATTAGCTGCCATAAAGCAGCCAAGGAAGCATTGGTCAGTGATTGTTGAGGATTCAAACTAGGAACATTTGGCCCAGGATGTAACGCCCTCTCTAATTATTTAATTATTTTATTAGAGGATATAGTATATAATTATATATTATATGATTTTGATGATTGGGTGACGTATTTGTGACGTGTGACGTGTTATTATTTTATTGTTTAATAAAATAATATAAGTGATGTTTATATGAATATTTATTTGGTAAATATAGAGATTTGTTGGAAAAATATATTATTTTGAGAAGTGGGGTTATATTTATAAATAAGAAGAGTTGTGAGGGTTGAGATAGAATTAATTAAGTTGAGAGGGAGTATTTAAGAGAAGTAGGTTAAGAGAAAACATTTTAGAAAACGCGTTACAGACTTTGGAAAGAGAAGAGGAAACGGTTGAAGGGAGAAGAGAGGCTAGGCTGCGATTTCTGCACTATTTTCCAGGTAAGGGTGAGCCTAACTCCAGTAATTTAATTGTAAATCATCTGTTCTTGATTGGCATAGAGTTTGGTGAGAATTGGGATGGGTTTGAGAATTAGGGTTTATGATGAAATTGTGATGGATTGATGTGAGATGGTGTTGTAATGCTGTAGAGACGTGTTACAGAACCTAGATTATCCCCTAAGACGACCTTGCAGATGAATTAGAGGTTAGATTGGAGAGATTGGAGATGTTTTGGTGAGTTTTGGTCTGAACCCGTGTGGGTTCTGAGATCGCTCGCCTGTGGCGAGTGACCACTCACCGTGGCGAGTACCCCTTAGTTGCTCGCGAGGCGAGCTTGTCCCTTAATTTTAGGATTTTGGCCCAATTGAGGATGGTTTTGAGTGCCTTAGCATTTATAGAGATGACCTGTGCAGTTGGTTTAGCCAAATTGGATTTAGAAAACCTTAAAAGGGAGATTTTTGGTGAAAAATGTCAAAAAGGCCGAGAGCACCCAGGATTTCTCGCCTGCAGCTCGCCCCCAACTCGCCTTTGGCGAGTAAGCTGTTGTGAGTACTCGCCTGTGGCGAGCAGATCACTCGCCGTGGCGAGTTAGATGGTTCAGGACTGATTGTTCCGTTTTGCGATCTGTTTCTCATGGGACTTTGAGAGGAGACCTTTGGGTAGTATTGGAGAGGTTTTATATCCTTAGATGCATTCTGTAATGAAGATTGCTGATGGTTCTTTTATGTCGTGAATAATTGATGTATTGTTGATAGTAAGTGATGTTTAAATATGATGATATGTGATTATGATGATATTACGTGTTGCGATGTATATGATTAATGAGATGATGTTCTGCCATGTAACTATTATACCTGCATGTGTCAGTTTTGCATTATGAATGATGGTTTTGAGACGGTGTATTAAGTTGTTAAACGACGAGTCCATGCATTTGCATATTTATGAGACGGTGGAGCTTTATGCTCAAAGCGACGGTGGAGCATTTGCTCAAAGCGACGGTGAAGCATATTAATGCTATAATCACATGGTACCACATGCATGATGTTGAGACGTTAGGTGTTGCATTTAGTCGAGTCAATTGTGACATATATGAGATGATGTTTGAGACGTTGATGTATGATATGATGTTGTTTATGATGATGCTTATGACGATGTTATGATGTGCTACAATGTATATGCTATGAGTTGGATTTATGATTGTTAATCTTGACGTTTGATTTATATATTAATATTATTGTTGTGAATCTCACCCCTTCTGCTGGAATTGTCGCCTCGTGGGCAAGTGCAGGTACCCAGTCTTAGGTGCGTTGATGCGAGGAGTCTGTGTGAAGTAGGGTTGCTCTGATACGTAACGGGATGGGGTCTTTCGTAGAGTCTATTCCATTATGTATCTTGTTAGAATAAATGTTGACTTTCAGTGATGTTGAAACTTTAATATTTTGAGACGTTTTTGATGGCTTTTAAGCCAAGACTATTTATGAGATGAGACTTTTACATTCCGCTGCTTAATTGAGTATTTTTGTAAATGATAAATTATTATCTAAGTTGTTTTTAAGATGAAATGTGACACTCCTTTTGAGAAGTACTCTGATTTTATGTGATTTATTTAATGAAATTTTTAAGACGGGAAATTGGGGTGTTACACAGGATAATAAAACTGAGGGTGAACCGTATTCAAATTCTCTGAAACATTAGATGGATTATTATGGAGGCCTTCCATAAACGATGTAGGCATTCCATATGGTTGGTTCCTAAGATTTGATGGATCAAAGGACCATGGATTTTGAACTAATGGATTACCAAAATTCACGTTAGATTGTCTAACCGCTACAACCATCGAAGTTGTAACGGGAATGGTTGATGATATATGAGCAGGAATTGTTGCCCCCACCATTTCATCAACATTTGTGCCATGAGATGGTGTCGTTTGTGGACTTTGTTGTGGAATTACCTTTAATGATGTATTTTCCATTGATGCCCTTGTTGGGCTTGGTGGTGGATCATTACTGCGAGAAGAACGTACCATTTCTGGAAGTTTTTTTTTATTATGGTGGATCATTACACAACAATAAAAATAAATTTGGAAAAAACAAAACAAATTTTCAAGAAAATTTAAACAAAAGCACAAATAGTCCCACCGGGCGTGCCAATTTGTTTACCCTGGATTTTGGTAAACTACTGAATATAAACGTCAAAATCTAGACACAGGGTAAGACCTGTCGAGATTATCTTCAAAGGATCGATGTAAAAGCTTAAAAGCAATGAGTAAAACAAAAAAAGAGTCTAAAAGGTAAACTAGAATTGCATTAAAATGAAAGTAAAGTGGTGCACATATTCATACATTAAGACTTGTTGCTCGTTTCTCCTTATATGGGCGGATTGTTTGAGCGTAAGTTTTCAGTATGATTGAATTGTGACCCGTTTCCCATAGAGAAAAATGCTACTTATACTATGTAACTACCTACAGACACGTTCGAAACGTAACTGCTATTAACTACTACAAACATTATTTGAATTTCAAATAATGTCTCTTTGACGAGAAACCGCTACTCAGTTCCTCCTTTCAATGCCAATCTTCCTTCGACATCTGCTTCACTCTGTCGAACCATCCTCTTGATCAGCACATCTTCTGGACTTCGCTTCGACAGTGGAACTCGAGAATCAAACTCATTTCATTCTCTTTGAATCTTAGGTTAAACTTCATTGACGACATTTATTATAGCCTGTCGAAAATAAAGGCTAACACCTAGTAATGAGCATTGGCAAGTTATTGATAGGGTCTTACATTATCAAAGGTACCATGAACCTTGAATTACATTATCAAAGGTTTTCTGTTGTAATGGAAAGATACATAGATGCAAATTGGAACACCTTATTAGATGATTCTAACACGACCAATGGATATATGAAGCGGCGGGAAAAATGCGCGGGCGGAAAGCTCTCGCTAAATAGTAAAGTCGCCACCGAAGTTTTATTTTTTAAAAAGGGAACGTCGATAAACCCCTTCGAGAACGAGAACAAGGTCATTGCAACCAAAATTCGGGTTCGGGAATCGCTTATGCGAGGGGAAGGTATTAGCACCCCTCGCATCCGTTGTATCCAACGGGAACCGTTAATTAGTTTAGCGCTTAATTAGGTGTTAGTTTTATGTTTGTTTCCTTATTTACATAAAAAAAAAGTGTTTGCAAGGAATAAAAGAAAAAAATTATTTAAAGACCAAAAATGAGTTTCTTATTAGTGTGCTTGACAAGAGTTTGATCTTGCTCTTACGTATCTCCCGGTGTGATGGAGAAATCAAAGCTATATAGTTCTGGGTAGAAAATGTTTGTGTGTTGATTGATTTTTATTTATGAAAATGATTTAGTCGCGCTTGGGGGAAAAACTTGGTTAAAAAAGGTGGACTCGCACTTGGGCGATGGTATCCGTTTGAGAAAAAGGTTGAACGCACATGGGCATGAAAACAATAAAGTTTGGTGAGTTGAGATTGATTTTAAACGGACGACGAACATTCGACTAAAAGCGAAGTGTCTACCTCGTTTTGGAATATTCGGGGAAGCATCGGGTGTCTACCCGAGTTTTCCTTTTTCATCCGCACAAAAAAAGAATTGTTTTTATTATTTTTGTTTTATTAAGAATTTAATCAAAAAACGAATGCTTTGTACGTGATCGAGATGGGAATCTCGCGTTCCGCATTCGGGGAAGCGTCGGGTGTCTACCCAAGTTTTCCTTTTTACGGTCAACTAAACTCTTAATGTTTATTTTTAAACATGTTAAATGATTTTTGTTTTGAATTAGAAAAATGATGTAAGATAAAACAAATAAATTAAAAGCTTACAAATGAAAAGGGGGTTTAAAAAGTGATTAGAGGATTTAATGTTGTTTGATTGGTATGGTCCAATTTCAAAGTATGAAACGTGCCCCCACATTAACACAAAAATCACATACCAAATAAAATATTTAAAAACTAATAAAATAAAATAAAATAATCATTAGTTGTGTTGTTTAACAACACAAACACAAGCAAGCATACGAGAAAGAAAACGACACATAGTGAGAGAAAGAGAGGGAGAAAATAACCGTGAGAGAGAAGTGTTGGAGAGAGAGAGGGAGAGAGAGCAAATGGGAGAGAGTCATACAGCAACGGCGGTGTGCGGTGATTGTTGTGGACCAGAGTAACATAGGTTGTTTTGCCGGAGAAGGGAGCTACACGCGGTGGTGATCCTCTCGAAGATGACGGTGACGGTGGCATAGAGAGAAACCAACGTCGATGACGGTGGTGGAGAGAGAGAGAGAGAGCTTGTGTATGAGACAAAGAAAGAGGCGGTGCTTACAGTGGCCAGACTATCGACGGTGGCCGAATGAATAGTGATGATGGCTGAGTTGGGTTGTTTGTTGCAAAACAATAACTTCTCTTCTCCTTCTTATTTGCTATCTTTGCTGTTTGTTTTTGGTTTGAAAACAATGGGTCACGTTTGTTTTATCATGAAATGAGTGTTAATGGTGGTTTGCGGTTGAGTGAAAATGGGGTGATGGTAGGTTTCAATTTTGACTCTCTACATTTGTGCTATTCTTTCTTCCTTTCCCCTATTTTGTTGTTCCTCTCCCTCTTTGTGTTGATTTCTTCCTCCATCTAAAGCTTACCTCCTCCTCCCTATTCTCCTCAAAACCTCTTTGTTTGCCTCTTTGTTTATTGGTTTCTCTCCCCCAAAACTCCTTCCTTTGAATGGCAAGCTCTCCCTCTATTTAAAGATGTTGAGACTCTTGAAGCTCAAGCAAAAATTGAAGCTTGGAGATTAAGTTTCAAGATATTGGAAGAAAGTTGGCATGTGATGTCATCATGGCTGGCTTTGATGACGTCATCTTAGCTGGCTTTGATGATGTCACCTTATTCCTTGTGTAGTACGACCAGAATGTTCTCCAGAACATTCTGGTGTATGCTCTAGGTCATTCTCAATAGAGCAAATCTCAAATTATGTTTCCTTTTTTAGATATTTTTGGAGGAAATTAATAATGATGAAAAACAATAAAATTAGACAAATTAACACTTATTTTTGGGATTTTTTAAAATTGCCTGGACAAATTAGGGTACTACAGCTGCCCCTATTTAATTCTATTTTACTAGAAAATATGAATGCGATTGTTTTCATATTATCATTGTAAAAGATAAGTAAATATAAGGACCTGAATTTTGTCCTTCAAGATAATGAGAAAACTCATAATATGGTAAGGAAAAAGTGATAAAATGTGATGTGAAAGCTGATAAATGTGGAAGTTTCTTGGTTATGAATGCAATGAAGTGTGACTGATCATCTCAAAGCGTGGTTGGCACATGGATCAACAAGAATGTAAATGATCGTCCCCATGTGTGGCTGGTTAGATCGACAAGAATGTAAATGATCTTCTCTAGGCGTGGCTGGTACTTAGATCGACAAGAATAAAAATGATCATCTCCAGGTGGATCTTGGTGAAACGGTACAGACAAAATGCCGCTTACACTGAAGGGAAGGTTGATCATATCCAGCTGCTTGCGCTGGAGGTAGATTTTTGAGGATACAGGTGATCTCATTCGGCCGCTTACACTGAAGGTTGATCCCTGAGGATGAAAGAAAATTGATGTTATTCAGCCGCTTGCACTGAAGGTCGATCCATGAGGAGGAAGGTGATCTTATTCAGCCGCTTGCACTGAAGGTCGATCTCTGAGGAGGAACATCATCTTATTCAGCCGTATGCACTGAAGGTCGATCTCTAAGGAGGAATGTGATCTTATTCAGCCGCTTGCACTGAAGGTCGATCCATGAGGAGGAAGGATAAAGGTGATCTTATTCAGCCGCTTACACTGAAGGTCGATCCCTAGGGAGGAACGTGATCTTATTCAACCGCTTGCACTGAAGGTCGATCCACGAGAAGGAAGGATGAAGGTGATCTTATTCAGCTGCTTGCACTGAAGGTCGATCCATGAGGAGGAACGTGATCTTATTCAGCCGCTTGCACTGAAGGTCGATCTCTGAGGAGGAATGTGATCTTATTTAGCCGCTTGCACTGAAGGTTAATCGAAAGAAGGTGAACTTATTCAGCCCCTTACACTAAAGGTCGATCAGAAGAAGGTGATCTTATTCAGCTGTTTTTACTAAAGGTATATCCCTGAAGAAGGAGATGATCTTATTCAGCCGCTTACACTTAAGGTCAATCGGAAGAAAGTGATCTTATTCAGCAGTTTACACTAAAGGTCGATCCATGAGGAATAAGATGATCTTATTCAGCCTCTTACACTAAAGGTCAATCGGAAAAAGGTGATCTTATTCAGCCGCTTGCACAGAAGGTCGATCCACTGAAGGGTAAATGTGATCTTATTCAGCCGCCTGCACTGAAGGTCGATTCACTGGGAAAAAGATTGTTTGATGGATTACCGCCAATTGGGCCTTGGTGAAATGACAAAGATATGATGTGATATGATCGTCACCAATCTGATGTCGGTGAAACGATAACGATATGATGATGTGATATGATCGTCACTAATTTGATGTTGGTGAAACGATAATGATATGATATTATATGATATGATATGATCGTCACCAATCTGATGTCGGTGAAACGATAATGATATGATGTGATATGATCGTCACCAATTTGATGTTGTTGAAACGATAATGATATGATATGATTGGGGTATGTAACGCCCTAGTTGTTATTTAACTATTTTTGGTTGATTTTAATATGTTTTATGTATTTTATATGCTTTAAAATAATTTATGTGATTTATGTGATGTTGTTATTTGATTTATATTGTATTATGTGATAATTAGTTATGATTTTGTGTTATTTAATATAATAGGAGAAATATAAATATTTATTTGGTTAAAGGGATTTATTAGAATTAAGGGAATTATTAGGAGTTAAATGAAATTAAGGAGGGAGTTAAGAGAAAAGAGGGGTTATGTTTTGGGGAAAAAGGAAATAGAGAGTTAGACAAAAACTATTGTACGTATCAGTAAGAAAAACTAAGCTTTTGAGAGAGAAGAACCAAGAACCAAGAGGGAAGAGCTAGGAAGAGGGAATCCATCTATTTTTGCTGTAGAATTTGCTGAATTGAGGTAAGGGTGGGTTTACATTTCAGTTGTAATATATATATGCATGATTTCATGAAAATTGGATTGAAAATGGTAGTTGGAATTAGGTTTAAAAAACATGATAATTTGATCAAATATGTTGAATTGTGTTGCTGATGATGTTGTTATGAATTGTTTCTGATGTTTTGTTGTGTATTGAACCCATAACCAATGTAGCAAATCATTTTGGGTGTTTGGGGATCAAAAAGGGGTTTTTGGATGAGAAAGAGGTTGTGAAATCGTAGGTTTTCTAGTCTGTCCAGGTGAAGCGTCGCTTAAGCGAAGGGACCTGTCGCTTAAGCGAGCTACCATAGTAGTTGCCCAGAATTCTGAAAAGTTAGTTCGCTTAAGCGAGCGCCAAGCGAACAAGAACCTAACTTTCGTCATTTGGTTCGCTCAAGCGAATTTCCCGTCGCTTAAGCGAAATCTTCCCAGAACCTGTAGTATGTGAGCGTCGCTCAAGCGAACGCCAAGCGAGCCTCAAGCGAAGAACATCCTAACTTACGTGAATTTATTCGCTCAAGCGAGAAGTTGCTCGCTTAAGCGAGATGGGTCCTGTGCGACCATTTTGTGTAATCTTTCTAAGTGCTCCTAACCCAAACCTAAGCTTCCTAACATGTTTGTTGGATTTATTTAGAATTTTTTGGATGGTAAAATTTATATATGAAGATGAATAGGATGAAATTATGTAAGTTCTATGAAACTAATTATTCATGCTAAGTGTGAGTTTGCCTTTGATGTTGCTGAGTGGTATTGTCCAGTTGGGGAGGGTATCCTAAGTTGTTGTTGTCTGGTTGTATGCTGATATACACCATTAGATGTTGTTGGGTTGTATGCTGATATACACCACTGAGTCCATTCATACTCATATGCATTTGTTGGGGGCTTATTGCCTTGGAATGTTTATCATTCACCCGTTGGGGGCTTATTGCCCTGGAACGCTTTATCGTTCACCTGTTGAGGGCTTATGCCCTGGGATGCTTTAACCATCCAACTGTTGAGGGCTCATGCCCTGGAATGCTTGTCATTCAACACGCGTAAAATGGTACCACATGCATGTTGCATTTTGTAGTTGATGTCGTTGCATAGTCGAAGTCGTTGTATAGTTGGTGTCGGAGTTGTAGTTGGTGAGATGTCGCCACAAGAGTTGTTGTGAATGAAATGATAAATGAAATGTTATTGTTGATGAATGATGATGCGATATATGTATGGATATTGAAATATTTGTTGATGTGTTTTAATTCAAGATTGATGATTCATTATATATATATTATTTTTGATTTGTGAACTCACCCCTTCTGTTGGAATTGCCGCCTTGTGGGCAAGTGCAGGTAATGAAGTCTAGTAGGTTGATGGCTCAAGTGTCTAGGGCTCTGATACGTAACGGGATGGGGGATCGTTATATGTTTTCTTTCATTCCTTTATGTATCACTTGGAACATGTTGTTGAAGTTTTGTTGTTGTTGGAGATTGAACTATTATTGAATAATATTTTATCATGTTGAGGCCTTTGCGCCAAGGATATTAATGTAGTTGTTGGTTATGATTCTAAATAAAGATTTTCCGCTGCAGATTTTTATAAAATGAAGTTGTTGATATTTAAATGGTTTTATATTCTATTTAAATAAATTACGAAAAGTAGATGTAATACTCCGTTCATGTTGAACTCTGATTATATTAGCATTATTACGTTGTTTTGGGAAACGGGGTGTTACAGGGTAGACTTGTTGGGTAAATTTTAGCTAGGGAACTTTAGTGGATGTGAGTAAGTCCACTAGGGATTGGGATAGTTTGGGAAGAGATTTGTTGGGGGTTTTTCAAGAAAAACTTACTTGGGAAGTTCTTGAATAAGGTTCATTAGGGAACACTAGGATTACTCACTAATGAGTGTTTGATTGAGGTTCACTGGGGAACACGGGTAACTCACTAGGGAGTGTAATGAACCTTACTGGTGGAGGGATTTCAGAGGGGGAAAAGTATGATACAATATGAGATGCATGCTAATGAATGTTTACAATATGATGCATGTATTATGCTGACTCTTGGGACAAGCCAATGACATGTTAGGCTTCAGTTGTGATTAAGCTTTGGGTGTCAATGAAGATTGAGCTTTTGCTGGAAATTGTATTGAAAGTGCGAATGAAAATTGGGCTTTAGTTGCGATTGGGTGTCGAGCATGGTCAGACTTTTGTTGTGATTGGGTTCCGAACATGGTCGAGCTTTGGATGCCAATGAAGTTTGGACTTTTGTTCTGATTGGGTGTCGAGCATTGTCAGGCTTTGGATGTCAATGAAGATTGGGCTTTTGACGTGATTGGGTGTCGAGCATGGTCGGGTTTTGGTTGTGATTTTATTGAAAGTGCCAATGAAAATTGGACTTTGTGAATTCCAAAGAGAATTGGACTTTTTTTTTTTTGATGAGGATGGAAGTAGAGAATTTGGGTGCCAATGAAGATTGGGCTTTGATTTGGAAAGGAGGTTGGGAGTGCCAATGGAAATTGTGCTTTGCGAATTCCAATGAGAATTGGACTCCCTTTTTTTCTTTACATTTTTTTTGTGATGAGAATGGGAGTTGAGATTTTGTGTGCCAATGAAGATTGGGCTTTGGTTTGGAAAGGAGGTTGGGAGTGCCAATGAAAATTGGGCTTTATGAATTCCAATGAGAATTGGACTTTAGTTTGCATAGTATGTAGGGCCATTAATGAATATTCTTTTTTGGATGCCAATAGAAATTGGACCCTTTTTTTGTGATGGAAATTTGGGATTTTGAATGGTAAATGCTTTGAAGTTTGATGGCTAGAAAATATTATTGATTGCTTTGGGGATTGATGGATATCACATTGTGGAAGCCAATGAAAGTTGGAATTGGTTGGTGCAAATTGGATGTAGGTGGGAGAGCATTTCACTTATGAGAAGATTCTAGGGTCTTTGAACATAAGTTTGATGCAAGAACAATATTATGATGTGTTTAGAATGCATGATGTGAGATGTATAAAATGATGTTATAGTGACGTAGACATGATTGGTGCTAGTATGCACAATGGTAGTGAGATATATCATGATGGATGAGATGCATGATATGATGCTACAATGATGCAAATATGATTGAAGCTAGAGTGATGTGAATATGATTGATGTATGATGTATGAAAGTTGTCAAGATATATATGCTAGAATGGTTGAGATGAAATGCATAGTTTGAATGCTAGTGTGATGCACACATGGTTCATGCAAGTGAAATGTGAAGATCAATGATTTAAGATGTATGGTCATGATTTGAATGTGTGTGACACAAATTCTCAAAGAGCACACATGAGTTTTTTTGTAACATTGTTCATTTTTAAATTCAAGATGATGCACTGACCTTGTTTGTTCAGAAAGATGGCGATTGTGCCAAAAGATAATTTATTGACCTAATCATATCCTTGAAAAAGTTCACTCAATTGTTGTGATTTGTTTGAAAATTGAAATATGCAACATGAGTGAGTGTTTTCTTCTTGAGAAAGAATTTGACAAATTGTAGTTTTTACTACAATTATCAACCAAATATCATCAACTTAGTCTTTTTCCTTTGACTGAAATATTTTTAGAAATTCAATCCTCTGATCTAAGATGTTAATTGAACGGTTAGGTCATGTTGTTGAACTAATGCTTTCTTTCCTTGAAACAATGTTTAAGGAAAATGCATGATGAATGAGTTAGATAACATGAAAACTCTATGAGAGTATGATGTATTTGGTGAAAGTGGTGACACACGAATGAGATGAGACAAAATTTCCCCAGCTGAGACTCTCTTGAGAGACTTCCTTGACAAAAAGAGTGAGAATGCCTCAACCTACACACATAAGGTAAGCCAGACTGGACAAATAATTTACATGGCATGCAACGATGATTGGGTCAAAACAAAAATTTGTCTGATCTTAGGAAGATGATGACAGGGTGGAAAACTGAAATGAAGAATTGTGGTATTGTTCCAAGTTATCCTTTTGGGGTTGCACCACATTTTATTTGAATGAAGGGTATGGAATTGCCCCCTTGTTTTGTGGACTTTGTGGGACATATGGATGAATTGAAAGGTGGGGAATTTGCCCCAAGTTTGGATTTTATGAGTATGCATAAAATATATGGATGAACTGAAAGATGAGGAATTGTCTCATTTATGTTTTTTATGGGTATGCATGGAATATTCGGGTGAACTGAAAGATGCGGACTTGCCCCAAATTTGATTTTTGTTATTAAACCATATTTTGTTGGAATGAATGATGGGGAAGCTTCCTTAGTCTTTGATTTTAGGGATAGACAAGGACAGTATGCATGCAATGAATGATTGGAATGCAAGGTACGAGAAATGGATAATTGGAATAAAATGTGCAAGAATTGCCCCTATTTCGAAAGACAATTGCCCCAGTTTTGATTTGCCTTTTTTTCAAATATTCCCACGAGTTGATAAGCAAGATAGCTATCAACTGTTGACGTGCAGAAAGTTGAATATCTTTAATGATCGCCAAAAAAAATTTGCCCCAATAATTTGATTTGAAATATCATCGAGAGTGCAAGCTTTTAGATTTTTTTTTCTTTTTTTTTTTCAAGAGCTTTATTTTGTCCCCAAAATTAAAAGTTTAGGAAAATGAACAATCAATCAATGATCAAGATGAACTTTTTAGGGTTGTAATGTAGTGTGTGACTACAGGGTTATGAAAAAAAAGATATACAACTCAAATAGTTATTTAGGGGGATGATTTGGACAAAGGATTGATTGGCTCAAATATGCACTTTACGAGGTATCAGTTCAGATATTTGGCATTGTATTTTTCATCTTTCATTTTATGGATTTTGATTTTCTCAATCTTTTTCACACCATGTATATTTTCTTAGTTTTTTTTTACATGACGAACAATGCAATAGTGATGAAAACATTGTCAATTTCTTAAGCACCAATGGTCCTTGTCTTGGACTATTGAGGGGGAAAATGGCTCAAAAGGGTAGCAAGTGATGGTTTTTCTTAAGGTAGAGAAAGACCGTCAAACTTCATTTCAAATCATGATTGTTCTATAAAATTTTAGGACAAAACTTTGAACTCTTTTTTTGTTGCCTTAATTTTTGCTTAGGTTGCCCTTACAAGTTTTCAACCTAACAGGCTTTTCTTGTTTTGGTTTTTTTTTTAGATCCCTAACTTTTGCATGGATTGCTCTTTCAAGTTTTCAATCCATCGGAATGCCTAATCTTTTTTTTAAAAGCTTGCACAAAATGTTAAAATATTTTGATGATCATTCAAAGGCAAAGATTGAATTGTCCTAGTTTGGGAACAACCAACTTATATTCTATGATATTTCATCATTAGCATACAAGTGGATCTTTCAAGGTCTCGTTGTGAGACCAAACTTCTGGGAGCAATGGTGGTGAGATAAGAAATGGAGGAATAATGAGAAAATATGTACAGAGGAAAGATTCGAAATGCATGGAAAATGAGAAAAGATGCACAAATGAAGACATTGACTAACTCAAACAAGTGTGAGTGTAAGGATACACTTCGTGCTAGTTTATTAGATGAATGTTTGAAGGAAAGTTAGCATGAGTTGTTTCAACATGACAAAACAATTGTAAAATGTCAATCACATTAATTAACATATTTTGACCATTGAAATCAAAAGTATTTTGTTGTCAAGGATAGACTAAGAGATGTGTATTCATTCTCAAGCTCAAACATGGTTAGTAGCGATGACAATCCGTCTTTGTGAGCATAATTCACCATGAGTTGGGGAATCTCTTATTCTAAGAAAAAGAGATCAATTCATTTTTTGGCAAATAAGCATCCATTTTAGCAAACAACATCATCATCATCCAAGAATATAAACAAAGTTTTTTCCTTTGTTTTTATGTACTTTTTATTGGAGGTAAAAATATGACAATGCATGAATCAAAATGTAATGACATCCATTGTGTAAAATTCCTTTTTGAACATAATCTCTGATAAAATGGTGTTTGATCTCAATATGCTTGGCTCTTGAATGTAGAATTGGATTCTTTGACAAGCAAATAGCAGCAGTATTATCACAAAAGATAGGAATACTATTAGCATGTATCTGATAATCTTCCAACTGATGTTTCATCCAGAGTAGTTGTGTGCAACAACTTGCAGCTGAAATGTATTCTGCTTCTGCTGTAGAAAACTCCTTGCAAAGAGATGAATTAGTAGAACCAAATATTATATCATCAACATATATCTGCACAACAAGAATGTCTTTCTCAAGAGTCCTTCTGAAGAGTGTTGTGTCAACCTGACCTCGTTTAAAATCTTTTTTAATCAAGAAATTACTTAGTCTGTCATACCAAGCTCTGGGAGCTTGTTTCAAGCCATATAGTGATTTCTTAAGTTTGTAAACATGGTCAGGATGCTTCAGATCCTCAAAACCAGGAGGTTGTTTGACATACACTTCTTCTTCTATGACACCATTAAGAAATGCACTCTTGACATCCATTTGATATAATACTATTTCATGATTAATTGCATAAGATAAAAGTAACCTGATTGCTTCCAATCTTGCAACTGGAGCAAATATTTCGGTGTAATCAATGCCTTCTTGTTGACTGTACCCCTGAGCAACAAGTCTGGCTTTGTTTCTGGTTACTTCACCTTTTTCATTCAGCTTATTTCTAAATACCCATTTTGTTCCAATAATGTTCTTCTGAGAAGGTTTGGGTACTAGATCCCACACATCATTCCGTTGGAATTGACTCAGCTCTTCTTGCATGGCTATGATCCATCCATTATCTGAAAGTGCTTCTTCAACTGTTGTTGGCTCAATCATTGAAATTAGTCCTATCATTGATTCTTCTTGTCTGAAGTGTGATCTTGTTCTTCTGGGACTTTCTTTACTTCCAATGATTTGATCTTGAGGGTGAGAAGACTTGTATTTGAAAGTATTGTTGGATGAATCTGTTTGCTGTGAGCCATTTTGTGCTTCATCAGAAGCAACTTCATCAGGAGCTACTTCATCAGGAGCAACTCCATCAGGAGCGACTTCATTAGGAGCAACTGATGTGGGTGCTGCTTCTGGACTATCTTCAGATTCAACTGACTGACCAGGTTCTGGAATGTCTTCAGGAACCTGTATCTCTGCAAAACCTTCATCTTGCTTTGAAGTTTTATCTTCAAGCTCTTTGTCATCAAATTTAACGTGCATAGATTCTTCAACACAGAGTGTCTCTGAATTATACACTCTGTATGCCTTTGACCTTTCAGAGTAACCTAAAAAGATTCCTCTTTGGGCCTTGGCATCAAATTTCTTTAGGTAGAGCTTGTTATTCAGAATGTAACATGTACATCCAAATTGATGAAAGTAAGAGATATTGGGTTTTCTTCCTTTAAACAGTTCATATGCTGTTTTCTCCAAGATAGGTCTTATGTAGATCCTATTCTGGACATAACACGCTGTATTCATAGCTTCTGCCCAAAAATATTTTGCCAAATTGTTTTCATGGATCATGGTTCTGGCCATTTCTTGTAACGTTCTATTCTTTCTTTCTACAACTCCATTCTGTTGTGGAGTTCTAGGAGAAGAGAATTCATGGAGGATTCCATGTTTTTCACAAAAAGCTTCAAATGGCTCATTTTCAAATTCACCACCATGATCACTTCTGATTTTCAAAATTTTGGCTTCTTTTTCAGATTGAATAAGGGTGCAGAAGTTATTGAATACATCGTATGCATGATCTTTGCTTTTCAGAAATTTCACCCAAGTCCATCTGCTATAATCATCAACAATAACTAATCCATACTTGCTTCCATATAAGGATGCAGTGCTAACTGGTCCAAATAGGTCAATATGAAGCAGTTCTAAGGGTCTTGAGGTGGAAACATTGTCTTTTGCTTTGAAAGATTATTTAACAATTTTTCCTTTCTGGCATGCACCGCAGAGTGCATCTGAATGATAATCAATGTCAGGAAGGCCTTTGACAAGCTGTAACTTGCTAAGCTTAGAGATTAATCTCCAGTTAGCATGCCCCAGCCTTTTATGCCATATCCATTTCTTATCATTCATTGATAGAAGGCAAATTACCTTCTGATCAGCCAGTTGAGAGAAATTGATTTTGTAGACATTTTCCACTCTCTTTCCCTTGAATACAATGGACTTGTCATTCTTGTTGATTACTGTACAGTTGGTTTTTTCAAATAATACATCATAACCATTGTCACAGAATTGACTGATGCTCAATAGGTTATGTTCAAGCCCATCTACCAACCATACATTATTAATAGAGGTAGAGGAGTTACCAATAGTCCCCGTACCAATAATCTTCCCAGACTGGTTGCCTCCAAACTTTACATTTCCTCCTTCTTTCATTGTGAGGGATAGGAGCATTGACTTCTCTCCTGTCATGTGCCTTGAGCAACCGCTGTCCAGGTACCATGATTTTTGCTTTGTTCTTGCTTTTAGACAAATCTGCAGTATTGACAATTTCAGATTTAGGTACCCATTGTTTTATGGGTCCTTTGGGGTTAGAGCTGGAGAATTTACTCACCATTTCCTGATCCTTTTGATCCTTTTTGGGTAGCTTCTGATTAATCATTACCTTAGGTTTTTCAACTTTTGGTTTTGATACTTCAGGAGCACCAACTGCTTTGCCCTTCTGAACCTTAGACTTTAGGACATCAGATTCTGATTTTATCAGACTCTGAGGAACAGGTTCTGATCTCTTCAGAATCTTAATCTTTGTGGTCTTAGATTCAGAATTTATCATATCCTTAGGCTTGAAGTTCTTTTGCTTTGATGTAATCTTAGCCTTAGAACTGGAAGCTTCAGGTTCTGACTGAGCAGCAGTTCCCATTTTTGCACCTTCAGGAACAAAGAAGGTTTTCAATCCTTCCTTTATGCATTCACAATATGCTTTGAGATTTGTTTCACTAGACTTAGCTTCTGAAAATCCAATCCTTTTACCATTGTTTTTGTAAATGCTATAAATCATAGAAGCAATTCTGCTTCTGTCAATACCAGACATAATGAAATCTTCAAGAGCAATCTCATGGTTACTTAAAGACTTTCCATCACAATTTTGTTGCAGCTTCTGACATAAGAACTTAAGTTTGTCTTCATATGTCTTGCATATGAAGTCAAAACCTCTGAGTCCTTCTTCAGAAGCTTTTAGATCCAATAGAGTTGATTCTTGTTGCTTCATCAAAGCAACATATTTTTCTTTCAAAACTTTCAACTCATTGGTTCTCAATTCAAAGTGAGTGAGGAGTTCTTTAAGTGACTCTATCAGTTCTTCTCTAGGGATTTTGGAATATACCTCGTTTTCATCTTCTGAATCTGATTCAGTTTTAGCTTCTGAAGTTGCTGTAGCTACTAACCCAACCGCTATCTTTGCACCTTCATCAGACTCTTCTTTGTCAGATTCAGATTCACTATCCAAGCTATCCCATGTAGCCATCAAACTCTGCTTTAACTGTTTCTTGAACTTGCTTGACTTGAATGTTGGTTTCTTTGACTTTTCCTTTGCTTTTTCCTTCTGAAGATCAGGGCAATCAGCAATGAAATGACCAGGCTTCTTGCAGTTGAAGCATCCCTTTTGATCTTCCTTCTTTGAGCTTCTGAAGCTACCTCTTCTGGACACAAACTTCTTGTTCTTTTTGGCTAGATACTGAAGTCTGTTTGAGAGCATAGCCATCATCTCAGTAACCTCTTCATCAGAATCTCCAGTTGGTGAGTCTTCTTCATCAGACTCAGCCACTTTAAGAGCTTTGGATGACTTACCTTTTGATGGAAGAGCTATTGATTTACTCTTTTTAGTAGACTCATGTTCATTTAGACTTAACTCATGAACTTTGAGAGAACTAACAAGATCTTCAACACTTAAAGTGTTTAAATCTTTGGCTTCCTCAATGGCAGTCACCTTTGGTCTCCATCTGGCAGGGAGGCTTCTGAGAATCTTACTCACGTGATCAGAAGCAACATAGCTTTTCTTCAGTATTTGGAGTCCAGAGACTAGGGTTTGAAATCTTGAGTACATCTCCTCAATACTTTCATCATCCTTCATCTTGAACAGTTCATACTGATGAACAAGCATCAGTGCTTTGGCTTCTCTAACTTTCTTGCTTCCTTCATAGTTAGCACATAAAGATGCAAACATAGCTTTAGTAGTTGACTTATCACTCATCTTCATGTACTCTGCTCGTGGTATAGCAGAAACTAGAGAGCCTCTGATCTTGTGATGTTTCTTGTACATCTTCTTCTGAGCAGGAGTATGTATTTTTCTATCAACAGCAGCTCCTTCTTCATCAAGAATTAAGTCACCAACACCATCTTCCAGAATATCCCATAGTTCTTCATCTAAGCCCATGATATAACTGTAGAAGTTGGTTTTCCACCAAGAAAACTCTTCAGGATCTCCATTAAACTTTGGAACCTTCCCTGAGTCAGTTTTCTTTTCACTATAATCATATGCTACAGCATGATGATTACCACTAGAGCCAGCAGAACCAGAAACAGATGAATCAGCAGACATGTTTTTCTCAGATCTTGGACTGTTACACTATTAGGTGTTGACAACAGAACCAAGGCTCTAGATACCAATTGAAGGGGAGAAAAACACAAGAAGGGGGGTTGAATTGTGTTTTCAAATTATCGTTTTCTCTTTCAAACTCAGAACATGAATGATCAGAAGCAGATTAGACAGCTTCTGAAGATACTGTTCAGGAGCGTATGCAGCGGAATGAAAAACAGAGAGAAAAGAGAAGAAGCAGAACACAAAAGATTTATACAGGTTCCTTCCACAATTCGGAAGTAGTCATGTCCCCCTTGCACTTCCAAGGAGAGTTCACTAACGTAATATCTGATTACAAATGCTCAAGCGCACAAGCAAGAGACTTCAAATGCTCAAGAACACAATCAAGAGACTTCTAGTGCTCAAGCACACAAGCAAGAGACTTCTAGTGCTCAAGCACACAAGCAAGAGACTTCTATCAAACAAAATTACACACAAAAATGTTTGAGATTGAACACTTGATATACAATCAGTGGTGTTCACAATACAAATCAGATACAGACTCTTAAGACTTAAGAATTTCAAAGATATGAACTTGAAAACTGAAATTCTTAGTGAACTTTGAATGCTTAGATAATTTGACAGAGTTTTGGCGCTTTCAATATATTGTAGAGTCCACATTGTTCTTCAAGTCTTCACTCCTTTATATAGAGGTGTGAAGTGAACGTTGTAAGTGCCAACACATCCAAAAAGAGTCGTTAATGAAGCTTGATCTTTCACCAGTGATTCTTTGCCTGATTTAGTTATTGTCCTTTAAAGGATCAATTTCAAATCCATTCCGGTTGAGAGGGAACAAGGATGCAGGCTTGGTTGTACATGAGAGATGTTATTCTTGTCTATTAGCAGAGACAAGGAACAGAGTAGTGGAGAAGGTGGTTGTACAGTTCGTACAAAGTACAATGTCAACGCTTCTTGTCTATTTGCAACAAAATGACTTCAAATCCTTTTGAAATGATCGTTGCTTTAATCCACTAATCTTCTGCCAATGCTCTACAACTTTCGCTCCAAAATACAACACTTGAATCTTGAAATCTTGAGATAAACTGCTTCTGGTGAAATACTGTTGCTTCTGAAGAAACTGCTTCTGATGACGTCATACTCTTCAGGAGCGCTTGTCTTCAGGAGCGCAAGTCTTCAGGAGCGCTTGTCTTCAGGAGCGCTTGTCTTCAGGAGCGCTTTTAAGCTTCAAATAGATACTTCCTTTGCTCTTTATTTGTTCGTTCAGAACCTTGATAAGATACATTACTTTGTTTATGGTCCTGTACACTTGAACAAATGTTAGCAATACCAATTGTCAATTTTTAATACTTTGTTATCATCAAAACTCTTTAGGGTTTATTTGTTAAACATATTTTGTTCCAACAGACTATTATTCCAACATGATTATAAATTGTGGTCTTTGCAATAACTACAAATTTTGGCTACATCAACCGCATTTACCAACCGGAAAACGAAAATTCTGTGAAAGTAGCAATTTTCATTTAGAGAAATATACTTACTCTATATTCAACCTTTTTGAGATCTAACTCCTTAAGTTAGTTCTTTCAAAAAAAACAAAGAAAAAAAGAACTGCTTAAGTTAGGGAAAAAGAGCACACCTACATGTTTAATTCCAATTCATCATAATTTCTAGGCAAAATTAGAGCCTGTTGAATATAGATTTTTTAAGAAAATAATCATTTCAAAAAAAATAAATAATCACTTTTAAGAGTATTGTATCTGTTTGATTCAGTTTAAAAAAAATCAGAATCTAAAAATAATCTAGAAACAGCCTCAAATGAAAAACTGTTAAGAGAAGTTTCTCTAAAAATAAATTTTGTTTAGAGGTGAGAAAAAATATGGTTCAAGAGATTGAATTAATTTTATAACAAAATATAAAACGAAGTGAAAGCAATCAATTATTCCTTTTAAATTCTAGAGTAAATTTCACTCTTCTTCACTGAAAGATGCTTGAATTACACACCCCTCCTCTTTTATGTTAAAATATATATTTCACTCCCTTTAAAAGAAAAATTTATACTCCCCTCACCTATAAGATGTTTAAATTACAACCCTCTCTCTTAATAATTAAATATGCACTACACTTTAATATATTTTAACTTAAATAAATATTTTAATGGTATATACTAATTTTTAACCACCAAAAAATATATTCATTTCTTTATAATGTCAATGATAATTAAATTTAAATATTTTTCTATTAATTTAATATTTTAGACTATAAAATTAACTTTTAAATAACCATACTTTATTGTCATTAGTAATTTTTCACATATTTTAAGTTTATTTTGGGTTGTTTCATATTTTATATTAGGATTTAAAACTCTATGTTAATGAAATTGTCAATAAGAAATAATGAAAAATATATATTCAAATATTGATTATATTAAAATAGACCCACAATGCTATTTTTTTTCTATTGTATGTTAGGATATTATTTTTTTACTAGATTGTTAGAAATAAAAAAAAATATTGTGGGATTAAAGCGTAGATTTTAACATAAAAGAGGAGGAGAGTGTAATTCAAGCTTCTTTTAGAGGAGGAGACTGAAATATTTTCTAATATATTTTCAATGAGATGGGTTAACATAAAAGGGGAGGGGAGTGTAATTCAAGCATCTTTGAAGAGTGAGGAATGTAATTTACTCTAAATTCTATTCGTTCTTATATATAAGACTCTTTTTGCTAAAATCACATGAATTAATAAAGTAGATATTTGTATAATAAGGGACAAAAAGAGATAAAAAAAAATTCTCAAAAGAATCTTACAATTAGGGACGAGGCTGCATAATATTTAGACAATGCAGCATCCTACACAGAAGTATCACTAGCACATGGACTCCATCGGTGTTTATTTATATGATGTCTCATTGCATATGCACTTACATCACCACGTATACAAAGAGAAGACAACTTTTGCTTCTTAAAACGTCCTTAAATTGTGTAGCACCCTTATATAGATAACTACAACGTGTGAGTTAAACATCTATTTGTAGTCCATTCCAATGGCAAAAACAATTCACATAGCTGTTATTCCAAGTCCTGGTTTCAGCCACTTAGTCCCAATAGTAGAATTCAGCAAACGTTTAGTATCAAACCATCCAAATTTTCATGTCACTTGCATCATTCCCTCACTTGGTTCACCACCAGATTCATCAAAAGCATACCTTGAAACTATTCCACCAAACATAAACTCTATTTTTCTTCCACCAATAAACAAACAAGACTTACCTCGAGGAGCATACCCAGGAATCCTAATTCAACTCACAGTTGAACGCTCTCTACCATCAATTCATCAAGCTCTCAAATCAATAAATTCAAAAACACCATTAGTTGCTATAATTGCTGATACTTTTGCATTTGAAGCACTAGATTTTGCAAAAGAGTTCAATTCTTTGTCTTACCTTTACTTTCCTTGTTCATCATTTGTGCTTTCACTTCTTTTACATTTGCCAAAACTTGATGAAGAGGTTTCATGTGAATTCAAAGATTTAAAAGAACCTATAAAGTTACAAGGGTGTGTACCAATCAATGGTATTGATCTTCCAACAGCAACTAAAGATAGATCACATGAAGGTTACAAAATGTTTCTTGAACGTGCAAAAAGTATGTATTTTGTTGATGGGATCTTGATTAACAGCTTCTTTGAATTGGAATCAAGTGCTTTTAAAGAATTGAATCAAAAGAGTAATGGAAAAATTGGTTATTTTCCTGTGGGACCCATTACACAAATAGGGTCTAGCAACAATGATGTTGTTGGTGATGAACTTGAATGTTTGAAATGGTTGAAAAACCAACCACAAAATTCTGTTTTGTATGTTTCTTTTGGAAGTGGTGGAACACTTTCTCAAAAACAAATCAATGAGCTAGCTTTTGGTTTGGAAATAAGTGGTCAAAGATTCATTTGGGTTCTGAGAGCACCAAGTGATTCAGTTAGCGCTGCTTATCTTGAAGGTACAAATGAAGACCCTTTGACATTTTTACCAAAAGGGTTTTTGGATAGAACAAAAGAAAAAGGTTTGATTTTACCATCATGGGCACCACAAGTTGAAATACTTAAGCAAAATTCAGTTGGTGGATTTTTAAGTCATTGCGGCTGGAATTCAGTTTTGGAGAGTATGCAAGAGGGGGTGCCAATAATAGCTTGGCCTTTATTTGCAGAACAAGCAATGAATGCCGTTATGTTAAGTGATGGTCTTAAAGTTGCAATAAGGTTGAAATATGAAGATGATGAAATTGTAGAAAAGGATAAAATTGCAAATGTGATTAAGTGTTTGATGGAAGGGGAAGAAGGTAAGGCAATGCGTAATAGAATGAAGAGTTTAAAAGATTCTGCTGCTAAGGCATTGAATGTCAAAGATGGTTCTTCAATACAGACTCTCTCACACTTGGCTAGTCAAATGGAAAAGATTGGTAGCATTTAAGAAAAAATATATTTTTCTTATTTTATAAACTTATTTTGATTTTGATGTTCTAGTTAGGTGTCTATTGTTTGTGTCCTTAATATACTTTTTCCTTTTTGTGGTCATTGTATTGCATGGTTGACACATGTCAGAATCAAGTTCCATATTCCATGTGTAAAGAAGGAAAAAATGGTTGTCAATTGGAAATGAATTTTTTCCCTCCACACAATTAGATTATTTCAGTAATGGTTATAAATTGTGGTCTTTGCAATAACTATAATTTTGGCTACATCAGCCGCATTTACCAACCGAACAGATAACGACAAGGAAAATGCTCAATCTCGCGACAGAAATTATCGCGAGAGCATCACGAACTGTGTGATATGACAATTTGCAAGTTTCAGTTCTCGCCGGGTTTCACAGGATTCCTTACAACTACGATCCACTATATATGTGTGATTTGACGGCTCATCCAAGATACGTTCATGTTTTAACCATTTTTTGCACACTATTGTTCTTCATTAATTACATTTACTTGAACGTCGGAGTGCTAACCTATTATGTAGGTTTATTCCCTTCACCGGAGAACTAATTCCGTTGTACAGAGGAACTACTTCCGCCGCATAGTAAACCACATCGAACGAACACTTTCACTCTAGATAAGGTGCCAAAAAAACTACACTAAAAATGTTTAACCTATAAGAACAGAAGATCAGGTGAAAAATCATTGTTGTTTTCACTAGAATAAAAAATTCATGGTTATTTTTTTAAGGGAAAATCTATGGCTTTTGATATTATGAGTTGTTGTTAGTCTGATTGGTGAAGAAAACTATACCAAATGACGAATTAAATATTTAATATGGGTCCATGTTAAGATTAACTAGGAAGTAATGAAGAATCAATTATAACCAAATAACTGACGTAAATTGGTTAATAAGCTCCACAAATGAAGAATTCTTTAAAAGAATTCGAGTTCGATTACTGAATACAACAATGCTTAATCATGTTGTAATTGTATGACGGCCGAATTTTAGATTTTCAGGGTTCCTTTCCATAAAAATCAAATGGTTAATGTTATGCACCGGCCAAAAGGAACTTTGGCCCATTTACTTAGGCCCAATACAATCCAAAGTCCAAATACCACGTTTGGCAACATTACTTGTGACACATCCCTTTCCTGCGAGGGGGGTGCACGGAGCGAACAAGACCGGTTCAAACAAGCTCCAACGTCTCTTTGCACATTCCCGTAATAAACGCTTTGGCGGTTAAACTTCCTACGATTTCGTAACTGCCAGAGCCTGGTGTGCCATTACAACGGCTCTGCAGCCTTCCACCTCTATATATAGGGGACTCCTAGCAGTCCCTAAGGTAGTATCTACTCCCTCTTTAAACCTTCATTCTCTGATCTCTACTTACTTGAGCGTCGGAGTGCCTGCAGGTACACCCCCCCCCCCCCCTTCCGTTCCAAGAAGCACTCTTGAGGCATTCCACCACCACTTCAACCATCGTATTAAAATCACTGACAATCACCTTCTGATCAGGTACGATCAGTGGCGCCATCCGTGGGAAATTATAAGCTCTCCCCATTTTTATCCCTCTAAAAACCAAAGCTTTCCAAAACATTAACCATGGCTGCCAACGGTGCCAGCTCACAGTTGCGAAGCGAAATTCGTATCCCTCAATGCGATGGTATGACATCTTTGCCTTCTCATGTGGGTACACCCAGACAGGAACCTGTACAAATAGTTCCTCTCCAACAAAGGCCTCTGCAAGGTCCCCTACGACCTACAGAGACACCTGAAGATACCATGCCAACTGGTGCCCTCGCCAACAACATGCTCCGCATGGTTCAACGACAGACGTCGTTAAACGAGGAACATAATCGACGCTTGACGGATCTGGAGCGAACACGCCCATTGGTCAGACGTAGACGATCTCCTTCCCCAACACCTGACATAAGAGGAGGGAGTCCACGCCCTTCACATTCCAGATCCCCTCGGCACTCAGTAAGCGTCAGGTCTCCTAGCTACACCAAGAGATCACCTAGAAGGAGGTCACCCAGACGATCTCCTCCACGGCGATCCCCTCCAAGGAGAGCCCCACCAAGACACAACAGGTGACCTTGGTCTTCCTCTAGCTTCGAGGATAGCCGTGATGCCCGGAATGATCGTAACGCTTACGGTCCATTCACACGGCGCATCCGAGAAGCTCCTATCCCCCGCGGATTATAGAAGCCTCCCTAGATGGACTCATACGACGGGACGACGGATCCAGATGAGCACATAGAGAACATTGAGGCAGTTCTCACTTATCGATCGGTGCAAGGCGTCGCAAAGTGCAAGCTCTTCGTCACTACGCTACGACAGGGAGCAGTAACCTGGTTCAAGAACTTACCGAGAAACTCCATCGACTCATGGAGCGACCTCTGTGACGAGTTCACAACCCAATTCACTGCGTCAAGGACGCAACGAAAGACGGTGGCATCCCTCGAAGCCATCGTTCAAGGAAAAAACCAGCCTCTTCGAGACTACATCGAAACGTTCAACAAAGAAGCTGTGCAGGTAAGGGGTGTCGACAAAACTATGCAGCGGTACCTCATTGCCAAAGGTCTGCATGAAGGCACAGACATCAAGAAGGTTGTCCGTGTAGGTCGCCCAAGAACTCTCAACGAGTTCCTTGCGATCGCAAAGATCTACATCAGGTACGAAGAGGAGCTGTACGCGGACAGCCTCAACAAATCCAGGAAGGAAGAGCCTGTTGCTGAATCCTTTAGAAATCCCTTCCATGATAAAAAGAAGGGAGACAAAGTAGCTCGTGAAGGCAAACCACCTAACAGTCGCTTCACAGAGTATACACCCTTGGCCATGTCCAGGGAAAAGATCCTCGCTAAGATAGCGGTAGCCAATCTGACAGAAGCTGGTGTCAAGCCACCAAAGGCCCCGTCACAGGAGAGGAAGGGTTTCGACAAAACAAAGTACTGCTGATTCCACAAGTGCCACGGGCACGTGACTGACGATTGCATCCACCTGAAGGATGTTGGAACAAAATGTGTTTAACACTACCTCTTGAGAGTTTTGATGATAACAAGGTATTAAAAATTGTCAATTTGATATGCTAATATTTGTTCAAGTGTACACGATCATAGACAAAAATTTGAGATCATCATTAGGTTTTGGAAGAACAAAAAAAGAGCAAAGGAATCAACAAAAAGGAAGCTTAAAGCGTCTGAAGAGAACGGCTCCTGAAGTCAAAGTGCTCTTGAAGACAAAGTCCTCCTGAAGACAAAGTGCTCCTGAAGTGATGATGTCATCAGAAGCATCTCATCAAAAGCTTAAGATCACCAAAAGTTGTAGTTCATCAGAAGATGCAAAAATTAAAGCTTCAAAGGTTGTTCAATGGATTTAATCTCGTCTAAGCATTGCAGAAGACCAGAAGAGTGAAGCAACGGCTAATTCAAATGAACTTGAAGGCATTGGATGCTTGTTCGTTGAAGAGCGTTGACAAAGTACAATTGTACGAAGTGTACAACCACTACCTCCACTACTCAGTTTTTGTCTCTGCTACAAGACAAGAATAATAGCTCTTCCTGCAACGATGTTCCTACGGACTTGGAATGGATTTGAAATTGATCCTTCATAGGATAACAACCATATCAGGCAAAAGATCATTGGTGATTGATCAAAGCTTCAAACGACTCTTATCTTGATGTGCTGGCAATTCACAACGTCTCTTTCACTCCTTTATATAAAGGAGTGAAGACTTGAAGAATTGTAAGAGACTCACAACAATTTAAAAGCACCAAACCTCTGCTGAAATTGTTCTGCATCAAAAGTTCACTTAGAATTTCTTATCAAAGTTCATATCTTAGAAATTCTAGAGTCTTAAGAGTCTGCATCTGATTTGTATTGTGAACACCACTGATTGTATATCAAGTGTTCAACGTCAAACATTTTTCTTTGTAATTCTGTTTGATTAGAAGACTCTTGCAGTTGTGCTTGAGCATAGAAGTCTCTTGATTGTGTTCAGGAGCATAGGAAGTCTCTTGCAGTTGTGCTTGAGCATTTGAAGTCTCTTTCTAAGTTTAGCCGTGAGCATTTGTAATCAGATATTATATTTTAGTGAACTCTCCTTGAAAGTGCAAGGGGAAAAGACTACTTCTGGTTTGTGGATGGAACCTGTATAATTGCTTGTGTCTTTCTTCTTTCTCTCTCTCTATTTTATCCGCTGCATCTAGAATCTGAACATCACTTCAGAAGTTGTACTCTAACTGCTTCTGATCAGTGACTTCAGTAGGAGAAAACAAAGAAAAAGCTAACACAATTCAACCCTCCCCTGTAACACCCCGTTTTCCTAGCATAAAAATTTCTTTAAAATAAATAAATCAGAGTGAACACATAACGGAGCGTCACATTCTATAAAACATCTCAAGTAATGGATAAATAATAATTTATTCCTTCAGGAAAATAGTCATTTAAAAATATTCAAACATTGCAGCGAAAATCATTAAAATCATCACAAAAGTTTCTGGCACGCAGGCCTCATCAACGTCTCAGAAAATTCTCAACATAATCATAATCATGAAAGTCAAAATAAAAGAATACGCAAGGAACAGAGAAAACATAATCAAAGGTTCCCCATCCCGTTACGTATCAGAGCACCTAGACACAACCGAGGAAAGCCTCACACGACTGCACCTAATCTTGGTTACCTGCACTTGCCCACAAGGCGACAATTCCAACAGAAGGGGTGAGATTTCACATTCAATAAAAATAAGCATATAATACAAACAAAATGCATTTAACAACTTAATTTAGCTTCATTTAATAATGTTATCTCACATAATTATTCATTTACTACTTCACTTATCATCATAGACATCGTCATTAACTAATAATAGTCCTTCATATAAAGTTTCATCAACAACTCAAGGTTAAATAACAACGACACAACTTCAACTTAACAATGCAACTTAGACTTCTTATTCATCTTAGACCATCTCGACAAAATGCAACTACGACCTCTTAATCATGCAAGTGGTACCAACCAGGGCATCAAGCCCTCAACGTATAAGCGTAAATAGGCTCACAGGGCATCAAGCCCTCAACTTACAGGGCATCAAGCCCTCAACGTATAAGCGTAAATAGGCTCACAGGGCATCAAGCCCTCAACTTACAGGGCATCAAGCCCTCAACATAATATGTATAAATATACATTACAGGGCATCAAGCCCTCAACTTAAATGAGTATGCATGGACTCAACGTCTTACAACTTAAACAACTTAGACATCTCATATGACTCCAATAATTTGGATCAACATCTTACAATTTAAACAACTTAGACCAGCATTAACATCCTAATCACGACAGCAAGGCAGCACCATTAAATAATATGCAGCAAGTCAACATCAACAATAATCACCCAGTATAACCATTACAACTTCATATGAACATCTTTCACAATATATAAATCTGTCACATAATTCCAACTCTAAATCATCAATTAACTTCACTAAACAATGCACATTAAACCCTCGTGTTTATAGCTATACTAGTTTCTACTTATTGATTTTTCTATAACCCTATGACATCTTGACAACAAGTTCAGTCCTAACAGTCCTAATACAATTAAAGGTAAGCTCATGATATAATATTCTTAATTCGTCACATAACTTCATAAATTCATATAAAATTATTCGCAAGGTGTTTTTGTGTCAAACCAACGTCATTGGAAAGAAAATTCAACTATCTACAACTTTCGCGTTTACAACTAAGGCCAATTCTGTACCGATCAATACCAGTTTTTATTTCAAATTCGGGTACAGAAACTGAAATTTCACTGTGACCTACGTGTAGTAATTTGACGATAACTTAAGTTCTAAGAATGATTTTGAAGTCCAACCAAAGCCATTAGAAAGCTAACATTTTTGTCTACAACTTTTGTGTTTACACCTAAGACAAATTCTGTACCTATCAGTACCAGTTTTTATTTCAAATTCAGGTACAGAGTGGAAGCGAAAAGTTGTGCTGAAATCTCATGAAAATTACTGTGACCTACGTGTAGTATTTTGACCATAACTTAAGTTATAAGAATGATTTTGAAGTCAAACCAAATCCATTAAAACGATAACACAATTATCTACAACTTTCATGTTTACACCAAAACCCAGTTCAAAACAGAAATGTGTGAAAAAGGCGCAAGAACATGAAACAGGAGATGCTGTCACTGTGCAGCTCTCGGGAAAAGTGAGATTCTCCACCCAAAAACTTCGTTTTAACTCCGATTTTCACCAAACTTGACCCTATAGTTCACTCTTACATAACCTAACTTAATACAACACAAAACACAGAAATCCAACTCCAATTCATGCCCAATTCGTTAGCTCTATTCATCATCAATTATTCTTTTTACCAACAACCCTATTCTTTCTAAACTCTATCATTCTCAACAATTCTGACACCAATCATTACAGAATAATCAAGCAGCATTCCATACATTAAAATTAACAGTAACAACACACAATTCATCAGTTTTCGTGGGAATTCACAAATTAAACCCTAAACTCATTTCTACCTATTTTCTCATGAACCACTAATCAAACATGAAGAATTAAGCCCTTAATTAGAGAAATGAAACCCCACCCTTACCTTAGTATTGACGATCGGCGGTCTCTCTCCCTCTTGGTTCTCTCTTCTCTTGTTTTCTCCCTTTTTCTCCAAAAGCAGTTTCACGTAAAAACTTTTCTAAACCTAGTTTCCTCCTTATATCTTTCCTCAATCCACTTTATCTTATTTTCTCTATTTTCACTAAACTCTTGTAAATTCCAAAACAGCCCCACATCTCAATATTTATATTATTTTCAAATCTTATTCTAGTAAATAATAAAATAAGTCTTTAAATAAAATATCAACACATCACATAATCGTATAAAATCACATAAATCATCAAAGTGGACTCTAAACTCTATAGAATAATTAAATAATTAAAGAAGGCGTTAAACACACCCCCCCCCCCCTTTCTTGTGTCTTACTCCCCTTCAATTGGTATCAGAGCCTTGGTTCTAGTGATAACACTTAACAGTGTAACAGTCCAAGATCTGATAAAAACATGTTTGTTGAATCATCTGTTTCTGGTTCTGGTGGTAATCATAATGTTGTACCTTATGATTATAGTGATAAGAAAGCTGACTTAGCAAAAGTTCCAAAGTTCAATGGATTTCCTGAAGAGTTCTCTTGGTGGAAAACCAACTTCTACAGTTATATCATGGGCTTAGATGAAGAATTATGGGCTATTCTGGAAGATGGAGTTGGTGACTTGGATCTGGATGAAGAAGGAGTTGTTGTTGATAGAAAGAAACATACTCCTTCTTAAAAGAAGATGTACAAGAAACATCACAAGATCAGAGGATCACTTGTTCTTGCTATACCTCGTGCAGAGTATAGTAAGATGAGTGATAAATCTACTGCAAAAGCTATGTTTGCTTCTCTCTGTGCAAACTATGAAGGTACCAAGAAGGTTAGAGAAGCTAAAGCACTTATGCTTGTTCATCAGTATGAGTTGTTCAAGATGAAGGATGATGAAAGTATTGAGGAGATGTACTCAAGATTTCAAACCTTAGTCTCTCGACTACAAATCCTGAAGAAAAGCTATATTGCTTCTGATCATGTGAGCAAGATACTAAGAAGCCTGCCTGCAAGATGGAGATCAAGGGTTACTGCTATTGAGGAAGCTAAAGATCTAAACACTCTGAGTGTTGAAGATCTTGTCAGCTCTCTCAAAGTTCATGAGATAAGTCTTAATGAACATGAGCGTGCTAAGAAGAGTAAATCTATTGCTCTATCATCTAAAGGGAAGTCATCAAAAGCTAAGTCATAGAATCTAAAGAAGAATCACCTAATGGAGATTCTGATAAAGATCATGCTGAGATGATGGCTATGCTTTCCAACAGGATGCAGTATCTGGCCAAGAAGAACAAGAAGTTCTTGAGCAGAAGAAGTGGTTACAAAGGCTCCAAGAAAGAAGATCAAAAGGGTTGCTTTAACTTCAAGAAGCCTGGACATTTCATTGTTGATTGCCCTGATCTTCATAAGGAGAAATCAAAGGACAAGTATAAGAAGTCAACTTTCAAATGAAACAAGATCAAGAAGCAGATCAAGTAGAGTTTGATGGCAACATGGGAAAATTTAGACAGTGAATCTGAATCTGATGAGGATGATGCTGATGAAGATGCAAAGGTAGTTGTTGGGTTAGTGGCTACAGTAACTTCAGAAGCTGAACCAGAATCAGATTTAGAAGAAGAAAATGAGGTATATTCTAAAATTCCCAAAGAAGAACTTATTGAGTCTCTTAAAGAGCTCCTTACACATTTTGAACTGAGAACCAATGAGTTGAAATATTTAAAAGAAAAATATGTTTATTTAATGAAACAACAAGAATCAACTCTATTGGATCTGAAAGCTTCTGACGAAGGACAAAGAGGCTTTGAATTCATTTGCAAAACTTATGAAGAGAAGCTCAAGTTCTTATGTCAGAAGCTACAAGAAAAGTGTAATGGAAAACCTTTAAGCAACCATGAAATTGCTCTTGAAGATTTTATTATGTCTGGTATTGACAGAAGCAGAGTTGCTTCTATGATTTACAACATTTACAAAAACAATGGCAAAGGGATTGGATTTTCAGAAGAAATATCTAATGAAACCAATCTTAAAGCATGTTGTGAATGTATCAAGGAAGGGTTGAAAACCTTCTTTGTACTTGAAGGTGTTAAAGTTGAAACTGTGGTTCAGTCAGAACCTGAAACTTCTAGCTCTAAGGCTAAGATTACTTCAAAGCCAAAGAACTCTAAGTCTAAGGATATGACATATTATGATTCTAAGATCTCAAAGATCAAGATTCTGACGAGATCAGAACCTGTTCCTCACCCTCATAATGAAAGAAGGAGGAAATGTGAAGTTTGGAGGCAACCAGTCTGGCAAGATCATTAGTACAGGAACTATTGGTAACTCCTCTATCTCTATTAATAATGTATGGTTGGTAGATGGTCTTGAACATAACCTTTTGAGTATTAGTCAGTTTTGTGACAATGGTTATGATGTGATGTTTGAAAAGACCAACTGCACAATAATCAACAAAGATAACAAATCCATTGTGTTCAAAGGAAAGAGAGTAGAGAATATCTATAAAATCAATTTCTCTGAACTGGTTGATCAGAAGGTAATCTGTCTTCTATCAATGAATGATAAGAAGTGGGTATGGCACAGAAGGTTAGGACATGCTAACTGGAGGTTAATCACTAAGCTTAGTAAGTTACAACTTGTCAAAAGCTTACCTATTATAGACTATCATTCAGATGCACTTTGTGGTTCATGCTAGAAAGGGAAGATTGTGAAATCATCTTTTAAAGCTAAAGACACTGTCTCAACCTCCAGACCTTTAAAACTGCTTCATATTGATTTATTTGGACCAGTTAATACTGCATCTTTATATGGAAGAAAATATGGATTAGTCATTGTTGATGATTACAGCAGATGGACTTGGGTAAAATTCTTGAGAAGCAAAGATAATGCATATGATGTATTCAGTAACTTCTGCACTCAAATACAGTCTGAAAAAGAAATAAAAATTTTGAAAGTCAGAAGTGATCATGGTGAAGAATTTGAAAATGAGCCATTTGAAACTTTTTGTGAAAAACATGAGATTGTCCATGAATTTTCTTCTTCTAGAACTCCACAACAAAATGGGGTTGTAGAGAGAAAGAATATAACTTTACAAGAAATGGCAAGAACCATGATTCACAAAAACAATTTGGCTAAACATTTCTGGGCAGAAGCAATGAATACAACATGTTATGTTCAAAATAGGATCTATATCAGACCTATCTTGGAGAAAACTGCATATGAACTCTTTAAGGGAAGAAGACCCAATATATCTTACTTTCATCAATTTGGATGTACATGTTACATTTTAAATAATAAGCTCTACCTAAAGAAATTTGATGCCAATTCCCAAAGAGGAATCTTCTTAGGTTACTCTGAAAGGTCAAAGGCATACAGAGTGTATAATTTAGAGACACTCTGTGTTGAAGAATATATGCACGTTAAATTTGATGACAAAGAGCCTGGAAGTGAAACTATAGAGCAAGATGAAAGTTTTGCAGACGTACAAGATACTGAAGATACTTCAGAACCATATCAGATTGAAGAATCTGAAGACAGTCCAGAAGCTGAACCAACTTCAGAAGCTCAAGATGAAGTAGCTTCTGATGAAGCTCATGATGGCTCTCAACAAGCAAATCCATCAAAGAATACATTCAAGTACAAAATTTCACATCCTAAGGATCAAATCATTGGAAACAAAGGCAGTCCCAGAAGAACAAGATCATACTTTAGAAAATAAGAGTCTATGATAGGACTACTATCAGTGATTGAACCTGCTACAGTTGATGAAGCACTTTCAGATAATTGATGGATATTGGCTATGCAAGAAGAGCTCAATCAGTTTCAAAGAAATGATGTGTAGGATCTGATACCCAAACCTCCTCAGAAGAACATTATTGGAACAAAATGGGTATTCAGAAACAAGCTGAATGAACAAGGTGAGGTAACCAGAAACAAAGCTAGACTTGTTGCACAAGGTTATAGTCAACAAGAAAGCATTGATTACACTGAAACATTTGCTCCAGTTGCAAGATTGGAAGCAATCAGGTTAGTTCTATCCTATGTAGTCAATCATGGCATAATACTATATCAAATGGATGTCAAGAGTGCATTTCTAAATGGTGTCATAGAAGAAGAAGTGTATGTCAAGCAACCTCCTGGTTTTGAGGATCTTAAGCATCCTGACCATGTTTATAAACTTAAGAAATCACTATATGGTTTGGAACAAGCTCCCAGAGCTTGGTATGATAGACTAAGTAATTTCATGATTAAAAATGATTTTAAAAGAGGTCAAGTTGACACAACACTCTTCAGAAGGACTCTTAAGAAAGACATTCTTGTTGTGCAAATATATGTTGATGATATAATATTTGGTTCTACTAATGCATCTCTTTGCAAGGAATTCTCTAAGTTAATGCAGGATGAATTTGAAATGAGCATGATGGAAGAATTGAAGTTCTTCCTTGGCATTCAAATCAATCAATGTAAAGATGGAGTATATGTTCATCAAACAAAGTACACAAAGGAGCTTCTGAAGAAATTCAAACTAGAAGATTGTAAAGTGATGAACACTCCAATGCATCCAACCTGCACCTTAAGCAAAGAAGATACTGGATAAAAAGTAAATCATAAGCTGTATAGAGGTATGATTGGTTCTCTATTATACCTCACTGCATCTAGGCCAGATATTTTATTTAGTGTATGCTTGTGTGCAAGATTCCAGTCAGATCCTAGAGAATCTCATTTAACAGCTATTAAGAGAATCTTCAGGTATCTAAAAGGAACAACTAATTTTGGACTCCTTTATAGGAAATCCCTATATTATCAATTGGTTGGATTATGTGATGTTGACTATGCAGGTGACAGGATTGAAAGAAAAACAACCAATGGCAACTGCCAGTTCCTAGGAGAGAATCTGATATCTTGGGCTAGCAAAAGACAAGCAACTATTGCTATGTCTACAGCAGAAGCAGAATACATCTCAGCTGAGAGTTGTTGTACACAACTACTCTGGATGAAACATCAATTGGAAGATTATCTGATTAATGCTAACAATATTCCCATTTATTGTGATGATACTGCTGCTATTTGTTTGTTAAAGAATCCAATTCTTCATTCAAGAGCCAAGCATATTGAAATCAAACACCATTTTATTAGAGATTATGTTCAAAAAGGGATCCTAGTTATACAATTCATTGATACTGAACATCAATGGGTTGATATATTCACTAAACCTTTAACTATGGAAAGATTTGATTTTATAAAGAAAAATTTGAACATGCACTTTGTGTCTGATTAAAATTGCTTGCTCCTGAACTAGAAGTTAGGTTCTGAAGTTAGTTCAGAAGCTATGGTCCATCAGAAGCTCTTAACCGAGGTTCTGAGTAAAATGTGCTTTTGAAGATGACATTAGCACTTTAACTTTAGAAGCTGGATTTTGTGCTTCTGAATAGCAGAGCTAGTGGAAATGTTGGAGTTGCCTTCTTGCAACACCTGTCCCACTAACTTGACAGCGCATCTGAAGTTATCTGACATGGCTTATTTGCATTGGTGTATAACTTAAAAGGGTTATGATGATTCTAAGCTTTGAATGTACTTTCTCGCGCCCCCAATTGTCATTAATGTTGTGTTTGTTTGTCCCGTCTGAATTGCAATCGTTTGTTTTTACTCAAAACACTTAGAAAAATCACACACTACTCACTTCACAGCCTACACTTTCTTTTCTCAACTGTTCTCTGCGAAGCAAAACTCCTTCTCCTCAATCAAAACCTAGAACCCTAAAAATCTCATCATCATCAGTGGCATCATCAAGCTCAGTTCCAGAATCGACTATGCAAGAAATAACACAAGGAACGTCTACTCAATAGGAAACTCTTGCATATGAGATTAAAGGAAGAACCATGTCTTTGGAAGAATGAGAGTTAACAGTACAAGTGGAAAGCCCAGTTGATTTCACTTCTCTGGCTTATCATGGCTGCAATATCAAGGAATTCTACGAAGCTCAGGACCTCTTACACTACTTTGATATGCTTAATGGTCCAACCTATGTGAATATCATAAGGCACTTCTAGGTAAGAGCCTCTGTTTATGATAAACATGCTGCTAAACTGGAAATGGAAGAAAAAGTACTTATTGACCCCTCTTTGGCTGGGAAATCAAGAGAAGAAATGGGTATGGAACCTTTCGTTGATACTGAGATCATATCAAGTATCATGGGTGTACTAGTCTTCATCTCTCAAGAGATTATAGCTTATGTGATTAGAAGAGCTTTTTTAGGAAGTTTCAAGGATGGATTAGATAATAACAAGAAAAGTCCATGGAATGAGATTTTAAATCAAATCATGTACAACAGCAAGAAGAAAGGTGCCTATAATGACTTGAGCATGGAGAAGAAGATGCTCCTGAAGATACATAATGAGAATCTTCTGCCTAAGGGAAGAGGTTCTGATCAACCCTCTTTGGAACATAGGGTATTTCTTCTCTACTTCATCAAGAAAGAAAAAGCAAATGTACCCAAATACATCTTCAAACACATGATCAAGGCTTTGAAAGAAAGTTAGACAATCAAGAGATCATGGATTCCCTATGCCAGACTAATCTTAGAGATTCTCCATCCAGGAGGATTTCTGAAGGCTTTGAGTGAAACAAGAGGTTTCACAGATCAGCAGTTGGGTACAGTAACAGGGAAAATCATCAATGGAATTACCTTGAGAAACATGACTCTAATCAAGAAATATGCTTACAAGAAATTGAAAACAGACTTGAAGGAATCCAGAACCATATCAAATCTTATGGAAGGATTTCCCCCAATTTGCAAACAAGATCCTCTTGATGTTCAACTGTACTTCATACACGATCATCAGCAAAGCACTAGAGAGAATATCCAACTGGAGGATATACCAGATCAGATGTATGGTGGTGCTCTACTAGTAGCAAAGAGCAGGAAGTCAAAGAGAAAGCCAATTTCAGAAGATGAGTATTTGGAAGAAGCTTCTGAGCAACCTGCAAAGAAAGACAAAGCAGCTGAAGCAACTCGTTCTGCTCTATCTACAATACAAGAAGAAGTTTAGGATCTGGAACCTGTTAAGGTTCTGGACAAAAGAACCAGAAGTGGTAAGGAAGTTGTGCCTTCACCACTTCAACCTAGTCAACCCTCCATTCCTAAAAGGAAAAGGAAACCAGTTGTCAGGAAACTTAAGATTGCCTCTGAAGAAGAAGAAGATGATGATGTTGCTGTTCAGAAGGCATTAAAGCTGGCTAGAGAAATTGAGATACCTGCTGAGGTTCTGGCTAGAGAATCTACAGTTGAAGCTGCTCAACTGGGATTGGAAATCACTGAAAACCTATAGCAAATGGCAGTGGCTGTTGATTTGATGGAAGCTACTGAGGTTGTTCATGAGGAAGCAAGATATTCAGAAGCTCTTGATGCTTCAAAAGCTCCTGAAGGTAACTCTAATTCTCACACTCTTGCTGAAATTATTACAGTTGAATCTAGTTCAGCCTCTCTATCATCATCCTCATCAACATCATCTGATACAGATGATGTACCCCTAAACAAAGTTTACAACAACCTCAATAAAGATTTATCCCCATCACCATCAACTAAAACCTCTAAAAAGCCAGATTATGGTACATTTGTGCCAATGTATCCCTCTGTTGAAAAGAGGTTAATTGATTTGCAACAAAGAAGAATTGATGCTTGCATTCATCTACCTGCTGATCATCCCCAACAACCACCCGTGATTGAGGCTATTCAATCTATTCCTGCTGATGCAGAGGGTGCTGATGATCACATAGGGACAGAGTCTGCAAACATCAATGTATCATCAGCTCACCTTACTTCTCCAACACAAACAACTCCAACAAAAGAAACATCTGAACCATCAATAATACAAAACCTTGTACATCACTATTCAGGTGAACTACCTGAGTATGAGACCAACTTAGAAAAAGTCTCTAACACAGCTTCTGATGAAGCTATGACAGAAAGCCCCCAACAACATGAACCAAACCAAGAAATGGCCTCAATAACTAACCTTGACTCTGTTCTTATCCCTGAACCTGTTCCTGAACAAAATGTTCCTAAACTAGTTGTTCCGGAACAACCTGCATCTGAACTATCTATTCTTGAACAAATTATCATTGACCAATCTTCTGCAGCCAACACCATTCTTGAACCAGAAATAACCACAAATGACCAACCCTCATCATCCAACCTTGCTCTTCAAACCAGTGCTCCTGCTAGACCTAAAAATATCCCTTCTCCACCCACATTGTTTCTAGATTCTATTATTTTGGCGAATGTGTGTGAGAATATATTCCAGGAGCTGAACAAATTGATTCAAGCTAGAAACAACTGATTCATGAAGACAACTATGTTAAGCAGTGGAGAAGATTGAGAGAAAGGGTAGATTTTGTCTTGACAGAACTGCAAAGATCCTCATTTGATGCCCAACACGCTGCCCAGAACAAGCTTCAGGACTGGTTAAGAGGTATTATGAATGATATGCAAGAAGTACCAGTCAACAGAATTCTTGTGAAGACTGCTTTGTGCTTAACTGGAAGAAGTGTTATTCCCAACTGTGTTCATCCAAAGGAACTAAATCTAGACTGGTTGAACAAGATTAACTTCAAGTCAGCCTCTACAGATCTCGAACAACTGCAAAGAAACACAGTTCTGGAAAGGGAAAACAAACAGTTGAGGAAAGAGCTTCTAGAGCAGAAACTACTTCTATTGGAATACAAGACTGCTACTGAAGCCAAGCTGGAAGAAGCAAGAATAAGGGAAGAGAAGTTGATTAGAAGAAATGAAGAATTCAAGCAAGATGGGAGATGTTTCAAAAACAAGCCCAACCCTTCTTGCACACCATTTTAGCTTGTTTTTATTTCCATTATTTGTATATCTTTAAATATTGTTTCTAAACTTGTTTATGCTTCTGAATTACTGTTTGATCTATGTGCTTCTAAACAATTCATGCTTATGAATATAAACTCCTTTTGAACTTCATTTTATTGTATAAGATTATCATTAGGTTCTAGAAGAACAAAAAAAGAGCAAAGGAATCAACAAAAAGGAAGCTTAAAGCTTCTGAAGAGAACGGCTCTTGAAGTCAAAGTTCTCCTGAAGACAAAGTGCTCCTGAAGTCAAAGTGCTCCTGAAGACAAAGTGCTCCTGAAGTGATGACGTCATCAGAAGGTAGTTCATCAGAAGCATCTCATCAAAAGCTGAAGATCACTAGAAGTTGTAGTTCATTAGAAGATCCAAAACTTAAAGCTTCAAAGGTTGTTCAATGGATTTAATCTCGTCTAAGCATTGCAGAAGATCAGAAGAGTGAAGCAACGGCTAATTCAAATAGACTTAAAGGCATTGGATGCTTGTTCTTTGAAGAGCGTTGACAAAGTACAATTGTACGAAGTGTACAACCACTACCTCCACTACTCAGTTTTTGTCTCTGCTACAAGACAAGAATAACAGCTCTGCCTGCAACAATGTTCCTACAGACTTGGAATGGATTTGAAATTGATCCTTCATAGGACAAAAACCATATCAGGCAAAAGATCATTGGTGATTGATCAAAGCTTCAAACGACTCTTATCTTGATGCGCTGGCAATTCACAACGTCTCTTTCACACCGATATATAAAGGAGTGAAGACTTGAAGAATTGTAAGAGACTCACAACAATTTAAAAGTGCCAAACCTTTGCTGAAATTGTTCTGCATCAAAAGTTCACTTAGAATTTCTTATCAAAGTTCATATCTTAGAAATTCTAGAGTCTTAAGAGTCTGTATCTGATTTGTACTGTGAACACCACTGATTGTATATCAAGTGTTCAACGTCAAACATTTTTCTTTGTAATTCTGTTTGATTAGAAGTCTCTTGCAGTTGTGCTTGAGCATAGAAGTCTCTTGATTGTGTTCAGGAGCATAGGAAGTCTCTTGCAGTTGTGCTTGAGCATTTGAAGTCTCTTGCTAAGTTTAGCAGTGAGCATTTGTAATCAGATATTACATTATAGTGAACTCTCCTTGGAAGTGCAAGGGGGACAGGACTACTTCTGGTTTTTGGAAGGAACTTGTATAATTGCTTATGTCTTTCTACTTTCTCTCTCTCTGCTTTATCCGCTGCATCTAGAATCTGAACATCACTTCAGAAGTTGTACTCTAACTGTTTCTTATCAGTGACTTTAGTAGGAGAAAACGAAGAAAAAGCTAACACAATTCTACCCCCCCTTCTTGTGTTTTTCTCACCTTCAAAGGATGCAGTCAAACTCCTCATCCAACGAGGATGACTCAAGTAGTTCGTCAAGAACCCCGAGTCGAAAAGACAGATCGTCGAGCTCATCACCGATGGCACCACAGCGGACAAGATAGTGGTTATGTTCGTCAAACAGTTTGGCGATTTCCCTACTAACGTGGAAATCGTGCCTTATTCATGCACATGGGAACAGTTCCCCTCTGCCACCGTCATCACCGGAGGAACGCTGAACATTTCCATGGGAAGCATGAAAATAAAATTTGAATAGCTCATGAGTGTCAACTTGCTGGTCCCCTCCGACTCCAACATCGGAGGAAGACCACCCTTGGCATTCCACGACTCCGAACTTCCTGGTGGGGCTTCAAATTTAGCCATTGCTTTGCTCGTGCGAGCATCAATGGCCAACACAGATGTCCGTCGAGTCCTGATTGACACAGGGGCCTCATGCGACATCATGTACACCATCCTATTCAAAATTCTTCAGCTAACGGAGAAAAACCTTTCTCCCTATGTTGGAAGTGAACGCTATGGCTTCAATGGTTCGTCTATGCAACCTTGGGGTTACGTTCAACTGATGGTCACCTTCGACGAGGAGGAGGCTAAGAAAACAATAACGGTCCCATTCCTGGTGATCGACTGTCCTTCTCTTTATAATTGCATTATAGGGAGGACCGACAGTCAGATATACAGTTAGAGGGGCTTACCGAACTCTTACAGACGAGATGGCTCAATTACAAAAAGTTGCAGCGGTACCGGCAGCTCTTCTTTGGAGGAAACATGTTCCTCTAAAGGTCCCTATCTTTGGCTAGCGCCTTTTTCAGAATCGATTGCCTACGAAGGTTAATTTATTTCGAAGGGGGATTATTCAGCATGAGGCTCAACTGTGTGTTTCTTGTTGTGGGATGATCGAGCCAGATGTGCATTTATTTTTGTCCTGTAGTGTTTTCAGTGAGGTTTGGCAACTTGTCCGACAATGGTTGGGTGTTCATTCAGTAGATCCTGCAACCATCGTTGATCACTTTATTCAGTTTGGTTCTTCGTCTGGCTTTGCAAAATCACGGCGTTCTATCATACATTTAATCTAGTTTGCAAGCTCTTGGGTCCTTTAGCGGGAAAGGAATGCTAGAATTTTCCGTGCTAAAGAGAGTACACCTATTCAGCTATTGGAAAATATCCAGCTCCTATCCTTTTGGTGGTATAAAACTCATTTTGTTGTTTATTACTACAAATTTCACGATTGGTGTCAGAACCCATTTTTATGTTTGGGGACTGGCTAATTGTTTTATTTCCTTATGAGACTCGATTGTAATTATTGTCTATCCTCATCAGTACACCTTGTGCTGGAAGGATAGGCCAGTAGTTTAATTTTATCCCATTTTAATTTGTTAAAAAAAAGACTTCAAAGAAACTACACTAGATTTTACACTAATCCCAATACACAAAATCCTTACTTTTTTAAGGACAAAATCCCTACTTTTACCCTCACTACAATTTTTATGGCGATTCACACCACTTTACAAATATTTGTAACTTTTCCCCTAAAAAAGGGCATCATTACAGTCCAACTAAATGCACTAAAATGTTGTTTATTATATAGTTAGTGTAAATATGACGATGATAACAACAAGAAGTCAACAACAACTATAATGTATTAATATTATAAGAATAATACTAATAGATACTCTAAAGGAACATTTTATTTTAGGGACTCTACTCTAAAGGTATATGTTAAAAAACTTAAAAGTAAAAATTATGTCTTGAAAATTATATCAATTTAATTCTAAAAAAGTTTTAAATTAATGTTTTTATATCAAATATTTACCATTTATTAAATTTCTAACGTATGTGATTAGACCATATGTTAACAACATGACCTTAATCCTTAAAAAAAAACATGACCTTAATAATAATAATAATAAGGGTTTTTTAACCTGTGTAAGATTACACGGATAAGGAGTGATTAGTGCATCATTTTATGGGTGTCTCTAAATCTTATTAATTGTGGATTTTTCTTCAAAATTGATTTTTTTTCTTCTTCTCTCCTCTCTTAACTATTGCAGTTCTGGTACATGCCACCAAATACAAAGAGAGTTAAAAGTTAAGTTCTACAAACACACTAAAACTAAACGTTTTATTCTTCTCTCATGTTACTTTCTCCTTCAAATTTGGAAAAGTTTATCAAGGATATTGGAAGTAAAAGAGGACCACACATTTGTACTCATATAGTTGTTGTTGTTGTTTTTTTTCACGATAGATATGTTGATTAACTAGTTTTTTTTGTTCACTTAAGTTAATTAGTTTTGAAAAAACCCATAAAAAATTAAGATCCCTCAAACTGCACTAACAAAACATACTTTTACATTTCTTTCGTCAATATAACTTAAGTGAACAAAAAAAAACTAGTTAATCAACATATGTGTCGTGAAAAATACCAACAACAACTCATAATTAATAAAGTTTTAGAGACACTCATAAAGTAGTGCATTAATCACTCTTTATCCTGTGCAATCTTGCACAGGTTAGAAAAACTCATAATAATAAGGGTTAATTAAGTAAATGGTCCCTATAAATATTCAAAATTTTGTTTTTAGTCTCTACAAAATAAAATCACACTTTTTAATCCTTGTGACATTTTTCTTTAGCATTTTGGGAACCAAAAATGCTGACGTAAATTTTTTACAGGGACTTAAAATGGTGACGGAAAGTTTTACAGTGACTAAAAATGCTCACGGTAAATTTTACAGGGACTAAAAAGTGTGATTTTATCTTGTATGTACTAAAAATGAAATTCTGAATATTTATAGATACCAATTACTTAATTAACCCTAATAATAATAATAATAATAATAATAATAATAATAATAATAATAATAATAATAATAATAATAATAATAATAATAATAGTAATAATGACCGGTGGCGTATGCTCTTACATCATATGTATGTACTCTTTATTACGTTTAATTAATGAGTAATGATACATTGACCATCCTATATGGTAACTTTCCATTGTACATCTTTGTATGACATTTGTTTAGTGGATAAGAGAGAAATGAATTGATAAAAAAGAAGAAAAATATAAATAAAAATATCACATAAAATGGTATATCAGTGGTATGGAAAAAAAAATAAAAAATAAAAGGTGTTAACCCATAATTATCCTTAATTTAACGGTTGAAACACAAACAAAGAGAATTTGCTAACTTTTGCTTCTTATGACAACCATGAATTATGTAGCACACTTATATATGAATTCTGCTCTTCTCCCAGCAAGTTTTGCTTCCACTCAACCAAACTGATCAAAATACTCATGCGTTAGTTAACTAACGCAAGTGTAAAATTAACATGATTTAAAATTTCGTTTGTTTTACACATGCGTGACTTAAGTTACGCCGCGTGAGTTAACTCACGCAGGAATTAACACTTGCATGAATTAACATCTGGTATAAAATTAACATGAGTTAATTCACGGAGGGATATTTTAATCAGTTTGACTGGATGGGAGCGAAACATGCCGGTAGAAGAGCAGAATTCCTTATATATTACTATAGACTTGTGAGCCAAACAAACTTTTATTGTAGTTCATTCAAATGGCAAAATTAACCCACATAGCTGTTATTCCAAGTCCTGGCTTCAGCCACTTAGTGCCAATAGTAGAATTTGCCAAAAGATTAGTCACATACCACTCAAATTTCCACATCACTTGCATAATTTCCTCACTTGGGTCACAACCAGATTCTTCAAAAGCATATCTTCAAACAATACCACAAAACATCAACTCAATCTTTCTTCCACCAATCAACAAACAAGACTTACCTCAAGGAGTATACCCTGTAATCTCAATTCAACAGACTCTTACTCTCTCTCTACCATCAATCCATCAAGCTTTGAAATCTTTGAGTTCAAAAGCACCTTTAGTTACTATAATTGCTGATATTTTTGCACTAGAAACACTAGATTTTGCAAAAGAGTTCAACTCTTTGTTTTATCTTTACTTCCCATCTTCAGCTTTTGTACTTTCACTTGTTTTACTTATGCCCAAACTTGATGAAGAGTTTTCATGTCAATACAAGGATTTACAAGAACCTATTAAGTTATAAGGATGTTTACCTACCAGTGGTATTGACCTTCAAACACCAACAAAAGATAGATCAAATGTAGCTTACAAAATGTTTCTTCAACGTGCAAAAAATATGAATTTGGTTGATGGAATTTCGTTTAATAGCTTCTTAGAATTAGAAATAAGTGCTATAAAACCTTTGGTACATAGGGGTCATGGAAAAATTGGTTTTTATCCTGTGGGACCTATTACACAAACAGGGTCAAGTAACAATGATGTTGTTGCCGATGAACATGAATGTTTGAAATGGTTGAAAAATCAACCACAATTCTGTTTTGTATGTTTCTTTTGGAAGTGGTGGAACACTTTCTCAAACACAGATCAATCAGCTAGCTTTTGGTTTGGAATTGAGAGAGCACCAAGCGATTCAGTTAGTGCTGCTTATCTTGAAACTACAAGTGAAGATCCTTTGAAATTTTTACCTAAAGGGTTTTTAGAAAGAACAAAAGAAAAATGCTTGATTTTGCCATCATGGGCTCCTCAAGTTGAAATACTTGAGCAAAATTCAGTTGGTGGATTTTTAAGTCATTGTGGTTGGAATTCAGTTTTGAATAGTATACAAGAGGGGGTGCCAATAGTAGCTTGGCCATTGTTTGCAGAACAAGCAATGAATGCAGTTATGTTAAGTGATGGTCTTAAAGTGGCTTTAAGGTTGAAATTTGAAGATGATGAGATTGTGGAAAAGGAGAAAATTGCAAATATGATTAAGTTTTTATGGAAGGGGAAGAAGGTAAGGCAATGCGTGAAAGAATGAAGAGTTTAAAAGATTCTGCTGCTAATGCGCTGAAAGACGGTGGTTCTTCAATGCGACTCTATCTCACTTGGCTAGTCAATGGGAAAATTTTGGGGGGACCTAGGAAAAGAAATATTGTTATTACTTGCCAAACGACCAAGATTATAATACTCAGCATCCTGCTATTTGCATTCCTGCCACTCCACCAATTCTGCTTATTCGGCATCCTACTGAATAATTTGTTCTTCAACACAAATATGATTAGATACTTTAAAATGAATGACTCTGGATGTTTTGAAGTTGTTTGTGTATTGAAGAAATATTGTGAGATCATTATCACTTTTTAATGAAGAAATGTATTATGAAAAAAATAAGAAAATAAGCATGGTGAGTCGTGACACATGTCTGACCCTTTTTTTTAAGGAGCACATGTGTGACACTTGCCCTATATGCAATGCAGCTATATATGTGTGCAATGCCATCGATAGCAACCTATAGAAAGAAAACAAAAATGTGGTGCGCTTAAACTCTGGCATACGTGAAGTATTCGAATAAATCCCACTATTAATGAGTGATATTTGTATAATTAATACTAGACAACTTTGATGATAATTAATTTTCTCTTTTTGTGATTGGACAAAAACAATAGAGAGAGAAAGAAGAAGAGAGAGAATAAAAACTCATGTGAGTATAAAAGAGATGATTGTTTAAAAAATTATCAAAAAATAGTTGTACAAATATCATTTCTCTTTAATGTATTGTACTCAACTACATCCTATATTGTTTTTACATAAGTGGTTTTTCTAAAATTTTAACGCATAACATTTCAGTTACATGACAATAATTTTAAAGTCCAAACTTCATCTTAAACAATAGAAACTTTAGAAACAATATTTTCTCCTAACAATTATTTTTTTTATATGCACTCTGAACTAATTTGGTGAGGAATCCCACCGGACAGCCAAATGAAAGATATAGTAAAAATATCTTCATCACCGGCTTTACTTAAAATAATATAAAATTCCTGGTCAAAGTTGGCTTGCATACAGGCCATAAATAGAATCACATATGCATAAACCAACCAAACCAATATCCCTGAAAAAACTTTGCACCAAAATTTCAATTCCTATTCCATGGCCAAAACAATCCATATAGCAGCAATTTCAATCCCAGCATTCAGCCACCAAGCATCAATTATAGAATTTTGCAAGAAACTCATTCATCATCATAATCACTTCCACATAACCATCATCTTCCCAACCATAGATTCACCTCTCCCAACAACCCTCACACTACTCAAATCACTTCCTTCAAATATTACCTACACTTTCCTCCCTCCAATCAACAAAAAATCTCTCCCACAAAATCTCTCTCCAGCAGTCCAAATCCAACTAGCAGTATCACAATCCATGCCATCTTTCCATACCACTATCTCTTCACTATGTTCATCATCAACAACACCACCACTTGTTGCTTTAATCACTGATCCGTTCGCAAACGAATCGCTCGAAGTAGCAAAAGAATTCAAGCTTTTATCTTACATATATTTCCCTCCTTCAGCAATGACACTCACACTTTTCATCCATTTTCCAAAACTTCATGAAGAAATTTCATGTGAATTTAGAGATCACAGTGAAGCTATTCAAATTCCAGGTTGTGTACCTATTCATGGAATTGATTTACCTGAACATTTTCAAGATCGGTCTAGTCTTGCTTATGATTTAATTCTCCAACGTTGCAAAAGATTCAATCTTGCTGATGGGTTTTTGGTTAACAGTTTCTTGAAAATGGAGGCAAATACAATGAAAGCCTTAGAAGAACATAATGATTCTGTTTTTCTTGTGGGACCCGTTATTCAAAATGGGACAGATAATGAAACAAAAGTTTCAGATTCAGATTTAGAATGTTTGAAGTGGTTGAAAAATCAAAGTACTAATTCTGTTTTGTATGTTTCATTTGGAAGTGGTGGAACACTTTCTCAAGAACAAATTAATGAGTTAGCTTTTGGGTTGGAATTAAGTGGTCAAAAGTTTTTATGGGTTTTAAGAGTACCTAGTGATTCATCAAATGAAGCTTATCTTGGTGCTAAAAATGATGATGACCCTTTAAATTTTTTACCAAAAGGGTTTTTAGACAAAACTAAAGGACAAGGATTAGTTGTACCTAATTGGGCACCTCAAACACAGATTTTGAGTCATGTGTCAATTGGTGCATTTTTGACTCATTGTGGTTGGAATTCAGTGCTTGAGAGTGTTGTGTTGGGTGTGCCTATGATTGCTTGGCCTTTGTTTGCTGAGCAAAAAATTAATGCTGTTTTGTTATGTGATGGGGTTAAGGTTGCAATGAGGCTAAAGTTTAATGAGGATGGGTTAGTTGGGAGAGATGAAATTGCTAAGGTTGTTAAAGGGTTGATGTTGGATGACGTAGGAAATGTGATTAGGGAAAGGATTGAAGAGTTGAGAGATGCTGCTGTTGATGCATTGAAAGAAGATGGGTCCTCCACTATGGCAATTTGGCAATTTGGTAATAGATTGGAAAGTTATGGAACCAACATATAGTTTTAATTTGGTTATGTGGTCATCATAATTGATTTTGAAGGAAATGTAATTTGAGGTGATGATACCAACGTTTCCTTTATTTTTTATCTGATGGTTGAGCAACATCACTTTCTCTTTTAGGGCCATTTCTCTTTACTTTTCTTATATATTTTTTATTTCTCTCTTTCTCTTTCTTGCTTGCTTTCTTTCTTATTTGATGTTTTTGGGTTGGGCCTCCCTTTTGAATATATATTTTCCTTTTCTTTTAATAACATATAATTATGAGTAGGCAGTTGTTTAAAAAAAATATTATGAGCATCGGTTGCTTACCTTGGTTTTTGGTAAACAACCGTTGGTTTTTAAAATAGTTTACTTGCAAGATCAATTAGTAAATCTTACGACATATTGTGCTTATTGTTTTTCAGAAAGTATGAATGTTTTTGATATAAAAGATGAATGTAACCGTCAGAATCAAACACGCGTCGAATCCATTGGAGTAATTTGCTATAAAGAATAAGTAAATTGCAAGGAATTTAAAAGGATAAACTTTAATTGCATAAATAAATGTAAATTGGTACACATATTTATACATTTGCAACTTGTTACTCGTTTCTCTTTGAGTGCGGATAGTTTGAGTGTGTGAGTTTTGTGTATGATTCGTTTTTCCTATGAAAACTCTTATTTATACTAAATAACTGTCTATACAGAAACTGTCGAACATAACCGCTAATAACTACTCTAGACATCTTTTGAATTTCAAACGACATCTCTCGGCAGTAAATGCTGCTTGGCTTATTAATCTAGCACCAACTTCTCGTCGATGCCCTGCTTGCTTGTCGAAGCTTCATCATCAAACGGTGAAAATCTCTCTAAGTCTATAACCTCGATCCAGCTGATGAGTCGAACTCATTCAATTCTCTTCAAAACTTAAGTCAAACATATTTAACTGCATTTATTATAGCCTATCGAAAATATAGGCTAACAGCGGTATAAAATAGGGATAGTCTTTCTGGCTCACGTTGATGTATCCAATATCTCTTGGCCTATTAGAAAATGTAATTATTGATTTTATAAAATTGTTTTTACTCAAATTAAGTTGAAAATAAAATGATTTACATTCATGTTCAACATGGTTAAATAAAAACTATGAGCTATAAAATAAACAGAGAAGAGGTTTAGAGAATTAGGGTTACAACCAAACAAAATAAAAAAAAAGATAGAAAAGACAAAAGAAAAACCATGATCGCGGAGAAAAGAGGCGAATGAGGTAAAGAGAGAAGGGGTTAAAAAGAGATTCAACCGTAGGAATTTATCAATTCGACAAACTAAAGATAAGAGGGAAGTCTCTATTCATTATAAAGGTTGTATGAACATATGGGGTGGTGAAGGGTTTGTGTTCTTTTTCTTGTTTTTATGATCTTTTAATAAATTCATGTTCTTGTATGTTGGAGGGATTATGTGTTTGATTTTAGTTTCGAATTATGATTGAAATATGATTATTCTGTATAATTTTTATTGTGAGAAATTGCTCTTCTTATTTTCCATCGCTACGATACCGTAGGTTCTAATTCATTCAATTTAATTGATGGTGCCGTAACCCGTTACTGGTTTAATTTGTGGATTGTTATTATTATTATTATTATTCATTCAATTGTTGTTGTTGTTGTTGTTGTTGTTCTAATTATTATTATTATTATTATTATTATTATTATTATTATTATTATGGTGTTTTTTTTTTGGGATAATCTTTTTATAGACTAAAGAACCTTACTACCTCTTAGCTATATATTTATGATAGGAACCAAATAGCGAAAAATAATAATTTTCACAGAATAGAAGCACACAAAAAAATACAAACGATTACATGAGATGATAGTGCCCAGTTACCTATATCCCAGTCATTCTCTACCCAAGCTTAAAGTTGTTAATATCTAAAATGACTCTTATTCGTATGCTCTATTCCCATACTCTAATAACTGATTGTGTAGAATCACACCAAATTTACTTGATGTTGGTTTCTTCTTTTGATTTTTTTTTTTTTTTTTTGCTCTAAGTTGAACATGTGGACCGAAGTTTATTTTTTTTATTTTTTTTGCTTCTACGAATAATTGTTTTAATAAATTGTTTGATTTATCAATTATATTTTTGACTAAATGATTAATTGCTAATATGATTTTGGATGGATATAGATTTACATAGTCTTGGAGGTATATACTTTAACCATGCAGCTATTTATCAAGTGTTTTAATAATGATTCCTTGACCAATATGATAATTATCATGCATGACTCGATGCTATATGATTAACAAGCATATACGGTGTACGTACATGCGTTGATTAAAAAAATTGCTATTATTTAAGTTCAAATAATATATTATATTTATAAAGTGATTTTTTATAGAGATAATGGTTACAACGAAAACTAATTTTACTATTTTTAAATGTGTTTGAAATAATAAGTTTTTAATGATGTGTATTGATGTGTTATTTGAAGATGTGTGATTTAAAGATGTGTTATTTGAAGATATGTGATTTAAAGATGTGTTATATAAATGTGTGATATTTCACGATGGTGCTCTCTAAAGATGTGTATTTATCGAGTCATATAAAGATGTGCATATTATTGTACCAAAAAAAAAGTGCATATTACTTGGTGTTGATGCATTCATGGTTGGTCTGTTTTAAAGATGTGATTTAAAGATGGAGGATAAATCAGTAACATACCTCTGATATCCAAAACCGATATCACAAGCATATAGAGTCGAGTTACAGACATTGCATTAATTGTCGATCATATTTGAAGATGTAATATATTTGAAGATGTGGTATCCATCTATATATATTTGATGATGTAGTATATTTGACGATGTAATCACTACAAGAAACTTGTCATTTAGCAACGGCAGAAACCGTTGGTAAAGGTCTCAAAAGCCGTTGATATAGGTCATAAAACTTATACCAACGCCCACCTGCTACCGTCTAGGATACTATGCTTATACCAACGGCAAAAATTCCGTCCCAATAGCTTATATACCAACGGAAAATTAGCTTCATGCTATAGATTTTGGAGCTATAGCAACAACATTTTACACCTATTAAATAGTTTTAGTCAACCTCCATATCCGTTGGTATAGGACCAAAATGTCCGTTGCTATAGGTTCTCTTTTTTTTTTTTTATAAATAAAATTCACCTTTATAAAAATATTTTTTAATAATAATTAAATTTTCACAATAATTCCTGACCAAAAAAAATAATATATTCGGCTATACTTTTTTATTGCACTACACAAAATTTAAGGTAACATCAAAGAAAATTTCAATTATATGATCAAAGTAGTAAGTCTTACAAACATATCAAAATAACAAAATAATGTCAATTTTATATAATAACCAACACAAAAATAGATACTACATTAAAAAAAAACACTAGATGAACCTAAACATATCCAAGATAATTTTTTTTTCTAATCTTCCTCTCTTCCGTCTTCATCACTGCATCGACTTGAAGAATTTATCTGGTTTGGAGTACTAGCACCACTTGTGGCCTATTAAAAATAAAAATAAAATATGTTACAAACTCTACTTAATTCATGTTATCATAATATTCAATATCTGAACTCGAAAAGTAAAATATCAATTATGTAAAATACATGTTTTGCAGCTTGTATAATATCATTCAAATCTTCTTGAGATAATCGATTTTGTATCACTGACATCATATTGCCATAAACACATTTGTCCTCTCTTGACTTTCTCGCATTTTCTTAAGTTCATCCCTCAATTCTTGATTTTCAGACAAAGTAGCTTTTGATTTCTTAGGTTTGGGAATATTGCCTATACAACGCACATGTCCCATCTTTTCAGCTCCTTTTACTCGGGAATAAATGTCATTCTTCCAAGGCATATGACTTTGTGTCCCAACCGATTGAGAAGTTTCTGCCTCATTATTATGTTTGTTTAGTTCTTCCTAAAAAATTATAAGATATATAGATTATAAGAATACATTTTAAAAGAGAATTCATTAATATGACAATCAAAACAATTGAAAAGGGTCACTTTTATGTCATAACCATAACAAAAATGTTCATTAAAATAGAACATTTGAACATAATTCAGAACAAAATTCAAAACAGAGTACATTAATTTAAAAAAAATTCAGAACATAATTAAATTAGAACAACTGAACCAGAGCAATTAAAATAGAATAAGCAGGATCAAAGTAATGGTTGTGGATGGTCACTTGAATAAGGGACCGCTCATTCAAATATATCAGTTATTTGTAACAACTAGTTCAATTTTACTAACAATAAAAGCACACAGCAACATGACAAGAAAATTCAAAATGAGGCCAATATAAAAAACAAAATTCTCCACCTGAATGGCATCATAAAAATCATTCAAAGGGAACTAACTGAACTATACTTGCAAAACAAACTTCAAAACAGAATTCAATCAGAGCAATTGAACTAGAACAATTATTACATAACAATTAAAATTGAATAAGCAAGTCCAATTTTATGTCACAATCAGAACATAATTCGGAACAGTTAAAACGGAACAATTGATCCAGTTTCAATTCTTACGGTCATAATTCAATTTTATACAACATTCAATTTTATACAACAGACGGGGATCCAATTTCATTGATTTAACATATCGTTTCAGTATAAGTTATAGAATCAAAAAAGGTATGTACGAAAGAAAGTCTTCTATAAATCTTGCAGCATGTTCATTAACAATTGAACCATCTTTACGAGTACGTGTATCAATGTAAATCTCTTTGCGTGTGGGCGACACTCCTTTGGCTTTTTCTTTCTAATACCAAACAAATGAAATTATAAGTAATTTGTTTTAGAAATACAATTTATTCAATTACAAGTTCAAATATTAACTAACCTTTTCATTGATCGATTTCGGGAGACTTTTTGTACCTATGCAATGAATATCTTCATATCTTTTACGATTTTGACTATTCTTTTTACTTTCTTTCTACAATTGATACAACATAATGTTAGTCGAAAGAAGAAACCAAGTTCGAAGATTTTTATAGTATGATAATAACTCTTTTAAATTTGACTTACTTGTGCCGCTTCAGAAAACCAATGATCAATCCTATTGCATATTGAGATTGTAAGCAAAAGTGATCAATCCTATCGCAAAATTCTCTAGTAAGGTAAAAATTTCTTGTAATGTTAGTTAAACATCACTTTTTTTTATTAAAAAAACAACATATTATATAACAAGCTGATTGCATACGCACAACAAAAACGGCGAGAAAACAGGACTACAATACTGCCCGGTGCATACACATAGGCGCTCCACAAAGCCAAACAGCACCAAACATACACATAGGTGAAAGTTTTTGGTGCTGTCATGACGGAGAGATGACAGTCTATAAGCTGGTGTGTGGAAGAGAGCTGAGCTCCAAGTAGCAGCTCTCTTTCCCAATATAAAAGTTTTGTTTTCTTCTTTCCGGTCAATGGATTCTAAAGGTAAATAGTTCAATTGATGTATTACACCTCCTAGTGCTTGTGATGTTTTTTAAGGCTGAATTTGTGTTTATTACTACTCACAATGGTTAATCAATTGTTATCTAACAACAAATTTAGGCCATGTATGGTTTTTCTAAAGCCTAATTAGAGCAATACACCACAAGCTACTGAACAGGGCACTTAAGTTCATGTTTCTACTTTTATCAACAATGCACAATTGCAAAGTGAACTCCATTTAAAATTAAGTAACACTACTATAGAACTTTTATATGCTCTACAAACAACAATATGAAGCAAAGAACACAAAGAAGGGGATTCAACTGTAAAAGACAGCCAAAAAATCATCACTAACTAAAACATATAAATCTATAAAAACAACCCAAATCACAAACAAATTGACAAAATCCAAGAAAGAAAAATCAAAACCTTAACAGATAGGCATTCAAATTGTGCATACATTAAAACAAGAGAAGGAGAGAAAAAGAGTCTTGAACCTGTTTGCAGCAGCCAAGTGAGATGAGCTAAGTGAGCAACGGGCCGAGCGAAGTGAAGGATTTAGGAACCTGTTTGCGGCAGCAAAGTAAGATTAACGATAAGCTGATCGAAGTGAACTGATGAGTGAAGGTTTTGGGAATTAGATTGATGAAGTGAAGATTTAGGGCAAATGAATTTGGAAATTAGAGAGGGGAAATTAGATTAGGAACCGATTAGGGGACCTGTTTGGGAGTTATATTGATGAACGATGAATGAATTTTTGGTATGAGCGATTGCTGATTGATGGGTGAATGAGGAAAAACTCGAGTTTTGTTATGTATCTGTTTGTTATAACAATAATGAACGATGTGAGGGAGAAAGTGGTGTTTTGTTATTTATATTTTTTTGAGAAGCGTTATTTTTTTGAGAAAGTGATGTTTGTTATTTATATAATAATAATAATAATAATAATAATAATAATAATAATAATAATAATAATAATAATAATAATAATAATAATGATAATAATGATAATAATAATCTATCACAGTATATAATTGGGATCAAGAATGTTCTATTGTTTTTGTTATTGAAAAGATAAAAAAATTATTTTTTTAATAAAGAATTTTTATTATATTTGTTATTATTTTTTTTAATAAATGTTATATTTGTTATATTATTGTTAAAAGATTAACGTATTTGTTACCTATAATAATGAAACCGTCGTATCAGAAAAATTAAAGTTTGTTTATTTTAATAACAAACTTTTGCTACATATAAGTGAGAGTAGAAATTATATAAATAAGACTGTAATGTTGTTGCAAATTTAAGTGCAAATTAGAATAACAAATCTGATGGCAAAAATAAAAGACTCTATGAATATTCAAAAAGAAGAAAGAGTGGAAGATTCTTTTGAAAAAAGTGAAGGAGAAGGAGAAATAGTTGAAGAAAGAGTGTTTCTTAACCTATAGCAATGGGGTATTGAAACATCAGTTGCTAAATTTTATCTATATATCAACTCTTTTTTGTGCAGTTGCTAAAAGTGACTGTTGCTATATGGCAAGTTTCTTGTAGTGAATATATATATATATATATATATATATATATATATATATATATATATATTTGAAGATGAGTTTATTTAAAGATGGTGATACGCTTGTGTTTATTAAATGATAAAAGTTGATTATTAAATGATGTGAATAATTTATATATAAATATATGATTGATGATGGTTATGTGTTATACGCCTTGTTTCTATTCATTATGATTATGCGATTCTTATGTCGAATATATTCTCACCCTCTAGTTACGGGTTGGGCATCTACGCCCTTATGGTGTAGATTTGCAGGAAGAAGATCTTAGTAGCAGCGAGTCTCTTAGGATGGCTTTGTTGCCTACTCGTTTACTTGTCATTTATGCCGTCTTTATCGAGTCGATGCTCTGATCTATGACACTAGGGATTGGGGATTTATTTTATTTTAGACTATGAATTAGAATTCTATTGAATTTAGTTTTGATGTTGAAATTGTGGTGAGATGTGTACTTTGAAGTTTTTGAAAACTATTCCGCTGCGAAGTTTTTTTAATTTAAATAAAGTACTTTTGAATTGATGAAAATGCATGAAACCCTTGCATGCATTAATAATTATCATATTTTTATTAGAAATAATATGTGGGGTTTAGGGTATTACAACTGTAGCTTGCACTATGTGAAGGTGAGAAAAACACAAGAAGGAGGAGTTGAATTGTGTTAGTTTTTTCTTCGTTTTCTCCTACTGAAGTCACTGATCAGAAGCAGTTAGATTACAACTTCTGAAGTGATGCTCAGATTCTAAATACAGCGGATAAAAACAGAGAGAGAGAGAGAGAGAGAGAGAGAGAGAGAGAGAGAGTGTAACGCTATTTTGTTATTTTTATTATGCCCAGTTGCTATTTTGTTATTTTTAGTTGTTCAGCATATTTTATTTGAATTTATAAATGATTAAGTGTATATGTGGTGTGTTTATTTGTTTATAATTATTTATGAGATTTTATGTTATTTAAGAAAATAGAAGAAAAACTATTATTTTGGAGAATTATGAAAATAGGAGGAATAATTATTAATTATTAGAATTATGGGGTTAATGTGAATTAAAGGAGATTAAGAAAGGAGTTAATAGAAAAAGGGGAGTTATACTTTGGTTGGTAAAGGAAATAGAAAGTCAGAAAACAATTATACGTATCAGAGAAAACAAAAACATAAGCTTTTTGGGTAGAAGGGAGAAGAACCAAGAACAAGGGGATTAGCCTAGAAGATTGATTGTTGTAGCTTGCTTTTGTTCATCTAACCAGGTAAGGGTGGGTTTATGATTCAATAGCTGATATATATTTATATGATTTCATGAAATGGATTGAAAATGATGATTTGTTGGTTTAGGTTTAATAGTTATAAAAATGCCGTTGTTGATGAATTATGTTATAATTGATGATGTTTCTATGAGATGTTTTGTTGTTTTGATGAGTAGGGAACCCATAAACTTCATTCTAAATCATTTCGGGTGATTGGGGGATTAAAATTGGGTTTTTGGATGATTTAGGGCTTAGAAAATCGTAGCTGTATTTCTGCCTAGATGAATTCTCGCTTAAGCGAGATAGCCGTTCGCTCAAGCGAGAGGCACTTTTCCCTGCCAAGAATCGTTTCGCGTCCGTTCGCTCAAGCGAGAGCTAAGCGAACTCTAAGCGAGCGAAATCCCAACCTTCGTCATTTGCGTCGCTCAAGCGAAATTCCCGTCGCTCAAGCGAAATCTGCCCAGAACCTGTAGTTTGTGAGCGTCGCTCAAGCGAACGCTAAGCGAGCCTCAAGCGAGGAACATCCTGACTTTCGTCATTTGACTCGCTCAAGCGAGATGCTGCTCGCTTAAGCGAGATTGGTCTTGTGCGACCATTTTGTGTAATTTTTCAAAGTGCTCCAAACCCAAACCTATACTTCCTAATTTGTTTATTGGATTTATTAAGAATTGTTTGGACAATAAAACTTATATATGAAGATGAATTTGATGGATTAATGTATGTTTATATGAGAATAAGCATGGTTTGTTAAATTGAAGTTGTTCTTGATGTTGAGTGGTTGTGTCTAGTTGGGGAGGATGTCCTAGTCGTTGTTGTTGTTGGTTGCATGCTGATATGCACCATTAGTTGTCGTAGGGTTGTATGCAGATATACACCATTGAGTCATTCATAACTCATTTGCATCGTTGGGGGCTTATGCCCTGGAATGTTTATACATTCAACCGTTGAGGGCTCATGCCCTGGAATGCTAGTCATTCACCTGTTGGGGGCTTATGCCCTGGGATGCTTTAACCATCCAAATTGTTGGGGGCTTATGCCCTGGAATGCTTAGCATTCAACGCGCGTAGTTTGGTACCACATATGCATGATGCATTAGTTGTTGATGGAGTCTTGCATTAGTTGATGATGGAGTCTTGTAGAGTTGTTGTTGGTGAGGTGTCGCCGCAAGTGTGTTGTTGTTGTTATTAATCAAAGAAGAATTAATATGATAATGTGGAGCTGATTTCATTGTTTATGCTGCTGATGGTTGATATTGAAGTTGTTGATTATTATCAATTTATTTGATTGATTCATATATTATATATATATATATATATATATATATATATATATATATATATATTACTTTGTTTTGTGAACTCACCCCTTCTGCTGGAATTGCCGCCTTGTGGGCAAGTGCAGGTAATGAAGGCTTGTAGGTTGATGGCTCTTGTGTCTAGGGCTCTGATGCGTAACGGGATGGGGATAATGCATGTTTAATTCTTCATTCCTTATGTATCACTTGTTGAACCATGTTGTTGAGGATTCTGTTAATGAATAATTCTCATTGAAGTTAAGGCCTTTGCGCCAAGAACTTACTTGTAGTAGATTTGATGTTGATGTTTGAATTAAAGATTTTCCGCTGCAGAATTTTACTATGATGGAATTTGTTGATGTTTTTAAATACTTTTATATTCTATTTAAATAATTTTTAAAAGTAGATGTAATACTCCGTTGTTTGCTGAACTCTGATGATTGTTGCATATTATTATGTCATTTTGGGAAACGGGGTTTTACAGAGAGAGAGAGCAATTATACAGGTTCCTTCCACAAACTGGAAGTAGTCCTGTCACCCGCACTTCCAAGGAGAGTTCACTCAAAATGTAATATTTAATTACAAATGCTCACTGCTAAAACTAGCAAGAGACTTCAAACTACTCAAGCACAACTGCAAGAGATTTCCTATGCTTTTGAACACAATCAAGAGACTTATTTGCTCAAGCACAACTGCAAGAGACTTCTATTCAAACAGAATTACAAAGAAAAATGTTTGAGGTTGAACACTTGATATACAATCAGTGGTGTTCACAATACAAATCTGATACAGACTCTTAAGACTTTAGAATTTCTAAGATATGAACTTTGATAAGAAATTATAAGTGAACTTTTGATGTAGAACAATTTCAGTAGAGGTTTGGCGCTATCAAATTGTTGTTGAGTCTATATAATTCTCTAAGTCTTCACTCCTTTATATAGAGGTGTAAAAGAGAGGTTGTGAATTGTCAGCACATCAAAAAGAAGCTTTGATCAATCACCAATGATCTTTTGTCTAATATTGTTATTGTCCTATGAAAGATCAATTTCAAATCCATTCCAAGTATGAAGGAACATCGTTGCAGGCATAGCTGTTATTTTTGTCCTGTAGTAGAGACACAAACTAAGTAGTGGAGGTAGTGGTTGTACACTTCGTACAATTGTACTTTGTCAACGCTCTTCAAAGAACTAGCATCCAATGCCTTCAAATTCGTTTGAATTAGCCGTTGCTTTACTCTTCTGGTCTTCTGCAATGCTAGGCGTAATTAAAACCTTTGAACAACCTTTGAAGTTTTGATTCTTTCATCTTTTGATGATCTTCAGCTTCTGGTGATTTTGCTTCTGATGAGGTGCTTCTGATGAACTTGCTTCTGATGATGTCATCACTTCAGGAGCACTTTCTTCAGATGCTTCAAGCTTCCTTTACTTTGTTGATTTCATTGCTCTCATTTGTTCTTCTAGAACCTATACTTTAAGTAGACACTAAATTTTTGTCTATGGTCCTGCACACTTGATCAAATATTAGCATATCCAATTGACAATTTTTAATACCTTGTTGTCATCAAAACTCTCAAGAGGTAATATTAAACACATTTTGTTCCAACATTATGTGCAAGAAATGCTGGAGTAGTGGAGTAGTGGTTGTACAATTGTACTTTTGTCCTTCACTTGTCCTTTCTCTTTGAATAAGCATCAAATGCCTTCTAATTCTTCAGAAATAATAGTTGCATCAGTCTTCTATTCCTTCTACACATTTGTGTCTTGAAATATACATTCAACTAACTTCAGGTTCTTCACTTCAGACTCTGATGATCTTCAGACACTGGGTGATCTTCAGACTATGACAGTCAACTTCTGATGGTCTTCAGACTCAGACTTGCAATAATTCTTCTCTTGTAAATTCTTTTGCTCTCATTTGTTCTTCCAAAACCAATACTTTGTTTTAAGACTTATAAATTTTAGTTTATGGTCCTACACACTTGAACAAATATTAGCATATCCAATTGAACTTTTAATACCTTTTTATCATCAAAACTTAAAAGGCATTGTCTAAACACATTTTGTTCCAACACGACCAATCTTCTCTCTGCATCACCTCACGTTGAACTTCAAAGCTCATGTCTTCTTTCAAATGTTAAGTCCCAGACCGTGTCGAACACTTCATACTGAAGATATCCCTTTCAGTTCTTGAAAGAACAAAAGTCAACTCTCGTTGACTACATTAAATGAGCATGTCGAAATTACAAACTAACACGGGTCTGATGCTTGTCAACTATGCACCTCATTTTTTTAATTTTGTCTAATATCCATACGCGAGTACGTTAGATTGTGTGTGGTGTATATTGATTTGTTTCAAATTGAGTTAAGTGGTCCTAAACCCTGTTGGGTTGTTTTATTTTATTGTTTTTTGTTTTTTACTAGTTTAGTCTTTATGTCTCCTTAGCTTTTTCAATTTTCCCTCTTTATTTGAATTTACTTAAGGTGTTGATGATCCATCTGCATCTAATTTGCTTAAAAAAATAACAAAAATAATTTGTAACAATACAAATATTAAAAAACCGACAACATCACTTACACAATCAACAAACACACCGTAAAGCTTAATGCTAGTAAAATAATAAAATCAACTAAAATGGTTCTTCAATTTTATTTATTTCTTATAGATATTTTATAAAGTGTTGATGTATGTGATTATTCATTTCGTATTATTACTTTTGTTATTCATTATTTCAAGCTTTTATCACAACACCAATCAACCCATTTGCCACAACACCATTTATCCGGATGATATACAACATAACTAGGATATGGTTGTAAATATTTTTGTAAGACTTCAGAATGATCAGGACGAGTACTCTCTGTGCTTCCAACATAAGTACTCACAATTGCTAAGACCAATATCAATAACTTCAAAATCATCTTCAATGTTGTTTCCATTATGAATTTGCAAAATATTAAAGAAAACAACCAAAATTATTTTTTGAAAATAAAAAATACTCTGGAAATTTTTTTATTACCAATTTTTTTTTTTTTGTAAAAAAGTATGATTTTTTTTCAATATTTTAATTTCGAATATGATTTTTTTCCAGATTTTTAAAAATTAAAACTTTTTCCAGAAATTATATTTTGTACAAAAAATTTTAATATACTTTTTTCGAACAAAAATCTGACATTTTTTTTAACTTTTGAAATTTTGTATTTTGAAATTAAATTCAAGATTATATTTTTCGAAAAAATTTGATTATATTTTCTGATTTTTAAAATTTCAAAAAAAATCTTATCTTTTTTTCCTGATTTTTAAAATTTTTGAAAAAAAAAATTTGTTACTAAAAAAATTTCTAGAATATTTTTAAATTTTTTGGCGTAAAATAAAAAATTTCTTTACTTTTAACAAATTTTTTTAATTTTAAAAATTAATTTTCAAATTTTTAAATCTTATTAATGAATTTACATTATTTTTGGATTTTTTAAAATTATATTTCAAATATTTTAATAATTAAATTTATGATGTGGCCAACCAAAAAATAATTAAAATTAAAAAAAAAACAAGTCAGCGCCATATAGGCGAGTTTGGTGAGTTGGATGGGGGAGGGGTGTATTCCAGAACTTTTTTTTTTTACAAGGGTGCAAATCAAACCGAAAATTTTACAAGGATGAAAACCGGAAATGACATATATTACAAGGGTGAAAACACTATTAACTCTACTAATATTATCTAATAATAATATTTATAAACTAATATTAAAAATTGGGGTGTTACAACAGTTGTGTCTCTACTGGTTAATTCTCCATATAAAGAATTATTTTCAAATTATTCCCTCCTAGGACATTAACCAAATAAAGCAACAAGACAATGTTTATTGATCAAGCTTCTACAACGACTTTTTGATGTATTGGCACGTCTCTTTCATACTTCTATATAAAGGAATGAATACTTGAAGATTAGTACAAAATCTACAACATTTAAATTGTGCTAGAACTCTGTTGAAATTGTTGTAATCAAACACTTATAATTTATTATCAACTTTCATATCTTAGAAATTCTAAAGTTTTAGAGTCTGAACTGATTTGTATTGTTAACATCACTGATTGTATACCAAGTGTTCAACTGAAACTTATTTATTTGTAATTTTTTTGTTTAGAAGTCTCTTGCTTTTGTGCTCGAGCATAAGAAATCTCTTGCTTGTGTGCTTGTGTATTTGAAGTTTCTTGCTTGTGTGCTTGAGCATTTGTAATCAGATTGAATTATAGTGAAAATTTCCTTGGAAGTTCAAGGGAGACTGGACTACTTCCGGATTGTGGAATGAACCAATATAATTGCTTTGTGTCTTTCTCTTCTCTCTCTCTATCTCTTCTGCTGCATTAGACTCTGACCTTTGCTCCAGACTTTAAAAAAGTTAACACAACTCAACCTCCCCTTTCTTGTGTTTTTCTAACCTTCAGAATGAGCTATACAAATCTCATGCTTCACGCAGCAAGAAACAAAACACAAAGGGAAGCTTCAACACCCTCAGAGATTGATATCATCTGGAATAGATCAGTTTCATCTTAAATGCTCAAATATATCTTGCGTTGCAAGTTTAAAGGAAGACATTAAGATTTACTCTCCTATAAATACAAGACTACAACAAAAGGAACTCAACAACATTTTGAGAAAAAACAAAAGAAAATCATTAATCAAAACCTCCTTCATATCAAGTGCAAATCTTTCAAGAATACAAACTTAGTTTGAGCAAGCAGCTCTTTTTCGTATTAAGTCTTTCAAAAAATATTAATACTAGTTCCAATCTACTCACTTTTGTAAAAGAAATTGATATTGCGCAAAAGACACAAAGGTTGTAAAAAGCTTGCTCGTAAAAGCAAGTGCTAGACCAGTAACGTTTGAAAGAAGTTGTTGTAAAGATCAAGAAGATATAAAAGAAATAAGGAGTTTAGATTAAGTCATAATTAAACTACCTAGTGGAAAATCTCACAAGTATTGTGGGGACTGGACTAGCTAACGTTGAGTGAACCAGGATAAATTTTGTTTTCCCTATCTCCTTTATATTTATCATTCACACACATTCACAATCTCTTTATTAAATCTTGATTATTTCCTAGCTAACCAAATATCAATTACTAACGTATTTGTTGAGAATTTTTAATAGGTAAATTTTTATTACATCACAATTCAAACCTCCCTTTCTTGTGATATTAATTTACTTCAAATACAACAACAAAAAAAATATTAGTTACAACTAGAGAAAATAATTAAAAACTGTTTGAATTATAATATGGATTTGACTAAAAAAATACGCCTAAAATTATTTTCTATAATGATCATTATAGTTTTAATTATACCATAATCAACTACACAAATTAAAAATAGTTACCTTAAGTAGATTTAAATATTGTTTGGATTGAATAAGTTGTTGGTCCATATAACTATATCATTTTTCATTTTTAGTTTCGATAAATATTTTTATAAATAATAGTCTTGTATGTGATTCAATTGCAAATTTGGTTGTTGATGTTAAAATTGGTTAAACATGACCCTATACAGAGGAAGTAACAATGAAAGATGATATATTTATTTGGAGCATCTCTATTCTATACATCGTCATGTGTGCAACCTTTAACATTGATGAACAAATTTGATGACAAAAAACTTATGTGGACCATTGTTTGAATAATCTTATTCATCCATTCAGGTGAGTAACTAAGTATGTCATACCAAGATCAAGGAGCTTGTTTTAGACCATATAGTAACTTTTTCAATTTGCACACATATTCTGGATGTTTTAAATCTTTAAATTCAGGTTGTTGTTTGACATATACTTATTAAAAAATTAATTTTTAATTTTTAAATTAATATAAATGAAGTTAAATTATTTTTTAGAATTTTTAAAAATTAATTTTCTGATGTGGCCAACCAAAAAAATGTCAAGTCAGCGCCACATAGGCGAATTTGGTGAGTTGGATAGGGGAGGGGGGTATTCTGATTTTTTTTTTTACAAGGGTGCAAATCAAAACAAAATTTTTACAGGGATGAAAACCGGAAATGACATATATTACAGGGGTGAAAAACACTATTAACCCATATTAGTATCAATGTTATTATTAGTATTGGTTGTTATGTAGTATTAATTTAAATATTCGTATTTATTAGATGAATTGATAAGGAGAAAGTAGATGAGTTGGTTAGTCGGTAAAAGAGTGAGAGAAAATAATGTTTAAGAAGAAAATAGAGTTTATAGAGAAAATAAGAAAGTAGAGTGCGAACAGATGTGAATTAGTAAAAATTGGTAGAAAAGAAATGTAGTTAGTGAGCTGAGTAGTGTTTTAATGATTTAAGAAGAGGGAGGTGTGAATAGCAAGGTGGTGTAGTTATAGAAAGAATAGTAACTAAATCTAGAGGTACAAATAATAATATGAAAATATTAGTAACAAACTTATAGGACATATAGTAATCTGAAAAGATTGATAACAAACTCATAAATAGAGAACTTCAATTTCTTTGGCAATCTCAAGTGCCTTCTTTATAGCAGCAACATCAGCAGATTTCTTCTTCTTTAGTTCTCTTGTGACAAGCTCAATTGCTTCTTCTATTTCCTCTTCTTCTTCTTCAGAAGCAACCTTTAGCTTCCTGACAACATGTTTCATTTTCTTCTTAGGAATGGAGGGTTGATTAGGTTGAGGTTGTGATGATTCAGTTGTCTTGCCACTTCGTGTTCTCTTGTTCAGAACCTTAGCAGGGTCTAGATCCTGAAATTTGTCTTGGATGGTTTGCACACCAGAACCAGTTGCTTCTGCTTGAGGAGCAACTTTGACTTTCTTTGCTTTCTTCTTCTGTGGTTCAGAAGCTTCTTCAGTAGCTTCTGACAGGTACTCTTCTTTTGTCAGCTTTCTTTTCTTTTTGGAAGCAACAAGAAGAGCACCACCAAACATTGTTTCAGGAACATCTTCCATCCTGATGGTCTCTCCTGTTGTTTCATAATGCTTGAAGATGTAGCTGACTCTTACATCAAGAGGATCTTGCGTGCAGATTGGGGGAAAGTCAACCAACAAGTTGGATACAACTTCAAACTCCTTCAAGTCTGTAGCCAACTTTTTGTAGTCCTCCTACTTGATAAGCTTCATATGTCTCAAGGTGCCACCATTGATCACCTTGCCTGTTATTGTGCCTAACTGCTTATCATTTGAGACCTTGGATGTTCTGATAGCATCCATACTTCTACCTTGATGAAAGATTTCAGAAAGAAGTCATCCATACGGCACCCAACACCTATTGATTGTTTGACTCTCTTTCAGAGTCTTAATCATATGCCTGAATATGTACTTAGGTACATTAGCCTTTTCCTTAGTCATGAAGAAATGAAGGAATACTTTGTGATCCAATGAAGGTTGGTCCCCACAACCACCTTTTGGTAGAAGATTTTCATTCTGGATCTTCAGAAGCAGTTTGTATTCCATGCTCAAGTCACAGTACTTTCCCTTTTCGTCCTGTTGAACATTGTCTTATTCACTGTATCATTCCAAGGACTGGTTTTGTTGTTATCCAAGCCACTAACAAACCTTCCTTTAGATGCTCTTTTGATTACCCAAACAATCTGTTCTTCTGAAATAAACACTAAGATTCCCATGATGCTTGATCTTATTTCACTGACAGTGAAGGGTTCTAAACCAATTTCTTCTCTTGATTTACCAGCTAAACTGGGGTCAATCAGAACTTTTTCATCCATCTCCAACTGAGCAGCCTTGCGATCATAAACTTGTGCTCTAACCCAGAAGTGCCTTAATAGGTTCATGTAAGTTTGACCATTCAGGATGTCAAAATAGTTGAGAAGGTCCTGAGCTTCGTAGTATTTCTTGATGTCGCAACCATGATGTGCAAGAGATACGATGTCTACAGGGTTTTCCACTTGAACGTTGAGATCTCATTCTTCTAGAGACATAGTTCTTCCTATGATTTCATAAGCAAGAGCTTCTTGCATGGATGATTCTGGAACTCAACTTGAGGATGCCATTGATGAAGATGAAGTTTTTAGGGTTCTAAGGTTTTTATTTTATTTTGAGAGGATGAGTTTTCGCAGAGAACAATCTAAAATTAGAAAGTGTGAGTTGGAGTGAGTAGTGTGTGAATTTTGTCTAAGTGATTTGAGTAAAACGTATGCAATTCAGAAGGGGACAAACAAACACATCATTAATGACATTTGGGGGCGCGAGATAGTACATTCAAAACTTAAAATCATCATTGCCCTCTTATGTTATACACCAATAAGCCACGTTAGTTTACATCGGATGAGCTGCCAGGTTAGTGGGACAGGTGTTACTAAGAAGTAACTTCCAACGTTTCCACTAACTCTTCTATTCAGGAGCAAAAAGCCCAGCTTCTGAAGTTAAAATGCTAACGTCATCTTCAGAAGCACATTTTCCTCAGAGTCTCAGTTAAGAGCTTCTGATGGACCATAACTTATGAACTAACTTCAGGACCTAACTTCTTGTTCAGGAGCAAGCAAATTTAATCAGACACAAAGTGAATAGTATCAAAGAAGCTCAAAAGACAGATGTGAAGTGGGTAGATTTAATGGTTGGAAATAATCAGACTGAAGATAGTGACTTTAAAGTTGATGATCAAGGAGTGTTGCAGTTTCAAAATAGGATTTGCATTCCTGATGATGCAGAAATGAAAAAGATGATTCTGGAAGAAAGTCACCGAAGTAACTTGAGTATTCATCCGGGAGCTACAAAAATGTATCATGATTTGAAGAAATTGTTTTGGTGGTCTGGGTTGAAGCGAGATGTGGCGCAATTTGTGTATGCATGTCTAATTTTCCAGAAATCGAAAGTTGAACATCAGAAACCTACTGGGTTGTTGACACCTTTAGATGTTCCAGAGTGGAAGTGGGATAGTATATCCATGGATTTTGTGACGAGTTTGCCGAATACTCTAAAAGGACATGATGCGATTTGGGTAATTCGTGGATAGACTGACGAAGTCGGCTCATTTCATTCCGATTAACATCAGTTTTTCTGTATCTCAGTTGGCGGAGATTTATATCCGTGAGATTGTGAAGCTATATGGTGTTCCATCGAGTATTGTATCAGATAGGGATCCAAGATTTACTTCTAGATTTTGGAAGAGTTTGCAGGAGGCGTTGGGTTCTCAGTTGAGGTTGAGTTCGGCGTATCATCCACAAACAGATGGACAGTCAAAGAGGATAATTCAGTCGTTGGAGGACTTGTTGAGAGTTTATGTACTTGAGAAAGGGGGAACTTGGGATGGTCATCTTCCATTGATCGAGTTCACTTACAATAACAGTTACCATTCAAGCATTGGAATGGCACCGTTCGAAGCGTTGTATGGTCGGAGATGCAGAACTCCGTTATGTTGGTATAAGTCCGGTGAGAGTGTGGTGCTAGGACCAGAGATTATCCAATAGACTACTGAGAAGGTCAAGTTGATTAGAGAGAAGATGAAAGTGTCGCAGAGTAGACAAAAGAGTTACCATGATAAGCGTAGGAAGGATCTTGAGTTCCAAGAAGGAGACCATGTGTTTTTGAGAGTCACTCCCGTGACCGGTGTTGGACGGGCGCTAAAATCAAAGAAATTGACTCCGAGATTCATTGGCCCGTATCAGGTTTCGGAGAGGGTTGGGACAGTTACGTATAGAGTGGGTTTGCCACCACATCTTTTGAACTTACACGATGTGTTTCATGTGTCACAACTTCGGAAGTATGTTCCGGATCCATCTCATGTAATTCCAAGGGATGATGTGTAAGTAAGAGACAACCTTACGATCGAGACCTTACCAGTGAGGATTGAAGGTCGTGAAGTGAATAAGAAAGGAGATACCTCTTGTGAAAGTCATTTGGGGAGGAGCAGCTGGTGAAAGTTTGACGTGGGAGTTGGAAAGCAAGATGCTGGAGTCATATCCAGAGTTGTTTGCATGAGGTACATTTTCGAGGACGAAAATATTCTAAGTGGGGGAGAGTTGTAACGCCCTATTTTTATTATCTAATTATTTTTTCGAGTTTAGTGTCTTTTTATATATTTTATTTGAATAATTGCGGTGTGTGGGTTTTTGTGTTATGTGTTAGTATATATTACTAGTTTATTAAAATATTATTAGTGAAGGAATAAAATTAAAATAGAATAATGAGGCAGTAAGGGCAGTTTTGGAATAAGGAGAATTTATTTAGGTTAAGAATATAAGAGGTGAGGAATAGAAAATCAGAATACGTGAAAACAGTTTTTGGGAGAAAAAGAGAAAAGTGAGAAGTCAGAGAAGAGAAGCTTGTAGATTTCAGAATTCAACAAACCTAAGGTAAGGGTGGGACTAACTTTCTATAATCTTAAGCATATGATTCTATAAAGGGTCTAATCATGTTGTTGTTGTTGTTGTTAAGTTTTTGAGATTATAGGAATTAGGTCTAAATTGAATAAAATTTGTTGAAAGTGTAGGTACTTTCATGAATAAATGTAAGATAGTGATGTCTAGGTTGTAGAATAATGGCAGGTAATGTTTCCTATCAATTTTGGGGTTTGGGGTTGTCAAAATTAGGGTTTTGGAGTGAGAACAGAGGTCTGTTCGCAGACCTGTCTGTCGTCGCTCGCCATGACGAGTGCTCAACCTCGCCTAACGAGTAAAAGTCATCGCTCGCCCAACGAGTGTTCTTAGTCGCGTGGTGAGTAGTTCCCAACTCGCCACAACGAGTGTTTTTAGTCGCCTGGCGAGTAGATCCCAACTCGCCACAACGAATGTTTTCCCCGCCTCGCGAGTAGACGTCGTCGCTCGCCACAACGAGTAGTTGAGCTCGCCTAGCGAGCTGTTCAGTGGCAGATTGCTCGTTTCGCGTTCTTGTGTCTTTTTCACTTGTTTCTGTTTTGAGTTGGATTTTGTCATAAACATGAAAATTGTTGATATCTGATTTATCTTTCTAGTGGCTTTGAGTTGATGTGCAAATATTTTGTGGTTGATTGAATATGAATTTATGATGTTGATGTCGTTGCATTTAAGTTATGTCATTGCATAAGCATTGTCAAGCGATGGGGGTTGTATGTAACACCCCATTTTCCCAACATAAAAATTTCTTAAATAAATCAGAGTTTTCACATACAATAGGGCGTCACATTTCTCAAAACATCTCAAATATGAATACATTACAATTTATTCCTTCATAAAAATAGTCGTTAAAATCTCTCAAAACATTGCAGCGGAATGTTATAAAAGTCTTGGCACGCAGGCCTCATCATAACGTCTCATAAACTTTCAAATATTAAATCATAGTCATGAAGTTCATCAAAGTAATACGCAAGGACTAGAGAAAACATAAACAAGAATCCCCATCCCGTTACGTATCAGAGCACCTAGGCACAACCGAGGGAAGTCCTCACACGACTGCACCTAATCTTGATCACCTGCAAGTTACCCATACGAAGAGCAACATTTTCAAGCAGAAGGGGTGAGATTCACAAACAATAACATTAAACATATAATTCAATAATTATAGTTAACAACAAATCATCACATAAACACGTCGCAACAAACATCATTTAGCATCACAAGCATCATCATAAACATCTCAAACAACTTGACTCAACAATGCAACTTCACTTGACTATGCAACTCTAACATCTTAAATGCATGTGGTACCAATCCAGGGCATAAGCCCTCGTCTCTTTTAGCATAAATATACTCCCAGGGCATAAGCCCTCGTCGCTAGTGAGCAAAAGCTCTAGGGCATGAGCCCTCGTCGCTGGTGAGTAAAAACTCCAGGGCATAAGCCCTCATCTCTGAATGAGTATGCATGGACTCAACATCTTATAACTTAAACAAGTTAAACATCTTAAACGTCTCAACATTACAAACATCTTGGACCGACACATGCAGCTCTATTAAATGTAAACAGCAACATGGTAGCAAGCAATCACAGGATATAACAATATCTTTGCAAATATTATCTCAACATCATATATAAATCACACATGTGGTTCACATAATACACATATGTTTCATAAATCATCATCAACTATTCATAGCATCATAAAACATCATTACAGATTGTATTTTATATCATAAATCACTTCTAATACTACCCAAAGGTCTACTCTTAAAGTCCTACACGAAACAGATCCCAAACTACAAAGTTATGGCAGTCTAACACCGCACTACTCGCCGTGGCGAGTTGATCTGCTCGCCTCGCGAGCTCAACTAGGGGTTACTCGCCTTCGGCGAGTTAGGGGCGAACTAAGGGCGAGCAAAACTGGGTGCTCTCGGCCTTTTTCACATTTTTCATCCAAAACGTCCATTATAAGTTCCCTAGGTCCAATTTGATCCTGAAAACTTACCTAATCATTCTTATATACATCAAGGCACTCAAAACCATCTAAAACACGTCTTAAAACAACATTCTAAAAAAAACAAGATTCACTCAGGTCAACTCGCTATGGCGAGTGGGATTGCTCGCCTCGCGAGTGATCAAGGGCTACTCGCTATGGCGAGTTGGGTTACTCGCCTCGCGAGCGATGAAGATCTACTCGCCGTGGCGAGTTGCTTAGCTCGCCTAGGCGAGCGATGAACAGACAGGCTACGGGTTCATCAAATTTCTCACCAAAAGTCACCAATCTCACCGGGTTAAACCTCAAAACGATCAGGAACATTAACCCTATGATTATTCTAGGTTCTGTACACGATATCTGCATCAATACTACACTTTTACATCATCAGATCATTAATTCTTCACTTTTAACCTAATTCCCAATTCCTCAAAAATCACATCTACTTTGTTAATTATAATACATGAATTACAGGCTTAATAGAATTGTAATGCTAGGGTCACCCTTACCTTAAAAATTGCAGAAAATCGCAGCTCTCCTCTTCTCTTCCCTCTTCTCCCTTTTTCTCCCAAAAACTGAATTGTACGTACTGACAACTCTTAACCTAATATTCCCTATTTATACTCCCATCAAATCTTATCTTATTTACTCTTTCTCCCACATACTCTCTAAAATCTCAAAACTACCCCACATCTCTATATTTATTTTATTTTCAAATCTTATTTTATTAGACAATAAAATAAGTCACCACATCACATAAAAATCACTTAAATCTTAATCTCAACATCTCTTAAAATATGTATATAAATATATCTAGACTCCTCAAATAATTCAAATAATTAAATAATTAAAATAATTCAAAGTGGGCGTTACAACTCTCCCCAACTTATAAGATTTTTGTCCTCGAAAATTTACCTCAAGCAAAAAACTCTGGATAAGATTCCAGCATCTTGCTCTCTAGCTCCCACGTCATGCTCTCACCAGTTGCTTCGTCCCAAACGACTTTGACAAGGAGTATCTCCTTGCCTCTCAACCGTTTCACCTCACGACTTTCAATCCTCACTGGTAAGGTCTCAACCGTAAGGTTATCCCTAACTTGCACATCATCTCTTTGGATCACATGAGATGGATCCAGAACATACTTCCGAAGTTGCGACACATGGAACACATCGTGCAAATTTGAAAGATGAGGTGGTAAACCCACTCGGTACGCCACCGTTCCAACTCTTTCCGATATCTGATACGGACCAATAAACTTCAGAGTCAACTTCTTTGACTTCAATGCACGACCAACACCGGTTATAGGAGTAACTCTTACGAACACATGATCTCTCTCTTGAAATTCAAGGTCTTTCCTTCGCTTATCATGGTAACTCTTCTGTCGACTCTGCGACGCTTTCATCTTTTCTTGAATCATCTTAACCTTCTCAGTAGTCTGTTGAACAATCTCTGGTCCTAAAACCAGATTCTCACCTGACTCAAACCAACATAACGGAGTTCTGCATCTCCGACCATACAAAGCCTCGAAAGGTGCCATCCCAATACTCGAATGGTAACTATTGTTGTACGTGAACTCTATCAACGGAAGATGACTATCCCAAGTTCCTCCTTGCTCAAGTACACAAACTCTCAATAAATCTTCCAGGGACTGAATCGTTCTCTCCGACTGAACATCTGTCTGCGGATGATAAGCCGAACTCAACCTCAACTGAGAGCCTAAAGCCTCTTGCAAACTCTTCCAAAATCTAGAAGTAAACCTTGGATCTCTATCTGATACAATGCTCGAAGGAACACCATGCAGCTTCACTATATCACGTATATAAATCTCTGCCAACTGAGCCACAGGAAAAGTGATATTAATCGGAATAAAATGAGCCGACTTCGTCAATCTATCAACAACCACCCAAATAGCTTCATTCCCTTTAGGAGTATTAGGTAAGATCGTCACAAAGTCCATGGATATACTATCCCATTTCCACTCTGGCACGTCTAGCGGTGTCATCAACCCTGCAGGTTTCTGATGCTCCACCTTCGACTTCTGACAAATCAAACAAGAATATACAAATTGTGCCACGTCGCGTTTCAATAAATAGTGAATTTATTATATGTTATTTATGTGTTGGGAAAAAAGGGTGTTACAAATATGACTTTAGCGAAGGGAGTTGTAGCTCTGTTGGTACCACATGCATAATTATACTGCATTTGTTGAGTAGTTGTTGTTGCATTGTTGAGTCGTTGTTGTTGCATTGTCGATGTGGCTGTTGATGCAATATTGAATGAAGTTAAATGATGATTGTTGTTGGAATTATGTGAAGTATTCTTAATGTTGAATTGTTGTTGTTTTGTATTGATTAATTCTTTACATGAATTGTTGCTTATTATTATTGAATGTGAAATCTCACCCCTTCTGTTTGAATGTTGCCTCTACGTGGGTAACGTGCAGATAACCAGGAGTAACCGCTGATGTGAGTTGATTCCTCGTTTCGTCTTAGGAGTCATGCTGTGATACGTAACAGGATGAGGATTTTTATATGTTTTGTTTTCCTTGTTACGTATTTCCTTTAAGTTGATGTTGAACCACTTTTGGATTTGAAACTTTATTATGTTGCTGATGTTGAGGCCTTAGTGCCAAGTTTCTTATCGAAGGAAGTTGTTTAAATAAATAGAGAATTTAACTCTATTTATATTTAATGGTATTTTGAAGAACGAAAGGTGACATCCTGTTTGCGATGAACTCTGATTTATTATATATTATTTATATGTTGGGAAAACGGGGTGTTATGTAAAACCCCATTTTCCCGACTTAAAAATTTCTTTAAACAAATCAGAGTTAATCACATAACGGAGTATCACATATCACATAAATCTCTTATATGAATAAATAACAATTTATTCTTCATTAAAACATCTCAAACATTGCAGCGGAATCATAAAAAGTCTTGGCACACAGGCCTCATCAAACGTCTCAGAAAATTCATCACAAAATAGTCTCATGAAATCATCAATGACATGCAAGGAATAGAAAAGCATTTAGCAAGTTTCCCCATCCCGTTACATATCAGAGCACCTAAGACTCAACCGAGGAAAGACCTCACACGCCTGCACCTAATCTTGATTACCTGCAAGTTACCCATACGAAGAGCAACATTTTCAAGCAAAAGGGGTGAGATTCACAAAACAATAATATTAAACATATATTTCAACAATTATAGTTAACAACAAATCATCACATAAACACGTCACGACAAACAACATTTAGCATCACAAGTATCATCATAATTCATCTTCATAAACATCTTATACAACTTGACTCGACAATGCAACTTCACTTGACTATGCAACTCTAACATCTTAAATGCATGTGGTACCAATCCAGGGCATAAGCGCTCGTCGCTTTGAGCATAAATATACTCCTAGGGCATAAGCCCTCGTCGCTATTGAGCATAGGCTCCAGGGCGTGAGCCCTCGTCACTGGTGAGTAAAAACTCCAGGGCATAAGTCCTCATCTCTGAATGAGTATGCATGAGACTCAATCTCTTATAACTTAAACAAGTTAAACATCTTAAACATCTTAAAACGTCTCAAACATCTTGTACCGACACATGCAGCTTGAACTTTTAAATTTACAACTACATGTCTGCAAATCATCAATCATGGCATATAGCAACACCAAGGGAATCATCATTCAAAACAATACAAATATTCTTCGCATATGATTCACATAAATCACAAATCATCATCACAACATTAAATCATCTCAAAGCATCAGTACAAATCTTCATTTACAATATAGTTATCTTCCACTACTACCCAAGGGTCAACTCTCAAGGTCCTACGCGAAACAGATCCCAAAACACAAAGTTATGGCAGTCTGAAACCGCACTACTTGCCATGGCGAGTAGATCTACTCGCCTCGCGAGCTCAACTAGAGGTTACTCGCCTTTGGCAAGTTGGGGGCGAACCGAAGGCGAGCAATACTGGGTGCTCTCGGCCTTTTTCACATTTTTCATCAAAAACTTCAATTATAAGTTCCCTAGGTCCAATTTGATCCTAAAAACTTACCTAATCATTCTTATATACATCAAGGCACTCAAAACCATCTAAAACGCGTCTTAAAACAACATTCTAAAAATCACAATTCTCACAGGTCAACTCGCTATGGCGAGTGGGATTGCTCGCCTCGCGAGTAGTCAAGGGCTACTCGCTATAGCGAGTTGGGTTGTTCGCCTCGCGAGCGATGAACGTCTACTCGCCGTGGCGAGTTGCTTAGCTTGCCTAGGCGAGCGATGAACAGACAGGCTACGGGTTCTGCGAATTTCTCACAAAATCTCACCGTGTTTAACCTTAAAACTATCAGGAACATTAGCCCTATGATTATTCTAGGTTCTGTATTCAATTCCTACAACAGTTTCACAACTTCACATCATTTAATCATCAATTCATCACCAATAACCTAATTCTCCAACTCTCCAAAACCAATCCTACACTTGTTAATTATAATTAGATGGATTACAGTTTAATAGAATTGAAATGCTAGGCTCACCCTTACCTTAGTTTTGCAGAAATCGCAGCTCTCTTGCCTCTTCTCCCTTTCTATGGTTTTTCTCCAAAAACGTACGTACTGACAACTCTTGACCTAATTTTCCCTTTTTATATTCCCAACAAATTTTATCTTATTTACTCTTTCTCCCACATAACTCTCTAAAATCTCAAAACTACCCCACATCTCTATACTTATTTTATTTTCAAATCTTATTTTTTTAAACAATAAAATAAGTCACCACATCACATAAATCATATAAAAATCACTTAAATCTTAATCTCCACATCTCTTGAAATATATATAAATATATCTAGACTCCTCAAATAATTCAAATAATTAAATAATTAAAATAATCTAAAGTGGGAGGTACAACTCTCCCCAACTTAAAGATTTTCGTCCTCGAAAATTTACCTCAAGCAAACAACTCTGGATAAGATTCCAGCATCTTACTCTCTAGCTCCCACGTTAAGCTTTCACCAGTCGCTCCGTCCCAAACGACTTTCACAAGAGGTATCTTCTTACCTCTCAACCGCTTCACTTCACGACCCTCAATCCTCACTGGTAAGGTCTCAACCGTAAGGTTATCCCTAACTTGCACATCATCTCTTTGGATCACATGAGATGGATCCGGAACATACTTCCGAAGTTGCGACACATGAAACACATCATGCAAATTCGAAAGATGCGGTGGTAAACCCACTCGGTACGCCACCGTTCCAATTCTTTCCAATATCTGATATGGACGAATAAACTTTGGAGTCCACTTCTTTGACTTCAATGCACGACCAACACCGGTCATGGGAGTAACTCTTAAGAACACATGATCTCCCTCTTGAAATTCTAGGTCTTTTCTTCGCTTATCATGGTAACTCTTATATCGACTCTGCGACGCTTTCATCTTTTCTTGAATCATCTTTACCTTCTCAGTAGTCTGTTGAACAATCTTTGGTCCTAAAACCACATTCTCACCAGACTCAAACCAACACAATGAAGTTCTGCATCTCCGACCATACAAAGCCTCAAAAGGTGCCATTCTAGTACTCGAATGGTAACTGTTATTGTACGTGAACTCTATCAACGGAAGATGACTATCCCAAGTCCCTCCTTGCTCAAGTACACAAACCCTCAACAGGTCTTCCAACGACTGAATCGTTCTCTCCGACTGACCATCTGTTTGCGGATGATAAGCCGAACTCAACCTCAACTTAGAACCCAAAGCCTCTTGTAAGCTCTTCCAAAATCTAGAAGTAAACCTCGGATCTCTACCTGATACGATGCTCGAAGGAACACCATGCAGCTTCACTATATCCCGAACAGAAATCTCTGCCAGCTGAGCCACAGGAAATGTGATATTAATCGGTATAAAATGAGCCAACTTTGTCAATCTATCAACAACCACCCAAATAGCATCATTCCCCTTAGGAGTATTCGGCAAACTCGTCACAAAATCCATGGATATACTATCCCATTTCCCCTCTGGCATATCTAGCGGTGTCATCAACCTTGCAGGTTTCTGATGCTCGACTTTCGACTTCTGACAAATCAAACAAGAATATACAAACTGTGCCACGTCACGTTTCAATCCAGACCACCAAAACAACTTCTTCAAATCATGATACATCTTGGTAGCTCCCGAATGAATACTCAAGCTACTTATGTGACTCTCTTCAAGAATCATCTTCTTCATATCATCATTATCAGGAATGCAAATCCTACCTCGGAATCTCAACAGTCCTTGATCATCGACCTTAAAGTCATTTTCCTCAGTCTGATTACTAGCAATCAATATGTCCACAAACTTTACATCCTCTTTTTGCGCTTCTTTAATAATTTTCAGGAATTCATTATCAATCTTCAGCATTCCCAGTTTTACACTTTGAGGTGTCCTTTCACAAACTAAACTCAAATCTCTAAACTGTTTTAGTAACTCAAACTCTTTCACCATCATAGCAGACATATGCAAAGTCTTCCTACTTAAGGCATCTGCAACAACATTAGCCTTACCCGAATGATAATTCAAACCAAAGTCGTAATCTTTCAACAATTCAAGCCACCTTCGTTGTCTCATATTCAATTCCTTCTGATCAAACAAATACTTCAAGCTCTTGTGATCACTGAACACTTCAAACCTCGAACCATACAAGTAATGTCTCCATATTTTCAATACAAAGACCACGACTGCCAATTCTAGATCATGCATCGGGTAATTCTTCTCATGAACTCTCAACTGTCTTGAAGCATAAGCTACTACTTTACCATCTTGCATAAGCACACCACCTAAACCCAACTTGGACGCATCACAATACACCACAAAAGGTTCATCGGACTTCGGCAAAATTAAGACTGGAGTCGTCGTCAAACGCTTCTTCAACTCATTAAAACTGTTCTCACAATGAACATCCCACACAAAAGATTTACCCTTACAAGTCAACTGCGTTAACGGAAGAGCCAACTTAGAAAATGCTTCTATGAATCTTCGGTAATAACCAGCTAAACCCAAAAAGCTTCTAATCTCTGTAACCGACTTAGGAGTCTCCCATTATGATACCGCTTCAACTTTAGACGGATCAACCGCAATACCTTTACCAGAAATAACATGGCCAAGAAAACTCACCTCTTTCAACCAAAATTCACACTTTGACAAGTTGGCAAATAGCTTATTCTCTTTCAACACTTGCAAAACAATCTTCAAATGCTCAGCATGTTCTTCTTCAGTCTTAGAGTATATCAAAATATCATCAATGAAAACCACAACAAAACGATCCAAGTAAGCATGAAAGATTCTGTTCATGTACTCCATAAATACACCAGGTGCATTAGTAACACTAAAAGGCATCACCGTATACTCATAATGCCCATAACGCGTCCTAAATTCCGTCTTCTGCATATCTTCATCCTTCACTTTAATCTGGTGATAACCTGATCTCAAATCTATCTTGCTAAACACACGTGCACCCACTAATTGATCCATCAAGTCGTCAATTCTTGGAAGTGGATACCTATTCCTTATCGTCACTTTGTTCAACTGTCGATAGTCAATGCACAATCTCATACTGCCATCCTTCTTCTTTACTAGCAACACCGACGCTCCCCAAGGTGAAACACTCGGCCTAACAAACTTCTTATCAAGAAAATCCTCTAATTGTTTCTTCAGCTCCGCTAACTCAGAAGCTGACATACGATAAGGTGTCATAGACACAGGCTTCGTTCCAGGAACAAGGTCAATCGAAAATTCAACTTCTCTTTCTAGAGGCACATTAGGAATTTCATCAGGAAAAACTTCTGGAAAATCGCATACCACTTGTAGCTTATCAATCTCTGCCTGATTCTCAATAGATAACGACGCCATCAAAGAAAACATCATAATTCCATCGCGTTCTAACTGTTTCAGCTGCTTAGTAGATAAGAATTATGCTCCACTCTCTTCTTCAGCAGGAGAAAAAGGCACCGTCTTGCTAAAACAATTAATAAGGACGTGATTGTATTCCAACCAATTCATCCCCAGGATTACATCCATTCCGACCAACGGTAAACAGACCAAGTCAATCTGAAAGTCATGACCAAACATAGACACAGGGCATCTTAAACACACAAGAGAAGTAGTCACCAAACCCTTAGCTGGAGTTTCGACAACCATCTCCCCATTCATATCAGATACGACAAGATTCAACTTATCAGCACAATCAAGAGCAATAAAACAATGCGTAGCACCAGTATCAATAATAGCAACTAAAGGTATATTATCAAAATAACAAGTACCTCTGACCAAACGATCCTCATTCTCTGTCTGAGTACCAGTCAAAGCAAAAACTTTCCCAGTAGACTGAGCCTTCTTAGGCTTCTTGCATTGCAAACCAATGTGACCTTCTTCCTCGCAATTAAAGCACGCAATGTCACCATGTTTTCACTCAGCAGTAGTATGCCCTTTCTTACCGCAACGGAAACACCGTTTCACCTCTCCAAGACAAGCATTACTCTTATTGCCCTTCACACCACAAGTATAGTAGGCAATCTCAGCAGGGGCATCTTTCTTATTAGGTCTCCTCTCATCATTAACTCTTTGTTTGCCCTTATCAGTAGGGGCACGGTAAGGCTTAGGACGACTCTGCTGACCTTTACCTTTCCTCTCATTAACAACCTTGTAATGAGCTTTTGTATCCTCTTCGTAAATTCTACAACTACTTACCAGCTCGGAAAAATTTCTGATCTTCTGGTAACCAATTGCCCTCTTGATATCAGCACGCAAACCATTCTCGAACTTGATACATTTGGAGAACTCAGCAGTCTCAACAATATAATGTGGATAGAACTTAGCCAACTCCACAAACTTGGCAGCATACTCAGTCACCGACATGTTCCCTTGCTTCAGCTCTAAGAACTCAATCTCTTTCTTCCCGCGAACATCTTCCAGAAAGTATCTATCAAGGAACTCTCTCTTGAACACAGCCCAGGTAACCTTAGCACCATCTTGCTCTAGAATAGGCAGAAGACCAATCCACCAGTCATCAGCTTCCTCAGCTAGCATGTGCGTACCAAAACGCACCTTCTGCACCTCCGTGCACTACATAACTCTGAACACTCTCTCGATCTCCTTGAGCCACGTCTGTGCTCCATCAGGATCATATCTCCCTTTGAAGGTAGGAGGATGATTTCTCGGAAAGGTCTCTAAGATACGGACCTCAGCATTCGCACCAGCATTCGCATTTGGCTGTTGTCCTACAGCTTGAGCAACAGCTTCTAGTGCAGCAGTAATCGCAGCGTCGTTTCTTCCAGCCATCTTAGTTCTCTACACAACACAAAACAATCAGCATGACATATAACAATACATCAACTGATACTCGACACAACAAGACTCTTCTACTTGGCCGGACGGACCGACCTGCTCTGATACCAATTGTAACACCCCATTTTCCCGACATAAAAATTTCTTTAAACAAATCAGAGTCAATCACATAACGGAGTATCACATATCACATAAATCTCTTATATGAATAAATAACAATTTATTCTTCATTAAAACATCTCAAACATTGCAGCGGAATCATAAAAAGTCTTGGCACGCAGGCCTCATCAAACGTCTCAGAAAATTCATCTAAAAATAGTCTCATTGCATCATAAATGACATGCAAGGAATAGAAAAGCATTTAACAAGTTTCCCCATCCCGTTACATATCAGAGCACCTAAGACTCAACCGAGGAAAGACCTCATACGCCTACACCTAACCTTGATTACCTGCAAGTTACCCATACGAAGAGCAACATTTTCAAGCAGAAGAGGTGAGATTCACAAAACAATAATATTAAACATATAATTCAACAATTATAGTTAACAACAAATCATAACATAAACACGTCACGACAAATAACATTTAGCATCACAAGTATCATCATAATTCATCTTCATAAACATCTTATACAACTTGACTCGACAATGCAACTTCACTTGACTATGCAACTCTAACATCTTAAATGCATGTGGTACCAATCCAGGGCATAAGCCCTCGTCGCTTTGACCATAAATATACTCCCAGGGCATAAGCCCTTGTCGCTATTGAGCAAAGGATCTAGGGCATGAGCCCTCGTCGCTGGTGAGTAAAAACTCCAGGGCATAAGCCCTCATCTCTGAATGAGTATACATGAGACTCAAAACCATCTAAAACGCGTCTTAAAACAACATTTTAAAAATCACAATTCTCACAGGTCAACTCGCTATGGCGAGTGGTCAAGGGCTACTCGCTATGGCGAGTTGGGTTGCTCGCCTCGCGAGCGATGAACGTCTACTCGCCGTGGCGAGTTGCTTAGCTCGCCTAGGCGAGCGATGAACAGACAGGCTACGGGTTCTGCGAATTTCTCACCAAAAGTCCCAAATCTCACCGTGTTTAACCTCAAAACTATCAGGAACATTAGCCCTGTGATTATTCTAGGTTCTATATTCAATTCCTACATCAGTTTCACAACTTCACATCATCTAATCATCAATTCATCACCGATAACCTAATTCTCCAACTCTCCAAAACCAATCCTACACTTGTTAATTATAATTAGATGGATTATAGTTTAATAGAATTTAAATGCTAGGCTCACCCTTACCTTAGTTTTGCAAAAATCGCAGCTCTCCTGCCTCTTCTCCCCTTCTCTGGTTTTTCTCCAAAAACGTACGTACTGACAACTCTTGACCTAATTTTCCCTTTTTATATTCCCAACAAATCTTATCTTATTTACTCTTTCTCCCACATAACTCTCTAAAATCTCAAAACTACCCCACATCACTATACTTATTTTATTTTCAAATCTTATTTTATTAAACAATAAAATAAGTCACCACATCACATAAATCACATAAAAATCACTTAAATCTTAATCTCCACATCTCTTAAAATATATATAAATATATCTAGACTCCTCAAATAATTCAAATAATTAAATAATTAAAATAATCTAAAGTGGGCGTTACATGTTATATTTGTCATCTTGTATTCATAATTGCATCGTGAGCATTTCATAGCATCTTAGGTCAAAAATGGCGTACTCTGTATTTAAGTCTCTTCGGCCCGTCAAATCAGAGATTTCAAGATGACACTGGCACGTGTCCGGTGGTCCTGAATAATCTCTGAATTTTGAAAGGAAATTTCGGCAGAGAGGTATTTTGAAATACCTCATTTTTGATTCCGAGTCGGACCCTCTTTTCTCTTCTTTTTATTTTTAGTTTCCATCTTTTATTTAAATTCTTTTTAATTAATTATCTCTAATTTCATTTTTTCTTAAATCTTTATTATTTCATCTCATTTTGTTTTTCTATTATTATTCTTGGGTCCTTATCTTGTTTTCTTTTTATTTTAATTTTATTTTTTATTATGTCCAAAATAGTCCAAAATTGTCCCAATCAAAATGTAAGACCAGGTCCAAACATGCTTCACGCCTCATCTGTAGGCACAACTGTTTTCTTTCTCCCATCCTAATCCAAGTACAAAATTTTCTACTTCTGCTAACAAACCCTAATCCCTAACCCATGTCACTATAAAACCAAACCTGCAAGCACACATCAAGGGGGTCGAATTTCAATCCATAAAACCCTAGCCGCAACCTCAATCCAAACCTACAGATCACCACGAAGAGACACAACTTCACGCACAGAATCAACAACAACTCTGACCTAAAACAACCTGCAGTCAGAACCGAACACAACAACAGAGAACCATCAACCTACAATCGCCTCAAGAACCATCAATTCGTCACAAGTACGGCCTCATAACACCATCAGATTCAAACAAACCGGACCAGAACCGTTCTTGAACCCAAGGTAGTTTTGTTTATTCGTTGTTTTGTAGATCTAAGAGATTCGGATTGACATTTGGAAATTTTGAGGTTAAAAACGGAATCAGGAGGGAAGAATACATAGGAAAAGAGTTTAATTTTTTTAAAAAGGGGGTTGTTTTGCATATTTCCAACGGCGTGCCACCGTCGGTGACGGCCGACCACCGCGCTGCTAACTGGGTTCCACGACGGTTCATATGAACATGCCGGAAGCCCCACTGGAAAATTCATCCAGATGAAGAACATAAGAAGAGAGAGAAGAGAGCTTGAGGGAGGAGAGAGAAGGAAAAATAGAAATGAGTGAGTTTTGAGACCTACAACCTTTATATAGACCTGTGCGCTTGGGTGTGCGTGGGTGTACATGCTACGGTGCACCCTCACATCCCAGCCTTCTGATTTTTGATCCAAGGGCCCCTGATTCCCTGATCCTTGGCCTGATTTTAGGCAATTTGATTTTAATCAAACGGTTCACTGCAAACCTGAATAAGCCCTACACGCCTTTCTCTGTAAGCCCAATTTGCATTCTCTTTTTCTTTTTCGTATACCCCCTTTATACTGTCAACACCCCCCATGGTTGTAATATTTATTTCTTTTCGACATTTTATTTTTATTTTCTCATGCATGTTATTAGCTTAGGTTTATTAATCTGCATTTTATTACTCGTTCTTTGCATTTGCATTTTTCTACATCGTTTATTTTATCGCACAAAACATAGAATATATATTTTAGACTTAATGTAAATTTATTATGCATATTTATTTTTCCGCAGACCTTAGACTGTATATTAGGCTTAATGTAAATTCATCATCCATGTGTGCATGTGTGCGTGCGTGTGTCTTTTATTTCCTTTACTGTTTTATGTATATATATGCGGAAAAGGTTTAGGTTAGGACAAGAGACTTTGTGGTGATCCAACGTCACCATGAAGTTCTCGCGCACTTTTTTATTGCTACGTTAGTGTCATTTTTAGGTCTTAGTCAATATTTAAAAAAAAACAAAAAACATGCAAATAACCACAAAATCACAAAAACATTTTTCATAATAAACCTTAATCCAAAATCAATTGATTTTCCTTTTTTATATTTTCTTTCTTAATTAAATGTTAATCAACTTAACTTTACTTTGAGTCTTTTTCTTTCAATATAAAAGAATACAAACAAATACTCATTTGCCGTTTTGGTTGTTCACTTTAAAACCTTTTCAAAAAACTAATAGAAAACACCAAACAAATCAAAGGAAATTTCTACCCCGAACTATGAGGTTCTGATCACTCACGGGTATGTAGGCAAAGGGCGCTCGCCCTTTCGAATCAATAAAAAATGTAAATAATAGGGTTCTTTCTTTTCTTTATTCACCATTCGTTCCATTTTTAAAAAACAAGTAAGTTATAGCATAAACATTAAATAAAGTCGAAAGGTTCTTGTAAAGTACTACGGACATAAGGGGTGCTAACACCTTCCCCTTATGTAACCAACCCCCGGACCCCATCTAATTTCTAAATCTTTTTTCTCAAAGCTGTGAAATAATTTAGTGAGTCAAAAGCTAATCAAATAGCCTTGATCTCCGTAAAATGACGCGACAAGACCATATTGACATTTGGAGATGTTAAAAGTTAGAATAATGGTAACACCATATTTGAATTGTCGCAATATCATAATAGAATGATATCATATTATAGTGGTTTCAGTATTAAATTCGAGTGGCCTTAATAGCCATATTTGAGGGTGCAATTCTCGAACAATTTTATGTGGTGCAGTAGTTCATTGCACAGTTATAGCTTAGCTTGTTTTATCATGAAAGCGTGTAGTTGATAGTCTACCTTGTACAATCTTAAACAGTACCACAAAACATCTTAAAGAGAACGACTTAATCTTGACTCAACTTACTAACTACTCAAGTAGATAAAAATTCTTTTTTCAAAATAGAATTTAGAAATTCAAATATATCAATTTAAAAATCCAAAATCCAACAATTTTAAGAGAGACTAAATGCAACCCAAAACAACGGTAGTTATGTTGCAGCAACAATTATCGAATTTCTCTATGTCATGTGTCCACCATGCAGGCATGCAATACAATGGCCACACATCACCGATCAAAAATACAAAAGCAAATGAAGGAAACAATCAAAACACACGTAACGAGAAACCTAAAAACCAAAACAACATTAAGAAATCATAACAACATTTCTTTTCTTAAATCCCACCAAAACTTTCCCATTGACTAGCCAAGTTAGATAGAGTCTGCATTGAAGAACCACCATCTTTCAGTGCATTAGCAGCATAATCCTTTAAACTCTTGATTCTTTCACGCATTTCCTTACCTTCTTCTCCTTCCATCACATACTTAACCACCTTTGCAATTTCCTCCTTTTCCACAATCTCATCATCTTCAAATTTCAACCTTATTGCCACTTTAAGACCATCACTTAACAAAACTGCATTCATTGCTTGTTCAGCAAATAAAGGCCAAGCTACTATTGGCACCCCCTCTTGTATACTCTCCAAAACTGAATTCCAACCACAATGACTTAGAAATCCACCAACTGAACTATGTTTAAGTATTTCAACTTGAGGTGCCCATGATGGCAAAACAAAACCTTTTTCTTTGGTCCTTTCCTGAAACCCTCGTGGCAAAAATTTCAAAGGATCTTCACTTGCAGTTTCAAGATAAGCAGCACTAACTGAATCACTTGGTGCTCTCACAACCCAAATGAATCTTTGACCACTCAATTCCAAACCAAAAGCTAGTTCATTGATTTGTCTTTGAGAAAGTGTTCCACCACTTCCAAAAGAAACATACAAAACAGAATTTTGTGGTTGGTTTTTCAACCATTTCAAACATTCATGTTCATCACCAACGACATCACTGTTACTTGACCCTGTTTGTGTAATGGGTCCAACAGGAAAAAAATCAATTTTCCCATAACCATTTTGTTTCAATGCTTCTATAGCACTTGATTCTAACTCAAAGAAGCTGTTAATCAAGATTCCATCCACAGAGTAAAAACTTTTTGCACGTTGAAGAAACTTTTCGTAAGCTTCACTTGATCTATTTTGTGTTGGCGCTGGAAGATCAATACCATTGATTGGTACACATCCTTGTAACTTTATAGGTTCTTTTAAATCTTTGAGCTCACATGAAACTTCTTCATGAAGTTTAGGAAAATGTAAAACAAGCGATAATACCATAGCTGAGGAAGGGAAGTAAAAATAAGACAAAGAATTGAACTCTTTTGCAAAATCTAGTGCTTCAAATGCAAAAGTATCAGCAACTATAGCAGCTAATGAATTCAATGATTTGAGAACTTGATGAATTGATGGTAGAGAGAGTGTAACAGTTTGTTGAATCAGGATTGCTGGGTATGCTCCTTGAGGTAAGTCTTGTTTGTTTATTGGTGGAAGAAAAATAGAGTTTATGTTTGGTGGAATAGTTTCAAGGTATGCTTTTGATGAATCTGGTGGTGAACCAAGTGAGGGAATGATGCAAGTGACATGAAAATTTGGATGGTTTGTGACTAAACGTTTGCTGAATTCTACTATTGGGACTAAGTGGCTGAAACCAGGACTTGGAATCACAGCTATGTGAGTTGTTTTTGCCATTGGAAATTGGAAATGCACTACAATAGGTGTTTGCTTGCTCCCACTTTTTTGAGGAAGTTGTAAGTGAATTTGTTATGTTAATAGATATGTGTTTTATATATAGGGAAGTAAGAGTTGGTCAATTTCGTATGACAGAATTTTCCTCAAAAACATTTCGTATGACATAATTTTCCTCAAAAATTAAACAAAATCATACGAGATATTATTAAAATATTTTGATTTTGATTCATATCGTCAAAGTTCAGTTCTGAAAGACGTGTATAGAAAATAGTAGTTGATACAAACTTTTCTTTTTTGAGAGGAGAGGAATACAAACTTTTCTTATGGCAGTAATTGATATTTTTAGTTAAATAATTTTTAAAAAAATATATTAAGAAATATGTTTAAATGAGAAAGAGAAAATACTTTTGTCAAAATACCTTCGTAATGAGAAAAGTTGTCTTTAGAGAAAATATGTTTAAGAAATATATCCGATGCAATTTTTTATCTTTGCTACTTTAATTTAACATGTGTCTTTAGTATACATGTTAGCATTTCACATTAGTTATATCTCTTAGAAAAGTTGTATTAATTATAAGGAAATGTTAGTTAGTGCGGATTAAAGACCTTAAATAGTAATTTTTTATAAAGGTTTGTGTAATATGTACATTAAAAATTAAAAACTTTGACATTTTTAAAGAAAAATAATTTAATTTAGTCAGTTTAAAGAATACCCCGAGAACACTCGTTAACATGACTTTTAATTATAATGTCAATTAAGAAAAACTAACTAGTATCGTATTGAAACTTGAACAGTATAGTTGTTTTGGGACAATTTTATTTATAAAAATAGTTTAGTGATTTTTTTTAGGGAGTAATTCAGTAATTTTGGAAGTGCGACAAATATTTTATATGATTAACTAATCTTTTTTTTACTTGACAAAAATTAATCTCTATAATCATACGAAGGTAATTTGGAAAAATAAGTTGATTTAGTTGGTCAAAGTTCAACTCATGTCTACAAAGATTTGGGATAATATTTGGCTGCTTGTTTGAGTATCTTTTGATGGAAAATATACAAATATATCTTAAAATACTTTTGGTGAGAACTCAAGTCCAACTTGTTTAAATATTTTTTATTATTGAAAAATGTGTTTGTGGTAATATGTCAGTCTTCAACGTTTATTATTTCAGTAAGCATGCAATTGTTCTGCGTAATTAAGGATGTCATCAGAGGCAAAAGTTCTCTTCTCTTTGTTCAGTACTTTGACCGTTACATATGGTCGTTTTTGGGCAAGCGAAAAAGAGTTCTACAGAACCGACTCTCTAATTTACTAGGTCTCAATTATTTGTAGGGGTATCAGTATAATTGATTGGATGTAGAATAATATTTTATTTTGTTATGTAGGTCTAAAATGAAACTCTTATTATTTGACAAAAATAAACAGTAAATGGACAAGTTAGCCAAATCCACACATCTATCAACAAAAAATTTCAACAAAACAAATTCAAATCAAAATAATACCTATTGTTAATTTGTAATTGTTTAAATTATTAGAAATCTTTCAGTAAGGAGTTTTTCGGATGTGGCTTAGCTTTGGTGTTTAGGACTATGAGTTTAATTTTGATGGATGTTTGTTCTTTGGTGTTGAGTAGTGACGATGAGTAGTATTGGATATCGTTTTTACAGTGGTCGCTTTCGTGAAAGGGTCTGTTTTAGATGGTGCCTTTTTTTTTGGTGGGTATTGTCCTTATGAGTGTTTTAGAGTGTTTATTTTCGAGTGTTCCGCCTATGTACGACGCCTTTTGTTTGTATCTCGGTTTCACTGGTCTCTATTCGTCTTGAGCAGGATTCTAGTTGTTTAATAAAATTTGTTGTTTCCAAAAAAAATAGTAACTTATCTTCTTATTTTTTTTGAGAGAATAATTTATCTTCTTTGTCATGTCATTTTTGTTCCATTTGCATATATATTTTAATATTTCAATTTATGAATTTTATTTTTTTTACATCTTAGTATTTAAATCTATGGTCTTTCATCTATGTTTACATATTAATCTCAAATTTAAAGTTTGAAAATCCATAACCAAATGTACAAAAAGGACCAAGATGACATAAAAATAGAAAAATGATTACATCGTTGTCTAAATTTAATTTAAGAGACCACAAGCGTAATTTTGTCAATGAGCCACCAAGTCTTATCTTCAATCCATTTCTAGAGTGATCACTACACATTTTTTTTTGAAGGAAGAGTGATCACTACACATATTAGGCGATTTAATAAACAGACATTTAGTATAGATGTCCTATACGTAATTTTTTAAACACATGCGGAGGGTGGAAGAGGATCCACTCATGTGGAAATTTCCTCTTGTTTTCTCCATTGAAATAATCTTAGTCGTCCATTCCTTTTAATGACAGCTTAATTAATCTTAGCCCTTCATTCATTTTAATGTATCATTTTCAGGGTTGGGTTATGGTGCATAAGCAATCCTTATGCACCATGCATAAGTCTTGCATAAGTCCAGCCCATTAACCAGCCCAATTGCTTCCTACACACCCCCCAAAGAAAACCCAACCCGGAAACAAACAAAACAAAACAAACTTCCATCACCACCGTCGTTCATTCATCATCATCATCATTTAACCACCGGAAACAAACTTCCATCACCACCGTCGTTCATCATCATCATCATCATCTAACCACCGGAAACAAACTTCCATCACCGTCGTTCACCACCGCCATTCATCGTCATCATCATCATCTAACCACCGGAAACAAACTTCCATCACCGTCGTTCACCATTGGAATCTCAATCTCATCATCAACACCACCGGAAACAAACTTCCATCACCGTCGTTCATCATCATAACCATCATTCACCATCATCATCATCATCATCATCATCCTTTGTGCAATCATCTTCATCATCATCACCATTCAAACTCAACAAACAGCAAAATGACGAAAACAAAAGAGGTTTGAACTTATCTTGTGCTTTCAAGTAATTACAATTAGTTTTGTAAGTGTTTATGTTTTAATGGAGTACATATAGTGGTTTCAGAGTGTTGATTTGGTTCAATTACAGTCACAAATGTCCTTATTATAGTATGTTTTGTTGAAAAATTATGCCAAAACCATTTTGCTGTGTAAATGGTTTCTGCGAGTTATACTCCAAAACCATTATATTTACTTAATAGTTTTTTCAGAGTGTTGATTTGGTTCAATTACAGTCACAAATGTCCTTATTATAGTATGTTTTGTTTAAAAATTATGCCAAAACCATTTTGTTGTGGAAATGGTTTCAGAGTGTTGATTTGGTTCAATGAAAGTGTGCAGTTTGTTTCATGATGTAAATTGATCAAGTAGATCATGCTTTTAGAGTGTTGATATATGATTTTATTGTAATGTTCAGAGTGTTGATATATGATTTTATTGTAATGTTCTCTCTTAGAGAGTAAACATCCTAGCAACCACTTTGTATCAATCACATACAAATTCAAAACGTCCAATAATGGCAACTACCTTTACGGTAACATACTCCAAATTGTTAAGACAACCTAATTGGAGTGTTTGTATATATGTAATCCAATCACCGTATTGTAAGCCCTCGTGCTCCTTAGCAGTTTGTGGGTTTGTTGTCACTGGTACTCCAAATTATGCCAAAACAATTTTGTTGTGGAAATGGTTTTTGTGAGTTGTACTCCAATACCATTATATGTACTTAATGGTTTTCTTTGATCCAGCAGGTGAAAAAATGCCATCATTCAGTTTTGGACTGACACAATTGGAGGAAGAGCAAAGGAATGTCACTGCTTCATCATCCGGTGGTGATAAAAATAAAAATCGGAAAACAAGAGAGGCTAAAGGTAAAGAAAAGAAGCAGCACATAAAGAAGCATCAAAAAAAGAAACAAAAGATTGAAGCATAAGATTCTGATGAAGGAAGTTCGGATGATGAAAATGCGAAACAAAGAGTGAGGCACAAGATGAGTATACCTAAGGTATATGAGCTTATGCATTCAGTAAATGGCAAAAGAAAAAAAGAGGAGATAATTGAGCTTTTGAATGACAGTGGCTTTGGAGGAATGTTGCTTATTTGCAACTGGGCAAAAGTCCACTATTTCTTTGTGGATTGGGTAGTTAGAAACTTTGACAAAGAGAACATGTGGATTGTATTAAGCAAGACCGAGGTACTTCCATTGAAAGAGGAAGATGTACATAGGGTGTATGAGCCTCCAATGGCGGGGAAGCAGATTAAAGTCGATCTCTGCTCTGAGGCAACGATAAAGATATTGAGGAAAGAATTAGGACTGAATGGAAATTATTCTCCTTTTGTGAGGGTGACAGATTTGGAGAGAATATTGAAGACACTAGAGAAACCAAAAGCGTGGGTGAAGGGTGCAATCTGTTTTATTATTCACAAAATTTTGTGCCCCACTAATAGTAGCTTTGTATCTCTCCAATATGCACACATATTAGAAGATCCAGATGGGGTATCATGTTATAACTGGTGCTCACATGTTCTTGGATATATGAAAGAAGGTATGCAAACTCCAGAAGTTGCAAATCCATTAGCGGACTTCCACTTCCTAATGGTGATCATTATATATATATATATATATATATATATATATATATATATATAAATATATATATATATATATATATATTTGTATTTTTAAATTATGTATGTGCATGTTTTTATTGTGTAGATTAATTACATGGAGAAAATGGGGAAGAGAAGCCCATTTCTAACAGGAAAGTACAAGCGGCCATCACTTCGTGATTGGGATGTCAGACGGCAAACCAAGACCTTCAGAAGGTTCATGACCTTATGCGACTCGAGCATGGACTGACAGTCGGGGTAACCAGACTGTACAACACCGATGAAGGTCCGCTTGTATTGTGTTTTGATGCAGATACTTGTCCATTCTCTAAGGTGAGAGAAAAATAATGATATAACTACTATTTATGCAATATTATGGTTTTAATTAGTGTCCACTTTCTAAGGTGAGAGAAAAACCAGATATCTTAATGATTTTCAACATAATATTGTGTTTTTATGGTTTTAAAAATCCTAATAGTACATATACATAAAAAAATTGCTGGCAGAGATGTATCTTAAACATTGTAGGTCTTGTATATGGATCTACACTACAACCGCGGAAACCTTGGAAAGAAGAATAGCTGAGGGCAATGTTGGAACTTCTGGGAAAAATGATGCAGTTCCAAAAGAAACAAACACAACCAAGGTCAATCTGATTGAAGTGCAACTTGAAACTGAGGAGAATAAGAGTTCAAGTAATGAAAAAGGGATGGAAGTACCTGAAACTGAAGATAATAGAAGTTTGAGTATCGAAACAGATCTAACCCGAAAAAGAAAAGAAAGAAGTTCTAGTGTAGATAATGGACAGGCTCATAATGAATCATCCATACCTCAAACAAGCACTCAAGGGGAAGAAAGGTACTACATCTAATTTTAAGTCTTAACATGGTTTAGTGATCACCTAATTGTAAGACTATGTACAATAATTTTGTAAATCATGTTCAATGACACTTCACATCAAAAACTGTATCCGTTGTTTCATATTATGTTTTGTATTTCACACGTGTAAATGCTTTAATGTTTGATATCTGCACAACATCGACACATATAAGCATATGTATAATTCCCATTTTCTCAAATTATTAGTGATGGTATCAGGTTGAATAATGACAAAGATGTAGCAGATGAGAAGATGAAATTGATGCCAAAAGCCTTGATGATTCAGTGAGGAAAGCATGCAATATGGATCTTTCCTTTACACAGGAAACAATCTTGAAGTTTCCAGAGTTTTTTGATGGGGGAGAAGATTCAAATGCAGGGTAAGAAATGAATATATATGATGTGTTTTAATGGTTTTCAATTTGTGATGTGTAAAACTATAAGAACTAACTAATGATTTTATATATATGATGTGTTTGCAAATAGTGAATCAGTTAAGAAAAAATCTGAAGCAAGCAATGTGAGGAAAGCAAACGTGATGGAGGAGGACAACCCGGAGGAGCAGATTCCAAAGGAATCTGAGGAAACAATCTTGAAGTTTCCAGAGTTTTTTGATGGGGGAGAAGCTTCGAATGCAGAGTAAGAAATGAATATATATATATATATATATATATATATATATATATATATATATATATATATATATATATATATATGGTGTGTTTTAATGGTTTTCAATTTGTGATGTGTAAAACTATAAGAGCTAAGTAATGGTTTTATATATATGATGTCTTTGCCAATAGTGAATCAGTTAAGAAACAATGTGAAGCAAGCAATGTGAGGCAAGTAAACGTGATGGAGGAGGAGAACCCGGAGGAGCAGATTCCAAAGGAATCTGAGGAAACAATCTTGAAATTTCCAGAGTTTTTTGATGGGGGAGAAGCTTCGAATGCAGGGTAAGAAATGAATATATATGATGTGTTTTAATGGTTTTTAATTTGTCATGTGTAAAACTATAAGAACTAACTAATGTTTTTATATATATGATGTGTTTGCCAATAGTGAATCAGTTAAGACACAATCTGAAGCAAGCAATGTGAGGCAAGCAAACGTGATGGAGGAGGAGAACCCGGAGGAGCAGATTCAAAACAAATATGAGGAAACAATCTTGAAGTTCCCAGAGTTTTTTGATGGGGAAGAAGCTTCGAATGCAGGGTAAGAAATGAACATAAAAACAATAAATCAGTGGCCACTTTTTTTTAAAGCCTCATCGTCTCTCTTTTGTTTCTTCCGATTTATAAGGAATTTCTGCCTTTCTCTAGCTTTTTCATAATCACTTTTAAGTCACTTCTTTGACTTAATTGGATTTGGTCTTTCTTTGAACTTTGGTGCAGTGGACTTGACCCCAGCAGATAGTTCACCGACAACAGCTGCTTTTGAAGACTTAGATGACGTCACGGAAGATGGGTCCATACGAATACCTTTAGAATGAAGCAACTCCTCTGCCTTTTTCCCCAGCTTCAAGCACACCGTGGAGAAAAATTTCAGATGCCTCCGGATCTGCACAAAAACGTGTAGAAAGCTGAACTGTAACAACACAAATTTGTTGATATCGTTGTGCTTGAGTGGTGTCTTCAGTGGCAATATTGATGGTCGATTTTAGCTTATCGACAGACGGACGCACATCTCTAGTCCAACGCTTTAAAACATATTGTCCAGGTATTGTCTTCAAAAAATGATATTGCACACAACCACCTAATAACTCCAAGATCTTCAAAACATGTCGACATAAGAAGCCCCTGCTCTCAAACATACGACATGAACAACTAAAACTTTTGCTTCTAATGTCAACTGTGACAACCCTTTCATCAAGTTGATCATGATCTTCAAAACTTGGGAAAAAGTTTTCTTGAAGTTCTGCATCCAAAACATCAACATTGGAAGGCCAGTCATTATCATTATCAGCATCATCATAATTATCATCAACCTTTTCAATTGTGAAAACTTTGAAAAACTTGTTCAAGGCAGATCCTTTTGTTGTGTCTTCCTCATAATAGTATTTGAAGGAAAGGTCATACTGCCTGTGAATAAATGCAAAGCAAGCTGGTGTGTACTTGTTTACAACGGACCGCATCAGCTGACTGTTGGGATAATTATTTTTTGTTCTAGTGTTTGCAGCCTTGAAGTCCAACTCAGCATGATTATCCCTCATTCTTTGAACCATAATGTTGAAATGAATAAAGAATCGAACAAGTGAATGGTCTGGCTGCAGAAATCCACGAAGAAAAGCATTGAAAGACTCACTTAACTGAGTCGTTTTCAGACCAGCTGTAAAATGTGACTTGACCCAAGCTGAAGACCAATGCATAAGATTTTCGTAAGTTTGGACAAGCCACCTAAAGTCTGAAGTAGGCCTTCCATGAAAACAATTTTTCATCATCTGATCCCAATTGTAGTCGAAATCTGATTCATAGTCTACATTTGAAACCAAATTAGTTAACTCATCGAAAAATGCACTGTTTGCACGAGAGCTGAGATTTTTCTTTACATTCTCTGTCATGTGCCATGAGCAAAGCCCATGAAAAACACCTGGAAAAATATTCGAAATTGAACTCAACAAAACACTAGCCTGGTCTGTATATATCGTCTATGGTTTCTTATTGGACATACACTTCAAGAATGTTGTAAACAACCAATCAAAAGTAGTTGTAGTCTCATCATACAATAGCGCATCACCAAATAAAACACTCTTACGATGATTGTCAAAACCAATAAAGGCAGCTGAAATGTAAATGAACCAAATCAGAACAAAATACAACATATATATCTAATAAGTATGTACTCAAACACTAAAATAGATCACAAAAATAATTAAACTGTTGAAAAAAATAATTTGAAATTGATTGAGATGATTCGACCAGCTTGGATGTTCATTAATTTGAAAATCAAATGGACTACTGAGATGTCATGGCTCATTCTCCCACCTAGTCAAATGCATTCAACAGATGCCCTTGATACTGTCAGTATCTCTGCCATTCGATTCAATACACTTTTTAAACATAAAATGGCCTAAAGATCGATCACACGAGACAATTTATGGATCCTGTTCAACAAGAAGTATCATTGCTTAATGGTTGCTCGGTAAAGAGCATTCTTATGATCAAGGCGGTTAGTTTCAAAAATGCATGCAACTTTATCAATCTTACAGTCAAGTTGCCCACTGATCTCTTAAACATAAATGCATTTGGGAAAAAAAATCAGTAGACTAGAGATCTCTTAAACTACAAACTCGGACACATATACTAGACACTAGGCAGTTCAAAATGTACTCCTACCAATACTATCCATGCCAGAACAAAATGCAACATAATGAAAGTAAACACAAATTTAAAACCTGAGAGAAGTACAAAAATACTAACCTAATGGCCGATATTGATTGTTTGTTCGGTAAGTTGTATCAAAACTGATGACATCGCCAAATAGAGAATAATCTAATTGCATAATTCCATCTGCCCAAAAAAATGCTAGCTATGTCTTCTGCAACATCAACTTGGATATCATAGTAAAAAGATGGTTTCGAGAGAGCTTCATTTCTAAAGAATTCTTGAATTACAATTGCTTCACCAACCCCCATCTCCTTTTGACGAATTGTCATTAGATAGTTCTTTAAGTCCGAAAACCGAAAAGGAAGATTCTTCGTGCCTCCAACTCCTTGACCCATAACTTCATAAGACGTTCTCATCGACATTCCAGCTTTAGAATTTATTACAATGAGTTGTCCTTGAACTTCATTTACTTCTCGAAATGATATCAGGTAACACAAATGCTCTGGTTTATGTAATGGATGACAGTGAGCCACATCCCATCTATATATCTTATAGACATTCAAAACTTCATCTAGCTTCAAAAATATTCCAGCTTTACAACCAACCCTTTCCTTAGGTTTTTCTTTCACTTTCACAAACTCAATAACCACTGGACTGTCTGATGTTGGCCTGTTGTTGGGATTAAGCAGACTTCCCTTCTTGAAACCTTGTTTGTTACAAACATAACGCACATAATGTACCTTATCTGATTTCTTATTTTGTGAATTGTTCTTCGACTTCAACATACTCCTAATAGAGAAACCAGTGTTATATGCACAATTACCATATAAATCTTCAATCTCTTTAATAGATTCAAAGACTAAAGACTTCCATGATTCTTTATTGCTAGGGGAGTAACATTGAGAACTATCAGCATGAATCAGTGATGAAGTTTCAACACTCAGTTGTCCACTCTCAGATGAAGTTGATATCGAATCCATTGAAAACAGCAACAAACACTATTAAGAACAAAGAACCATTACATATCATAAATTGAAACTACAACTGAAGCTAAATTGATCCTAATATCAACAATTGAATCACTAAATTTAAATCACTAAATTGATCCTAAGAACAGAAAACCATTAACAAATCCGAAATTTGAATAAAAACCTAAATACAACAAAAATCATATACATGATTACCTCTTCAAAATGCAGTACGAATGTCGCCGAAGAAATCACGTCGGAGCGCGAGCAAGGGTGAAATTTGTGCAACCTCGCCGGTGAAATCACGTCGCAATCACGCCATGACCTAGCCGGATAAACCACGTCAGAGCGGCGAGCAAGGGGCAGCACGTCGGACCTGAGAACCGATTGAGTCGTATGAGAGTGTGTCGATCAGATTGTGGGGTGTGAGATGAGAACCGTAGGATCAGATTGTGGGGTGTGAGCTGAGAACCGTAGGATCAGATTGTGGGGTGTGAGCTGAGAACCGTAGGATTATAACAAGTGTACACTAAATCTGATGGTTGTGAAGTCCTTATGCATGGAGTCCAATTAGATGATGAAGAACAAATAACAAATAACAAATAACAAATATTTTTTGGGCTAATGCAAGAATGATAATGTAAGTTTTCTGTTTTCATTGTTGTGTTTTAACATTTATATCCTTTTAACCTTTGTTTAAACTTTGTCAATAATATAGGATCCCCAAAATGATACTTATCTCCAATCGTTAGGTGGAGACTTCCACCAAGTTTCAAATCACAAGTCAGAATGGCTTCCTCAACCGCAACAGGATCGGGAGAGTTGATCGTAAAACCTGAGATTTTGTTATAGTGGTTTCATATTAGTGGCTAATTTAACAAACTATTGTGTATCTGGATCTGTTTGTATGCTCCACTAGTGTATTTTCCTTTTATTTTGGTGGATTGGTCTACGATTTTGTGAGAAATTGGTGAAAATTGTAGTAGCTTTGGTGGCTGTAATATTTTTACAATTTGACAGGTTCAGTTTTTAATTTGAATATGATCAGACTTTCTATGACTTTTATTGTCTATACATGTTGGTTTCGCATCTGTAAAATTTGTTTTTTCTGCACTATTCTAGCAGTGCACATCTGTATCATAAGAGCTCTACAATCAGCAATACATGTAGCAGCAATTTTGAAACCGAAAATTAAGCATGGTACGTATATGAAATTAAGAAGGAATTGAGCAAGAATCGATTGAAATTTGAAAGTGAGAATGAAACCCTAAACAGAGAAAAAAGCGAGAGAATAGGTACATACCTATTCGCAAAGAAGTTAGATATCGTATTTGCAGACGTGTTCGCCATTTTAGCCTTCAAATCCACTGTGAGAAAGGTGGGTAGAGATGAGTTTTTGAAGAATGGGATCTGTGAGGAAGGAGAGGAATGAAACAAACAAAACAAATGAAATTTAATTGTTTTTTTCCATAAAAAAAATGTGTTAATTAATAGCCATTCATTTTAATTAAATGAAATGAGTGGCTAGGATTGATTACAGGAGAAATCTAGAGGCATTTACACCGGAGACAATTCAATCCCGCAGAGGGTTTGTGTTGAGTGCGAAAATAACGGGGGTGGATGGCGATTTAGATTTGCATAAACTTCAATGGAGCTCGGTATACAATTTCTCTTGATCAACTAATATCAACTGTGGCAAATCAATAATGATGCCTCATCGATAGAAATTTTCAACTCAGCATGCGAAATAGGGGAAACAATGTGCGGAGGACTACCGAATCATAAATTGATAAATGTTGGCTTCAAATTTTTTTTTTTTTGAAAACTCGGTATCCGATCCAAGGACCGACTAATTCGAGGGGACCAATTCCAACGCCCACTTGCGGGGGACCGTTCTAAGCCAGAGCAAATCTCTGTATGAACTTGCCCACCGAAATTGGCACCAGAGGGAATCGAACCTGAGACCTTAAGAGGAGCACACTCCAAGATCCCAAGCCAACCACTAGGCCAAAGTTGTTAAAAAAACTATAGAAGCCAAAATCACAAAATGAAAGAGTTGAGAGGCAAAAAATATGTAATTATTATTTTGTCAATTATTTTTCCTGGAAAGTAGCCTAATGACTAGGCTCACACATGCATAAACATAGGAAATATGGAATTCGAATCCCAACCTCTACATATCAATGTTCTTGTACCTGCCAATTAGAATATCACTAAAATCAAAGTGAAAGCAAAAAATATCACTTATATATATATATATATATATATATATATATATGTGTGTGTGTGTGTGTGTGTGTGTGTGTGTGTGTGTGTGTGTGTGTGTGTGTGAGAATATGAGAATACGTTATGAGCCCTTAGATTAAAATTGATTGGCTGAGATTAAAACGCCTCATTTAACAACACATATTCCTATCTCTACTCTATCATTTCTTTTAAACCTTTCTTCCTCGTCTAGTATTCATCAGCTCATGGCACTTCCAGCAATTAACATGCCTCTTTTTTTGTTTGTTTTTTGAATTAGCAATTAACATGCCTCTTGAATTAATGAATCAACGAATCAACCTGTTGTTGTTTACTGTTCATTTTCAACTTGGGGCCAACATCATTTTTCCAACATCTGTACCTACTTCTTCATCCCCGTCGAAATCCGACCGTCGTGGAAACGCACTGTAACCAACTGTTGGCTTTGGTATTACTTTCTAGTGTCAAAAATTGGATCTAATTTTAATTTTGAATACATTCTTATTTAACCAATTCACGTAACAAATTTGATGTCCAGATTGAAATCTCATATGATGAATAACCAAAATCGTACCAATTTATAAATTGACCATCTAAATCAATCAAATAAAAATAATTAATCAAGAGAGAGAGATCTGGAAAGGTTTTTTTTTATTATCAGGTTTCCAACTGCAAACGGCTACAAGAGATTGGGAACGACAGATTTTCGACCGCGAATCAGTGATGAAAGTGGCGATGGCAGGTTTCGACCGTGAACCGGTGGTGAAAGATAGCGACGGCGAGCTTCAGGTCGTGTCCAGGTCTGGTTGCGATCAATCCTGGAAGAGGGAGAGGAACAGACAGAACAGGTCGTGTTTTTTTCAATTGTGGAAAAGAAAAGAAGAATGTGATGGTCCACGTGATGTATTTATTGGTACTTTAAATCTAGGCTGTCCATTTTAATCTAAAGGGCTAATAATGTATTCTCATATTCTCACGTAAGGAAGTCATTCTCACTAGATATGTCTTATATATATATATATATATATATATATATATATATATATATATATATATATATATATATATATATATATATATGGACTAGTATGGTTCGATCGAATAGAGAACAAACGTCTACGCCTCAACAGGCTTGACGCTTGGTGGACCGTGGACTGGCATGGATAGACCATTCCATTTGACTGTTCAAGTCAAGCCAGCCAGCTCGGCACGTCTTCAGTCAACACTGGTTTGATTGTTCAAGTCAAGCCAGCCAGCTCGGCACGTCTTCAGTCAACACTGGTTTGATTTTTCAAGTCAAGCCAGCCAGCTCGGCACATCTTCAGTCAACACTGGTTTGATTGTCAGCTCAGCACGTCTTTAGTCAACACTCGTTTGATTGTTTAAGTCAAGCCAGCCAGCTCAGCACGTCTTCACTTAAGGCCACGTGTTCTGTACGGACGATCAATGCGTCTCGACTCCACGCGCCTGGTACGGATGAGTTTCACTTTCAGTCCACCTGCGGCCGTACAAAAAGCAGACGACCAATGGGAGGCTCTGGATCACAATTTAATGGGCTTAGAGTGATCAGAGAAAGGCCCATTAGACCAACTCGTTAAGAGTGCTCTTGAGACTCCACCTTGGACGTTTCATTGAGCAGCTCACTTGTTGTACTTAAACTTGTGTTTACATACGTGACCATTGGCACCCACCGTGGGGCTACGGTGAAATTTTCCAACGACCTAGCTCCATTTTCAACAAACTTATCATCATGGTAGGACACAGACCCCCCCGGACCTTGTCCGGATCTAAACTCGAAGACGACGCCAACCCCTAGCTAGCACAGCTGCTTGAGGCAGTGCGTGAACTTCAAGAGCAGAATGTCGAACAACAAAAACAAAATGACGAGCATCAACGTTTGCAAGATGAAGCACAAGCTCGGGAGGTCGAGCTGAAACAGCAACTGGAAGATCGAGAGCGCGAGCTGAGACATCAGATGGAGGCCAGAGAAAGGGAATTGAGGGAGCAGCTCGAGCTCTTAACGAACAATGTCACTGAAGCTGAAACCACCAGATTGATGCCTAAGGTGTTCCAACCATTCTCAATGGAAATACAAGCGGTGGAAATCCCTCGTCATTTTTGGGAACCCACCATAGACTCGTATGATGGAACGAGTGACCCAAAGAGCCATGTCTCGACTTTCCAAACACAGATGTTCATAAGCAAAGTTGATGATGCGTTGAGCTGCAAAATCTTTGCTGGGACCTTGAAGGGTGTAGCACATAAGTGGATTATCGGGCTGCCTGTCAGATCCGTCACGAACTTTGAGGACCTGGCAACCCGTTTTGTTGCCCAATTTGCAGAAAATACTGAGAAGCCTTTCCTATTGGAAGATTTGTTTGATATCCGACAGCGTCCAACAGAATCCTTGAAGAGTTACCTAGCCCGGTTCAACAGCGCCACCCTCATGGTAACGAAGCCTAATGAAGATATTTTCGTTATGGCCTTTAAGAAGGGTCTGAAGTTTGGGGCTTTTAGTGAAGCTTTAACTTTGTGTAAGGCACACTGCATGAATGAGATTTGGATGAGGGCGGAGAAGCATATCGAAGCCGAGGAGATAACCAGAGAGAAGGGATCCAGGGAGATACGAAACAGAGACCGAGCTACTGAAGATTGTCGGGAAGGAGTGCTGAAAAGGCTAGGGGGAGAAGGATTCTTAAGAGGTGCTCGGCTAGATTGAGGAGGCTGACCAGAGCGTGAAGTCCCTACCATAAGAAATCAATGGGAATAAAATTTCACTCCTCTGAACAAAAGAAGAGCTCAAATACTCAATGAGGTGATGAACACTCAGATTATCAAGCGACCACCTCCGAACTCTCGACCTATGGGGAGCGAGGCAGGATTGTGGTGTGAGTACCATCGCACACAAGGACATGATACAGACAATTGTTGTACCCTTAAAATTAATATTGAAAGGTTGATACAAGAAGGTCACTTGGGGTGTTACGTTCAAGGAAGGGGCGGAAGCAACCATGACAAAAGGGGGACTCCCAGCGGAAACACCAGTCGATCCCTGAAGCGAGGTCGTGGAAAGGAGAAAGCACAAGACAAAGAAGTAGAGGAAGGGCACGAAAGAAACAACCGAGGCATTGTCAATACTATAGCAGGAGGATTTTCTAGAGGAGGGTCCACTAGCTCAGCCAGAAGAAGATATTCACGCTCAACCCAATCTTGCAATATGGTGGGAGTGTATGCTTTTAAGGAGAACCCCCAATTAGCTTTTACCTTCAACGACTTTGGCGGAACGTATCCTCACGATGACGACCCTTTGGTCATCTCCGTACTCACAGCTGGTTTGCAAATCAAGCGTACAATGGTATACACGGGTAGCTCGACAAATGTGTTGTTTTGGGAAGTATTCAAGAGGTTGGATCTGCCCAAGGAGGTTATGAGGGCGCATAGAGGATCCCTACTGGGATTCGTGGGAGAATCAGTAGAAATCATTGGATACGTAGACTTACGTACCACATTTGGAGAAGGGGAAAATGCAAAAACTATAGCTACAAAATACATTGTGGTTGATGCACGATCCTCCTACAATATCAATTTAGGGAGACCGACATTGAATGGCCTGGGAGCGGTTACTTCGACCGCGCACTTGTGTATGAAGTATCTGCTGGAAGACGGTCGAGTGGGAGTAGTCAAAGGACATCAAATCATTGCCCGAAAATGCTACGAGGATAGTTTGAGAAACAATAGAGCTAAAAGAAGAAGTAACTCAGAGGACCAACGTTGTAACTTCTTGGACCTCGACACAAGAGGTTTCAATAAAGATGAGGAAGAGTGGCATCCAAGGCCGGTAGAGGAGTTGAAAGAGATACAGATCGGGGAAGAGCTGAACCAGATGGTCAAGATTGGTACGACCTTATCGAGAGAGATGGAGGAGAACCTGAAGCATACGCTAAGGAGAAACCTAGATGTGTTCGCATGGTCAGCTAAAGACATGCCGGGAATATATCCTAATTTCATATGTCATCGACTTGCCATTGATCGAATGGCGAGGCCGGTACAGCAAAAGAAGCCTAAGATGAGTATGGAGAAACAAAAGGCAGTGCAAGAGGAGACACACAAGTTGGTAAAAGCAAAATTTATTAGGGAGGTAAAATATCCGATCTGGTTGGCCAATGTGGTGATGGTGAAGAAGACCTCTGTAAAATGGAGAATGTGCACGGACTACACTAATCTAAATAAGGTGTGTCCCAAAGATTCTTATCCGCTGCCAATCATAGACCAATTGGTAGATAATGCCTCGGGGTATGACCTTCTCAGCATCATGGATGCTTACTCGGGCTACAACCAAATTCGAATGCACCTAGAGGATGAAGAAAAGACAGCTTTTATGACAGACAGGGCTAACCACTGTTATAGAGTTATGGCTTTTGGTCTGAGGAATGCTGGAGCGACTTTTCAAAGGTTAGTGGATAAAGTCTTCAAGAATGAGATAGGCATGACGATCGAGGTGTATGTAGATTACATGGTGGTAAAATCGACGAAAGAGGAGGATCATCAAAACAAACTCAATAAGGTTTTTGACTTTCTTAGGAGGCATGATATCAAGCTGAACCTAGAGAAATGTTCATTTGGAGTGCAGGCAGGGAAGTTTTTACGTTTCATGCTAACTAGGAGGGGGATAGAGGTCAATCTAGAAAAGTGCAGGGCCATTATGGATATTAGGAGCCCAGTTAATGCGAAGGAGGTACAAAAACTCACGGGAAGAATTGCTTCACTTGCGAGGTTCTTGTCATGCTCAACTGATAAAAACCTACCATTTTTCCAATTACTCCGAACAAATGAAAAGTTTTGCTGGACAGAAGGGTGTGAAGAAGCTTTTCAAAAGTTAAAAGAATTCTTGACGACCACTCCCATCCTTGTGAAACCGAAGTTGGGCACTCCCCTGATACTCTACCTGGCAGTATCTGAGACTGCCTGCAGCTTTGTGTTGGTACAAGAAGAGGGTAAGGAGCAAAAACCAGTGTACTTTACCAACAAAGTACTACATGGGGCAGAAGTACGATACCAGAAGATTGAAAAAGTTGCACTGGCTCTAGTGTCATCAGCTTGGAAGTTGAGACCTTACTTTCAAAGTCACCTCATTCATCAAGTATTGCACAAGCCATACCTGGCAGGAAGGATGGTAGCGTGGACGGTAGAATTGTCCGAGTTTGACATTGTTTTTGAACCATGGGGAGCAATAAAAGCACAAATTTTGGCAGATTTTCTTGTGGAGATGATTGTGGTTAAAGGAAGCATGGAAGTAGCTAAATGGGTGTTATCGGTCGATGGTTTGTCTAACCTCAAAGGAAGTGGAGCAGGTGTGGCATTGGAAGGACCAGATGGAGTATTAATAGAGCAATCCTTAAGGTTTGAGTTTAAAGCAAGTAACAATCAAGCTGAGTATGAAGCTTTGCTAGAAGGAATGCGCCTAGAAATTGAAGTAGGAGTTAAGGATCTGCAGGCAAAGAGTGACTCCCAGTTGGTCTTTGGACAAGTGACAGGAAGTTTCCAAACAAAGGACCCTCAACTTTTGATGTATCTCGAGAGAGTTAGGCATTTAACTCAGAAGTTCGAAAGTTTCAAATTAGCACATGTACCAAGGGAGCAGAATAGCAGGGCGGATTTACTTGTTAAGCTGGCTAGCACCAAGCGACCAAGGAATAATAGGTCAGTAATTCGAGAAACTCTAAAACAACCAAGTATTGAGCAGGAGGATTTTCTTTTCATCACAGAAGATTTCGAGTCATGGATGGGAGATATCATTCGATACATGAAAGATAATCACCTGCCAATTGAGGAGGAACAAGCGTCGAAGGTTAAACAGAGGGCAGCCAAGTTCGTGGTTATCGTTGACCAACTTTTCAAAAGAGGTTTTTCTAGCCCGCTTTTGAAGTGTCTAGCTCCCAAGCAAGCCGAGTATGTAATAGTAGAGGTCCATGAAGGGGTATGTGGGACTCACATTAGGGGTACAGCTCTAGCAGCTAAAGTACTTAAAGTTGGATACTATTGGCCAACCATGAAGGAGGATTGTTCCGAGTACGTCAAGAAGTGTGACAAATGTCAGCGGTTCTCTAACCTTCATCATGCTCCTCCTGAATACCTGAGCTCAGTGATTTCTCCTTGGCCTTTTTTCAAATGGGGAGTGGACGTCCTAGGACCTTTCCCTCTAGCACAAGGTTAGGTGAAGTTTTTGATTGTGACGGTAGACTACTTCACGAAGTGGATTGAGGTAGAGCCAATGGCGACTATTATGGCAGATAGGATCAAGAAGTTTTATTTGAAGAAGATTATATGTCGGTTCGGTCTCCCCGCAGCTTTGGTTACTGACAATGGAACTTAATTCGCTAGCTCATCTGTGGCAAGTTTCTGTAAGGAGTGGGGAATACAACTTAAGTTTACCTCGGTCGAGCACCCACGGACCAATGGGCAAGCCGAGTCTGCATATAAGGTGATCTTGCAGGGGTTAAATAAGAGATTGGAGGCTGCAAAAGGATTATGGGTGGAGGAATTGCCAATGGTCATATGGTCATACCATACCACCCCACACAGGAAACTCCCTTCAAGATGGTGTATGGATCAGATGCTATGATTCCAATTAAAGTCATGGAACCAAGCGCAAGAGTTCTTTTCGCACAGGCAGAAGAGAACGACAGTAACTTATTGAATAACTTGGACTTTCAGGAAGAGGTTCGAGCGCGAGCTCAATTGAAGGAGGAAGTCTGTAAGAGAAGAGCAGCACGAAGGTATGACTCAAAGGTGAGAAGGAGAAGTCTTAAACAAGGGGACTTAGTGCTGAGGAAGAGACCAGGAGTAGAGCAACCAGGGAAACTGCATGCATACTGGGAAGGACCTTTCAGAGTAAAAGACGAAGTGGGAAAAGGAGCTTATCGTTTGGAATGCTTAGATGGCAAGAAGGTACCACGCACTTGGAATGTAGTGAACCTACGCTATTACTACGCTATTACTGCAGGATCCACCATTTTTACGTTATAGGGATTGATCCGTTAGAGACTTTCCTTGATGTCTTAATAAGGGTACCGAACAGAATACGCCTTCAAGACCTAAGCGAGTATCGGTATAGACCCGACCCTTAGGCAAGTTTACGTTATAGGGATTGAATCGTTAGAGACTTTCCTTGACGTCTTAATAAGGGTAGCCGAACAGAGCTATGCCTTCAAGACCTAAGCGAGAATCGGTATAGACCCGACCCTTAGGCAAATTTACGTTATCACGATTTATCCGTTAGAGACTTTCCTTGTCGTCTTAATAAGGGTAGCCGAATAGAGCTACGCCTACAAGACCTAAGCGAGTATCGGTATAGATCCGACCCTTAGGCAAGTTTACGTTATAGGGATTGATTCGTTAGAGACTTTCTTTGAAGTCTTAATAAGGGTAGCCGAACAGAGTTATGCCTTTAAGACCTAAGTGAGAATCGGTATAGACCCGACCCTTAGGCGAATTTACGTTATAGGATTGATCCACGTTACAAGGATTGATCGTTAGAAAAATTTATGCGGTAATAAAAATGCATAAGTAAAAGAGAACATGCAGAATACAAAACAACAACGAGAGATATCATAGTAATACGAGGGTGATATAGTACAACAACATAATATGGCCCCAAAGTGAGGCGGCCTTACAGGAAAATAAAATAACATAGTTTAAATACAACACAATAAACGGAAGCCCTATAGAGAACTCATGGCATCTCCGCTAGTCTGGATGGATCTAGCCAAGATCAAGAGTCGAAAACATCTCATGGACTCGATCAAGAGCCGCCTGAAAGCCATGGTCATAATCAGCTATCCCCTGACTCATTAGCTCGGAGATCCTCGCCTGCAGCTGGTCTCGCTCCTCTTGGGTGGAGGCCAGAAGAGACTGGAGATCGTATTTGGTTTTTTCTAGAGCCTGATACTTCACACTAGAGGTGCTCAAATCCAACTCGGCCCTCTCCAACTTGTTGGTAGCACGGCTATGCAAATCTTCCAATTTCGCGCATCGTTGCTCAAGTGTGGAGACCTTGTCTTCTAGTGATTGCACAATGTCATACCCTCATTTTGGACCTAAAAATACTCGTTCAAACTCCTTTTTGTTTCTGATCATTTCAAATTCACTGTGTCTATTTTACAACTTTTACTGTGCCACAAACGCACATTTTGCTGTTATAATCTCCAATTTTCTTGCATTTAAAACCATCCAAAGTTTTTTCTTGCATTACAAGCCATTTAAAAGGGTCTCTAAGACCATTGCATGTTTTCCTACATTTTATTCCAATTTTTGCATAAAATCATACAAAAGGGTATTTTGGTCATTTCCCGCAATGGAACCCATTTTCAGTCCCTGCATCTGTCTTTGAGTCTTTTTCAACTTAACTGTGCAATTTATTTGTTAAATTCTGTATGAAAACCACTTGTGTCTGCATCTGAGTCAGCTCGTGTCAGTTTGAGTCGTTTTAGTCCCTAGGGGCATTTTGGTCTTTTCACATTGTTCAAATTTTGGGCAGAGAGGTATTTTAGAATACCTCATTTTGGTAGTTCGTTCTTTTTAGTCCATTTTGCCAGTTTTAACTGTTTCACTTTACGTTGCATTCAGGTTAAGTTTTTTAACCAATTTTATTATTTTTGCATTTTAGTCCAAACATTTTTAGAAATTGCAATTCAGTCCAAATATTATGTTTTTTGCAAATTAGTTCCAATTCCAATTTTCAAAGTAGTCCATTTCTTTTAAATCTTAAAACAGTCCAATCTTTAACAAATTGCAGTTCAGTCCCAAACTTTCATATAATTGCAGATTGGTCCCCAGAGCCACACGGGCAGTTCAGTCCAGCTGTCAAGCTCCTATTGGATCAGAGATCATGTGGCAGGCTATATAAAGCCACGCGTAACAGAATCAGAGATCACATCAGAAAATTCAGGGCCACATCACAAACAGATCAATTTTTCTCTCTCTGATTCAGTTAGATCAAATTGCAATCAATCCAAAGAAATCAGAAGAACACGAAGAACTTCCACGAACCCTAACCGTTTCTTGCAAGAAATTCAAGGTGAATCAATGGAGTTTTAGCAACTGCTCTCAGAGATTCACTAGAATCTTCATCACTGAGCATTGAGCTTCTGCAATTCAAGCATCAGATTCGTAGCACAAAGCCACGAACCCTAAATGCGATCACAGAAGCTACTGAGAAGAAAAAGGGGAAAAGTTCGAAGAATCAGAACCGGTTAAGGAGAAGAAGAAGAAAATCACCAGTTTCATTTCAGAATTCAAGCCAAGAATCAATAAAAACAGCATCAAATCGAAGTATTCCAAAGATTCGAATCAAATCTCCGAACAAAATCAGGTAACAATCAAAGAAACTTACCTCTTTTCATTCATAAACAGTAATGAACACTAGACCGATGTGGATTAACAGGATTCGAAGCTTTTTCATTCGAAAATGGTGAAACCCTAACTTTTTTCCAAAACAACGGAGATTCTGAGATTTACAACGATTTTCAACCGTTGTAAGTCAACGAATCCATAAAGATTTCATGCGAGAAAGCTTCGAATCAAACGAACGTGAAACGGTTCGAAACCGTACAAGATTCAACAAATCCACATAGTTTCGTTGTATGCTTACGAATTTCAACATTAGAATCATGTTTAGAAGCAAGATTTGGGACGATTAAGCCAAGATTCTTTCATTTCTGGGTAGAATCACATGATTTAGGGTTAGGGTTTACAAATGTGAGAGAACGGCGCAAGAACAAGGGAAGAAGAAAGAGAAACAATTCAAGAAATGAAGCAAACCGGGTCGAGCAACCCTTTATATATGCTCTTGGACCGGGTTGACCCATACCCGGTCCATTTTCTCTTGATCTTGGCCGTTTGATCAGATCCTGATGGATCTGGATCAATCCAACGCTCCTGGAGCGTTGGCTTGATCCAGACCTATCAGGTGCGTGGGTCTGGGCCTTGCAACCGTGGGCTTTCAGTTTTTTCGTGTTTTTTCTGAATTTTTGTGCTACGTATACCCCAGTCCTTGCTATCTGAACCCCTATGCATGCTAAACTTCTTGCAAAAAATTCCTAAAAATTGTCATGAGTTTCTTGATACTTGCTTGGCTGTTTGGTGTTAATTTTACATGTTAAAATTGATGAAGTATATGTGTGCCAATTTTTTGTCCTCTTAATATGTATATTGGTGTTTTTGTGAAGTTTCTTGCATAATTTTCGTTCTAATTCAATACCATGTGATTTTGATGCTTGTAATATGATTTTGTGATACTTTTGCCATGAGTTTGTGATCATCACCACTGTTTTGTGAATTGTGATTTTAATTTCTTGTTTGGAAAGTAATATGAATCTTTTTAGGTTATAAAATGTGCATAAAATGTGTATGTGTGAAGTTTGAATGCATGGCTTGAAATTTCCTCTTGATTCTTGAAATAATTTCCTCAAAAGAGTGCTGTTTTGGTGGAAATTATAGGTCTTGGACTTAGTTAAGTCTTAGGGCTTTGTTTTGTGTTATTTTCACTACATTTTTTGCATTTGTTCTTGCAATTTGTTTAATATCCCTTGTTAGTGTTATTTCATTTACTATGCATTGTTCACTTTTATTATCATCTCACACTTTATTACTAACCATTTGTTTCATGCCTCATTCGAGTTGCAAGCATTGCATCATTCTCATTTCTTTTCTCATTTTTCACTTCATGCAAACCTCCCTTTGCCTCTATGTAATACTTTAGGTAGTTTACTTTCTTTTAAATTCTTGCAAGACCATAGAATGTAAACTAGGACCCGATGTAAAAGACTATGGACACTATGATGATGTACACCGACACACGCACCAACACGCACACACGTTGTATGTTTATCGCTAGATGTATGCTTAGGAAGCGCGACACTTAGGAAATATTCATTTTTCAAAACAAACTAATTCTTCACTCAAATCTTTTCACAATAATGTTGGAGTCAAAACTCCACAATTTTCCCTTTATTTTCTTAAGCAAATACAAATGAATACTAATTCTCAACTTTAACCATTTTGTAAATAAATTGGAACCACCTCACCTTTTCTCAAATCTTATGCCTTCAAGGCCTCTCATCCTTTCTTCAAAACTATTTTCAAAACTAAAATTGAACCAACCCACAAAATATTTTGGAAGAGAACTACATGGAATTTTGATCCCTTAAAAGGGTATGTAGGCAAGAGACCAAAACCTCTCCAAGTCCAATAAAAACAAACAAATCCTTCTCTCCTCCATTCTTAAAATCAATCATTTTTATAAATAGCGATAAAAGCAAAGCATATACATAAAGCCAGCAAAACGGCTCCTATAGGATACTATAGTCATTGCGGGTGCCTAACACCTTCCCGTAGTGAAACTTGCCCCGAACTTAGAATTTCTAAGGTTTTTTCTCGATTTTACCTTTCCCCAAAAAAAATAGAGATATCAATGATTGAAAGGTTCAAATCCAATTAATGATTTGACACCCGAAAATCGCGATAACACACAATCTCAAGGTAATGTTGTCGCTAATCATGACAAAGTCTCTCAGTGGAATTAGCTAATGAACTCGCCCAAAAAGAGTAAGACCTTATGGCTTGTAGAGACTCGTTGATTCCAAGTTGCTTCATCTTAGCTTTGTCTCCTGGGGTGGAGACCTGATTCAAGACGCTTTTGAAGGGAAAATCAACATCCCACAATGAGGGGTCCCCAACCCCGGACAGGCAAACCGCCAGCTCGGAATGCCAAGTCCCACTTGGAGGGACGAAAGGAGCAGGCTCAGAAGCCTCTGGCTCATCATGCCTCTCGATAACTTCAGAAGCCACGACCATGGAAGTGTTCGGGTGATGTCTTTTGGAGGGACGCTTCGAAGATGGACCTTGTGGGCGAGCGACAGAAGATCCAGTATGCTTGTCTTGTATGGAGAAGGAAGGAATGACTCCTTGCACCACAACTTTTTGCGCCCTAGCCGCGCGGCGCTCTTCCTGGGTAAGTGGTGCCATCCCGGCTGATCCTGCAAAAAGAAAAAGGGGTGTAAATTGTTAGTATAATCATGGTAACAGTCGATGAGGAAATGAAAAGCAAGTCCTATACATATCAAAAGAGAAAAATATAATTAGCATGGCAGGGGAAGAATAATTACTCAACAAAGGTTAGTTTCTCGCAGTCACGCTCATTTTCAAGCTCATTCGATGCCTGGACAGGTGTAGCCTGACGCAATAGTGAGATCAACTGTTCGTCTACGTCCGACTTCGGTAGAGTGCGACGTCTAATCTTAGAGCGGGGATGCTCCGTCTAGTAAAAAGGAAATAGAGGATCTCCCGACTTGTCATGAAAGAATCGAGGATAGTTAGGCCCGGGACGGACACGGAAGAATTTGCCTTTAAATCTATGTATTCCTTTCCAAGAGGAATGGTAGGGTCGGACGAGGGGGCGACCAGAAAAGTTACTCATATACACCCACGAGTTGTTGCTTTTTTTAGCTAAGAAAAAGCTAAAAAATATGTAGGCGGATGGTGGAAAACCGATTTCACGGCAAATGACTTCAAAGGAGCGGACGAAGGACCACGCCCCGGGATGAAGTTGAGTAGGAGCTATGTAACGCCCTCTTTAATTATTTAATTATTTTATTAGATGATATGGTATATGTTTATATATTATATGGATTTGATGGTTATGTGACGTATTTGTGACGTATTTGTGACGTGTGACGTATTATTATTTTATTGTTTAATAAAATAATATTAGTGATGTTTATATGAATATTTATTTGGTAAATAAATAGATTTGGTGGAAAAAGATAGAATTTTAAGAGATGGGGTTATATTTATAATTAAGAAGAGTTGTGTGGGTTAAGAGAGAATTAATTAAGTTGTGAGGGAGTATATAAGAGGAGTAGGTTAAGAAAGGAAGGTTTTGAGAACGCGTACAGACATTTAGAGAAGAAGGAAAGGCACGTGAAGAGAGAAGAGAGGCTAGGCTGCTTTCTGCACAATTTTTCCAAGTAAGGGTGAGCCTAACTTCAGTAGTATTAATCTTGAATCATCTGTTTTGATTAGCTTAGGGTTTGGGGAAGAATTGAGGTGAGTTTTGTGAATTAGGGTTATGATGAATTTGATGAATTTGATGTGAGAATGTGTTGCATTGCTGTAGAAATGTGTTACAGAACCTAGATTATCCCCTAGGACAACATTGTTGATGAATTAGAGGCTTAACATGAGAGTTTTGGGATGAATTGGTGTGATTTGGACTGAAACCGTAGTGGTTCTGAGATCGCTCGCCTGTGGCGAGTGATCACTCGCCGTGGCGAGTAACCCTTGGTTGCTCGCGAGGCGAGCAGTATAGCTCGCCGTGGCGAGCTTGACCCTTAAACTTAGGATTTTTGCCAAACTTTAGATGGTTTTGAGTGCCCTTATATTTATAGAGATGACCTGTGAATTTGGTTTGGTCAAATTTGATTTAGAGAGCTTAAAAATGAGGATTTTGGTGAAAAATGTCAAAAAGGCCGAAGCACCCAGTATTTCTCGCCTCCAGCTCGCCCCCAACTCGCCTTTGGCGAGTGAGCTGATGTGAGTACTCGCCTGTGGCGAACAGATGCACTCGCCGTGGCGAGTTAGATGGCTCAGGACTGTTTGTTGTTTTGCGATCTGTTTCGCATGGGACTTTGAGAGGAACCCTTTGGGGTAGTGTTAGTGAGGTTTTATACCCTCCAATATATTCTGTAAAGATGATTGCTGATGATTTACTTGAGCTGTTGATAAATGATGTGTTGTTGAATTTAGGTGATGTATGAGTATGATGCTATTTGAGTATGATGATGCTATGTGTTGCAAAGTGTATGTATAATGAGTTGATGTTCTGCCATGTATTAACATAACTGCATGTGTCAGTCTATAATTGTAAATGACGTTTGAGACGGTGTATTAAGTTGTTAAGTGACGAGTCCATGCATTTGCATATATATATATATGGGACGGTGGAGCTTTATGCTCAAAGCGACGGTGGAGCATTTGCTCAAAGCGACGGTGCAGCATATTAATGCTATAATCATATGGTACCACATGCATGATGTTGAGACGTTAGGTGTTGCATTTAGTCGAGTCAATTGTGACATATATGAGATGATGTTTTGAGACGTTGATGCTTAGTATGATGTTGTTATGATGTTATTATGATGATGCTTATGATGATGCTATGATGTGCTATAATGTATATGTGATGAGTCGGATTTGTGATTTGTTAATCTTGACGTTTGATTTATATATTAATATTATTGTTGTGAATCTCACCCCTTCTGCTAGAATTGCCGCCTTGTGGGCAAGTGCAGGTACCCAGTCTTAGATGCGTTGATGCGAGGATGTGTGAAGTAGGGTTGCTCTGATATGTAACGGGATGGGGTCTTTTGTAGAGTCTATTCCTTATGTATCATGTTTGATTAAGTGTTGACTTTCAGTGATGTTGAAAATAATAATGTTTTGAGACGTTTAATGGCTTTTAAGCCAAGACTATTTATGAGACGAGACTATTTGAATTCCGCTGCTTAATTGAATATTTTTATAATTTGATAAATTATTATCGAAGTTGTTTTTAAGATGAAATGTGACACTCCTTTTGAGAAGTACTCTAATTTTATATGATTTATTTAAAGAAATTTTTAAGACGGGAAATTGGGGTGTTACAATTGGTATCAGAGCAGGTTGGTCCGTCCGGCCAAGTAGAGAGTCGAGTGACGTTGTCTTAGAGTTAGAATAGTATTATTGTATTATTCTGACTTATGTTTGTTTCCAGAGAACTAGATGGCTGGTAGAAACGATGCTGCTCTTGTTGCTGCTTTGGAAACAATGGCTAACGCTGTGGGTAATCAGAACAACGCTGGTGGAAATGACGGAACTAGGATGCTGGAGACCTTTCTGAGGAATCACCCGCCTACCTTCAAGGGGCGTTATGATCCTGATGGAGCTCAGACGTGGCTCAAGGAAGTTGAGAGAATCTTCAGGGTCATGCAATGTGACGATGTTCAGAAGGTGCGTTTTGGCACGCATATGCTCGCGGAGGAGGCTGATGATTGGTGGGTTAGTCTCCTACCTATTTTGGAGCAAGATGGAGCCGTGGTGACGTGGGCTGTTTTCACGAGGGAGTTCCTTAATAGATACTTTCCAGAAGATGTTCGTGGAAAGAAAGAGATCGAGTTCCTGGAGCTTAAGCAAGGGAACATGTCGGTGACCGAGTATGCGGCCAAGTTTGTGGAGTTGGCTAAGTTCTATCCGCATTATGCACCCGAGACTGCTGAGTTTTCAAAATGCATCAAGTTTGAGAACGGGTTGCGCGCTGATATCAAGAGGGCTATCGGTTATCAGAAGATCCGCGACTTTTCTGAGTTGGTGAGTAGCTGTCGGATATATGAAGAGGATACTAAGGCTCACTACAAGGTAGTGAACGATAGGAAAGCTAAGGGCCAGTAGAGTCGCCCTAAACCTTATGATGCCCCTAGAGATAAAGGGAAGCAAAGAGTAAATGATGAGAGGAGGCCCCAGAAGAAGACTGCTCCTACTGAGATTACTTGTTACACTTGTGGCGAGAAAGGCCATAAGAACAATGCATGTACTGTTGAGGTGAAGAGGTGCTACCGTTGTGGTCAGAAAGGACATATCACTAGTGACTGCAAGTTTGATGATGTTGTGTGTTTCAACTGCAATGAGCAAGGATACATTGGTTCGCAGTGTAAGCAACCCAAGAAGACTAAGACTACTGGGAGAGTATTTGCATTGACCGGCACTCAGACTGAGAATGATGATCGTTTGATCAGAGGTACTTGCTATATTAATAATACTCCTTTAGTTGCTATTATTGATACTGGTGCTACGCACAGTTTTGTTGCTTTTGATTGTGTTTCTTCCTTGGGTCTTGATGTTTCTGATATGAATGGAGAAATGGTTGTCGAGACTCCAGCTAAGGGTTCGGTGACTACTTCTCTCGTTTGTGTAAATTGTCCTTTATCTATGTTTGGCCGTGACTTTGTGATGGATTTAGTGTGCCTACCTTTAAGTGGTATGGATGTGATTCTGGGTATGAACTGGCTAGAGTACAACCGGGTTCTTATCAACTGTTTTAGAAAGACGGTGCATTTTTCTTCTGTCGAAGAAGAGTGGGGCGCAGAGTTTCTATCTTCTAAGCAGCTGAAGCAACTAGAACGTGATGGGATGTTGATGTTTTCGTTGATGGCTTCGTTATCTTTAGAGAACCAAGCTGTAATTGATGGGCTGCCTGTTGTGAAGGAATTTCCTGAAGTTTTCCCTGATGAGATTCCAGATGTGCCACCAGAGAGGGAGGTTGATTTTTCGATAGACCTTGTGTCGGGTACGAAGCCGGTGTCGATGGCACCTTATCGTATGTCTGCTTCTGAGTTAGCAGAGTTGAAGAAACAGTTGGAAGACTTGCTTGAGAAGAAGTTTGTGAGACCTAGTGTTTCACCATGGGGAGCTCCAGTGTTACTTGTGAAGAAGAAAGACGGCAGTATGAGGCTATGTATTGATTACAGACAGCTGAACAAAGTGACGATCAAGAATAGGTATCCACTTCCGAGGATTGACGACTTGATGGATCAGTTAGTGGGTGCAAAGGTATTCAGCAAGATTGATTTGAGGTCAGGTTACCATCAGATTAAGGTGAAGGATGAAGATATGCAGAAGACGGCCTTTAGGACGCGTTATGGTCATTACGAATATAAGGTGATGCCTTTCGGTGTTACTAATGCGCCTGGTGTGTTTATGGAATATATGAACAGAATCTTTCATGAGTACTTGGATCAATTTGTTGTGGTTTTTATTGATGATATTCTGATCTATTCTAAGACTGAAGCTGAGCATGCAGAGCATTTGAAGATTGTATTGCAAGTGCTGAAAGAGAAGAAGCTGTATGCTAAATTGTCTAAGTGTGAGTTCTGGCTAAAGGAAGTAAGTTTTCTTGGCCATGTTATTTCTGGTGAAGGTATTGCGGTTGACCCGTCAAAAGTTGAAGCGGTATCGCAATGGGAGACTCCTAAGTCGGTTACGGAGATTAGAAGCTTTTTGGGACTAGCTGTTTATTACAGGAGGTTTATAGAAGGATTTTCTAAGTTGGCTCTTCCGTTAACGCAGTTGACGTGTAAGGGTAAGTCTTTCGTGTGGGATGTGCATTGTGAGAATAGTTTCAATGAATTGAAGAAGCGCCTGACGACGGCTCTAGTTTTGATTTTGCCAAAGCCCGATGAACCTTTTGTGGTATATTGTGATGCGTCCAAGTTGGGATTAGGAGGTGTGCTTATGCAAGAAGGTAAGGTGGTAGCATATGCTTCGAGACAATTGAGAATTCATGAGAAGAATTATCCGACGCATGACTTAGAGTTGGCAGCAGTGGTCTTCGTATTGAAAATATGGAGACATTACTTGTATGGTTCAAGATTTGAAGTATTCAGTGATCATAAGAGTTTGAGATATTTATTTGATTAGAAAGAGTTGAATATGAGGTAGAGGAGGTGGCTTGAGTTACTTAAGGATTATGATTTTGGTTTGAATTACCATCCTGGTAAAGCAAATGTAGTTGCAGATGCCTTGAGTAGGAAAACTGTGCATATGTCCGCGTTGATGGTGAAAGAATTTGAGTTGTTAGAACAGTTCAGAGACTTGAATTTGGTGTGTGAAAGAACCCCTCAGAGCATAAAACTGGGAATGTTGAGAATTGATAATGATTTCCTGAAGCATATCAAAGAAGCCCAAAAAGAAGATGTCAAGTTTGTGGATTTGTTGATTGCTAATAATGAGACTGTGGATGGTGACTTTAAGGTCGATGATCAAGGAGTGTTGAGATTCCGAGGAAGGATTTGCATTCCTGACAATGAAGAGATTAAGAAGATGATTCTTGAAGAGGGTCATAGAAGTAGCTTGAGTATTCACCCGGGAGCTACGAAGATGTATCATGACTTAAAGAGGCTGTTTTGGTGGTCTGGTTTGAAACACGATGTGGCACAATTTGTGTATTCTTGCTTGGTTTGTCAAAAGTCGAAGATTGAGCATCAGAAACCGACTGGTATGATGGTACCTTTAGATGTGCCAGAGTGGAAATGGGATAGTATATCCATGGATTTTGTGACGAGTTTGCCCAATACTCCTAGAGGGAACGATGCTATTTGGGTAATTGTTGATAGATTAACGAAGTCTGCTCACTTTCTACCAATCAACATTACTTTTCCTGTGGCTCAGTTGGCGGAGATTTATGTTAGAGAGACAGTTAAGCTGCATGGTGTTCCTTCGAGCATCGTATCAGATAGGGATCCAAGATTTACTTCTCGAATTTGGAAGAGGTTGCAAGAGGCGTTAGGATCTCAGTTGAGGTTGAGTTCGGCTTATCATCCGCAAACAGATGGTCAGTCGGAGAGGACGATTCAGTCGTTGGAGGACTTGTTGAGGGTTTGTGTACTTGAACAGGGAGGAGCTTGGGATAGTCATCTTCCATTGATAGAGTTCACGTACAACAACAGTTACCATTCAAGTATTGGAATGGCACCGTTTGAGGCTTTGTATGGTCGGAGATGCAGGACTCCGTTGTGCTGGTTTGAGTCGGGTGAAAGAGTGGTCTTAGGACCAGAGATCGTTCAACAGACTACTGAGAAGGTGAGAATTATCCAAGAAAAGATGAAAGCGTCGCAGAGTCGACAAAAGAGTTATCATGATAAGCGTAGAAAGGACCTTGAGTTCCAAGAGGGAGATCATGTGTTCCTGAGAGTGACTCCTATGACGGGTGTTGGACGAGCTTTGAAATCAAAGAAGTTGACTCCGAGGTTTATTGGACCGTATCAGATTTCAGAGAGGATTGGACCGGTGGCGTATCGTGTTGGATTACCACCGCACTTGTCGAATTTGCATGATGTTTTTCATGTATCTCAGCTGAGGAAATATGTTCCGGATCCGTCTCATGTGATCCAAAGCGATGATGTGCAAGTTAGGGACAACCTTACGGTTGAGACCTTACCCGTGAGGATTGATGATTGAAAGACAAAGACGTTGAGAGGCAAGGAGATACCTCTTGTGAGAGTTGTTTGGGACAGAGCGACGGGTGAAAGCTTGACTTGGGAGCTAGAAAGTAAGATGCTGGAATCCTATCCAGAGTTGTTTGAGCGAGGTAAATTTTCGACGACGAAAATCCTTTAAGAGGGGGAGAGTTGTAACGCCCTCTTTAATTATTTAATTATTTTATTAGATGATATGGTATATGTTTATATATTATATGGATTTGATGGTTATGTGACGTATTTGTGACGTATTTGTGACGTGTGACGTATTATTATTTTATTGTTTAATAAAATAATATTAGTGATGTTTATATGAATATTTATTTGGTAAATAAATAGATTTGGTGGAAAAAGATAGAATTTTAAGAGATGGGGTTATATTTATAATTAAGAAGAGTTGTGTGGGTTAAGAGAGAATTAATTAAGTTGTGAGGGAGTATATAATAGGAGTAGGTTAAGAAAGGAAGGTTTTGAGAACGCGTACAGACATTTAGAGAAGAAGGAAAGGCACGTGAAGAGAGAAGAGAGGCTAGGCTGCTTTCTGCACAATTTTTCCAGGTAAGGGTGAGCCTAACTTCAGTAGTATTAATCTTGAATCATCTGTTTTGATTAGCTTAGGGTTTGGGGAAGAATTGAGGTGAGTTTTGTGAATTAGGGTTATGATGAATTTGATGAATTTGATGTGAGAATGTGTTGCATTGCTGTAGAAATGTGTTACAGAACCTAGATTATCCCCTAGGACAACATTGTTGATGAATTAGAGGCTTAACATGAGAGTTTTGGGATGAATTGGTGTGATTTGGACTGAAACCGTAGTGGTTCTGAGATCGCTCGCCTGTGGCGAGTGATCACTCGCCGTGGCGAGTAACCCTTGGTTGCTCGCGAGGCGAGCAGTATAGCTCGCCGTGGCTAGCTTGACCCTTAAACTTAGGATTTTTGCCAAACTTTAGATGGTTTTGAGTGCCCTTATATTTATAGAGATGACCTGTGAATTTGGTTTGGTAAAATTTGATTTAGAGAGCTTAAAAATGAGGATTTTGGTGAAAAATGTCAAAAAGGCCGAAGCACCCAGTATTTCTCGCCTCCAGCTCGCCCCCAACTCGCCTTTGGCGAGTGAGCTGATGTGAGTACTCGCCTGTGGCGAACAGATGCACTCGCCGTGGCGAGTTAGATGGCTCAGGACTGTTTGTTGTTTTGCGATCTGTTTCGCATGGGACTTTGAGAGGAACCCTTTGGGGTAGTGTTAGTGAGGTTTTATACCCTCCAATATATTCTGTAAAGATGATTGCTGATGATTTACTTGAGCTGTTGATAAATGATGTGTTGTTGAATTTAGGTGATGTATGAGTATGATGCTATTTGAGTATGATGATGCTATGTGTTGCAAAGTGTATGTATAATGAGTTGATGTTCTGCCATGTATTAACATAACTGCATGTGTCAGTCTATAATTGTAAATGACGTTTGAGACGGTGTATTAAGTTGTTAAGTGACGAGTCCATGCATTTGCATATATATATATATGGGACGGTGGAGCTTTATGCTTAAAGCGACGGTGGAGCATTTGCTCAAAGCGACGGTGCAGCATATTAATGCTATAATCATATGGTACCACATGCATGATGTTGAGACGTTAGGTGTTGCATTTAGTCGAGTCAATTGTGACATATATGAGATGATGTTTTGAGACGTTGATGCTTAGTATGATGTTGTTATGATGTTATTATGATGATGCTTATGATGATGCTATGATGTGCTACAATGTATATGTGATGAGTCGGATTTGTGATTTGTTAATCTTGACGTTTGATTTATATATTAATATTATTGTTGTGAATCTCACCCCTTCTGCTGGAATTGCCGCCTTGTGGGCAAGTGCAGGTACCCAGTCTTAGATGCGTTGATGCGAGGATGTGTGAAGTAGGGTTGCTCTGATATGTAACGGGATGGGGTCTTTTGTAGAGTCTATTCCTTATGTATCATGTTTGATTAAGTGTTGACTTTCAGTGATGTTGAAAATAATAATGTTTTGAGACGTTTAATGGCTTTTAAGCCAAGACTATTTATGAGACGAGACTATTTGAATTCCGCTGCTTAATTGAATATTTTTATAATTTGATAAATTATTATCGAAGTTGTTTTTAAGATGAAATGTGACACTCCTTTTGAGAAGTACTCTGATTTTATATGATTTATTTAAAGAAATTTTTAAGACGGGAAATTGGGGTGTTACAAGCTACATTAAGGATTCGGAGGATCTCACATTGAAAGTCAGTAAAGGAAAGGCGAACTCCTAATTTTGTAAAGAAACAATCATATACATAGGTACAATATTATGCTCTTTGGTTATGCGGAGAATGGTAAACAAACTCTCCATTCTCGCAAGGGAAGATGTCAAAAAAACCTTTCCGGGAGGGATTTGTTAGACACGGATAAAGTTTAAAGGTGCTGTTGTGGTCGACATAAATGAAGGATTGACAAACTTCCTCGGCCACCGAATCAGGCTGATTTTCTTCCAACATGGCTTTAGAGGACGTGTCCGAAATCGAAGGAAGCTCGGAGGAACTAGATGCGGATTGATAACTCATGAAAGATTGAATGCATTAATCCCTGACATAAACATTATTGTTGCGATGAATATATGGCACGTTGCTAAGACAGATATGCTTGTGTCATTTAATAAAGAATTAGTGGATGAAGAGGTGAGTAAGGTGATAGAGGTGTACTAAGAGTGGTTAAATAAAAAAATTTCTTTACCCACCCATGTGCACTTGTCCTACCCCTCTTCTCTACCCTTCCTATCCTACCCGTCCCCCCTTACCCTTCTCTTCTCCTACCCGTCCCTCTCACCCTCTCCTACCCGTCTCCCTCTACTCGTCTCTCTTTCCCCTACCCGTCCCCCCTCCTACCCGTCCCCTACCCTTTCTTTCCTACCCATCAATTTCACTTTTCATTTATTATGTTTCCATCCCAACCATAAAAGAAAAGTACAATAGATGGAGGGACCAAGTTATTATTATTATTAGGTTGGTAAGTGTTGGTACTATGCCATAACTAATTATTCAATTTTCTTTGACCACATCAACATAAGTACAAGGCATGCTACTACCTATTTCTATCATACATTCTTTCAAAACAAGAGTGGTTACTCTACTGTTCCTTCTAGTGCCTAGCGTGTCTACATAAAAAAAAGAAGAGAGAAAAGATAAAGATTCTTACAACATTCACTTCACATGAAAAGTTCAGTGTTACTAGCTACACACATTTCTATGGCTATGTTCCTAAGGATACTTCAATACCAAAGCTAAAATTGCATGGACATACAAGGACGAGTGGGTGGTGGCCTTTTGGATGAGTGAGTTGACTCACCAAGCCAAGCTGGCCGAGTTCACAAGGACGAGTTGGTGGTGGATTTTTGGACGAGTGAGTTGACTCACCAAGCCAAGCTGGCCGAGTTGGTAGGCGGTGGGAGGTATGATACGAGTAGCCCAGCTCTACCAACAAGAGTGAGTCGGCTCAAGCATACCGAATGGGTGGTTGTGGGAGATGTGGTACAGATTCTCCTACTATATCAAAGTCATTATATGGTTTTAGATACAAACCAACATTTGTATCTTAGTGGAAAGCATGAAAAAAAATTACAAGTACTTTGGCTAGTCATGAAAGCTAAATATCAAAGTAAGGGTTACCTGTGAAGAAGAAGTGAGCCGTGTAGAGTGGGAGAACTTTCCGCACCAAGAGCCAAGCTTTGTGAAATCCAAAGGAGTTGGTAAAAATCTTAAGAGTAAAAATTTGGTGATTGTAAAAGTTATGGAGTGAAACTTCCCTATTTATAAGGGTAAAAATGAGTGAGACCCGCTGTATTTATGAAGAAGGTGAGACATTAATGATATGGATACAATGAGGTGACAAGAACAATGAACAAACGTCTACGCCTTAACAGGCTTGACGCTTCGTGGACTGTGGACTAGTATGGTTTGATCGAACAGAGAACAAACGTCTGCGCCTCAACAGGCTTGACGCTTGGTGGATTGTGGACTGGTATGGTTTGATCGAATAGAAAACAAACGTCTACGACTCAACAGGCTTGATGCTTGGTGGACTGTGGACTGGCATGGATAGACCATTCCATTTGACTGTTCAAGTCAAGCCAGCTAGCTCGGCACATCTTCAGTCAACACTGGTTTGATTGTTCAAGTCAAGCCAGCCAGCTCGGCACGTCTTCAATTAACACTGGTTTGATTGTTCAAGTCAAGCCAGCCAGCTCGGCACGTCTTCAGTCAACACCGGTTTGATTGTTCAAGTCAAGCCAGCCAGCTCAGCACGTCTTCAGTCAACACTGGTTTGATTGTTCAAGTCAAGCCAACCAGCTTAGCACGTCTTCACTTAAGGCCACGTGTTCGGTATGGACGATCAATGCGTCTCGACTCCACGCGCCTGGTACGGATGAGTTGCACTTTCAGTCCATGTGCGGCCGTACAGAAAGCAGACGACCAATGGGAGGCTCTGGATCACAATTTAATGGGCTTAGAGTGATCAGAGAAAGGCCCATTAGACCAACTCGTTGATGGCTATAAAAAAGGACACGTAGATGGTTGATGGGACAGATTCCAGTGAGGGAAAAACAGTGTAATATTCGTTTACTTCTTAAGAGTGCTCTTGAGACTCCATCTTAGACGTTTCACTAAGCAGCTCACCTGTTGTTCTTAAACTTGTGTTTACATACGTGAACAATATATAGATCATTTTATATTTCTGAAGGGTCAAATTGTTGGTATAGTATACTCCATTCTGAATGAAATATGAGCAAAATAGATAGTAAAAAAGGTCAACGCATTTAGTAAAAAATTTAGTTCATATACATCAACTTTTCAACTATCATTTTTACTTATATTTCATTCCGAAGAGAGTATACTACACCAGTGATTCGGCATTTAGAAAAGAGAAAATGATCTATTTGCCATTTAATATTTGTCTATATATATATATATATATATATATATATATATATATATATATATATATATGAAACCATTACAATGTTCACACAATGAAGATCTAAATGGATCAAAAGAAAATCTAACATATAGGTGAATTCTACACTCGATTTCGATTGATATGATTCGTGCAACATTATCAAATTTATTATAGAATTTAATTATCAAATTTATTATATATTTTTTACACGTGCATCTAATGATATGTTTTTTTTAAAGATCTAATGATATGTTATTACATATGAAAATATATGAATTGTATATTACTTAATTGAACAAATCATTTAATGCGTGTAAAACAAGAGCACACATATTTTAATTAACAATTGTTTCACTTGTTAACATTTTTCTTTAATTCTCTCAATAAAAAAAAAAAACATTTTCCTTTAATTAAACTTTTCATTATATCAAAGTAAAAGAAAATCGTATCTTAAAATAAACTTAAACTTTCTTTATATTTACATGGACAAATATATATATAACTTCTACTAAAAAAAATTATAATATACTATTAAACTTTATTTTTGCAACTTACGAGTATACAACTACTTTTTCAGTAAACAATCAACTAATTGAACTAGAGTTTCTGTGGACAATCCCTCTTCTTGAAGCGTTTCGTCACCCGAATTCTTAAATTTTTTCATTCTTTCACGAATCTGTTTACCTTCATCACCCTCAATAAGTCTTCTTACAACCTTACTAATTTCTTCCCTTTCTACTAAACCATTTTCATTTCCTTTTGGCCTAATTGCCACTCTTATCCCATCACTTAACACAACTGCATTCATTCTCTGCTCAGCAAAAAGTGGCCATGCAATAATTGGCATCCCATTCATGATACTCTCAAGTATAGAGTTCCATCCACAATGACTTAAAAACCCACCAATTGCATTGTGACTAAGAATTTCAACTTGTGGTGCCCAATAAGGAGCCACAAATCCTTGTTCTTTAGTCCTATCAGTAAACCTAGATGGCAAAAACTTCAAAGGATCATGATCATTATCCTTTTGTGGTTTGAGGTAACTAGAATCGGATGACTCATTAGGTGCTCTCACAACCCACAAGAATTTTTTACCACTTAATTCTAACCCTAATGCTAGCTCATTAATTTGGTCTTGTGAAAGTGTCCCTCCACTTCCAAAACTAACATATAAAACTGAATTTGGTAACTGATTGTTTAACCAAGTTAAACATTCAGACCCATTTTTTAGATTGGTAGAATCAGTTTGGATAATTGGTCCAATTGGATAAACAATTGGATATCCATTTGTTTCATCAATCAATGCTTTTATAGGTCCTTGTTCAATTTCTTTGAAACTGTTGACTATGATTCCATCGGTGTGCAAGAGTTGTTTGCATTTTTGAAGAAATAATTTGTATACTATTCTACTTCGATCCTGAACTGGATTCGGAAGATCTCTTCCGTTTATTGGTACACATCCAGGAATTTGAATCGGTTCATGAAGGTCTTTGAATTGAGTATTAGCTACGACTGTTTGATCAAGCTTTGGTAGAAACAAGCAGAAAGAAAGTGTCGTAGCCGATGATGGACAATAAATTAAGGATAAAATGTTTAATTCTTTTGCACAAATAAGTGCATCACTTGCAAAAAGATCAGCAACAAGAGCGACCAGATTTGAAGTTAAACTCAATGATTTTAAAGCGTCGCGGATGAAGGGAAGAGAGCGAGTTACCGCGAGTTGAAGATGGGCTGCTAATGGAGTGCCCTTCGGTAAATCATCGTTGGTGTTGATTGAAGGAAGAAAAGTGGAGTTTATGGTTGAAGGAAGAGTTTGAAGAATGGAGTTGGAGAGTTCAGGTGGAGAGTTAAGTGTTGGAATGAGTAAAGTGATGTGCAAGGAATTGGAGAGGTGAATTAGTCGTTTGGAAAATTCAAGGAGTGAAAGAAGATGACTAAAACCAGGACTTGGAACAATCACAATGTTGGTTGGCTTCTCCATATGGAAACCTTGTAATAATTTTGTGAACAATGTGGTGTTTATATAAGCCAATGTATGGTGTATGATTAAAAAATTTAATTCCTTATAGCGACGGGTTTCGTGCATTCACGTTATCAACTGCATTGATGATCGTTGAATCGAGACTACATGGTTGATTTCGGTTCAACGACTCTCTATATAGATGACCATGTAAATACAAGAACCTGCCACTTAAGGAATCCAAACTCTATAATTAGTGTTTGTTCACTAACATGCATAAACATTTTTTTTTGATCAAAACTAACACGTATTAGCTTGATGTAACTAATTAATGTAAACAATAATTAAATTAAGTAGAATAAGTTGTAGGAGAGCACGTAGTAATTTATTGCCGTGGAAGGAAGAAATTGCGATTATGTAAGCTCAAACGTAGGGACATAACAATTTTCAATTTTGTATGAGTCATTGGAATAAAATAATTAATGGGTAAGCATGTCTTCGGTGTTATTGGCTTACATGTTTAGACTGTATAGGTTATTATTCTGATAATTTACTTTCTGAAACTAGATATTATTATTTGTAAACCGATAAAACCAAACACTTAAGAGTCCCTTAGTGGACAAGATTAGAGACATGATAAATTAACAATAGCTTAGTCTCACTTCAATATTTGATTACACAACAATATATCATTAATTAGTTCTGAAGCTTATCATATTCTGTCTTTGTTGTTATAGGATACGATCGGTGTGATGTGTAGATAGGACAAAGATATGATAGTGATGAGATACACAGTCATCTTTTTTTTTTGGAATGACATTTATCATATGTTTGATACATATATAAAAAATAGGCTTAAATAGGTCTTTCGTCTCTGCAAATATAAACCATTTGAATTTTCGTATAGTAATCCTTCCATTTTTTTATTGCAAATATTAATCATTTAAAAAATGGTCCTAATTACATTTCATTAGTAACTTCAACGACGAAAATTCAAATGACCTATATTTGCAGGGACGAAAGACCTATTTAAGCCAACCACCTTGCTCAATCATCACTTGCCACATGGATACCACGTCACTGATGACAGCCCACCTTAGAAAAAAACCTAATTAGGACCAAAAGACAAATGATTAAATTTTGCAGTGACAAATTGGAAGGATTAGTAACTTCATGAACGAAAATTCAAATGACTTATATTTGCAGAGACGAAAGACCTATTTAAACCAAAAAAATATGATAACATTATTTACTACTTCCATAGGTTTAAATGTGTGACATTTTTGTTTTTAACTATGACAAGATAAGGTATATATCATATTTAAATGACAAGGTTACCATTGGGAAACAATTACATATTTTTTGTTTTCAAATTAATTTTTAATATTTTGAAATTTTATTAATATATTTTCTTTTTTAAACGATGAATGAAACATGTATTATTTATGGTGATTGACATCCTAACCATGTTGACACCTCAAATCACCATAAAAATATGTCTTAACATCTAAGCTAAATTGACACCCCAAAACATTATAGATCATGCACCTCATCCTATATTAATAATAAAAAGAAAGAACAAAAAACAAGAAAAGGTTGTGGAGACCATAGGAAAACTCAACCGAAGATGAAAACTACGAAAAATACGATAGGATGACAAACCAAACCTCTTTAACAAAATCATTCTAATGAAACTAAGACAAAATAGACCACCATTGAGTGTGCTCAATGGTGTGACCAAAACTAGCTAACTTTTCTGCATACGTATTGCTCTCCCAAAAAATATAAGAACACCTAAAATTAATACTCTGAAGTACATGTAGACTGTTAAGTCATTTAATCATGGGCTTCCCATGAACTAGTCGTGAATGGCTAAATTCCATATTGGCCATGAGGGAGTCAGAATCAATCCACAAGTTGTTGTAATTATTTTGAATAACATAGTTGATGGAATGAATGATTGCAAGAATTTCAGCAGAGAAAGAATCTTGTCTGCCAAGGTTCATTGTAAAACTATGGATAATGTGGCCCTTGAATCTCTAAAAATAGCTCCACAAGATCCCATAGGAGTGTTTCCCCTAGATGAACCATCAATATTAACCTTAAGAAAACCAAGTTGGGGAGGCATCCAAAAAATAGTGAGAACATCCTTGTGCTTTCAAGGATGTGCTTAACCCAAAAACTTCTGAAAAAAATTGTTCTCTAGGACAGGCTGGGTCGCTACTGGGCTAATGAAACAAACCGAACCAGTCTAATTTAAGTGAACCGGACCGGTTCGGTAATGGATATAAATAGGAGTGCTGCGGTTTTTTATTCATTTTCATGAAACCTTTCTCTCTCTTCTTACAACTCTCCCTCAAAACTCTCTCTTTCTCTTTGTTCTTCTAACAACTTTCCGGCGAGTCTCATGAAGGCCGCCGTATTCTCCAGTTTCGATGAGGGTTTCGGCGGCGGCAGGTCGGCCGTCGCGGCGGCGCCACCACGCCGGAACCCTAAATTTTTATTTTTTTTAATTTCGAAACCTTTTTCTACCCACTTCTCTCTTTTCACTTATGGATTCGAAATTTACAAGTAGAAAAAAGGAACGAAAGGCTTGTATTTATACAAGGAAAAAAAACTACCTTTAGGTGCTCTGGATCAGTTTAGATCCGGATCTGACTTTGTGATGTTAGGAACAGTTCGGTTTCGTGGAAGCCGACGCCGTGTGTTGTTGCTCCGCGACTGACCGTCCGTGTGTGTTGCTTTCTGTGTGTGGATCGATCCTAGTGTACGGTTGTGGATCAGAATTTGGTTTGTTGTTGGGGTTTTGATGTTTCTGTTGATTTTGGAACTGGTTTGTTTGCAGGTTTTGGGTGAAATTTTTGGCTCCCCTTCTGGTTGTTTTGCAAGTTCTTTTATAGGGTCAGGTTTTGATTCTTAGGGTTTGTTAACAAAAGCAAAATTCTTGGCCTTATTGTGATGAGAAGCATAATTAACTGGCCTTATGGCTCTCATATTGTTAACAAAAACGCGTATGAACTGGATTTCGATGTGTGTCCCCTGGATTTTGACTGTTTTTGATAGACTGGATTTTGACATTATCGGACATTTAAATAAAAAAAGAATAAAATTTTGACTTATCATCTAAAAACAAAAATGAAAATAAATAAGAGATAAATGCAAATAAACTAAAATGAAAAATAAAAAGAAAAAAAGGTGAGATAATAATAAAAGAAAATAAAAGATGGAAAAGAGATAAAAATAAAAATAAATAAAAAGACTAAAAAATGAGAGAAGAGGACCCGAATCGGAACAAAAAAAAAGAGGTATTTTAAAATACCTCTCTACCGAAATTTCATTCAAAAAGTCGGAGATTATTCAGGATCATCGGACACGTGTTAGTGGTATCTTGGGTCAAAAATTGGGGTATGATAGATGCCCCTATTTAAGTTTCTTCGTTCGAAGACTTGAAGATGAAATCTTTGATTAGACGGACCGAAGAGACTTAAATACATAGTACACCATTTTTGACCTAAGATGCTATGAAAATGCTTGTGAGATGTTCGTAATGCAATTATGAATGCAGGACGACAAAGATGACATGACTGGAACAAGAAACAACAACGGGATACCCAAATTCGTTAAGAAAAGGGATCTGACCCCACTTGGGATAATGTAGTTTCACTGGGGGAAATGATTGTCTACTATCGTACTTGTTTGGAACCACAGCTTAATGAAGACAAACTTTTTAGTGGCATCTCTTGACCAGACACACTGGGGATGACGCTCCAGAGAATGACAAGTAAACACAAATTGTCCATTGTTTAGGACTGACGACTTGAAATATGATAAAAAGGAAACTCAAGCTGTCCATTGTTTAGGACTAACCACTTGAAACAAAGACAAAAGGTAAACTCAAGCTGTCCATTGTTTAGGACTAACCACTTGAAACAAAGACGAAAGGTAAACTCAAGCTGTCCATTGTTTAGGACTAACCACTTGAAACAAAGACAAAAGGTAAACTCAAGTTGTCCATTATTTAGGACTAACTGAAACAAAGACAAATGGTGAACTCAAGCTGCCCATTGTTTAGGACTAACCACTTGAAACAAAGACAAAAGGTAAACTCAAGCTGTCCATTGTTTAGGATTAACCACTTGAAACAAAGACAAAAGGTAAACTCAAGCTGTCCATTGTTTAGGACTAACCACTTGAAACAAGACAAAAGGTAAACTCAAGCTGTCCATTGTTTAGGACTAACCACTTGAAACAAAGACAAAAGGTAAACTCAAGCTGTCCATTGTTTAGGACTAACAACTTGAAACAAAGACAAAAGGTGAACTAAAGGTGTCCATTGTTTAGGAATAACCACTTGAAACAAAGACAAAACGTAAACTCAAGATGTCCATTGTTTAGGACTAACCACTTGAAACAAGACAAAAGGTAAACTCAAGCTGTCCATTGTTTAGGACTAACCACTTGAAACAAGACAAAAGGTAATTCAAGTTGTCCATTGTTTAGGACTAACCGCTTGAAACAAAGACGAAAGGTAAACTCAAGTTGTCCATTGTTTAGGACTAACCGCTTGAAACATGATAAAAGGTAAACTCAAGTTGTCCATTGTTTAGTATTAACCACTTGAAACAAGACAAAAGGTAAACTTAAGCTGTCCATTGTTTAGGACTAACCACTTGAAACAAAGACGAAAGGTAAACTCAAGCTGTCCATTGTTTAGGACTAACCGCTTGAAACATGATAAAAGGTAAACTCAAGTTGTCCATTGTTTAGGACTAACCACTTGAAACAAAGACGAAAGGTAAACTCAAGCTGTCCATGGTTTAGGACTAACCACTTGAAACAAAGACGAAAGGTACACTCAAGATGTCCATTGTTTAGGACTAACCACTTGAAACAAAGACATGAAAGGTAGACTCAAGCTGTCCGTTGTTTAGGACCTTCCACTTGAAACAATTGAGGACTGAACTGAAGGGATATGACGAAATAAGACTCTGGGTGACCGATGCAACCATGTATGAATTGATGTTGTGCATATGTTGTTGTATGCATGAAAGTGTTAGTGTATGGATGTATGAATGTATGGATGTATAGTTGTACAACTTGTACAATTGTATATATATTGTATGTGATAGGTGAACTTGATGAGACAAGACAAGACAGGTAAGATGGAGGTGGACTGACATTGCAGTACAAACACTCGGCAAACTTCCTTGTAGAGATATCACTGTGAAAAAATCGAGCCATTGACGGTGTAAAACCTGACACAAGGTAGCCCACGGTTGATCGAAAGTCTGGAAGAAGTCGCCATTTGTAAACCGGCGCAGAGTGTTCTTCCCTTGGTCTGCTTTAGCAGTCATGTTTTTTTTTTTTTTTTTTAAAAAAAATCCCTGATTTTTTCTGGACCACCCTTTCGGGTTTTCAGTCCATCGGGAATGTATTCCTTTTTGTGCCCCTAGTTTTTGCCTGGACCGCCCTTTAGGGTTTTCAGTCCACCGGGACGCTCTCTATTGCCTAAGCCGCCTTTTCAGGTTTTCAGCTTAGCGAGCTTCTTTTGTATTTTTTGTATTTTTGGATTGTGACTGCATCTTGCTTGAAGCGAAGGTCTTATCCACAGTCCTTAGTCATGTTTCTCTTCCGGGATGTAACCGTTCTCGAGGCGGATGCTGGTGTACGTTTCACCTACTCACGAGTTCAAAAAGAGTGTGTTTATTGTTCACACTTTCAAAAAAGAAAAAAAGTTTGCATTTTGAAATTTTTTGCTTCAAGTATTGTCATCAAAAATAGAAGAAATTGTGTAAATAGAATAAACGAGAGTTTCAAATAAATGGGCACAGGCACAAATTTGATGAATTGAATGGTGGCTTGCTAATGGCATGACTCCACAAATCTTTGAAAATTTTGGAAAATGGTAAATATATGGGAAGGTACATTGAACAAAATAACCGTTATTCTCCCTAACAACTTTGAATTGCCCAAGTCCCGAGTCTTCGATTTATGGACGCTTCGAATCAGAGGTCTTTTGATGACTGGATGCCCCAAGTTGACTGTGCCTGACCGAATGCAGTTACTTTGTCTTTTGATCCTTCACTTTTGCATAGATCGCCCTTTCGGTTTTTTGATCTATTAGGATAATAATTTTTGTTCATGTCTCTAATTTTTGCTTGGACCGCCCTTTCGGGTTTTCAGTCCATCGAGACGCTCATTTTTGCCTAAGTCGCCTTTTCAGGTTTGCGACTTATCGAGCTTTTTTTGTTCAGTTTTTGATTTGATTGACTTTTTGTATATTTTGACAAAGTGTTTCTTGACTACACCGACATGCGGGTTTGTCAACATTTGTAGTCACAGGAGTCATTGCACACGCGCCTTCATAGTTAGGCGTCCACTTGCCCCTGGAGTCTGGTTGGAAAGACAATGTCTTTTTTGGCACAAGGTTTCTTGAAATCATGGGGACGAACCTTCTTGTTGGAAGTTTGTTTCAACCTCTTTTGATATAGTTGTACAAGGCCGTCATGAATTTAAGTTCAAGCTTGGATTTCAACATAACTCCTATCGACGAGACTTTGACCTCCATGATGTGTACTGAGGGAACGAGGGGGGGCTGCCCTTATTGAAATGTACACTTGAAGTATGATGGTAGCATCTCGTGCCAGTCTTTGTAAGTGAATGCCCTTTTCTGGACACTCTTCTTGATATTTTTGTTTTCGACTTTGACGGCCAAGATGCCCTAGTAGGCGAGAAATTTCATCGGGAACTTCTTCGTCTTCCTCTTCTTTGAGTTTCAGACACAGGGAACTCAAAGTTGGGAGAGAGTAAATGGTTAATATGTTCAACGGGTTTATTAATGCATGATTTGATTATTGATTTTGACAAATAAGTATAAGTTATGATTATGCAGTTTTGAGAATGATTAAAGAGAATTTTTTGGTTTTTTGTATTACCATTTTTCCAAAAAAAGAACAAAATAAATAAAGCAAAGTCGGGATCAAGACGACTTTTATTGATGATGAAAAATACTTGAAGCAAATAGCCCTACACAAGTTCTTTTTCGTCTCGGGCGGGACGAAAGGATTTTTTTGAAAGACAAACAACAAACACATTAAATGAGCAGATGAGTAGTAGAAAGAACATCGACATCGACCAAATTGCAGCTACACGCTCGGATTCAAATTTTTGAAATGCATGACATCGGCGTCGATTAACTTTTGGACTTCAATATTAAAGGAGAAACAGTTCTCAACGTCATGACCTTGTGCCCCTTGATGGAAGGCACAAAAGTGATCACGTCTCCAATGAGCCGACAATTTCTTAGGTATCGGCGAAGGTGGTCTAGTCTGGACAAGGTTTCTGCATATTTCATTGGGGTCAGATCATATTGCGGTACTTTATGAGCCTAATGTTGAGGATGATCTTTCACCATGCTCACTTCATGGTCTTTCCTTTTTGAATTGCCAGCGGGAACACTATCTTTGATTAATCGTCCTTCTTGGACCCCTTCTTCCAGACGCATACCTATGCTTACCATCTCCGAGAAGTCCTTGGGCACACTTCCGACCATCATCTAATAGTAGAATTGACTAAGAATTTTTAAGAAGAGTTTGGTCATCTCCTTCTCTTCTACATGTGGGCTGACTTGGGTAGCGATGTTCCTCCATCATTGGGCATACTCTCTGAATGTCTCATTGTCTTTCTGAATCATAGCCTGAAGATCACTTCGGTCCGGAGCCATGTCCACATTGAATTTGTATCGCTGCACGAAGGCCTCACGCAGGTCATTGAAAGTTCGGATTTCTGCATGGTCAAAATTCATGTACCACTTCAGTGCGGCACCGGTTAAACTGTCTTGAAAGTAGTGGATGAGGACCTGATGATCATTGGCATACATGGACATTTTTCTGACATACATCGTCAGATGGTCTTTAGGGCAGGAGGTCCCTTTGTATTTCTCAAAGACTGGGAGCTTGAACTTGTGGGGTATCTGGACATTAGGCACCAAGCATAGATCATAAACATCCTTCTTGAGTCATGCTTTCCCACTGAGGGCTTGCATTTCTTGGTACATCTCATCATACTTCTCCTATAAATCATGCACTCGATAATAGGCCCCCACACTCCCTGAATGGAAGATGGGTTTGTTATCTTGTGAGATAGCGTGAACCACAGGTGCTGAGTAGTATATTGTAGCCTGTGCGGCTGTTGGCACTGGCGGAGGAACAAGACTGGCGTTTTGAGCAGCAGGCAATTGAGCTTTTGAGACATAAGGGCGGAACACTTCACCAAGGCTAATATGTACACCGCAGGGATGACCTTCAGGTATGGTTTGTTGTTGAGTATTGAAGGACACTGTCCAACCAGGAATAGTAGAAGGGCCTGCTTCAGCCTGAGTGTTGACAGGGGGAGGAGGTGGTGGTGGTTGATATTGTGCAGCTCTCAGTGTTTGCACCATTTCAGTTAATTCATCCACCTGAGTTTGCACAACTGCCATCTCGTCTATCTTAGCCTGCATGGTTGCCATCTCTTCACGGAGTGCCTGATTCTCTTGTTCAAGACCTTCCATTGATGCTTGCCCGAGTGTTGTATGTGCGAGTCGGTTTCCAACGAGGACGTCAGGCCACTTTGAAATGGGTTGACCCTTTGATGAAAAGAAAAATTTGTGAGACTCGGATTTGAAACTATGAAATGCAAGATGATGCATGATGTTTGTGCAAAAAGACACACGTTTTTTTTGAAGGGTTTATCAAAGTGGATTGTAAACATTGCAGAGGAACATGGTTTTATTTGAAAATTGTGAAGAAATCGCAATCGGTTCCTTTTTCAAAAGTAAGAACGAAACCAAGGAAAAAGTTCTTAACAAAAGCTAAGGCTTAGTTAAGATTTTTGAAGTAGTATTTCTTGTGAAGGGGAGAAAAACACAAGAAGGGGGGGTTGAATTGTGTTTTCAAATTATCGTTTTCTCTTTAAAACTCAGAACATGAATGATTAGAAGCAGATTAGACAGCTTCTGAAGATACTGTTCAGGAGCGTATGCAGCGGAATGAAAAACAGAGAGAAAAGAGAAGAAGCAGGACACAAAAGATTTATACAGGTTCCTTCCACAACTCGGAAGTAGTCCTGTCCCCCTTGCACTTCCAAGGAGAGTTGACTAAAGTAATATCTGATTACAAATGCTCAAGCACACAAGCAAGAGACTTCAAATGCTCAAGAACAAAATCAAGAGACTTCTAGTGCTCAAGCACACAAGCAAGAGACTTCTATCAAAAAAAATTACACAGAAAATGTTTGAGATTGAACACTTGATATGCAATCAGTGGTGTTCACAATACAAATCAGATACAGACTCTTAAGACTTAAGAATTTCGAAGATATGAACTTGAAAACTGAAATTCTAAGTGAACTTTGAATGCTTAGACAATTTGACAGAGTTTTGGCGCTTTTTAAATATTGTAGAGTCCTTGTTGTTCTTCAAGTCTTCACTCCTTTATATAGAGGTGTGAAGTGAACGTTGTAAGTGCCAACACATCCAAAAAGAGTCGTTAATGAAGCTTGATCTTTCACCAGTGATTCTTTGCCTGATTTAGTTATTGTCCTATAAAGAATCAATTTCAAATCCATTCCAGTTGAGAGGGAACAAGGATGCAGGCTTGGTTGTACATAAGAGCTGTTATTCTTGTCTATTAGCAGAGACAAAGAACAGAGTAGTGGAGAAGGTGGTTGTACAGTTCGTACAAAGTACAATGTCAACGCTTCTTGTCTATTTACAACAAAATGACTTCAAATCCTTTTGAAATGACCGTTGCTTTAATCCACTAATCTTCTGCCAATGCTCTATAATTTTCGCTCCAAAATACAACACTTGAATCTTGAGATCTTGAGATAAACTGCTTCTGGTGAAATACTGTTGCTTCTGAAGAAACAGCTTCTGATGACGTCATACTCTTCAGGAGCGCTTGTCTTCAGGAGCGCAAGTCTTCAGGAGCACTAGTCTTCAGGAGCGCTTTTAAGCTTCAAATAGATACTACCTTTGCTCTTTATTTGTTCGTTCAGAACCTTGATAAGATATAGAGTAAATTACACTCCCCTCCCCTCAAAGATGCTTGAATTACACTCCCCTCCCCTCTTATGTTAAAATATACATTCCCCTCCCCTCTTATTCAAAACATATTAGAGAAAAATACATTTCCCTCCCCTAAGAAAAGCTTGAATTACATTCCCCTCCCCTCTTATGTTAAAATCTACACTTTACTCCCTCAATATATATTTTTTTATTTTTAATAATCTAGCAAAAAAATAATAATCTAATACACTTCGAAAATAACAATATTGCAGGTCTATTTTAACATAATAAAAAATTGAATACATATTTTTTTGCTATTTTTTATTCACAATTTCATTAACATGTAGTTTTAAACCCTATTATAAAATATGAAACAAGCCAAAATAAAATTAAAATATGTGAAAAATTACAAACGACAATAAACCATGGTTATTTAAAAGTTAATTTTAAACTCTAAATTATAAAATCAATAGCAAAATATTTAAATTTAATTATCATTAACATTTAAATTATAAAGAAATGAATTAATTTTTCTTAAAGGGTGGTTTAAAATTAATATATATCATAAAAATATTTATTTATGTTAAAATAGATTAAAGTGTAATGTATATTTAATTATCAAGGGAGGGGGTTGTAATTCAAGCATCTTATAAGGGAGGGGAGTGTAAATTTTATTTTTCAAGGGAGGAACTTGTATATTTTAACATAAGAGGGGAGGGGAGTGTATTTCAAGCATCTTTGAGGGGAGGGGAGTGTAATTTACTCTAAGATATATCACTTTGTTTATGGTCCTGTACACTTGAACAAATGTTAGCAATACCAATTGTCAATTTTTAATACTTTGTTATCATCAAAACTCTTTAGGGTTTATTGTTAAACACATTTTGTTCCAACAATCTCCCCCTTTTTGATGATGACAAACAATAGTATTTAAAAATTTGATCAATTGTTGTTAATCTAATTAACAAGTTGACTTATAGGGTATGAGGTTTGTAAGCTCCCCCTGAGTTCTATCTTTGTTAATTAAATTCATTTAACGCTTAGTAAAATAATCAAAGAGAATAGAAGTGATAGAGAGAGATAATGGTTCAGTTAAGTTATTTTGAAATAAAGCTACTCCCCCTAACAAAAAGTATTGAGAGACAATTAAATTTCAAAAACTTAATGGGGCTCAGGACCTTTAAATAATATCACACTTACTCCCCCTTTTGTCATTAACAAAAAGAAATCAACAAAAGAAAGAGAAAAACATAGTAAAAAGATTCAGAGAATAGTCAATATCACAAGTGAAATGCGTTAAAAATAGTCAGAAGCAATTAATAAGATCAGGAGCAAAGAAATATATAGAAGTGTTTGAATTCAGATGCATACAAAGTTAATAATAGAACAAACTGAAAAACACAACAAACAACAAAGGATGTGCAACTAGGGGTTGGTTTGTTTGAGAGTGTTTTCAAGAATCTTCTTCAGGAGGTCATTGGTTTCCTCTTGCTTCTGCTTCATCTCAGCTAGGCTTCTGGCCATATTTTCTTCTCTGATCCTGGCTTCTTCCAACTTAGCATCAGTTTCAGCTTTGTGTTCTAGGAGAAGCAGCCTTTGCTCAAAGAGATCTTTTTCCAGCTTCTGATTCTTCTCCTTTAAGATCTTGTTCTCCTGAGCTAAAGCCGGATTAGGAGCTGATGCCTTTAGATTGACCTTTGTAAGGAAGGATAAGTCCAGGTCCTTGGGATGAATGTACTGAGGCAGAAAATCAGTTGGTTCTCTTCCTCTGATACTTAAAGACGATCTAGCCCAAGTTCCCGTTATCTTTACCTCTTCAAGGTCTTTATTGATACCGTTCAGCCAGTCTTGAAGCTTCTTCTTAGCTTGCTCTTGAGCTTCTACACAAGTTGAGGACAGTGCTTGCATGACATACTAAACTCTCTCCTTGAGCCTACTCCATTGTTTCTCATAGCTTTCTCTGTGACTCAAGTCACTTCTAGATGAAATGAGCTTGATCATTTTGTCAGCTATGTCCTCACACACGCCCTTTAATACATTAGAATCTAAGAATCTGGTGGGTGGTGAAGGTTGTTTTCTAGGCTTAGGAGGAGCACAGGGTTGAATTTGTAGATAATTTAAGGTTGATGATTGAGTATTGCTTTCAGATTGTGATTGTGCCTGATCAGAAACAGACTAGTCAACCTCCATAGGTGAAGATTGAGTAGTTTGTGCATCAGGATCAATGACAGAATCATCAATCTCCATAGCATTTTCAGTGTAAAGAAATTCAGAAGTATGGTCAGAAATGATTGGTTCAGGAACAGTTTGTTCAAGAACAGATTGTTCAGGAACAGATGGGGACACATGTGGTTCAGGTGCTTGTTGATGGGGGCTTTCTGAAGCAACTTGTGAAGTTGTTACTTCAGAGGCTTTTTGTGGTGTTAGGTTAATGTTTGGAAGTTCACCGGATAGATGACTGCTGAGATTATTTATAACAGAGTCATCTTCTGGCTTGTCAGGTAAAATCATGTTGACGGGTTGAATGGTTTGTGGTTGAAGTTGATGGTTAGGGGGTAATTTGCTGTATTTTAACTCAAGCAAACTACTGGCCCTATCTTGAATAGATGGTTCAGATTGTTTAAAAGGAGAATTAGGTTTGGAAGAATTTTTGTGGAGTTTGGAGGATGGTGATAGGCCTTTTCTGAGGATGCTTATAGGAATATCATCCATATCAGAAGATGAGGATGATGAGGTTTTGGATTGAGAGGGTGATAAGGGAGAGGAGTCAGATTCTATATGTATCAAGGGTTGTGAGGAGGATGTACCTGATATAAAATCTGATCCAGGAGTAGCTAGAATACTTGCAGCTTCAGTAGCAACTTCAGTTTACAGTTCTATTGAGCTCATCAGAGCTTGCTCAGCAACCTCAACAGCACCTTTCTTGAGCAAGACCTCAGTAGGTACTTCTATTTCCTTAGCCAACTCCAAGGCCTTCTGAACAGCTTCAGATTCAGCCTTCTTCTTCTTTCTTACCTCCCTGGTAACCAGTTCGGTAGCCTCTTCTACTTCTTGTGCCTCTGCAGTTGCACAATCTTCAGCAGTTTACACAGATTCCTTCAGTTTCCTTAGTCTTTGAGTTCTTTTCTTCTTTTGAGGAATCTGTTTCACTTTAGTTGTTGTTGTAGATGCTGAAGCCATTTGCTTGCCACTTCTGGTCTTCTGAGGAATAATAGCTCCTGGGTTCAGATCCTGAACCTCTTCCTGAATTGATGATCCTCCAGGAGCACCAGACAAAGACTTCTCAGGAGCCTTTTCTTTCTTGGTCTTCTTAGATGGATTTTCACCCTCCAGATACTCTTCTTTAGTGAGAACCTTCCTCTTTGCTTTTCTTCCTTTAGCAACAGGAAGTTCTTGTCCATACATTTCTTCTGGAACTTCATCCAGACTAATTAGCTTTCCATGGGTCTCATAGTGATCAGCAATGAGAGCCATTTGAACAGCCAGGGTGTCTTTCTTGCAGATGGGAGGGAAGTCTTCCATCAGATTCGATACCACCCTTGATTCACAGATGTCTGTCTTTAGTTTGGTCACTTCAGGAATCAGTTTCATATGCTTCAAGGTGCTTGCATTCAACACCTTTCCTGTCTCAGTTTCCAGCTGTTCATCAGTGAAGTAGTTTACTTCATTCAGAGCTCTTATGATGCCTCCTTGATGGAAGATTTCAGAGAAAAGTCTTCCATAGGGAACCCAGACTCTGCACTTATTCTGGCTTTCCCTGAGCTCTTTAATCATATGTTTGAAGATGTATTTGGGTAGATTCACCTTCTCACCCTTGATAATGTGATGGAGAAAAACTTTGTGAGCCAAAGAGGGTTGATCTCCACCACCTCCTTTAGGTAGCATGTTCTCATTGAGAATCTTCAGGAGCATCTTGTTGATCATGTTCAAGTCACAGTATTTACCGGCTGTTGTAGAATTGAAGAGAGTTTTATTCACCAAATCACTCTAGGTGCCTGACTGAGAGTTTGGTATATCTACACCGGAGTACTTTCCAGATGCTTCTGCTCCAATGACAAAAGCAATTATAGCTTCAGAAATGTAGACTGGGATACCCATCAGGCTCGACCTGATCTGAACTTCTCTGAATGGTTCCAGACCCATTTCTTCTCTGGTTTTCCCTTTAAGAGAGGGATCAATCAAAAAATTTTCTTGTTCCTCCAGTTTTGATGCAGCTTTATCATAGACTGATGCTCTTACCCAGAAGTGTCTTACTAACGTCTTGTAGGTAGGACCGTTGAGCATACTGAAATAGTTCATCAGCCCTTGAACTTCATAAAACCTCTTGATGTCACAACCATGATACGCAAGAGATTCAAAATCCACCGGATTCTCTGTTTGAATCTTAAGTTGCCATTCTTTTAGGCTCATGGTGACTCCTTTGATCTTGTAAGCAGCCCTTTCTTGCTGACCTTCAGCTTGCTGAACTGCGAGTTGAGCGTTGGATTCTTGAACAGAACTTGATGAAGCCATTGATGTTTGAAGAAGTTTGAGATTTGGGTTCTTAGGGTTTTGAGAGAGAGAGAACTTTTCTTAGCAGATACGAAATCAAAAACAGAAAGTGTAGGTTGTGAAGTGAGTAGTGTCTGTTTTTGATTAAGTGCTTTTTAGTGAAAAAAAATGTTTGAATAACAGGGGACAAACAAACATAGCATTAATGACAGTTGGGGGCGCGAGATAGTACTACGAAAAGTAAAATTAACATCATTGCCCTTTGAGTTATACGCCAATACATTTATGCCACGCTGTCAGATTTTAGATGAGCTATATAAGTTAGTGAGGCAGATGTCGCCAGGAGCAACTCCAGAAATTCCACTAACTTCTACTATTCAGGAGCACAAAGATTCTCTTCTGAAGTTTGAAATTCTGATGACTCATCAGGAGCACATTTTCCTCAGAACCTTACTCAGGAGCTTCTGAAGGACTATGTCTTCTGAAGTGACTTCAGAACCTAAACTTTTTATTCAAGAGCAAGCAATTTTAATCAGACACGTAGTGCATGTTCAAATTTTTCTTAATAAAATCAAATCTTTCAACAGTTAAAGGCTTAGTAAATATATCAGCCCATTGATTTTCAGTATCAATGAATTGTATATCTAAAATTCCTTTTTGAACATAATCTCTAATAAAATGGTGTTTGATCTCAATATGCTTGGCTCTTGAATGCAGAATTGGATTCTTTGACAAGCAAATAGCAGCAGTATTATCACAAAAGATAGGAATACTGTTAGCATGTATCTGATAATCTTCCAGCTGATGTTTCATCCAGAGTAGTTGTGTGCAACAACTTGCAGCTGAAATGTATTCTGCTTCTGCTATAGACATAGCAATAGTTGCTTGTCTCTTGCTAGCCCAGGATATCAGATTATCACCCAGAAATTGACAATTGCAACTGGTTGACTTTCTTTCAATTCTGTCACCAGCATAATCAGCATCACAGAATCCAATTAGCTTATAATCTGGGAATTTTCTATAAAGGAGTCCCAGATTAGTTGTTCCTTTCAGATACCTGAAGATTCTCTTAACAGCAGTTAAATGAGATTCTCTAGGATCTGACTGAAACCTTGCACATAAGCATACATTGAATAAAATATCTGGCCTAGATGCAGTGAGGTATAACAGAGAACCAATCATACCTCTGCATAGCTTCTGATCCACTTTTGATCCTTCATCTTCTTTGCTTAAGGTGCATGTAGGATGCATTGGAGTGTTCATCAGTTTGCAATCTTCAAGCTTGAACTTCTTCAGAAGCTCCTTCGTATATTTTGTCTGATGAACATATACTCCATCTTTGCTTTGATTAATTTGAATGCCCAGGAAGAACTTCAGCTCTCCCATCATGCTCATTTCAAATTCATCCTGCATTAACTTAGAAAACTCCTTGCAAAGAGATGAATTAGTAGAACCAAATATTATATCATCAACATATATCTGCACAACAAGAATGTCTTTCTCAAGAGTCCTTCTGAAGAGTGTTGTGTCAACCTGACCTCGTTTAAAATCGTTTTTAATCAAGAAATTACTTAGTCTGTCATACCAAGCTCTGGGAGCTTGTTTCAAGCCATAGAGTGATTTCTTAAGTTTGTAAACATGGTCAGGATGCTTCAGATCCTCAAAACCAGGAGGTTGTTTGACATACACTTCTTCTTCTATGAAACCTTTAAGAAATGCACTCTTGACATCCATTTGATATAATATTATTCCATGATTAATTGCATAAGATAAAGGTAACCTGATTGCTTCCAATCTTGCAAATGGAACAAATGTTTCGGTGTAATCAATGCCTTCTTGTTGACTGTACCCCTGAGCAACAAGTCTGGCTTTGTTTCTGGTTACTTCACCTTTTTCATTCAGCTTGTTTCTGAATACCCATTTGGTTCCAATAATGTTTTTCTGAGAAGGTTTGGGTACTAGATCCCACACATCATTCAGTTGGAATTGATTCAGCTCTTCTTGCATGGCTATGATCCATCCATCATCTGAAAGTGCTTCTTCAACTGTTGTTGGCTCAATCATTGAAATTAGTCCTATCATTGATTCTTCTTGTCTGAAGTGTGATCTTGGTCTTCTGGGACTTTCTTTACTTCCAATGATTTGACCTTGAGGGTGAGAAGACTTGTATTTGAAAGTATTGTTGGATGAATCTGCTTGCTGTGAGCCATTTTGTGCTTCATCAGAAGCAACTTCATCAGGAGCTACTGCCATTTTGTGCTTCATCAGAAGCAACTTCATCAGGAGCTACTTCATCAGGAGCAACTCCATCAGGAGCGACTTCATCAGGAGCAACTGATGTGGGTGCTGCTTTTGGACTATCTTCAGATTCAACTGACTGACCAGGTTCTGGAATGTCTTCAGGAACCTGTATCTCTGCAAAACCTTCATCTTGCTTTGAAGTTTTATCTTCAAGCTCTTTGTCATCAAATTTAACGTGCATAGATTCTTCAACACAGAGTGTCTCTGAATTATACACTCTGTATGCCTTTGACCTTTCAGAGTAACCTAAAAAGATTCCTCTTTGGGCCTTGGCATCAAATTTCTTTAGGTAGAGCTTGTTATTCAGAATGTAACATGTACATCCAAATTGATGAAAGTAGGAGATATTGGGTTTTCTTCCTTTAAACAGTTCAAATGCTGTTTTCTCCAAGATAGGTCTTATGTAGATCCTGTTCTGGACATAACACGTTGTATTCACAGCTTCTGCCCAAAAATGTTTTGCCAAATTGTTTTCATGGATCATGGTTCTGGCCATTTCTTGTAATGTTCTATTCTTTCTTTCTACAACTCCATTCTGTTGTGGAGTTCTAGGAGAAGAGAATTCATGGAGGATTCCATGTTTTTCACAAAAAGCTTCAAATGGTTCATTTTCAAATTCACCACCATGATCACTTCTGATTTTCAAAATTTTGGCTTCTTTTTCAGATTGAATAAGGGTGCAGAAGTTACTGAATACATCGTATGCATGACCTTTGCTTTTCAGAAATTTCACCCAAGTCCATCTTCTATAATCATCAACAATAACTAATCCATACTTGCTTCCATATAAGGATGCAGTGCTAACTGGTCCAAATAGGTCAATATGAAGCAGTTCTAAGGGTCTTGAGGTGGAAACATTGTCTTTTGCTTTGAAAGATGATTTAACAATTTTTCCTTTCTGGCATGCACCGCAGAGTGCATCTGAATGATAATCAATGTCAGGAAGGCCTTTGACAAGCTGTAACTTGCTAAGCTTAGAGATTAATCTCCAGTTAGCATGTCCCAGCCTTTTATGCCATATCCATTTCTTATCATTCATTGATAGAAGGCAAATTACCTTCTGATCAGCCAGTTGAGAGAAATTGATTTTGTAGACATTTTCCACTCTCTTTCCCTTGAACACAATGGACTTGTCATTCTTGTTGATTACTGTACAGTTGGCTTTTTCAAATAATACATCATAACCATTGTCACAGAATTGACTGATGCTCAATAGGTTATGTTCAAGCCCATCTACCAACCATACATTATTAATAGAGGTAGAGGAGTTACCAATAGTCCCCGTACTAATAATCTTCCCAGACTGGTTGCCTCCAAACTTTACATTTCCTCCTTCTTTCATTGTGAGGGATAGGAACCATTGTTTTATGGGTCCTTTGGGGTTAGAGCTGGAGAATTTACTCACCATTTCCTGATCCTTTTGATCCTTTTTGGGTAGCTTCTGATTAATCATTACCTTAGGTTTTTCAACTTTTGGTTTTGATACTTCAGGAGCACCAACTGCTTTGCCCTTCTGAACCTTAGACTTTAGGACATCAGATTCTGATTTTATCAGACTCTGAGGAACAGGTTCTTATCTCTTTAGAATCTTAATCTTTGTGGTCTTAGATTCAGAATTTATCATATCCTTAGGCTTGAAGTTCTTTGGCTTTGATGTAATCTTAGCCTTAGAACTGGAAGCTTTAGGTTCTGACTGAGGAGCAGTTCCCATTTTTGCACCTTCAGGAACAAAGAAGGTTTTCAATCCTTCCTTTATGCATTCACAATATGCTTTGAGATTGGTTTCACTAGACTTAGCTTCTGAAAATCCAATCCCTTTACCATTGTTTTTGTAAATGCTATAAATCATAGAAGCAATTCTGCTTCTGTTGCTTCTGTCAATACCAGACATAATGAAATCTTCAAGAGCAATCTCATGGTTACTTAAAGACTTTCCATCACAATTTTGTTGCAGCTTCTGACATAAGAACTTAAGTTTGTCTTCATATGTCTTGCATATGAAGTCAAAACCTCTGAGTCCTTTTTCAGAAGCTTTTAGATCCAATAGAGTTGATTCTTGTTGCTTCATCAAAGCAACATATTTTTCTTTCAAAACTTTCAACTCATTGGTTCTCAATTCAAAGTGAGTGAGGAGTTCTTTAAGTGACTCTATCAGTTCTTCTCTAGGGATTTTGGAATATACCTCGTTTTCATCTTCTGAATCTGATTCAGTTTCAGCTTCTGAAGTTGCTGTAGCTACTAACCCAACAGCTATCCTTGCACCTTCATCAGACTCTTCTTTGTCAGATTCAGATTCACTATCCAAGTTATCCCATGTAGCCATCAAACTCTGCTTTAACTGTTTCTTGAACTTGCTTGACTTGAATGTTGGTTTCTTTGACTTTTCCTTTGCTTTTTCCTTCTGAAGATCAGGGCAATCAGCAATGAAATGACCAGGCTTCTTGCAGTTGAAGCATCCCTTTTGATCTTCCTTCTTTGAGCTTCTGAAGCTACCTCTCCTGGACACAAACTTCTTGTTCTTTTTGGCTAGATACTGAAGTCTGTTTGAGAGCATGACCATCATCTCAGTAACCTCTTCATCAGAATCTCCAGTTGGTGAATCTTCTTCATCAGACTCAGCCACTTTAAGAGCTTTGGATGACTTGCCTTTTGATGGAAGAGCTATTGATTTACTCTTTTTAGTAGACTCATGTTCATTTAGACTTAACTCATGAACTTTGAGAGAACTAACAAGATCTTCAACACTTAAAGTGCTTAAATCTTTAGCTTCCTCAATGGCAGTCACCTTTGGTCTCCATCTGGCAGGGAGGCTTCTGAGAATCTTACTCATGTGATCAGAAGCAACATAGCTTTTCTTCAGTATTTGGAGTCCAGAGACTAGGGTTTGAAATCTTGAGTACATCTCCTCAATACTTTCATCATCCTTCATCTTGAACAGTTCATACTGATGAACAAGCATCAGTGCTTTGGCTTCTCTAACTTTCTTGCTTCCTTCATAGTTAGCACATAAAGATGCAAGCATAGCTTTAGCAGTTGACTTATCACTCATCTTCATGTACTCTGCTCGTGGTATAGCAGAAACTAGAGAGCCTCTGATCTTGTGATGTTTCTTGTACATCTTCTTCTGAGCAGGAGTATGTATTTTTCTATCAACAGCAGCTCCTTCTTCATCAAGAATTAAGTCACCAACACCATCTTCCAGAATATCCCATAGTTCTTCATCTAAGCCCATGATATAACTGTAGAAGTTGGTTTTCCACCAAGAAAACTCTTCAGGATCTCCATTAAACTTTGGAACCTTCCCTGAGTCAGTTTTCTTTTCACTATAATCATATGCTACAGCATGATGATTACCACTAGAGCCAGCAGAACCAGAAACAGATGAATCAGCAAACATGTTTTTCTCAGATCTTGGACTGTTACATTATTAGGTGTTGACAACAGAACCAAGGCTCTAGATACCAATTGAAGGGGAGAAAAACACAAGAAGGGGGGGTTGAATTGTGTTTTCAAATTATCGTTTTCTCTTTAAAACTCAGAACATGAATGATCAGAAGCAGATTAGACAGCTTCTGAAGATACTGTTCAGGAGCATATGCAGCGGAATGAAAAACAGAGAGAAAAGAGAAGAAGCAGGACACAAAAGATTTATACAGGTTCCTTCCACAACTCGGAAGTAGTCCTGTCCCCCTTGCACTTCCAAGGAGAGTTCACTAAAGTAATATCTGATTACAAATGCTCAAGCACACAAGCAAGAGACTTCAAATGCTCAAGAACACAATCAAGAGACTTCTAGTGCTCAAGCACACAAGCAAGAGACTTCTATCAAACAAAATTACACATAAAATGTTTGAGATTGAACACTTGATATACAATCAGTGGTGTTCACAATACAAATCAGATACAGACTCTTAAGACTTAAGAATTTCGAAGATATGAACTTGAAAACTGAAATTCTAAGTGAACTTTGAATGCTTAGACAATTTGACAGAGTTTTGGCGCTTTTTAAATATTGTAGAGTCCTTGTTGTTCTTCAAGTCTTCACTCCTTTATATAGAGGTGTGAAGTGAACGTTGTAAGTGCCAACACATCCAAAAAGAGTCGTTAATGAAGCTTGATCTTTCACCAGTGATTCTTTGCCTGATTTAGTTATTGTCCTATAAAGAATCAATTTCAAATCCATTCCAGTTGAGAGGGAACAAGGATGCAGGCTTGGTTGTAAATAAGAGCTGTTATTCTTGTCTATTAGCAGAGACAAAGAACAGATTAGTGGAGAAGGTGGTTGTACGGTTCGTACAAAGTACAATGTCAACGCTTCTTGTCTATTTGCAACAAAATGACTTCAAATCCTTTTGAAATGACCGTTGCTTTAATCCACTAATCTTCTGCCAATGCTCTATAATTTTCGCTCCAAAATACAACACTTGAATCTTGAGATCTTGAGATAAACTGCTTCTGGTGAAATACTGTTGCTTCTGAAGAAACAGCTTCTGATGACGTCATACTCTTCAGGAGCGCTTGTCTTCAGGAGCGCAAGTCTTCAGGAGCGCTAGTCTTCAGGAGCGCTTTTAAGCTTCAAATAGATACTACCTTTGCTCTTTATTTGTTCGTTCAGAACCTTGATAAGATATATCACTTTGTTTATGGTCCTGTACACTTGAACAAATGTTAGTAATACCAATTGTCAATTTTTAATACTTTGTTATCATCAAAACTCTTTAGGGTTTATTGTTAAACACATTTTGTTCCAACATCTTGGTGTTCCTTCTTACAAGTTCCGTTCATCTATGATGTTTACAAGAAACTTTTCTAAATCCTTCGATATTTGATGGAAAAGAGTTGTTTATGAATGAATGCATGTATGCATGATTATGCTAAAGAACATAGAAAACATGGTGTGGTTAAGTCCATAATGTTGGAGTCAAGGGATAGTACGCCGTAAGGTAGGGACTATGGTTTCAATTGCACTTGTAACAGGGTTCTACCAAGTTCCCAAAGTTTTCAACCACTTCCGAACATTTATCGGGTGACGGGAGTACTCCCATTCCAACAATATTCGTAGGATAGTCTCGTTTGGGTGTAGTATCGCGTATCGACCAATTAGAGAGTACTCTCGATTAGCCACCGCACTACGTCTTAAAAGGCCAGGATGGGTTAAAGGTAACTAAAGGTTCTCAACTTCGACGGTCGCTCGAAAATAGCATGCCAAACATGAGTACTCACGTTGACAACGGACCCATCTTCCATTTAGGGAGTGTGGGGGCCTGTGATCGAGTGCATGATTTACAGGAGAAGTATGATGAGATGTACCGTGAAATGCAAGACCTCCGTGGAAAAGAAGTACTCAAGAAGGATGTTTATGATATGTGCTTAGTTCCTAAGGTCCAAATACCCCACAAGTTCAAGCTTCTAGTCTTTGAGAAATACAAAGGGACTTCCTGCCCTAAAGACCATCTGACGATGTATGTGAGAAAAATGTCCACGTATACCAATGATCATCAGGTCCTCATCCACTACTTTCAAGACAGTTTAACCGGTGCCGCACTGAAGTGGTACATGAACTTGGACCGTGCAGAAATCCGAACTTTCAATGACCTGCGTGAGGCCTTCGTGCAACAATACAAATTCAATGTGGACATGGCTCCGGACCGAAGTGATCTTCAGGCTATGACTCAGAAAGACAATGAGACATTTAGAGAATATGCCCAACGGTGGAGGAACATCGCTTCCCAAGTCAGCCCACGTGTAGAAGAGAAAGAGATGACAAAACTTTTCTTAAAAACTCTTAGTCAATTCTACTATGAGATGATGGTTGGAAGTGTGCCTAGCGACTTCTCGGAGATGGTGAGCATAGGTATGCGTCTAGAAGAAGGGGTCCGAGAAGGACGATTGATCAAAGGAAGTGTTCCCGCTGGCAATTCAAAAAAGAAAGACCATGAAGTGAGTATGGTGAAAGGTCAGCCTCGACAACAGGCTCCTCAACAATTCAATCCACAAAAACATGCTCCGAGGACAAAATTTGATCCAATTCTCATAAAGTATGCAGAGTTGCTCCCAACGTTGACACATGGATTGGTTAGCTGCACTTGGGTCGTTGTTGATGTTCCTTCTACTACTCTCTTGTTCAAATAATATGTTTGTTTGTTGTTTTCTTGTTTTTTCAAAAAGAATCCTTTCGTCCCACTCGTGACGAAAGTGAAATTGTTTAGGGTTCTTTGCTTCAAGTATTTTCCATCATTAATAAAAAGGGTCTGTTCTATCCCGACTTTGTTCTTTTTGCGCTTGTTCTGGAAAAATGGTAATACTAAAAACCCGAAAAAACAATTCTCTTTAATCATTCTCAAAACTGCATAATCATAACTTATACTTACTTGTCAAAATCAATAATCAAATCATGCATTAATAAACCTGTTGAACATATTAACCGTGTACTCGCTCCCAACTTTGAGTTCCTTGTGTCCGAAACCCGAAGAAGAGTAAGATGAAGAAGTTCCTGATGAAATTTCTCGCCTACTGGGGCATCTTAGCCGTCAACGTCGAAAACAAAAATATCAAGAAGTGTCCAGAAAAGGGCATTCACTTACAAAGACTGGCACAAGATGCTACCATCATACTTCAAGGGCACACTTCAACAGGGGCAAGCCCCCCTCCTTCCCTCGGTATACAACGCGGAAGTCGAAATCCCTTCGATAGGAGTTCTACTGAAATCCAAGCTTGATTAAACTCAAATGCATGACTGCCTTGTACAACTATATCAAAAGAGGTTGAAACAAACTTCTAACAAGAAGGTTCGTCCCCGTGAAGGAGACTTTGTACTCAAAATGACGCTATCTTGCCAACCAGACTCCAGGGGCAAGTGGACGCCTAACTATGAAGGCGCATGTGCAGTGACTCCTGTGACTACAAATGTTGACAAACCCGCATGTCGGTGCAGACAAGAAATACTTTGTCAAAATATACAAAAATCAATCAAATCAAAAAATCAAAAAAAATCAAAAAGCTCGATAGGTCGCAAACCTGAAAAGGCGACTTAGGCAAAAATGAGCGTCTTGGTGGACTGAAAAGTCAAAAGGGCAGTCCAGGCAAAAATTAGAGACATGAACAAAAATGATCATCCTGATAGGTCGAAAACCCACAAGGGTGATTTATGCAAAAGTTAATGATCATGGCAAAGTAACTGCATGCAGTCAGACAAAGTCCACTTGGGGCATCCAGCTATCAAAAGACCTCAGATTCGAAGTGTCCACAAATCGAAGACTCGGGAGAGGGGCAATTCGAAGTTGTTAGGGAGAATAAAGGTTATTGTGTTCAATGTACCTTTCCCATATAATTACCGTTTTCCAAACTTTTAAAGATCCGTGGAACCACGCCCTTGGCGGGTCACCACTCTTTCAAATTAATTTTAGCCTGTGCCTTTCAGCGGCGAAGCTCGCAATAATTTTGTGAGGTGGCCACATATAAAGAAAAATTTTTTAAACTAATCTAACGCAAAAGACAAAAAAAAATCACAATAAGTATTACTTATATAAAATCTTCTTCATATAATATACACTTGATTCAACAAGAACGGATTATACCAAAAAATACGGCAATAACTATTTTGTACCATAAAAGCCACAATAGAATAGTGGATTGTACCAAAAAAGCTACAACAAAAGAAATAAAAACTAATCGTAGCTATTTAAGAAAATTGAACTCGGCGGCCCTTCAAAGACTCAAATTCATCCATAATAGCATCTGAGCTAAACTGACTTGCAATGTCCTTTTCAATGTAGATAACCAAGCTATTTGAAAGAAAATCATCACTCATTTTGTTTCTTTGTTTTGTCTTGAGATTTTTCATTGATGAGAAAGCTCTCTCTGTTGTCGCTGTGGAGACTGGGAGTGTCAAAACAAGACGAATCAATCTATCAATTAAATGATAGCGCTTTGACTTCCCAGATTCTACTAATTTTTTGCACAACTCAGAGAGTGTTGTTATATTTTGAAAAGATTGAGGTATATCAGCAACGTAATGACCTAATTGCAACCTTAAATGAATTCTTTCTTGCTCAGTGAAATCATTAGAATAGTAAGTCTCGGCTAACCTACAAATATAATTAGTGTAACATATTAGTAAATACAAATGAAGTCTTTTGTAGTCAATGAAGTCAAGACACTAAGAATAGTAAGTCTCTGCTAACCTGCAAATATTATCAATGTTGAATTCCTTGTAATTGTTGCTAGGATCCAAAGCTGTACTTAAACATAGAAGTTCCACAGTTTGTTCATTGAATCTCAAATTTAATTCCTTCATTTGAGAATCTATCACAACCAAGAAAATATCAACCCTATAGTGATGCACCATAGTTACATTTGTTTGACAGGATCGACCTCTTCCCAAGATATATTGTGCACTCATGTCGGGAATCTCTATCATATGTTTTAGACAAAACAATTTCACATTTTCTAACAAATCAGACCATCCATCATCTCTGAGTTGCTGAAGAAGTAATTTTGAAGTAGAAACAAGACGCATTGCATTTAAAATGTCTTGAGAGCGTGATTGCAATGCTTGACAAAGAATATTAGTGATTCCCATGATCTTAAACATCAAGTGTAGTATGAAAATAAATTCAAATGATGATAGCATTTTACTAGCAGCAGAAGCATCACCTCTTTGAGAATAAGTAGCCCCTTCATCAATAATATTATCAATAACAGTGCAGGCTGCATCATACATTTTCATTAAGCTAGAAATGGATTGAAAATGAGAGCTCCATCGAGTATCTCCAGCTCTCCGGATTGTACCCACTTGATTTGCACCTCTACCTGTTTGAAGTTCATCATTAGCAATCATATTTGTGATGTTAATTTCTTGAGAGGCTTGCAATTGATCATGCCTTTTAGAAGAAGCAGTAACAATATTTACAACAAGTGTGAGTTGCGTAAAAAATTCATGAATATGAACTACTTCTCTTGATGCCGCAACCAATGCCAATTGCAATCTGTGAGCATAACAATGCATATAATAAGCATAAGGACAATCTCTAAGCATCAAAGCTTGTAAGCCGTTCCATTCACCGCGCATATTACTAGCACCATCATATCCTTGACCTCGGATATTTTCAACTTCAAGGTTGAAACGAGAAAGAACGGATACCAACTCATTTTTCAAGGTCATTGCACTAGTATCATTAACATGGACAACATCAAAGAATCGTTCTTGAACTAAACCATCACCATCTACAAACCTCAAGATGACAGCCATTTGCTCCTTTTTTGACTCATCTCGAGCTTCATCAATAAGGATACAAAATTTTGCATTTCCTATCTCCTTCCTGATTGAGTTTCTCACCATGTTGGCCAAAATTTTCAAAATCTCTTTTTGAACATCACTTGAAGTATATCTAGCATAAGATGCAGCATTCTGTAAGATAACTCTATCCACTTTAGGATTGGCATTTCCTAGAAATCTCAGCAGCTCAATGAAATTTCCTCTATTATTAGAGGTTGTATCTTCATTATGACCTCTAAATGTACAAGCTTGAAAAGTCAACCATCTTACACAATCAATGCTAGCTTTGAGTCTAAGCCGATTCTTCTCAATCACTTCTGGACGTTGTCTTACAATAAGTCGTTGAATATCTTGTGAATGTGACAACAAAGCCTCACAAGATTGGACACAAATATTATGTGGAGAGTTTGGTTTGTTTCCAACATGATTTAAAAGTGGACAATTTTCTCCGCTATTTACCTTCTTCCAAGTATTAAATCCTTTTTCAATGAAAGCGTTAGAACCTGGACGATTAGAAGCCTCTTTACCAAAAAGGTAGCATGGGAAACAAAAGACATCATCTTTTTCATGAGAATACTCTAACCAAGAAGGAAATAATTGAAACCAAGAAGCTTGGAAACGACGAGGATGATCATCATTTGATAAAGGATACGTTATAAGAATAGGTTGGTAAGGCCCATGCATAAGATAAGCACGACGAATTTCATCTCTTTGATTTACAGGAAAGTTCCAAATCATCGGTCGCAATCCTGGATCTCTTTCAATTTAAGAACGACTCATTTCTTCATGACGAAGTCTTTGGCGTTTTGGCTCAGATTGTTCCTGTTCTTGAGGTGAAATATTGAGATTGGATGCTTCAATTGGAGAGGAACTACTTGCAGCATTTGTTTGTATCAATTCTTTTAAAGAAGTTGTCAATAGTTTTCATTTTACTCATACCTAAAATAATAAAACATATAAACATAAGAACTTTTGCTATTTAAATCAAATATCACAAAAACAATAAAAACCAGAAGTAGAACTATGCAGTATAACACAAATTGTTTTAACCTAATTTGTTTTCCCTAACCCAAAACTAGATTTTATATGAAATTGCTAAACTAAAACATTAAAAGATATAAAAAAAACTAACTATAGAAATATAGTAACCATAAAAACTAACTAAATTTTAGTAGTTTGTGGTGCTATCAGCTAAATTCTAATTCCAAAGCAAAACCTAAAAAATTAGTTTCAAACTAAATGAGATTATTGTGAATTGAGATCAAACCTGTATGAATTGAGAATCTAATTAATGTTGCTTGTTGTTAGCCTGCTCTTTTTAGGTCACCATGGCACCGTATGTACTGTTCGTTTGTCTCTTCTCATCTTGTATGGCACCGTATGTACTGTCCTGTGTGAACTTAAGAGTTAAAAAGTCAATTCCTTGTTTTTTATTAATAATAATACTATAATAGTGTGGTGGGTTGTGGCTATGGCCCACTATTGCATTATTTTACTTGTTAAATAATCTCAAGATTATTATTATTTATTATTTATTTCTTTTGTGTGTTAATCTTTCGGTTCCTATACGACATGATTAAATAATTTCAACTTCGACCAGAAGTTAAATAAAGATGAAAAAAATTATTTCACTTAAAATAAAACTTGGGGTAGCTAAATATATATTATTAGGGGTAGCTAAATATAAAAATATACCTACTCGTTCAAAAAAAAAAAATTTGGGGTAGCAAGGGCTACCCTTCCCTTATACTACCCTTCGCCCCTGTTGCCTTTTATTTGGAATTCTCATTTTATTTTACATGCATAATATCTTCTATTTTTTATGTTAATACTTAAAGCAAAAATCATTTCAAAATTTTTTCTAACTTCTTCATGTCTTTTGAAAAGCATAAACAACAAACACACATTTCCTTTGAACTCCTGAGTAGGTGAAACGTGCGTCAACAAGTGCCTCGAAAACAGTTAACCTCAGAAGGATACACATAGTCATTGCTAAAAAAAACAAAAAGGAGAGAAGCTCGCTAAGTCAAAAACCTGAAAAGGCGACTTAAGTAAAAAATGAGCGTCCCGGTGGAATGAAAACCCGAAAGTGCGGTCCAGGCAAAAATCAGGGGCATACAAAATATATTCCTGGTGGATTGAAAACCCGAAAGGGTGGTCCAGACAAAAGTTAGGGATTTTCAAAAAAAAACAAAAAAACAAAAAAGGCATGACTATTGGAGCGTCCCAACGAGAAAGCACTCTGGGTCGGCTTGCAAATGGTGACTTCTGCTAGATTTCTTGATTAACGGGCTTTCTCCCCAAGCGATGTCTACTTCACCATCAACTGATACATTATACTGGGTTTTACCCCGACGGAGGCCTGAGTCGTCTTTAATGATACTATCTCCAATGAAGATTGCTGAGTGCTTGCACTACGACGTCGGTCCACTTCCCATTTTACTGGTCCAATCTTATCTCATCGAGTCATATATAGTCATCAAAGTATTACAAATACAAATGTCATACATACAAACATAAATTCATGCATATAAACATTCATACATATATTACATGCACACAATATCAGTCATACATGTTTGCATTAACCACCCAGAGTCTTGCTTTAGCTTTTTTCTATCAAAAGGGTCATCTCCCGGCTTGCCGGATTACGAGATGTCACTCAAATTTCTTTTTGTCAAATTTCATTCCCCGGTTGGTCGGATTACGGAATGCCAAGAGCATCTTTCCCCGCTTTGTCGGATGACGGAATGTCAAAAACATTATTCCCCGGTTTGTCGGATTACGGAATATCAAAAGCATCTTTCTCCGTTTTGTCGGACTACGAAAAGTCAAGAACATCATTCCCTGGTTTATCGGAAGATGGAATGTCAAGCATCTTTTCCCGTTTCGGCGGATTACGGAAAGTCAAAAGAGTCATTCCCCGCCTTATCGGAAGACGAAATGTCAAAAGTATCGTTCCCCGGTTTTTCGGAAGACGGAATATCGAGAGTATCATCTTCCAGTGTGTTAGATTACGAGATGTCATTCATCGCAAATACCCAATTTTCCTCAAAGGTGTCATCCCTAGTGTGTCTGGTCGAGAGATGTCACTAATCAATTATTTCAAGTGGCAAGTCCTAAACAATGGACAGCTTGAGTTTACCTTTGGTCTTTGTTTCAAGTGGTTAGTCCTAAACAATGGACAGCTTGAGTTTACCTTTTGTCTCGTTTCAAGTGGTTAGTCTTAAACAATGAACAGCTTGAGTTCAACTTTTGTCTTTGTTTCAAGTGGCTAGTCCTAAACAATGGACAGCTTGATTTTACCTTTTGTCTTCGTTTCAAGTGGTTAGTCCTAAACAATGGACAGCTTGAGTTTACCTTTTGTCTTTGTTTCAAGTGGTTAGTCCTAAACAATGGACAACTTGAGTTTACCTTTTGTCTTTGTTTCAAGTGGTTAGTCCTAAACAATGGACAACTTGAGTCTACCTTTCGTCTTTGTTTCAAGTGGTTAGTCCTAAACAATGGACAGCTTAGGTTTTCTTTTCGTCATGTTTCAAGTGGTTAGTCCTAAACAATGGACAACTTGAGTTTACCTTTTATCATGTGTCAAGTGGTTAGTCCTAAACAATGGAAAACTTGAGTTTACCTTTTTTCTTTGTTTCAAGTGGTTAGTCCTAAACAACGGACAACTTGTGTTTACCCGTCATTTACTCAAGTGTCATCCCCAGTGTGTCTGGTCAAAAGGTGTATCCATGAAACTATCATTCTAAACCAATACAATAGTACACAATCATTTTCCCAGTGAAACTGTATTTCCCCAGCGGAGTCAGATCCCTTTCTTAAACTAATTTGAGAATCCCCATGTAGCTTCCTGTCCTAGTCAAATCAACTTCGTCGTCCTGCATTCATAATTGCATCATGAGCATTTCATAAGCATCTTAGGTCAAAAATAGGCGTATTTTGTATTTAAGTATCTTCGTCCTGTCTAATCAAAGATTTCATCTTCAAGTCTCCAGACAAAGAAACTTAAATAGGGGCATCTGTCATACCCCAATTTTTGACCTAAGAACCTACATTCATACACCCTCTGACCCATAATATTCTCTGCTTTTTCAGAGAAAAATTCGACAAAAAGGTATTTTAAAATGCCTCATCTTTGTACCAATTTCGGCCCCTCTTCTCACTTTTTTATTTTCTTATTTCTTAGTCTTTTAGTTTTATCTTACCTTTTATTTCCCATCTTTTAATTTTATTTTACTTTACATAATTTATTTTAATTTGTTTTTATTTTATTTCGTATTAGGTTTATTTTATTTTTATTTTATTTCTTTTTTAATTAATTAGTGTCCGAAAAAAAAAACAAAGTGTCAATAGGTCCAAAAATAAAATGTCCAAGGTCCAAAAAATTTCAAGTCAAGTGTCAACGTTAACATTCATTTTTCAAAATTCACCATAATTGTCCATCATTTCCATTAAACCAATTTTCCATTTTCATCAACCTCTTCACTTATAAATAGAGCTCTCATCCCTCACAATTTTACACACCAAAAGTTCTCTTGAGTTGTCAAAGAACTTTTCTCTCTTCTCCCTATTTAGCTTGTGTTGACGAGCTTTTCTTTTCTTCTCCCTTTTTTTTCTGTCCCTTCGGAATAAGTCACTTTGGAAAAGTCCCTTCGGAATTTTTTCCCTTCGGTAATTTTTGTCCCTTCGGTTGTCCCTTTCTTTTATTTTCTTGCATTTTATTTCTTTTTAGCATTTTTTGCATTTTATTTTATTTCTATTTAGCATTTTAATTTTTGTTATTTATTTTCCAGCAATTAGAATGTATTTAGGTCCAATGTAAATATAAATGAGAAAAATGTGTGTGTGTGTGTGTGTGTGTCCTTTTATTTCTTTACCGCCTTATATATATATATATATATATATATATATATATATATATATATATATATATATATATCCAAAAATACAAAAAAATAGGTTAGGGATTATGTGGTGATCCAACGTCACTATAAAAATCCACGCGCTTTTATTTTTATTGCTCCGTTAGTTTAATTTTCATTCATTATTCAAAAATCACAAAAACATTCAAAATACCAATAAATTCACAAAAATATTTTCATAATAAACCTCGACTTTCAATCGAGTGATCGTTCTTTTTATTTTCTTTCTTAATCAAATTTCAAATCAATTTTAATTCTACTTTGAGTCATTTTTCTTTCAATATAAAAAAATACAAACCAATTCATTGTTATTTGCCACTTGGCTTTTTTAATTTAAAACTTTTTTTTTTCAAAACTAATAAAAAACACAAAACCAATCAAATGTCAATTTCTACCCCGAACTACGAGGTTCTGATCCCTCACGGGTACGTAGGCAAAGGACCTAGTCCCTCTAAATCAATAAAAATTGTAGATAATAGGCTTCTTTCTTTTTCTTTAATTCACCATTCACTTTCTCTTAAAAATTAAGTAAGTTATGGCACAAAAAGAGATAAAGTCAAAAGGTTCTCGTAGAGTGCTACAAACATCAGGGGTGCTAACACCTTCCCCTTATGTAACCAACCCCCGGACCCCATCTAATTCAAATCTTTTTTTCAAAAGTCGTTAAATAAAATAGTGAGTCAAAGCTAATTAAATAGCGATGATCTCCGAAAAATGACGCGACAGTCACCTCAGAGTGTGAAGTTGGGAATGCTGAAAATTAATAGTGATTTTTTGAATAGTATTAAAGAAGCACAGAAAGCGGATGTAAAGTTTGTAGATTTATTGATTGATAGTAATCAGACTGAGGATAATGACTTTAAAGTCAATGATCAGGGAGTGTTGCGATTTCGAGGCAGAATTTGTATTCCTGACAATGATGAGATGAAGAAGATGATTCTGGAAGAAAGTCATAGAAGTAGCTTGAGTATTCATCCAAGAGCTACAAGGATGTATCACGATTTGAAGAAGTTGTTTTGGTGGTCCGGGTTAAAACGTGATGTGGCACAATTTGTGTATTCATGTTTGATTTGTCAGAAGTCAAAAGCTGAGAATCAGAAACCTGCTGGGTTGATGACACCGTTACATGTACCAGAGTGGAAATGGGATAGTATATCCATGGATTTTGTGACGAGTTTACCGAATACTCCAAGAGGGCATGACGTTATTTGGGTGATTGTGGATAGATTGACGAAGTCGGCTCATTTCATTTCGATTAACATCAGTTTTCCTGTATCTCAGTTGGCAGTGTTCCGTCAAGTATTGTGTCAGATAGAGATACAAGGTTTACTTCTAGATTTTGGAAGAGTTTGCAAGAGGCTTTGGGTTCTAAGTTGAGGTTGAGTACGACGTATCATCCGCAGACAGAAGTCGGAAAGAACAATTCAGTCGTTGGAGGACTTGTTGAGAGTTTGTGTACTTGAGCAAGGAGGAACATGGGATAGTCATCTTCCGTTGATAGATTTCACGTACAATAACAGTTATCATTCTAGTATTGGAATGGCACCATTGGAAGCCTTGTATGGTCGGAGGTGTAGAACTCCGTTGTGTTGGTTCGAGTCAGATGAGAGTGTAGTTTTGGGACCAGATATTGTTCAGCAAACCACTGAGAAGGTTAAGTTGATCCAAGAGAAAATGAAAGCATCACAGAGTCGACAAAAGAGTTATCATGATAAGCGTAGGAAAGACCTTGAGTTTCAGGAAGGAGACCATGCATTTTTGAGAGTCACTCTTGACAGGTGTTGGACGTGCATTGAAGTCAAAGAAACTGACTCCGAGGTTTATAGGTCCATATTAGATATCAGAAAGAATTGGAACAGTGGCGTATCGAGTGGGTTTACCACCGCATCTTTCGAATTTGCATGATGTGTTTCATGTGTCACAACTTCGAAAGTATGTTTCGGATCCATCTCATGTGATTCCAAGGGATGATGTGCAAGTTAGAGATAACCTTACGGTTGAGACCTTACCAGTGAGAATTGAAGGTCGTGAAGTGAAGAAGTTGAAAGGCAAGGAGATTCCTCTTGTGAAGGTCGTTTGGGGAGGAGCGACTGGTGAAAGTTTAACGTGGGAGTTGGAAAGTAAGATGATGGAGACTTATCCAGAGTTGTTTGCATGAGGTACATTTTCGAGGACGAAAATTTTATAAGTTGGGGAGAGTTGTAACGCCCTATTTATTTATTTAATTATTTTATTGGGTTTAGAGTCTAATTATATGATTTCGTTGATTATGTGGTATGTTGGTATTTTATTAAGTGGCTTTATTTTATTATTTGGTAGAATATGACTAAAAATAGAATAATTAGACTTGAGGGGCTGAATTAGAATTTAGAGGAGTTTAGTGGACTTAAGTGGAATTAAGAGAGTTGGTTAAGGAAATAAGAATAGAAAACTAAGAGTCAGATAGTTTTCACGTAAAACAGTTTTTGGGAGAAACCAAGAGAAGAGAAGAGTCAGAGAAGAGAAAGCGGTAGAACCTTGCGATCAATCAATCTAAGGTAAGGGTGGGACTAACTTTCTCTAATTCTAAGTTGTATAATTCTGAAATTGAGTTTAGCATGTTGTAGGTTGTGAATTTGCGAATTTGGGAACTAGGTTTTGAAGGTTGTAATTGGTTGTTAAAAGAATAGGAAATCCATTGAATTCGTGTACAGTTGGTTTCAGATCATAGGTTATTCATAGTGCAGTGATTCCTATCCATTTTGGGGTTTGGGATGTCAAATTTTGGGTTTTGGAGTGAGAACTTAGGTATGTTCGCAGACCCTTCTGTCATCGCTCGCCTCAATGAGTAATTATCCTCACCTAGCGAGTAGGTGTTATCGCTCGCCTAGCGAGCAAGTCTTGTCACTCGGCGAGTAGTCCCAACTCACCACAACGAGTGCTTTTCCTCGCCTAGCGAGTTGTTCAGTAGAAAATAGTGATTTTTGTAGAAATGATATTTTGGGTCAAGTTTTATATGATTTTGAGTGCCTTTTTATGTTTAGAAACTATTGGACATTTTTCAGAATCAAATTTGGGCATTGGGAAGTGAAAATTAAGATTTTTGGGTGGAAAAGGTCTAAATGTCGTAGCTACCCAAATTTGCTCGCCTTAGGCGAGTAACCTTCCTCGCCTTGCGAGTTGTTTTGATGTGCGCTCGCCACCGCGAGTATATTGTCTCGCCTCGCGAGCTGTGCAGTGGCAGACTACCCGTTTATGTCCTTGTGTCTTTTTCACATGTTTCCGTTTTGATTTGGACTTTGAAATGAACATGAAATTTGTTGATAGCTGATATATCTTTTCAGTGGCTTTGAGTTGATGTGCAAAACTGTTGTAATTGATTTAATTTGAATTTATGATGTTGTTGTCAAAGTCGTTAAGTTGTAAGTTGTTGTCTAAGTTCTTGAAGTTGTTGGTTGTTGTTGCATTGGTTGGTGAGTCCATGCATAATCATTTATAAGTTGGGGGCTTGATGCTCCGTTGAATGTATAATCATTCATATATAAGTTGGGGGCTTGATTCCCTGAAAGCCTATGCTCTATAAGTTGGGGGCTTGATGCCCTGATTGGTACCACATGCATGTTGATGTCGTTGTTGTTGCGTTGTCAAGTTTGGTGTCGTTGTTGATGCATTGTCGTTGTCGTCAAGTTGTCAAATAATTTAATGAGCTGTTATTGGAAAATTATGTGAAGTATTAACATTGTTAAAATTGTTGTTATTTATGATGTTAAATTCTATTGATGAATTATATACTTATTATTATTGAATGTGAATCTCACCCCCTTCTGTTTAAATGTTGCCTCTACGTGGGTAACGTGCAGATAACCAGGATTAGCTGTTGACGTGAGTTGACTCTCTCACGCGTCGTCTTAGTGTCGCTCTGATACGTAACGAGATGGGGATATTGCATCGCTTTCCATGTGTTATGTATTATTATAGATTATGTTGATGGACCATTTGAAATGGAATTTTTAATAAGTTATTTATGTTGAGGCCGGTAGTGCCATTTGTTTAAATAATTGAAATGTTTTCCGCTGCAATGTGCTTTGAATTGTTGACAAGGGATGTTTGAATAAATAGAAATTTTACTCTATTTGTCTTTTAAAGTTGTGTGACATCCTGTTTAAGTTGAATACTCTGATTATTATGTACTAATTTACATGTTGGGAAAATGGGGTGTTACATGTACAATGAACGTCAACAAATATCGAAGGCAAATAGAGGTCATAAGACGTCGTTGCAATATCTAATGGCGAAGTTGGAGGAACACAACTATACTTATTTCTCAAGAACACAAAGTTAAAGTACTACAATTGAAGATATATTTTGGGCTCATCGAACATCCGTTGTTTAACAATTTTCCAACGGTTTTGGTTATGGACTCCACCTACAAAACCAACATGTACAAGATGCCAATGTTTGTGGTAGTTGGGGTCACGTTGACCAATTTGACATATTCGGTTGGGTTTGAATTTGTGACACATGAGAAAGAGGAAAACTTTGTTTGGGTTTTAAAAATGTTGCGTAAACTTCTTACGTCAAAGATGAATATGCCTAAGGTGATTGTGACTGACAGGGATGGATCTTTGATGAAAGCGGTTGGAATTGTTTTCCCCAAAAGTTATGCAATGAATTGTTACTTTCATGTGCAAGCAAATGTTAAACAAAGGTGCATCTTAGATTGTAGATATCCTTTGGGAAAAAAGGATGGGAAAGAGGTGAAACATGGTGATGTTGTGAAGAAGATAATGAAGGCATGGAAAGTTATGGTTGAATCGCCCACTCAAGAGTTATATGCAAATGCATTAGTGGAGTTTCAAGATGTTTGTAGTGATTTCCCAATTTTCCTAACCTATGCCATGACCACCTTGAAAGAAGTGAAGGAGAAAATAGTGAGAGCATGGACAGACCTAGTGTTGCATCTTGGTTGCAAAACCACCAACAGGGTAGAATTGGCTCATGCTTTAATAAATAAATATTTGGACAATAATGTGGGTGATTTGGGTACTTGTTGGGAGAAAATACATGACATGTTGGTGCTTCAGTTCACTGTTATACAAAGATCATTTGGTCAAAGTGTTACCGTATTGGAACATAGATTCAAAGATGTCACTTTGTACTCCGAGTTAGGTGGTCATGTGTCTAGATATGCATTGGACAACATTGCATTGGAAGAGTCACGTTGTAGGGGAACATTGTGCATGGACAATGAAACTTGTGGTTGTGTTCAAATGACATCTTGCGGTTGTGTTCAAAGAGGTTTTGCGGCAGTTGGCATTTCCTAAAACCAGCATGATGTCCCCACCACCACAAAAAGTGCCAACCAAGGGAGCCAAGAAAAAAGTGGACATTGCGAGGTCTAGAGGAAAAATTACATCGACTAGTCGGATCCCTTCTTCGTGGGAGGTTGTTGATTCCCAAAATCCGGATAGTCAACCATCACCATCACCAACAACTTCATCATTTAAAAGAAAAAGAGGTGCTCGTCTTGGTAAAACATCACTTTCTCCACTTCCACCACCTACTCAGTATCCAAAGCCTAAGGCTATTCCGGTTAAGTGGCCTATTGATTATATGTCACGCTTCATGCTTCCATTTATTGAAAAAGTGGTGGATGTTATAGGCGATGGACATTGTTGGTTTCAGGCTATAGTCGAGTTCATGGGATTGACTAAAGAAAATCATATCATGATTCGTACACATCTTATTCAAGAGTTGAAAGATCATAGAGATGATTATGTTGAAGTATATGCGGGTGAGGATCGTTATAACTACATTTTGAATGGCTTACATCCCCCCGCAAATATGAAAGGTTGTGCGCATCTTGTTGATAAGTGGTTGACTTTTCCAGACATGGGACACCTTGTTGCTAATTATTACAAAAGGTGTGTGGTCGTGTTGACAAATCTTAAAATTGGAAAATCGGAATCTTTTTTCCCACTAAGAGGGCCACTACCGCCGAGTAAGCAAAAAACTCCCATCATGTGCCTTGGGGTAATTCAGAATCATTTCGTGCTTAATTTTTTGAAGGATGGTTGTCCACTACCTCCATCATCTACGGAGTGGCACAATCACAAGAAAGAAGATGCGGTGACTTGGGAAGATAAGTATTTGGATCAACATGACTTGTTCCGAAAGCTCATGATTATTGAAAGTGGAAACAAACCGCCGCAACCACAAAAGGAGTCAAACAAAGCGGCGCCTATTCTCTTGGACACTCCCGAAAAACCAAAGCAACAATTTGAAGTTATTGCGGAAGATGAGGAAGATTCTATTTCACTTGATCTTCCGCAATCACTTGGTCTTTAATGAGTGATTTTTTTGTCGGTGTTAGTCCTTTTTTTGTAGAAATTACACCGACGTATATTTTGGGGTCAAAATTGTAACGCCAATTTTTTGTGGCCAATATATAAGTAACATTATGTAATTTATATAAATATATGATAATATGACTTTTATGTGGTGAAACTAGTGCATACTTATTTCTTCCTTGTTAATGTTTACGCATTTTATATACATTTTATTGATTATTACGTTTGTTTAATTACATCCTAATGTATGATTTTATTTCATAAAGCTTTTGTGTAGTGAAACATGCCGGAGGTTGCAAAAATTGAAGGTCGTGTACGGTACGCCGCTTTTAAAAAATCAATTAAGGTTATAATATGGTCGGCCGACTCTCTTGATGATTTGAAGGCACAATTAAACGCTTATTTTGTGCATATTGGTGAAAATCAGCATACACGTCACTTATTTGCTCAAATGCCTTGCATAGTCTGAGGAGAAGATAGAGATAAATACGCATGGAAAACAGCAAGCTATATGCCTTGGCTTATTGAAGACGGTAGCGACGTCGGATTTATGTTTTCGAATATGATGGAAAATAATATATTATATATGTATGTTCGTTCCATATGCAATTGCGTTTAATGTGTTGTTTAATTTTAACGATATGTCATGTGTTGTAATGTGTTGTTTAATTATGGACACTATGTAACGTTTTGATGAATTTTAAACTTTTGTGTACTTTGAACCAAATATCGGTTTGTTTTAATTATGGAAAATTGTAAAAGATAATGTATTTTTCTTGTTATGTCTGAGTTTAACTGTTGTATGAGTTATATTGCCTTTGGAAATGCTCTGGTTTAATTACAGGTGCAAACTGGCTGAAAAAATGGCTTGGAAATGCTTTAGAATTATGCAGAACCCACTGTTTGCATAACAGGTTTTCTCGGCAGTTAACTACCAAGGTTTTTCTTGGCAGTTAACTGCAGCCGGTTTTGGACTTCCTCGATAGTTAACTGCCGAAGGACATTTTCATATTTTATATGTGTTTATCAGCCAAACCAAAATGTGAACAACAATTTTCCAATGCTAATAATAGGTGAGAACGTGTGGTCGGTGAATAATGATTCACAAATATCAACGTGGTTGAGTAGTAGAATGCACGACGTAGAGGAAACTTAATTAGGTTAGATACACGTCAAATGTTCACAAATTCTATCTAGGATTTTTCTAACTTATGCAACATTGCATAGGATAAGGTGCAATAAATGTACCTCTTTTTTAAACAAAAAATTATAATATTAATTATCCTTTTCTTGAAAAATGATAATTCTCTCTATCATTTAATCATTCATCATCTTATTTTTATAACTATTTTTTTAAGTGCATGGAAATTATCCATGAATTAAATTGATGTAGAAGCCAGAAAAAAAAAATTTAACGCAGAAGATTATGAAACTATGCATGAATAAAACTTAGTTTAATGTACCTCTATAAACGCAGAAGATTAACGCTTAGTTTAATGTATCTCTATACAGATGCATCTTCAAGCTATGCATGAATAAAACTTTGGAATTGTATCATAAAACTACAACAAAAAAGAGTGGTCATGGTTAGTCCTTGATTTTTTTTTTAGGAATGGTTAGTCTTTGAATTTGTTGCTACTATCTAAATTTTTGGAGTTAAATTTGGTGTTTACTATCTAAGTCCATCCATAATTTGTGCTTTCATAATCTTTTGCGTTAAATTTTTTTTTTTCTGGCTTCTTCATCTAAATAAGTTTTCTTCTATGCACTTAGCGTTCAATTTAATTCATGGATAATTTCCATGCACTTAAAAAAATAGTTATAAAAATAAAATGGTGAATAATTACTATGATAGAGAAAAATATCATTTTTCAAAAAAAGGATAATTAATATTATAGTTTTTGTTGAAAAAAGAGGTACATTTATTGCATCTAGAAAAACCCTTATATATATTTCAAGCTATAGATTATATAAACTAACTAGGACACCGACCCGTGCTCCGCCCGGGTCCAACGGTAGAATTAAATTGCGAAAAGAGTATAACAACTGAAAAAGCAATGCTTAACTTACATAGCATAACAACAATTAATTAAAATACATCATTAATCGAAATAGAATTCAAAAATCTACCCATAAGCTGCAATAACGAAATTGTAATGACGAATATTTCATACATTATAATAGTAAAAAAATATAAATTGCGAAAGACTTCTTTGTAAACAACGTTCGAAGTAACGTTTGTGCATTATTCGTCCTCATTCGTGATCAGTATCTTCAATCATTCTCTTGATGTAACTCTTGATACCGCGACATATAATTAACTATGAGAAAATACAGGTGATGTTATTTCATTAGAATGTTTATCATGAACACACTAGACATGCACAACACGAACAATCATTTTTAAGTTTCTTTTTCCACCAGATACAACATAGTGTGGGATGTAAATATCTGCCTTTTTTTTTTTTTAATGTTAATATTGTATCAAACTAAGGAAGATCTATCAAAAATCTTGTAACTTAATCAAACTCATTGGCGCCCTCTCTACCATCAATGACGGTCTCGAAACTGTCATTGGTGAAGACAATCTTGTTGGCACTTCAAAAGTCAAGGTCATAATTTTTTTTTTCTATTAACTCTTGTTAATTTATAAATATTCATCGCAGTGTTTTGTAGAAAATAGAGATCTTAAACTAGAGTTGCTTTTTTGAAAGAAAGGTCAAGATTAATCATTGTTTGATTGTTAACACTTCTTGAGTTTTAATCAAAAAGAAATGTTATTGAAAAAAAAAAAAAAGTCTTTATTATCTAAAGGAACAAAAACTAAATTTACTTGCTTTAGGGTTTGTGATTTGTTGATACACATGTAAAGAGTGTTTGAAATTTGGATCGATACAGATAAGTTCTATGTAAAATTGAAGAGAGGATAAGGATGAAAATTTAGTTAGGAGTAAATCTCTAATTAACGTGCTGTATTAGACTATCTTAAATTCTTAATCGACTCTAAATATGGTTTCTCCAATAGATGACTCAACAATTTAACTTGCTAAATTTTTGTTCTTAACTTCCAAAATTGAAGGTTTCTATTGAGTATGGATTATGTGAAGTGTTGAACAATGTAGCTATTCGTCCCAACGTTGCTCCTAAAGATGGAAATATAAGTTTTGATATATTAGTACTTGAAGCCATGTTCCCAGCTGGGACAGTGAATAATAATGTTGAAAGGGTGTATAATGAGGTACAAAGGATTTCATGTAAATTTTATTATTATCAACTTTATCACAATATGCATAGAAATATTGTTTAGTCTAATGATGAAAACTTATTGTCTTATAAATTTCAGTTACCTCAATGGGGAGAGTCATTTTCTGAAGCAAGGGCTAGATATCAGCAAACAATAATGAAGCTTGCAGATAAATATCCTACTGAGAACTTGTTATTACTTACACATGGTAAGAAAAATCAATTTTTGTTATGAGTAGGGTGGAAAATTGAATTAGTTGCGTAAGTTTTTGTTCGGGAAACAATCTTTTAGCTTATTTGATATGATAGACCATGATTCTGACCAACTCGTTGCTAATCGAAACATGCACTATATGTTTAATTAACCACCCCTGTATATGTAAGTGTGATATGATTTATGATGTTGGCTTCCTAGGTGTACATACCCAAAGTTATATCTCAAAGGGTAGTTTTTAGGTCATGATTCTGGTAGTTATATAAATGGAGAAGCTACCTTGTATATGCATCGCAAATATTGAATAGAGTTTCTCGATGTTGAATTGAAATTGAACTAAACCCTTGCAGGGGAAGCACTTCAAATGGTACTTTCTTCAACCAGAAAAGATGACGCAAATACCAAGGCAAAACTGCAGTATTGTGCATATGTAGAACTTACACGTCCTATTTTCAAAAAAGAAGAATCATTTGCTGGTGGAGAGTTCAAAGTAATTCCTCATTATAGTCAAACCGGTGTGAGCTATATTTCCTTGAAAGATCCTTCAAGTGAAGATATCAACCAAACTTCAAAATGATAAAGCATAGTTTATTAGCTTTATTCATGGGAAGATCATGCAAATTTGTAAAAGATTTGCAAGTTTATATTTAATAAACATGTTATTCTGAATTACCAATAAATGACATACTTGTAAGGAATGAAAGTCATTCTAAGTGGATGTACTACCCAATATATTTTTATGCAACTTTGTCATGGATTGTGATATATTGCAAAACAACAGTAGAAAACTATATTTGTATTTTCATAAATCCTATATCAAACTTGATTCTACTTTATATCTTGACAACTAGCATCATAGCACATGACATATTCATGTACGACGCTACCACTAAGCAAGCCTAAAAATTCCGGCTGACTAAGATCGATGAAATACAAATTATCGATGACGATGTATTACAAGTTGCATAAACAAAATTGCTATCAATTGGATGTAGTATCTATAATAAGCATATTATTGTTGAATTGCACATCAAACCTTTAACCTTTCAAGGAACCATGCCACAATATGTTATGACTGCTTCTCCAACAAGGAACCACGCCATCAAGTAATATCACAAGATGTGAATGAGCATTTGGTTATGATTCATCCATATTCCTGTCCAAACAAAATATACTATTTTATTTCATAGAAGACCAATAAGTAATTAAAAATACGCATGAACTTCAATATACAAAAATTAAAATTAATCTTTAACAGGAGAGAAGACTGAATTGTCCTACCAGAAGAGTTTATAAAGAAATTTTTAATCTGATAGATTTTCAAGATAAGGGTCCGTTTACTTTCTAACATCATTCTCAATTTTTCATTTTTATATCTTACTCTACATGGGTGGCTGAAATGTCATTTGGTTATAAATATCCACTTTTAGTTGTGATAGAGAGAAGATAGAAGTTAACTAGCTGGAGTGCACTTTCGGAAAGACCAAAAACAATGTTCGTAAATTTTTCTGAATTTTCAAAAATATTCACTCTGTTTTTAAAATGCATAACTCAATTTGCAGATATATTTTCTTTTCATGAACTATAAAATTTTCTTACTTATTCGGTGTGCGTGGACGCAATCCAAGTTTGGCTCTTAAATTGGCACCAGCTTCAATGAGATCATCCACCTATATGCAATAACATGTAGTACATGAGAACTGAGAATATTAACATCTGCACATATGAGATCTTACATCTACCATACATTTTATTTTACTGAAAACAACTCAAAGGGGAAACAGATACCACAGTCATGTAGACAGAACATCACTAATTTTCTTGACATCTATAACAAACAACTAAGCATTATACTAAGCATTTTCACATCTTTTGTTCAAACAACTGTAAAAGCATCTTCGAAATAACAACTATGGCTTATGATCTGGCTTTCTATTTAGCTTTTTGCATAAATCATAACCATCTGTAATATCATCCATCATAAACATTGAAATAACAAGTTGTGATCTGCAATATTTTAGGTGTAAGAAAAGGGTTGAATTTACCAAGCTACCAATTAAGAGCAGTGTTATTAAACCTGGACATGATTGGCCAGTACGACCGGTTCAACGAAACACAGGACCTGCCACTGGTCCTGTCAGTCGCCTAATCGTTTATGCACATAACTGATGATTACATCAGAAACTCAGATCTAAACTGGAGGACTCAACGACTCAACTTGCTCAATTCAATCGCTTCAATTCGCACTTTGTACATCTACGCACATCCACTTAGGGAACAGCTAACAGTATTTAAGGACAGCTGCACATCACGTTGTGGATAGCAGAGTAGATGAAGGGAAAATTCGCTCGCAACACCATTGCCTTGAAAATTGAAATGTTCACACCCCAATATGACTTTCAATTTACAATTACAAAATGAAATTGCAATTTGATAGGAACCAACAGTTCCTACCAATCAATTAATAGTAACAAAACCAAGGAAGAAGATGAAACAGATTGTAATTAAGGAAAATAGGGTGCTTTATTGATAGTAATGAAAATACTAAAATAGTAGAAGAGAGAGTTTCTCTAACTACTCCCAGAGCAAAGCTCTGACACAACTCAGAGAGGAACCCTACTCTGGCCCTAAAAAGAAAACTTACTTATTCTGTCATACTCTAAAACTACTAAGAATTTCCCTTTATATACAAATAAAGGGAACATTCTAGTATTTAACTCTAATGAGCCTCTTATTAATTAATCCTAAAGCTAATGGGCCACTTTCTAATAATCTACTTAAACCTAATTAAGTACCTACTAATTACTTAAAACACCACCTCATATTGGATCCTAACATTGTCATCTGTCAGGATTGAACCTGCATCAAATGCACAGCTTTGCCATATATAGTCAAATTAAAATCATGTGAACATTACGCCAATCAAACAGATGCAACAAGAAGGCTGATGGACCCATTGTCCAAGTATACAAGAGAAGAGCAAAAAGGAGTGAAGGAAAAGGCCAAATAAAAATATTGGGCTTGAGGAATGTGGACTGCACAGGCAGAGAAGGAGGGTGACCCCTTAACAGCTGAGGTGGAGAGAACAATTGAGATTGTGAAGAGCATAACAAAAATAACAGGTAACATTAATTTGAGAAGAAGAGAATTTACATGACTCTGTTATGGCAAGAAATAGGAAATAATTATATGAGGGGATCGTTGTAGCAGATTGGATAGGAATGAATTTACAGTTGAGGGTCTCTCGCTCAGTCTCAAGTGAACTGTATAGCTCTTTACTGTATTTACCGTGCATCTTGTAAGGACCTAGTTGTTAGTAATAGGCCACATATTTCTAGGAATTATGTTAGAAAGAAAGAAGCATAGAAATCAAATTGGTGTATGAGCAAGAGTTATGTAATATTAGCAAGCAGTAAATTTTATAATTATTAAATCTTGAGTGTGCAGTAACTACTGTAGGAAGTCAGAAACTGTTATTTAGTTAATTTGGGACAGGTTGGTTGGGAGAGACCAGGCCTTCAAATTCCTAGGGCACTCTAATTATCTTCATCCTTCTCTTTGTAACTCCTAAATTATGTGTAATATTTGTTGTAAGTTAATGCTGGAAGTTATATTAATCATAAGCAGAATTATATTCATTACATTGATTTATGCCATACCAGTTCTATTATCACTATTCAGTAGTCCTCAATCCGTCCTTTTCATTATCAATCTTAATATACTTGTCACACTGTTTGGCAAGAGTGCTCATCCTGAACTTAGTCTTGATTATGCTTTTCTATTTGATTCCTAACGAAGTCCTTGAAGATTGGATTCAGCTCCATTAAAGTGTAAGGTAAAATTTATAACAGAGCAAGTCACAGGTGAGGCTACTGTCTGATAGATGATAAAATCCAGAAGAGTGGCTCTGACTTTATCATCTGATTATGTTTACATGGTATTTAAGTCAAGGAACACTTTGATCATGGTGTAAAGAAGTGTTATCGAAAGCTTGATAGAATGGATATCAAAATTACGACCACCATCAAAGTAAAGCAGTGTTGTCAATAACATATGGCAGAAAAGGCCCAAAATCCGCTTTTCAACCGCCACCCTTCACAAATTGACCATGGTGGTTGTTAAAAAATCCACCACCACAGTCTACCATGCTGACGCCATGGCCAATATTTTACAACATTGCATCAAAGCCATTAAAGAACAATGCATTGTGGTGTTGTATTCCATTGCAAACTTGAACGGCTAGGAAGCAGATCTCCCTGATCACCAGAACCCAATGAAACACAGATAAAAAAAAAAAAAAAAAAAAAAAAAACCATATCAGAATTCACTTTCACTCTCCATAATTACCTTAAGACATAAGTTTGCCCAATATATATATCTCCCCGGGAACTACATCTTCATCCACACCTATTCTAGTCTTGCAATCAACAAGCTCTTTTATTTGATTGCAAATTCAGCCTAAGAAAATGCTCTTCAAAGCTCAATCTTCTGCTTCCACCAGAAACCCACAAACCACTAAAAACCCATTTCACAATTCACTTTTCAACTCAATTTATCACTCAACCATTTTCTTCAATACAAAATAAACACACAAACATTCATCCACAACCAACAGAACCCTTTTAAGATCTCTTTTATGACGCAATTCACATTCACATTACTCTGAATTTTCAATGTACCAATTTCACTCGGTCCCAAAAGATAAACTAAAATCGCATTCCATTTCATGGCAAACTAAGAAAAGTTGTGATTGCGGGCATTGCGGATGTTGTGATGTGTATTGTTGTCATTCAGCATGCACAATTTATTATTTTTCTTATAATTCACACCTCTGTTGTCAATAGCGGCCGAACGCAGTGCGATCGCGGCGCGGAGCGGCCAAAAACAGTAAAACGCTACGCAGTGCTCCAACGCGGAGCGTTTGGAGAAAGCGGCTGAAGTGGGCGCGATTGCGGGCATAAAGCGGGCGCGATGCGGGTCAAAGCGGGCGCTTTTCACTTAAAACCGTTTTTGGGGTCATTTTTGTAATTTTCAAACCCTAACTATTACTCCTCTCCATCAGAACCATATACACAGCCGCAAACACAACTTCTTCATCATACATACAAAAAAAATCCATCTCCTCTACTCATCTCATCATCTTTTGATCGTAGAACTCATATTTGTTCTCCTCTCTTCATCTCTTGATTTTAGAATTTGTTAATTTGTTAGTTGTTAATTGTTAATTTGTTAATTGTTAATGTTTTTCACTTTTGTTACTTTAAGCTTCAGAGGCTTAAAGTGTTGGTTTCCTTGAATTTTATTAGTATTTTTTGCAAGTATGTTTTATGTTTTGCTTTAGACTTGTGACTTTTATTTCAAATTAGGAATACTTCATGAATTTTGAGTAATGTTTAAGGTATTTTAGTATTTTTTTCAACAGTATAGTATTTTAATATTAAATATATTAGTGTCCGCGTCACCGAAATAGCGCCCGCTACGCGCTCGCACCCCGCGCCGCATCAATTTTTGGGGTGGCCGCGCCGCGCCGCATTTCCGCTTTGACAACAGAGATTCACACTAAAATATATCTAATCCTTCATAATACCGTCTAAATCTATGACACAGGAAGATTGAAAATAATTTTTGTTAGCACGCTATAGTCCGCTGCAACCTGATGCGGCCGTTGCATAACTTGCATCTACTACATTGCAGCCATTGCAGTGCTGCAATGCAGATTCTACTGTGATTTACAATCACACTACAATTGTGGGCTGATGTGGTTGTGGCAACAATGTCACAACCATAAAGGATTTTAAGGTTCCGCAATGGCATTGCAACCACAATTCAATTTTCAACAACACCGGCCGCATATTCCCAAAAATGAATTTGAAACCCTAACTAACTAGTGACATCACAAACAAGCTGCAAAATATAAAACAAAACTACAATAAGAATAAAAACCCAATTTGATCCTTCACTATTTTCGAGCAGCCCAACCTTAGTTCCTGACAAAAAAATAATACTCAAATTAATCTCTGACATTCTTATAAAGTGTAATTTGTCAACTAATTTGGGTATCATATTTTTTGTCAAGAACTAAAACGGGCTACAGGAAAATGTGAAACTATGAGGATCAAATTGGGTCTTTACTCTTAAATAATAACAACCAAGAAATTTCAAAGACAGTAATATAATTATTACCCCATGAATGCCATTAGCATGAAGAATGAAAACAGAAGCAGAAGCGGCACTGCCGATAAAAAGAGAAGCAACAGTGAAAGCTTTCAAAGGCATGAGGCAGGAATCCCCTGCGTGACCCTTACGGTAGGAACGTACACCCAATCCCACTTGAGCTGCACTAGCTACAGCCCACAACAATTGAATCGCTCCGCCATCGCCACCGCCACCGCCGCCGGATGCTTCCTCCATCGAATCTCCGTGATGTGCTGTGATTTTCACCGATCAGAGATTTTGTTTAGAGATTCTATGGATTACGTGTATGTATTTGGGGAATTGGGTTTGCGATTTTCACACTCTTCTGGTGAAGTATTAAGATCGAATATTTTCTTTAAAACTGAAATAGATTTTTATTTTTTGAAAGTTTAAAATTAAAAGAGATTTTTATTTTTAAAGAAAGAAAGAAAAAATGTGATATTTTTACTAAATTATTTTGGCCAAATTAAACTATTCATTTTAAATAACAATTTAGTTTATGTAACCAAAAAAAAAAATAACAATTTAGTTTATATGAAATTAGAAAATACTAACATATGCTCTTAGCGTCTTTGTTAGAGTATTAAAACAAATAAGTTTACATTAAATTGATGTAATTAAAAAAATTTAATATGTAATGAATTCAATATGAATTTTTTAAAATGCCAAAATTTCAAGCTAAAACAAATAAAAATTTGGATCTAAAATTAAAATTTTGAGCTAATTTATTGCAAAATCACCCGTCTCTTGACTAAATTGTCATTTGTTGGAAGGTGGTTAAGAATGAGACGTGATGATGGAATAACATATGATGTTTTTAGCTATTTTTTGTGTATTTCTTTGCATGTGAAGGCAAATTAGAAGTCAATTAGAGGAGTTGTCAATGGTTGAGGAACATTTTATATTGTTTTCATTTGAGTCGTTGTAATTCACTTTTATCTTAAACCATGCAACTTCATAGGTGTTTTGAATCGTTTTAGAGAGAAATCATGTAAATTGTCAAAACAAGACATCACGTGAAGGATCGATGATATGAATATTGAAGTTCAATGGTTCTTGCAAGGTGTTTGAAGACAATACAAAGTGAAGAAAATTCATTTGAAGTTACAAGGCATCACAATACTGAAGAACGCATGAAAAAGGGTCGAAAACAGCAGAATTTGCGCAGGAGGCGCTGCCTCATGTACCCATGTGCCCCTGCGCATGAGACATCATTCATTGCTACCTCAAGCGCCACTGCACACCAAGTCATGCACCATGCACATGGACACATGCAGGGAGTGTTGTTTGCTCGTTTACCAAGCCATTTTTTGTGGCAAAACCCTATTTTCACTCTCTTAATCCCTAAGTAATCATGCACTATAAATAGAGACCTTTTCACACTCTTTTATTCATTCAGAAAGCTAGTGGTACAAGGCAGGGGTCAAGTATCAGGAGCTTCAAGGCAGAGGATCTCAATCGTCCTCTTATTCTCTTTAGGGTATGTTTTTCTATTGTTTTGTAATGATGTCGGTTGCAATGAGAAACTAAACCTCTTTGATTAAGGATCCACGATGAACCCCTCCTTATTCATTGGATTCAATTAATAAAGTTTTTTATGAAGGTGAGAAAAACACAAGAAGGGGGGGTTGAATTGTGTTGGCTTTTCTTCGTTTTCTCCTACTGAAGTCACTGATCAGAAGCAGTTAGAGTACAACTTCTGAAGTGGTGTTCAAATTCTAAATGCAGCGGATAAAACAGAGAGAGAGAAAGAAGAAAGACACAAAGCAATTATACAGGTTCCTTCCACAAACCGGAAGTAGTCCTGTCCCCCTTGCACTTCCAAGGAGAGTTCAGTAAAATGTAATATCTGATTACAAATGCTCACTGCTAAAACTAGCAAGAGACTTAAAATTACTCAAGCACAACTGCAAGAGATTTCCTATGCTCCTGAACACAATTAAGAGACTTCTATGCTCAAGCACAAAAGCAAGAGACTTCTAATCAAACAGAATTACAAAGAAAAATGTTTGAGGTTGAACACTTGATATACAATCAGTGGTGTTCACAATACAAATCAGATACATACTCTTAAGACTCTAGAATTTCTAAGATATGAACTTTGGTAAGAAATTCTAAGTGAACTTTTGATGCAGAACAATTCCAGCAGAGGTTCAGCGCTTTTAAATTGTTGTTGAGTCTCTTACAATTCTTCAAGTCTTCACTCCTTTATATAGAGGTGTGAAAGAGACGTTGTGAATTGCCAGCACATCAAAAAAGAGTCGTTCGAAGCTTTGATCAATCATCAATGATCTTTTTCCTGATATAGTTATTGTTCTATGAAGGATCGATTTCAAATCCATTCCAAGTATAAGGGAACATCGTTGCAGGCAAAGTTGTTATTCTTGTCTTGTATTAAAGGCAAAAACTGAGTAGTGGAGGTAGTGGTTGTACACTTCGTACAATTGTACTTTGTTAACGCTCTTCAAAGAACAAGAATCCAATGCCTTCAAATCCATTCGAATTAGTAATTACTTCACTATTCTGGTCTTCTGCAATACTTAGACGAGATTAAATCCATTTAACAACCTTTGAAAATCTAAGTCTCTCATCTTTTGATGAACTACAACTTCTGGTGATCTTGCTTCTGATGAGGCGCTTCTGATGAACTTGCTTCTGGTGACGTCATCACTTCAGGAGCACTTGACTTCAGGAGCACTTTTCTTCATACGCATAAAGCTTCCTTCTTTTTGATTTCATTGCTCTCATTTGTTCTTCCAGTACCTAAACTTTAAGTAGACACAAAAAATTTGTCTATGGTCCTGTACACTTGAACAAATATTAGCATATCCAATTGACAATTTTTAATACCTTGTTGTCATTAAAACTCTCAAGAGGTAATGTTAAACACATTTTGTTCCAACAATCTCCCCCTTTTTGATGATGACAAACATTAGTATTTAAAATGTTCAACTGTTGTTAATCTAATTAACAAGTTGACTTTAAAGAGTTTGAGGTTTGTAAGCTACCCCTAAGTCCAATAGTATTATAAGGTGAGATTTGTAAGCTCCCTCTGAGTTCTATTCTTGTTAATTAAATTCATCATTTAAAACGTAGTAACACTCAGAATAATCTCACATTAAATAGACTAAGAGATAAGAAGAAGGTCCTATTAATTTAATTTTCTTTTGAAGTTAAATTAATGGGGCTCAGAGCCTAAAATACTATACATCTACTCCCCCTTTTGTCATTAACAAAAAGTATAAAAAAAGAAGAAGAAAGAGATGAGAAAAACATAGTGAGAAAATTCAATAAGTAAACACAAAGTTCATAAGCATAAAAGGTTCAGACGCATAAACATAAGTTCAGAAGTAGACATATGAATAGATACAAACAAATAAAACAAGCTAAGGGTGTGCAACTAAGGTTGGGCTTGTTTCTGGAACATCTCCATCATCTGTTTCATCAGCCTATTTGTCTCTTCAGCTTGTTGCTTCATATCTCTCTTGAATTCTTCATTACTCTTGATCAAATTCTCCTCTCTAACTCTGGCTTCTTCCAATTTTGCTTACGTAGAGGAGTTGTATTCAAGCAGTATAAGCTTCTAATCAAGAAGTTCTTTCCTTAACTGCTTGTTCTCTCTTTCTAACACATCATTCCTTTGCACCAAAGCCAGTTCTGCAGAGACTGGAGTGGTATTAACCTTAGGAAACCAGTTGAGATTCAGCTTTCTTGGGTGTATTCTTGTTGGAATGAAATCAGTAGCATTTCTTGCTCTTAAGCATAGAGGAGTTTTCACCCAAGTTTTCAGAACTTTCACTCTTGCAAGTTGCTAACAACTCCTTTCAGCCAATCTTGAAGCTTGTTTTGAGCAGAGTCTTGAGCATCCAGACATGATTTTTGAATTTCATTCAAGACAAAGACTACACTCTCTTGTAATATCTTCTGTTGCTTCACATAGCTGTCTTCATGAATCATATTATTTCTTGCTTGAACCAAGTTGTTCAGCTCCTGAAATATGTTCTCACACACATCTGCTAAAATAGTAGAATCTAGAAACAAGGTGGGTGGAGAAGGGACATTTGTTTTGGCAAGAGCAACAAGTTGAATGGCTAAGCTATAAGATGAGGGCTGGTCATTTGTTGGTTGCAAGTGATTGGTTAGATATGACTTGTTCAGGAACAGATAGTTCAGGAACATCTGGTTCAAAAACATCTTGTTCAGAAACAGATTGGTCAGGAACATCTGATTCAGGTATAAGGATAGAATCTGTTGATGAGGCCATTTCTTGGTTAGGTGTTTGTTGATGGGGGCTTTCTGTCATAACTTCATCAGAAGCTATGTCAAAGGCTTTCTCTTGGTTGGACACATAATCAGGTAATTCACCTGAGTAATGATTCATCAGATCTGGAATGATTGATGGTTCAGAAGTTTGAATTGTTTGGGTTAGAGAGTTAGGATGAGATGATGATACATCAATGTTTGCAGAATCTGTCCTTGTGTAATCAACTACACCATCTCCATCAACAGGAACAGATTGAATAGGTTCAATCATAGATGGTTGTAATGGGTGATTAACAGGTAGATTTTTGCAGGCATTAATCATTCTTTGTTGCATGTCATGCAACCTTTCTTCAACAGAAGGATACATCTAATCTGGCTTTTTGTGAGTTTTGGTGGATGGTGATGGAGATAAGTCTTTATTGAGAGTTGTACAGACTCTGTTTAGGGGTAAGTTATCCATATCAGATGAAGTTGATGAAGATGTTGAGAGGGAGGTTGGACGAGTCCTAGTGTCAGAGGAAGTATTAGATTTTATATTACTTATTTCAGCATTAATGTGTAAAGAATCAGTATTACCTTGAGGAGCTTCTAAAGCAACAACTTTTGAGCAGCCAACTTCCTTTTGAACAACTTCAGTAGCTTCCACCAAATTATCAACAACTTTCAATATACCATCAGCTACTACCATCTACTACAGGTTTTCTGTAAGCTCCAATCCAAGGAGCAACTTCAATTGTGGATTCCTTTGCTAGAACTTCAACAGGTATTTCAATCTCCTTTGCTAACTGAAGTGCTTTCTTCACAGCAGCATCAGTTTCTTTCCTTCTCCTTACTTCCCTTGAAATGAGTTCAGAAGCTTCTTCCACTTCCTCTTCTTCAGGAGTTATCTTTAGCTTTCTGACAGCAGGTTTCCTTCTCCTCTTAGGAATGGTAGGTTGAGTAGATTGAGGTGGTGTAGGTTCAGCTTCCTTACCACTTCTGGTCCTTTTACTTAGAACTTCAGCAAGAGCTAAGTCCTTGACCTCTTCTTGAATTGTTGGTAAGGCATGATCACTTTGAACAGTAGCCTTCTCCTTCTTGGCTTTCTTAGCTCTTTTGGAGGGTTGTTCAGAAGCTTCTTCCAGATACTCAGCTTCTGTGAGTGGCTTCCTTTTTGACTTCCTGCTCTTTGCTACTGGCAGAGCACCACCATACATGGTTTCTAGTATATCCTCCAGTTAGATATTTTCTCCAGTCTTTTTCAAGTGGTCATGAATATAGTATAGTTGCACATCGAGTGGATCTTGTTTGTAGATTGGAGGAAAGCCTTCCATGAGATTGGATATGGCTCTGGATTCCTTCATATCTGTGACCAGCTTCTTGTAGTCTTCCTTCTTGTTTAAGGTCATATTCCTCAAAGTGCTTCCATTTATTATTTTCCTAGTAACTGTACCGAGTTGTTGATCAGTGAAGACTTTGGTATCATTCAAGGCCTTTAGAATTCCTCCTTGATGTAGAATTTCTAAGATAAGTCTTCCATAGGGAATCCACGTCCTATTGCTTTGTTGACTTTCTCTTAGAGTTTTGATCATGTGCTTGAAGATATATTTGGGCACATTTGCTTTCTCCTTTGTGATGAAGAAGTGCAGAAACACCTTGTGTTCCAACGAGGGTTGATCAGAACCTCCTCCTTTAGGTAGAAGGTTCTCATTCTGAATCTTCAGAAATAACTTCTTTTCCATTGTAAGGTTACTGTAGGCACCCTTCTTCTTGCTATTGAACATAGTTTGATGAGCTACTTCATTCCATGGACTTTTCTTGTTGTTGTCCAAGCCATCCTTGAAGTTACCTTCAGAAGCCCTCCTAATTACATATGCAATCACTTGAGAGATGAAGACAGGAACGCCCATGATGCTTAACCCAGTCTCAGTATCAACAAATGATTCCAGACCCATTCTTCTCTAGATTTTCCAGCCAATGAAAGGTTAATAAGCACCTTCTCTTCCATTTCCAATTTAGCATCCCGTTTATCATATACATGAGCTCTAACCCAGAAGTGTCTAATCAGATTCTTGTAGGTTGGTCCATTCAGCATGTCGAAATAAGTCATGAGATCCTGAGCCTCATAGTACTCTTTAATGTTGCATCCACGATATGACAGAGATGTGAAATCCATTCAACATGTCGAAATAACTCATTTAAATCCCACTCTTCTAAAGTCATGGTTCTTCCTTTGATTTCATAAGCAGGAGTTTCTTGAGTGGAAGTTCCTTGAACCGATTCTTGCATATTTGATTCTGGAGCTGAGCTTGAGGACGCCATTGATACAAATGAAGTTTTAGGGTTCTAGGTTTTGATTGAAGGGGATGAAATTTTACTTCGCAGAGAATCAATATGAAAATAGAAAGTGTATTTTGTGAAGTGAGTAGTGTGTGTTTTGTCTAAGTGATTTGAGTAAAAACAAACGATTGCAATTCAGAGGGGACAAACAAACACAACGTTAATGATAGTTGGGGGCGCGAGATAGTACATTCAAAGCTTTAAAATCATCATTGCCCTCTTACGTTATACACCAATACAAATAAACCACGTTAGATAACTTCAAACGAGCTGTCAAGTTAGTGGGATAGGTGTTACTAAAAAGTAACTCCAACGTTTCCACTAGCTCTGCTATTCAGAAGCACAAAATCCAGCTTCTGAAGTTAAGATGCTGATGTCATCTTCAGAAGCACCTTTTCCTCAAATTCTCAATTAAGAGCTTCTAATGGACCATAACTTCTGAACTGACTTCAGGACCTAACTTCTAGTTCATGAGCAAGCAAATTTAATCAGACACAAAGTGCATGTTGAAATTTTTCTTAATAAAATCAAATCTTTCCACAGTTAAAGGTTTAGTGAATATATTAGCCCACTGATGTTCAGTATCAATGAATTGTATATCTAAAATTCCTTTTTGAACATAATCTCTAATAAAGTGGTGTTTGATTTCAATATGCTTGGCTCTTGAATGTAAAATTGGATTCTTTGACAAACAAATAGTAGCAGTATTATCACAAAAGATGGGAATACTGTTAGCATTAATCTGATAATCTTCCAACGGATGTTGCATCCAGAGTAGTTGTGTACAACAACTTGCAGCTGAGATGTATTCTGCTTTTGCAGTAGACATAGCAATAGTTGCTTGTCTTTTGCTAGCCCATGATATCAGATTCTCTCCCAGGAACTGGCAGTTACCACTAGTTGATTTTCTTTCAATCCTGTCAACAGCATAGTCAGCAACACAGAACCTAGTCAATTTATAATCTAAGGATTTCCTATAAAGGAGTCGAAAATTTGTTGTTCCTTTCAGATACCAGAAGATTCTCTTAACAGCTGTTAAGTGAGTTTCTTTAGGATTTGACTGGAATCTTGCACACAAGCATACACTGAATAAAATATCTGGCTAGATGCAGTGAAATATAACAAAGAACCAATCATACCTCTATACAACTTCTGCTCTACCTTTGATCCAGTATCTTCTTTGGTTAAAGTGCAGGTTGGATGCATTGGAGTGTTCATCACTTTACAACCTTCCAGCTTGAACTTCTTTAGAAGCTCCTTTGTGTACTTCGTTTGATGAACATATACTCCATCTTTACATTGATTAATTTGAATTCCAAGGAAGAACTTCAATTCTCCCATCATGCCCATTTCAAATTCATCTTGCATTAACTTAGAGAATTCCTTGCAAAGAGATGCATTAGTATAACCAAATATTATATCATCAACATATATCTGCACAACAAGAATGTCTTTCTCAAGAGTCCTTCTGATGAGTGTTGTGTCAACTTGACTTCTTTTAAAATCATTTTTAATCAGGAAATTACTTAGTTTATCATACCAAGCTCTAGGAGCTTGTTTCAAGCCATATAGTGATTTCTTAAGTTTATAAACATGGCCAGGATGCTTAAGATCCTCAAAACCAGGAGGCTGCTTGACAAACACTTCTTCTTCTATGACTCCATTAAGAAATTCCATGATTAACTGCATAGGATAGAAGTAACTTGATTGCTTCCAATCTTGCAACTAGAACAAATGTTTCAGTGTAATCAATGCCTTCTTGTTGATTGTAACCTTGTGCAACAAGTCTAGCTTTGTTTCTGGTTACTTCACCTTGTTCATTTAACTTGTTTCTAAATACTCATTTTGTTCCAATGATGTTCTTCTGCTGAGGTTTGGGTACCAGATCCCACACATCATTTCTTTGAAATTGATTGAGCTCTTCTTGCATAGCTAGTATCCATCCATCATCTGAAAGTGCTTCATCAACTGTAGTACGTTCAATCACTGATAACAATCCTATCATAGACTCTTCTTGTCTGAAATATGATCTTGTTCTTTTAGGATTGTCTTTGTTTCCAATGATTTGATCCTCATGACATGAAGACTTGTACTTGAATGTATTCTTGGATTGATTTGCTCGCGGAGAACCATCTTGAGCTTCATTAGAAGCTACTTCTTCTTGAGCTTATGGAGTTGGTTCAGCTTCTGGACTATCTTCAGATTCATCAGTCTGAACAGGTTTTGAAGTATCTTCAGTAACCTGTATATCAGTAAAACTTTCATCTTGCTCTGGAGTTTCACCTCCAGACTCTTTGTCATCAAATTTAACATGCATAGATTCTTCAACACAGAGTGTCTCTGAATTATACACTATGTATGCCTTTGACCTTTCAGAGTAACCTATAAAGATTCCTCTTTGGGCCTTGGCATCAAATTTGGATGTAGCGGGTACATCCAAATTGATTAAAGTAAGATATATTGGGTATTCTTCCCTTAAAGAGTTCAGATGCAGTTTTCTCCAAGATAGGTCTGATATAGATCCTATTTTGAACATAACATGATGTATTCACTGCTTCTGCCCATAAATGTTTAGCTAAATTATTTTCATGAATCATGGTTCTTGCCATTTCTTGTAAAGTTCTATTCTTTCTCTCTACAACCCCATTTTGTTGTGGAGTTCTAGGAGAAGAGAATTCATGGACAATTCCATGTTTTTCACCAAAAGTTTCAAATGGCTCATTTTCAAATTCTCCACCATGATCACTTCTGACTTTCAAAATTTTCATATCCTTTTCTGACTGTATTTGAGTACATAAGCTACTGAATACACCATATCTATTGTCCCCACTTCTCAGGAATTTTACCCAAGTTCATATGTTGTAATCATCAACTATGACTAGTCCATATTTACGTCCATATAAGGATGCAGTGTTAACTGGTCCAAATAGGTCAATATGAAGCATTTCTAAAGGTCTGAAGGTTGAAACAATGTCTTTAGATTTAAAAGATGATTTCACAATCTTCCCTTTTTGGCATGCACTACAGAGTGCATCTGAATGATAGTCAATGTTAGGTAAACCTTTGACAAGTTGTAACTTGCTAAGCTTAAAGATTAATCTCTAGTTAGCATGCCCCAACCTTTTGTGCCATACCCACTTCTTATCATTCATTGACAGAAGACAAATTACCTTCTGATCAACCAGTTCATAGAAGTTGATTTTATAGACATTTTCTACTCTCTTTCCTTTGAATACTATGAACTTGTTATCTTTGTTGATTACTATGCAGTTGGCCTTTCCAAACATCACATCATAACCATTGTCATATAACTGACTAATACTCAAAAGGTTATGTTCAAGACCATCTACCAACCACACATTATTAATAGAGATAGAGGAGTTACCAATAGTTCTTGTACCAATAATCTTGCCAGACAGGTTGCCTCCAAACGTCACATTTCCTCCTTCTTTCAATGTGAGGCTGAGAAACATTGACTTCTCTTCTGTCATATGTCTTGAGCAACCATTGTCCAGGTACCATGATTTTTGCTTTTCCTTTTCTCTTAGGCATTTCTATAGTATTGACAATTTCATATTTAGGTACCCATTGTTTTATGGGTCCTTTGAGGTTAGTGCTAGAAGTTTTACTCTTCACTTCTTGTACCTTAAGGTGTGGTTTTGATAGCTTCTGATTGATCAGTACTATAGGTTTAGCACCTTTTAGTTCTGATTCACCTGAAACCACAACTGTTTTGTTCTTCTGAGACTTAGACTTCAAGATATCAGATTCTGACTTTAACAAACTCTAAGGAACAAGTTCTGATCTCTTGAGAATCTTGATCTTTGAGGTCTTAGAATCAGAATTTGTCATAGCCTTAGACTTAGAGTTCTTTGGCTTTGAAGTAATCTTAGCCTTAGAGCTAGAAGCTTCAGGTTCTGACTGAACCACAGTATCAATTTTAGCACCTTCAGGTACAAAATAGGTTTTCAATCTTTCCTTGATATATTCACAACATGTTTTAAGATTGGCTTCATTAGGTTTTCCTTCTGAAAATCCAATCCCTTTGCCATTGTTTTTGTAAATATTGTAAATCATAGAAGCAACCATGCTTCTGTCAATACCAGACGTAATAAAATCTTCAAGAGCAATTTCATGTTTGCTTAAAGGTTTTCCATTACACTTTTCTTGTAGCTTCTGACATAAAAACTTGAGCTTCTTTTAATATGTTTTACAAATGAAGTCAAAGCCTCTAAGTCCTTCTTCAGAAGCTTTCAGATCCAATAGAGTTGATTCTTGTTGTTTCATTAAATCAACATATTTTTCTTTTAAGTCTTTCAATCATTGGTTCTGAGTTCAAAATGTGTAAGGAGTTATTTAAGAGACTCAATAAGTTCTTCTCTGGGAATTTTAAAATATACCTCATTTTCTTCTTCTGAGTCTGATTCAGGTTCAACTTCTGAAGTTACTGTAGTCACTAACCCCACAACTACTTTTGCATCTTTATCAGTATCATCCTTTTCAGATCCAGATTCACTGTCTAAATCTTCCCAGGTTGCCAGCTTGATCTACTTCTTGAACTTGTTTGATTTGAAAGTTGACTTCTTGGACTTGTCCTTTGATTTCTCCGTATGTAGATCAGGGAAATCAACAATAAATGTCCAGGCTTCTTGCAATTGAAGCAACCCTTCTGATCTTCTTTCCTAGAGCCTTTGTAACCACTTCTTCTACTCAAGAACTTCTTGTTCTTCTTAGCCAGATATTGCAGCCTGTTTGAAAGCATAGCCATCTTCTCAGCAGGATCTTCATCAGAATCTCTATCAAGTGATTCTTCTTCCGATTCTTTAACTTTAAGAGCTTTTGATGACTTCCCTTTAGATGGCAGAGCAATAGATTTGCTTTTCTTAGAAGGCTCATGTTCATTTAAGCTTATCTCATGAACCTTGAGAGAGCTGACAAGATCTTCAACACTCAGAGTGTTTAGATCTTTAGCTTCCTCAATAGAAGTAACCTTTGGTCTCCATCTAGCAGGCAGGCTTCTTAGTATCTTGCTCACATGATCAGAAGCAACATAGCTTTTCTTCAGTATTTGTAGTCCAGAGACTAGGGTCTGAAATCTTGAGTACATTTCCTCAATACTTTCATCATCCTTCATCTTGAACAACTCATACTGATGAACAAGCATAAGTGGTTTTGCTTCTCTAACCTTCTTACTACCTTCATAGTTTGCACAGAGAGAAACAAATATTGCCTTTGCAGTAGATTTGTCACTCATCTTCATATACTCTGCACGAGGTATAGCAAGAACAAGTGAACCTCTGTTCTTGTGATATTTCTTGTACATTTTCTTCTGAGCACGAGTATGTTTCTTTCTATCAAGAGCAGCTCCTTCTTCATCAAGGTCCAAGTCACCAACTCCATCTTCCAGAATATCCCAAAACTCTTCATCTAAGCCAATGATATAATTGTAGAAGTTGGTTTTCCACCAGGAGAACTCTTCAGGATCTCCATTAAACTTTGGAACTTTTCCTGAGTCAGCTTTCTTATCACTGTAATCATAAGGTACAACATTATGATTACTACCAAAACCAGAAACAGATGATTCACTAGACATGTTTTTCTCAGATATTAGACTGTTACACTGTTAAGTGTTCTCAACAGAACCAAGGCTCTAGATACTAATTGAAGGTGAGAAAAACACAAGAGGGGAGGGGGTTGAATTGTGTTGGATTTTTCTTTGTTTTCTCCTACTGAAGTAACTGATCAGAAGCAGTTAGAGTACAACTTCTAAAGTGATGTTCAGATTCTAAATGCAGCGGATAAAATAGAGAGAGAGAGAGAGAAAGAAGAAAGACACAAAGCAATTATACAAGTTCCTTGCACAAACCAAAAGTAGTCCTGTCCCCCTTGCACTTCTAAGGAGAGTTCACTAAAATGTAATATCTGATTACAAATGCTCACTTCTAAAACTAGCACGAGACTTCAAATTACTTAAGCACAACTGCAAGAGATTTCCTATGCTCCTGAACACAATCAAGAGACTTCTATGCTAAAGCACAAAAGCAAGAGACTTCTAATCAAACAGAATTATAAAGAAAAATGTTTAAGGTTGAACACTTGATATACAATCGGTGGTGTTGACAATACAAACCAGATACATACTCTTAAGACTCTAGAATTTATAAGATATGAACTTTGGTAAAAAATTCTAAGTGAACTTTTGATGCAGAACAATTTCAACAGAGGTTCAACGCTTTTAAATTGTTGTTGAGTCTCTTACAATTCTTCAAGTCTTCACTCCTTTAGATAGAGGTGTGAAAGAGACGTTGTGAATTGCCAGCACATCAAAAAAGAGTCGTTTAAAGTTTTGATCAATCACCAATGATCTTTTGCCTGATATAGTTATTGTCCTATGAAGGATCAATTTCAAATTCATTCCAAGTATAACGGAACATCGTTGCAGGCAGAGCTGTTATTCTTGTGTTGTAGCAGAGGCAAAAACTGAGTAGTGGAGGTGGTTGTAACACCCAGTTTTCCCAACTTAATAATAGTATAAAATAAATCAGAGTTCATCGCAAACAGGATGTCACATTTCGTTCTTCAAAATATCATTAAGTATAAATAGAGTTAAATTCACTATTTATTTTATCAACTGCTTTCAATAATTCAAAATAATATCACAGCGGAAAATATTCAATGTTTTAATAAAAACTCAGCACTAAGGCCTCTACATCAGCAACATAATAAAGTTTCAAATCCAAAAGTGGTTCAACATCAACTTAGAAGAAATATGTAACAAGGAAAACAAAACATATAAATATCCCCATCCCGTTACGTATCAGAGCATGACTCCTATGACGACACAAGGATCAACTCACATCAGCGGTTACTCATGGTTATCTGCATGTTACCCACGTAGAGGCAACATTCAAACAGAAGGGGTGAGATTTCACATTCAATAATAATAACCAACAATTCATGTAAAGAATTAATCAAAACAAAACAACAAACAAATTATCATTAAGAATACTTCACATAATTCCGACAACAATCATCATTTAACTTCATTTAATAATGCATCAACAACAACATCGACAATGCAACAACAACGACTCAACAATGCAACAACAACTACTTAACAAATGTAGCATAATTATGCATGTGCTACCAACAGAGCTACAACTCCCTTCGCTAAAGTCATATTCGACTTGACAGGTTACAACCCCCTTTGCTTGACAATGCTTATGCAATGACACAACTTAAATGCAACGACATCAACATCATAAAATCATATTAAATCAACCACAAAAGATTTGCACATCAACTCAAAACCACTGGAAAGATAAATCAGTTATCAACAATGTTCATGTTTGTGTCAAAGTCCAAATCAAAACAGAAACGTGTGAAGAAGACACAAGAACGCAAAACAGGCAGTCTGCTACTGAACAACTCGCGAGGCGAACACAACTACTCGCTGTGGCAAGCTCACATATGGACCACTTGCGAGGCGGGGAAGATTACTCGCCGAAGGCGAGCTAAAACAGCTAGCTTCGGCAATTAGACATTTTTCACCCAAAAATCCCAATTTTTAACTTCCTAATGCCCAAATTTGATTCTAAAAGTTGTCTAATCATTTCTAAACATGAAAAGGCACTTAAATTCATATAAACTTGACCCAAAACATTATTTCTACAAAATCACTATTTTCTGCTGAACAGCTCGCTAGGCGAGGGAAAACACTCGCAGTGGCGAGTTGGGAACTATTCGCCAGGCGACTAAGATCACTCGTTGGGTGAGCGATGACTTCTACTCGCTCGGCGAGTTTGAGCACTCGTTGTGGCGAGCGACGACAAACAGGTCTACGAACAGACCTCTGTTCTCACTCCAAAACCCCAATTTTGACAACCCAAACCCCAAAATTGATAGGAAACATTACCTATTGTTATTCTACAATCTATACATCACTTTCTTACATTAATTCATGGAATTTCATACACTTTCAACAAATTTTATTGAATTTAAACCTAATTTCTATAACATCAAAAGTTCAACAACAACAACATGATTAATGTAACACCCCGTTTTCCCAACATGTAAATATCATATAATAAATCAGAGTTCATCACAAACTGGATGACACATTTCGTTTTTTCAAAAATATAAATAGAGTTAAATTCATTATTTATTTAATCAACTGTTTTCAATAATTCGAATAACATCGCAGCGGAAAATATTCAACGTTTTTAATCAAAACTCGCCACTAAAGCCTCAACATCAGCAACATAATAAGTTTCAAATCCAAAAGTGGTTCAACAACAACAACTTAAAAAGTAATACGTAACAAGGAAAAAAAACATATAAATATCCCCATCCCGTTACGTATCAGAGCATGTCTCCTATGACGACTCGAGGAATCAACTCACATCAGCGGTTACTCCTGGTTATCTGCACGTTACCCACGTAGAGGCAACATTCAAACAGAAGGGGTGAGATTTCACATTCAATAATATTTCCCACAACTTTCAATAATATTTCCAACAACTTCACATATTTCCAACAACAATCAACATTTAACTTCATGTAAATAATGCAGCAGCAACATCAACAATGCAACAACAACTACTCAACAAAATGCAATATAATTATGCATGTGGTACCAACAGAGCATCAAGCTCCGTTCGTTAAAGTCATAATTGGACTTGTCAGGCATCAAGCCCCCTTCGTTAAAGTCATTCGACTTGTCAGACGTCAAGCCCCCTTCGTTAAAGTCATTCGACTTGTAAGGCGTCAAGCCCCCTTCGTTGGACTATGCTATGCAATGACACAACTTAAATGTAACAACATCAATATAATAAATTCATATTAAATCAACTACTACAGATTTCCACTGAAAAGATAATTCAGATATCAACAATTTTCATGTTCATGACAAAATCCTTTTCAAAACAGAAATGAGTGAAAAATACACAAGAACGCGAAACGGGCATTCTGCCACTAAACAGTTCGCTAGGCGAACACTGCTACTCGTTGTGGCGAGAGACGGCGTCTACTCGCTAGGCGGGAAAAACATTCGCTGTGGCGAGTTGGGATCTACTCGCCGGGCGACCAAAAACACGCGCTGTGGCGAGTTGGAAACTACTCGCCTAGCGACCTAAAAACACTCGTTGTGGCGAGTTGGGGACTACTACTCGCTAGGCGAGATTGAGCACTCGTCGTGGCGAGCGATGATAGACAGGTTTGCGAACATACCTTTGTTCTCACTAAAATCCCTAATTTTGACAACCTCAAACCCCAAAATTGATAGGGAACAATACCTACTGATATTCTACAACCTAGACATCACTTCCTTACATTAATTCATGGGATTACCTACACTTTCAACAATTTTTATTGATTTTAGACCTAATTCCTATAATCTCAAAACCTAACAACAACTACAACAACTACATGATTAGACCCTTTACAGAATCATATGATTAAGATTATAGAAAGTTAGTGCCACCCTTACCTTAGGTTGTTGAAATCGCAAATCACAAGCTTCTCTTCTCTGACTTCTCACTTTCTCTTTTCTCCCAAAAACTGTTTTCACATAAACTGACTTTTCTATTCTCTACTTCTTATATTATTAACCTAATAACTTTTCCTTATTCCCAAATTGTCTTTACTGCCTCATTATTCTATTTTAATTTTATACCTTTACTAACAATATTTTAATAAACTACTAATATTACTAACACACAACACAAAAACCCACACACCGCAAATATTCAATAAAATATATAAAAAGACACTAAACTCGGCAAAATAATTAAATGATAAAAATAGGGCGTTACAACTCTCCCCCATTTAGAATATTTTCGTCCTAAAAAATGTACCTCATGCAAACAACTCTGGATATGACTCCAGCATCTTGCTCTCCAACTTCCACGTCAAATTTTCACCAGCTGCTCCTCCCCAAACAACTTTCACAAGAGGTATCTCCTTGCCTCTTAGCTTCTTCACTTCGCGACCTTCAATCCTCACTGATAAGGTCTCAATCTTAAGGTTGTCTATTATTTGCACATCATCTCTTGGAATCATATGAGATGGATCCGGAACATACTTCCGAAGTTGCGACACATGAAACACATCGTGTAAGTTCGAAAGATGCAGTGGCAAACCCACTCTATACGCAACCATTCCAACCCTCTCCGAAATCTGATACGGGCCAATGAACCTCGGAGTCAATTTCTTTGATTTTAGCGCCCGTCCAATACTGGTTACGGGAGTGACTCTCAAAAACACATGGTCTCCTTCTTGGAACTCAAGATCCTTCCTACACTTATCATGGTAACTCTTTTGTCTACTCTGCGACGCTTTCATCTTCTCCCTAATCAACTTGACCTTTTCAGTAGTCTGCTGGACAATCTCTGGTCCTAGCACCACACTCTCACCGGACTCATACCAACATAACGGAGTCCTGGATCTCCGACCATACAACGCTTCGAATGGTGTCATTCCAATGCTAGAATGGTAACTGTTATTGTAAGTGAACTCGATCAATGGAAGATGACTATCCCAAGTTCCCCCTTACTTAAGTACATAAACTCTCAACAAGTCCTCCAATGACTGAATTGTCCTCTCTGACTGTCCATTTGTCTGCGGATGATACGCCGAACTCAACCTCAACAGAGAACCAACGCCTCCTGCAGACTTTTCCAAAATCTCGAAGTAAACTTTGGATCCCTATCTGATACAATACTCAATGGAATACCATGCAACTTCACAATCTCACGGATATAAATCTCCGCCAACTGAGATACAGGAAAATTGATGTTAATCGGAATGAAATGAGCCGACTTCGTCAGTCTATCCACAATTACCAAAATTGCATCATGTTCTTTTGGAGTATTCAGAATACTCGTCACAAAATCCATGGATATACTATCCCACTTCCACTCTGGAACATCTAAAGGTGTCAACAACCCAACAGGTTTCTGATGCTCAACTTTCGACTTCTGACAAATTAGACATGCATACACAAATTGTGCCACATCTCGCTTCAATCCAGACCACCAAAACAATTTCATCAAATCATGATACATCTTTGTAGCTCCTAGAAGTATACTCAAGTTACTTCTGTTGCTTTCTTCAAGAATCATCGTTTTCATTTCTGCATCATCAGGAATGCAAATCATATTCCGAAATCGCAACACTCCTTGATCATCAACTTTAAAGTCACTATCTTCCGTCTGATTACTTCTAACCATCAAGTCTACCAACTTCACATCTGCCTTTTGAGCTTCCCTGGTACTATTCAAAAATTCACTGTCGATCTTCAACATTCCCAATTTCACACTCTGTGACGTCATTTCATAAACCAAGCTCAAGTCTCTGAACTGTTCAAGCAACTCCAACTCTTTAACCATCATAGCAGACATATGTAAAGTTTTCCTACTTAAAGCATCTGCAACAACATTAGCCTTGCTCGGATGGTAGTTCAACCCGAAATCATAATCCTTTAGCAATTCAAGCCACCTTCGCTGCCTCATATTCAATTATTTCTGGTCAAATAAATACTTCAGATTTTTATGATCACTGAACACTTCAAATCTAGAACCATACAGATAATGTCTCCAAATCTTCAGTACAAAAACCACTGCAGCTAACTCAAGATCGTGGGTAGGGTAATTACGTTCATGAATTCTCAACTGCCCTGATGCATAAGCCACCACTTTATTATCCTGCATAAGCACACCACTTAAACCCAACTTGGGCGCATCATAGACACAACGAACGGTTCAACGGACTTCGGTAGTATTAAAATCGGAGTTGTCATCAAACGTTGCTTTAGTTCATTGAAACTATTTTCACACTGAACATCCCATACAAAAGCTCTGCCTTTACAAGTCAACTGAGTTAGTGGAAGTGCTATCTTGGAAAATCCTTCAATAAATCTTCAGTAATAACCTGCCAAACCCAAAAAGCTTCTAACTTCGGTAACCGACTTCAGAGCATCCCACTGCGATACTGCCTCAACCTTCGATGGATCTACAACAATAACACTACCAGAAATAATGTGACCAAGAAAACTCACTTCCTCTAGCCAGAATTCGCATTTCGATAACTTGGCATATTGCTTATTCTCTTTCAACACTTGCAAAACAATTCTCAAATGCTCGGCATGTTCCTCCTTGGACTTGGAGTATATCAGAATACCATCTATAAACACAACAACGAAACGATCTAGATAAGTATGAAAAATACGATTCATATATTCCATAAACACTCCAGGCACATTAGTAACACCGAAAGGCATCACGGTATATTCATAATGTCCGTAATGTGTCCTAAAGGTCGTCTTCTACATATCCTCATCTTTCACCTTGATCTGATGATAGCTCGATCTTAAATCAATTTTACTGAACACACGTGCACCCACTAACCGATCCATCAAATCGTCGATCCTCAGAAGTGGATACCTATTCTTGATTGTTACATTATTCAACTGCCGGTAATCTATACATAACCTCATGCTACCATCTTTCTTCGTAACCAACAACACCGACGCTCCCCAAGAAGACACACTCGGTCTTACAAACTTTTTATCAAGCAAATATTCTAACTGCTTTTTTAACTCTGCTAATTCGGAAGCTGACATACGGTAAGGTGCCATAGAAACAAGCTTCGTTCCCGGAACAAGATCCATGGAAAATTCTACTTCCCTCTCTGGCGGCACATCGGGTATTTCATCAGGGAAAACTTCTGGAAACTCGCATACCACTTGCAACTTATTAATCACTGCTTGATTCTCAATAGATAGGAACACCATCAAGGAAAACATTTGGATTCCATCTTGCATTAACTGCTTGGTAGTCAAGGACTCAGTTTCTCCTTCTTCTTCGGCAGATGAAAAACGCACCGTCTTACTAAAACAGTTAATATGAACGTAATTAAACTCCAACCAGTTCATTCCAAGTATCACATCCATCCCAGTCAACGGTAAAAAGACTAAGTCCACCGTAAAATCTCTACCAAATATCGACAAAGGAAACTTCAAACACACTAAAGAAGTAGTCATCAAACCCTTAGCCGGAGTTTCGAGAAACATCTCCCCATTCATAAATGACATAACAAGACCCAATTTCGAGGCACAATCAACAACAATAAAACAATGTGTAGCACTAGTATCTATAATAACAATTAAACGAATACTATCAATGAAACATGTACCTCTGATCAAACGATCCTCATTTCCTGTCTGAGTACCAGCTAAAGCAAACACCTTCACACCAACCTAAACCTTCTTAGGCTTCTTACACTGAGGACTAGTATGTTCTTCTTCACCGCAGTTAAAGTAAACGATATCATCATGCTTGCAATCCGCAATTGCATGTCCCTTCTTGCCACAACGGAAGCACCGCTTCACATCGCGATTACAAGTGTTACTCTTATGACCTTTCTCTCCACACCGGAAACAAACAATTTCAGTAGGAGCATTCTTCTTTCTAGGCTTACTCTCGTCATTCACCCTCTGCTTACCCTTATCAGCCGGAGCGCTTTAAGGCTTACCACGACCTTGTTGTTGCTTACCCTTCCGCTCATTCATGATCTTGTAATGAGCTTTGGTGTCCTCCTCATAAATTCTGCAGCTACTTACCAAATCAGAAAACTGTCGGATCTTCTGGTACCCTATTGCCCGCTTGATCTCAGCATGCAAACCATTCTCGAACTTGATACACTTGGAAAATTCAGCAGTCTCAACATTATAGTGCTTATAAAACTTGGCTAACTCAATAAACTTAGCAGCATACTCCGTCACTGACATATCACCTTTTTTCAGCTCCAGGAACTCAATTTCCTTCTTCCCGCGAACATCTTCAGGAAAGTACCTACTCAAAAATTTCCTCCTAAAGACAGCCCAGGTAACTCCTTCTGCTCTGTTCTCCAGAAGCGGACGAGTACTTACCCACCAATCATCAGCCTCCTCAGCCAACATATGCTAACCAAAACGTACCATATGAGCTTCATTGCATTGCATGACTCAAAAAATTCTCTCGAATTCCTTGAGCCATGTCTGAGCTCCATCAGGATCATATCTTCCTTTAAAAGTAGGTGGATGGTTTCTCATAAAAGTTTCCAGCATACGAACCCCATCATTACCACCAGCATTAGGCTGTTGTCCTACAACTTGAGCCATAGCTTGCAACGCAGCAGCAATAGCAGCATCATTCCTTCCAGCCATTCTCTGTTCATTACACAACAAACAATCATAAGAAAACACGACACAAACGACTCAACTACTTGGCTGGACGGACCGACCTGCTCTGATACCAATTGTAACACCCCGTTTTCCCAACATGTAAATATCATATAATAAATTAGAGTTCATCACAAACAAGATGTCACATTTCGTTTTTCCAAAAATATAAATAGAGTTAAATTCACTATTTATTTAAACAACTGTTTTCAATAATTCAAATAACATCGCAGCGGAAAATATTGAACGTTTTTAATCAAAACTCGGCACTAAGGCCTCAACATCAGTGTGCTCGTGATTTTCGGGTATCAATCCATTAATTGGTATTGAACCTTCAAATCTTTGTACTCTCAACTTTTATTCGTGGGAAGGGAAAAAGTGAGTAAAAACCCTTATGAGATCAAGGTCCGGGGGTTGGTTTCGAATAGGAAAGGTGTTAAGCACCCCAAACGACTTCGCTACTCCGAAGGAGCCTCTTACCCAAATTATCTTGTGCTAATTACTGGCTTACTTATTTGTAAAATATTGTCTAAAGTCTAAGTGAAAGAATGGAGGGAGAAGAAGTATTTTTTTTGTTGTTTTTATTGATTTGGAAAGACATAAGTCTTTTGCCTACATACCCACAAGTGGGATCAAAATCATGTAGTTCACCTCAAAAACTTATTCTCTGACTTCCTCTTCTCTGACTCTAGGTTTCTCCCTTTTCTCCCAAAAGCTTGTTTTACGTAAAAACTATTCTGACCTAGTTTCTCCTATTTATTTCTTCAACCCTCTTTATCTTATTTCCACTTATTCCACTAAACTTTTCTAAGTTCTCAAAACAGCCCCCCATCTCAATATTTATTTTATATGAACTTTATGAAGATGTTGTCTAAGATGTCAAGTCGTAAGATGTTGTCTATGATGTCAAGTTGTAAGATGTTGTCTAAGATGTCAAGTTGTAAGATGTTGTCGAAGATGATGAAGTTATAAGATGTTGTCTAAGTTGTTGAGTTGCATTGGTTGATGAGTTCATGCATAGTCATTAAAGATGAGGGCTGATGGCCCTGGGAGCTTACTCCACCACGATGAGGGCTTATGCCTTGTGAGTTATTACTCTACCACGATGAGGGCTTATTGATGAGCAAAACCGCAAGTGCACGGTTATACCGATGTAGTAATAAAAGATATCGTTCCGACAGGGAGTTATGAATTTAATTAACTTTTAATAATGATTAGAAGATAATAGAAATAATAAAGTTTGGATAGAAAATAATAAAAATAAATAGCAATAATAAAAAGTGTCTTGGGATTATTGGTTCATCTTAATAACAAACCCTCCACAAACTGAAGCTTTAACCTTAAAACCTTATGATAGACCTAGTTTCGTATGACCGGTTTCCCTTTAACCCCTTACTTTTCCTCTCAGTCCAGTAAGAGTTTACTCCTAGCAATTAATCCTATTTCGCTGAATTGATTACTATGAGATGCATTAAGGTTGTGAAACTACTTCGTCCCAAGATTGCAAATACTATTTCACTGCCTTTGCAATCTCTGTCTAATATTCACTTGTTCCAACATCTCAACGCAGCTTTCGCTTGTAGATTTGACGTTTGGTGTAACACCCCGTTCCCAAAAACAACGTAATAATGCTAATTTAATCAGAGTTCAACATCAACGGAGTATTACATCTACTTTTCATAATTTATTTAAATAGAATATAAAACCATTTAAATAACAACAACTTCATTTTATAAAAATCTGCAGCGGAAAATCTTTATTTAATATCATAACCAACAACTACATTAAAATCCTTGGCACAAGGCCTCAACATGATAAAATATTATTCAATAATGGTTTAATCTCCAACAACAACAAAACTTCGACAACATGTTCCAAATTGATACATAAAGGAATGAAAGAAAACATTATAACGATCCCCCATCCCGTTACGTATCAGAGCCCTAGACACTTGAGCCATCAACCTACTAGACTTCGTTACCTGCACTTGCCCACGAGGCGGCAATTCCAGCAGAAGGGGTGAGATTCACGAACAACAATAATATATATATATATAAAATTCATCAAATGCATAGAAACAACAGCAAATTCACATCAACAACATCAATAAGAAATATACATATAAATATATCATCATACTTGATTACCAACACTACTTCAATTATATTCAATTCGAAACCAACTTCATTCTTGATGACGACACACCGACAACGACTTAACACCAACGACACATCAACAACGTCGACAACTCACCCAACACAACAACTACTACGACAATGCAACAATGCACATGCTTGTGGTACCAAAATACAGGGCAGAGCCCTCACCGCTTTGAACAACAAAGTGTTCCAGGACACGAGTCCTCCCGCTTTGAACGACAAGGCGTTCCAGAGCATAAGCTCTCACCGCTTTGAATGACATCGCATTCCAGGACCGAGGTCCTCACCGCTTTTGAACAACAAAGTGTTCCAGGACACGAGTCCTCCCGCTTTGAACGACAAGGCGTTCCAGAGCATAAGCTCTCACCGCTTTGAATGACATTGCATTCCAGGACCGAGGTCCTCACCGCTTTTGAACAACAAAGTGTTCCAGGACATGAGTCCTCCCGCTTTGAACGACAAGGCGTTCCAGAGCATAAGCTCTCACCGCTTTGAATGACAATGCATCAGACTCCAACTGTGTATATCAACATACAACATGACAACACCGACAACAACCACCAACCAACAATGCATACATCTACGTATGACTTACACCACGGCAATTCAACATCAACGACTCTGCCTAATTTATTTATGACACACTTCCCAACTTGGACAACACAAAACAACGACAACAACCACCAACCAACAATGCATACATCTACGTATGACTTACACCACGACAATTCAACATCAACGACTGTGCCTAATTTATTTATGACACACTTCCCAACTTGGACAACACAAAACAACGACAACAACCACCAACCAACAATGCATACATCTACGTATGACTTACACCACGACAATTCAACAACAACAACTGTGCCTAATATCTAAGACACCCTCCCCAACTTGACTCAACCACACCACAACACCATGGACAATTGCAAACATAGCAAAGTATAATTCATTTCATTTCATATAAGAATCATCCATATATGCATCATAAACATCTCCATTCTATATTATTATTACTCCAAAAATTCTCTAAAAATCCAATAATCAACCTAGGAAGCTTAGGTTTGGGTTTGGAACACTTTGAAAAATTACATAAAATGGTCATACAGGGCCAATCTCGCTTAAGCGAAGCTAATCTCGCTTCAAGCGAGTCAAATGACGAAAGTCTGGGGAAATCTCGCTTGGACTTCGCTTGCATCTCGCTTACGCGAGATTTCATCTGGACAGCATTCTGGGAATCTCGCTTAAGCGAGAAATATCTTGCTTCTAGCGAAGCTTCATCGGGGCAGTTTTCAAACTACGATTTTCTAAGCCCTTTTTCATCCAAAAACCCAATTTTGATCCCCCAATCACCCAAAATGAATTAGAACAATGTTTACAGGTTCTATATGCAACATAATACTCAAAGCAACACATAAACATGAAATCAACAACATAATCATCAACATTTTGCAAATTATCACCACTTTCTAACCCTAGGTCAAGAACACAACTTTCAATTCAATTTCAGAAATCACATATATATTATTGATTGAAAGTTAACCTCACCCTTACCTGAATTAAGATGGATCAAATTCTACAGAAAATCCTCTCCTCTAAGCTCTTCTCCCTTGTTCTTGGTCTCTCTCCCTTTTCTCCCAAAACTTGAGTTTTCTTTCTACTGTACGTGCAATATTTTTCTGACTCTTTCTTTCCTATTCTCTCCAAAACATAACCCCCCACTTTTATTTTCTTTTAACTCCCTTTTCAATACACTTAACTCCCTTAAACTCCACTAATTCTCATTAACCCCCAACATTTCAATTAATTATAATATCTCTCCTATTTCTACTAAATAACAAAAATATTCATATTTTCACATAATCACATAAATACCATATAATAAAATAGTAACACCCCACATATTCCCATAAATCATTCAAAAATCATATAAATAACATTAATCAAATAACCAAATATCACACACCACATAAATCATCTAAAATTAAATAAACTATTTAAAAACAATCAAAAATGATAAAATAGAAATTAGAGTGTTACATTTGGGATAATGGATTAATAATTATCATAACCTCAGCTTTCGCTTGTTGGTAGTTGATAATGATTAATCCATGTTTAACCGGTGAATTTAGATTAGAAACTAGATTACTTAAGAGTTTAAAGAAAAGGCTTGGTTTGCTTTGGATTACGTCATTAGACTATCCAACAATCCCAAGACAAGAGAAGTCTACTCACTCATGATCATAGTAGACAAGGGGAAGAAGAGAGAAGACATAAAATAAATAACAATAAAATAAAGAGAGAAATTATTATTAGAAAGACAACTGTCACTATTGTATTCCAAGAATAAGATAAATATTTGTGATGGAAGGCTCCTCTATTTATAGCTTACAATTGACTTAAAACCTAAGCAACTATAATACTAGAGTACTCCACAAGAAACTGTGGGCCTAAACCTAAACAGAGTAGCTTACACAAGAAGCAAAAGCAGCAAAAGTGGATCCTGAGAGGTGGCCCGACCGTGCCACATTTAGCACGGGCCGTGCCAAGCTTCTGACTTGGGGGAGACTTATTTTTGGCTCCGAATCTTCGTATTCTTGCTCCGAATCAGCTCCGAATCCCTTTCTTCTGCTCCAAGGCTCTTTCCATCCTATAATCGTCCCTGAAATATAATAGATTGCATTCTAAAGTAAAATAGTTCTAAGAAAGGAAATAACAATAATATAAAATAAACTTAAATCTAAATATAACGAGACAGAATATTATATAAAATAAACTTAGATCTAAATAAAACTGAATATTATATAAAATAAACCTAGATCTAAATAAAACAAGACTGCATATTATATGAAGTAAACTAATCACTAATTCATCTAAATGACTTAAAAAGGAAATAATAATAAACTTAAATTCAAACAAATAAGATTAAATACTATATTAAATAAACTACTTTATTGACTCATCACTTATTCCCTGGGAGCTTACTCCAAATGATGAGGGCTTATGCCCTGAGAGTTATTACTCTAATACGTTGAGGGCTTATGCCCTGATTGGTACCACATGCATATTGAAGTTGTTGTCGTTGCATATGTTAAGTGTTGTGTCGTCGTTGATGCATTGTAGTCGTCGTCGAGTTGTCAATGAATTAATAAGAGGTTAATGAAGATTTATGTGAAGTATTAACATTGTTAATTGCTATTATTATGTTGTTAAATTCTTTTAATGAGTTATATGCTTATTATTATTGAATGTGAAATCTCACTCCTTCTGCTTGGAAATTGTTGCCTTTGCATGGGTAAGGTGAGCAAGAGTAGTTGCAGTCGTGAGTGGATTTCTCTCACGTGTCTCTTAGGTGCTCTGATACGTAACGGGATGGGGATCTTTGCATTGTTTTCCATTTGTTACATATTACTTTGAATTATGTTGTTGAACCGTTGGAATAAATTTTATGAGATTTTACGTTGAGGCCTTTGTGCCAAAGTTGTTTAAAAGTTGAATAATTTCCGCTGCGATGTAATTTGGATTATTGATAAAGGATGTTTTAGATAAATAGTAACTCTATTCTATTTATGATTTTATGAAAAGAAGTGTGACATTCCGTATATGCTGAGATACTCTGATTTTATGTATATTTTATATTATTTGGGAATACGGGGTGTTACAATGAGAGACCTCAAGGTATAAAAGAATAAATTAGAGTGAAGTTGGTTGATTTTATTTACAAGAAAATAAGTTTAAATGTAGATTAAAATTGATTAAATGTTTAATTAAGAAAATAAAGGAAAAAAGATCACTTGAGTTAAAATCCAAGGTTTCTTAAGAAAATATTTATGGTGTTTTGATTATTTGATTTTTTTTTCGAAATTTGATTTTTTATCTAACGGTAAAAAAAACTATACGTAAAACGTAACGGAAAGCGTAAAAATAAAAACTGGGGATGTTGGATCCCATAGTAAAATCTCAAACCTAAAATTACTAGTTGTTCAATTTTAAGGCATTCAAATTAGTCAAGTTTTTAGTCCTAGTTTGTCCCTAATTCATTTTTCGTCCTCGATTGCGGTTACGACATAAATGGTAAACAAGTGTGTGATGGTGTCGGTGTATGTGTCGGTGCATATTCTCATTATTGGATATTTACATGGGACCTAGATACATGCTAATGTCTCAAGCAAAATGTAAATGACAAGAAAAATAAAATGCGGAAAAATTAAATTACATCAAGTCCTAAATATACACTAAAAATAATGACAACAAAAAAATATGCATGAGATGATTATATTTCTAATAAGTATAAAATAAAACTGAATGATAAAAAATACAAATAAACTAAAAAAAAATGCAATGAAATAATCTAAATTAATGCAAATAAATAAACTAAAAACTAAATAAAGAAAATAAATAAAAAAACAATAAAAATAAACTAAAACCCTAGTAATGTTGCACACAAATATGTGTGCTTAAAAATAAAAAAACAATAAAAAAAAACAACCAAAAATTAATTAAAGAATTTTTGAGAAAAAGAGTATAAAATTTTTAAAAAGAAAAGGGGGTGTAGTAAGCAAAAGGGGGGTGCCAAAACAAACAGCATAAAAGACAAAATATGTAGGGCCCACGTGGTCAAGGAGGGAAGAAGTCAACTTCTTCTTCCTCCTCTCTTCTTCTTTCACGTGAAACACAACAACAAGAACACCATCATTCAAAAAATTTGAAAACTCAAATAGTCACCAAATCTCACAAACTAAAATACCATTTTGCTTGGTTTCTCGCATTGATCATGAAACAATGATTAGATTTCACAGAGGAGGTTTGAATAGAGAGAAAAGTGAACCAAAACTTTGAACTTGAAAAATCAAAAACACAAAAAACAATGAATTAAGCAAAATTAAATAATGGAAAAGGTTCACAACACTTCAAGGGGTATGAATTCATCAAAACCCACCTTATTTATGCCTTGAAATGGTCTAACTCACTCTCACTTTTTCTTTAGAAATTGTGGTTTTGAATTCACGGTTTTGGGTGGTTTTTCTTGAGTTTTTGTGTGTTTTGGTTTGTTGGAAGTGATTATGAACTTTTGGTTGAAGAATGATGAAGTTTCATGAAGAAATGAAGATTTTGAAATTTTTGATGAAAATGATGATTTTTACTCTATCAAAATTTTCGGCCCCCTCTCTTGAGTTGTTGTTTGGTACATATAGTGGGAGAAACTTGATCACCAAGTGTGAAGAATTAGGTTAAGTGGGGAGTAAGAAATGGTAGTTTGGAATTTTTGTGAAAAATGAGTTTTTTGTGACTTTTTGGTGGTGAATGATGATGTGTAGGATAGTGATGAGGTGTTATATGTGAAGATGATTCTAGATGCACAAATTGTGGAGAAAGCAATGAAGTGGGAGTGAAATGTGTATTTTGTGTGAATTTGTGAAAGTTAGTGTTTTTTTGAATTTTTGAATTTTGAAAAAAATGATAAAATAAAAATAAATAATAATTGGTGTAAAGTTGTGATTTTTGTGATTACAAATGCAATAGAAATGAAATGAATTGGAATTGAAATGTTTGTTGTGATGAAATTAAGTTTTCTTGAGAACGAAGTAACAAAATAAAAATGTGAAAATAAATAAATAAAAATATGCATAAAATGGAGAATTTGAAGTTAACTTGTAAAACAAGTAACTAAGAAAAAAAAACTAATGGAAATTCATTTGGTGTGAAATTTGAGTTTTCTTGACAATGAAGTAACAAAATAAAATATGAATCAAAACTTTCAGCAGCGAACAAAAACGAGAAAAAAATGCAAGTATTTTAATAATGCGAATAAAACAAAAATTACAATGTGAACAATAAAAAGTTTTAAAATGCAAATAAAATTGAGGATTGAAATACCAATGCATTGAGCGTTACAAAATGGTTAAAATGCAACTAAAAATGCGAATAAAAAGGGAATTAAAGGTGGACAAAATGAATCATAAAATGCACATAAAACGATGGTTAAGCGGAGAATCTTGGTCAAAATTTGGAGTATGACAGATGCCCCTATTTAAGTTTCTCCGCCACGAGGATTTAAAAAGATGAAAATTTTAAATCGACGGGTCGAAGAGACTTAAATATCAAGTACACCAATTTTGACCAGTTGAAATGAAGAGTAGGGAACAAATTGATAAGTATCAATGGGGAGGAAGGACTACCTATTACCTTTAAAATGGTAACCGATGAGTATGCTAAAATTAAATCTGGTTACTACCGTTGAAATGGAAAAAGACGAATATGGAGGAAAATAAATCTGCCTATTACCTTTGAAATAGTAAGCTACGAATGTGCTGAAATATAAATCCTACCGATTGCCTTTGAAATAGTAACCGACGAATATGCATGAAAGTAGATCATGTCAATTACCTTTGAAATAGTAACCTATGAATGTGCTGAAAAATAGATCATGACAATTACCTTTGAAACAGTAACCGACGAATGTGTTGAAAAATAAATCCTGCCAATTACCTTGAAATAGTAACCGACGAATATGCATGACAATAGATCCTGGCAATTACCTTTGAAATAGTAACCGACGAATATGCTGAAAATAAATTCTGTCGATTACCTTTGAAATACAACCTATACATCACTTTCTTACATTAATTCATGGAATTGCATACACTTTCAACGAATTTTATTGAATTTAAACCTAATTTCTATAACATCAAAAGTTCAACAACAACAACATGATTAATGTAACACCCCGTTTTCCCAACATGTAAATATCATATAATAAATCAGAGTTCATCACAAACAGGATGTCACATTTCGTTTTTTCAAAAATATAAATAGAGTTAAATTCACTATTTATTTAAACAACTGTTTTCAATAATTCAAATAACATCGCAGCGGAAAATATTCAACGTTTTTAATCAAAACTCGGCACTAAGGCCTCAACATCAGCAACATAATAAGTTTCAAATCCAAAAGTGGTTCAACAACAACAACTTAAAAAGTAATACGTAACAAGGAAAACAAAACATATAAATATCCCCATCCCGTTACGTATCAGAGCATGTCTCCTATGACGACTCGAGGAATAACTCACATCAGCGGTTACTCCTGGTTATCTGCACCTTACCCACGTAGAGGCAACATTCAAACAGAAGGGGTGAGATTTCACATTCAATAATATTTCCAACAACTTTCAATAATATTTCCAACAACTTCACATATTTCCAACAACAATCAACATTTAACTTCATGCAAATAATGCAGCAACAACATCAACAATGCAACAACAACGACTCGACAATGCAACAACGACTACTCAACAAAATGCAATGTAATTATGCATGTGGTACCAACAGAGCATAAAGCTCCCTTCGTTAAAGTCATAATTGGACTTGTCAGGCATCAAGCCCCCTTCGTTAAAGTCATTCGACTTGTCAGGCGTCAAGCCCCCTTCGTTAAAGTCATTCGACTTGTAAGGCGTCAAGCCCCCTTCGTTGGACTATGCTATGCAATGACACAACTTAAATGCAATAACATCAATATAATAAATTCATATTAAATCAACTACAACATATTTCCACATCAACTCAAAGCCACTGAAAAGATAATTCTGATATCAACAATTTTCATGTTCATGACAAAATCCAATTCAAAACAGTAACCGACGAATATGCTAAAAATAAATCCTGCCGATTACCTTTGAAATAGTAACCGACGAATATGCTGAAAATAAATCCTGCCGATTACCTTTGAAATAGTAACCGACGAATGTGCTGAAAATAAATCCTGCCGATTACCTTTGAAATAGTAACCGACAAATGTGCATTAAAATAAATCTTGACGATTACCTTTGAAATAGTAACCGACGAATGTGCAGAAAAATAAATCTTGCCGATTACCTTTGAAATAGTAACCAACGAATGTGCTGAAAATAATTCCTGCCGATTACCTTTGAAATAACAACCGACGAATATGTATGAAAATAGATCCTGCCAATTACCTTTGAAATTGTAACCGACGAATATGCTGAAAATAAATCCTGCCGATTACCTTTGAAATAGATACCGACGAATATGTATGAAAATAGATCCTACCAATTACCTTTGAAATAGTAACCCACAAATGTGCTGAAAAGAGATCCTGCCGATTACCTTTGAAATAGTAACCGACGAATATGCTTAAAATGAATCCTGTCGATTACCTTTTAAATAGTAACCGACGAATATGTTGAAAATAAAATCTTGCCGATTACCTTTGAAATAGTAACCGACGAATATGATGAAAATAAATCTTGCCGATTACTTTTGAAATAGTAACCGACGAATATGCTGAAAACAAATCTTGACGATTACATTTGAAATAGTAACCGACGAATGTGCATGAAAATAAATCTTGCCGATTACCTTTGAAATAGTAACCGACGAATGTGCTCAAAATAAATCATGCTGATTACCTTTGAAATAGTAACCGACGAATATGCAGAAAATAAATCTTGCCGATTACCTTTTAAATAGTAACTGACGAATATGCATGAAAATATGCGAGGAGAGACCCGTCTATTACCTTTAAACGGGTAAAGACGAATATGCAAGGACAAACTTGTCTATTACCTTTAAACGGGTAAAGACAAATATGATAGACTTTAACAAAGGACATTTAAGATAAAGTTTGAAAAGATATTGGGGAGATATGGGAAGATATATTTGGTAAAAAGATTACTGGGTGGGACCTGCCACTTAAAAATAACTTGATTGGTTAACACTTTTAGATCAGACACATTGGAAACAACCTTTTTATTTGATACAAATGATATGAGGCACGGGGTAACGATGCAATCATGTATGAATGATATGTGAGCTATATATGCATGAATGAATGAATGTATGAGCATGTACGAGACTTTTTTGACAACACGATTGTGAGACTATTGAGACAAGGTTGGGTAGGTCCAAGCGGAAGTGGCCCGATATCGTCGACTAAACACTCTGCAGTCTTCAACGGGGATAACATTACTAGAGACGAGTCAACACTGATCGGGGTAAAGCCCTTCAAACAAACCACTGATGGAGATAAAGGGGGGGAAAGCCCAATAATCAAACCATTGACGGGGATTACGATCCAAAAATCCAACCATTAACGGGGATACGACCCAAAAATCAAACCACTGATGGGGATAACACCCAATAATCAAACCACTAATGATGTAAAAACTCCTTAATCAAGGCATTGAAGAGGTATAAACTCCTTAATCAGGCCACTGAAGAGGTAAAAGCTCCTTAATCAGGCCACTGGAGAGGTAAAAGCTCCTTAATAAAGCCACTGAAAGGGCAAATTTCACTGCTGAAGGGGCAAATCTTACAAATCAGGCCACTGAAGGGGCAAAACACACTAATCAACGCCACTGAAGGGGTGACAACCCACTGAAGAGGTAACAACCCATTATAAAGTCCTGCATGGTGAAGTAAACATTCGTTGGGGATGAAGCTGACCCATTAGAAGTCTGGCATATGTTAGCATTTCTCGGGATAAAACCCATCAATCAACCATTCTGGCAGAATGTCATCCATCGAAACACAAGCAGGAGTCGCCATCAATCAAAACATAGGCAGAGATCGCCATTTCTCAAGACAAAAACCATTAATCAACCATTGGCAGAAGTCGTCATCCATCAAAACACAGGCAGAAGTCGCCATTTCTTAGGATAACACCCATCAATCAACCATTCTGGCAGAAGTCGCCATCAATCAAACCACAGGAAGAGCTTGCCATTTCTCCGGATGAAACCCATCAATAAATCATTCTGGCAGAAGTCACCATTCTTTGGGAACAACCCATAAGTCATCAATCTGGCAGAAGTCGCCATTTGTAAACCAACATAAGGTGTATTCTTCCATTTGGCCCACTTGAACTGTGATGCCTCTGTCTTTTTTTTTTTTTTATCATTTTTTGTTTTGACAAGTCCCTAACTTTTGTCTAGACCGCCCTTTCGGGTTTTCAATCCACCGGGAATATATTCTTTTTTGTATGCCCCTAATTTTTTCCTAGACCGCCCTTTTCGTGTTTTCAGTCCACCGAGACGCTAATTTTTTTTTTTTTTTGCTTAAGCTGCCCTTTCGGGTTTTCGACTTAGCAGGCTTTTTTTTTTTTTTTTTTTTTTGACAGAGGTCATCGCACGGCCTTTGGTCATACTCCTCTTGCAGATTTTAAATGTCTTTGAGTCGGATGTTGATGTATGATTCTCCTACTCATGAGTTCAAAGAAGATGTACCTGTTATTTATGCACTTCAAAAGACATGAAAAAGTTTCTTAAATTTTTTTGATTTTTTTTTTTTTGCTTTAAGTATTAACATAAAAAATAGCAGAAAATAATGCAAACAGAATAAATGAGAGTTTCAAATAAAGGGCACAAGCTCAAATTAAATGTAATAGGGTGGTGGCCTGCCAAAGGTGTGGCTCCACGGATTTTAAAAGTTTGGAAAATGGTAATTATAGGGAAAAGATACGTTAAACACAATAACCATTGTTCTTACTAACACCTTCGAATTCCACTGTTCTGAGTCTTTGATTTGCAGATGCTTTAGATCGGAAGTCTTTTAACAACTAAGATGCGCAAGATGAATCATATCTGATTTGATACAGTTACCTTGCCATAAGTTGGAGGACTTTTGACGGCTGAAATGCCCCAAGTGAGTCATGTCTGACCAGATGCAGTTACTTTGTCATGATCCTTAACTTTTGCATAAATCGCCCTTGCGGGTTTCAACCTATCAGGAGAAACATTTTTTTTTCTCTAACTTTTGCATGGACCGCCCTTTCGGGTTTTCAGTCCATCGAGACACTCTTTTTTCTTTTGCCTAAGCCGCTTTTTCAGGTTTGCGACTTATCGAGCTTTTTTTTGACAAAGTATTTCTTGACTACATCAGTATTCAAAGGACGTACAAGTTCCTCACCATTCTTTGTGTTTAGGCATTCCTTTTGCCCCTGGAGTCTGGTTTAAATAAGATGATATACATCTGAGCACAAGGCCACTTTTTTGGAATTCACGGGGGTGAGCCTTCTTTTGTGGTTAGGCATTCCTTTGTCCCTGCAGCTGAGTGGACCATATAGCACATATTTTGGGCATAAAGCCTCCTTTTTGCAATTCATGGGAACATGCCTCCTTTTGTCGAAAGCTTGCTTTATCCTTTTGATGTAGTTGTCCATGACATACAACAATAATGTTGTTTAGCTTAATTAAACTTAGCCTTCATGTGAACTTCCGTCGACGAGACTTTGACTTTCATGTGAAGCACTGCCTTTATGTTGTATAGTGAGGGATGGTGGGGGGCTGCCCCTGTTGAAGTGTGTACTGGAATACAATATTCATGCAAAGCAAATGGTAGCATCCCGTGCTAGTCTTTGTAAGTGAACGCCACCTTTTGGATAATCTTTTGATACTTCGTTGGCAGTTTCGACAGCTGAAATACCCAGTAGGCGAGAAACCTTATCGGGAAACTTCTCCATCTCCTCTTCTTCAGTTTCGGACACAAAGGAACTCAAAGTTGGGAGAGAGTACAAGGTTAAAGTGTTCAACGGATTTATTAATGCATGATTTGATTATTGATTTTGACAAGTAAATAAAAGTTATGATTATGCAGATGCGATTAAAGAAAAAAAGAATTTTTTGGTTTTTTGTATTACCATTTTTCCAGAAAAAGCACAAAATAAAACAAAGTCAGGATCAAAGCGACTTTTAAATTAATGATGAAAATACATAGAGCAAAAAACCCTAAACAAATTCACTTTCACCTCGGGTAAGACGAAAGAGTTTTTTTGAAAAACATAAAGAAACAAACGAACATATTAATTGAACAAGTGAGTAGTAGAAAGAAACATCAACAACGACCCAATTGTAGCTAAACATTCCATGTGGCAACAGTAGGTACCAAGATCTGATAGCGGATTAACCTACACATTCAAATTCAAACTCTTCGAAAGGTATGAGGTTTTTTTGGACCAACTTCTGAACTACCTTCTGAAATGTAAAAAAGTGATCAATATCATGACCTGATGCCCCTTGATGGAAAGCACAAAAGAGGTCGGGCCTATACCGGGCTGTCAATTTTACTGGCACTGGAGGAGGTGCCTTGGTGTAGATCAACTTCCTTTCAAGCAACCTTGGAAACAAATCTGCATACTTCATAGGAATAAGATCAATCAATGTTCTTTGAGCTTGTTGTCGAGGCTGTTGTTGATATTGTTGAAACTGGGGTTGATAACCTGGATTTCGAATAGCATTGGTGGGCATAATGTAACGCCCAAATTTCTTATTTATTATTTTATTAATTTATTGTATTTTTAGTGTGTTATTATTTGATTGATAATATATATATTTTGATGAAATATATTATTATGTGCATTATTTGGTGTGTTAATATTCTAAGTGGGGGCGGAATATAATTATTAGAAATAATAAGATAAAGGGGAAGAGTAATTTTGTGGTGATAAGAGTAAAAAGGTGTATTAGGTTAAGAGTCAGTAAGGAGAGATTAGAAAAAGGAGAACACGTACAAATTTTGGAGAAAAAAAGGAGAACTCAGAGAGAACCCTAGGAAAGAAGAACGCTGCTATTGATTTCAGAAGAACAATCTAAGGTAAGGGTGGGATTCATATTCTCTAATCTTAAGTATGTTTTTCTGAAATTGGGTTTGACGAAAGTTGTAGGTTGTGAGTTTTGGGAATTAGGGTTAGAAAATATAAATTGTTGATTAGATGATAACAATTTGTTGAAGTGATGTAGAATTAGCGTTCAAACCTTAGATTATTCATAGTGTAATGTTTATAATCGATTTTTGGGTTTAGGTTGATGAAAATTGGGATTTTCGCTTGAAAAGTCAGTGTCTAAACGTTTTTGCAAATAAGAGATTATGTGAGGTTCTGGGAACCGATTTTTGTGTGGTTGAAACTTGAATTTCTCTATAGATTATGTTAGAGCTAAGTGTTAGGAGCGTATAGGCGAAAACGGCAACAAAATCCGATTAATGGTTTGAATTTTACGAGCGAAACAGTGAAAGACGCACTTTTGAAAAGCTAAGTCCGGACTCGGTACAGTAAAAACGTGCCACGTTTTGGCAGCCGTGCCATGTTTTGTTGGCAGACCGCTTAGTGGATTCTGGACATAAAAACGTGCCACGATTTCTCGTAAATCAGATCATCCATATTTCACTATTTTTCACCCCTTTCCTCTTTGAACTGGGTTTTGGTGTAAACATGAAAGTTGTAGACAATTGAGTTAGCTTTCTAATGGCTTTGATTTGGCTTAAAAATGATTTTTAGATCTTAAGATATGATGAAAATACTCTAAGGAGGTCTTAGTGAAATTTTATGATAGCTAACCCAAAACTTATAGATTGTCTCCGAACTTCAGAGCTTAAGTACTATGAGTTTAATTAAGGTGTTTATAAGTATTTAATCTATGTTGTGATGAATCTAACTTGGTTTCATATGTAAGTAATTGATTAATGTATATGTTGCTATTGTTGTTGATAGGTTGGAATATATTATGTGATTATTGTATGTTGTATAATGTCATGTTGCTTATGCCATTTAAGTTGTTGGTTGTCTAAGTTGTTGGTTGTTAAGTTGTTGGTTGTCTAAGTTGTTGGTTGTTTAAGTTGTTGGTTGTTAAGTTGTTGGTCGTCTAAGTTGTTGGTTGTTTAAGTTGTTGGTTGTCTAAGTTATTGGTTGTCTAAGTTGTTGGTCGTTGAGTTCATGCATACAAAGTTGAGGGCTTATGCCCTGGAGCTTATGCTCAATTAAAGTTGAGGGCTTATGCCCTGGAGCTTATGCTCATTAAAGTTGAGGGCTTATGCCCTGGAGCTTATGCTCAATTAAAGTTGAGGGCTTATGCCCTGGAGCTTATGCTCAATTAAAGTTGAGGGCTTATGCCCTGATTGGTACCACATGCATAATGCATTGTCAAGTTGCTAAGTTGATGTTGTTGCATAGTCAAGTCGGTGTCGTTGTGTCATGTTAGTTGTTGTTGTCAAGTTGGTTATTATTAATGAGATACTAATGAAGAATTATGTGAAGTAATAATATTGTTAAACATTATAGCTTATGTTGTTGAATTCCATTGATGAATTATATGCTTACTATTTTTGAATATGTATCTCACCCCTTCTGCTTGGAAATGTTGCTCTTCGTATGAGTAACTTGTAGGTAATCGAGAATAAGTAGATGTTGATTGCTGTCGTGAGTGGCTATCTCTCGTTGTGTCTTTAGGTGCTGTGATACGTAACGGGATGGGAGTTTGCTATGTTTGATTGCATTTCTTTTTACGTATCTCTTTTATTAAACAATGATGAACTATTTTTATGAGGATTTAAGATAATGTTGATGTTGTGGCCTTTTAGTGCCAAGTACTTATTAAGATGTTGAAAATAATTCCGCTGTATTTTGTCGAATTTCTATTAAGGCAGATGTTTTAATAAATAGCATTTTTGTTCCATTTATATTTGTGGAAAATTTTGTAAGTTGAATGTGACACTCTGTTTTTAAGTTGAAAAACTCTGATTAATCTATGTTATTTAAAAGTTGGGAAAACGGGGTGTTACAATTGGTATTAGAGCAGGTCGGTCCGTCCGGCCAAGTAGTTGAGTCGTGTTGTGTCGTGTGACGGCTGAATACCGTCATTGCGTTGTCCTAATTATTGTTTGTTGTGTAGAGAACTAAGATGGCTGGAAGAAATGATGCTGCTATTGCTGCTGCGTTGCAAGCTATGACTCAAGCTGTGGGGCAAAAACCTAATGCTGGTGGTAATGAAGGAGTACGAATGCTGGAAACTTTTCTGAGAAACCATCCACCTACTTTCAAAGGAAGATATGACCCTGATGGAGCTCAGACGTGGCTCAAAGAAGTTGAGAGAATTTTCAGAGTTATGCAATGCATTGATATTCAGATGGTGCGCTTTGGCACGCACATGTTGGCTGAGGAAGCTGATGGCTGGTGGGTGAGTGCTCAACCGATTCTGGAGAATGGAGGTGTTGTGGTTACTTGGGCTGTGTTTAGGAGGGAATTCCTGAGCAGATACTTTCCGGAAGATGTTCGCGGGAAGAAGGAGATTTTTTAGAGTTGAAGCAAGGTGATATGTCTGTGACAGAGTATGCTGAGACTACTGAGTTCTCTAAGTGTATCAAGTTCGAGAATGGTTTGCGTGCTGAGATCAAGCGGGCAATTGGATACCAGAAGATCCGTCAGTTCTCTGAGTTGGTTAGTAGCTGTAGAATTTATGAGGAGGATACGAAGGCTCATTATAAGGTTCAAAAGGAGAGGAAGGGTAAGCAACAGGATCGTGGAAAACCTTACAGTGCTCCGGCTGATAAGAGTAAGTAGAAGGTGAATGACGAGAGGAGGCCCAGGGAGAGTGATGCTCCTGCTGAAGTTGTTTGTTATACCTGTGGTGAGAAAGGCCACAAGAGTAATGCTTGTACTAGGGATGTGAAACGGTGTTTCCGATGTGGTAAGAAGGGGCATACTATTACAGAATGCAAGCGTGGGGACATTGTGTGTTTCAACTGCAATGAAGAAGGTCATATTGGCTCGCAATGCAAGAAGCCTAGGAAGACTCAGACATGAGTGAGGATCGTCTGATCGGAGGTACATTTTCGAGGTCAAAAATATTCTAAGTGGGGCAGAGTTGTAACGCCAAAATTTCTTATTTATTATTTTATTAATTTATTGTATTTTTAGTGTTATTATTTGATTGATAATATATATATTTTGATGAAATATATTATTATGTGCATTATTTGATGTGTTAATATTCTAAGTGGGGGAGGAATATAATTATTAGAAATAATAAGATAAAGGGGAAGAGTAATTTTGTGGTGATAAGAGTAAAAAGATGTATTAGGTTAAGAGTCAGTAAGGAGAGATTAGAAAAAGGAGAACACGTACAATTTTTGGAGAAAAAGAGGAGAACTCAGAGAGAACCCTAGGAAAGAAGAACGCTGCTGTTGATTTCAGAAGAACAATCTAAGGTAAGGGTGGGATTCATATTCTCTAATCTTAAGTATGTTCTTCTGAAATTGGGTTTGACGAAAGTTGTAGGTTGTGAGTTTTGGGAATTAGGGTTAAAAGTTATAAATTGTTGATTAGATGATAACAATATGTTGAAGTGATGTAGAATTAGCATTCAAACCTTAGATTATTCATAGTGTAATGTTTATAATCGAGTTTTGGGTTTAGGTTGATGAAAATTGGGATTTTCGCTTGAAAAGTTAGTGTCTAAACGTTTTTGCAAATAAGAGATTATGTGAGGTTCTGGAAACCGATTTTTGTGTGGTTGAAACTTTAATTTCTTTGTAGATTATGTTAGAGCTAATTGTCAGGAGCGTATAGGCGAAAACGGCAACAAAATCCGATCAACGGTTTGAATTTTACGAGCGAAACAGTGAAAGACGCACTTTTGAAAAGCTGAGTCCGGACCCGGTACCGTAAAAAACGTGCCACGTTTTGGCAGCCGTGCCACTTTTTGTTGGCAGAACGCTTAGTGGATTCTGGACATAAAAACGTGCCACGATTTCTAAAAACGTGACATGATTTCTCGTAAATCAGATCATCCATATTTCACTATTTTTCACCCCTTTCCTCTTTGAACTGGGTTTTGGTGTAAACATGAAAGATGTAGATAATTGAGTTAGCTTTCTAATGGATTTGGTTTGCCTTGAAAATAATTTTTAGATCTTAAGATATGATGAAAATACTCTAAGGAGGTCTCAGTGAAATTTTATGAAAACTAACCCAAAACTTATAGATTGTCTTCGAACTTCAGAGCTTAAGCACTATGAGTTTAATTAAGATGTTTATAAGTATTTAATCTATGTTGTGATGAATCTAACTTGGTTTGATATGTAAGTAATTGATTAATGTATATGTTGCTATTGTTGTTGATAGGTTGGAATATATTATGTGATTATTGTATGTTGTATAATGTCATGTTGCTTATGCCATTTAAGTTGTTGGTTGTCTAAGTTTTTGGTTGTTAAGTTGTTGGTTGTCTAAGTTGTTGGTTGTTTAAGTTGTTGGTTGTTAAGTTGTTAGTCGTCTAAGTTGTTGGTTGTTTAAGTTGTTGGTTGTCCAAAAGTTGTTGGTTGTCTAAGTTATTGGTTGTCTAAGTTATTGGTCGTTGAGTTCATGCATACAAAGTTGAGGGCTTATGCCCTGGAGCTTATGCTCATTAAAGTTGAGGGCTTATGCCCTGGAGCTTATGCTCATTAAAGTTGAGGGCTTATGCCCTGGAGCTTATGCTCAATTAAAGTTGAGGGCTTATGCCCTGGAGCTTATGCTCAATTAAAGTTGAGGGCTTATGCCCTGATTGGTACCACATGCATAATGCATTGTCAAGTTTCTAAGTTGATGTTGTTGCATAGTCAAGTCGGTGTCGTTGTGTCATGTTAGTTGTTGTTGTCAAGTTGGTTATTATTAATGAGATACTAATGAAGAATTATGTGAAGTAATAATATTGTTAAACATTGTAGCTTATGTTGTTGAATTCCATTGATGAATTATATGCTTACTATTTTTGAATATGTATCTCACCCCTTCTGCTTGGAAATGTTGCTCTTCGTATGAGTAACTTGTAGGTAATCGAGAATAAGTAGCTGTTGATTGTTGTCGTGAGTGGCTATCTCTCGTTGTGTCTTTAGGTGCTCTGATACGTAACGGGATGGGAGTTTGCTATGTTTGATTGCATTTCCTTTTACGTATCTCTTTTATTAAACAATGATGAACTATTTTTATGAGGATTTAAGATAATGTTGATGTTGTGACCTTTTAGTGCCAAGTACTATTTAAGATGTTGAAAATAATTCCGCTGCATTTTGTCGAATTTCTATTAAGGCAGATGTTTTAATAAATAGCATTTTGTTCCATTTATATTTGTGGAAAATTTTGTAAGTTGAATGTGACACTCTGTTTTTAAGTTGAAAAACTCTGATTAATCTATGTTATTTAAAAGTTGGGAAAACGGGGTGTTACACATAACAGCTGCAACAGGGTAATAAACCGGATACCTATGTTGCGGCTGACTTTTCACCCTACTCATTTCCTGATCTTTTCCCTCTGAACTGTTAGTGGAAACACTTTCTTTGCCCAAACGTCTTTTTCGGACCCCTTCTTTAATAAACATACTGGTGATCATCATCTCTTCCAAAGGTGGACAGACTAGTGCAGCGCAATCTCTCCAAAGTTGGACATTATCATTCCGAGTCATGGTCCGTAGCTCGTCTCCGTCTGGGGCCAAGTGCAAGTTGTATTTGTATCGCTGAATATAAGCCTCGCACAAATCCTTGAAAGTCTTGATATCAACCTTGTTCAGACCCACGTACCATATCAGTGCGCACCAGTCAAACTATCTTGGAAACAATGGATGAGAAGCTCATCATTACCTACCTGAGCAGACATCTTTCTTACGTACATCGCCAGATGAGTCTCAGGGCAAGTGTTCCCTTTGTATTTCTCAGAGTCGGGGACCTTGAACTTGGGCGGTATCACAACATTGGGCATCAAGCAAAGATCATAGGCATTCTTGTCAAACAGTTTCTTCCCATGGAGAGCTTTCAATTCCAGCTGTATTTTATCAAACTTTTCTTTCAGTTCATCTATCCGGTCATATAAAGCCACGCCTTTCGAGTGCTAGATGGGTTCATGGTCTTGTTGAGTAGTGTGAATCACGGGAGTGGAGTAGGTCAAAGCAGCTTGAGGGAACGAAGGGCCCGGTTGAGGGATATGCGTTGTCTGTTGCGCAAAAGGAGCTTGAAACTTAGGGACACCTGGACGGAATACTTCACCATAACTTAAAGGTGTACTCTAGAGATAACCTTCCAGCATAGCATGTTGAGAAGTACTAGCAAACACTATCGAAATTGGGGTAGTGGAGGCCACCATCTGAGCTTGAGTGCTGACAATAGGAAGAGATAGTGGCTGACCTTGTGCAACCGTCAACAAAGATACTAAGTTCCTCAAAACCTCATTCTCGACCCGGAGGGTTGTTACCTCTTCACGAAGCTTATGGTTCTCTTGTTCGAGATGATCCACTCTCTATGTTTGCACGAGTGTTTGCATGTGCAAGCCAAGTTTGAATGAAGACATCAGACCACTTTATTAATGGTTTGACCTCTTATAGACAAAAACAAAGTATGAGACACGGACTAGAAACTATGAATGCAAAATGATGCATGATATGCTTATGCAAAAACCTTTTTTTTTTTGAAGGACTTATCAAAATTTATTATAAACATTGTAGATGAACATGGTTTCATTTGAACATTGAATAGATATTGCATTAGGGTCCTCTTTCAAAAGGTAAAAACGAAACCAAGGACGAAGTTCTTAACAAAAGCAAAAGCTTAAAGTTTTATTTCTTGGTGATCTTTCTTACTGTACTTGCAAAAAAAGTACGAGTAAGAGATACTAGGGTTTGTATCGTTTTCTAGGGTTTAGAGTGATTATTGGATCCTTTAGAATGCTCTCTAGGGAGGTATTTATAGCCTGCTATGGGCTTGGATTTCAGTTACTTAACCTCCAAGTAATAGGGGTATTTATGGTTTTTATGCGGTTTCTAGATAGTTCTAGAAGCTAAGAAAGGCAGCTCCCTAGAGGGGGCGCGCCTGGGTCTTGGAGCCCTTCTGGAGGGCGCCCAAGTCCTTCTAGAGGGCGTTTGAGTCCTTCTAAAGGGCTCTTAATCCTTCAGGAATATTATGACAGTCCACAACCCCCCAAGCACGAGGCTTGGAATCAAGGGGAAGCGGTTGATGTTCTGATGTTTTGTTTTGAAATTTCGGATAATCCTCATTGGTCTTTAAGGGTCTCGCCAGGGGTGCCCTATTCAATCTTTAGAGCCCCCGAGGGACGTGCGCTCGTTTTTGTTCAGGGGTGGTGGTCCACAACTGCCCAAGCACGAAGCATTGGAATCAAGGCAAAGTGGTTGAAGCTAGGCCGCTTCTTTGTACTCGTCGCGGAGCTCTGGTCTTCGTGACAACAATGACGGGATAGACAATTTTATGGGCGTTGAATTGTAATCAATGGCTCACCCTATACGTTGATGGTCAGGATCTCACGACCTTTTGTTGATCGTCCACGTGTCCAATCAACTTGGCGATTTGTGACACGTGTACGAGGAGCACGTCTTCCCGAGGCAGTACTGAAACGTTTTCTCCTGTTAAAAAGGTGTCTTTCCTTCGTTCTCATCCTTTCATTTTCCGTTTTCTCTGATTCGAAACTCCTGCGCTGTTTCTTGTTTCCCTGAGCTGCTAGAGACGATCAGAGCTACTAACCCTCACAAGGTAACTCCTTTTTTCCCTTTCTTGCTTTCAATATCTTTTCCTTTCCGCAATGGTCGTAATCTGGGAGTGTGACGAGAGGGGTAGAGAAATTTATCCCGCGGATCCTTTAGAGAGAGCTCAACTTCGAATAGACTGTCTTAGACACACGATGTGGCGAAATGGTCTTATTGACTGGGAAGCGTATGATTCAAGCTACTTTGGTCATATGTCCTTTTCGGATTTGTCCAGCGAGAGCGGTAGTGACGATTATGATGATAGTGACTGTGTTTTCCTGTATGCAACTTCAGGAAAGGAGGTCGTTGCTCACGTTAACCCCCAAATGACGAGAGGGAGAGGAGTTACTATCTAGGAGGTAGAATCTGATACAAAGATTTTTGGCGATGACGTGCAGAGTTACACTTTGGTCTACTGTGACCAGGCGAAGGTAAACCTTTTTAGGAGTAAGAAGACATAGACATGAAACCATGCCCGCCTAGCGAGATAGTGTGCGTTCTACGCCCAAAGGGTGTGAGAGATATCTTTCACATGTACGGTGCGGTTCTGGAGGAGTTCGGGGTTCGGATTCACTTCACCCTATTTCTAATGGATGTTATGCGCTTCTTTAATGTAGCTCCGACTCAAATCCGTCCCAATAGTTGGGCTTTTATTCGTGGCTTTGAGATCTTGTGCGAGGCCCTAGACATGGTTCTCTCTGCGGGCGCTTTCTTTCATTTTTTCGGGACAAAGGGGGTAGACAAAGGATCCTGGGTATCTATGAGCGCCCATGCAGGTAAAAGTTTGTTTCCTTCGTATGCTTCGAATTTCAAGAAGAACTGGCGAGTTAGTTTTATGAAGGTTTGTGCCGTCGAGGATTCTGGTATCTCTGTTGCTAGTGTTGATGGCGAGCTGAGGTTTCCTTTAAGCTGGACTAGCTCGCCACAATCTGTTTGCGGCTATGACTATAACAAGATGACGCCCTATGAGCGTGATGTAGTTAGTTTCTTAGACCGGATGAAGCTTACCGACATTCGTACACTTCTAAATAAAGAGACAGATTCGAAAGATTTGAAACTTTACCTTCGTGAGTACTTGTCATTTACATTTTCTGTCTGTTTAAACTTTTTAATTTTACTCCTAACCACGGCGTTTCTCTTTTTCCTTATTCTTTTTTGCAGTTCCAATGATGCCGCTCACAGTAAAGGAAAGGAGGAAGTATCTTGCTGCCCTGAAAAAAAAGAATGCCTCGGGGTAGCATGTCGCCAGCGACCCCTGCTGGTTTACTACTGAGGAAGGGGAAGACAAATCAAGGTGCTGCTGAGGAGACGCCAGGGGGCGATGCTAGTGGTTCGAACAAGGGTGTTGTTGAGGACGTCATTGACTTGGACGCCTCTCCTCTGAGAAGGAAGGCCAGGACCAGCCGGAAGGATGCTGGAAAAGGATGTTGTTGCGGAGGAAAATGTTCCCTTCGCCGCTGTAGATGAAGATGCTAGCTTTCATGCTAAGTTTAGTGACTTGGCCTAGGATGCTGGTACGGGGGCACTTCGTTCGTTGGTTTACATGCATTCCATGGAACAAAAATATGATGCCCTGGAGAAGCAGCTCCAAGAAGCCATGAAGGATGTAGAGAAACATAAGCATAAGGCTACAAATTTTGAAGAGAGGGTGGAGGGGTTGTTGCTTGACAAAACCAAGGCTGAGAAGGCGATATCTGACTTAGAACAGGAGAAGGCGAGCTTGTCGGCCGAGAAGGGCGATTTTGAAAAGAAGGTCGGCGACTTGGAAAAAGAGTTGTCCGGGGCCAAAGAGGAAGTGGAAAGTTGCAAGATGGCTATGGTTGGTCAATTTCAAGAGGGTTTCGAAAGGGCCAAATCGCAGGTGGCATTTCTGTATCCTGATTTGGACCTGTCTGCACTGGGCTATAACAATGTCAAAATGTAATCATTGTCTCAAAACATTACTTATAATTCACATAATGCATACACGATTATATATATCATCAGTAACAACATTAAATCATCTTATAACAACTTCACAGATCATCATTAATATTATATTCAAACATCAACAACTTTCATGTTATCACCTAAGACCAATTTTGTACTGATCAATACCAGTTTTCGTTTCAAATTCGAAAAAGTTATGCTGACAGTCCATAAATATTTACTGTGATCTACGTGCAGTATTTTGACCATAACTCAAGTTCTATAAATCTTTTTGACGTCAGACCAACAACATTAGAAAGCTAACATCCATACCTACAACTTTTGTGTTATCACCTAAGACCAATTCTGTACCGATCAATACCAGATTTTGTCTCAAATTCGAAAAAGTTATGCTGACAGTCCATAAAAATTTATTGTGACCTACGTGTAGTAATTTGACCATAACTCAAGTTCCATAAATCTTTTTGACGTCAGACCAATGACATTAGAAAGCTAACGCTCATACCTACAACTTTGGTGTTATCACCTAAGACCAATTCTATACCAATCAATACCAGTTTTCGTTTCAAATTCGAGAAAGTTGTACAGAAAGTCCATAAAAATTTACTGTGACCTACGCGCAGTAATTTGACCATACTCAAATTCTATAAATTGTTTTGACGTCAGACCAACGGCATTAGAAAATTAACTTCCATACCTAAAATTTTGTGTTTACACCTAAGACCAATTCCGCACAGATCAATACCAGTTTTCATTTCAAAATTCGGGGCAGAGATAAAAAAAATCAGAAAAAGCAACTTATATTATTCAAACTTCACATTCATTCAAAATCATCACAATCAACAACAACTCAACATAATTCATACCCAATTCATAATACGACATTAACAACAACAATCATCAACAACCACAACTCATAATCATGAATCCAACCACAAATCAACAACAACATAACATAAATCATCAATTATCACTCTTAACCCTAATTCTCCAATTCTCAAAAACTAAACTTACAACATGTTAAATGAAATTTTCAGAATCATAGACTCAAGATTATTGAATAATAGTCCCACCCTTGCCTTAAGAAATCAAAATCACAGCCTCTCTTGGTCCTCTTCTCTTCTCTTGAATTTTCTCCCCTTTTCTCCAAAACTAATCGTACGTTAAAAAGTTTCTAACCTAGCTTCTCTCCTATTTATTCTATCTTATTCCTCTTTCTCCCCCAAAACTCTCTAAAATCTCAAAACAACCGCTCATCTCAATATTTATTTTATTTTCAAATCTTATTTTATTAAACAATAAAGTAAGCCACAACACCTCATAAAATCTCTAAAATCACATAAATCACGTAAATCTTATAAATATATTCTATATTCCATAAAATAATCAAATAATCAAAACGGGCGTTACAACTCTCCCCAACTTATAAGACTTTCGTCCTCAAAAATTTACCTCAGGCAAACAACTCTAGATAAGATTCCAACATCATATTCTCTAGCTCCCACGTCAAGCTTTCACCAGTCGCTCCGTCCCAAACGACTTTCACAAGGGGTGTCTCTCTGCCTCTCAATCGCTTCTGTAACGCTCTAGTTTTTATTTTATTATTTTTGGTTGCTTTTGAATATTTTATTTGATTTTTAGATGATTTACGTGGATATGTGGTGTGTGATATTTGATTAAATGATTATTGTTACTATTATATGATAATTAGTGATTATTTTTATTATTTAAGTGAAATAGGAGAAAATAATAGTTATTTGAAAATGTGGGGAGTTATTGTAAGTTATTAGTAGTTATGGGAGTTAAGTGAAATATTTAGAGGGAGTTAATGAAAATAGAAGGAGTTAAGGAAATAGAAGGTCAGTAAGAAAACAATCTCACATACAATAGAAAAATAGAAGAGTTTTTGAGAGCCAAGAGGAGAAAACCTATAAGAGGAAAAGAGAAGAGGAAGAGGGAGAATCCATTTTCTGTAGAACCTTCGAATCTTCTTAATTCAGGTAAGGGTGAGGCTAACTTTCAATTAATAATATGTATATGATTTCTGAAATTGAATTGAAAATGGTGTTCTTGGGTTAGGGTTAGAAAATTAAGAAAAGTTGCTAAATGTTGGGAATTGTGTGGTTGAATGCATGTTTCTGTGTTGTTTAGGATGTTGTGCTGTATGAATTTCATGTAATTGATGTAGAAAAGTGATGTTTAAGTCATAGAATACATGTAGGCAGTGATTCCTGATCAATTTTTGGGTTAGGTTGATGAAGAATGGGATTTTCACTTGGAAAGTCGGTGTTTGAATGTTTTACAAACAAGTGTTTATGTGAGGTTTGGGAAATCGATTTTTGGGAGGTGGAAACTTGAATTTTTTCTGTAGATTATGATAGAGGTAAGTGTCAGGAGCGTGTAGGCGAAAACGGCACTGAAATCCGCTTAACGGTTTGATTTTTACGCGCGAAATGGTGAAACCGGAAAAGACAAAAACGTAAAACCTGTGCTCCCAGCTGAGCACGGCCGTGCGTGATTTAGCACGGGCCGTGCCAAATTTTTGTTTTCGTGCGTGCTGGAAGGACTTCTGTTTTCACAATTTTCATACTTTTTCACCCATTTCTGTTTTGAATTGGCTTTTGACGTAAACATGAAAGTTGTAGATAATTGAGTTAGCTTTCTAATGGCCTTGGTTGGACTTGAAAATGATTTTTAGATTTTGAGTTATGATAAAAATAGTCCAAGTGGGTCTCTAGAAAACTTTAAGAAAACTTAACATAACTAGTCCCAAGTTAGTCCAAAAACTTATGGTTGGTTTCCCAACTTCAAACTTAAGTATTAGGGATTTAGTTGAGGTGTTTTATGAGTATTTGGCTTATGTCTTATTGATGAAACTTGATCTTCCTTTGAAGAATGTTTTGGAATTTGATATGAATGTAATTGATTAATGTATAAGTTGCTAAGGTTGTCTTTGTTGTTAACGTTGTTGTTACTGTCATCCAAGTTGCTAAGTCGTTGATTGTCTAAGTTGTGGAGTGTGTCATAAATAATTTAGGCACAATTGTTGTTGTCGTTGTCGTTGCTGTTGTCGTTGAGTTGTATGTTGATATACACCACTGAGTCTTTCATACTCATGCATCGTTGGGGGCTCATGCCCTGGAATGTTAATCATTCAACCGTTGAGGGCTCATGCCCTGGAATGCTAGTCATTCACCTGTTGAGGGCTCATGCCCTGGGATACTTTAACCATCCAACTGTTGAGGGCTTATGCCCTAGAATGCTTGTCATTCAACGCGCGTAAAATGGTACCACATGCATATTGCATTTGTTGTTGATGTCGTTGCATTGTTGTTGTCAGAGTGAGTTTTCGTTGGGTAGTCGTTGATGTCGAGGTTGTTGTTGGTGAGTTGTCGCCACTGGTGTTGTTGTTATAATTCTAATATAAATGAAGTAGTTATTTTTGATAGATGTTGATGCCATATATGTATGAACTTGATGATACTTGTTGTTGTGCTATTGTTGTTTTTAATTCAAGTTGATGAATTATTTATATATATTATTTTTGATTGTGAAACTCACCCCTTCTGCTTGAAAATGTTGCCCTTCGTATGGGTAACTTGCAGGTAATGAAGGCTAGTAGGATGTTGGCTCATGTGTCTTAGGGCTCTGATACGTAACGGGATGGGAAATTCGTTGTTTTATTTCTTTCATTCCTTATGTATCAAATGTTGAACCTAGTTGTTGGATTATTAATTGTTGAATAATATTTTAATTGTTGAGGCCTTTGTGCCAAGGATTTGTTGTAGTTGAATGATGATGGTTTTAAAATAATATTTCCGCTGCAGAATTTTATAAGAATGATTTTGTTGGTATTTAAATAGTTTTATATTCTATTTAATAAATTTTGAAAAGCAGTGTGACATGCCCGCTTGTGGAATAACTCTGATTATGTTTCTTATTATTACGATGTTTTGGGATACGGGGTGTTACAACTTCACCTCACGACCTTCAATTCTCACTGGTAAGGTCTCAACCGTAAGGTTATCTCTAACTTGCACATCATCTCTTTGGATCACATGAGATGGATCCGGAACATACTTCCGAAGTTGCGACACATGAAACAATCGTGCAAATTCGAAAGATGCAGTGGTAAACCCACTCGGTACGCCACCGTTCCAACTCTTTCTGATATCTGATACGGACCAATAAACCTCGGAGTCAACTTCTTTGACTTCAATGCACGACCCACACCGGTCATGGGAGTAACTCTTAGGAATACATGATCTCCCTCTTGAAACTCGAGGTCTTTCATACGCTTGTCATGATAACTCTTTTGTCGACTCTGCGACGCTTTCATCGTTTCTTGAATCATCTTTACCTTCTTAGTAGTCTGTTGAACAATTTCTGGTCCTAAAACCACATTCTCACCTGACTCAAACCAACACAACGGAGTTCTGCATCTCCGACCATACAAAGCCTCAAAAGGTGCCATTCCAATACTAGAATGATAACTATTATTGTAAGTGAACTCTATCAATGGAAGATGACTATCCCAAGTTCCTCCTTGCTCAAGTACACATACTCTCAACAAGTCTTCCAACGATTGAATCGTTCTTTCTGACTAACCATCTGTCTGCAGATGGTACGCCGAACGCAACCTCAACTTAGAACCTAAAGCCTCTTGCACACTCTTCCAAAATCTAGAAGTAAATCTCGGATCTCTATCTAATACAATGCTCGAAGGAACACCATGCAGCTTCACTATATCTCGAATATAAATCTCTGCCAACTGAGCTACAGGAAAACTGATATTAATCGGAATAAAATGAGCCGACTTCGTCAATCTATCAACAATCACCCAAATAACATCATTCCCTTTAGGAGTATTCGGCAAACTCGTCACAAAATCCATGGATATACTATCCCATTTCCACTCTGGCACATCTAAAGGTGTTATCAACCCAGCTGGTTTCTGATGCTCCACTTTTGACTTCTGAGAAACCAAACAAGAATACACAAATTGTGTCACGTCACGTTTCAATCCAGACCACCAAAACAACTTCTTCAAATCATGATACATCTTCGTAGCTCCTGGGTGAATACTCAAGCTACTCCTATGACTCTCTTCAAGAATCATCTTCTTCATCTCGTCATCGTCTGGAATACAAATTCTACCTCGAAATCTCAACACACCTCGATCATCGACCTTAAAGTCACTATCTTCAGTCTGATTACTAGCAACCAACAAGTCCACAAACTTAACATCCACTTTCTGCGCTTCTTTAATACTTTTCAAGAAATCACTATCAATCTTCAGCATTCCCAGCTTTACACTCTGAGGTGACCATTCACAAACTAAACTCAAATCTCTAAACTGTTCCAGCAACTCAAACTCTTTAGCCATCATAGCAGACATATGTAAAGTCTTCCTACTTAAGGCATCTGCAACAACATTAGCTTTACCTGGATGATAATTCAAACCAAATTCATAATCTTTCAATAATTCGAGCCACCTTCGCTGTCTCATATTCAATTCCTTCTTATCAAACAAATACTTCAAGCTCTTGTGATCACTGAACACTTCAAATCTCGAACCATACAAGTAATGCCTCCAAATCTTAAGCACAAATACAACTACAACTAATTCAAGATCATGAGTAGGATAATTTCGTTCATGAATTCTCAACTGTCTTGATGCATAAGCAACCACTTTACCAGCTTGCATAAGCACACCACCTAAGCCCAATTTGGACGCATCACAATATACAACAAAAGGTTCATCGGAGTTCCGCAAAATCAAGACTGGGGCCGTCGTCAAACGCTTCTCCAATTCACTAAAACTGTTCTCACAATGAACATCCCACACAAAGGCTTTACCTTTACAAGTCAATTGCGTTAATGGAAGTGCCAACTTAGAAAATCCTTTTATAAATCTTCTGTAATAACCCGCCAATCCCAAAAAGCTTCTAATCTCTGTAACCGACTTAGGATTCTCCCATTGTGATACCGCATCAACTTTAGACGGATCAACTGCAATACCCATACCAGAAATAACATGGCCAAGAAAACTCACCTCTTCTAACCATAATTCACACTTTGACAATTTAGCATAAAGTTTCTTCTCTTTCAGCACTTGCAAAACCATCCTCAAATGTTCAGCATGTTCTTCCTCGGACTTGGAATAAATCAAAATATCATCAATGAATACCACCACGAAACGATCCAAAAATGCATGAAAAATGAGATTCATATACTCCATAAACACACCAGGTGCATTTGTCACACCGAAAGACATCACTTTATACTCATAATGTCCATAACGTGTTCTAAAAGCTGTTTTCTGCATATCTTCATCTTTCACTTTAATTTGGTGATAACCCGATCTCAAGTCAATCTTGATTGTCATAACCTCATTTTGGACCTAAAAATACTCATTCAATTTCCTTTACTATTTTCTAAAACTTTCAAATTCAATGTGCTTTCCATTGTGCTTCAGCTGCATACATTACTGCTTCAGTCTTTTACATTTTTTGCATAAAATCATACAAAAGGGTATTTTGGTCATTTCCTACAAAGGAACCCATTTTCTGTCCCTGCAATTTGTCCCTGGGTCTTTTCAATTTGTTTGCATGAATCATTAATTAAATCTTGTACCAAAATCATCTTAGTTTTGCATCTGAGTCAGTTTGAGTCGTTTTTGCCCCAGGGGCATTTTAGTCTTTTCACATCAAATAAATTTTGGGCAGAGAGGTATTTTAAAATACCTCATTGTGTAATTTGTTCATTTTAGTCCGTTGTGTCAATTTTAATCGTTTCACTTTACGTTGCATTTCAAATTACGTCTTTTAGCCAATTTTATTATTTTTACGTTTTAGTCCAAATATTTTTCAAAAATTGCATTTCAGTCCCAAATGTTTTCAAAGTCACGTTTTTAGTCTTTTTATTTTTTAGTCCAAATTTTATATACAATTGCAAAACAGTCCAATTTTTCTTCTTTTATCATATTGCAGTTTAGTCCCAAATTCTTTAAATTTTGCATTTTAGTCCTTTTTCAGATTCAGTCCAAGCTGCCACGCAGGGTCCAGATTCCACGTGTCACTAGCTCATTGGTCCAAATGCACATGTGGCAGCCTATAAAAGGCCACCACTGCACAGTGTCAGAGATCAGAATTCACGCGCCACATCACTCCAACGGATCCAATACTCTCTCTCTTGGCAGTTAGGATCAAAACAGAAAATCACCAAGAACAAATCAAAAAACCCTAAAATTCATCAGAGCCAAAAATCATCAACAAGTTCATCAATCCTCAGAGATTCATTGGTGAATCTTCATCACTGAATTGAATCCTCTGCAATTCAAGGCACGAATTCCTCACCAGAAGCAAGGAACTCCAACACCGATCACAGAGTAAAAGGAGAAAAAAGAAGAGTGAAAGAAGTGATGAATTGGACCGGTCAAGGAAAGTAGCGCAAGCCAGTGAAAGAATCACAAATTCATTCTCAGTTTCAAGCATCAAATCATCAAACAGAATCAGAATCAAGCGTTCCTGAAGATTCTTGCTCAAAATCTCCAAGTAAAACCAGAGGTAATATATTCAAAATTTCCTTTTCTTCCTATTCTTTCAAAAACATAGTAATACGGACGAATCAACGTAGATCTTGAGGTTTCTAAACAATTTCATTCAAAAAACGAAAAAAACTAAAATTTTCTTTGAAAACCGTACGGTTTCCTTTAGATCTACGTTGATCCAAGCCTTGCATGCAAATTTCAGTGTTAGATTCGCACTCAGGGTGAGAAGCCGAACGGATTGAGATAGGTTTGGTTCAGGTCTGGGTTGTTGCTCACCGGAACCTGCAAATCTCGCCGGAGAAGATGAAGATTCCGGCGGACCTTGAAGGTTCCGGCCAGATCTTCATCCTCTCCAGCCGTCCTTTTCAGAAACCGGTGGCGGAGGGAGAAGAGAGAAGTGAGAGCTTCTCTCACTAGAGGGAGAAGAGAGAGAAAGGAAAGGGGGAAATGAGTTGGACCGGTCCCTTTGCATATTTATAAAGCTCTTGAACCGGACCGGTCTAGCTCTGGTTCATTCCCTTTCATTCTGGACCTTTGGATCTAGGGTTTTGGTCTTTTGGATCAATCCTGTGGCTCCTGTGCGTCCGAGCCCTCAGGTTTGGGTATGGGCCGGGTTTTCGTTGGTTTTTTTGTTGCTTTCTTTCAGTTTCTTGATGTTTTTGCTATATACACCCTTAATTCTTGCTAATTGAACCTTCTACATGCCAAAGATTTTACTAACAATTCCAAGCTTTTTTACTGCATGTTTTTACTATTTTTTCTTGGTGTTTCGTGCTATTGCTCATGAAAAAAAAACTGAATAAAAATATATGTTTGCTCTATTGCGCTAATTGGTGTCCGTTTCGTTGTTCTCTCGACGTTTCGCATGCGACGTTTGTTCCAATTTTGGTGCCATGTGTCTCTGATACTTAATGCGCGTTTTGTGTGGTATTTGGCAATTTTGTTAAGCTGGATTCTTGGTGCTAGTTATGCGATATTTTACTATTTTGTTACGTTTGATTTTTGATTACTATTTTGTGATAATTCCATTTCTTGTTAAACTTGATTCTTGACTACTATTTTGCGATATTTCCGTTTGTTTGTTAAAATTGATTTTTGATTACTATTTTGTGATAATTCCATGTTTGTTTTTGTTCTTTTCGTTCAATTTGATCCTTGACACTAATTTTGTGTCATTTTGGCAATCTTGTTAAAATTTGATTCTTGATGCTAATTTGGTGATATTTTGCAATCTTGTTAAATTTGATTCTTGGAAATAATTGTGCGATACTTTGCAACTTTGATGCCAATTTTGTGATACTTTTGCAACTTTTGTTTAGTGTGACTTTATGTCAATTTTGTGATTAGTTACTATCTTGTTTAGAATTAGTACTTCATTAATATTTCATATTGTTTTACTAACCCCTTTACTCTATGTTTCATGCATATTGAGCATCCCATCTTATTCCCATTTCTTCCTTAACTCCTCCATGCAATTTCCATTTAATTCATGTAATACTTTAGGTTTAGTTTATTTTCTTTAATTTCATGCAAGACTTTAGAATGTAAAATAGGACCCGATGTAAAAAAACTATGGACTATGGTGATGTACACCGACACATGCACCGACACATGCACACACGTTGTATGACTTTTCGCTAGATGTATGCGTAGGAAGCGTAACACCTAGGAGAACTTATAATTTCTTCATCAAAAACCAACATATAACTCAAACTATTTTTGCAATAAAATGAGGTCAAAACCTCACTTTTTTCCTTTCCTTTTTCTTAATCAAAACCAAAACTAGTGCTAATTTCCAACTTTAAACCTTTTTGTAAATAATTGACCAACCTCATTCGTTTCCTAATCTCAAGCCTTTACGGCCTCTCACCTTTTTTTCTTCAAAACCATTTTCAAAACTAAAAATTGAACCAAACTCACAAAAATATTTTGAAAGAGAACTACATGGAATTTTGATCCCTTAAAAGGGTATGTAGGCAAGAGATTCAAAATCTCTCCAAGTCCAATAAAATAAAACCCCATCTTCTCCCTCTCATGCTTAAAATCAATCGTTTTTACAAGTAGCAATAAAAGCAAGGTATAAGCATAAAGCGTAGAAAACGGTTCCTATAGGATACTATAGCCATTGCGGGTGCCTAACACCTTCCCGTAATGGAATCAGCCCCGAACTTAGGATTTCTAAGGTTTTCTCAATTTTACCTTCCCCAAAAAAAATAGAGACATCAATGATCGAAAGGTTCAAATCCGGTTAATGATTTGACACCCGAAAATCGCGATGACAGAAATGGCGACTTCACTGGGGATTTTTAGGGCTACGCCTAGTTTTTCATGCTTTATATTTATGTTTTGCTTTATTGTTACATGTATAATCTTCTTGTGTACGTGTGGGGTGAGAATATCAAAAGCCCTATACCCGGGCTGAGTGAACTTAAGATTAGGAAGAGATATAATCGACAATCCATTCCGGGGGTTGCCTCGTGCATTGGATTACGCGATCAATCTCACATAGCTGAGGCATTTTGGAGGTGATGTTGTCGGCGTGTGTTGTCATGCTTAGGCACTTTACTTCCAATTGACCGATGAAGGCTATGAACCGTAGTTACCAAACCCATCCTTGGCCTTTCTTAGGACGTAGTGCGGTGGCTAAACCGAGCGTTGTCTCGAAATTTAGTCGTCACGCGATACTACACCCAAACTAAACCTTCTTACGGATAATCATGGACAAGCGTCGCTTTGTCCACCATGATATACGCAAGAGAGGTTGCGGTTTGGGAACTTTGTAGAACCTTGGTTACTATTATCAAAAGCCTTAGTTTCACCGGACACCGTGTCCACTTGTTACCTTAGCCCACCACTATTTAAATCATGCATACATGCATTCAAGCATAAATTTCCTACATGCATTTATCAAAGGGTATAGACAAACTAAAATTCTTTGCAAATGTAATCAGGCATGAAGAGGACTAAGTCTTACAAGTTCAAAGAAATTGATTTGGCTAGCCTAAGGGAGTTGGCACTCAAGGTTAAAAATCCGACTGGGTTTCGTCTCCGATACGGTGGTTTGCTTGGTATTCTCCGGACTAATGTAGAAGAGAAGCTGGTGCACACTCTGGTGCAATTCTATGACCCAGTTTTCCGTTGCTTCACTTTCCCGGATTTTCAGTTGGTTCCTACACTTGAGGCTTATTCTTGTTTATTGGGTCTACCTATAGCTGAGAGGGTACCATTCACAGGCCCGGGGCCTTCTCTTACTCCTCTGGTTATTGCTAAAGATCTTTATCTCAAGACTTCCGAGGTGTCTAAGAATCTTATCACGAAGTCTCATATTCAGGGGTTCACTTCGAAGTATTTACTTGAACGGGCTAATCTTGAATCTACTTGTCAGGACACACTGGAGGCTATTCTTGCATTACTCATCTATGGGCTCGTTCTTTTTCCGAATCTTGACAACTTTGTGGACATGAATGCTATTGAGATCTTCCATTCCAGGAATCCGGTACCTACCTTGTTAGCTGACACATACCATGCTATTCATGATCGAACTCTCAAAGGTCGTGGATTTATTCTCTGCTGCATACCTCTTCTTTATAGGTGGTTTATTTCTCACCTCCCGAGTTCTTTCCATGCCAACCCGGAGAATTGGTCTTATTCACAGCGGATTATGGCTCTTACTCCCGATGAAGTGGTTTGGATCACTCCAGCAACTCGCGTCAAGGAGATTATCACTGGTTGTGGAGATTTCCTCAATGTACCTCTTCTCGGTACCCGGGGAGGAATCAACTACAATCCCGAGTTAGCCATGAGACAGTTTGGTTTTCCTATGAGAGCGAAGCCCATCAACCTTGCTACATCTCAGGAGTTCTTTTACTATTCCAATGCCCCCACCGGGCAAAGGAAAGCTTTTACAGATGCTTGGTCTAAGGTTCGAAGGAAAGATGTGAAGCATTTGGGTGTGAGATCCGGTATTGCTCATGAAGCCTATACGCAGTGGGTGATAGACCGAGCTGAGGAGATTGGCATGCCTTACCCCGCTATGAGACATGTGTCTGCATCTACTCCGTCTAGACCATTACCGCTGCTTCCCGCGACTCAGGAGATGTATCAGGAGCATCTAGCTAAGGAGAGTGAGGAGAAGCGAGCATGGAAAGCCCGTTACAGTGAGGCTGAGAACTTGATCATGACTTTGGATGGCAGAGACGAGCAGAAGGATCATGAGAACCGAATGCTGAAAAAGGAACTAGCCAGAGTTAGGAAGGAGCTTGAGGAGAAGGATGATCTATTGAGGAGAGACCCCAGGAGAGTCAGAGGTCGTCGAGATTTCTTCGCCAGTTATTGTGGTTCAGCTTCAGACTCAGATTCCGAATACTACCCAGTTACTCCTTAGTTCTGGATGATATGATTGTTATTTTGTTGTTTGTTCAGCTTATGTTTCAGAAGCCTACTCCCTTGGCTCGGTGTATCAAAACAATTTGCTTTGAATAATTTGTTAGTCCAAAAATGTTTGCAAAGAATTCTAATTTGTCTAAAAAAAAACCCTTTGATAACAAAAATAGTCATTTTTACATCCACATTTGCATATCATGCATCATATGCATTATTCATCGGTCACAAAAACTTCCAAGTGCTCATTGCCTCCTGGTTCTTCTGCCGCAGAGTGAAAAGTGGCTCGTGCTCGAAGGACTGATCAGCCCACCAGAGTACATCAGACCAGACAGTACAGAAGGAGAAATCAAGTAGCTATGGAAGAAGAGAATGCACTGCTTCGTGCTGAACTAGCCTCCGTGAGAGAAGAGTTAGCCAAAACTCTCGATGCCATGACCGCTCTGTTAGCCGCTCAAGAACAGCCAGCCTCGTCTGCTCCAGAGGCCACTGAGGCAATCCCGATATCAACTCTCGACAGCCGTTTCACCATGCCAAGAGGATTCCCGTATGGACTCCCACCTTACTTTGCTCCCAATACTGCAGCCGGTGTTTCAGGAACCGCGACTTCAGGTGCCGCTAATGTTGGTCAAACACCACCACCAGATTTCACATCTCTTCACACTACCTTGCCCCAATCGACAGTCTTCACAGTGCCGATTGTGCACCCTACGCCTCAGGGCGCCAATGCTGATGATCACCGTGGAAAAACCCCTGTGTTGGGAACTATGGAAGAAAAAATGGAAGAACTTGCCAGGGAACTCCGTCGCGAGATCAAGGCCAACCGTGGGAGCAGTGACCTCGTCCGAACCCACGATCTTTGTTTGGTGCCAAGGGTGGATGTTCCCAAGAAATTCAAGGTCCCGGATTTTGACCGCTACAACGGGCTGACTTGCCCCCAGAACCATATTATCAAATACGTCCGGAAGATGGCTAACCATGCAGACAATGATTCACTTATGATCCACTGCTTCCAGGACAGTCTAATGGAAGATGCCGCGGAGTGGTATACCGGTTTGAGCAAGGATGATATCCGCACTTTTGATGATCTGGCTACTGCTTTCAAGAACCACTATGGGTTTAACACCAGGCTCAAGCCGAATAGAGAGTTCCTCCGGTCTCTTTCTCAGAAGAAGGACGAAAGCTTTCGCGAATACGCACAAAGGTGGAGAGGGGCAGCCGCCCGTATCACACCCGCTTTGGACGAGGAAGAGATGACTCAAACATTCTTGAAGACCTTGAAGAAAGATTATGTTGAGAGAATGATCATTGCTGCCCCAAGCAACTTCTCTGAGATGGTCACTATGGGTACTCGCTTGGAGGAAGCCGTCCGAGAAGGGATTATCGTGTTTGAGAAGGGCGAATCTTCGAATGCACCGAAGAAGTACGGCAACGGTCACCATAAGAAAAAGGAATCAGAGGTTGGGATGGTGTCTTCCGGAACCAATCAATCTGCCACTGCCGCTCCCGTCAATGCTACACAATTGCCTCAGCCGTATCAGTACCTACAGTATGCCCAGCACCCGTTCTATCCGCCGTTCTACCATCAATACCCTCCACTACCGGGCCAGCCTCAGGTCCCTGTTAATGCCATCGCCCAACAGATGCAACAACAACCATTAGCCCAGCAACAGCAACAACAAGGTCCGCAATCTAGACCATCTTTCCCGCCGATCCCAATGGCGTATGCTGAACTACTCCCGACTCTGTTACACAAGGGGTATTGCACCACTAGGCCCGGCAAGCCTCCGCCAAACCCATTGCCTCCCAGGTTCCGCTCCGATCTCAGATGTGATTTCCACCAAGGCGCCCTAGGTCATGACGTGGAAGGTTGCTACGCTCTGAAATACATCGTGAAGAAGTTAATCGACCAGGGAAAGCTGTCCTTTGAAAACAATGTCCCACATGTACTTGACAATCCACTCCCCAACCATGCCGCTGTGAATATGATCGAAGTCTGTGAAGAAATCCCTCGTCTAAATGTCCGTAATGTTGCTACACCCCTGGTGCCACTACACATCAAGCTATGCCGAGCTGCTTTGTTCAGCCACGACCACGCCGCCTGCTGTGAATGTCTTCAGAACCCCATGGGCTGCAGTATAGTTCAGACTGATATTCAAAGATTGATGAATGACAACTACTTGACTACCAGTGATGTTTGTATGATAGTGCCGATCTTTCATGATACCCCAGTCAGGAGCGCACCCGTCCAGAGGGATGTTGAGCCGTTGGTCATACGGTTACCAGGTCCAGTACCATATACTTCTACAAAAGCCGTCCCGTACAAGTACAGTGCAACTATGTTGGAAAACGGGAAAGAAGTACCTTTGGTGTCCTCAAGCACAGTAGGCAGTATCGCTGAAGTGACAGCTTTGAGGAGCGGCAAGGTCCGACCACTCTTGTTTCAGAAAAGAGATGATGTGCAAGTTACAACCCCTGCTAATGAGACTACTCCGTTGACAATCCCTGCTGTTGTTGAAAGTACCAGCCGTCCAGGCCAACCCATTGATGATTCCAATCTGGATGAGATTTTGAGGATAATCAAGAAGAGCGATTATAAGATCGTTGATCAGCTGTTACAGACTCCCTCGAAGATATCCATCTTGGCCTTACTCCTCAGTTCAGAGGCTCACAGGAATGTGTTGTTGAAAGTGTTGGAACAAGCGTATGTTGACCACGAAGTTACAGAAGACCAATTTGGTGGGATAGTGGCTAACATCACTGCTTGCAGTAACCTTTGGTTTGGTGAAGATGAACTTCCAGAAGTAGGAAAGCGCCATAACTTGGCACTGCATATTTCCATGAACTGCAAAACAGATATGTTGTCCAACGTGCTGGTGGACACCGGGTCGTCGTTGAACGTGATGCCTAAATCGACTTTGGATCAGTTGAGTTGCCGAGGAGTTCCCTTGAGAAGGAGTACTTTTCTAGTCAAGGCTTTCGATGGTTCCCGTAAAACTGTACTCGGAGAAGTAGATCTCCCCATGACTATTGGTCCTGAAACATTCATGATTACCTTCCAGGTTATGGACATAGATGCCTCTTACAGTTGCCTGCTCGGGAGACCGTGGATACACGAGGCCGGGGCCGTCACCTCTACCCTCCATCAGAAGCTGAAGTTCGTAAAGAATGGTAAACTTGTGACAGTGCATGGAGAAGAAGCTTATCTGGTCAGTCAGTTATCATCCTTCTCTTGTATCGAAGCTAAGTCCGCCGAAGGAACTGCATTCCAGGGTTTGACCATCGAAGGTGAGGAGCCCAAGAGAGCTAGTGCTGCCATGGCTTCATTTAAGGATGCGCAGAGAGCCGTTCAGAAGGGTCAAGCCGCTGGTTGGGGCCAATTGATGCAGCTGCAGGACAACAAGCACAAAGAGGGTCTCGGTTTCTCTCCGACGTCAGGCGTATCAACTGGAACATTCCGTAGTGCTGGATTTACCAATGCAATTCTTGATGGTGCTGCTGAAAGAGGGGTCAGACCCGCATTTGTGATACCAGGAGGCATTGCAAAGAACTGGAACGTTATCAATCTCCCTGTGTTTGTGCATGATTCTAAGTAATATGTCTTGCTGTTTAGGCTTTGTTTTCAAAATAACAATCCTTCCGCCTTGCCCGAGGCGGAAGTGACACTTTTGTAAAGGGCATGTTTGTTCCGACATCACCATTATCAATAAAAAACGTCGTTTCTTTCACGACTCTTTTTTCTTTCTTTAATGCTTCTCCCTTGGAAATAATGGTAATGCCAGAAAAAACCAAAACGTCTGCATTTTTTTATTAATTTTAAAGATCTGCATGAAAACCATTTTCTAAAAAAATCATCCAAATCATGTCACGCAGATCGAACCACAATGAGCCCGTTGAACACAGTAATTCTATGCTTCTCCAAACTGTTGAATCCCCGGTATTCGAGACCGAGGATAAGGACAATGATGACATACCGGATGAGATTGCCCGATTGCTTGAGCAAGAAGAGAAAACCATTCGGCCTCACCAGGAAGAGATCGAGCTAATCAACTTGGGTACTGAGGATAATAAAAGAGAGATCAAAGTCGGTGCCGCATTGGAGGAAGGGGTCAAGAAAAGGATCCTTCAGCTTCTCCGCGAGTATTCAGACATTTTTGCATGGTCGTATGAAGACATGCCAGGTTTGGACCCTCAGATTGTGGAACATCGGATACCGACAAAACCAGACTGTCCTCCTGTCAGGCAAAAGTTGAGGCGGACGCGGCCGGACATGGCTCTGAAGATCAAAGCGGAGGTGCAGAAACAGATTGATGCGGGCTTTCTCATGACAGTTGAGTATCCCGAGTGGGTTGCTAACATCGTGCCAGTGCCGAAGAAAGATGGTAAGGTTCGAATGTGTGTTGACTACAGAGATTTGAACAGAGCAAGCTTGAAAGACAATTTTCCACTGCCTCACATTGATGTGCTCGTTGACAATACTGCCCAGTGCAAGGTGTTCTCCTTCATGGACGGTTTCTCGGGCTATAACCAAATCAAAATGTCGCCTAAAGACAGGGAGAAGACGTCGTTCATCACTCCATGGGGGACTTTCTGTTGTAAAGCGATGCCGTTCGGTCTAATAAATGCTGGTGCTACTTACCAAAGGGGGATGACCACTTTGTTCCATGACATGATTCACAAGGAGGTTGAAGTGTATGTAGATGACATGATTGTCAAGTCGAGCGATGAAGAACAACACGTCGAATACTTGGCTAAAATGTTTGAAAGGTTGAGGAAGTACAAGCTCCGGCTGAACCCAAACAAGTGTACATTCGGTGTTAGGTCTGGGAAGTTGCTGGGCTTCATTGTCAGCCAAAAGGGCATTGAAGTAGATCCAGACAAAGTCCGGGCCATCCGCGAGATGCCGGCCCCGCAAACTGAGAAGCAGGTCAGAGGGTTCCTCGGGCGTTTGAACTACATTTCCAGATTTATATCCCACATGACTGCGACCTGCGGGCCAATTTTCAAGCTGCTCAGGAAGGATCAACCTGTTGTATGGAATGATGAGTGCCAAGAAGCCTTCGACAACATCAAGAGTTATTTGCTAGAGCCTCCTATCCTCGTTCCGCCGGTGGAAGGAAGGCCATTGATCATGTATTTGTCGGTATTGGATGAGTCTATGGGATGTGTGCTCGGTCAGCAAGATGAGACTGGAAAGAAAGAGCATGCAATCTACTATTTGAGCAAGAAATTCACCGATTGCGAGACTCGGTATACAATGCTTGAGAAGACCTGTTGTGCCTTGGCCTGGGCCGCCAGGCGCTTGCGTCATTACTTGATGAATCATACGACTTGGTTGATATCCCGCATGGATCCAATCAAGTACATCTTTGAGAAACCAGCTGTTACTGGAAAAATCGCACGCTGGCAAATGTTACTGTCAGAGTATGATATTGTGTTTAAAGCTCAGAAAGCCATTAGAGGGAGTATTCTGGCTGACCATTTAGCTTGCCAACCACTTGATGATTATCAACCATTGAAGTTCGATTTCCCCGACGAAGAGGTCATGTTTTTAAAGTCAAGAGATTGTGAAGAACCGCTAATCGGTGAAGGTCCGGACCCCGATAGCAAGTGGGGATTGGTCTTTGATGGTGCTGTTAATGCCTATGGCCGAGGAATTGGCGCAGTAATTGTAGCTCCGCAGGGGCACCACATCCCTTTCACAGCCCGGATTGTGTTTGAATGCACTAACAATGTGGCCGAGTATGAAGCATGCATCCTGGGAATTGAAGAAGCCATTGATATGAGAATTAAGTGTCTGGACATATATGGAGACTCTGCATTAGTCATCAACCAGATAAAAGGAGAGTGGGAAACCCATCATGCTAATTTGATCCCTTACCGGGATTATGCAAGGCGTCTGTTGACGTATTTCACAAAGGTCGAGTTGCACCATATCCCCCGAGAGGAGAACCAAATGGCTGATGCTCTTGCTACCTTATCTTCCATGCTTCAGGTAAACCATTGGAATCATGTGCCGATGATCAAGGTACAACGCCTAGACCGGCCCGCTCATGTGTTTACTGTCAGTGACGCAATTGTACAGACGGATTCAGGCGAGGTTGACAACAAGCCCTGGTATTGTGATATCAAACAATTTTTGCAAAGCCGTGAGTATCCGCCAGGTGCTTCCAACAAAGACAAGAAGACGTTGCGCAGGTTGGCTAGCAAGTTCCTGTTGGATGGTGATGTCCTGTACAAGAGGAATTTCGATATGGTGTTGTTAAGATGTGTGGATGAATGTGAAGCAGAACAGCTAATGCACGATGTGCACGATGGCACCTTCGGGACCCACGCATCGGGGCATGTCATGTCAAGAAAGCTGCTGAGAGCTGGTTACTACTGGATTACCATGGAGCGCGATTGCTATCAATATGCCAGGAAGTGCCACAAATGTCAAGTATACGCTGATAAGATTCACGCGCCTCCGCACGCCCTCAATGTTATGTCTTCTCCGTGGCCTTTCTCTATGTGGGGCATTGATGTGATTGGAAGAATTGAACCGAAAGCCTCAAACGGTCATCGTTTTATCCTGGTAGCAATCGATTATTTCACCAAATGGGTCGAAGCTGCATCCTATGCCAACGTGACTAAGCAAGTGGTAGTCAAATTCATCAAACACAATATCATCTGCCGGTACGGCGTCCCTAGCAAGATCATCACTGACAACGGTACCAACTTGAACAATGACATGGTGCAGGCCTTATGTGAGAAATTCAAGATAGAGCACCACAACTCCTCTCCTTACAGACCTCAGATGAATGGTGCAGTTGAGGCCGCTAATAAGAACATTAAGAAGATTGTGCAAAAGATGGTAACCACGTACAAAGACTGGCATGAGATGTTGCCCTACGCTCTACACGGCTACCGCACTACAGTCCGTAGTTCAACCGGGGCAACGCCTTTTTCTCTTGTATACGGTATGGAAGTTGTCCTCCCTTTGGAAGTGGAGATTCCGTCTCTCCGTGTGATTATGGAAGCCAGGTTGTCTGAGGCTGAATGGTGCCAGAGTCGGTACGACCAGTTGAATTTGATTGAGGAAAGACGATTGGACGCTTTGGCTCATGGTCGGATGTATCAGACGAGAATGAAAGCTGCTTTTGACAAGAAAGTCCGTCCTCGGATGTTCAAGGAAGGTGAACTTGTGTTGAAAAGAAAAATGAGTCAGCTACCCGACCCAAGGGGCAAGTGGGCGCCTAATTATGAGGGACCTTATGTTGTCAAGAAGGCGTTCTCTGGCGGGGCTCTGATTCTCACTCACATGGATGGTGTAGAACTCCCGAATCCTGTGAATGCCGATATAGTCAAAAAGTACTTTGTCTAGATATGAAAAGAACAGCGTGGTAGGTCGAAAACCCGAAAGGGCGGCCTAGGCAAAAATGCGCTTCCCGGTGGATCGAAAACCCGAAAGGGCGGTCCAGGCAAAATAAGGGACAAGAAACAAAATGTAAAAAGCTCGCTGAGACTACATGTAACTCAGGCAAAAATGAGCGTCTCGATGAGCCGAAAACCCGAAAGGGCGGTTCATGCAAAAATGAGATTGAAATAAAAAGACAATTGACTATATCTGGCAAGTTACTATTCCCCTTGGGATTTTTACAATTGATGTTTGACTGTTCTCATCCGAGGTTCCGACGCCTGTGGATTCAAGAGTTTCAGATGCCGTAGCAGTTACTGTGTTCAATGTACCACCAACCAATAAAATTACCATTTTCCAAGCTTTGTAAATCCGTGGGGTCGCGCTTTTGGCCGACCACCCCCCTTATACATTGATTTGAGCCTATGCTTTTGTTTGGCACTCATTTCCTATTCTATTTTCAAAGCTCTGTACAAAAAAATTTCTTCTATGTTAATAATGATGTGTCTGGAATAAACATTCTGAAAACTGAAAATTTTTAAGTATTTTGAAAACAAGCCTGAACAGCTAGGTACATTCAAATGAACATGCATGAATAAATCTACATTGATATCGATTCCAATTCAAGTTACTAGCAAGCCCTCCTCCCAGTTACGATCTGTGGTCAATGGCAAGAATGAAAAAACAGAATGAAAAGCATGAATAAAAAATAAAAAAATATGCTCGATAAGTCGAAGACCCGAAAGGGCGGCTTAGGCAAAAATGAGCACCCCGATGGATTGACGACCTTCAAAGGCAATTCAGGCAAAAACAGGGGCAACAAAAAAAAAAAACTATTCCCCGGTGGGTCGAAAACCCGAAAGGGCGATCCAGGCAAAAAATGGGATGATGAAAAAAAATGAAAAAATGGAAAAAACAACAAACATGCAAAAGCATTGACCACGGATGCGATGTCCAAGGCACTTGCGTGACCGTTCCAGCGAGCAGCAATACTACTCAGACTATTTTTCTCTACGATGTTACAGCTTCCTGCCTTCAACGACGGTCTCGATGTATTTTCAAACGACCGCATCCCCAGAAGAGGAACTTTTACAAGTATATGTCCGAGCGCGAGCCATTACGTGCCCAATGTTCCAATGTTTTGTCTGTCTCTGCGAAATTGTGTCTACAAATTGCCAATCATCATGCATTCCAGAGCATCCATACATGCATAATCATGCATCTTACATGTTCATGCATTTGATAAAATTGTCATGCTATTCATACGCATCTGCATTCTCAATTCCTATGTCAATCTCAATCAAAATCAGTCATGTCAATTTCAAATTTCTTCTGCCAACAATAAATGTCTACTGTCATGTCAAATTCAAAATTCAACAGTCTTGTCAACATCCTTGTCTAATTCAAGCTCCTGCAGTTATGTCTATCAAATTCAATCCCTTTTCAAATACAATTTGTTTCTGTTAACGGCCAAGTGGCTAGTTCATCTCCAAGAACAGCTTGTGCCTGTCAATTTGTTCCTGTTATCGGTCAAGCGGCCAGTTCGCATCCAAGAACAGCTTGTACCTATCCTTTTGATATCCGCCGAGTGACCAGTTCAGATCCAAGAACAACTCGTGCTTTCTATTTTGTTTCCCGTCAGCCAAGTAACCAGTTCATCTCCAAGAACAGCTTGTGCTTTCTATATTTTCTTCCAGCCAAGTAACCAGCTCAAATACAAGAGCAACTTGCGCCCTTTGTTGTCAATATTCCCGGTCAAGTGGCTAGTTCGCATCCAAGAACAGCTTGTACCTGTCAATTTGCTTTCGCGTCTCCCCAGTGAGTCTTGTTACCTGCTATTCTGCCAATGTCAACCAGTCCCGCAATGGATACGACATATTCCTTTTACTATTCTGCCAATGTCAACCAGTCCCGCAATGGATACGACATATTCCTTTTACTATTCTGCCAATGTCAACCAGTCCCGCAATGGATACGACATACTCTGCTGTTTGCTATTCTGTCAATGTCTACCAATCCCGCAATGGATACGACATATTTTGTTAAATTCAATTCTCAGTTTGTCTTGCATTCATAACACAAATGTTGCATGGCATACATAACACTTGCAAATGTATTTTTACGCCCAAAATCAGTGCAAATGTCGATATTTAAGTATCTTCGTCATGTCAAGCCAAGGACTCCGTCTCTTGACTCTCCAAATGAAGAAACTTAAATAGGGGCAGCTGTCATACCCTCATTTTGGACCTAAAAATACTCATTCAATTTCCTTTACTATTTTCTAAAACTTTCAAATTCAATGTGCTTTCCATTGTGCTTCAGCTGCATACATTACTGCTTCAGTCTTTTACATTTTTTGCATAAAATCATACAAAAGGGTATTTTGGTCATTTCCTACAAAGGAACCCATTTTCTGTCCCTGCAATTTGTCCCTGGGTCTTTTCAATTTGTTTGCATGAATCATTAATTAAATCTTGTACCAAAATCATCTTAGTTTTGCATCTGAGTCAGTTTGAGTCGTTTTTGCCCCAGGGGCATTTTAGTCTTTTCACATCAAATAAATTTTGGGCAGAGAGGTATTTTAAAATACCTCATTGTGTAATTTGTTCATTTTAGTCCGTTGTGTCAATTTTAATCGTTTCACTTTACGTTGCATTTCAAATTACGTCTTTTAGCCAATTTTATTATTTTTACGTTTTAGTCCAAATATTTTTCAAAAATTGCATTTCAGTCCCAAATGTTTTCAAAGTCACGTTTTTAGTCTTTTTATTTTTTAGTCCAAATTTTATATACAATTGCAAAACAGTCCAATTTTTCTTCTTTTATCATATTGCAGTTTAGTCCCAAATTCTTTAAATTTTGCATTTTAGTCCTTTTTCAGATTCAGTCCAAGCTGCCACGCAGGGTCCAGATTCCACGTGTCACTAGCTCATTGGTCCAAATGCACATGTGGCAGCCTATAAAAGGCCACCACTGCACAGTGTCAGAGATCAGAATTCACGCGCCACATCACTCCAACGGATCCAATACTCTCTCTCTTGGCAGTTAGGATCAAAACAGAAAATCACCAAGAACAAATCAAAAAACCCTAAAATTCATCAGAGCCAAAAATCATCAACAAGTTCATCAATCCTCAGAGATTCATTGGTGAATCTTCATCACTGAATTGAATCCTCTGCAATTCAAGGCACGAATTCCTCACCAGAAGCAAGGAACTCCAACACCGATCACAGAGTAAAAGGAGAAAAAAGAAGAGTGAAAGAAGTGATGAATTGGACCGGTCAAGGAAAGTAGCGCAAGCCAGTGAAAGAATCACAAATTCATTCTCAGTTTCAAGCATCAAATCATCAAACAGAATCAGAATCAAGCGTTCCTGAAGATTCTTGCTCAAAATCTCCAAGTAAAACCAGAGGTAATATATTCAAAATTTCCTTTTCTTCCTATTCTTTCAAAAACATAGTAATACGGACGAATCAACGTAGATCTTGAGGTTTCTAAACAATTTCATTCAAAAAACGAAAAAAACTAAAATTTTCTTTGAAAACCGTACGGTTTCCTTTAGATCTACGTTGATCCAAGCCTTGCATGCAAATTTCAGTGTTAGATTCGCACTCAGGGTGAGAAGCCGAACGGATTGAGATAGGTTTGGTTCAGGTCTGGGTTGTTGCTCACCGGAACCTGCAAATCTCGCCGGAGAAGATGAAGATTCCGGCGGACCTTGAAGGTTCCGGCCAGATCTTCATCCTCTCCAGCCGTCCTTTTTAGAAACCGGTGGCGGAGGGAGAAGAGAGAAGTGAGAGCTTCTCTCACTAGAGGGAGAAGAGAGAGAAAGGAAAGGGGGAAATGAGTTGGACCGGTCCCTTTGCATATTTATAAAGCTCTTGAACCGGACCGGTCTAGCTCTGGTTCATTCCCTTTCATTCTGGACCTTTGGATCTAGGGTTTTGGTCTTCTGGATCAATCCTGTGGCTCCTGTGCGTCCGGGCCCTCAGGTTTGGGTATGGGCCGGGTTTTCGTTGGTTTTTTTGTTGCTTTCTTTCAGTTTCTTGATGTTTTTGCTATATACACCCTTAATTCTTGCTAATTGAACCTTCTACATGCCAAAGATTTTACTAACAATTCCAAGCTTTTTTACTGCATGTTTTTACTATTTTTTCTTGGTGTTTCGTGCTATTGCTCATGAAAAAAAAACTGAATAAAAATATATGTTTGCTCTATTGCGCTAATTGGTGTCCGTTTCGTTGTTCTCTCGACGTTTCGCATGCGACGTTTGTTCCAATTTTGGTGCCATGTGTCTCTGATACTTAATGCGCGTTTTGTGTGGTATTTGGCAATTTTGTTAAGCTGGATTCTTGGTGCTAGTTATGCGATATTTTACTATTTTGTTACGTTTGATTTTTGATTACTATTTTGTGATAATTCCATTTCTTGTTAAACTTGATTCTTGACTACTATTTTGCGATATTTCCGTTTGTTTGTTAAAATTGATTTTTGATTACTATTTTGTGATAATTCCATGTTTGTTTTTGTTCTTTTCGTTCAATTTGATCCTTGACACTAATTTTGTGTCATTTTGGCAATCTTGTTAAAATTTGATTCTTGATGCTAATTTGGTGATATTTTGCAATCTTGTTAAATTTGATTCTTGGAAATAATTGTGCGATACTTTGCAACTTTGATGCCAATTTTGTGATACTTTTGCAACTTTTGTTTAGTGTGACTTTATGTCAATTTTGTGATTAGTTACTATCTTGTTTAGAATTAGTACTTCATTAATATTTCATATTGTTTTACTAACCCCTTTACTCTATGTTTCATGCATATTGAGCATCCCATCTTATTCCCATTTCTTCCTTAACTCCTCCATGCAATTTCCATTTAATTCATGTAATACTTTAGGTTTAGTTTATTTTCTTTAATTTCATGCAAGACTTTAGAATGTAAAATAGGACCCGATGTAAAAAAACTATGGACTATGGTGATGTACACCGACACATGCACCGACACATGCACACACGTTGTATGACTTTTCGCTAGATGTATGCGTAGGAAGCGTAACACCTAGGAGAACTTATAATTTCTTCATCAAAAACCAACATATAACTCAAACTATTTTTGCAATAAAATGAGGTCAAAACCTCACTTTTTTCCTTTCCTTTTTCTTAATCAAAACCAAAACTAGTGCTAATTTCCAACTTTAAACCTTTTTGTAAATAATTGACCAACCTCATTCGTTTCCTAATCTGAAGCCTTTACGGCCTCTCACCTTTTTTTCTTCAAAACCATTTTCAAAACTAAAAATTGAACCAAACTCACAAAAATATTTTGAAAGAGAACTACATGGAATTTTGATCCCTTAAAAGGGTATGTAGGCAAGAGATTCAAAATCTCTCCAAGTCCAATAAAATAAAACCCCATCTTCTCCCTCTCATGCTTAAAATCAATCGTTTTTACAAGTAGCAATAAAAGCAAGGTATAAGCATAAAGCGTAGAAAACGGTTCCTATAGGATACTATAGCCATTGCGGGTGCCTAACACCTTCCCGTAATGGAATCAGCCCCGAACTTAGGATTTCTAAGGTTTTCTCAATTTTACCTTCCCCAAAAAAAATAGAGACATCAATGATCGAAAGGTTCAAATCCGGTTAATGATTTGACACCCGAAAATCGCGATGACATTGATAAACACACGTGCACCCACTAACTGATCCATCAAGTCGTCAATTCTTGGAAGTGGATACCTATTCTTTATAGTTACTTTATTCAACTGTCGATAATCAATGCACAACCTCATACTACCATCTTTCTTCTTCAATAGCAATACCGGCGCTCCCCAAGGTGAAACACCTTGTCTAACAAACTTCTTATCAAGTAAATCTTCTAATTGTACTCATGCATGTGGTACCATTCTAGGTCCTAGGGCATGAGCCCTCGTCGCTATTGAGAAAAAGCTCCTAGGGCATGAGCCCTCGTCTTTATTGAGCAAAAGCTCCTAGGGCATGAGCCCTCGTCTTTAAATGAGTATGCATGGACTCAACATCTTACAACTTAGACAACATGAACGTCTTATATGACTCCAATAATTTGGATCAACATCTCACATCTTAGACCGACAGATGCAGCTTTAATCAATAGTAAACAGCAACATGACAGCACAACGATAATCACAAGATATAACAATGTCAAAATGTAATCATCGTCTCAAAACATCACTTATAATTCACATAATGCATACACGATTATATATATAATCAGTAACAACATTAAATCATCTTATAACAACTTCACAGATCATCATTAATATTATATTCAAACATCAACAACTTTCATGTTATCACCTAAGACCTATTATGTACCGATCAATACCAGTTTTCGTTTCAAATTCGAAAAAGTTATGCAGACAGTCCATAAAAATTTACTGTGACCTACGTGCAGTAATTTGACCATAACTCAAGTTCTATAAATCGTTTTGACGTCAGACCAACGAAATTAGAAAGATAACATCCATACCTAAAACTTTTGTGTTATCACCTAAGACCAGTTCTATACTGATCAATACCAGTTTTAGTTTCAAATTTGAAAAAGTTATGCTGACAGTCCATAAAAATTTACTGTGACCTACGTGCCATAATTTGACCATAACTCAAGTTCTATAAATCGTTTTGACGTCAAACCAACGACATTAGAAAGCTAACGTCCATACCTACAACTTTTGTGTTATCACCTAAGACAAATTCTGTACCGATCAAAACCAGTTTTCGTTTCAAATTCAAGAAAGTTGTGCAGAAAGTCCATAAAAATTTACTGTGACCTACGTGCAGTAATTTGACCATAACTCAAGTTATATAAATCGTTTTGACGTCAAACCAATGGCATTAGAAAGCTAACTTCTATACCTACAACTTTTGTGTTTACACCTAAGACCAATTCCGCACCGATCAATACCAGGTTTCATTTCAAAATTTGGGGCATAGATAAAAAAAATCAGAAAAAGCAACTTATATTATTCAAACTTCACATTCATTCAAAATCATCACAATCATCAACAACAACTCAACATAATTCATACCCAATTCATAATACTATATTAACAACAACAATCATCAACAACCACAACTCATAATCATGAATCCAACCACAAATCAACAACAACATAACATAAATCATCAATTATCACTCTTAACCCTAATTCTCCAATTCTCAAAAACTAAACCTACAACATGTTAAATGAAATTTTTAGAATCATAGACTCAAGATTATTGAATGATAGTCCCACCCTTACCTTAAGAAATCGTAATTGCAGCATCTCTTGGTCCTCTTCTCTTCTCTTGACTTTTCTCCCCTTTTCTCCAAAACTGATCGTACGTTAAAAAGTTTATAACCTATCTTCTCTCCTATTTGTTCTATCTTATTCCTCTTTCTCCCCCCAAAACTCTCTAAAATCTCAAAACAACCCCTCATCTCAATATTTATTTTATTTTCAAATCTTATTTTATTAAACAATAAAGTAAGCCACAACACCTCATAAAATCTCTAAAATCACATAAATCACGTAAATCTTATAAATATATTCTATATTCCATGAAATAATCAAATAATCAAAACGGGCGTTACAACTCTCCCCAACTTATAAGATTTTCGTCCTCGAAAATTTACCTCAGGCAAACAACTCTGGATAAGATTCCAGCATCTTACTCTCTAGCTCCCACGTCAAGCTTTCACCAGTCGCTCCGTCCCAAACGACTTTCACAAGGGGTGCCTCTTAATCTCAACTTATGTTGTATTTCCGTATTGTAGTATTAATGTATCCAGTATCAGATATAACGCACATGTTGAATATTCTAGACTCTTTCAATATGGGTGTTACATATTCTCATTATTGGATATTTACATGGGACCTAGATACATGCTAAATGTCTCAAGCAAAATGTAAATGACAAGAAAAATAAAATGCGGAAAAATTAAATTATATCAAGTCCTAAACATACACTAAAAGTAATGACATTAAAATAAATGACAATAAAAAAAGTATGCATGAGATGATTATAATTCTAATAAGTATAAAATAAAACTGAATAATAAAAAAAGAAAATAAACTAAAAAAAAAAGCAATGAAATAATCTAAATTAATGCAAATAAATAAACTAAAAACTAAATAAAGAAAATAAATAAAAAAGCAATAAAAATAAACTAAAACCCTAGTAATGTTGCACACAAATATGTGTGCTTAAAAAGAAAAAAAAACAATAAAATAAATAAATAAAACGACCAAAAGTTAATTAAAGAATTTTTGAGAAAAAGAGTAGAAAATTTTTAAAAAGAAAAGGGGGTGTAGTAAGCAAAAGGGGGTGCCAAAACAAACAGCATAAAAGACAAAATATGTGGGGCCCACGTGGTCAAGGAGGGAAGAAGTCAACTTCTTCTTCCTCCTCTCTTCTTCTTTCACGTGAAACACAACAACAAGAACACCATCATTCAATAAATTTGAAAACTCAAATAGTCACCAAATTTCACAAACTAAAATACCATTTTGCTTGGTTTCTCGCACTGATCATAAAACAATGATTAGATTTCACAGAGGAGGTTTGTATAAAGAGAAAAGTGAACCACAACTTTGAACTTGAAAAATCAAAAACACAAAAAACAATGAATTAAGCAAAATTAAATAATGGAAAAGGTTCACAACACTTCAAGGGGTATAAATTCATCAAAACCCACCTTGTTTATGCCTTGAAATGGTCTAATTCACTCTCACTTTTTCTTTAGAAATTGTGGTTTTGAATTCACGGTTTTGGGTGGTTTTTCTTGAGTTTTTGTGTGTTTTTGGTTTGTTGGAAGTGATTATGAACTTTTGGTTGAAGAATGGTGAAGTTTCATGAAGAAATGAAGATTTTCGAATTTTTGATGAAAATGATGATTTTTACTCTCAAAAATTTTCGGCCCCCTCTCTTGAGTTGTTGTTTGGTACTTATAGTGGGAGTAACTTGGTCACCAAGTGTGAAGAATTAGGTTAAGTGGGGAGTAGGAAATGGTAGTTTGGAATTTTTGTGAAAAATGAGTTTTTTGTGACTTTTTGGAGGATTTTTGGTGGTGAATGATGATGTGTAGGATAGTGATGAGGTGTTATATGTGAAAATGATTCTAGATGCACAAATTGTGGAGAAAGCATTGAAGTGGGAGTGAAATGTGTAATTTGTGTGAATTTGTGAAAGTTAGTGTTTTTTTGAATTTTTGAATTTTGAAAAAAATGATAAAATAAAAATAAATAATATTTGGTGTAAAGTTGTAATTTTTGTGATTAGAAATGCAATAGAAATGAAATGAATTGGAATTGAAATGTTTGTTGTGATGAAATTGAGTTTTCTTGAGAACGAAGTAACAAAATAAAAATGTGAAAATAAATAAATAAAAATATGCATAAAATGGAGAATTTGAAGTTAACTTGTAAAACAAGTAACTAAGAAAAAAAAACTAATGGAAATATATTTGGTGTGAAATTTGAGTTTTCTTGACAATGAAGTAACAAAATAAAATATGAATAAAAACTTTCAACAACGAACAAAAACGAGAAAAAAAATGCAAGTATTTTAATAATGCGAATAAAACAAAAATTACAATGTGAACAATAAAAAGTTTTAAAATGCAAGTAAAATTGAGGATTAAAATACGAACGCATTGAGCGTTATAAAATGGTTAAAATGAAACTAAAAATGCGAATAAAAAGGGAATTAAAGGTGGACAAAATGAATCTTAAAATGCACATAAAACGATGGTTAAGTGGAGAATCTTGGTCAAAATTTGGGGTATGACAATCAGCAACATAATAAGTTTCAAATCCAAAAGTGGTTCAACAACAACAACTTAAAAAGTAATACGTAACAAGGAAAACGAAACATATAAATATTCTCATCTCGTTACGTATCAGAGCATGACTCTTATGACGACTCGACGAATCAACTCACATCAGCGGTTACTCCTGGTTATCTGCTTGTTACCCACGTAGAGGCAACATTCAAACAGAAGGGGTGAGATTTCATATTCAATAATAATAAGCAACAATTCATATAAATAATTAATCAACTAAAACAACAACTTTTCATCATTAATATTTCCATCAACTTCACATATTTCCAACAACAATCAACATTTATCTTCATGCAAATAATGCAGCAGTAACATCAACAATGCAACAACAACGACTCGACAATGCAACAACGACTACTCAACAAAATGCAATGTAATTATGCATGTGGTACCAACAGAGCATCAAGCTCCCTTCGTTAAAGTCATAATTGGACTTGTCAGGCATCAAGCCCCCTTCGTTAAAGTCATTCGACTTGTCAGGCGTCAAGCCCCCTTCGTTAAAGTCATTCGACTTGTCAGGCGTCAAGCTCCCTTCGTTGCACTATGCTATGCAATGACACAACTTAAATGCAACGACATCAACATAATAAATTCATATTAAATTAACTACAACAGATTTGCACGTCAATTCAAAGCCACTGAAAAGATAATTCAGATATCAACAATTTTCATGTTCATGACAAAATCCAATTCAAAAAAGAAACGAGTGAAAAATACACAAGAACGCGAAACGGGCATTCTGCCACTGAACAGTTCGCTAGGCGAACGCTGCTACTCGCTGTGGCGAGAGACAGCGTCTACTCGCTAGGCGGGAAAAACATTCGCTGTGGCGAGTTGGGATCTACTCGTCGGGCGACCAAAAACACTCGATGTGGCGAGTTGCAAACTACTCGCCTGGCGACCTAAAAACATTCGCTATGGCGAGTTGGGGACTACTACTCGCTAGGCGAGATTGAGCACTCATCGTGGCGAGCGATGATAGACAGGTCTGCAAACAGACCTCTGTTCTCACTAAAAACCCTAATTTTGACAACCCCAAACCCCAAAATTGATAGGGAACAATACCTACTAATATTCTACAACCTAGACATCACTTCCTTACATTAATTTATGGGATTACCTACACTTTCAACAATTTTTATTGATTTTAGACCTAATTCCTATAATCTCAAAACCTAACAACAACTACAACAACTACATGATTAGACCCTTTACAGAATCATATGCTTAAGATTATAGAAAGTTAGTCCCAACCTTACCTTAGGTTGTTGAAATCACAAATGACAAGCTTCTCTTCTTTAACTTCTCACTTTCTCTTTTCTCCCAAAAACTGTTTTCACGTAAACTGACTTTTCTATTCTCTACCTCTTATATTCTTAACCTAATAACTTTTCCTTATTCCCAAACTATCCTTACTGCCTCATTATTCTATTTTAATTTTATACCTTTACTAACTATATTTTAATAAACTACTAATATTACTAACACACAACACAAAAACCCACACACCGCAAATATTCAATAAAATATATAAAAAGACACTAAACTCGGCAAAATAATTAAATGATAAAAATAGGGTGTTACAATTAAACCCTTTTTAGAAATTTTATACTTATGATTAAAGAAGGTTAGTTCCACCCTTACCTCTAGGTTTTGCGAAGTTGATGATTCCCTACGGTGAAATCTCTCTCTAGCTTCTTCTTTTTATTCCTCCTTGCCTCTTTTCTCCACAACCCTAGTTTTCCTTTGTCACTTGTTGCTCTCTTTATCGGTAACCCTTCTTCTCTATTTATAAACTTTAATTGAGTTTGTTACTAATCTTTTCATATTACTACCCGCGCCTCTCCTATTCTTAACCTAACAAATTATCCTTACTCGCAAAACTGCCCTTATGCCTCATTAATCTAATTTAATCTACAACTAGTATAGTGACCCGTGCCAAGCACGGGGAAATAAAAAACTTTTTTGATCAAATGTATAGATTTTATACTATATTATCTTAAATTTATAGGTGTGGTTATAATTTAAATTTGACATGGAAAAAATATCATCTTAATTTTGTATATATTTTGAAATATCCAAATATTGCACATACCGATTAAAGTATTTAGATTTATACTTATACTAATTATTTATAGTATAAGATGTACTCATTGTTAAACTTAACATATGTAATATTTTTGCAAAAATACGCCGACATACTATATATTATTATTTGTTGACATAATGTATTTTATTAATCATAAAAACTAAAAAAATTGTTTTTTTTATATAATAGTTAGTGTGAGATGTATACACCTAGTTTGTGAATGCAAACGTTAATTTTTTTACAGGTGTGTACTACAGTCGTCGCTCCTTTCTCTTGATGATCCCTTCTGTACCACCACGATGTAGATCCGGGAGATGGTGATGCGAGGAGTGTCTTTCTCCGCATCACCGTTGCACCCTTTTTCCTTCGGCGTTCCATCTGTCTTTCCAGTTCGTCGTATTACCGTCGTCGTTCACAGGTTCGTACGTTGGTTCCTTGTCGGAGGTTAAGGGCTGTGTAGTTTCGGTTAATACTCCACCGTTTTAAACCTCGGAAGTCCAACGCCGCCTTCTCCAGCGGCGGTTGTTGGTTCTTTTCTTGGTATGTTCGTGTTTCATTGCCGGATTCAAAGTTGTTCCAGGTCAGTGCTGCTCCATTCCAGATTTGTTTTGAAACAGATAGCAATTTATATGTTTCTGGTGGTCTGTTGTTTCTCTTTGAACTACGGTCACCGTTCTGCAGTGTTTGTGGTTTTGTTTCTATTTGAAGTGCGGTCACCGTTCTGCAGTGCTTATGGTTTTGGTTTGAAAAACTGTCGTTATTGTTAGGCTCGAAATAGCCATGAATGCTCGCTGTTTTTTGTTGCAGTGGGTTGCTGGTGAGTAAATTTGTTATCCGTGTTGGCGATCAGGTTACCTCACCACCCTCAAAATCTAAGTTCCGTGCTTGCAAACTTCACAAACCTGGGCAATAGTTTGTTTGCTATCAATCTGCAATTTTGTTGGTGCGTGTGGATTCGGTAATTACCGTGTTAGCGGTCGAACTCACCCTCCACTTTCAAGCATTTTTCACATGGGACTGTTTGGACTCGAAAGAATCGTCAATGGTTGTTGTAGTTGTTGCAGGGAGTTGATGATAAGTGATTCGATTTCGTGTTGACGATCGTTTCACTCGTTAAACCTTAGATGTAACACCACGTTTTCCCAACATAAAATAAATATAAAGAATATCAGAGTTTTTTATCATAAACGGAGCATCACATTCAACTTACAAAATTCCACAATATAAATAGAATAAAAGTACTATTTATTAAAACAATCTGTATTAAGCCCCCATCGCTAAGGTCAAAAAGGACCTGTCAGGCCTTAAGCCCCCATCGCTAAGATCATAAAAGGACCTGTCAGGCATTAAGCCCCCATCGCTGACTATGCTATGCAACAACACGACTCAATGCAACGACACGACTCAAATGCAAGGACACCATCTTAAAACATTAGCATCAACTTCATAATTCAATATTAAATCACGAACAACACCATATAACATCATATTCATCAATCAAATATACTCACATAAAACCAAGTTAGATTCATTAAAACATAGGTTAAATACTCATAAACACCTTAATTAAACTCCTAGTACACAAGTTTGAAGTTTAGAGACAATCCATAAGTTTTGGGTTAATTTCCATAAAATTTCACTAAGACCTCCCTGGAGTATTTTCATCATAACTCAAAAACTAAGAATCATTTTCAAGTCAAACCAAAGCCACTGGAAAGCTAACTCAATTATCTACAACTTCCATGTTTACCCTAGAAGCTAGATCAAAACAAAAACGGGTGAAAAGGACACAAGAATTTGAAACAGATGGAGTGTTTTTATCATAACTCAAGATTCACAAAACATTTTCAAGTCACTCCAAAGTCATTAAAAATCTAACTCAATTATCTACAACATTTATGCTTACACCAAAAGCCAATTCGAAACAGAAATGGGTGAAAAAGACGCAAGAACGTGAAACAGGCGATGCTGTAACTGTGCAGCTCGCGAGGCGAGTAACGTACTCGTTGTGGCGAGTTGCGACAGACAACCCTACGGGAATGGAGAAGTTTTCACCCCAAAAACCCCAATTTCGTCAACCCTAACCCCAAATTTGATTGGAAACATTACCTATGATCATACTAAGACCTGAACATCAATTGACACAACAATTCATGGCAATTCATATACTTTCTACAATTTTTATAGAATTAAACCTAGTTCGCAAAACTCACAACCTAAAACTTTTGTCAAACCCAATTTCAAAAAAATTACAACAACGATTAATTTCTATGAATTACAACTTGATATTAATGAGTTAGTCCCACGCTTACCTTAGATTGTTTTCTGAAATCAACAGCAGCGTTTTTCTTTCCTAGGGTTCTCTCTGAGTTCTCCTCTTTCTCCTCTTTTCTCCAAAAATTGAACGTGTTATGTTTTCTAAACTCTTATTGACTCTTAACCTAATTTATAATTACTCTTCTCACCAAAAACTACTCTCTTCCCTATTATCTTATTATTTCTAATAATATTATACTTCTCCCCCACTTAACAATAATCATAATAATACACCAAATAATAAATATATCTCCACACAAAATAACAAATATATTTCTATACTAGATAACATATATATTTCCACACAAAATAACATATATATTTCTATACTAGATAACATATATATTTCCACACAAAATAACATATATATTTCTACACAAAATGAAAAATATAGTTTTACACCAAATAACACATATTAGCATATTTCATCAAAATATATATTATAAATCAAATAATAATACACTAAAAATACAATAAATTAATAAAATATTAAATATTAAAAGTAGGACGTTACAACTCTCCCCCACTTAGAATATTTTTGTCCTCGAAAATGTACCTTTAGTTAGACAATCTTAATTCAGTGTTCACTACAAAGCAAACAACAATTAGGACAATACAATGACGGTAGTCTAACTGTTAGACGACACTACTTGACTCAACTACTTGGTCGGACGGACCGACCTGCTCTGATACCAATTGTAACACCCTGTTTTCCCAACATAAAATAAATATAAAGAATATCAGAGTTTTTCATCATAAACAAAGCATCACATTCAACTTACAAAATTCCACAATATAAATAGAATAAAAGTACTATTTATTAAAACAATCTGTCTTTATAAAAATCCAATAAACATGCAGCGGAAATAGTTTCAACATCATAAAATGGTTTGTGGCTCTAAAGGCCATAACATCCACACCTTACTTATTTATTATGGAAATAGTCCAAAAAGTTCAAAAGGAAATACGTAACAAGGAAAACATGCAATAGACAATCCCCATCCTGTTATGTATCAGAGCATCCTAGACGACACGGCGGAGATTACTCACAACTGCACTATTCTTCGTTACCTGCAAGTTACTCATACGAAGAGCAACATTTTCAAGCAGAAGGGGTGAGATTTCACATTCATTAATAGCAAGCAACAATTCATAAAAGATAATCAACAACCATATATCCAGCATAGAATAATCATCACATAACATCATTTAATAAAGGTAAAACAACAACAACAACTTCATCAACAACAACAACATCATCAGCAACAACATCAACATCATAATCAACAACAACAACAACTTCTCAAATGATCATCAATTACATTATGCAATGACGACTCTACAATACAACGACAACAACAACTCATCTTAACATCACATCGACTCGACAATGCAATATGCATGTGGTACCATCAGGGCATAAGCCCCCATCGCTATAGGTCAAATAGGACATGTCAGGCATTAAGCCCCCATCGCTAAGGTCAAAAAGGACCTGTCAGGCCTTAAGCCCCCATCGCTAAGGTCATAAAAGGACCTGTCAGCCATTAAGCCCCCATCGCTGACTATGCTATGCAACAACACGACTCAATGCAACGACACGACTCAAATGCAAGGACACCATCTTAAAACATTAGCATCAACTTCATAATTCAATATTAAATCACGAACAACACCATATAGCATCATATTCATCAATCAAATATACTCACATAAAACCAAGTTAGATTCATTAAAACATAGGTTAAATACTCATAAATACCTTAATTAAACTCCTAGTACACAAGCTTGAAGTTTAGAGACAATCCATAAGTTTTGGGTTAATTTCCATAAAACTTCACTAAGACCTCCCTGGAGTATTTTCATCATAACTCAAAAACAAAGAATCATTTTCAAGTCAAATCAAAGCCACTGGAAAGATAACTATATTATTTACAACTTCCATGTTTACCCCAGAAGCCAGTTCAAAACAGAAACGGGTGAAAAGGACACAAGAATGCGAAACAGAGGATGGTTTTCCCAAAACACACTTGGAGTGTTTTTATCATAACTCAAGATTCACAAAACATTTTCAAGTCACTCCAAAGCCATTAAAAATCTAACTCAATTATCTACGACATTTATGTTTACACCAAAAGCCAATTTGAAACAGAAATGGGTGAAAAAGACGCAAGAACGCGAAATAGGCGATGCTGTAACTGTGCAGCTCGCGAGGCGAGTAACGTACTCGCTGTGGCGAGTGGCGACAGACAACCCTACAAGAATGGACAAGTTTTCACCCCAAAAACCCCAATTTCATCAACTCTAACCCCAAAGTTGATTGGAAACATTACCTATGATCATACTAAGACCTGAACATCAATTGACACAACAATTCATGGCAATTCATATACTTTCTACAATTTTTATAGAATTAAACCTAATTCCCAAAACTCACAACCTACAACTTTTGTCAAACCCAATTTCAAAAAAACTACAACAACGATTAATTTCTATGAATTACAACTTGATATTAATGAGAGTTAGTTCCACCCTTACCTTAGATTGTTTTCTGAAATCAATAGCAGCGTTCTTCTTTCCTAGGGTTTTCTCTGAGTTCTCCTCTTTCTCCTCTCTTCTCCAAAAATTGAACGTGTTATGTTTTTTAAACTCTTACTGACTCTTTACCTAATTTATAATTACTCTTTTCACCAAAAACTACTCTCTTCCCTATTATCTTATTATTTCTAATAATATTATACTTCTCCCCCACTTAACAATAATCATAATAATACACCAAATAACAAATATATCTCCACACAAAATAACAAATATATTTCTATACTAGAAAACATATATATTTCCACACAAAATAACATATATATTTCTATACTAGATAACATATTTATTTCCACACAAAATAACATATATATTTCTACACAAAATAAAAAATATATTTTTACACCAAATAACACATATTAGCATATTTCATCAAAATATATATTATAAATCAAATAATAATACACTAAAAATACAATAAATTAATAAAATATTAAATATTAAAAGTAGGGTGTTACAACTCTCCCCCACTTAGAATATTTTCGACCTCGAAAATGTACCTTTAGTCAGACAATCTTAATTCAGTGTTCACTAAAAAACAAAAAACAATTAGGACAATACAATGACGGTATTCTAACTGTTAGACGACACTACTTGACTCAACTACTTGGCCGGACGGACCGACCTGCTCTGATACCAACTTAGTTGGACACTATCCTTTTCTATGTCATTTTTCTCTTGGCCTATCAAAAAAAAAACAATTGGGCTATAGAAACGTCGATGGTCAGTTGTTTTTTTTTTTTTACAAAATTAATGGTCTAATGTAAATATTGTATTTTAGGGTAACAATGATGTAAAAAAAAAAAAAAATTCGCATATTGTTATACCTGAAAAGTGCATCAATTAAAAGTCAATGACAGGAACATCTGCTTATATAGAAATTGCATGTCCTGCAATGACCAGTACGCGTTACAAAGAAATTAAAAAAAACGACTTCCAAAAAATACGCAACTTTAGTTTTCTAAATTATAGCAACAACAATTCTAAAACATAACCAATGATCATACTTTTTGAAAAACTTCACGATACACAATATTTGTGGTCTCCTTACAAACATTATTATCTTCATTGAAGATGAGCAGCTTCAAACCTTTTCTATAAGTAACTCGAAAGATAGCGACATAGAGTTGTCTATGCGTGAACACGGACTTAGGAAGATAAACTCCCACTCGATATAATGATTGACCCCAACTTTTATTTATTGTCATTGCAAAACAAAGCGTCAATGGAAATTGTCTGCACCTGAATTTGAAGGGTAGTCCTGGATCACTTGGAATAAGATTCATCCTGGGAATTAATACCCTAGTACCTGCCCTTTTTCCTGTAATTACGGTAGCAACTTTCGTCCTCTTCCCTAGATGTGTAACTATCAGCCTCGTACCATTACACAGTCCATTGGCCAAGCACGGGGATTATCCTACTTACAAAGTTTAGAAAAATATATTACTTTAAATTTAATTGAAAATTAATTGACATACATTAAAAAAACATTTTACACAAAGTTAATGAATATTTAGGTTATTTGAAAAATAAGCAAGCATAAATTTAAAGTAAACTTAGTATATATTATAAAGTTTTTTTTAACGAGAAGTATAAATTATAAATTTAAAATTAGTTTTTGTAAAAATGAAATGAAAATTATATTGTTCTATTAAGATATTTGGTTTTATAAATAATAAAAAATATATACATAGTTTTGTTTGAAGGGATGGGGGCCTGGGGGTGGCTTAGCTGGTTTGAGTTTATGAATAAAGAGTTGAAGGTTATGGGTTCAAAATTTGATGAATGCGTAAAAATTAATCTAACAATTAATTACTAACATTCGTCATAAAAAAAAAGGATAAAGTATATATGAAGTTTTGGGGAGGTGATGTTGAGGGTTTGAATATCTCAGCTGGTTTAGGTTAAGGGATAAGGAGGTGGAGTCATGTCATGAGTTCAAACTTGGACGAAGGAGTAGATTCCTCTGACACTTCTTACGTTCCTTTATGCTCTTTAGTCTGTTCCTCTGCTCACTTTTTTGTTTTACCTATGTGTGTGTGTGTGTGTGTGGTGTGTGTTTTACTATTAATCTTTAGTAGATTTTCATTGAATTTTAAGGAAGTTGACATCAAATATGCAAATTATATGTATTCATATAGTCGTGCTAAACACATGTAAGAAATTTGTATATTTTTTTCAATTTTAGAATTTTAGTAAAATTATAAACAATTTTTTTTTATATCCATTCAATATCGCTCCATCACACATCGTGGTAAGTGGATCACTTTCATAGTCGACCTCGTAAGCATAAAATCAAATTGATTATCAGTAACTCGAGTCTATTTTCTTAGTCTTCGTTTAATAACTCTTATCCATAACTTTATGGAATGACTTGTAAATTTAATTACTTTATAGACTGCATAATTTTGTACATTCTTGTTGTTCTTATAGATTATAACTAAATTGTTTTTCCCCATTCATCCGACATTTTCTTTGACCTCATAATTTATTTAAAAAATCGCATTGATCTCATTTCCTTTTTACATCCATAATATCCTTCTTTCGTTCCTTTTCGACAATAATGCCTAGCTCATTTCTTAATCAAACTTTGCCGGTGTATCAATGTTTAAATCTTGAACTATCTAATTAGTTTGTCTTTTAACCCAACCACTTAATTTATTGTAGGCACATAAAATCAATCTTCCTTCTAGTCATAATATCAACTAATTCCATATATATTCCTATAAGAGTGTCTATATTCCATGTTCCAAAAAGGATCATGCTCTCAGGTATTAAATTCTTTACTCACACTAGTTCACGAAGATGTGGGAACCCTTGCTTGTTTTTCAATGCATCCATATTCCTGAATTTTTTTTCTCTAATTTTTACAATTTTTTATTTTAATAAATTAATTTTCAAATTTTTTAAATTATTTTTTATTTTAAAATTAATATAAATGAATTTATATTATTTTTTGGATTTTTTTACATTTTTTAATATTAAATTTCAGATATTTTAATAATAAGTTCTGATGTGGCCAATAAAAAAAAACAAAGTCAGCGCCGCATAAGCAAATTTGGTGAGTTGGATTGGGGAGTGGGGTATTCCCGATTTTTTTTAATAGGATGCGAATCAAACCGAAAAATTCATAAGGGGAAAAACCAGAAATGACATATATTATAGGGGAAAAACATTATTCACCCTACTTTTTAAAAAGAAAAAATCATGCATCAATTCAGAATAGTTTATAAAAAAAAAGCTTTAAATGTCAAATGAAGTAGATAAAATAGTCACAAGGAAGGGGGGTTTGAATTGTGACCCTTTAAAAATTATCCTGAAACTTAAAAGTGATTATCAAGTTGTTTACTTGGAATGGTTAAGTTAACTTTCTGAACTCAGGACGTTCTGAAGTTCATACACAAAAACTGATTAACAAAGCAAATGTGTTGGTGTGTGTTGTGTATACTGAAAATAAAGAGTATAGGGAAGAGAGAAAGAACACACAAAGATTTATAGAGGTTCACCCAATGTGGGCTAGTCCTCTCCTCACAATCTTGTGAGAGTTTTCACTATGATGCTTGAGATAACCTCTCAAATCATGCACCTTACAATCTTTGTTCACCTGAACAATTACAATTCTGTATTCTCTAAGCCTCAGCAGGCTTGGACCTTCTTGCTAAGTTACCTACTTAGACTTTTACACCTTTGCTCAAAACTAACACTTTAGTACCCCTAAAGCTAGATGAGACTTTGTTACAATTTGTAAGAAATGTGAATGTTTGAGAATCAAACAGAAGAGGGAGAAGAAGAGGAGGTTATCTGTGAAAGAGATAACAAAGAGTTATTGATTTACACTACAAGAAGGGATAGAAGGCCTTCAGTGATGATCAATTTCAAATGCAAGAGCTTCAAACAAAATCAAGTTGTTTTCTTGTATGCTTTGCAATGGTGAAAGTTTTGCTAAGGTCTTGATCTCTATTTATAGAGCCATGGGACTCATATAGCCGTTGTAGGGTGTCCAATGGTGTTATGTAATGTGTCCTTGGGTCCCACAAGCTTTAACTTGAAAATCTGGGTAAACATTCTGATCTCTGATGAACATCAGAATGTTGTTGTGTTAATGATGATCTTCATCTGGGTTCATCATGATCTTCATCTGGGTTCATCATATATGAATGAACACATGAAGTTCTGGGCGTATCATATGCTTTTCACATGAATTTCTGGGCAATAGCCAAAGTATGGACTTTTCATCATACTTCAGAAAGTTCATTTCTCAGATTTTCCGTGGGACTTGGTGCAGGATTGAGTTAGTGGATTCTGCATCTTCATGCCCATGCTTTGAGAGATTGTGTTGTCCTTGTACAGTACCAACTCCCATGCGTGTCTGTTTCTGATTGATCAGGACAGATTTGCTTTGCTTTTGCTTTTTGCTTTTCACCTACTGTACTGTTCATAAAGTGAGCATGTGCAGAGCCTAAACATTCTGATCTTCAGAATGTTCCTTTGTTTCACTTAGGATGATTTGTAAGACTACCATTTGATGTAATCAATTCCTAATAGTGAAACAATAATGAAGTGCAGTGAATATAACTTCTAGGATGATATTCTTCTTTGGAATATTCCTAATACTTCAATGTTCATAGTCTTAAATGAACATTAAGTATCCTTTTTGACATAATCATTGTATATGCCTTTATTGCTTGATTGATCCATGCAGAAGTACTTTCCTTGACATATATTTATGTCACATGTGCCTTGCATGACCTTGATTAATGTTCTTGAGATTCTGGGCTTGTATGGAAGCAACCTTCTGATCTCTTGTACGAACATTCTGATCTCTGAGCAACATTCTGATCCAACTTTCTGATCTCAGTGTTAGATCATGAATTCAAATGTACTTTTATTCTTTGAATCTTGGTATGATTTAAATCTTGTTCCTGTCTTAGTAAAACACTCAAGAGCACAAGTTAAATACCAAAGAATTAATCAAAGTCCATTAATTCTTTAATCATAATGGTTTATTATCTTTAAAATTAATTAGGGATTTTGCCTCAACAATCTCCCCCTTTATGAAGATGATAAACTTATGATTTAGGATTAAAGATTTTCATTATATATACAAAGATAAACAGAGCTTAGAAAATTTATTTTAATGCTCCCCCTCATTTTTATAATCCATTATGCAGAGTTTTTAAGAACTTTAAAAAGCTCCCCCTCAATTTCATAATACATTTGCATATAAAAATAAAGATATGCAAGATTGAACCAAAATCAATATCATTCATTAATATAAACATGAAGTACAATTATATGAATTATATGGTTCAAAATCAAAAAAGTACAAGCAAAAGGTGAAGTCATTAAACTCCAATAACTATTGATTACTTAGACCTACTTAGGGCCTAAAACTAAGAAAAACTTAAGACATAAATCCTAAAGCTTCTCCGCCTTTAGTCATCTGCAAAAAGGATAGGGAGGGATAACACAGAAAGATTCAGGGAGTAGAGTCCCCAGAATCAGAAGATGGTTCTTCTTCAAAGATGGAGGGGTCATCAAAAACTGGAGGTGAAATAGCCAATCCAGGGGCATGCACCTTGACAGTCCAATCAGCCAATACACAAGCAATTTTGTGGGTTTTGGTGGAAACCCTGAGTGCTCTTGAAGCTATCTTCTCAGCCTTTGAAGGCTTAACAGGTGCAGCAGCACCAGAAGCTTCAACTTTCTCTTTGTTGGCAGACACAAAGGTGTTGAGAGAGTCAAACAAAGCAGACATGTTTGGAAGTTTATTGTGGCTTTCATTGGTGGTGGAGGTGGAGTATATGAGGGTATGGTGTTTGGAGTGGGAAGATTGGAAACCAAGAAGTTGCTTATACCAGCAACAGATCCCATGGTGGAGGAAGAGAGGTTAACATTCTGAATAGTATGAGCCATACGTTGAACTTCTTCAGATGGTAAAGATCCAGAAGCCAAAGGCATAGGATCTGCAGACATATCAGGCTCATTTGAAGCATTTTGATCAATATGTTGATCATTAAAGAGTTGATTTTGCTCAGCACCTTGAGCATTTAGATCAACTGTTTGTGCTTCTTTAGCAGTTGGAGCAATTTCCTCAATGGGAGTAGTTTCTTCAGCTTGAATGGGTTCAACAACTTGTACATTCTGAACTCCTGGTTCAGCAGCAGAAGCTTCAACCTTCTGAACTTCTGGTTCAATAGTTTTCTGAACTTGTTGAGAGATTTCCTGACCATCTTGAAACACTTCATTGTTGAAGTCAGAATTGAAGTCTTCAATGTTGAGGTCAAAGCCAATTGAGAATTCCATATGCTCATCTTGAGCAGGCTCTTCCCTATTCATGTTAGAAGCCAAAATCTCAGCTACTTCCTGAGTTTCTTCATCAACATTCTGAGATTTCTTCTCAGTATTTTCTTCAACTCTCTGATCTCCAGCAAGAGAGTTTTCCTTAGCCATTTGAGATATGCCTTCATGAGTCTCAGCAGCTTTTTCAATATTCATGTCTTCCTTTGGAGAAGATGCTTCCTTATCCTTCTGAGCATTCTCTTCAAACACTGATTGACCAATCAGGGAGCTGAACTGAGTGTTTTCTTCTTCCACAATCTCCTTTGCAAGTTCTGCTACTTTGGAGAATATCTCTTCTTTCTAATTTTCTGAACATTCTGATTAGAGGATCTCTTACCAGACCCAGATGTTCCAGAGGTTGTGAAGCAAGCCATATTTGTGGTGGTGATGCGTAGTTGACCCAGAGTCTTGGAAGTGAACTTCATAAAGTCAATCTTGTGTGGTTCACCTTCAAGTGGCACTTTTGCCTTTTGGAAGATATGAGTAAGGTGCATTCCATAGGGTAATCCAGCAACAGTTTGTTTCATGGCCAAGCATGAGTCAATCATGTGTTGGATAATGATGAAACAAAGACTGAGTTTGGTCTTGCTTATGAGGTGGTGAATGATACATAGATCCATATCAGAAACAACATCAAAAGATCCACATTTTGGTACTAGAGTGTGCCTAATCATGTTGTGAAGGATTTTTGGAACATCTACTAGATTTGTGGAGTTAAAGGTGAAAATGTCTTTGGTGTATTTGGCTATGAGTTGTTCTTTGTTGACCTTGAGATTATCAAACCATGAGCAAGAAAATAGTTTGTTACCTTCATTAGGGATTCTCAAAGCTTCAGAGAGAAACTCTTGAGTGACTGTGATTTGTACTCCCTTGACAGAAGAGATGAGAAAGTTCTCATTCTCTGTCATTGCGATTTTCGGGTGTCAAATCATTAATCGGATTTGAACCTTTCGATCATTGATGTCTCTATTTTTTTGGGGAAGGTAAAATCGAGAAAAACCTTAGAAATCCTAAGTTCGGGGCTGATTTCATTACGGGAAGGTGTTAGGCACCCGTAATGACTATAGTATCCTATAGGAACCGTTTTACTATGCTTTATGTTTATGCGTTGCTTTTATCGCTACTTGTAAAAGAGATTGGTTTTAAGAATGAGAGGGAGAAGATGGGATTTTATTTTATTGGACTTGGAGAGATTTTGAGTCTCTTGCCTACATACCCTTTTAAGGGATCAAAATTCCATGTAGTTCTCTTCCAAAATATTTTTGTGAGTTTTGTTTGTTTTTTAAGTTTGAAAAAAATTTTGAAGAAGGGAAAGAGGCCGTATAGGCATTAGAATTGAAAAGAAAAAGAAAGCATTTGGTTGGTTCAATTGTTAATGCAAACGGTTAAAGTTTGGAAATTAGTTGCGTTTTGATTTGATTAAGAAAATAAAGGGAAAATCCTTTGGAGTTTTGACTCCAAGGTTTATTTGGAAAATATTTGAAGTGATGGAAGTTATTTGTTTTCTAAAAAAGGTTAATTTTCTCTAAGTATCGCGCGTCCTAAACATACACCTAAACGATAAACATACAACGTGTGTGCGTGTGTCGGTGCATGTGTCGGTGTACATCATTATGGTCCATAGTCCTTTACATCGGGTCCTATTTTACATTCTATAGTCTTGCATGAAATCAAAGAAAGGTAAACTAAACCTAAAATATTGCATGAATTAATGGAAATTGCATAAGGGTGACTAAAGGAAGAAAAACAAATGAGAGTGAGGCAATGCTTGCAATGTGCATGGCACATAGGACAAAATGGTTAGTGATAAAATGAGAAATGATAGCATGGGTAACAATGCATAGGAAATGAAATTTATTAACAAAGCACTAAACCAATTGAAAAAAGATGAAGTGAACATAACTAAAAACATTAAGCAAATTGCAAAAGAACTAATATCAAAAATAATGCAAATGACACCAAACTAAGACCTAAAATCTTTACCCAAAACAGCACCCCCCTTTCAAAGAAAACATTTCAAGAATCAAGGAGAAATTACAAGTCATATTCAAACCTAACACCATCACACTCACAAGCATATTGCATTTCAAAATTAACAATTGAACTTGACAAATTGGAGGCTATCAATTAAACTTGCAAAAACAAGAAATCAACATTCAAAATTGTAACATCGGGGATTGCAATCAAATTTGTAAGATAAGGAGTTAACCATTGGATTTGTGAAATAAAAGACTAAGAATTAACTTGTAAAGCAAGAAACTACCAACTAAGCTCGTAAAACAAAGAAAATACCAATTAGGCTTGCAAAAATGTAAAATCATCATGGACTCAGCAAAGAACACATCCCAAAACCAGGCACCAAATATCAACATCACGCGGCAAAGATGGGACTAAAATTATGCACGAAATTCCTCCAAGAACACAAAAACATGCAAATTCAATAAATAAATTAGCGCACATGCTTTTTATTCACTTTAAATTGTAAAAATACCACAAAACAATTGAAAATATATCAAGAAACATGTGTTAATTTTTCAGGATTTTTGCAAGGAATTTTAGCATGCGCAGGGGTTCAAATATCACAAACAAAGGTGTGTATAGCAACAAAATTCAAGAAATTTGGAAAGAAACAAGAACCCAAACTACCCAGCCCAAACCCACGCGGGTTAGTAGATCCGGATCTCCAGAACGCATCAGGGGCGCTGGATTGATCCGGATTCAACAGGATCTAGATCTAAAGGTCCAGAATACGGGGCGCTGGATCGGGTCAAGATCCACCCGGTCTAGCGCCTTATATAAAAGGCTCAGACCCGGCTTCCCCTTCATTTTCCAGAACCGTTCTCTCTCTTGTTCTTCTCTTCCTCGCCGTTCTCTGAAACCCTAACCCTAATTTCTTGAATCCTACCCAGAATTTGTTCATCTATGGCTTAATCAACACGTGCTTTCATCCTAAGCATGAATCAGTCAAAAGAAATCGTTTTCAACCGTTGAATCAAGACGAATCTTGAGTTTCAACCTGGAGGTTCGAACTGTTTGGCTTTTCGTGTTTTTCTTTGAATGAAATTTTCGTAAAAACCCAAGGGTTCACTCCGATTCACACACGTTGTGCATCTTGAAGTGTTTTCTTGTTTTTTCACATCATTTTGTGTTGAGGTTAGGGTTTTGAGCCGAACAGTTTCGATCTTCCACGGATTCGCATCATTCCGAATTCGTGATGATTTCCAACGGGATGAAATATAGTTTCGATGTTACCTGAGTTTTAATCGGAGATTCGAACCGTTTCTTCGCCGTTCCTTTGGATTTGGCTTCTGATCTTGAATTCTTGGCTTCGAACTTCGTGAATGAACCGGTATCGTTTCTTCTCCTCTTCTCTGGTTCGAATCCGGTGAAATTCTTTGCCTCTTCTTCTTCTTCTCTGATTCAGGCTCTGCGATCACGCTTGTAGCGCGCTACCTTCGGTGGCGTGCTCGCGTTTGAATTGCAGGCGCAACGGTTCAGTGATGAAAATTCACCATGAATTCTCTGAGAACTGCTTGAAGTTGCATCGAATTCATTCGCATTTTGCTTCTGTTTGTCTCTGTGGATCGGATCCAATGATGAATTCAAAGAATTGGTGCGAATGGTTCTGGATTGATGCTGGAATTGATCTAGGGTTTCATGAATGTTCGTGAATTTTCTGAGTTTCTTGTGGATTTGATTCTAACTGCCAAGAGAGAGAATGAGAATTCTGTTAGTGTGATGTGGCGCGTGAATCTGCAGAATTCTGACACTGTGTGCTATTTATAAGCTGCCATGTGTGCTCTTGACCAATTGGGGACTGCCATGTGGACTTGGACCTGCTCGCGTGGCTTTTTGGACTGAATTGGCTTATTTTTGACCTTGAGGACTAATCTGCAAATATGTAAAATATGGGACCACTTTGCAAATAAAAAAAATGGGACTGTTTTTAAAAGAATTAAAAAATTTGACTGTTTTCTAAAAGAATTGGGACAAACTTGCAAAAAAACAAAATATTTGGACTGAATTGCAATTTTTAAAAGTATTTGGACTAAAATGTAAAAATAATAAAATTGGCTAAAAAATGTAAATTTGAAAACAACGTAAAGTGAAACATTTAAAAACGACAAAATGGACTGAAATGAACAAACTACCAAAAATGAGGTATTTTAAAATACCTCTCTGCCCAAAATTTGAATAATGTGAAAAGACTAAAATGCCCCTGGGGCAAAAACGACTCAGACTGACTCAGATGCAAAACTAGATGATTTTGTGCAAATTTTGATTAATGATTCATGAAAACAAATTGAAAAGACTCAGGGACAAATTGTAGGGACTGAAAATGGGTTCCTTTGTAGGAAATGACCAAAATACCCTTTTGTATGATTTTATGCAAAAATTAAAAAGACTGAAACAGTAATGCATGCAGTTGAAGCACAGTAGAAAACACAGTGAATTTGAAAGTTTTGGAAATAGCAGGGAAATTGAGTGAGTATTTTTAGGTCCAAAATGAGGGTATGACATTCTCCTTCTTCTTCTGCTTCACAATCAGGTTGGTGTATAACTCTCTGACCAATCCTTCATAGGTGTGTTCTTGTAGAGACACAAAGTCAGTCCATCCTTGTGGATCTGTGAACTTCTTCAGATCCCATCCCTTTGTCTTCAAGCTTTCAAACTCAAAGTACTTAGATCTGCTCATAGGTCTAAAAGCAATCTTGTCTACTCTTTGAGCCTTGAGGACAACAACCACTTTAGTGATGTCTTTTCCTTTGCCATGCTTTCTTGGGGAAGATTCCTTCTTCACAACAATCTCAACATTCTCATCATCATTCTGAGATGTAGACTTTCCCTTTATTGAAGAAACAGACTTCTCTGTAGGCAGAGGATGAGCTTCTCTTGCAATCTCTTTTCTTCTCTTGTAGATTTTCCTGGCAGACTTAACAATCTCAGTGAGAGTTTGTTCAGAATCTTCATCCATTTCTTCAGGAACTTCCTCTATTTGTTCCTTATAAGTCTCATCCATTTCCTCATCATCTGAAGCAGAGCTTTCTTCTTCAGTGCTTGGTTCTTCCTCCTTTTCTTCTTCATCTGTCTTCTCTTCTTCTTCACCACAATTTGTTTCTTTCTCTTCATCAGAGAGAAGATCCACGTGAGAAACTGTTGGTTCCTTTGAAGATTTCTCCATCCTTGTAGAGTGTCTAGTAGGAACAGGTCTAGGTTTGATGATTGGTTGTTTAGAAGATTTTGATTTTGAGGATTTTGGGGAGTCAAAAGCAGGGATGATGATGTCGGGAAGAATTGTGTGAACAGGGGTTTCGTTCAAAGTTTGTTGATCAGAGGCTTGATCAGCAGCGGTGTTTTGTGGTGGTGATGGAGAACGTTCTACTTGAGAGTTCTCATCATCAGCAAACTTTGAAGTAGTTTTGGTTCTTACCATTTTGCAGAAAATGTGAAGAACAGAGAAATTTTGAAATTTTGTAAGGAAATGAGAAGAGAGAAGTTTGGATTGAGATAGATGTGAAATAATCAGAAGTGGTTGCTGATTATATAGACAAAGCGTGCAGAAGGAAAAAAAGAGAAGGAAAGAAATGATGGTAGTTACATTGGGAAAGAGGAAAAATGGAACAGACAAGAGCGAAGGAAAAAGTAGCCGTTTGTAAAAAAAGGGAAGGGGATTGGTTGATTTGATAGTTAAGGCTTTACATAGTGGTTAATCCTTATATATAACTTCTTATAACCAAGCATTAAATGCTTAAGATTATAGAAGAATATTTGGAGAAGGGTAACACAAAATCTTACGCATGAGATTTCTGACCCAGATTTCAAATTTTTGAACATTCTGACCTTTATGAACATTCTGACCTGAGGAACATTCTGAACTCAGGAACATTCTGATGAATGTTGTGATTGAGATAGATCTATCTGATTTGCATCAGATGATATCAAGGGGTTTAGTCTAAGGCCCTTAGTGATCTGTAATCAATCTTTATTGGGATTTTTCATGATTAACAATTTTTCTTTAAGAAAATTGAATCTATCCTCAACAAGGGGTTTTGTGAAAATGTCAGCTAGTTGATTTTCAGTGTCAACAAAGCTTAATGCAATATTCTTTTTCTGAACATGGTCTCTAATGAAATGATGCTTTATTTCAATATGCTTAGACCTAGAATGCTGAATAGGATTCTTAGAAAGATTAATTGCACTTGTATTATCACAATAAATAGGAACACTTGTGTACCTTAGAGAGTAGTCTTCCAGCTGATTTCTTACCCACAAAATTTGAGAGCAACAGCTAGCTCAGATACATACTCAGCTTCAGTTGTGGAGTGAGCAATGGTGTTTTGCTTTCTACAAGACCATCCAATCAATGCTTGTCCCAAGCATTGGCAGGATCCACTTGTGCTCTTTCTCTCAACTTTGTCTCCAGCATAATCAGCATCACAATATGCTACAAGATCAAAACTAGAACCTTCTCTATACCAAAGGCCAAGATCAGTAGTACCTACCAGATACCTAAAAATTCTTTTGACTGCAGTTAAGTGTGATTCTTTTGCACAAGTTTGAAACCTAACACATAAACCAACTGCAAACACTATGTCTGGTCTGTTAGCAGTCAAATACAATAATGAACCTATCATACCTGTAACGCCCTAGTTTTATTTTAATTATCGTTGGTTGATTTTAAAATCTTTTATATGATTTTTGAATGATTTATGTGATTTATGTGGTGTGTTGTATTTTAATTATATGGTTATTTTTATTATTTAATAGAAATAAGTAAGAAAATAGAAATTATTAGTATTTTGGGTGTTATTGAGAATTAAGAGAATTTAAGGGAGTTAAAGGAAATAGTGGGAGTTATGTTTTGGTGAGAATAGGAAAGAACGAGTCAGAGTTTTGTTTTCACGTATCAGTAAGAAAACAGTTTTGGGAGAAAAGAAGAGAAAACCTAGAGAAGAAGGAGCAAGAAGAGAGAAGAACGCGGCTTGATTTCAAGAAAACAATCTAAGGTAAGGGTGAGGCTAACTTTCAATTGATAATATGTATATAATTGCTGAAATTGAATTGAAAATGGTGTTCTTGAATTAGGGTTAGAAGTTGGGTTAGAATGTGAATTGAGTCGATAATCCGTAGAATTCATGTTTAGATGGTGTGCAGTCCATAGTGTAATCTTAGTATATGATCCCTGTCAATTTAGAGTCGATTATGGACCTCAGAAGGGCTTAAAATGGTGGAAATCGCATTTTTGAAAAAGCTGTTTTTTTGACCTGATACTGTCAAACCGTGCCGCGATTTTTGCAGCCGTGCCGCGATTTTGATGGCAGAATGCTAAGTGGTTCTGGACGTAAAAACGCGTCGCGATTTCTATAATCGTGACACGATTTTTGTGAACCAGATCCTTCATATTTCACTATTTTTCACCCCTTTCCTCTTTGAACTGGCTTTTGGTGTAAACATGAAAGTTTTAGATAATTGAGTTAGCTTTCTAATGGCTTTGGTTTGACTTGAAAATGATTTTTAGATCTTGAGTTATGATGGAAATAGTCCAAGTGGGTATTGAGAAACTTTAAGAAAAACTTAGCATAACTAATCCCAAGTTAGTCCAAAACCTATGGTTAGTTCCCAAACTTCAAACTTAAGTATGAGAGGTTGAATTGAGGTGTTTTATGAGTATTTAACTTATGTCTTGTTTAATCAAATTTGATTCCCTTGTGAAAAATGTAACCTTGTTTATGTATTAAATATTATAAATGGAAGTGAAGCTAGGCGAATGCTTGTATATATAAATAAATATAATTATATATGCTATGTTATTGATTTCCGTTGTCGTAGTTGTTGTGTCGTTGTTGTGTCATATTAGACAAAGTTGGGGAGTGTGTCATAAATAAATTAGGCAGAGTTGTTGTTGTCGTTGGGTTGTATGCTGATATACACCACGAGTCTTTCATGCTCATGCATCGTTGGGGGCTTATGCCCTAGAATGTTGTCCGGTTGGGGAGTGTGTCATAAGTATTTAGGCACAGATGTTGATGTCGTAGTAGATGTTGTTGTCGTTGTTGTTGGGTTGTATGCGGATATACACCATTGAGTTGTTGATGTTGTATGTTGATATACACAAGTGGAGTTCATTGCATAATGCATAAAAGCGGGAGGGCTTTTGCCCTAGAACGCCTTGTCGTTCAAAGCGGGAGGACTCATGTCCTAGAACACTTTGTTGTTCAAAGCGGTGAGGGCTTTTGCCCTGGAACGCCTTGTCGTTCAAAGCGGGAGGACTCATGTCCTGGAACACTTTGTTGTTCAAAGCGGTGAGGGCTCTGCCCTGTATTTTTGGTACCACATGCATGTGCATTGTTACATCGTAGTAGTTGTTGTGTTGGGTGAGTTGTCGATGTTGTTGATGTGTCGTTGGTGTTAAGTCGTTGTCGGTATGTTGTCATCATGAATGAAGTTGGTTTCAAATTAAATATAATTGAAGTAGTGTTGATAATCAAGGATGATGCTATATTTATATATATATTTCTTATTGATGTTGTTGTTGTGAATTTGTTGTTGTTTCAATGCATTTGATGAATTATATATATATATATATATATATATATATATATATATATATATTATCTTTGATTGTGAATCTCACCCCTTCTGCTTGAAAATGTTGCCCTTCGTATGGGTAACTTGCAGGTGATCCTGAGTAGTAGGTGGTGGCTCAATGTCTAGGGCTCCGATACGTATGGGATGGGATTTTTATATTATTTTCATTCCTATGTATCAAATTTTTGAGACATGATGATGTTGTTTTTGTTGAATTATTTTGATGAGGCTTTTATGCCAGAATTATTTAAGTATGGTTGAATAATTATTGTTGGTTGAGGCCTTCGTGCCAAGATTTTATTTGAGGATTAAATTATAAATGAAATGAATATTCCGCTGCAGTTGTATATATAATGAGTTGTTGGAAGTTTGATAGTTTTATTTTTCTATTAAAGAAATTTTTTATGTAAGCAGTGTAACGCTCCGTTTGTGGTATAACTTAGATTATTTTATTCAAATTACGTATTTTTGGGAACGGGGTGTTACAATACCTCTATATTCTTTTTCAGAAACAAATTTTCCACTTTCATCCTTATCTAAACTTGAAGATGGATGCATAGGGGTGGCCATGATTTTTGCCTCATTCATTTTATATTTCTTAAGAATATCTTTGACATATATTTCTTGATTTATGAAAATTCCATTTGGATGTTGTTTAATTTGTAAACCAAGGAAAAAACCAAGTTCACCCATCATACTCATCTCAAATTCATTTTGCATAAGGTTGAAAAATTCTTCACACATTTTTTCTTTAGTTGCACCAAAAATGATGTCATCAACATACACTTGAACTATAAGTAAGTCAGAGTTGTGTGTTTTTCTAAAGAGTGTGGTATCAATTTTTCCTCTTGAAAATCCATTTTCAATTAAAAATGTGCTAAGTCTATCATACCAAGCTCTAGGAGCTTGTTTAAGACCATAAAGTGCTTTAGTAAGTTTAAAAACATGGTTTGGTTTTTCTTTATTTATGAAACCAAGAGGTTGGCTAACATAAACTTCCTCATTTAGAAAACCATTTAAAAATGCACTTTTCACATCCATTTGAAAAAGTTTAATGCTTTTATGAGCAACATATGCAAGAAGAATTCTGATGGTTTCTAACCTTGCAACTGTTGCAAAGGTCTCATCATAGTCAATACCTTCTTGTTGGTTATAGCCTTGAGCAACTAACCTTGCTTTGTTTCTGACAACCTTACCTTCTTCATCAAGCTTATTTCTGAAGACCCATCTTGTACCAATGATGGTTTTGGCTTGATTATTTGGAACCAAGTTCCAAACTTTGTTTCTTTCAAACTGAGAAAGTTCCTCCTTCATGGTTTCAATCCATGAGTCATCAACAATAGCTTCATTGATTGACTTAGGTTCCATTTGAGAAATCATTGCCATGTTGTAATATTGAAAGGACATTCTGGTTCTTACACCATCAGTTGTGTTTCCAATGATTTAATCTACAGGATGGTCTCCTACCATTCTCCAACTTCTAGATGGACTTTGGAAGGTTTGATCCTAAACATTCTGATCATCTTCTTTCTCTACTGTGTTCACAGTATTTATACCGGGAACATTCTAAAGTGTTGACACCTTAGTGTCTTCACTTTCTATTGGTTGAGAATATTCATCATATTCATCAAACATGACATGCTTACTAATTTCAACTGTCTGGGTTTTTAGATTGTACACTTTATAACCTTTAGAAGTTGTAGAGTATCCTAAAAAGATAGCTTTATCTGATTTAGGATCAAACTTACCCAATTTTTCTTTATTGTTCAGAATGTAGCAGTAGCAGCCAAATATGTGAAAATAAGATATGCTAGGTTTAATGTTTTTCCAGAGTTCATATGGGGTTTTGTTAAGATCTTTTCTTATTGAAACTCTATTCAAAATGTAACAAGATGTATTAATGGCTTCTGCCCAAAAATACTCCTCAACATTTGATTCATTTAACATTGTTCTAGCCATTTCTTGCAAAGTTCTATTTTTTCTTTCAACAACTCCATTTTGTTGTGGAGTTCTTGCACAAGAGAAGTTATGTTTAATACCATTTTCATCAAAGAATGTTTTGAAGGATGCATTTTCAAATTCTCCTCCCTGATCACTCCTTACTGTGATGATATTGGAACCTTTTTCATTTTGAACTATTTTACAAAAGTTTTGAAAAGCTTCAAAAGATTCATCTTTGTGTTTTAAAAATAGAACCCATGTAAATCTGGAAAAGTCATCAACAATAACAAAGCCATATATTTTGCCATTCAGACTTGCAGTTTGAACTGGACCAAAGAGATCAATGTGAAGAAGCTCTAAAGATTTTTGAGTTGAAATAAACTCAATAGTTTTAGAACTGCTTTTTACTTGTTTACCTTTGACACAAGCTTCACAGATCTTGTCCTTTTCAAAGCTATTCTTAGGCAACCCTCTAACTAGATCAAGTTGAGAAAGTTTAGCAATAGTTTTCATGCTTATATGACCAGCCCTCTTGTGCCAGATCCATTTGTCTTTTTCAAGAGACATAAAACAGGATTCAGCAGGCATATCATTTAGTTCTAAAACATATAAATTCTTTTTCCTTGATCCAGAGAAGACTAATTTGTTAGAGGAGGTTTGTCTTACTTCACATATGTTAGGTTTAAAGACAACTTCAAATCCACTATCACACAATTGACTTATGCTAAGTAGGTTATGTTTTAAACCTTCTACATACTGAACATTTTCTATTTTAGCAGAGTTAGGTTTAACTATTGTGCCTTTTCCTCTTATCCTACCCTTATCATTGTTTCCAAATGTCACCAGTCCTCCATCCTTCTTTTCAAAGGTTAGAAAATAGTTCCTGTCACCTGTCATGTGCCTAGAACAACAACTATCCAGGTACCATGGTTTTGTTCTTGCACCCTGTAGCAGGACCTACATTTGACAAGATAAAAACTTTAGGTACCCATGTAATGTTGGGTCCTTGAGGGTTAGTTCTTCTAAGAGATCTTTCCTTATTATAACATTATGTTTTGTGAAATCAGATTTGTTACAGCAGGAACATATCTTCTTAGCCTTCTCAGCCTTTTGTGAACTTTCTGATCTATTAAGATGAGAACGTTCTCAGCTAAGATTAAACTTACTTTGTCTGATAAGTTTTTTCTTAACATAACATACTGATTCATTATGTCCTAATCTATCACAAAAAGAGCATTTCATTTTCATAATTGGTTTCTTAGGTACAAAGCTTTCAATGATTTTGCTTGGATCTTTAAATCCTAAACCATATTTTTTAGCACTTTCATTTTGAGATTCTTAGATGTTTTGAAATGTTTTTGTAGATTTTATAAAACCTGTAAGATCATTCTTTAATGTTTCAACTTCCTTTTTCAAAATTTTATTCTCCTTTTGTAATTCAGAAGGTAAAGAAAGAATGCCTTTTTGTTTTCTGTTTAATTCTTTTTGTTTTTCTGACATTTCAAAGTGAGAATCTTGCAAAACTTGTATGGTCTTTCTAGACTCATCATATCTGTTTTGAAGTATTTCTTTTTCTGCTTTTATCTCAGAAAGTTCCTTGATTAAAGAATGACATCTATTAGTTAAAAAATTTGAGTCATATAGGAGACTATCTATCTTACTTTCAAGATCTTTATATAGAGAATCAGTTTTATAGATGATTACCTCTTCCTCATCATCTGACTGAGCCATTAGTCCCATGTCTGCATCTCCATCTTCTTGGGGGTCTGATTCTTCTATGTCATCCCAAGTGATCATTGCTCTTTTCTTTGGAGGAGGTTTTCTTTGAACCTTTTTGATGTCAAGACATTCATTTTTGTAGTGTCCAGTCTTGTTGCATCCAAAGCAAGTGACTTGGCTTTTGTCAGCTTCAGTTCTGGTGCTGTTGTTGGTGTTTGGAAACTTCTTTCTGATCTGATTTCTTCTTAACATCATTCTTTGAATTTTTTTAGAAATCAATGCAAGTTCATCTTCAGCTTCTTCTTCATGAATTTCTTCTAGTTCTTGTGGTTCTTGAACATCATCATCAGTTACTGATGAGGTTTGTTGAGATGCTTTCAAAGCAAGTGTTTTTACCTTCTTTACTGGTTTGTCTCCTTGAAGTACAACTTCATGAGCTCTTAGTGAACCAATAAGGTCTTCCAGGTTCATACATTTTAAATCTTTGGCCTGAGTGATTGCAGTGACCATAGGTCTCCACATACTTGGAAGACATCTTAATATTTTTCTGATTCTCTCATGAGTAGAATATGCCTTACCAAGAGATCTTATTTCATTTACTATTGTAGTAAATCTAGCATACATTTCATCAATGGTTTCATTTTCACTCATTTCAAAGACTTCAAACTTTCTGACTCCAATGTCAATTCTAGTTTCTTTGACATGAGATGTACCTTCATGATGTATTCTCAAGGTATCCCATACCTCTTTAGCATTTTTACATTCATCAACTCTTTCACTTTTTTCCATGGTTAGTGCACATGATAGAAAGAGTCTAGCTTTAGAGTTTAACAATACCTGAGCTTTCTCATCTGTTGACCATGCACTTTTATTTTTGACAGCTCCTTCTTTGTTTGTTGGAACAAAATCTCCATCTGTGATGACTGCCCACATATCATTGTCTTGAGATCTGAGAAAGAGTTCCATCTTTCCTTTCCAGAAGTAGTAGTTTGATCCATCAAAGAGTGGTGGTCTGTTTGATGATCCTCCTTCAGCTATGTACTTGACTTTAGACATACTTCCTGAATCTTTTCTCTAACACTTGTTTAAGTGTTCAAGCCCTTAGAGCCGGGCTCTGATACCAATTGAAGTAGATAAAATAGTCACAAGGAATGGGGGTTTGAATTGTGACCCTTTAAAAATTATCCTGAAACTTAAAAGTGATTCTCAAGTTGTTTACTTGGAATGGTTAACTTACTTTCTGAACTCAGAATGTTCTGAAGTTCATACACAAAAACTGATTAACAAAGTAAATGTGTTGGTGTGTGTTATGTATACTGAAAATAAAGAGTATAGGGAAGAGAGAAAGAACACACAGAGATTTATAGAGGTTCACCCAATGTGGGCTAGTCCTCTCCTCACAATCTTGTGAGAGTTTCCACTATGATGCTCGAGATAACCTCTCAAATCCTGCACCTTACAATCTTTGTTCACCTGAACAATTACAATTCTGTATTCTCTAAGCCTCAGCAGGCTTGTACCTTCTTGCTAAGTTACCTACTTAGACTTTTACACCTTTGCTCAAATCTAACACTTTAGTACCCCTAAAGCTAGATGAGACTTTGTTACAATTTGTAAGAAATGTGAATGTTTGAGAATCAAACAGAAGAGGGAGAAGAAGAGGAGGTTATCTACGAAAGAGATAACAAAGAGTTATTGATTTACACTACAAGAAGGGATAGAAGGCCTTTAGTGATGATCAATTTCAAATGCAAGAGCTTCAAACAAAACCAAGTTGTTTTCTTGTATGCTTTGCAATGATGCAAGTTTTGCTAAGGCCTTGATCTCTATTTATAGAGCCATTGGACTCATATAGCCGTTGTAGGGTGTCCAATGGTGTTATGCCATGTGTCCTTGGGTCCCACAAGCTTTAACTTGAAAATCTGGGTGAACATTATGATCTCTGATGAACATCAGAATGTTGTTGTGTTCATGATGATCTTCATCTAGGTTCATCATGATCTTCATCTAGGTTCATCATATATGAATGAACACATGAAGTTTTGCGTTTGTCATATGCTTTTCACATGAATTTATGGGCAATAGCCAAAGTATGGACTTTTCATCATACTTCAGAAAGTTCATTTCCCAGATCTGCCTTGGGACTTGGTGCAGGATTGAGTTAGTGGATTCTGCATCTTCATGCCCATGCTTTGAGAGATTGTGTTGTCCTTGTACAGTACCAACTCCCATGCGTGTCTGTTTCTGATTGATCAGGACAGATTTGCTTTGCTTTTGCTTTTTGCTTTTCACCTACTGTATTGTTCATAAAGTGAGCATGTGCAGAGCCTAAACATTCTGATCTTCAGAATGTTCCTTTGTTTCACTTAGGATGATTTGTAAGACTACCATTTGATGTAATCAACTCCTAATAGTGAAACAATAATGAAGAGTAGTGAATATAACTTCTAGGATGATATTCTTCTTTGGAATATTCCTAGTACTTCAATGTTCATAGTCTTAAATGAACATTAAGTATCCTTTTTGACATAATCCTTGTATATGCCTTTATTGCTTGATTGATCCATGCAGAAGTACTTTCCTTGACATATATTTATGTCACATGTGTCTTGCATGACCTTGATTAATGTTCTTGAGATTCTGGGCTTCTATGGAAGCAACCTTCTGATCTCTTCTACGAACATTCTGATCTCTGAGCAACATTCTGATCCAACTTTTTGATCTCAGTGTTAGATCATGAATTCAAATGTACTTTGATTCTTTGAATCTTGGTATGATTTAAACATTGTTCCTGTCTTAGTAAAACACTCAAGAGCACAAGTTAAATACCAAAGAATTTATCAAAGTCCATTAATTCTTTAATCATAATGGTTTATTATCTTTAAAATTAATTAGGGATTTTGCCTCAACATCAAATGCGTTAAAATGAGGAATAAGCCTCAAAGTATAGTATATGGATTAACCTAGGTTGTGATATATAACATGAACCTTTTAACTCATTCATTCTTAAAATAAAATAAAAAAGTGAATTCCTACGTTGACCTATTTTCATGTATCATCTATATTTTTATATTTAATCTCACTATTATTGTTATATTCTAGTTATTATAGAATGAACTGGTTTATATGATATACAATATAAACCTTGTAATGAAAATTATTGAAACACTAATGCAAATGTGAATGACTTTGAAGAAAAAGTCTCAAATGTATCATCAATATTTTTATATAGAATCTCACTATTATTGTTACATTTTAGTTATAATAAAATGAACTGGTTTATATGAGATATAATATAAACCTAATTTTAATGAAAATTATTGAAACACAAATGCAAATGTGAATGGCTTTTAAGGAAAAGTCTAAATGCATAATATATAGATAATAATACATTTTAAGAATTTACTTTTCTTAGAATTTTAATAATTTATTAGACATGTTTCCTTTTTTTCCTCGTCATTAAATACAAAGTATCTTCTTATTAAAATTAGTTTTGACTCAATTGATCCTTTAAATTCCGTCTTGAAATCTATGATTTGCATCAATCAAAACTCATTGATATTCCCTTATACTCTCCCTTAGAACTCTTTTCTCTTTTGCAATCACACTTCTTCTATCCTCTCCCAGTTTCACTCTGCAACACTATTAAAGAAAATTAGCTAAAATAAAATAATTTTAATTAGTTTAGTTGTTCTTAAATAAATAAAATATCGATAATTTTGTTGATCAATAAAATATTTATTTTATTGGATTTAACTTGAAAATTTATATTGATTTGAAATTATACAATGAGATGACTTATTTGGGAAGCCTTAAATATTCATTACAAAGAATACTCTCAATCAAATTAATATTCATTCAAAATTTTACCATTAGATAACTTATTTATAAAATTTCTATCACCTTAATATCATAAGTATACTATTTTTTTGACAAAATGATAAGTAGACTATTTAAAAAGTTAACAAAATTAAAAGTTAATAAAAAATTTATGTTTTTGACAAAATGCATTTATGTTTAAAAATTAATTAAATAAAAAATTTATTTTATTTATACTTGTTAAAAAAATGTAAAATTTAATTTAGCGATGCAATTATTTATAATTTTTTTGATTAATTCATAAAAAAAAATCAATACAAAACAATTATAATTATTTTTATAAAAAATCAAAAATATATTCATAGTTATTATCATTAAAATTTGTCAATGAGGTGAATTCCTCATTAAAATTAATTTTTATTTGAAATTTTATAATGAGATGACTTATTTGTGAAGTCTTTATTAATCATTAAGGATAATATTCTCATTGATATATTTGAAAATCAATGCGGAATAACTTTTTTAATGAAAATATTCTCATTAAAATTAATAAATTAGAATAAATGAGAATTAAAGAATTGTGTTTTATTTGGTCAAAAGAAAAAATTCATTTAATAATAGAAATATTTTGATTTTCTTTTGTTGGTATAAAAAAGTATTTTAATTTTATTACTGAAGGTGAATAAGGATGTATAAACACACACATATAAATGAGAAAAACTTTAGCTAGGGAGATAAATTATTAAAACAATTAAGAAAAAAAAAAAGGAATGTTAATGGCATGAAAAAAAACTAATTACGCTAAAAAAATGTAAATTTATACACATGTATTTATATATTCGATTTATTTATGTACATATAATATACAATTAACTAATAATTAGGTATAATGAAAATAAAATGCGCATTCATGATACACAACACTAAAATTTTCAATAGAATAAATAGAGTTTTCATTGAACTTTCTAATTCTTATACACTAACTCCAATGGTCTCATTATCTCATTGTCTTTTGTAATGCTTCATAATATGAATCTTCTTTCTCATAAACGGCTTCCAATCACCATTTTTAATCACTCTTTTTCCCTATTCGAAACAAAAAACAATAAAATATATAAAAATAAAAGTTTGATGTAATCTAATAAAAGAAAATAAAATGAAGACAAAATATGTGTTAATGAGAATGATAAATTAAATTTTTTCAATCATATACAATACAAAGTCTAACAACATGTACAATTAAAATTTAATTATTTTTGGAATAAGAGTCATGTAAAATAATATGAAAATAAGAAAACAAAGAACAATTCAACAAAAAAAAAGGATTCCCTTCTAAAAAAAAAAGGGGGTTTGGGGAAGACTTTCAAAATTGTATTGTATTTTGAAGGTGATGTGAAAAATGTGAGTATCATAAGCAATACTTATTGAAAAATCATATGTAGTAATAATAATCACTCCCTTGATTAATGAATAAAATAAATGTGAGAAAATATTCATTACTTTTCAAAAAGTCACACATATAAAATTAGAAATAAAATCATATTAAATTAAGTTGTATAAAAAGCTAATGATTAAGTCACAATCGAAAGTGATCCATGAAGTTCCAATAAGTCCCCCAACTCACTAACATTTGATCCACGACAAAACGAGGCAACAATTGAATTGAAGTAAAATTGAGATTCCTTTTATCCGTGGGCAGTCTACATGTGATTTCATGGAGAAGAGAAGCATATTATGTGATTAATATACCTCTTTGGAGCTTCGCCGTTAAGCATTGAGAAGAAACCATTATTACGTGATTGGTTCTTTGCAATTATCTTTTTGTTAAGAAATCAATTGCAACTCAAAAGGTATTCAAAAGGAAACATGTTTGTCTGCCCACCAACTGTTTGTGAAATTGCTTGAGTCTATTCTCGGGTGACCTTCTCCACTCACATTCCTTGCTCATTCAAGTTCATTGTGAGTGCTAGTTTTCAACGTAACATCATTTCATTTGGTGGGCTGTTACCATCTGTGACTTCGCACTTTGGCCATGGCCCATGCTTATGCGTGCCATTGGCCGAGTGTGTTGGAAGTTGCACCATCTTGAGCAACGGTGCATTTTGCAGCTATGGTACCACCTATTTCAGTACCAACAACGACAACAGTACCCTCTGGTTCAGCACAAACATTGTCCTTTGCAGCAGCTCTTGCAGGGACAAAGGAAATTGACGACAGACCTTTCCCTTCTCCGTGCATTAAAGGAGATGCGTTAAACATCAAAATCTGTCAGGAGGAATACCGGAAGGGATTAGAAGATTGTAGGAATGTGTTAAGGGCGCGTTTGACTCTTAACAAAGGGGATAAACCTTTTTCTGCGCGTGATCTCAGTGCTAAAATTGCAAAGGTTTGGAAGACAACAGCAAACTGGAAAATGGTGCCTCTTGGTAAGGGATTTTATGATTTTCATTTCGAATCGGAGGACGATTTAAAGAAAATTTGGGCAGCAGGCACGGTAAATCTCAAGCCTGGTTTGTTGAGATTCTCTCAATGGACCAAAGACTTTAAGCTTTTGGTGCAAAAACAAACTCATGTTTCGCTTTGGATTCGTTTGGTGGAGTTACCGCAAGAGTATTGGCGGGAGAGAACTGTAACACCCCGTTTCCCAAAACAACGTAATAAAGAATATATAATCAGAGTAATCACCAAACGGGCATGTCACACTGCTTTTCAAAATTTATTAAATAGAAAATAAAACTATTTAACTTCAACAACTTCAATCTCATAAATAATTGCAGCGGAAAAATTCTTTTCAACATAATAAATCTTCTTCAACAAAATCTTGGCACAAAGGCCTCAACAATAAAATGATATCCAACATAATTAAGGTTCAACAACATTATTTAAAAATTCGATACATAAAGGAATGAAAGAACAAGACAACGTTTCCCATCCCGTTACGTATCAGAGCCCTAGACACTTGAGCCGACATCCAACTAGTCTTCATTACCTGCACTTGCCCACAAGGCGGCAATTCCAACAGAAGGGGTGAGATTCTCAAACAATAAATAATAGAAGTATAACTTATCAATGAATCTAACACCCTAAATATCAACAAAGTAATTCAATATACATTATTTACAATAAACCAACAACATCAACATCACCTTCAACTCGACTAACAACAACGACAACGACTCACCAACAACGACTCCGACAATGCACCGACGACAACAACAAATGCAATATGCATGTGGTACCATTTTACGCGCGTTGAATGACAAGCATTCCAGTGCATGAGCCCTCAACAATTGGATGGTTAAAGCATCCCAGGGCATAAGCCCTCAACGGGTGAATGACTAGCATTCTAGGGCATAAGCCATCAACAGTTGAATGATAAACATTCCAGGGCAATAAGCCCCCAACAAATGCATATGAGTATGAAATGAACTCCATGGTGTATATCAGCATACAACCAACAACAACAGCTACTATGACAACAACAACAACTGTGCCTAAATCATTTAAGACACACTCCCCAACTTGGACGACAACAACAACAACTCAACAAATGCATATACGAGGTATGACTTACATTTTCAACAACTCAATCAATGACACTCCAACCTTTGAAACTAATTTCAATAGCATATAATAGACATATACAAATACACCAATAACCATATTATTATTGCCAACCAAATTAAACCAACCAAGTAATCAAACATAGAAACTCACTTCAGATACAGGGCTACTCGCCTCGGCGAGTACATCTGCTCGCCATGGCGAGCTCAAAGAATGGGCCACTCACCTTAGGCGAGCTAGGGGCGAGATGGAAGCGAGCAGAACTGGGAGCTCTCGGCCTTTTTGACATTTTTCTCACCAAAACTTCATTTTTAAGCTACCTAATCATCTTTTTAATCTGAAAACTGTCCCAGTCATCTCTAAAAATATTAAGGTACACAAAACTATCCATCCCACACCTTATAACAACATTTCAAAAATCACATTTTTCTAAGGCCCTACTCGCCGTGGCGAGTGGTTTTGCTCGCGAGGCGAGCTATGAACATTGCTCACTCGCCTTGGCGAGTCATGCTGCTCGCCGCGGCGAGCGATGAATGTCAGCACGGGCAGTACGCAATTCTCTCCCAAAAATCCCATTTTTCTCAATTTCCAACCCCAAAACAATCCATAGAAATGTAATAAAGTTCTGCCTATAACCTGATTGCATTTTAACATCAATACAGTACAATCTACACCTTTATTCCCCCATAATCATACTCTAAACCTAATTCCCAATTCTCATAAATTTCCACAATTTCATGTTAAATTCAAAATCAAAGATATACAATCTATTACTATTGAAAGATAATCTCACCCTTACCTTAGATTATGATTCCTGAATTAAGCTGCGTTCTTCTCTCTTCTTCTAGCCTCTTCTCTTGGTTCTAGGTTTTCTCCTCTTCTCTCAAAAACTCACTTTCTCTTTTTTTTTTTCAATTGTACGTAAAACTCTTTCTGACTCTCCTTTTCTTTTTATTGTAAACTATAACCCCCCTCTTATTTCCTTAACTCCCACTTATTCCTCATTATTATACTTAATTCCCTTTAAACCAATTAATACTATTTTCTACCTTTTTATTAAATAAATAAAATAATCAAACAACATTTATTTAAATAAAACACAACACCATAAATCATTTAATAAATTATCATCACACCAAATATCACACAATTCCTACCAAGTCACATGTTTCACATAAAATCATATCTAAATCATATATGTCAAATATAGTCGTATAAAATCATATAAAAATACTCAAACATCAACTAAAAATAATTAAGTAAAAATGGGGCGTTACAACTCTCCCCAACTTATAGAATTTTCGTCCTCGAAAATGTACCTCTGATCGGACGATCCTCACTCACGTCTGAGTACCAGCCAAAGCAAACACTTTTCCACTTCCCTGAGCCCTTTTAGGATTCGTACATTGAGAGCTAAGATGACCTTCCTCATTACAATTGAAGCAAACAATGTCACCACGCTTGCACTCAACTATAGTATGGCCTTTCTTTCCGCATCGGAAACACTTTTTCTCATCACAGTTGCAAACATTACTCTTGTGGCCCTTCTCACCACACTTGTAGCAAACAACTTCAGCAGGAGCATCACTCTCTCTGGGCCTCCTCTCATTATTCACTTCTTTCTTACTCTTATCGGTCGGAGCACTATAAGGCTTTCCACGATCCTGTTGCTTACCTTTCCTCTCCCTCATAATCTTATAATGAGCTTTGGTATCCTCCTCGTAAATCCTGCAACTACTCACCAATTCAGAAAAGCTACGGATCTTTTGATAACCAATGGCCCGCTTAATGTCAGCACGCAGACCATTCTCAAACTTGATGCACTTGGAGAACCCAGCAGTCTCAGCAGTATAGTGCGGATAAAACTTTGCCAATTCAACAAACTTAGCAGCATATTCAGCTACTGACATATCACCTTGCTTCAGTTCTAGGAATTCAATTTCCTTCTTCCCACGAACATCTTCCGGGAAGTACCTATTCAAGAAGTCCCTCCTAAAAACAGCCCAAGTTACCGCAGTACCTCCAATTTCCAAAACGGGTTGCACACTTACCCACCAGTCGTCAGCTTCCTCGGCCAACATGTGCGTGCCAAAGCGCACCATTTGAACATCGTTACACTGCATAACTCGGAAGATCCTCTCAACTTCCTTGAGCCATGTCTGGGCTCCATCGGGGTCGTACCTTCCCTTGAAGGTTGGTGGATGATTCCTCAAAAATGTCTCCAACATCCTCACTCCCTCATTAGCACCACCAGCATTATTCTGTTGACCCATAACTTGAGCCATCGCTTGTAGAGCAGCAGCAAGAGCAACATCATTTCTTCCAGCCATTTCGAAGTTCTAAACAACAACAACAAATTAGAACAACAAAGACAGTTTAAAGCTGTCACACAACACTACTAGGCTCGACACGACTCTACTAATTGACCGGACGGACCGACCTGCTCTGATACCAATTGTAACACCCCGTTTCCCAAAACAACGTAATAAGGCATATATAATCAGAGTAATCAACAAACAGGCATGTCACACTGCTTTTCAAAATTTATTAAATAGAAAATAAAACTATTTAACTTCAACAACTTCAATCTCATAAATAATTGCAGCGGAAAAATTCTTTTCAACATAATAAATCTTCTTCAACAAAATCTTGGCACAAAGGCCTCAACAATAAAATGATATCCAACATAATTAAGGTTCAACAACATTATTTAAAAATTCGATACATAAAGGAATGAAAGAACATGACAACGTTTCCCATCCCGTTACGTATCAGAGCCCTAGACACTTGAGCCGACATCCAACTAGTCTTCATTACGTGCATTTTCCCACAAGGCGGCAATTCCAACAGAAGGGGTGAGATTCTCAAACAATAAATAATAGAAGTATAACTTATCAATGAATCTAACACCCTAAATATCAACAAAGTAATTCAATATACATTATTTACAATAAACCAACAACATCAACATCACCTTCAACTCGACTAACAACAACGACAACGACAACGACTCACCAACAACGACTCCGACAATGCACCGACGACAACAACAAATGCAATATGCATGTGGTACCATTTTACGCGCGTTGAATGACAAGCATTCCAGGGCATGAACCCTCAACAATTGGATGGTTAAAGCATCCCAGGGCATAAGCCCTCAACGGGTGAATGACTAGCATTCCAGGGCATAAGCCCTCAATAGTTGAATGATAAACATTCCAGGGCAATAAGCCCCCAACAAATGCATATGAGTATGAAATGAACTCCATGGTGTATATTAGCATACAACCAACAACAACAGCTACTATGACAACAACAACAACTGTGCCTAAATCATTTAAGACACACTCCCCAACTTGGACGACAACAACAACAACTCAACAAATGCATATACGAGGTATGACTTACATTTTCAACAACTCAATCAATGACACTCCAACCTTTGAAACTAATTTCAATAGCATATAATAGACATATACAAATACACCAATAACCATATTATTATTGCCAACCAAATTAAACCAACCATGTAATCAAACATAGAAACTCACTTCAGATACAGGGCTACTCGCCTCGGCGAGTACATCTGCTCGCCATGGCGAGCTCAAAGAATGGGCCACTCGCCTTAGGCGAGCTAGGGGCGAGATGGAAGCGAGCAGAACTGGGAGCTCTCGGCCTTTTTGACATTTTTCTCACCAAAACTTCATTTTTAAGCTACCTAATCATCTTTTTAATCTGAAAACTGTCCCAGTCATCTCTAAAAATATTAAGGTACACAAAACTATCCATCCCACACCTTATAACAACATTTCAAAAATCACATTTTTCTAAGGCCCTACTCGCCGTGGCGAGTGGTTTTGCTCGCGAGGCGAGCTATGAACATTGCTCACTCGCCTTGGCGAGTCATGCTGCTCGCCGCGGCGAGCGATGAATGTCAGCACGGGCAGTACGCAATTCTCTCCCAAAAATCCCATTTTTCTCAATTTCCAACCCCAAAACAATCCATAGAAATGTAATAAAGTTCTGCCTATAACCTGATTGCATTCTAACATCAATACAGTACAATCTACACCTTTATTCCCCGATAATCATACTCTAAACCTAATTCCCAATTCTCATAAATTTCCACAATTTCATGTTAAATTCAAAATCAAAGATATACAATCTATTACTATTGAAAGATAATCTCACCCTTACCTTAGATTATGATTCCTGAATTAAGTTGCGTTCTTCTCTCTTCTTCTAGCCTCTTCTCTTGGTTCTAGGTTTTCTCCTCTTCTTCTCTCAAAAACTCACTTTCTCTTTTTTTTTTTTCAATTGTACGTAAAACTCTTTCTGACTCTCCTTTTCTTTTTATTGTAAACTATAACTCCCCTCTTATTTCCTTAACTCCCACTTATTCCTCATAATTATACTTAATTCCCTTTAAACCAATTAATACTATTTTCTACCTTTTTATTAAATAAATAAAATAATCAAACAACATTTATTTAAATAAAACACAACACCATAAATCATATAATAAATTATCATCACACCAAATATCACACAATTCCTACCAAGTCACATATTTCACATAAAATCATATCTAAATCATATATGTCAAATATAGTCATATAAAATCATATAAAAATACTCAAACATCAACTAAAAATAATTAAATAAAAATGGGGCGTTACAAGAACCTTGAAGGAAATTGCAAGCGCAGTTGGGACACCTATAGATATCGATGGGCCAACTAGAAATCGTACCTTTGGTCATTATGCTCGCATTTTAGTGGACATTGATTTATCGAAGAAAGCATATGATGAGGTTCTAGTTGAACGTGATGGGTTTGCGTTCATGGTGGAGATACAATATGAACGGAGGCCTTTGTTTTGCCATCATTGCTATTCCATTGGACATAACATCACTACTTGTAGATGGTTAAATCCGCAAGCCGCCAAAGAGATGGTGAATCGTGGGAAACAACTAGTAAAAGAAATTGTTGTTGCGCCCCCTAAAGCACCACAACACAAGGATGGGGGTGCATCTATCTCGGTCAATGGAGGTAATGGCTCATGGATTCTGATTTCTGTCAACTCCACAGTTACTACCACTTCTAGGACGATAGTCCCAGCTCCTCAAACAACACAGGCTACATCAATTCCGGTCAACACACTCACTCAATCAATTCTGGTTTCTTTACCTGCAGTGCCGGTTTCAGACATATCATCAAACTCGTTCAGTTTGCTGCTTCATAATGTTTTTGACCGTATTGATTGTATTTCGACTGATGAATTAGCTATGACTATACCTGTGTTGGAGAAGGTTGTTTCCCCTATAGCGCACAATGACGTGCAACCCGTAGAAGTGGGGAGGTCTCATGAGACATCGCCGGGGGTGTTGGAGAACCTCTTGGTGACTGATGTTACTAACTCGCTTCTGGATAGTTTGAAACACAATCATGTGAGACCGAGGGAGCTGGTGGAGAGTCCCAAAGGTTCTATTGGGCGTGTTACACACTCATCCCCTCTTGGGCTTGAGGACATGCGACCTGTCGTAGTGGAACAGACAACTCAGACATCGCGGGAGGAGTTGGAGATCCCCACGGTCGATGATGTTTCTGAACCGCTTCAGGCTGGTGTGGAACATGATCATGTGATCCCATGAGAGCTGGTGGAGAGTCCCAAGGGTGCTCGTGAGAGTGTTGCAAGTCCATCCCCTATTGAGCATGAGGACATGCATGAGGTGTCTGTTGACTTCCAAGACCATCACAATATTTCTCTCATTGATACTACACTTGAAAATTCTGATGGGTCTCTGGATGGTATAGATGATGTTCTTCCTGGTTCACAAGCATTGGAAATGCCTTTGGTTACCGAAGCATCAAAGGAACAGAATGTAGTTACTTTGCAAAGACAAGAGGTTCATCCTTGCAAGAATATCCAGCATGGTTTAGATTTGTGGGAAAGAGTCCATGAATATGATGCAAGGTCAGCAGCTGATGGTTTCATGCCTGTTCTTACACGAAATCAGAAACAAAAACTTAAGGTACAACATGTCTTATCAAAGCAGACATCAAAATCCCGTGCACGGGGTGACACTCAACCACCGGCTCAATGAATCTTCTCCATTGGAATATTAGAGGATATTGTTGCGCAGACAAGTTGGCTGCTTTGGGTCATTCCATAGTTGGTTGGCTTGACACTCTTCCAGATGAGGTGGAGATTAATTTTTGTTTTTAGGGACATGTCATACCCTCATTTTGGACCTAAAAATACTCGTTCAGATCTCTTTTATATTTTCTGATACTTTTAAATTCACCATGTTTCTACTGTGCTTCAACCGCACGCTTTACTGTTTCTATTGCCAATTCTCTTGCATCTAAAGTGTTTTTTGCATTACTAGCCATTTAAAAAGATTTCTAAAATCATTGCATATTTTCCTGCATCTTATTCCATCATTTTTTGCATAAAATCACATAGAAGGGTATTTTGGTCATTTCCTGCAGTGGATCCCATTTTAGTCCCTACAATTTGTCCCTGAGTCTTTTAAACTTGTCTGCATGAATCATTAATCAAATTTTGTCCAAAAATCATCTTAGTGTTGCATCTGAGTCAGTCAGAGTCAGTCTGAGTCGTTTTAGTCCTGAGGGGCATTTTGGTCTTTTCACATCAAACGATTTTTGATAGAGAGGTATTTTAAAATACCTCATTTTTGGTAATTTGTTCGTTTTAGTCCATTCTTTATCGTTTTAAGCGTTTCACTTTACGTTTTTTCAAATTACATTTTTCTTTACCAATTTTATTTTGTTTTTTGCAAATAAGTCCAAATTTTGTTTCTAATTGCAAATGTGTCCAATTTTAACTTCAGAACAGGCCAATTTTTAATTTCAGAACAGTCCAGAGTCCTTTTTCTAAAAATTGCAGATTGGTCCCCAATTTCTTTAAAATTGCAGTTTAGTCCAAGAATGCCACGCAAGCAATTCAGTCCAAGTGTCAGAATCTCATTGGTCCAGAGGCCACATGGCAGCCTATATAAGGCCACGCCACTGTGCAAGTCAGAAGAGGGCCATAGAATCTGAGCCACATCACCAACAGAATTCACTTTCTCTCTCTTTGCAGTTACAGATCAAAATCCACAAAAATCTCAAGAACTCTCATGAACCCTAGCTCAATTTCAGCACCAATTCAGAACAATTTCGCAAAAAAACTTTGAATTCACCATTGAATTCGACTCACAGAGCCAAACAGAAGCAAGACACACATAGATTCAACGCAATTTCAAGCAGTTCTCAGAGATTCATAGCGAATCTTCATCATCGAACTGGAGCACCTGCAATCCGAACACGAGCACGCCACCGGAGGCAGCGCGCTGCAAGTGTGATCGCAGGATTCAAATCAGAGAAGAAGAAGAAGAAGAGGTGAAGAAGATCACAGGGTTCGAACCGGAAGAACAAAGAAAGAAGCGAAACCGGTTTGCCTACGAAGTGCGAAGCCAAGAATCAACGAAACAGAGCCAAATCCAGAGGATCTGCGAAGAAACGGTCCAAATCTCCGATCAAAACTCAAGTAACGCCTAAAATCTATCTCATCTCACTGAGAATCATTATAAAATTCAGAACGATGTGAATCCACAGTAGATTCGAACTGTTCGGTTCAAAACCCTAACCCTAACACAAAAATGATTTGAAAAACCAAGGAGACACTCCAAGATTCACAACGAGTGTGAATCGAAGTGAATTCTTGAGATTTTACAAAGATTTCATCTCAAAATACGAAGAAGCCAAACAGTTCGAACTTACGATCAAAAGTTCAAGATTCACGTTGATTCAACGGTTGAAAATGATTTTCATTGACTGATTCATGCTTAGAATGGTAAAACGAGTTGATTAAGCCGTGAATGAACAATTTCTGGGTTGATTTGAGAATCTAGGGTTAGGGTTTTCGAAGAGGGAGAAGAGAGCGGCCGGAGAAGAGAGAGGAAGAAGAAAGAAAATGAGTGAAACCGGATCCTGGGGATTTTATATAGACGCGTGGATCGGGTCGGTTCAGACCCGATCCAGTTCTCCTGCGTTATAGGCCGTTAGATCATAGTTTGGGGCATCCGGATCAATCTAACGCCTCTGAGGCGTCAAGACTGATCCGGATCCGTCAGTGGTGTAACGCCCATTTTGATTATTTAATTATTCGATTTATTTGAGATATTGCTATATATTTTTATATATATATTATGTGATGTTAAGTGAAGATTTAAGATGTTTTTTATGTGACGTGGTGACTTATTTTATTGTTAAATAAAATAAGATTTAAAAATAAAATAAAATATTTAGTTGTGGGTTAGTTTTGGATTTTAGAGAGTTATGTGGGAGAAAGAGTAAATAAGATAAGATTTGTTGGGAGTATATAAAGGGAAATTAGGTCAAGAGAGTCAGTACGCGTACAGAGTTTTGGAAAAAGGTGCAAACGGACGTGAAGTGAGAAGAGAGCATAAGGGCTGCGATTTTCTGCTTTGATCAGGTAAGGGTGAGCCTAGCTTATGATTATATTATTCTGTAATTCATCTAATCAAGATTAAGCAATCATAGGGCTGTTTTGAGAGAATTGAATTTAGGTTAAAAGTGAAGAAAAACCATGAATTAAGCTATGAAACTGTAGAACAGAAGTGTAGGATGAGTGCAGAACGTAGATTAACCATAATGATGATGTTTCTGAGAGTTTAGATGATTTAGATGTTGAATTTGGGACTTTTTGGGTGAATTTTCGCAGAACCCGTAGCAGACTGTTCGTCGCTCGCCTGAGGCGAGATATGCAACTCGCCGTGGCGAGTAGACCTAGTTTACTCGCGAGGCGAGCAACCCAGCTCGCCATAGCGAGCAGTACCCTAGAGCTCGCGAGGCGAGCACTCCAACTCGCCATAGCGAGCAGGACCTTAGTACTCGCGAGGCGAGCTATCCCACTCGCCATAGCGAGTTAAGTCAGAACCCAGAACTGTGTACTGTTTGCGAACTGTTTCGCATAGAACCTCGAGAGATGACCCTTGGGTAGCTTCTGGGACCTTTAATGATGTTTATTATAATCTGTAATGATGATATACGATGATTGAGATGGTTTGTGATGATTTTATGATGCTTATATGTGATATATGAATTGAATAAGTGATGAATGCTTGAATTACATGCGATGTTTGCCATATTAATGCTATACTTATGAAGTACTTGCTGCCATGTTGCTGTCTATGTGTGTATAGTTGCTGCATGTGTCAGTCCTTTGATGAATAAGATGTTTTGCGACGTTTAAGATGTTAACTTGTTTAAGTTAAAAGTGTTGAGTCTCATGCATACTCATTCTATGATGGGGGCTCATGCCCTGGAGTTTTTACTCACCAGCGACGAGGGCTTATGCCTTGGAGCTTTGCTCACCAGCGACGAAGGCTTATGCCTTGGAGTATATTTATGCTCATAGCGACGAGGGCTCATGCCCTGGATTGGTACCACATGCATATAAGACGTAGGGTTGCATAGTCAAGTGATGTTGTCGGGTCGTGTCGTCTAAGATGCTTACTAAGATGTTTATGATGTTGATTATGATGCTGCTAAATGATGTATGGTTTATGCTGATGTGCTAAATGCCAGATGTTTTATATGTGATATGAAGAATTATGTTTGGTTGTTGAATTGTGATTATTTAATTACATGTTTAATATAATTATTTGTGAATCTCACCCCTTCTGCTGGAATTGCCGCCTCGTGGGCAAGTGCAGGTAACCAAGATTAGGTGCAGACGTGTGAGGATTTCTGCAGTCGAGTCTAGGTGCTCTGATACGTAACGGGATGGGGAAACTTTGCTTATATTTTCTCTGTTCCTTGCGTATTATGCTTTTGATTTGATTATGTTATTTTACATGCTTATGTTTAACTTGAAGACTTTGATAATAAGATGTTGATGAGGCCTGCGTGCCAAAGACCTTTGAGATGTTTATTTTATATGATTATTCCGCTGCGAGATTTTATGAAAATTTAATGATTATTTATTCATTAACATGAGTTGTTTTAGAAATGTGATGCCCTGTTTATGTGCTTACTCTGATGCATGCGATTCTTTTTAAAGAAATTTTTATGTTGGGAAAACGGGGTGTTACAAGTGGCGCGGGTCTGGGCTCTATGACCGTGGGCTTTGGGTTCCTTTCATTTTTTTCTTGATTTTCTTGCTACGTACACCTTCATTTTTGCTATCTGAACCTCCCTACGTGCTTTTTTTTCTTGTAAAATTCTAGGAAATTTTCTAGGTGTTTCTTGATATGCTTTTTACTATTTTGTGGCATCTTTTACACTTCTCATGTTGATAAAAATGTATGCTAAATTTTCTTGCGGAATTGTACCTTTTAGGCATGTTTTTGTGGATTTCTTGCATGATTTTAGACTATTAATTTTTGCTATGTGATAGTGGTACTTGGTATGTGGCTTGTGATATTTTTGCTATGAGTCTATGACTATCACCACTGTTTTGGTGAATCATGGTATTAATTTCTTGTGTGGCAAGTAATATGATTTCTTTTAAAAAAGTGCAAAATGTGTATAAATGTGTGATCATGTTGAGCTTGAATGCATGTCTTGTAATCCTCATATGATTCTTGAAATGATTCTCTTAAAAAAGGGGTTGTTTTGATGAGAATTATAGGTCATGGGTTTAGTTTGAGTTTTGTGGCTAGATTTTGTGTGTTCTTTTCATTACTTTTTGGCATTTGTTTTTACTATTTGTTTAATACTCTTTACTGTTGTCCCATGTTATTTTTACTATACATTTCTTATCCATCACCATCATTTCCTACCTTGGTTACTAACAATCTCATTTCATATCTTATACATACTAAAGGCATTACACCTCCCTCTTGGTTTAGGTTTCATTCATTTCCTATGTTAATTTCCGTGTAATATTTTTAGGTGGGTTTACTTTCTTTTAAACTTTTGCAAGACCATAGCATGTAAACTAGGGCCAAATGTAAAGGACAATGGACACTATAATGATGTACACCGACACAAGCACCGACACGCACACACGTTGTATGATCTAACACAAGGTGTATGTTTAGGAAGCACGAAACTTAGAAAATCATTTTTCCAAAAAAGTGTTAACAATCCTATCACTTGAAAACCTTTTTCAATAATCCTTGGAGTCAAAACTCCATTGTATTTTCCTTCTTTTTCTTAATCAAACCTAAATGAAAATAATCCATACTTAGACTTTTTTGTAAATAATTCACCAACCTCACCGCCTTATTTTCTCAAGCCTTTACGGCCACTTTCTCTTCTTCAAAACCTTTTTTTAAAAAAACTAAAATGAATCAAAACTCACAAAGCTTTTCGAGAGAGAACTACATGGAGTTTGATCCCTTAAAAGGGTATGTAGGCAAGAGACCAAAATCTCTCCAAGTCCAATAAAAAAATAAATCCAAACACTTCTTTCCCCCATTCTTAAAAACAACCTTTTCAAAAAATAGCATTTAAAATAAAGCGTAAAAGATAAATCTAGAAAAACGGCTCCTATAGAGTACTATAGTCGTTGCGGGTGCCTAACACCTTCCCGCAACGAAAATTGCCCCGAACTTAGAATTTCTAAGGGTTTTCTCGATTTTTACCCTTCCCCAAAAAAAATAGAGACATCAATGATTGAAAGGGTCAAGCCTAACTAATGACTTGACACCCGAAAATCGCGATGACAGGACAGATGTGGGTTACCGAATTATAGATTCCCTTAATCTAGTTTTGGGTTGTTTTGTTGTTTTTTCTGTTTCTTTTCCTGTATTTTGCTGTTTTTTTTTGTTTTGTTTTTTTTTTTTTTGGGTTTTGGTATAGTCCCCCCACTTTTTGTAAATATCTTTTCCCCCTTTTTTAATAAATTTTCGAGTTTGGCGGCACAGGATGGAGGTATCTCGAGGTGCCAACCTAGTTGGGATGTCGATGATGCCTCCCGATGCCTGTCCTCTCTCCTTGCTTAACAAAAAAAAATATTATTAATAAATCGAATTTAATTATTTTAATTTCACCCTCTTTAATCAAGATATATTTTTATTATTTACATATATCAATTATTTGACCTCTTTGAAATTAAAATATTTAAACGTGAATTACTCTATTATTTTTTATTTCAATCTCTAAATTTAGAATATTTGTTAATTTGCCAAATGAAGAAAACATAATATGAAGATTGAAGAAGACATATTGATTCGTGATTGATTTATAAATATTACAATATATTGATTTTTTTTTCTAAATTTTATAATCACTATAAAATATTAAATATTTTTTAAGCTTATGAAAATTATGATATTGTACTTGAATGAATATATGATAATATTTTTTGAATAAAAATCATTATGTAACAATATGGCTTTTTCTGTAAAAGAAAAATAAAATAAGACATTCAAATTTTAATAACTAATAAATATTTTTTCTCTTTTTAATATTGGCCAACAAATATATATTTTTGTCACAATAATATTTTGTATTAGACAAATTAAGAGTAACATTAACATTGCATTACATTATAAAATAAATGATATATAAGGTTTCAAAAATTAATATGGAATAACATTTAAAGCCAAAAGCATGAGAATGTTGAATTTGTGGAGAGTGTCACATGTCACATGAATAAGTTGAAAAAATGGGTTTGTTGAGAGTGTCACGTGTCACATGAATAGATTGAGAATAACATTTCTATATAAAGCTTTGAGGAAAACCCTCAAATTTATATAACATAGATAGATATAAACATTTAAAACCCTTTTAATTCAAAAGTACACGTGGCAGTTTCTATGATCATTTTTAATTAATGCTAGACTAATTAATGATATGCTAATTCAACTATTCAAATCTCCATTTCTAAAATAAAATAAAAAGACGCCCATTGCAAAAAATGGCCAACTCGCGGTTTAACATTGAAAAGAAATAGATAGTAGTAAAACAAATTTTAAAGAGAATATTTTCAATAATTAAATTGCACTAATTGTATACCCTATTCTAGAAATTTTGTTAATGTCTTTAATTTGTCACATATCAGTTAATGTCTTTAAAAAACTCAAGTCAACGAAAAATTAAGTTTTTAAAGAAAAAAAAAAAGAAACAAACGGTTTTAACTCTTAAATTAATATTTTTACTGCCCTTCTTCAAAATTGCTTCTCACATAGATATAAAAATAAAATATTGCTTCTCATATTATATTATTGTTTTTCCTAATACCATCTATGTATAGAATTGTTTCAATGGTGGTTGATGTATCCTTTTGTTCCTTTAAATTATTTCCTTTTGGTTCGATTTATTTTCTGGTTTTTCTTTTTGTTTAATTGTTTTAGGAGATTCATAGACTTTTTTTTTGTTGGAAGGAGAGATTCATAGATTTCTTATTATGTTCTAGGTGTTTATCGAAAATTATTTGCTTTGATGTACAAGTTGAGTATAATCATTTCTTCCCTCTATGGACTATTTTTTTATATTTGTTCGCTATAATTTCTTCATTTTATAGTTTAGTGCATATTCATACTCAAGCAAAAATTATGGTTCAAAAAGAACAGAAAAAAAAACAGAAATTTGAATTGTTTCTATTGTATTAAAACCAAAATAAAAAAAATAGTGACATGAAATAATTTTTTGTTGGTTACACAATGAAAATGAAATTAAGTAACAGAACAAATTTATTTTCTCCTATATTCTCATTACTACTTTGCAAGAATTTCGCACAAATTTTACTGTTAATTGATGTCGCTAAAATTTTTTTTAAAGGAAAAAAAACACATTGCAATCGAATATATCTCCTTTGACTTTGAAGAGCATGTAAATGGTAATTTTAAGATCATTTTTAGTTTTTTACAATGAATATTTTGAATAAAACGCATTTACTCAATGATATAAGTATGGTACCACCTCTCATACAAACAAAGTTGCAAAGTACACAAAGTGCACTATAGACATCAACCAACAAATGTTATACATCAACCATATCGATCTGATTGATATGTTTTCTCTCTTCTACATATTTCCTATGGTGTGCCATGATTGAGTATGTTGTTCATTAGTTTGTTGAGTTACATTTGTTTCTTTTTAATTTATTTTAATTTTAAATTAAACCTCTACTACATATATAGAACTAGAAAATTGAGTGTAGAACATAGTGGCAAGATCTATAGTTTTTTAGAATATATCTTTAACATATAACTTATGAACGAGATTAGTTATTTTATTTACAAATTTGAGGTTTCATATGAGATGAAGAAGTTTTGAATGGTGTGTAGAAATGCTTGATTTTTTTTGGTCACAAAAATTTTAGGGTGAGTGAATGGTGCCTCAGTCTAAGCCAGGGAAGACCTTCGGGATCAAAGAGCACTTACAAAGGTAATTACATTTACCTCCTTCCAAAGGCACTAGCGGGGCTCGAACTTGGGTTTTCTCGGATTCAAGACTTGTATTTTTACCACTAGACCAAGCCTTCGGAGTTAGAAATGCTTGATTAAGTTTGAGGAATATCATTATTATTGTTATTATTCAATTTCTCTCTTTCATTAGTATAGATTTTTTTGCTGAGCATTGATTGTGCTTAGAAATTTATTATTAATGAATTTTTATTTTATTTCTTAAAGAAAAATAAGTGTTATTATAGTGAAAAAGATGGTTGATCTATGCATATAATCTAAGTTTTTTCATAATACTTCCACAAAGAAAACTAAACATTTGTTTCACCAATACAATGTAGCCAGCCAATTGTTCCTATTTGCAATAAATTATTCATTCATCTACACCTTTTGTACCATAAATATATAATAGACAAATTCTCTAACTTCTCTTTCTCTATTTAGGAATCCTTCGACCAGTCTATATTTTTCTCCACTTGACAAGAAATTATTTATTTAGTTTCTAACATACCTTTAACATTTTGTCAAAAAAAAATAAAATACCTTTAACATATAATTTGTGAATAAATTTGGTCATTTTATTTACGGATTTTGTGGTTTCATATGAGGTGAAGAAGTTTTGATTGGTGCGTGAAAATGGTGAAGTGAAAGAAATAGTCACAAAAAAGAAGGGTTTGAATTGTGATCCTTTTTAAATTTAATCCTGAAACTTAACAAGCTTATGTACTCAAGAAAATTCTTAGTAAATGTTAGATAAAAGAATATTATAAAATATTTAGATATTTAAACAGTTGTTTTATCAAGGACCAGAATATTCTGGATAGAGTAAGGTTTAAATAATTAAGCAGTTTTATTAAGGACCAGAATGTTCTGGATAATAATTATATAATTAATAAAGAGACTGAAATAATAAAACAATATTAATAATTACTAAGGACCAGAAAACTCTGGAAGAATATAAATATTAAGCAGTTATATTAGGACCAGAATGTTCTAGATAACAGTTATAAGATTAATTATTTAAACTGAATGATAAAATAATATTATGGTTAATTAGGGACCAGAGAACTCTGGATAAATATAAAGTAGCTATAATTAATTATTAAACTGAATGATAAAACAATATTAATGATTATTTAAGGACCAGAGAACTCTGGATTAATTTGGTTGTGATTAATTAGGACCAGAATATTCTGGAGATAAATAAATATTAATGTGTGTGATAGTGTGTGCATATCGTGTAAAAATTAAAGATAGAGAGAGAGATAGAGAAAGAAGAATAACACATGAGAGTTATCCTGGTTCACCAAACCCGGCTACTTCCAGTCCCCACACTTCGTGTGAGATTATCCACTATAGTATTCAGTTGGCAGAAACTTCTAACCAACACTATAAGGTCTTGATCACACCAGACCAGTCTGTAACCCCTGTATTATCAACCTCAGCAGGCTTCTACAATTCTTTGCTTTCGCACAAGAAAGGTTGGAACTTTTCCTATCTCAAACTATTAAGCCCAATAGACTTGAGACCTAGCTTTTACACTTTGTAGGATGATTGGATTTGGTAACAAAATATATCTCAAGACAAAATAGAGATATTTTACAAACACAAGCTCAAGAGATTATAGAACACAAAATATAGTGAGATATGATGAAGCTTGCTTTTGAGAGATTGATTGAGAGAATGATTTCTTTCGCTTTAGAGAGAGGGTTATAAAGCTTTTTGTATATCAAACTCTTGCCTTCAACCTTCACAGCCGTCCTCTATTTATAGGAGATGTATCCTTGCAGAGCAAGCAAAAAAAGAGTTGTTGCAGCTTCATTCAAATTCAAATTTGCGCTCCACTTTGATGCTTGGAGAGCAAGTGTAAAAAGCTGTCATTCTGAGAACGTTCTCAAGATCGTTCTTTCTGTTCCAGCACTTTTTTGGGCAACAAGCAACACGTTTTCAAAGGATGTAGTGAGTTGTATGACCGTTGTAGTGAGCTGTATGACCGTTGTAGAAGCCTTGGAGGCCACTTAACATGATGCAAGCTTGATGTCATTGCATGATGTCATAAGATGATGTCTTTGATGATGTCATGTTGTAGTAGCCTTAGAAACCTATTCCTTAATGGATCATTTTCCATTTTATTCCTTTGTGGGTCGAAAATCTCATGGGCCCTTGCAGATTTTATTCCTTTTGTAGTCTTGTGGCCCTTGTGCACATATTTGTCTTGTTTTGCATTGATTGTTCTTTTACCTTAAAAGCTTTAAAAGACTTTTAAACCTTAAGATCTTTTATTCCCTCTTTAGTGAGACAAGGAGAATCAATTCTGATCTTTTATGATGCAAAACTTGATGTTGTACAAAAGTTCCCATTTGTCTATTGCTTTGCTTTATTTTGATGAAAACACTTTAGGATCATTTTTTGAAGCAGGAACATTCTTAGGATCATTCTCATGAAACATGCTCACAAAACACATTAGTAGATAACAAGATAATAAATGTAAATATGTGTTATCTTTAAAAACATCAAGTGAGGATATTCTCTTCACTTTGTATGACTATAATGTTCTTTGTAAGAACATGAGAAACCTTTCTCAAAGTAACAATTCATTTGATTGATTTCTATTATCCCAAATCATTACTTGAAAAATGATGGAAGATTCTTGGATCATCCTAATTCTTTTATGATAGAATTTTTGTGCATATGATCAGGAATTTTCTTCCATATGATCATGAATTTTCTTCTTTGATAATTCTTCGATTAATGAATGACTTAATGAATAATTCATTCATGGGTTGGTTTCTCTTCAAAGTTGATTCTAATTATTTTGATGAAGTAATGAGAATAATTTCGAGTGCAACAATCATGAGAACATTCTTTTCATCAAAATTGATAATGTTCTCTTGTATATGAGAAGACAATATCTTTTTGGTCAATTAACCTTGAATTGTTTGATGATGCAATTCTTCTCATAATTCGTCTCAGTGATTCCACACAATGTTTCTTGTTCATTGAGTATCTTTCAAATATTAACCCTTTATTCCTCGAATCTTTTAAGACTTTGTTGAAAACCATGTGGTAACGAGGATGAGTCAATTGATCATAAAATGTATTTTCTTGTTGAATCTTCAATTCATTTCATTCAAACAATATTCTTTCTATATATTCTTTGAGCTTGTGATGCTACTGTTTTGGTATTCTTTCATTTGGTATATATATGCACCTGTAAGAGACTTATTTCTTGTCTACGTCTCTGAAAAGACGTAAGTGCAAATATCAGTAGATCACCATTCATAAAACTTAGCGTTTATTCCATAAGGTTTGTTATCATTAAAACATTCATCAAAAAGATTTTTGGTTCAACAAATGGTTGATTAAGTTTAAGGAATATCATAATTAATGTTGCTCCATCTATATTATTATTTTTATTATTCAATTTCTCTCTATGTTTGTATATATTTTTTGTTTCATTGATTGTGCTTAAAAATCTATTATTAATGTATTTTTATTTGATTTCTTAAAGAAAAATCAATGTTATTATGGTGAAAAGAGATGATTGATCTGTGCGTATAATCTTAAGTATTACATATTACTACGACAAAGGAAACTAAAAAGGTGTCTCACCAATACACGTAGTCAGCAAATTGATCCAATTTGTAATAATTTATCTATTCATCAACACCTTTTGTACCATAAATATATAAGAGACCAATTCTCTAATTTCTCTTTCTCTATTTAAGAGTCTTTCAATCGATCTATATTATTTTTCACTTGACATGCAATGCTTTTCTTTTTTACTAATAATAAATTAAAATTTTATCATAGCAAAATTAGAATTTCTCTTATAATTGCAAGAGACGTGTGTTAGCACTGTAGTACAATCTTCAAACGGAAAAACTTAACATTTTTTTTTTTTTGAGAAATATTGTGTGAATGAACGCTAATTTTAACGTGTGCCCATAAATTTGATTTAAAAAATAAACTCTCTTTTTCAGCGAAATAATTTATTTATTTTTTGACAAAAATAAAAGATATTCATTCATTCAAATTGATAGAGTACATCGATATAATGCAAATGCCTACACATAGCACTATATTTAAATCTCCGGAATAACCATGTCTCCGGATCTGCAACGTGGATGACGCCAAAGTCATTGATTGGATATGCACTGGATCAAAGCTGATCTGACAATCTGAACCGATCAAATACCTGAGAAAAACAAGAAAGACAAACAACATCGCACAAAGACGACGAACAAACAAACGTTGCACGAAGACGACAAAATCACAAAATAAAAAACGAAATAGATATGAAAATCATTTATTTCAACAAAAGGGAAAGAGAAAAATGAGTTAGAGGGGTTATTTTGGGTCAAAAGTTGACCCTAAATCACCCCCCTTTGGTGGATGAAGGAGAGGAAACTGAGGTTTTGGTGACGGCTCACAAGAGAGAAAGGAAACAGTGCATTCAAATGTCGAACTCAGCGAAATAAAATTTTAACATGTGAATGAATGTTGATTTTTAATCACTGTATTTCTTAATACATGTGTAAAAATATTAAACAACATTCCTTTTAAAACGAATGGAGTTATGAAGTATTATTCTAGCCGAAAATAGTTGTTATCATGGATTCTTGCATTCATTTTACCACTCTTCCAATCCTTAATATAAAAAGAAATTCAAACAAATGGTTGTCTTTTTAATATTAGTGGGTGTATTTAATGTTCCACAATTTTTAATAAGGGTATATTTCTAAAAATATTTATAAAATTACAACAATAAATTATTAGATTGATTTTGATGTTTTTTTTTGTTTTTCTTAAAATGGAAATCAGAGGATGTAACATTTATAACTCTCATCAACATTTTATTCAGGGAAATTTTTGAAAGAAAAAAAGAGAGCAATTATCGCATTAATAGCTTTCATCGCCATTTAAATGATTGTTTAATGGTATTTAATTGTGGTAATAAATTTTTAAAATTTTGTACGTTCAAAATTTAGAATTTTTTTTTCAAAATTAGAAGAACTTTATATACTTATAATAGTGTGTAATATCCCGCTTAAAAGAATTCTCGGTGTTTTATCTGATAACTCTTTTCGTGCGCGTTTAGGAATTAAGAAGGGCGTATTGGTACTTTTGCACAGGAGGTTTATAAGTGGCATAGACTCATAAAACTTCATTTTCCTTGGTACTGTTCTCTCTCTACAAAATCATAACTCCAACTCTCTCTTCCCTCTCTAAACTTTCGACTCACTCCCTCCTTCTCACTCAATTTTTCTCCAAATCAAGACTTCTGCAAGAATCAAGAACCTGGCAGAACCAACTTGAAGTTAGAAGCATCATGGCTTGTCAAAACTCTTTAAGCTAGAATCCTCACCAAATTTGGAACTTTGCATGCTCTATGGTTTTAGTAGAAGCAGCAGAACTTGAAGGCTACTACCAGATTCTGCACGTGAGTTCTTTAGATTAGCAACCTACCTTGGTTTATTGTGTGATCTATGTGAGATAATGTACAAAGTAAGCAATTTTATGATTTAGGAATTAAAGCCCCTTTTAATCCAATCTGTTGATTTGTGATGTTTATGGCCATGAATTGAAACTACTATGTTCTGTACGTATTCTGGGTATGATGCATGCATGAATGGCTTGATTCCTGGGTTTCTGGCATAAAAATGCGATTTTCTGCAGGTCTGATATTGATGAACTTCGCTTAAGCGAAGCTCTGTTCGCTTAAGCGTACAACAACGTCGAAGCAAAACTATTTTTCGCTTACAGGTCCGCTTAAGTGAACTCCTCAGCGAACTGCTCGCTTGGAGGCTCGCTTAAGGGAACTGTACCTGGACAGCACGTCTGAAAAACCTTTTTCTAGCGCATCAGTGTCGTCCGAAACTTTTCCAACAAACCTTTAACGTTATTAATTTTTAAAGAAAGCAGAAACACATATAATCAAGCCATGATCACGCATTGCATCGTACGATTACCTTAATTTTGAATCATGGATAATAATCACAAATTCAACGGAGGATTAATTATGAGAGTTACATACGGCTTATGTTGGGTAGCGACTGATGTCTAGACATGGGTAAAACATAGACACATGAATCATGTATGTTAATTCGCCATCATGGCGTACTAGGTTGAAAACCCATATGTTTATGTTTAAAGACTATGATTAAAATATGACATGTCGTGTCTCTTGCGATCCACGTCAGGGGGATTTCAAGAGGTTCACGCCAAGGGAACGGGACATGCTCTGCAAGGTAGGCCCGCACGACATTAAGAGGAGTCCGACGTACCCTATCTAGGTCTCGTCGGTCATGTATGGGATTGTGCTCGGGGTTACTCCACTTGATTACATTCCGTAAAATCAACTCAGATAATTTTCATGACACCATAATATGACATGCTTATGACATGATATGAATATGATATGATGCAAGTTAAATGTAAATGATAGCGATCTAGGAATGCACGACCGTTCTAGGTATGCATGAGATTCACGTAAGTGTAATCAATTATTGGTTATATTATAGACACGTGGTAACCGTAGGTTTCCCCCGAGGTTATTATTAGCTTAGGACTTAGGTAGGACTCACTGAGACAATATGTCTCATCCCACTTCTTCTTTGTTCAGGTTAACAGGTGGTTCAAGGCAAAGGTAAGCAGAAGGCGTCAGACTGATCGTGCTTTTATTGGATTTAGCATTCGTGTCTTTTAGTCGATGTTTTGTTTTATATATGTAGTGTTGTCATGAACCTCGTTGTACTTGTTCATCCGACATTATTATGTATTTTTATTATGACATGTGACCTGAGACAACTTTGTACTCTAATTCTCAACTTATGTTGTACTTCCGCATTGTAGTATTAATGTATCCAGTATCGGTTATAACATACATGTTGAATATTCTAGACTCTTTCAATATGGGTGTTACAATTTGGTATCAAAGTAGGCTGATTCAGATCGTGCCTTGAGTCATTAAGAATACAATCCAAGTAGTTGTTTTCTTTGAATCCAGGATAATTGTCCTTAATTGTTGTGTTAGTTAAATCTAATCAATTTGACTTTAATATGGCAGTTAGAGCGAAATGTCCAAAGAACGAAGTGGACGAGGCAGGCCAGGAGTTAATCGGAATGTTGAGGAAGATGCCAATCCGGATGCTAATATGTGGGCTTAAATGATGCAGCAGAATCAACAGATGATGCAGATGATGCAACAACAGATCCAGCAAAATGCTCAGTCTCAGCAGAAGTGGAATGCGGCTATGCAGCAGGGTCAGGGTATGCATCAGCAGCATCCTCCACCACCAGTCATTGGAAATCCAGCCTTTCGGGACTACAATCGGCATCACCCTCTTGAGTTCAACAGTGATGGTGAGCCGCAGGAGGCCAAGAGGTGGATTAAGAAAATGGAGAAGATCTTTTGGATGGCTGAATGTACAGAAGAAGAAAAGGTAGTCTTTGCAACTAACCAATTCAGAGGCGCAGCGGATGACTGGTGGGAATCAGCTCAATGCAGAATGGTGGCAAGTAACATGGAGATGAACTGGGAGAATTTCAAGCAAGTGATGCTAGAGAAGTACCTCTCCTTGCCATACAAAGTCAGGAATGAGCAAGAATTTCTGCATTTGAAGCAGGGTAACATGTCGTTGACGGAGTTCACCAAAAAGTTTGAAGAATTGTCTTATTACTCTTCTCACAATGAGTATGCGGGCAATGAAACATGGAAATTTAATCAGTACATGCATGCTTTAAGAGGTGAACTTTATGCAGTGGTAAGCCAACAGAGGTTGACAAACTTTGATGACATCGTTCATAATAGCTTGGAAGCAGAGAGAGGTTTTGATAAAGCAGCTAGAGAAGGTTCTGTGGCTTTTGATAGGAAGAACGGCAACTTGGTTGATAAGCATCATGAGAAATTGAAGCCAAGGGGTTCTCCTCAAAAGGGAAAGAAGTCAGGTTCACCCAAGACTTATCTAACTTGCAGGAGGTGCGGCAAATCTCATCCGGGAGAATGCATAATAGGTACTAATAATTGTTATGAATGCGGTCAGGCAGGGCATTATGTAGCAGATTGTCCCAACAGAAAGAACAAAGGGAAGGATGTGAATACAACCACAAGCAAGGGCAGGGTGTATTCGTTGGATGGGGAGAAAGCTCAGGTAAATGAGGACTTGATTGGCGGTATGTGTTTTCTTGGCCAGAATCCTGTTAGAGTTCTATTTGATTGTGGTGCAACTTGTTCCTTCATTTCTTTCCAATGTGTTGAAACACTCCATTTAGCAGTTTCACCGCTGAATCCTCCCATGATGGTGACTACGGCCACAAATGGAGGGATTGTAGCGAATTATGTTTGTGAGAATATTCCAATCACCGTATCTAGCAAGACATATTATATAGATTTAGTATGTCTTCCTATGAAACAACTTGATGTGATGTTAGACATGGATTGGCTTTCCGCAAATCATGTGTATATTGGTTGTACCGAGAAAAACATCTACATGCCTACCAGTAATACGACCGAAGGAGTAGCTTTGTCGGAATTGCTTAAACACACTTATCAAATGGTCAGGTTTATTTGTGCTCAAGATAAGGGTTTCTATGTTATGCTCACTGTGGCTTCAAAATCAGATATAAGTCCTAGTGATATTCCAATTGTTAATGAATATCTGGACGTCTTTCCGTCGGATATAACCAGTTTACCCCTAGAAAGAGAAGTTGAGTTTTCGATTGATTTGATTCGAGGAGCGGAACCGGTGTCCGTAGCACCTTACAGAATGTCGCCCTTGGAACTCAAAGAATTGAAGTCTCAATTAGAAGAACTCATTCAGAAGCACTTCATAAGGCCCAATGTGTCTCCTTGGGGCGCGTCGGTGTTATTGGTTAAGAAAAAGGACAGCAGCATAAGGTTGTGTATTGATTACCGTCAGCTTAAGTATCCACTTCCAAGAATTTATGACCTACTTGATCAACTTAAGGGAGTGTCGGTGTTCTCTAAAATTGATCTCAGATCGGGTTATCACCAAATTCGTATCAAGTCATCAAATGTGTCCAAGACGACGTTCAGAACGCGTTACAGACACTATAAATTTTTGGTCATGCCAATTCGGTGTGACGAACGCTCCAGCAGTATTCATGGACTACATGAACAGAATCTTTCAGCCATACTTAGATCAATTTGTTATCATTTTTATTGACGACATATTGATCTATTCCAAGAGCCCGCAAGAGCATGCCCAACATTTGAGAATTGTATTAAGCATTCTTCGTGAGAAGCAACTGTTTGCCAAGTTCAGTAAGTGTGAATTTTGGTTGTCAGAAGTCAAGTTTCTGGGACATGTCATTTCTCAAGGAGGAGTGGCAGTTGACCAGACGAAAGTGGAAGCTGTTCAGAATTGGACAAGACCAAAGAACGTTTCGGAGGTCCGAAGCTTTTTGGGATTAGCCGGCTATTACCGTCGGTTTATTATGAAGTTTTCCCAGATCGCTTTGCCTTTGCCTTTGACACGACTCACTAGAAAAGATGTGTCCTTCGTATGGGATGAAGAGTGTGAAAAGAATTTCAGGACTCTGAAAAAGAAGTTGACTAAAGCCCCAGTTTTAGCTATACCAGATCCCGAGAAGAGATACATCGTTTTCTGTGATGCATCGTCTAAGGGTCTTGGTAGTGTGCTTATGCACGGGGACAATGTGATACCTTATGCTTCCGGGAAACTCAAGACACATGGAGAGAATTATCCCACCCATGACTCTGAATTGGCAGCAATAGTATTTGCATTGAAAGTATGGAGGCATCATTTATATGGAGCACAATTTGATTTATTCAATGACCACAAAAGCTTGAAATATTTGTTTGATCATAAGGATTTAAACATGAGACAAAGAATATGGATGGAGTAATTAAAGGATTTTGATTTTGATTTGAAATATCATCCAGGAAAGGCTAATGTGGTAGCTAATGCATTGAGTCGTAAGGCTCTAGCACGAGCGGAAGTTTCGATGCATACTTGTGAGTTGTATGAACAGGTTAGAGATCTTAACCTGACAATCACAGAGATTGGTGAAGGCATTATGCTGCAAAAGTTAGAGATTTCTTGCGACCTACGGCCCAGAAAAGTGCAAACACAGAGTTTGGATGCGAACCTTCAGAGAAGAGTTGGCCACCTGGAATTTTCCGTGGCTTCGGATGAGGCGATTTTGTTTTAAAGCAGAATTTGTGTTCCTGACAATTCAGAACTCAAGAGATTGGTTTTGGAAGAAGCACATAAGAGTAGTTTCTCGATTCATCCTGGTGCCACTAAGATGTATCAAGATTTGAAGAACGATTATTGGTGGCCTGGAATGAAGACTGAGATTGCGGAGTTTGTAGCAAGGTGTATAGTATGTCAAAATATCAAGATTGAACATCAGAGACCAGCAGGACTACTTGAACCGTTAGAAATTCCGCAGTGGAAGTGGGAGCAGATATCTATGGCTTTTTAGGGGGCTTACCCCGTGCTCAGAAAGGGCATGACTCGATATGGGTGATCGTGGATAGATTGACCAAGTCAGGTCACTTCTTGTCGGTTAAGTCTACCTACAAGACGTCTCAGTATGCAGAGTTGTTCATCTCAAAAATTGTCAAGCTACACGGTGTTCCAGTAAGTATCGTGTCAAATAGGGACCCAATCTTCACTTCACACTTTTGGAAGGCTTTCCAGCGAGCTTTAGGAACTCGATTGAAAATGAGCACGTCTCATTGTAACACCCCAATTTTCCCGACATAAAAATTTCATTTAATAGACACATAAATCAGAGTACATCTCAAAAAGGAGTGTCACATTTCATCTTGAAAACAAGTTAGATAATAAATTATCCTTCGCAAAATAGTCATTTATAGCAGCGGAATTCAAAAGTCACATCTTCATAAAAGTCTTGGCTCAAAGCCATCAAAACGTCTCAAAATTCAATAAAGTCTCAAGTCATCATTTATTCAAACATGATACATAAAGGAATAGACTCAAAATAAAGACCCCATCCCGTTACATATCAGAGCAATCCTACGTCACACAAGACTCCTCGCATCATCGCATCTAAGACTGGTTACCTGCACTTGCCCACAGGGCGGCAATTCCAGCAGAAGGGGTGAGATTCACAACAATAATATTAATATATAAATCAAGTAGTTATGATTAACAACAATAATTCATCACATAGAACTGGTTATTAAAACATAGGATAATATCATCATAAACATCTTTAAACAACTCATCAACGTCTTAAACATCATCTCATGTTATGTCAACAATTTGACTCAACTAAATGCAACTCTTAACATCTCGACATCATGCATGTGGTACCATATAATTATAGCATTAATATGCTTCACCGTCTCTTTGAGCAAAGGCTCCACCGTCGCTTTGAGCATAAAGCTCCACCGTCTCATAATTATGCAAATGCATGGACTCGTCGTTCAACAACTTAACACACCTTCTTAAATGTCATTTATAATGCAAGACTAACACATACAGTTACAACTAAATGCATGGCAGATATTCATCTCATTAAACACATATTCAACGGCACATAGCATCATCAATCACTTAATGTCATACTCAAACATCGCTTATTATCAACAATACATCATTTATCAACAACATAAAGGAACCATCAGCAATCCTCATTACAGGATACATCTAAGGATATAAAGCCTCTCTAATACTACCCAAAGGTCTCCTCTCAAAGTCCCATGCGAAATAGATCGCAAAAGAACGAAACAGTCCTTACCTGGAAAATTGTGCAGAAATGTAGCCTAGCTTCTCTTCTCCTTCAACCGTTCTTTCTCTTCTTTTCCAAAGTCTGTAACGCGTACTGCCTATTCCTCTTAACCTACTTCTCTTATATACTCCCTCTCAACTTAATTAATCCTATCTCAACCCTCACAACTCTTCTTATTTATAAATATAACCCCATCTCTTAAAATTATCTATTTTCCAACAAATCTATTTATTTATCCAATAAATATTCATATAAACATCACTTATATTATTTTATTAAACAATAAAATAATATCTCATCACACATCACAAATACGTCACATAATCATCAAAAATCATATAATATATAATAATATACTATATCATCTAATAAAATAATTAAATAATTAAAGAGGGCGTTACAACTCTCTCCCTCTTAAAGGATTTTCGTCCTCGAAAATTTACCTCGATCAAACAACTCTGGATAAGATTCCAGCATCTTACTCTCTAGCTCCCAAGTCAAGCTTTCACCCGTCGCTCCGTCCCAAACAACTCTAACGAGAGGTATCTCCTTGCCCCTCAACGTCTTCGTCTTTCTGTCATCAATCCTTACAGGTAAGGTCTCAACCGTAAGGTTGTCCCTAACTTGCACATCATCACTTTGGATCACATGAGACGGATCCGGAACATACTTCCTCAACTGAGATACATGGAAAACATCATGCAAATTCGATAAGTGTGGTGGTAGTCCAACACGATACGCCACCGTTCCAACTCTTTCCGATATCTGATACGGACCAATAAATCTCGGAGTCAACTTCTTCGACTTCAAAGCACGTCCAACACCCGTCATAGGAGTTACTCTCAGGAACACATGGTCTCCCTCTTGGAACTCAAGGTCCTTCCTACGCTTGTCATGACAGCTCTTTTGTCGACTCTGCGACGCTTTCATCTTTTCTTGGATCATTCTCACCTTCTCAGTAGTCTGTTGAACAATCTCTGGTCCTAAGACCACTCTTTCACCTGACTCAAACCAGCACAACGGAGTTCTGCATCTCCGACCATACAAAGCCTCAAAAGGTGCCATTCCAATACTCGAATGGTAACTGTTGTTGTACGTGAACTCTATCAATGGAAGATGACTATCCCAAGTCCCTCCCTGCTCAAGTAAACAAACCCTCAACAAGTCCTCCAACGACTGAATCGTCCTCTCCGACTGACCATCTGTTTGCGGATGATAAGCCGAACTCAACCTCAACTGAGAACCTAAAGCCTCTTGCAAACTCTTCCAAAATCTAGAAGTAAACCTTGGATCTCGATCTGATACGATGCTCGAAGGAACACCATGCAGCTTCACTATGTCTCGGATATAGATCTCTGCCAACTGAGCTACAAGAAAGGTAATCTTAATCGGTAGAAAATGAGCCGATTTCGTCAATCTATCAACAATGACCCAAATTGCATCGTTCCCTCTAGGGGTATTTGGCAAGCTCGTCACAAAATCCATGGATATACTATCCCATTTCCATTCTGGCACATCTAAAGGTACCATCATACCAGTCGGTTTCTGGTGCTCAATCTTCGATTTCTGGCAAACCAAACAAGAATACACAAATTGTGCCACGTCACGTTTTAAACCAGACCACCAAAACAACTTCTTTAAGTCATGATACATCTTCGTAGCTCCCGGGTGAATACTCAAGCTACTTCTGTGACTCTCTTCAAGAATCATCTTCTTAATTTCTTCATTGTCAGGAATGCAAATCCTACCTCGGAATCTCAACACTCCTTGATCATCGACCTTAAAGTCACCATCCACAGTCTCATTATTAGCAATCAACAAGTCTACAAACTTGACATCTTCTTTTTGTGCCTCTTTGATACTCTCCAAGAAATCATTGTCAATTCTCAACATTCCCAGTCTTATGCTCTGAGGTGTCCTTTCACAAACTAAGCTCAGGTCTCTAAACTGTTCCAACAACTCAAATTCTTTCATCATCAACGCAGACATATGCATAGCCTTCCTACTCAAGGCATCTGCAACCACATTAGCCTTACTCGGATGATAATTCAAACCAAAGTCGTAATCTTTCAATAATTCAAGCCACCTTCGCTGCCTCATATTCAATTCCTTCTGATCAAACAAATACTTCAAGCTCTTGTGATCACTAAACACCTCGAACCTCGAACCATACAAGTAATGTCTCCATATTTTCAATACAAAGACCACAACTGCCAACTCTAAGTCATGCGTCGGGTAATTCTTCTCATGAATCCTCAACTGTCTTGAAGCATAAGCTACCACCTTACCATCTTGCATAAGAACACCACCTAAACCCAGCTTAGACGCATCACAATACACCACAAAAGGTTCGTCGGACTTCGGCAAAATCAAAACTGGAGTCGTCGTCAAACGCTTCTTCAGCTCATTAAAACTATTCTCACAATGCACATCCCACACAAAAGACTTACCCTTACACGTCAACTGCGTTAACGGAAGAGCCAACTTGGAGAATCCCTTTATGAATCTTCGATAATAACCAGCTAAACCCAAAAAGCTTCTAATCTCCGTAACCGACTTAGGAGTCTCCCATTGCGATACCGCTTCAACTTTTGACGGGTCGACCGCAATGCCATCACTAGAAATAACATGGCCAAGAAAACTCGCCTCGTTTAGCCAGAACTCGCACTTAGACAACTTAGCATAAAGTTTCTTTTCCTTTAACACTTGCAAAACCATCTTCAAATGTTCAACATGTTCTTCTTCAGTCTTGGAGTAAACCAGAATATCGTCGATAAACACAACCACGAACCGATCCAAGAATGCATGGAAGATGCGATTCATATACTCCATAAACACTCCAGGTGCATTGGTAACTCCAAAATGCATAACTTTGTACTCATAGTGACCATAACGGGTTCTGAAAGCTGTCTTCCGCATATCTTCATCTTTTACTTTAATCTGGTGATAACCTGACCTCAAATCTATCTTGCTGAAAACACGTGCACCCACTAATTGATCCATCAAATCGTCAATCCTCGGAAGTGGATACCTATTCTTGATAGTTACTTTGTTCAGCTGTCGGTAATCAATACAGAGCCTCATACTACCATCTTTCTTCTTCACTAGCAACACCGGCGCTCCCCAGGGTGAAACACTCGGTCTAACAAATTTCTTTTCAAGTAAATCTTCCAACTGTTTCTTCAACTCTGCTAACTCAGAAGCAAACATACGATAAGGTGCCATCGACACCGGCTTCGTTCCCGACACAAGGTCAATTGCAAATTCGACCTCCCTCTCTGGTGGCACATCTGGAAACTCATCAGGAAATACTTCTGGAAACTCATTCACAACCGGCAACCTATCAATCACAGCTTGATTCTCCACCGACAAATACGCCAACAAGGAAAACATCAAGACTCCATCTTGTTTTAACCGCCTCATCTCTTTAGTAGATAAAAACTCCGCTCCACTCTCTTCTTCCGCAGAAGAAAAACGTACCATCTTGCTAAAACAATTACTACGAACATGGTTATACTCTAACCAGTTCTCTACGCAACAAACAACAAAACAGACAACGAAGACAGTGTAAAACTGTCACACAACACTACTAGGCTCGACACGACTCTACTAATTGGCCATTGCTTCCAAGGCAGCAGCAAAAGCAGCGTCGTTTCTACCAGCCATCTTAGTTCTCTGGAAGTCAAACATAAGTTAGAATAATACAAATATAGTATTCTAACTCTAAGACAACGTCACTCGACTCTCTACTTGGCCGGACGGACTTACCTGCTCTGATACCAATTGTAACACCCCAATTTTCCTGACATAAAAATTTCATTTAATAGACACATAAATCAGAGTACATCTCAAAAAGGAGTGTCACATTTCATCTTGAAAACAAGTTAGATAATAAATTATCCTTCGCAAAATAGTCATTTATAGCAGCGGAATTCAAAAGTCACATCTTCATAAAAGTCTTGGCTCAAAGCCATCAAAACGTCTCAAAATTCAATAAAGTCTCAAGTCATCATTTATTCAAACATGATACATAAAGGAATAGACTCAAAATAAAGACCCCATCCCGTTACATATCAGAGCAATCCTACGTCACACAAGACTCCTCGCATCATCGCATCTAAGACTGGTTACCTGCACTTGCCCACAGGGCGGCAATTCCAGCAGAAGGGGTGAGATTCACAACAATAATATTAATATATAAATCAAGTAGTTATGATTAACAACAATAATTCATCACATAGAACTGGTTATTAAAACATAGGATAATATCATCATAAACATCTTTAAACAACTCATCAACGTCTTAAACATCATCTCATGTTATGTCAACAATTTGACTCAACTAAATGCAACTCTTAACATCTCGACATCATGCATGTGGTACCATATAATTATAGCATTAATATGCTTCACCGTCTCTTTGAGCAAATGCTCCACTGTCGCTTTGAGCATAAAGCTCCACCGTCTCATAATTATGCAAATGCATGGACTCGTCGTTCAACAACTTAACACACCTTCTTAAATGTCATTTATAATGCAAGACTAACACATACAGTTACAACTAAATGCATGGCAGATATTCATCTCATTAAACACATATTCAACGGCACATAGCATCATCAATCACTTAATGTCATACTCAAACATCGCTTATTATCAACAATACATCATTTATCAACAACATAAAGGAACCATCAGCAATCCTCATTACAGGATACATCTAAGGATATAAAGCCTCCCTAATACTACCCAAAGGTCTCCTCTCAAAGTCCCATGCGAAATAGATCGCAAAAGAACGAAACAGTCCTGAACCAACTAATACTTAAGTTTGAAGTTGGGAAACCAACCATAAGTTTTTGGACTAACTTGGGACTAGTTATGCTAAGTTTTCTTAAAGTTCTCTAGAGACCCACTTGGACTATTTTCATCATAACTAAAAATCTACAGATCATTTTCAAGCCCAACCAACGCCATTAGAAAGCTAACTTAATTATCTAAAACTTTCATCTTTACACCAAAAGCTAGTTCGAAGCAGAAATGGGTGAAAAATAGTGAAATATAGGTGATCTGATTTTTGAGAAAGCGTGTCACGTTTTTATGCCCAGATTACTATGCATTCTGTCGACCAAAAACGTGACGCGCTTGCCAAAACGTGGCACGTTTTTGCGGTATCAAATCCGGACTCAGCTTCAACTAAAAGTGCGATTTCAGCATGGTTCTACCCAAAAATCCCAACTTTGATCCCTCAATCACCCAAAATGGTTTAGAACAATGTTTATGGGTTCAATACACAACATCACAACAGAAACATCTCATAGAAACGTCAATTCTCACATCAACTTCATCAAAATCATCCAAACCCTAGTTTATGAACTCTTCCCAATTTCTTCCTAATCTCTTAGTTAATCAAAAACAGATGATTCAATATTAATATTACTGAAGTTAGGCTCACCCTTACCTGGAAAATTGTGCAGAAATGTAGCCTAGCTTCTCTTCTCCTTCAACCGTTCTTTCTCTTCTTTTCCAAAGTCTGTAACGCGTACTGCCTATTCCTCTTAACCTACTTCTCTTATATACTCCCTCTCAACTTAATTAATCCTATCTCAACCCTCACAACTCTTCTTATTTATAAATATAACCCCATCTCTTAAAATTATCTATTTTCCAACAAATCTATTTATTTATCCAATAAATATTCATATAAACATCACTTATATTATTTTATTAAACAATAAAATAATATCTCATCACACATCACAAATACGTCACATAATCATCAAAAATCATATAATATATAATAATATACTATATCATCTAATAAAATAATTAAATAATTAAAGAGGGCGTTACACTCATCATCCGCAGACGGATGGGCAGACAGAGAGGACCATTCAAACTTTAGAAGATATGCTACGTGCTTGTGTTCTTGAAGATGGTGGGAGCTGGAGTAATCATCTACCTTTGATAAAATTTTCCTACAACAATAGTTACCACTCAAGCATCAGTATGGAACCTTATGAAGCGTTGTATGGTAGGAAATGTAGAACTCCATTATGTTGGGCTGAAGTTGGTGACAAGGGTATCATTGGCTCAGAGATTGTTCAAGAAACGACTCAGAAGATTCAATCGATTCAGGAAAAGATAAGAACATCTCAGAGTTGCCAGAAGAGTTATGCAGATAAGAGGCGGAGACCGTTAGAATTCAGTGAAGGAGATCACGTATTTCTGAAAGTTACGCCTAAGCTGGGTTTGCGAGGTGTGTTCAAAACCAAGAAGTTGTGTCCCAGGTATGTCGGGCCGTCCCAGATAATCAGACGTATCGGTTCAGCATCATATCAATTAGCGTTACCCCCAGCCATGTCAGGGTTGCACGATGTTTTTCATGTATCACAATTGAAGAAGTGCATATTGGATCCCTTCGAACTATATGAATTGGATTCCATTGAGTTAAGGTCAGACTTGACATTTCAGCCAGAACCAGATCGGATAGTAGACCGTGATGTCAAATCCATCAGAAACAAGGAGATTCCTTTAGTGAAGGTTGTGTGGAAAGGTTCACCGGATGGTGAAGCTACATGGGAACTCGAGTCAGAGATGTTGAACCAATATCCGCAGTTGTTTTCGGGTAAATTCTAAATTTCGAGGACGAAATTCTTTTAAGGGGGGTAGGATGTAATATCCCGCTTAAAAGAATTATCGGTGTTTTATCTGACAACTCTTTTCGTACGCGTTTGAGAATTAAAAAGGGCGTATTGGTACTTTGGCACAGGAGGTTTATAAGTGGCATAGACTCATAAAACTTCATTTTCCTTGGTATGGTTCTCTCTCTACAAAATCAAAACTGCAACTCTCTCTTCCCTCTCTAAACTTTCGACCCACTCCCTCCTTCTCACTCAATTTTTCTCCAAATCAAGACTTCTGCAAGAATCAAGAACCTGGCAGAACCAACTTGAAGTTAGAAGCATCATGGCTTCTCAAAACTCTTTAAGCTAGAATCCTCACCAAATTTGGAACTTTGCATGCTCTAGGGTTTGAGTAGAAGCAGCAGAACTTGAAGGCTACTACCAGATTCTGCACGTGAGTTCTTTAGATTAGCAACCTACCTTGGTTTATTGTGTGATCTATGTGAGATAATGTACAAAGTAAGGAATTTTATGATTTAGGAATTAAACCCCTTTTAATCCAATCTGTTGATTTGTGATGTTTATAGCCATGAATTGAAACTACTATGTTCTATACGTATTCTGGGTATGATGCATGTATGAATGGCTTGATTCCTGGGTTTTTGGCATAAAAATGCGATTTTCTGCAGGTCTGATACTGATGAACTTCGCTTAAGCGAAGCTCTATTCGCTTAAGCGTACAACAACGTCGAAGCAAAACTATTTTTCGCTTACAGGTTCGCCTGTACCTGGACAACACGTCAGAAAAACCTTTTTCTAGCGCATCAGTGTCGTGCGAAACTTTTCTGACAAACCTTTAACGTTATTAATTTTTAAAGAAAGCAGAAACACATATAATCAAGCCATGATCACGCATTGCATCGTACGATTACCTTAATTTTGAATCATGGATAATAATCACAAATTCAACGGAGGATTAATTATGAGAGTTACATACGGCTTATGTTGGGTAACGACTGATGTCTAGACATGGGTAAAACTTAGACACAGGAATCATGTATGTTAATTCGCCATAATGGAATACTAGGTTGAAAACCCATATGTTTATGTTTAAAGACTATGATTAAAATATGACATGTCGTGTATCTTGCGATCCACGTCAGGGGGATTTCAAGAGGTTCACGCTAGGGGAACGGGACATGCTCTGCAAGGTAGGCCCGCACGACATTAAGAGGAGTCTGACGTACCCTAGCTAGGTCTCGTCGGTCATGTATGGGATTATGCTCGGGGTTACTCCACTCGATTAAATTCCATAAAATCAACTCAGATAATTTTCATGACACCATAATATGATATGCTTATGACATGATATGAATATGATATGATGCAAGTTAAATGTAAATGATAGCGATCTAGGAATGCATGATCGGTCTAGGTATGCATGAGATTCACGTAAGTATAATCAATTATTGGTTATATTATAGACACGTGGTAACCGTAGGTTTCCCCCGAGGTTACCATTAGCCTAGGACTTAGGTAGGACTCACTGAGACAATATGTCTCATCCCACTTCTTCTTTGTTCAGGTTCACAGGTGGTTCGAGGCAAAGGTAAGCAGAAGGCGTCAGACTGATCGTGCTTTTATTGGATTTAGCATTTGTGTCTTTTAGTTGATGTTATGTTTTATATATGTAGTGTTGTCATGAACCTTGTTGTACTTGTTCATCCGACATTATTATGTATTTTTATTATGACATATAAGCTGAGACAACTTTATACTCTAATTCTCAACTTATGTTGTACTTCCGCATTGTAGTATTAATGTATCCAGTATCAGTTATAACGAACATGTTGAATATTCTAGACTCTTTCAATATGGGTGTTACATAGTGACTGGTTGATGTATATTATTAACAATCGATCTTGCACAATTATTATGTTTTGTAACATGATACTTACTATTTTACACCATTTAAGGTACGTGTTATATATGAACCTTTTAGACCATCCACAATGCAGCACCCCGTTTAGGTGCTTAAACGGGTCCTGACTGTACACGTCATTCGTTTTATAATTAATATTCAATAAGCACTCAATCTCCCCAACCCAACACCCGAAAACAATTATTAATTGGGTCCCTACAATAACTCTATATCGTTTTTTTTTTGTACAAAATAACTCTATATCAATAAATTGTAACAATAATTTACATACTCATTCATAATTATATAATTTTAAAATATTGAAGTAATTTAATTATAAATTATAAAAAAGCAAACATTTTTTTTAATCATCGTATGCTAAAATCGAGTTAATTTAAATTCAACTATTATTTGTAGTAAATCCAATCATCTTATGTTTTTTTTTTCTTTCTTTCATTCAAATGGGTAAATTATTTGTTGTTGTAAAAAAATGGTTTTTGTTGAAGATTCATGTAGATTAATTAAATATTACTCTTACAATTATTATATAATTTACTTTTTAATATTTAAGTAATACAACAATTGAATAGAGAAAAAAATTGAATTAATTATACATTAAAGACTCATGAATAATAGGAGAGAGAGGGTGCCTATAAAAAACACCCATCTTTATAAGCACCATATTTAGCACGGTGCTAAATAGGGGAAGGACGTTCCATTGTAGATGGTCTTAGAAAATGGTTCAAGGGTAAACTCTTTTGGTCTTTAGACTCCCCTTATTTATATTCTTATTATTAAATGTCTATATTTTGGTACTAATTATGTTCTCATTTTATGTTTATATTTGTTGTAGAACATTGTAATATGCAAGGTGTGATCAATTGGTTAGATTGATTATTGCTTTGGTTAGATTGATACATTGTTTAGGTGACCATAATTTTCAAGAACATTTTGCAACCATGCATAATTTAACCTGCATTTCCTCATTCTTTGTTTATTTTGATTTCATGTATTACTTTTCAACTAATGATATGAGTAATGGGAAGCATGTTTTTTTCGATAAGGCCAAGAGAAAGGTTGGGTATCCGGGAGAATCTGAAGCATCTCAACTAGGTTGGCACCCAACAGATTTCTCCATCCTCTACCGCCTTTCCAATACGTAATCATTATTAAAAAAAAAGGAAAAATTTTACAAAGAGGGGGGACTAAGCCAATACCCTCGAAAGAAAAAGAAAAATATACATAAAACTAGGAACATGAGTAATTAAGGAAATAAAGTTCGGCATCCCATTCCTGTCCCTAGCAAAATCTTCCCCAAAAGATGGAGGCAACAAAGTGAACCAAACCGTGTCATGAAACAACAAATTTCTCCAGAACCACACTGTGTCATGTAACAGCAAACACAAGCCGAGAATCATTGTTGCCTATTCCTCGGATGTTCCAATATATTCATTTAAATGGTGGTCGAGAGCGAGTTCTGAGTGAAGTTTTATGTAAAGTCTGTAAGTTCTTTTTTTTTTTCTCTGTGACTTGGAAACAACCTCTATAAATGGTGTTTTGGTCTCTGCTGCCTTAGCCAACCAAGTCTGCATAAAGTTTAAGTCCTTCTGCAGCACCGGATCAATCGTAGCATTATCCGGGACCACAATGCTACTGATATCAAGATGTGTATTTTTTACGGGAGATAAAACAGGCATATAATTCCCCTCGATATTATTTTAAATTAGCTCATCGGAAACATTCTCAAGAGGAATACTAAATAATCTTAATTATTCTCGTATGATTTGGATGTACATCATAAACACTCAGTTGTTAGAAGTCACAATTATGTTCATTTTAAAAGTTAAATTTGAGTACAATCAACTACTTTCAATGTGAAACAAATATATTATATTTTGAATTTCATCATGGAGTCAGCTTCCCGAAAAGGTTGCCTGTAATTGGAATGTTGAGAAATATCATGATCAACATATCTTTGTGTCATCTATGATTTAACGATACCATGGCGCCTATCCATTTTACTTTTTCATGTTACCGATTATCGATTGAAGATTGTTGATTGGTAAACCAAGAGCTACAAGTTCCTTAATTATCTATCTTCTCTAATGATAAGATGAAATCCTATTCAAGAACTTAATAACAAAAATGATATTAACTATATTATTAAACCAACAATCACAATATCTCTATATTATTAAACTGATGCCACAATATTGGAAATCATTCGGGAACATAAAAAAGAGGATAACGTGGTCAAAAGAAGTTGAAAGAGAGGAGGTTTGTGATGGTAGAGAGGGAGAGAAGTAGGATACGTGGGAGAGAAGGAAGAGATGCATGATCGTGTTGGAGGAGAGTAGTGGAGAGAGATAGAGAGATACAAAGAGAGAGAGAGAGAGAGAGAAAGAGAGGGGAAGCACATTGTGACTAATATGACTCTAACAATGGATCATAGACAGCGCATTGTAACTAATATGACCCTAACAATGGACCGTGACCCTTAGGCAGCAAGTTTGGTCAATCTATAATATAAAACCTATAAGAGTATAAGAGTTTATGTGGTACTTCAGAGGTTGTTGATCACCTTTTTATTCATTGTGATTTTTCTGACAAATTTGGAACGTTCTATATAATTTTTCAGACATATTTGGAATGCTCTTTATAATTGGATAAACCTAATCTTGGACAATCTGTCTCATATTTCAGATCGTCGGATTCATCTGGTTTAGTTTTTGGTTGTTTAGGTCTTCTGGCTGGATATAAATGCACATATTTTCCAACAAAATCAAGATGTACTTCATCACCTGCTTGACAAAATTAAAATCCAGTCTTTTTGGTGGCTGAAGGAAAAACGTGTCATTTTCAATTTTGATTATCATATGTGGCGGCTCATTCCTATTTTATGTTTGGGAGGAGCTATGTTATTCCAGTTTTTTGGTCTCTTAGGGACATTTTCTCCTTCTTTTTGATGTAACTATTACTTTTCTTTGCTCTTCTCTACCGCTCCTTTTGCGAAGAAGGTAAAATCGTTTGCTTAATATAATTCTATTTTTCTTTGAAGGAAAATATAATTCTATTTTAACCTCTTAACAAATATTTATAACATAAACCATATATTTAATTTGTATACATCGATACTAGAAAAATCTTTTACAGATATGTCCAACTAAATTATTCCATAATACTAATTTTTAAGTTAGTTCCAAAAACATCACCAAAAAAAAAATTATTTGACGTGCTTTGGCTGGATGTAAAAGAATTTACACCGTCAATAGACGAAGAGTAATCTCTAAAACTAAATTATTTTCTTAATAGTGATTTATTCACCCGTTCTTGGCACGGGCTCCATACCAGTTATATTCATTCACTAATAATTTCATAATAACCCAATAATAAATACCCACACCTAATATAAAAGTCACACATCGCAATTATTCAAATAAAATATACAAAAAGACATTAAACTCGATAAAATAAATAAATAATAAAATAGGGCGTTACAGTAGTGGTTGTACACTTCGTACAATTGTACTTTGTCAACGCTCTTCAAAGAACAAGCATCAATTCCTTCAAATCCATTTGAATTAGCCATTACTTCACTCTTCTGGTCTTATGCAATGCTTGGACGAGATTAAATTCATTGAACAACCTTTGAAAATATAAGTCTCTCATCTTTTGATGAACTACAGCTTCTGGTGATCTTGCTTCTGATGAGGCGCTTCTGATGAACTTGCTTCTGGTGATGCCATCAATTCAGGAGCACTTGACTTCAAGAGGACTTTTCTTCATATGCATAAAGATTCCTTCTTGTTGATTCCATTGCTCTCATTTGTTCTTGCAGTACCTAAGCTTTAAGTAGACACAAATTTTTGTCTATGGTCCTGTACACTTGAACAAATATTAGCATATTTAATTGACAATTTTTAATATCTTGTTATCATCAACACTCTCAAGAGGTTATGTTAAACACATTTTGTTCCAACATTTTATTCATTATGATTTGAGTTATGTTTGCTTTTCATATGTTTCATCGTTTAAATCTTTTGTGAACTAGGTTTTGGTTCATAAACTTATTCTTACGCTTTCACTGAATCGTTACATATAACTTTTGCTTAAGAGTCTTTAATTTATTAGGGACCTTTAGAGTGTGTTTGGATGAGGTAATAGAGAAATTTTAAAGAATTTAAATTTCTAGGCAATTTAAATGTTTCAATTAAATTTCTTTCATTTCTCAGAACTTCTGTTTGGGTAGAGTAATAAAAAAAATGCTTAATAGCAGTTTTAGCCCCCTAACTTTCCCAAAGTTGCGATTTTGGCCCCCTAAGAAAAAAAACTACAAAACCGCCCCCTAAGTTTTGAACAAAATACTTCACAAATTCTCATTATTTTGAAAATTCATCAAATTATTATCCAAACAATATAATTCACCTCAAAGTATTTGAATTCCCTCAAAACATTCCCCCATCCAAACACACTCTTAGGGTATGAGGGTTAGACATCCTATGGAGTGTAATTCCTTTATGTCATACGCCAATTTTTGACCTAAGATCCCACTTTTACACGTCTTGTGGCCCGAAATATTCTCGGTCTTTTCAATGAACATTTCGGCAGAAGTATTTTAAAATAACTCATTTTTTTTTGGTTTCCGAGCCCACATTTATTTTATTTTTGTTTTTTTTTATTTTATTAGTTTTTATTTTTATTTTTACCTTTTATCATTTTTTTCTTTTTTATGTTTTAGTTTATTTACTTTTTTATTTATTATTTCTTTTTCGTTTTTTATTACTTTTTTTAATAAGTCCAAAAGAGATATAAAAAATTAATGTCCAGGGGTCCGAATTATTACTTTCTAAAGTTTCCTTTTTCATGTCAATCACCATAATTCTGCAATTAAAACCAATTTAATCCATGGAGCATTTTTTCGAAAAGAGGTCAAAAGCCAAGTCTGTTAAAAGTGGAGGAATCAGATCAAAGAAGGGATCCCAACTTTTGAAACCCTAAGGGTGTGTTTAGATTGAGGGTTTGAGAGGGAAAGAGAATGGAGGGTTTTTTATTTTTTGAATTACGGATAATAGAACATGTTTTTCTAAACAAAATTAAGTGTGATTGAAACATTATATGATTGTTTATCATGTTAATATGTTAAATTTTTAAAAAATATTTCATAATGTCCGTAATTTAAAAATGAAATGTAAAGCCTCCCCTCCTAAACCCTCCATCCAAACACACCCTAACTCACAATCACATCACAACTCAAAACCTGCAACACGAAAAAATCAGCAAAATGAGCAATTTTCGAAACCAAAGGACAGAACACAATTAACCTGCAAGAAAATCCAAAAAAACATAGTCCAAACAACAAATTGTTTTTTTTTCTTCAGAAACACAATAAACAAACCACCGTACCAGAAACAAACGTAACATCACAAAACACGTGTTCATACAATACCCCTTTTTCCATATTCACACCAGTAACCAAATTAAACAATTTGAAACCGTTTCACAAGTCCAAACACGAACCACCACATAAAACTCTTAAATCGTACCATAAAAGCACCACCGGCCATAACCTCAAGCAAATAACTAAATTGAAATCCAAAAACTAGTCACAAACCCTCAAAACCTTACCACAAGCCCAAAATCAAATCCGTGAAAAATCATATAAGTTTTTTGAGTGTTTGAGGGCCAAAAATGTTTAGAGGGGGAAAAAGGATATAAGAAAAGATGAAAATAAAAATCAAAAAAAGAGGTTTGTTTTGGTCTTTCCGGCGCCGCCGCCGCCGTCAATGACAGCCGGCCACCGCGCCAGAAAAGCTCACCAGTGGTGGGGATGTGATCGGGGAAGAAGTGGGATGGGAGAAAGAGAGAGAACCGAGAGTGAGAGAGGGAAGAAAGAAAAAAGAAAAATTCAAAAAAAAAAATCATTTTCATAATAAACCTTGATTTTCAATCAAGGGATTCCCTTCTTTTCTTTTTCTTAATAAATTTTAAATCAACTTTAATCATATTCGAGTCATTTCTTTAAATATAAAAAACACAAACAAATTTTATTTTGCCATTTGGCTTTTTACTTTAAAACTTTTTTCAAAACTTTTTTCAAAACTAATAAAAAATACAAAACAAATCAATCGGTATTTTTACCCCGAACTACAAGGTTTTGATCTCTCACGGGTACGTAGGCAAAGGACCTTGTCCTTCCAAATTAAAAAACATAAAAAACAATTTTCTTTTTCTTTTACTCACCATTTAATTCTTTAAGCAAGTAAGTTATATCCAAGAAATAAATAAAATGAAGAGGTTCCTGTAGGATACTATGGACGTTAAAGGGTGTTAATACCTTCCCTTTACGTAACTAACCCCCTAACCCTAAATCTTTAAAATAATGGTTTCATTTGAACTTTTTCCCATTTTCCTTTAAGAAATCAAAAGTTCTGCGGTAAATAAAAATTAGTGAGTCAACACTAAACTAATAGTTTGACATCCGAAAATCACCGTGACATTATATCATGAACATGGATTGAGTTTTTTTTTATACTTTTTCAATATTTGAATTTACTATTGTCTATTTATTATGTGTTATTTAGGAAGGAGAAAGTGGAGGGTAATTTAGGAAGTAGAAAAAGTCGGCCAAAAGGGGCTATTTTCATTATATATAGTATAGAATAGAATAAATTATTATTATTATTATTATTATTATTATTATTATTATTATTATTATTATTATTATTATTATTATTATTATTATTATTATTATTATTATCATTTACTAACTCCTTTGAGACTTCATCTTACGTTTTTTTTTTGACAAGACGATTCATTTTACGTTATTTTTCATATTCAGTCATTTTAGTTATTATTTCAACCAAATTAGAGAAATTTTTAAAAAATTGCTTATGGTTTATGGGTTGTAATATTTTCATCTTGTTAGCATATTAATTTTATAATTAATTATATTGATTGTATAATCTATTATATATACTATATATAAAGAAATTAATTTATTTCGCGTCTTTTGCGCTTAGTTTTTCTCTTTATCACAATACCTTAAACTTTAAATACAAATAATACATATAACAAATAGATAAATTGTTTTAAAAAATAACAAATAGATAAAAGTAAACTCAAATATTAAAAAAAAGTGTAACAAATTCAATTTTTATTTTCCATGAAATATAAACTTTTTTCCCTATAATTTTTTCTTTAAAATGGATAATTGATGGGAGTGGATTCAAAATTAAAAAAAATAAAAGGTAACAAATACAATATGAATATATGTCTTTTTTTTTTTAAATTTATGCTAAAAAGTGTAAAAGCTACATCGACTATATATATATATATATATATATATATATATATATATATATATATAAGATTTTTGGATGACTTTTTCATTATCCTAATTATACTCTAAAACAATTTTTTTTATGTAATTATGATTGTTGGTGTCATTAAAAAAAATAGAATTTAGATTATATTTTTTTTGTTATATTGTTGGTGTCAGTGAAATAGATAAACAAGGTTAATTAGGTTGGTTATAATTTGAAAGCATCAATCTTTATATTTTTAGTTTTAATGAAAATCAAAATTTCATAAAAATCACCGATCATAATTTTCAAACGTTAGCATAATAAAATAAATATATTGATCATTTAATATGTTTCTCTTATGAATAAATAAGTTCTCACCTGTATTATTGATGCATTATATTCGTTGATAAATTTAACGTGGTCCTATAAAAAAAATATCTACCAATATAGATCATCTTAGATGATAAGAGGTTGACACATCTAAAAGGCCACAGGTTCAACTATCATTGGCAACGTGAGGACCTTGTGTGCGGGTGTGTACCCTTTTTCTTCAGGATGCATGGTGCAGAAAGAACTTTTGCATTTTTCTCTATTTTCTTCAATCATCATGTGTTTTTCGTCCTTGATATGATGTTCGGATTTGAGACATAATTTCCCTAAGCTTCTTAAACTTCAAAATTTTCATCGTACTTGATCCTACTTGTTTCCATAACTTCTATAGGCGTGTGTTTGTTACCACGTTTATTTTGCCTCCCACTGTGCTTTTTTCTAACTCTACAATTTCAAGTTTCACAAATATCACGGTGGCAAGGCATTAGGAAGCGAGAAAATTGGGTCAAACGTGATACCAAACAATGCATAAGATGTTTTTTGTAGGCTTAGTCCCATAATCTATACCCAATGAAGCTCAAAACACCTATCGAATGTTCTAGTGAGGGAAGAAACATAAATACAATGACTCAAAACATAACATGACTAGTCCTTTCCCAAACCATGTGAAACTCATTGTACATCCTATAAAAAATTCTAGTAAAAAAGAAGAAAAGACTTGATAAAATTTTAAAATAAATCATTTGACTACGAATCATCATCACCTTTCCTAACCCTATATTGAGCCTGTAACACCCCGTTTCCCAACATAAAAATTTCTTAAAAATAATCAGAGTATTCACAATTTAAACGGAATGCTACATTTTTTACAAATCACAAATGGAATAAATAATAATTTATTCTTCAAAACATCTCAAAATAAAATCTCAAATACTTCGCAGCGGAATTTAATTCAAAAACCTTAAACAACTTTGGCACGAAGGCCTCAACGTAAAATCGCATCCAAATATTTCAACATCATGTTCATAGAATCTCATAAAAATAATACGTAAAGAATAGAAAACAATAACAAAGTTCCCCATCCCGTTACGTATCAGAGCACCTAAGGACACAGTGAAAGGTAGTCAATCACAACAGCAATCAACAACTAATCTTGATCACATGCAAGTTACCCATACGAAGAGCAACATTTTCAAGCAGAAGGGATGAGATTTCACATTCAATAATAATAAGCATATAATTCTTTAAAAGAATTTAACAACACATAACAACATCTATTCGTCATTAGTAAGACTAATAAACAATAATTTAAGTAAGAGAATTTATCAACATAAACAACAACAAATCATCATCAACAATGCTTCACATAAACAACATAAACACCAACAAATCATCATCAACAATGCTTCACATAAACAACATAAACACCAACAAATCATCATCAACAACAACAACAACTTCTCAAATGATTGTCAATTATATTATGCAATGACGACTCTACAATGCAACGACAATAACAACTCATCTTAACATCACATCGACTCGACAATGCAATATGCATGTGGTACCATCAGGGCATAAGACCCCATCGCTCAAGGTCAAATAGGACCTGTAAGACATTGAGCCCCCATCGCTAAAGGTCATAAAAGGACATGTCAGGCATTAAGCCCCCATCGCTGACTATGCTATGCAACAACACGACTTAATGCAACGACACAAATCAAATGCAACAACAACAACATCATGAAATCATATTAAATCAACCACAAAAGATTTGCACATCAACGTATACATTCATATAATAAATCATCAATCATGAACAACATCATATTCAACAACAATAATTCATCAACGTATACATATATACATAACTTTAGCATATAAATTCATCATCAACAACTTAATTAACGTCAAATTCACATAACCAAACATTGCATCAAAACATAAGCACAGATTTCACCAATTAAATCCACAATAATCACTTTATTACAAATAGGCACTTATGGGTTGAAGTAGAAAAAGAGATTATACAAAAGATTATGAATGGAATCTAACCTTAATTTCTACAACGTCAAATCTAACAACAACTACAAGGTTAAACCCTTTTTCAGAATTATACAACCCATTATTAGAGAAAGCTAGTCCCACCCTTACCTTAGATTAGATGATCGGTCTCTACGAGATTGTTCCTCTTCTCTTTCTCTGACTTCTCACTTTCTCCCAAAAGTAGTTTGCACGTAATCCTTATTTTCTAATTCTAACTCTCCCTCTTTATATAAATCCTTAACCTACTTATTTTCTCTTATTTCCAAATCTGCCCCCAAAGTCTCAATATTCTATTTTAATATATATATATATATATATATATATATATATATATATATATATATATATACACACACACTAAATAACAAGTATATTTCTATAACAAATATATCTCTACAACACATAACAAATATATTTCTATAACAAATATATCTCTACAACACATAACAAATATATTTCTATAACAAATATATCTCTACACCACATAACAAATATATTTTCTACGCCAAATTACATAATATTTCTACACCAAATAACATATAACACACATCACCATAAATCAAATAAATTATTCAAAAAGACTCTAAACTCAATCAAATAATTAAATAAATAAAATAGGGCATTACAACTCTACCCCCTTAAAAGAATTTCGTCCTCGAAATTCAAAGCACAAGAGAAAATGAATTTAATTATTACTTAAATATCGTAAACTATATATAACAAATAGAAACTTCAAATAATGCACAAAAACCACATTAAAGTTAGTCAGTTAAACATGGTCACATAATAAAACATAACAATTAATTAGAAAACAAAACGACAGTATTCAATCGTCACACGACACAACGACTCATCTACTTGGGCGGACAGACCGACCTGCTCTGATACCAATTGTAACACCTCGTTTTCCCAACATAAAAATTTCTTAAAAATAATCAGAGTATTCACAACTTAAACGGAATGCTACATTTCTTACAAATCACAAATGGAATAAATAATAATTTATTCTTCAAAACATCTCAAAATAAAATCTCAAATACTTCGCAGCGGAATTTAATTCAAAAACCTTAAACAACTTTGGCACGAAGGCCTCAACGTAAAATCTCATCAAAATGTTTCAACATCATGTTCATAGAATCTCATAAAAGTAATACGTAAAGAATAGAAAACAATAACAAAGTTCCCTATCCCGTTACGTATCAGAGCACCTAAGGACACAGTGAGAGGTAGTCAATCATAACAGCAATCAACAACTAATCTTGATCACCTGCAAGTTACCCATACGAAGAGCAACATTTTCAAGCAGAAGGGATGAGATTTCACATTCAATAATAATAAGCATATAATTCTTTAAAAGAATTTAACAACACATAACAACATCTATTCGTCATTAGTAAGACTAATAAACAATAATTTAAGTAAGAGAATTTATCAACATAAACAACAACAAATCATCATCAACAATGCTTCACATAAACAACATAAACACCAACAAATCATCATCAACAATGCTTCACATAAACAACATAAACACCAACAAATCATCATCAACAACAGCAACAACTTCTCAAATGATTGTCAATTATATTATGCAATGAAGACTCTACAATGCAACGACAACAACAACTCATCTTAACATCACATCGACTCGACAATGCAATATGCATGTGGTACCATCAGGGCATAAGCCCCCATCGCTAAAGGTCAAATAGGATCTGTCAGACATTCAGCCCCCATCGCTAAAGGTCATAAAAGGACCTGTCAGGCATTAAGCCCCCATCGCTGAATATGCTATGCAACAACACGACTTAATGCAACGACACGATTCAAATCCAACAACATAAACATCATGAAATCATATTAAATCAACCACAAAAGATTTGCACATCCACATATACATTCATATAATAAATCATCAATCATGAACAACATCATATTCAACAACAATAATTCATCAACGTATACATATATACATAACTTTAGCATATAAACTCATCATCAACAACTTAATTAACATCAAATTCACAAACCCAAACATTGCATTAAAACATAAGCACAAATTTCACCAATTAAATCCACAATAATCACTTTATTACAAATAGGCACTTATGGGTAGAAGTAGAAAAAGAGATTATACAAAAGATTATGAATGGAATCTAACCTTAAATCAAATAACTTATACAAAATAACACACATCACCATAAATCAAATAACTTATTCAAAAAGACTCTAAACTCAATCAACTAATTAAATAAATAAAATAGGGCGTTACAGAACCCCTGGAGCCTAACTCACCTAAAATATTTTTCACAAAATAATAAAATAAAAATCTATTTACTATAACGAAAGGTTAAAAAAGCATTGATTTTTTTTCAAGGATAAGGTAATGAAAAGTTACTTAAATAATATTCGGTTCTTATCAATATTAAGTTTATTATATGATCAAAACTCATTGATATACTTAAGTGGCGTTTTGTAAGAGTTCTAATTTCATGAAGGATTTCTAAAATTTCATAAATGCTTAAACTTTTTAATCAACTTTATACTTTGATAAAAAAAAGAATTTTATACACTATAAAAAGATCAAATCATATCCTATTTTTTAGATGCAAAGGGGAAAAAATATGGCTAACATTCTTAATTTTTTTTATGTTTTGTTTTTATTTATTTCCAAACCTTTTGTCATAAAAAAACCAGTTTCTCCTAATTTGAGAAATCATTCTTGTATAAGAGATAAAGATTGTCCACAATATAAACTTCATAATATCAGGTGTCGTAATGGCTTTTGTGTAGATATAGCTAAATGATTTCTTGTCCTAGCAAAATAAATGAACAATACATCTTATGTTAGAATATTCCATGAGATGTCATTTAGTTTTTATGCATGCATCGAATAATTGTATTTTATTTTCCTTCTTCTTTTATCCTAATTTTATGGATCTTGAAGTTATGTTTTTTTTTTATTCTACGATGATGGCAATGAAATGAAATAAGGCGGAAAAGAGTTTCATTTATAGTACCCTTTGCTTGTAAATTTTGAGGTATCACACCTTATTTCCAATTACCACACCTATAATATAAAAATTACTTTAGTAGGGTTATAAGACTGTACAACGGTATCAAAGTTTTCAAGATTATCATATCCATAAGGACTTGGTAATTTTCTTGCCGTTCAACAATTTTTGTATTCTAAGAAAAAGGGCTTGATTGATTGTTTGAAACAATCAATTGTAATATATCACAAATGTACTCCCACGGATCAGAAATCCGAGTAATGATTGCAACAACATCTACACAAAGAATGAAACAACCAACCCGATTTAGCAACAAATCAAGACTAAAAAAAATGAAACATAAACTCAGTTTATGATGAAACACATACAGAAGTTGCTTCCTCACAGTAGTGTTAGGAGTTAGCTTATGCATTTTTAATCTTGTTTTAGTGAGATTAGGGTAAGCTTTGCGCAATTACTTGTAACACAAGCTAGCTTAGTTTGTTGGATGCTTTTACTATAAATAGGTATCCACCTCTTGTATTTAAGAACTTGAATGAATAACAAATCACTTTTCCCTACAATTGGTATCTAGAGCCTGTGTTAGGGCTTGTAGAACAATTCATAAAGCGCAACTTTTTTTTGGCGGGAAAATTAGTTACAGTTTGTTAAGTGTGTTCCTCTCTCTTCTTCTTCCTCAATTCTAAGGTTTCATCCATGGCGGATTTTGCAAATTTTGCACAACCTTCTATTCCCAAGTTTGATGGATTTTACGATCATTGGGCCATGCTTATGGAAAATCTTCTTCGTTCCACAAAATTTTAGGATTTTATTGAAACTGGTGTCACCATTGCTCCTGAGAATCCAACACCAGAGCAAGAAAAAACTACGAAGGATAGTAAACTGCTTGATCTTAAGGTGAAGAATTATCTCTTTCAATCCATTGATAGAACAATCATGGAAACAATCTTAATCAAAGATTCAGCCAAGGATATTTGGGATGCGATGCGTAGAAAGTATCAAGGTTCTACCAAAGTGAGACGTGCTCAATTGCAAGCTTTGTGCAAAGAATTTGAGATTCTTGCGATGAAGGAAGGTGAGACTATTAATGAATAGTTTTCAAGAACCCTCTCTATTGACAACATGATAAGTGCTCGAAAGTAGTATATTTCATGTGATAATTTAGGCATTTTAGTAACTTGTTTTGTAAGTTGGCTAAGGAAAAGCTATGATTTGTTGGAATTTTGCCTTTTATGCTTTACATGCCTTACTCTCCTCAATTTGTGCAGGAAGTAGACAAGCAAGGACCTAGAATTCACCTGAGTCAAGCAAATCTCGCTTGAAGCGACGCCAGCTCGCTTAAGCGAGATTCAGGCAGAGAGCACCATTGGACTTCGCTTCTTGCTCGCTTCCATCTCGCTCCTGGAGAAAGGTTATCTCGCTTAAGCGAGATTCAGGCAGTGATTAACCTGGGCATCGCGCTTTCATCTCGCTTCCATTTCGCTTATAAAAACACAGCATCTCGCTTGAAGCGACTTCAGCTCGCTTAAGCGAGATTTGGACAGAATGCATCAGGAAACTCTCGCTCCCATCTCGCTTCCAGTTCGCTCCAAGCGAAATTCATCTTGCAACAGGATAAGGGCCATGTGTCGATTCTTCAATGGCCAGATTTGGATTTTTAAGCACTTCGCTTAAGCAAAGTACATCTCGCTTAAGCGAGATTTGACGATTTCAGCCAATATAAATAGTTTTCTCTTTTCTTTCCAAGACTTACTTACTGTTTTATTGATATTTTCTGGTCTTTAGAGAGAGGTTAGGGTATTTCTAGAGAGAGAAACACAAAGCAAGGTAGTTAGGAGTAGATTCAAGCCAAGATTTGTTGAGACATCATGGATCTTGTCATTGAATCTTCATCTCTTCTTCAACCTTTGCAAAGCTAGCATAGACATATGTAGCTACATCTACTCTTGTGATTTTGAGGTATTCAAACAAGTTATTATGTAATCATTTGATCTTTTAATATATGGTTCTAGCTATTTATTCAATATTGTTGTTATTCTTGCTTTCAAGGTGAGAATAACAAGAGTTCACTAGTTTAGAGAAGCAAGAATAACAACAATATTGAATAAATAGCTAGAACTCTTGTTAACAATATTGTTGTTATTCTTGCTTTCAAGGTGAGAATAAATATTGTTAACAATTTTAACAATTGTCTTTCTAATAAAACAAGGTGTGGGTTTATCAAGAAAACTTAAAACACAAGAGTTCACTTTCATGTGCAAGAAACTACCAATTTAGGGAAGACAACAAAAAATTTATGTCATATTTTTTCACTAAAAACAAGCTACTTAATCATGCCTTTCGCAATTAAACAAAACAAAAGAATAAAGTTCAAGGGAGTTTGGGAACACTACGACTCGAGACACTTTATTAGCCCCCCCCCCCCCCCCCCCCACACACACTTGGGAGAAGCATTGTCCTCAATGATTCAAGAAAATAAAAGGGAAGAAGAAGTAGAAGAAGAAAAAATATGAGTAGGAGGAAAAAGGGAGAAGAGATAAGGGAAGAGAGGAAGAGGAAAGCTAACAATATCATTGAGGTCCATAAGGGGGACCTTGGAGGTGGAATTTTTGCATCATGTTCCAAAGCATTTGATTATTTTCTTCGGATATGTGGTTGCCCCTTAGGTCATCATTTCTTAGCCCGGAGAATTTAACACTTCTCCTTTGTTGCTCGGTGTTTATCCTCTTAATCTCAGTTTGTATTCATGCCCATCTTTCATTTTCAAAGTTTCCTCTGGCATCGTGGTCATGGTGCTCCTCAACATGGTGCAAGTTTTCACCTTCCTCCTCACCTTGATTATGCTCTTCATGTACTTGTGAACCATCACCAACATACAACAAATTTTCTTCCACCTCGGTGTTAGTCTGAGATGGGTTAGGAAGTATAAATAAAATAGGCACATTGAGTTTGAGTGTATAGGTCATGGGTGGACGATTGTTTAAAGAAGTTCATAGAGATAAGGGTCTCTACGATCATCCTATGGTTTCCCTCAATCATGTTTATCCCTTGGTTCTCTCCCACTCCCAATTGCCTTGCTATATAGGTGATGATACCGCCCTCTACTCTCCGGAAGATTTTGCTCCTTCTTTTCCACATCTTTTTGAAGCCATTGCCTTGACCTTGGTATAACGTTTTTTGAATTTTTGGTGAAGGTTGGGGTTTGGGAAGATTTTGGATGGAAAAGGTTGGTTTAGGTATGGGGTTAAGGTTTAAATAAGGTTTTTGAGTTGGTTATGGGAGATTGGTGATAAATTTGTGGTTTTTGGGTTTGGATGGATGGAAGTTGTATTTGATTGAAGGGTTATGGTTGGAATGATGTGTGGGGTTGATTGGGTGAAGAAATTGTGTGTTTTGGTGAAGTTTTTGTAGATATATGAAGGTTTGAAGGATGAGAGATGTTTGTGGATGACAATGAAGGAAGAAGAATTTTTTTTTTTTTTTGTAGTTATACTGACTTAGAAGTCTCGCACGGCCGTGCCATCTTTCTGGATTTTGAAGGTTTGGCTTGGTATAGTGTGGCACGGGCCGTGCCACATTTGGCACGGGCCGTGCCAAGCCTTTGGATGTTTGGCTTCAAAATTTTCATCTTTTCTCGAATCGATCTCAGGCAATTACCTGCAAAATAACTTAAAACACGAAAAACAAAACAAAAGCAATTAAATGCGTGGGTTGCCTCCCACGAAGCGCTCGTTTAAAGTCATTAGCTTGACAATGAAGATGTTTCCCTATCCTATACCCAATCTTTCCCTAAGAGACAAAGGAATTAAACAGGCATTCTCTCCCAAATCACACATAACTCTCTCAATTGTTTCAGATCTTATGACATAAGGTATGGAAAAAATTTATGGATCTTGGAGTTTAGGTGGCAATTTGTTTGGAAGTACCTCAATGAAATTTCTAAATTGCTCATCTAACTTAGATTTATCAAACCCTTGTGTTGAAGAAATTTTAGGCTCATGAGGTGGTGAAACAAATGGCTTTTCATTCTCTCCTATGGCTTTCTCACTTTGAGGTTCATCACTCCATATCTCTCCCTCATTGTTCTTAACTTTCAAAACAGAGTCTTCTAATTGTTTACCATCCCAAAGAGTAATAACACTTATATGGTCTTTCGGGTTGGTTTCAGTTGGACATGAAAAGACTTCGGTGGTTTGAGGGGAAGCAACCATTTGTTGGGCCACTTGAGAGATTTGAGTCTCTAGAATTTTATTGTGAGTAGCAATGAAGTCCACTTTTAATGTGATTTTGGTGAGGGAGTCATTCAGAAATCCAGTTTGATTTTTAAGTTCTTCAACACTTGGATTGCTCCATTATACAATTTTCTAAAAAAAGTTCCAAGTTGGATTTTTGAAGGACTCTTTTGTTGTTTGCATAACCGGGTGGTGTTGTTTGCCCAAAGGAATTTTGAGGAGTTTGGTTATAAAAGTTTTGATTTGGCCTCATCCCTTGGTTATAAACAACACTACCTAGTTGGCATTCAACGCCAATATGGCCAAATACACCACAAATTTCACAAGGAGGTGATACAGGGGTAGGTGTGACAACACTAGTATTTATTTTATCAATTTTTTGTGTAAGTGCGTCAACCTTAGCAGCTAGATGATCAAGGGGAGAAATTTCATACATACCTGTCTCTTGTTTAGAGGGTGAAGAAGCAGTGATGTCTTTCTCGCTTGTCCATTGATATTGATTTTGTGCCATGTGCTCGATCAAAGAATATGCTGTTGTGTAAGTTTTATTCATTAAAGCTCCACCTGCAGCTGTATCAACAAAAAAATTAGTGGTATATAAAAGACCATTATAGAAAGTGAGAATAATAAGCCACTTCTCTAAACCATGATGGGGGCAAAGCCTAAGCATTTCTTTGAAACGCTCCCACGCATCGTAAAGAGATTCTCCATCTCTTTAAGTGAATTGTATGATTTGATTCCTTAGTTGAATAGTTTTACTATGAGGAAAGAATTGGGAAAGGAATGTCTGCCTTAATTGGTCCCATGAAGTGATAGAAACAATTTGCAATGAATGAAACCAAGCATGTAACACCCCGTTTTCCCAACAACTAAATATTAATATAAAATCAGAGTAAATCAACAACGGAGCATTACACTGCTTTTCAAAAATTTCATAAATAGATTAAAAATACTATTTATTCAACAACGTCAACAACATATTATTGCAGCGGAAAAATCTTTTTAAACATTACAACCATATCATATAATTCTAGCACAAAGGCCCCAACATAAGAAATATTCAACATTTATTTTCAAAATGAAACTCCAACAACATGCTTCAAAATTTGATACATAAAGGAATGAAAATACAACAAATAATTCCCATCCTGTTACGTATCAGAGCCCTAAGACACATGAGGCACCACTTCTACTAGTCTTCGCTACCTGCAAGTTACCCATACGAAGGGCAACATTTTCAAGCAGAAGGGGTGAGATTCACAAACAATAATAATAGAGTTATAATTCATCAATTGAATCTAACACCCTAAATATCAATAAAATACTTCCATATACATAAATTTCAATAATCAACAACGTTATCATCACTTTCAAAACTCAACTAACAACAACAACAACAACGACGACAACAACTCGACCAACGACAACGACTATGCAACGACACAACGACGGACAACAACAATGCAACAATGCATATGCATGTGGTACCATTTAACGTGTTTGAATGACAAGGCATTCCAGGGCATGAGCCCTCAACAATTTGAATGGTTAAAGCATTCTAGGGCATGAGCCCTCAACAATTGAACGACAAGGCGTTCCAGGGCATAAGCCCTCAACAGTTGAATGATGAACATTCTAGGGCATGAGCCCTCAACAATTTATGAGTATGAATGGACTCGAATTGTGTATATCTGCATACAACTTAACAACAACAACAACAACTACTAATATGCATAATCAACTATGACATACTCCCCAACTTGGTCAAATGTGACACAACAATTCACACGGCAAAATTCATCAACATGACGCAATTCACATAAATCAATCCAATTCATATATCAAGAAGTTTTTATAAGGTTTATTGAATATACAGAGGTTATACAATATAAAATAAACATTTTAGAATGCTCAGACGGATCCCCTAATGCACGAAACGAAAATCAAAAGTGGCTGACAAAAGCCCAGCTCGCTTGAGCGAGGGCCTGCTCGCTTGAGCGACCAAAATCACGTAAGGTCGGGTTCTGCACGCTTGCTGTTCCCTTACGGTACGCTTAAGCGACCTAAATCACGTAGCTTCAGGTTTTGCACGCTTGTGGCTCGCTTGAGCCTGCGGTCTATTGCAAATTCTGGGCACAAAGTTTGAATGCTCGCTTAAGCGACGGGTTGCTCGCTTAAGCGACCATTCATCTGGGTTGGAAAAATGCTCTCGAATTTTCTAACCCTATCTCATTCAAAACCCAATTTTTAACCCCTAATCACCCAAAACGTGTTCTAACAAATGTTTACAGGTTCAACATGTTGGAACAAAATGTGTTTAAAAATAAACCCTAAAGAGTTTTGATGATAACAAGGTATTAAAAATTGACAATTGGTATTGCTAACATTTGTTCAAGTGTACAGGACCATAGACAAAGTGTTATATCTTAACAAAGGTTCTGGAAGAACAAATAAAGAGTAAAGGAAATATTTATATGAAGCTTAAAGCGCTCCTGAAGCAAGGCGCTCCTGAAGACTTGCGCTCCTGAAGAGTATGACGTCATCAGAAGCTGAAGGTCCTCAGAAGCTGGTTCTTCAGAAGCAACAGTATTTCACCAGAAGCAAAATGATTCAAGATTTTATGAATTAAGTGTTGTATTTTGGAGCGAAAGTCATGTAGAAGTGGTAGAAGATCATATGGAGGTCACACGTTCTCGTTTGAAAGCATCTGGTTGCTAAAATACAAAGAGCGTTGACAAATGTACTCTGTTCGAATTGTACAACCACCTTCTCCACTACTCTGTTCTTTGTCTCAGCTACCAGACAAGAATAACAGCTCTCATGTACAACCAAGCCTGCATCCATGTTCCCTCTCAACCGAAATGGATTTGAAATTGATCCTTTATAGGACAATAACTTAATCAGGAAAAGAATCAGTGGTGAAAGATCAAGCTTCAACAACGACTCTTTTTGGATGAATTGGCACTTACAACGTTCATATTTCACACCTCTATATAAAGGAGTGAAGACTTGAAGAACAGAAAGTCTCAACAACATTTTGAAAGCACCAAAACTCTGTCAAATTGTTTAAGCATCCAAAGTTCACTTAGAATTTCAGTTTTCAAGTTCATATCTTTGAAATTCTGTAAGCACTAAGAGTCTGTATCTGAATTACATTGTGAACACCACTGATTGTATATCAAGTGTTCAACCTCAAACATTTTCTTTGTAATTTTTGTTTGATAGAAGTCTCTTGCTTTTGTGCTTGAGCATTAGAAGTCTCTTGATTGTGTTCTTGAGCATTTGAAGTCTCTTGCTTCTGTGCTTGAGCATTTGTAATCAGATATTACATTTTAGTGAACTCTCCTTGGAAGTGCAAGGGGGACAGGACTACTTCCGGTTTGTGGAAGGAACCTGTATTAATTACCTGTGTCATGCTTCTTCTCTTTTCTCTCTGTTTATTCCGCTGCATACGCTACTTAACAACTTCTTCAGAAGCTGTCTCATGCGCTTCTGATTGTTAGTGTTCAAGCCTTTAAGAGAAAACCAAAAAAAAAAAAAAAGAGTAAAACACAATTCAACCCCCCCCCCCCCCCTTTTGTGTTTTTCTCCCCTTCAATTGGTATCTAGAGCCTTGGTTCTGTTGTCAACACCTAACAGTGTAACAGTCCAAGATCTGAGAAAAACATGTCTGCTGAATCATCTGTTTCTGGTTCTGCTGGTTATGGTGGTAATCATCATGCTATATCCTATGATTATAGTGAAAAGAAAACTGACTCAGGGAAGGTTCCAAAGTTTAATGGAGATCCTGAAGAGTTTTCTTGGTGGAAAACCAACTTCTACAATTATATCATGGGCTTAGATGAAGAACTATGGGATATTCTGGAAGATGGAGTTGGTGACTTAGTCCTTGATGAAGAAGGAGCTGCTGTTGATAGAAAGGTTCATACTCCTGCTCAGAAGAAGATGTACAAGAAACATCATAAGATCAGAGGCTCTCTGGTTTCTGCTATACCACGAGCAGAGTACATGAAGATGAGTGATAAATCAACTGCAAAAGTTATGTTTGCATCTTTATGTGCTAACTATGAAGGAAGCAAGAAAGTCAGAGAAGCTAAAGCACTGATGCTTGTTCATCAGTATGAGCTGTTCAAGATGAAGGATGATGAAAGTATTGAGGAGATGTACTCAAGATTTCAAACCTTAGTCTCTGGACTTCAAATACTGAAGAAAAGCTATGTTGCTTCTGATCACGTGAGTAAGATACTCAGAAGTCTGCCTGCCAGATGGAGACCAAAGGTGACTGCCATTGAGGAAGCTAAAGATTTAAACACTTTAAGTGTTGAAGATCTTGTTAGTTCTCTCAAAGTTCATGAGTTAAGTCTTAATGAACATGAGTCTACTAAAAAGAGTAAATTAATAGCTCTTCCATCCAAAGGCAAGTCATCAAAAGCTCTTAAAGTGGTTGAGTCTGAAGAAGATTCACCAACTGAAGATTCTGATGAAGAGGTTACTGAGATGATGGCTATGCTCTCAAACAGACTTCAGTATCTAGCCAAAAAGAACAAGAAGTTTGTGTCCAGAAGAGGTAGCTTCAGAAGCTCAAAGAAGGAAGATCAGAAGGGATGCTTCAACTGCAAGAAGCCCGATCATTTCATTGTTGATTTCCCTGATCTTCAGAAGGAAAAGTCAAAGGAAAAGTCAAAGAAACCAACATTCAAGTCTAGCAAGTTCAAGAAACAGTTAAAGCAGAGTTTGATGGCCACATGGGATGATTTGGATAGTGAATCTGAGTCTGACAAAGGTGATTCTGATGAAGGTGCTAAGTTAGTTGTTGGGTTAGTAGCTACAGCAATTTCAGAAGCTGAAACTGAATCAGATTCAGAAGATGAAAATGAGGTATATTCCAAAATCCCTAGAGAAGAACTGATAGAGTCACTTAAAGAACTCCTCACTCATTTTGAACTGAGAACCAATGAGTTGAAAGTTTTGAAAGAAAAATATGTTGTTTTAATGAAGCAACAAGTGTCAACTTTATTGGATCTAAAAGCTTCTAAAGAAGGACTTAGAGGCTTTGACTTCATATGTAAAACATATGAAGACAAACTCAAGTTCTTGTGTCAGAAGCTGCAAGAAAAATGTGATGGAAAGCCTTTAAGTAACCATGAGATTGCTCTTGAAGATTTCATTATTTCTGGTATTGATAGAAGCAGAATTGCTTCTATAATTTATAGCATTTACAAAAACAATGTGTAACGCCCTAGTCGTTAAATTATTTATTATTGATATATTTAGAGTCTTTTAGATGATTTTAAATAATATGTGTAGTTTAAGTGGTGTGTTATATTTTATTATATAGTATTTATGTGAATATATGATTGTTTTTATTATTTAATAGAAAGGAGTAAGAATATTATTTATTTGGAAATATGGGGAGTTAATTGAGAAGTTAATAGAATTTAAGGGAGTTAAGTGAAATGATGGGGGAGTTAAGGAAATATTAGTGGAAGTTGGGAAAATAGAAAGGCAGAAAACGTTTTCACGTTCAGAAAAAGAAAAAAACAAAACTTTGGGAGAAAGAGGAGAGAAAACCTAGAGAAGAGTGAAGCAGCAAGAAGAGAGAAGAACGCGGCTTGATTTCAGGAAAACAATCTAAGGTAAGGGTGAGGCTAGCATTCGATTATAATATATATACATGATTCTGAAAATTGATTTGAACGGTTGTTTGGTTAGGTTTTTTTGAAAAGTATGTGAAATTGCAAATATGTTGATGATTCTGTTGTTGATTCCCTGTTTCTGTGATGTTATGAGGGATATGATGTATATAAGACCTGTAAACGTTTTTGTAAATCATTTTGGGTGATTGGGGGATCAAAATTGGTGTTCTTGAGTTAGGGTTAGAGAGTTATGGTAGGTTACTAAATGGGAGATTTAGAGAGGTGCTGGAAACCGATTTCTTTTGTGTGGTTGAAACTTGAATTTCTCTGTAGATTATGATAGAGCTAAGTGTCAGGAGCGTCTAGGCGAAAACGACATCAAAATCTGATTAACGGTTTGAATTTTATGCTCGAAACAGTGAAAATCGCACTTTTTTGTGAAGCAAAGTCCGGATCCGATACCGTAAAAACGTGCCACGTTTTGGCAAGCGCGCCACGTTTTTGTCGACAGAATGCGTAGTGGTTCTGGATATAAAAACGTGACACGTTTTCTAAAAACGTGACACGATTTCTCGAAAACCAGATCATCCGTATTTTACTATTTTTCACCCATTTCTGCTTTGAACTAGCTTTTGGTGTAAACATGAAAGTTTTAGGTAATTAAGTTAGCTTTCTAATGGCGTTGGTTGGGCTTGAAAATGATTTGTAGATTTTGAGTTATGATCAAAATAGTCCAAGTGGGTCTCTAGAAGACTTTAAGAAAACTTAACAAACTAGTCCCAAGTTAGTCCAAAAACTTATGGTTGGTTCCCAAACTTCAAACTTAAGTATTAGAGGTTTAATTGAGGTGTCTTATAAGTATTTGGCTTAGGTCTTATTGATCGAACTTGATTTGCTTTTCAAGAATGTTTTGGACTTTGATATGAATGTAATTGATTAATGTATATGTTGCTATTGTTGTTGATACGTTAGAATATGTATGTTTATATATGTACAATTATATACGGTGTATCGTTGTTCCCGTTGTTGATGTTGTTGAGTCGTGTTGTCCAAGTTGGGGGGTGTGTCATAAGTATTAGGCACAGATGTTGATGTCGTAGTAGGTGTTGTCGTTGTTGTTTGGTTGTATGCTGATATACACCATTGAGTCGTTGATGTTGTATGATGATATACACAAGTGGAGTTCATTGCATAATGCATAAAAGCGGGAGGGCTTTTGCCCTGGAACGCTTTGTCGTTCAAAGCGGGAGGACTTATGTCCTGGAACACTTTGTTGTTCAAAGCGGTGAGGGCTTTTGCCCTGGAACGCCTTGTCGTTCAAAGCGGGAGGACTTATGTCCTGGAACACTTTGTTGTTCAAAGAGGTGAGGGCTCTGCCCTGTATTTTTGGTACCACATACATATTGCATTAGTTGTTGTTGTCGTTGCATCGTTGTAGTCGTTGAGTTGGTCGAGTTGATGTTGTCATTGGTTGAGTAGTTGTTGATGTTGATGAGTCGTTGAGGTTGAGGTGGTTGTTGAGTTGTTGTCGATGATGTGGTTGATTGCTTAATATAATTTAAGGTTGCAAATCTAATGTGAAATGAAGTAGTTGCTGTTGATGAATGTTAATGCCATGTATATATGGATTTAATAATGTTTGTTGCTATGATTGTTGTTGTTTCAATGCAATTGATGAATTATATACATATATTATTTTTGATTGTGAATCTCACCCCTTCTGTTGGAATTGCCGCCTTGTGGGCAAGTGCAGATTTCCAGGACTAGTAGGATGTGGCTCAAGTGTCTAGGGCTCTGATACGTAACGGGATGGGAAGCGTCGTTTATGTTCTTCATTCCTTTATGTATCTAATTTTGAAAAATGTTGTTGAAGTTTAAATGGTGTTGAATAATATTTTAATTTGTTGAGGCCTTTGTGCCAAGGTTTGTTGGAGATTAATAATGATTTGAAAAGAATTTTCCGCTGCAGTTTTTATAAGATTGGTTGTTGGAATTTAATAGTTTTATTTTCTATTAAAGAATTTTTGAGAATAAGCAGTGTAATGCTCCGTTTGAGAATTGACTCTGATTGTTATAATAAAATCACTTTGTTTTGGGAAACGGGGTGTTACACAATGGCAAAGGGATTGGGTTTTCAGAAGCTAAATCTAATGAAACCAATCTTAAAGCATATTGTGAATGCATTAAGGAAGGATTGAAAACCTTCTTTGTTCCTGAAGGTGTCAAAACGAAAACTGTTGCTCAATCAGAACTTGAAGCTTCCAGTTCTAAAGCTACGATTACTTCAAAGCCAAAGAACTCCAAGCCTAGGGTTGTGGTAAATTCTGAATCTAAGACCTCAAAGATTAAGATTCTGAAAAGATCAGAACCTCTCCCTCAGAGTCTGATGAAATCAGAATCTGATGTCCTAAAGTCTAAGGTTCAGAAGGGCAAAACAGTTGTTGCTTCTGAAGTATCAAAACCAAAAGTTGAAAAACCTAAGGTAATGATTAATCAGAAGCTACCCAAAGCGCATCTTAAGGAACAGGAAATGGTGAGTAAATCTTCCAGCTCTAACCCCAAAGGACCCATAAAACAATGGGTACCTAAATCTGAAATTGTCAATACTGCAGATTTGTCTAAAAGCAAGATCAAAGCAAAAGTCATGGTACCTGGACAACGGTTGCTCAAGGCACATGACAGGGGAGAAGGAGGAAATGTAAAGTTTGGAGGCAACCAGTCTGGGAAGATTATTGGTACGGGGACTATTGGTAATTCCTCTATCTCTATTAATAATGTGTGGTTGGTAGATGGGCTTGAACATAACCTATTGAGCATCAGTCAATTCTGTGACAATGGTTATGATATATTATTTGAAAAAGCCAACTGCACAGTAATCAACAAGAGTGATAAGTCCATAGTGTTCAAGGGAAAGAGAGTGGAAAATGTCTACAAAATCAATTTCTCTGAACTGGCTGATCAGAAGGTAATTTGTCTTCTGTCAATGAATGATAAGAAATGGATGTGGCATAGAAGGCTGGGACATGCTAGCTAGAGATTAATCTCTAAGCTTAGTAAGTTATAGCTTGTCAAAGGCCTTCCTGACATTGATTATCATTCAGATGCACTCTGTGGTGCATGCCAGAAAGGAAAAATTGTTAAATCATCTTTTAAAGTTAAAGACATTGTTTCCACCTCAAGACCCTTAGAACTACTTCATATTGACCTATTTGGACCAGTTAGCACTGCATCCTTATATGGGAGTAAGTATGGACTAGTCATTGTTGATGATTACTGTAACGCCCCATTTTTATTTAATTATTTTTAGTTGATGTTTGAGTATTTTTATATGATTTTATATGACTATATTTGACATATATGATTTAGATATGATTTTATGTGAAATATATGACTTGGTATGAATTGTGTGATATTTGGTGTGATGATAATTTATTATATGATTTATGGTGTTGTGTTTTATTTAAATAAATGTTGTTTGATTATTTTATTTATTTAATAAAAAGGTAGAAAATAGTATTATTTGGTTTAAAGGGAATTAAGTATAATTATGAGGAATAAGTGGGAGTTAAGGAAATAAGAGGAGGTTATAGTTTACAATAAAAAGAAAAGGAGAGTCAGAAAGAGTTTTACGTACAATTGAAAAAAAAGAGAGAAAGTGAGTTTTTGAGAGAAGAAGAGGAGAAAACCTAGAACCAAGAGAAGAGGCTAGAAGAAGAGAGAAGAACGCAGCTTAATTCAGGAGTCATAATCTAAGGTAAGGGTGGGATTCCTTCAATAATATGTATATATAATTTTGACTGTTGATGAAATTGTGTTCTAGGTTTAGGGTTTAGAAAGTTTATGATAATTGATATGATGTGATGAATTGTGTTGTTTAATGCATGTTTCTGTGTTGTTTTGATTGTTATGTTGTATATAGAACCTGTAAACATTGTTCTCTATCAAATTTGGGATTTGGGTAGATGAAATTTGGGTTTTTGAGTGAAAAATAGAGTTTTCCCGAGAGCTACCTTTGACAGCATACCCTGTTCCATGTTGTTGCGTCTTTTGCATCAGTTTCTGTTTCAAACTAGCTTTCGGTGTAAACACGAAAGTTGTAGGTATGAATGTTATCTTTCTAATGCCGTTGGTCTGACGTCAAAATGATTTACAGAACTTGAGTTATGGTCAAATTACTGAATGTAGGTCACAGTGAATTTTTATGAATTTCAGCACAACTTTGTCCAAATTTGAAATGAAAACTGGTATTGATTGGTACATAATTGGTCTTAGGTGTAAACATGAAAGTTGTAGATAATTGAGTTAGCTTTCTAATGGAACTGGTTTGACTCGAAAATGTTTTGTAAATCTCGAGTTATGATAAAAATAGTCCAAGTAGGTCTTCAGAAAACTTTAAGAAAACTTAGCATAACTTATTCCAAGTTAGTCCAAAACCTATGGTTAGTTCCCAAACTTCAAACTTAAGTATGAGAGGTTAAATTGAAGTGTTTTATGAGTATTTAACTTATGACTTGTTTAATCAAATTTGATTTCCTTTTGAAAAATATTTTCTTGATTTATTTAACCTTGTTTATGAAGCGAATATTATAAATGAAAATGAAGCTATGTGAACGCATGTATATATAAATAAATATGATTATATATGCTATGTTGTTGATTTCCGTTGTTGATGCCGTTGAGTCGTGTTGTCTAAGTTGGGGAGTGTGTCATAAATATATTAGGCACAGTTGTTGTTGTCGTTGTCGTCGTTGTTGTTGTTGTTGGGTTGTATGCTGATATACACCATGAGTCTTCCATCACAGATGTCATTGCTGTTGTTGTTGTTGTTGGGTTGTATGCTGATATACACCACGAGTCTGTCATACTCATGCATCGTTGGGGGCTCATGCCCTGGAATGTTAATCATTCAAACTGTTGAGGGCTTATGCCCTGGAACGCTTTATCGTTCAACTGTTGAGGGCTCATGCCCTGGGATGCTTTAACCATCCAATCATTGAGGGCTCATGCCCTGGAATGCTTTGTCATTCAAATGGTACCACATGCATATTGCATTAGTTGTTGTCGTCAGTGCATTGTCAGAGTCGTTGTTGGTGAGTCGTCGGAGTCGTAGAGGTTGTTGGTTGAGTTGTTGGTGTTGTAGTCAATGATGTTGTTGTATTCCAATTATGAATTGATGTAATTTGCAAAGTGATGATGTATTCGTGATGGTGTAATTGTGACTTGTTGATGTATTTATGACGTGTTGAAGTATTTGTGATGTTATGATGTACTTGTGAATGTTTGAGATGTTTTCGTTATATGTGATGATTTGTTAATGTTGTTGATATTGTTGTTGTTGATTGTTTATTGTTGTTGTATCTTGCTAAATGTCGTTGATGTTGATAACGTTGATGTTGCTATATATATATGTATACATACATATATGAACTTGTTGATACTTGTGGTATAATTTGTTGTTGTTTCATCGATTTGATGAATTATATATTATTATTATTGAATGTGTTTCTCACCTCTTCTGTTGGAATTGCCGCCTTGTGGGCAAGTGCAGGTAATGGAGACTTGTAGGATGTCAGCTCAATTGTCTTAGGGCTCTGATACGTAACGGGATGGGAAACGTTGTCTTGATTCTTTCATTCCTTTATGTATCGAATTTTTAAATAATGTTGTTGAACCTTAATTATGTTGGATATCATTTTATTGTTGAGGCCTTTGAGCCAAGATTTTGTTGAAGAAGATTTATTATGTTGAAAGAATTTTTTCGCTGCAATTATTTATGAGATTAAAGCTGTTGAAGTTAAATAGTTTTATTTTCTATTTAACAAATTTTGAAAAGTAGTGTGACATGCCCGTATTTGTTGAACTCTGATTATATATTCTTTATTAAACGTTGTTTTGGGAAATGGGGTGTTACAATTACAGCAGATGGACTTGGGTGAAATTCCTGAAAAGCAAAGATCATGCATATGATGTATTCAGTAACTTCTGCACCCTTATTCAATCTGAAAAAGAAGCCAAAATTTTGAAAATTAGAAGTGATCATGGTGGTGAATTTGAAAATGAGCCATGTGAAGCTTTTTGTGAAAAACATGGAATCATCCATGAATTCTCTTCTCCTAGAACTCCACAACAAAATGGGGTTGTAGAGAGAAAGAATAGAACTTTACAAGAAATGGCCAGAACCATGATCCACGAAAACAATTTGGCAAAACATTTTTGGGCAGAAGCTGTGAATACAGCGTGTGATGTCCAGAATATGATTTACATCAGACCTATCTTGGAGAAAACAGCATATGAACTCTTCAAAGGAAGAAAACCCAATATCTCTTACTTTCATCAATTTGGATGTACATGTTACATTCTAAACAACAAGCTCTACCTAAAGAAATTTGATGCCAAGGCTCAAAGTGGAATCTTTTTAGGTTACTCTGAAAGGTCAAAGGCATACAGAGTGTATAATTCAGAGACACTCTGTGTTGAAGAATCTATGCACGTTAAATTTGATGACAAAGAGCTTGAAGATAAAACTTCAAAGCAAGATGAAGGTTCTGCAGAGATACAGGTTTCTGAAGACACTCCAGAACCTGGTCAGATAATTGAATCTGAAGACAGTCCAAAAGCTGCACCCACATAAGAAGCTCAAGATGAAGTTGCTTTTGATGAAGCACAAGATGGCTCACAACAAGCAGAATCCTCCAACAACACTTTCAAATACAAGTCTTCTCATCTTGAGGATCAAATCATTGAGAGTAAAGAAAGTCCCAGAAGAACAAGATCACACTTCAGACAAGAAGAATCTATGATAGGACTGATATAAATGATTGAGCCTACAACAGTTGATGAAGCATTTTCAGATGATGGATGGATTTTAGCAATGCAAGAAGAGCTGAATCAATTCCAAAGAAATAATGTGTGGGATCTGGTACCCAAACCTTCTCAGAAGAACATTATTGGAACAAAATGGGTATTCATAAACAAACTGAATGAGCAAGAAGGCATTGGTTACACTGAAACATTTGCTCCAGTTGCAAGATTGGAAGCAATCAGGTTACTTTTATCTTATGCAATTAATCATGGAAAAATATTATATCAAATGGATGTCAAGAGTGCATTTCTCAATGGTGTCATAGAAGAAGAAGTGTATGTCAAACAACCTCCTGGTTTTGAGGATCTGAAGCATCTTAACCATGTTTACAAACTAAAGAAATCACTATATGGCTTGAAACAAGCTCCCAGAGCTTGGTATGATAGACTAAGTAATTTCTTGATTAAAAATGATTTTAAACGAGGTCAAGTTGATACAACACTCTTCAGAAGGATCCTTGAGAAAGATATTCTTGTTGTGCAAATATATGTTGATGATATAATATTTGGTTCTACTAATGCATCTCTTTGCAAGGAGTTTTCTAAGTTAATGCAGGATGAATTTGAAATGAGCATGATGGGAGAGCTGAAGTTCTTCTTGGGCATTCAAATTAATCAAAGCAAAGATGGAGTATATGTTCATCAAACAAAATATACAAAGGAACTTCTGAAGAAGTTCAAGCTTGAAGATTGCAAGTTGATGAACACTCCAATGCATCCAACATGCACCTTCAGCAAAGAAGATGAAGGATCAAAAGTAGACCAGAAGCTGTACAGAGGTATGATTGGCTCCCTGTTATACCTCACTGCATCTAGGCCAGATATTTTATTCAGTGTATGCTTGTGTGCAAGGTTTCAATCAGATCCTATAGAATCTCATTTAACTGCAGTTAAAAGAATCTTCAGGTATCTGAAAGGAACAACTAATCTGGGACTCCTTTATAGGAAATCCTTAGATTACAAGCTAATTGGATTCTGTGATGCTGATTATGCTGGTGACAGGATTGAAAGAAAGTCAACCAGTGGCAATTGTCAATTTCTGGGTGATAATCTGATATCCTGGGCTAGGAAAAAACAAGCAACTATTGCTATGTCTACAGCAGAAGCAGAATACATTTCAGTTGCAAGTTGTTGCACACAACTACTCTAGATGAAACATCAGTTGGAAGACTATCAGTTGCCAGAGATAAGGACACCGGTTAGGGTTGCGATGGTGGTGTTTGTGTTCAGTAGTGGTGGAAGACATCTTTTCAAATTTCAGCAAAATACAAAGCTTCAAAAGGTACCATATTTAGTAACTTACTACTTAGAGTTCAAGTTTTATTTCTCCTTTCCTTTATTCAATAGAAGGATTGAACTTTTGAAAAAATTAACTTGTTTATTTTTTGGATAGTTTTATTAAGGCTTAATACATCATTTGGTCCCTTAACTTATTTTTTGTTTTTATTTTGGTCCCGTAACTATAAAGTGTCTCAATTTGGTCCCATAAATCTTCTGCAGTTTACTATTTTGGTCTTTTCCGTTAGTTTTTTTATGTTTAATATTTTTGATATGATTTCAACCATTCGATTGCAGGTCCATTATATTTAACAGTGTACCGTCAACACCTAATTTTTTTTCTTCCTTCCTTCATCTTCTTCCTTCCACCACTTTTTCATATTCATATCAAATTCATCAACATTCATACAATAACTAGAAAAAATTCCATAAAAAATCTGGAAAATTTTAATATATTTTTTGTTGTTGTTGTTGTGATTTAAATGACTTCAAAATTTAATATAATTAATTAAAAATCTATGAACTCATATCAACACCAACACCTACCTATCTAAGAACAGATTCATCCTCTTCATCATATCTTATGTGTTGCTTCTTTCTCCCATGCCTTGATCAATACATCTTTACTGTGTTTAAAGACCCTTCAATTCTATTTGTTCTAGTTACAAACCTAATTATTATTCATCTTTTACTTTCTAAAATTCTACTGATCCATTCTCGTAAAAACCCAACAATCAAAGCAAAAGGTCTTTCACTAAATGGTGAGTCATCTACCTCTGCAAACGAGTTATCATAAATTGCATGTTTTTTTTTCTTCTTTCTTTCAGTTCTACGTAATTGATACCAAATTCCACAAAATCACTTCATAAATCATTTTCTTTTTCAAATATTGATTTTGAATGGTTTCTGATGTTTCATACTTATGGAGGGAGAACACAAAGGTATTGAATAGAAGAAGATATTTGTTGCCATAAACACATTTCAGATCTGTAATTTGAAGCTTCAAGATTGATTTTGATTTCTAGATTTTGAGAAAATGCATTGGGAATCACAGTTTAACAATCACAAATCGAGAATGGCAGAGGATTAATCAACGATTCTCAGATGCAATGAAGAGGAAGAACAATCTTTTAATGAAGAGGAGGTTTGGTTTATGTTTCTGTACTTTCCAACCTTCTGCACTTCTTGTTGTTATTGATTGGGGAAGGAAGAATTGAAAGAAGGGGGAAGATACAATTGGTGTTGTTATTGTTCTAAATTGAAGGAAGAGGTTGTGATATGTTGAGATGGTTGAATGAATAGATGAATGAGTGTTTTAACTGGGAGAAGAATAAGAAGAAGATGGAGGAAAAAAATTAGTTGTTTGCGGTTCATTATAAGTTACAATAGATCCTTTCATGATCCAACGGTCTCTATTTAAAATAAAGATCAAACGATCAAAAATAAAAGCTTTAATAAGGTCTATGGTGGACCACCTATAAAGTTGGTTTACTTAGACATTTAAAGTGAAAAACTAATGGAGAGGACTAAAATAGTAAACTGCAGAAGATTTATGAGACCAAATTGAGACACTTTATAACTAGGGGACCAAAATGAAAACCAAAAATAAGTTAAGGGACTAAATGATGTATTAAGCCTTTTATTAACAACTTTAAAAACTTGCTACTTAAGACTTAAGATTCTTGTGATTTTGCGCGTTAATTTTTGTATTTTCATGTTAAGTTGAGCATAAGGTTTTATTATGATAGTTTGATATATTTTACATTTGAATTAAGTCATATTTTATACGATTGACCTATTTACAATATTATATTAGCTTATATATATCATGCATATAATAAATTTTACATAATTTTAATTTTAGGTATACTCGTACGAGTTTACCTAGCAAAACGAGTTGAGGTAAACTCTCGAGTTGCAAAACATGTTGAAAAGAGTGTTTTGGAGAGTGATTTTAAAAAATCAAACAACATTTCTATTGGAAAGACAATTGTTAGATGGAGTTGCAGTGATTAATGAGAATGCAGATTTAGTGAAAAGAAGAAAGTTGTAAGGGTTCTCAACATTGGCAATCGAATAAAATGGATAATTACAATTGATTATTAATTCAAAGATAAAATTGATAGATGAGAACTCAACTAAAATTAATGTTTTTAGTATATCAAGGAGAAAGGAAATGATACAAGAAAGACTAAGTCCTCAGACAAAGTCATTATCTACTAGAGAGTACCAAAGAGAGAGAGGAGAGACTTCACTATTTTTCTTCATACCCATAATTAGTCATTAATTTCCTATTTATGTACAATCGAAACTTCCTTGACCTTAGGATCATGAGCCACATGTCAATTTACATCAACCAACTATGCTATGTCAAGTGTAATTCCTTATATATCCTTATTATCTGATCCTAATGTACAATGTAAACAACACTTGCAAAACCCTAAACCTACATTTTGAGCGGGTATCATTTGCTTAACACCTCATTAAATGACATTTTCAAAATTCAAATTCATTTGATGTACTCTTGTGCGGTTAACCCTTCATTTACCAATTAAATTGCTTTCAACTCTCTTTGCTAGGTATTAAGTACATAGTCTTCACCCAAGAGCGCTTAGATGAGATGGAACATGTCTCTTCTAGCTTAACCAAGGTCCTGGGTTCGAATCCAGCCTTGGGCATGCAACAACGTTAAAACTCTTAGGGAGAGCCTGCCTCCCATTTGGGTCCCACAATAGTCGAGGAAATAGTCTTCGCAGTTGCGAGGGGAGGATACCCGGTTTAAAAAAAAAGTACAGAGTCTTCATACTCATTTCCCATTACCAATTAATGTTTTCCCTATGTATCAGTTATCAATGGAATGCAAATCATAAAAGCATTTCCAATAACAAAGTGAGACCTAACCCCTCTCTCCCCCTCTCTCTTCTCTCACACTCATTCTCTCAATTCCACCATCGACCCCTCCCACCAGAATATAGAAGAGCTCTACCGTATCACCACCATCACTCGTGGCAGAACCAACTCTGGCCATTTCATCTCCGGCGCAGCCGGTGTTAATTCCGACCCGACACTTTCTTCTTGCTTAAATTAGAACCTCTGCTTTTCTACTTTAGGGTTTAGATCCCATCTCACATTGTGTCGAAATGGATGGGAATGAATATTGAAAGATGCATACCTTCACATGTTATCATTCATAATTCTTACAAATACTGTACAAAATAAACACAAACCGCAAAGAACTACGTTGTTCCAAATTCAAATCACAGCAACATTATTCACTGCAAAAAACAATGAACGAAAAAAGTACCTCATCGAAATCGAAGAAATTTTCAATTTCAATCAGTGATGCAATTTCCAGAATTTAATTTGCGCCTAATTCCAACAACCTTCTCATTTCATCTTGGGATTCAGTAAGTTTCATTTTTTTTGTTAATGTGAGTTTTTTCCCATTTCACTGAATTGAATCGGCTCTGTGATGTGGGTTTTTCAGAATCTTCGTTTATACGATTTGGATGCTTCTGTGGTTAGATTAAAAGCGAATTTAGAAGCTGCTCTTCTTGATTGTTGCTTCTCTGAGGATGATTCAGTTGCTTCTGTTTAAACTCTCACATGTACAGTGCCAATGAATATTAAAGATGACTACCAATCATATAGAATGTCATATCTGAAAATATGGTGAAGCTGTGTACATATCATATGGAATTTATATCTGAAATGTAGGTTTGAGTTATATATATATATATATGTGTGTGTGTGTGTGTGTGTGTGTGTGTGTATGATTTTGTTAATGGTAATGATTCAGGTGTATACAATGAGTTAGATATGAGAAGTGAAGTGAATCGCCCTCAATCTTTCTCTCAATCCTTTTTGTTGAACTCTCTGAATCAAATTTTTCTCTCAATCTAGCTGCTTACCCAGTTGTTGAACTCGAATCTCTGACACAGGTTTCCCTAACTGTCGTAGATTGCTAGCGACAGCCTTCCCGGATGCAACCGTGCTCTCAACCGTCGTGACTGGCTCGATTTTTTTTTTGTTATATGTAGTTTTTTTTTGTTGAAGTTTTTGTTAGTTTGGATAGATGAATTAGACTCCTGGCTTAAAGCTTTTAAATAGATGGATATTTGATTTTAATTATTTTGTATACAGACATCTGATGAAGAGAATAGGATTGACAGTAACATATGCTCATCAACAGGACATGTGTTTTCTATTACAACTTTAGATGACGACGATTCAGCAGGTATCTGTTTATTTGGATTAATCAATAAATCTTATAATGTCAATATGTTGTTATTTTTGCAAGGTTTTCATTATGTAGATATAAATAACACAACTGTTCTGTTGATAAATAATGCAGAAAGCCAATCATAATTGGAACCATAGGGTAGTGGTGTCTTAAATCTTTCTAAAGGTGTTCAGTTCTTGCGTGAGATTGCATATTCTGAGCATAGCTTTGGTGAGAATGTTGAAATTCCTGATTCAGTGAATGTCTCAGGTGAGGAACGAACAAGATACTTGAGTTTTACTTATTTATGCAAGAATATCAAATTTGGTCAAAGACAATTTGTATAATTCTTCAATATTCAATTAAAATTTTCTGAAAAAGCTATCGTATGATTCTCACTTCTTGCAGATGGTCATATATTTGACTAATCCCAAGTATTTATGTGATATCATTTTTACCCTGAGTCTTTACTTCAAATTATCATGATATTTTATGGCTCTTCAAATTTTGAATTAAGTGTTTCATCGAATAGGATAATCTGGAATGTGGACCACATGAAAAAATCATGTTCCGGATTACATAATCTGGAATGTCCCTCACCCCAGAGAAGTTAAGCAAATACCTTTAGTTTTCCTTACTATCGTAAAAGTTCAGATTACATAAACCGAAAATCATGGGAGGTGTGCGGAATATGTAATCTGAACTGCATCAGTATAGTTTGGTCAGTGGTCTGCACCACAGGAAACACGTTTTCAAAGGTTTTTATCGGCATTAATGGCTGGTAAAACTCTTTTGAACACGTTTTTTGACCAAAATTAATGGCTAGGCATATTATTTTCCTATAAATAGCTTCCAAAACCTTCACATTTCTCACACTATTTCTCAAACTCTCTCCTCCTCTCCTCATGTTCATTCTATGCAAAATTTCATCGTTGGCCTTTCATAAAAATAGGCTACTTTGGAAACTCAGGGATTATATGACCCGTCAACGAGGAAGGCACCGCGCTGCAAAGAAGCACGGTTTGTCTGGGTGTCATGTTGATCCGTCTGGGTGTAAGGTTGGCCATCAAAGTCTCTTTCGCCCTAGACAAGAAACATACCTTACCTCAGTCCCCCCCACCGGACCAACCTTCTATGGGTAAAGCTAAATATGCAGATTTAGTTTTACCCTAGGAATGTAGGTTTTCTGGTGGTTTTTTTCTTCTTCGTAGATTTAGTTTTACCCCATTCTAATTGTATGAATAAGAATATTAAGGCTTAATACCAGTTTTGACACCCTAAGTATCAGCAAGTTTCATTTTTAACCCCCTAACAAAATAAAATATAATTAAGCCCCCTAAGTACTGCCCATTTTGCAATTTTGGCCCCGAGACCAATTTTGACCAAGTCAATGTTGATTTGGACGCCATGTGTGTAATTTTTTAATTATTAAAAAAAAAAATTAATTAAAAAAATATTTAAAAAAAAATACACATGTGGCGTCCACGTCAGCATTGACTTGGTCAAAATTGGTCTGAGGGAGCAAAACTACAAAATGGTGAGTACTTAAGGGGTTGTTTTGTATTTTATTTTGTTAGGGGGTCAAAATCGCAACTTCCTGATACTTAGGGGGCCAAAACTGCTATTAAGCCTAATATTTATAAAATAAGGATGTTTTAAGTATTATTTTTGTTCGTATTTTTATGTTTTTATTTGCATTTATTTTATGATTTTTTTAGCATTTAAATAATATAAAAATAAAGCAAAGTGTAAGAAAAGTGTGTAAAACTGGTAAAAGTGATTTCCAGATTATATAATTTGGGAATTTCTGGGAGGCACTTTTTCAAATTTTCACATTTCGGTTTTTTGGTTTTGTAGACTTTCTTCTTCAGATTGTTAATGAATATAGTCTCTAATTGACGAAATTTATACAATAATGACTAATCATACATAATGGTATTATGTTTAGTTATTATATCTTTCTTCCCCATGTTTTTCTTCACAATAATTTTTAAATTCTTCACTTCCCCATTTAAGCCTTTGCTCCTGGCATCGGTGGCCCCAATAAACCAGAGCATTCAATGACTATTTTATAAACCTTGTGCTTGATTAGTTGATTATTGATACAAACATTCATTACAATTAATACTACTTACCACAACAATTCGCTAATTTCTCTATTGTTTTTAGTTTTTGTAATATAGAAGAACTGTCATCAATTGCTTCAAACAATACAACAAGTCAACAACGTGATACACCTTTACAAGACGTAGCAAATAATGTCATGAGAAAACTACACGTCAAAAGAAAGCCAGATGCAAATACAACACTTCAAAAAATTAGAATTAATCTGGTAAAAGATTAATTTGGTAAAATTCAACACTTCAAATAATGTCTCGGCCTGGGGGGAAAGAAGAGGGGAGAAGAAAATGATGTATATTATTAGTCTGTGGTAATAATCTGGTAAAAGAAATGAAAGAGATAAGAGAAATACATTACTTATAGTATTAAACTGAAACAAAAATATGCAAAAAAATGAGCAAAATTGTCATTTGGTAAGTACCTACCGAACAGTTCTATATTTATATACCAAATGTGTATCAAATGCTAATTTAGTAATTTTAGGGGGCCTAAGAAGATATTGGTGGGGGGGGGGGGGGCTATATAGCAATACTCATAGTTATTCTTTTCAATTTCTTAACATATTGTTGGTTTTACCACCTGGGCCCACAAAGCTCCAACTTTGGTCCATTTACAACATTGCACGATTTGATTGCACGGTACTCACATACACAAACAACAACTTCCATTTCCATAAACAGCAATTGATGACACGGTACTCACTATCAGACACACACAACACAACTCTCTGGCCGCAAATACTATTCTTGTGTTTGTACCACATTTGCATCATTGATTTCCATCTAGTTTTTTTCAACTTTAGTGTCACTATTCTGTAGGTTACCCCTCCGATTAAAAGACGACGACAACGTCGATCCAATGTATGTTATTTTTATAGCATGATCCTCTACTTTTAAATGTGGAAATATTTGGGCTCTTTCTTTATTTTATGGGTGATCACATTTTGAAGGCTGTCTACCGTGAGACAATGAAAGTTTTGGACTACCATGATCGTTCACTTCTCATTTCCCTAGGTTTTGTCCAAAATTCGAGCACAATTTTGTATGAGGAGCATGAAATGGTGACACTTACCAACATAATGCGCTTATACATTTTATGCCATTTCAGAGGAGTATACCCACATTGTTCCCTCTCCAGAGATCTTAGGTGTTTTTAGGGTTATGCTTGGAGGAAGTGATGCTGAAAGAATTATTAGATTTACAATTTTGAATCTTGAGGCTGCTACCATAAGAGTGTAGAAGGAGGCCACTTACCACGAGGAGATTGTTGGAACAAAGGGTGTTTCACAAGTATACCACTTAAGTTTTGATGATAACAAGGTATTAAAAATTATCAATTGGATATTGCTAAAAGTTTATTCAAGTGTACAGGACCATTAACAAAGAATTATTTACATGAGGTTCTGACTGAATGAATTAAAGAGCAAAGGAAATTAAAACTGAAGCCTGACGTCATCAGAAGCCAGTTTCCCAGAAGCAGATTTATCAGAAGCAAATATTCTTTAGAGACCAAGGATCGTTGACAAAGTACAATGTACGGAAAGTACAACCACTATGTCTGCGCTTGTCCCTGCAACCACCAACTCTGCACAGTGTCTTCTATACACGACAAGAATAACAGCAACTAAAGCAGAGACTTTTCCATATTTGCTGGAATGGATTTGAATTTGATTTCATATTACAATCCTCAAACCAGGCAAAGGATCAATGGTGTCAAATCAGCTTCAGTCAAGAAAAACTGATGAGCTGGCAGTTCCCAACGTCTCTCAAATTCTCTATAAATAGGGATGAAGACTTGAAGAACAAAATACATATATATACATACACGCGAACAAGGCTATTCTCTTATATCCAAAGTCACAAACATTGCTCATCAACAACTTAGATAATTCTTACAAAAGTTCACATTTTAGAATTTCTAAGTGTCTAAGAAAAACATAGTTGGTTCTGTTTAGGTTTGTTTTGTGAATACCTCTGATTGTATATCAAGTATTCAAAACTCTTTTCAATTCTCTGTAATTGTTTAGAAGTCTCTTGGAGTTGTCCTTGAGCATTGAAGTCTCTTTCTTGTGTAATTGAGCAACGGAAGTCTCTTACTTGTGTGTTTGAGCAATTTGTAATTTGATATTACATTTTAGTGGAACTCTCCTTGGAAGTGCAAGGGGGACATGACTACTTCCGAATTGTGGAAGGAACCTGTATAAATTGCTTGTGTCTTCTTCTTTCTCTTGCTCTCTTACTCTTATCCGCTGCACACTCAGACTCTGATCTCTAATCAGACTCTGATCCTGAGAACAGTGCTGATTTTCGCAAGAAAGAAACGTTTTTGAAAACACAATTCAACCCCCCCCCCCCACCCCCTTCTTGTGTTTTTCCCACCTTCAGTTGGTATCAGAGTTTCGGCTCTGTAGATAGCACTTAACCGTGTTACAGTAAACGATCGGAGAAAAACATGTCTGGGGATGAAGCTTCTGCTTCTGGTTCTGGTTTTGGTTCTGGAGCTGTTGTGCACTATGATTACAGCAACATCAACAAAAGTGAAAGATCTTCTAATCACAACAAACCTCCTTTGTTTAATGGCGATCCTGAAATGTTCTCTTGGTGGAAAACCAAGATGTATAGTCACATCATGGGAATGGATGAAGAGTTGTGGGATGTTCTTGAAGATGGTGTTGGTGATCTGAGGTTAGATGAAGAAGGTGCTGCTCTTGATAGGAAAGCTTACACTGCTGAGCAGAAAAAGCTTTATAGAAAACATCATACGATCAGAGGCATTCTTGTGGCTGCCTTGCCTCATAAAGAGTACTTAAAGATGAGTGACAAATCAACAACAAAGGCTATGTTCACCTCATTGTGCTCACTTTATGAGGGTAACAAGAAAGTCAGAGAAGCTAAGGCTACTATGCTTGTTCATTAGTACGAGTTGTTCAGAATGAAGGAGGATGAAAACATTGAGACCATGTACTCAAGGTTTCAGACTCTTGTTTCTGGACTTCAGATTCTGAAGAAAAGGTACGAAACGTCTGATCATGTGAACAAGATTCTGAGAAGTTTGCCTGCAAAGTGGAGACCGAAAGTGACAGCCATTGAAGAAGCTAAAGATCTAAACACCTTGAGTGTTGAAGATCTTATAAGCTCTTTAAAATGTCATGAGATAGGTCTTAACGAGCATGAACCTGTCAAGAAGCCTAATTCCATTGCACTGAAATCCAGAGGCAAGTCAAGTAAGGCTCTAAAGGCATTGGAGTCTGAAGAAGAATCTACATCTGAAGATTCTGATGGAGACTCTGAGATTGTTCAAGAGATGGCTATGCTCACCAACAGACTACAATATCTTGCTAAGAAGAACAAGAAGTTCATGAGCAGAGGTAGTAGTCACAAAAGCTCTAGAAAAGAAGATCAGAAAGGTTGCTTTAACTGCAAGAAGGTTGGACACTTCATTGCTGAATGTCCAGACCTGCAGAAAGAGAAATCCAAAGAAAAATCAAAGAAAGCAATCTTCAAGTCCAACAAATTCAAGAAGCAATTCAAGAAGAGCTTGATGGCAACTTGGGAAGATCTGGATAATGAGTCTGAGTCTGACAAAGATGATTTATAGCATAAATCAGAACAACAAAAAGGGAATTGGTTTCACAAGAGGAAACTCTAGTGAAGTAATTCTAAAACCTTGTTCTGATAACATCAAAGAGGGACTGAAAACTCATTTTGTGTCTGAATCTGAAAAAGCTTCTCATTCAGGATCTAAGTCTTTAAATTCAAAGGAGTTGACTAAGTCAAAACCTGAGAATCAAAAGACAAAGGTAACGAATGACTCTAAATCAAAAGCTCCAACGTTACAGATTCTGAAGAGATCAGAATCTAACAAACCGGTTCTGAAGAAAACAGAGTCTGAAACTAAAAAGCCTAGATTTCAGAGGAAGGAAGCTGTCTTTATTAAGTCACATTCTAAGACTAAAGGTTTTGAACCCCAAGTCTGGAAAAAGACAGAAAAAGAAAAATTCAGACAGAAAACACAAATGAGACTCAGAACCTCTGGGACTAACCCAAAAGGACCCATGAAAATATGGGTACCTAAGACATAAATTGTTGATGCTGCAGATATGTCTAAAAGGAAATATAAAGCAGAAGTCCTGGTATCTGGACAGTGGCTGCTCGCGACATATGATGGGAGAAAATTCTATGTTCCTAACCTTGACCATGAAAGAGGGAGGAACTGTGGGATTTGGAGGAAACCAAACTGGCAAAATCATTGGTACTAGAACAATTGGTAATTCCTCAGTCTCAATCAATAATGTGTGGTTTGTAGATGGACTAAGGCATAACCTACTTAGCATAAGTCAATTTTGTGATAATGGTTATGACGTCTTGTTTAATAAGAACAACTGCACAGTAATCAACACAGTTGACCAATCTGTGGTTTTTAAGGGGAAGAGAAAGAACAATGTCTACAAGATCAATTTTTCAGAACTGACTGATCAGAAGGTATTTTGTCCTCTGTCAATGAGTGATAAGAAATGGCTGTGGCACAAAAGGTTGGGACATGCTAACTGGAGATTAATCTCTAAGCTTAGCAAGTTACAACTTGTCAGAGGCTTACCAGACATTGATTATCATTCAGATGCACTCTATGGTGCATGTCAGAAGGGAAAAATTGTTAAAACTTCTTTCAAATCAAAAGACATTGTCTCTACCTCCAGACCCTTGGAACTACTCCATATTGACCTATTTGGACCAGTCAGTACTGCGTCCATATATGGAAGCAAATATGGATTGGTTCTAGTTGATGATTACAGTAGATGGAGTTGGGTTAAGTTTCTCAAATCTAAAGATGATTCATATGATGTGTTTACAAAATTCTGCATTCAAGTCCAATCTGAAAAAGAACTGAAAATTCTAAAAGTCAGAAGTAATCATGGGGGAGAATTTGAAAATGAGTCATTTGAAATATTTTATGAAAAATTTGGAATTATCCATGAATTCTCTTCTCCTAGAACTCCACAGCAAAATGGAGTTGTAGAGAGAAAGAATAGGACACTACAAGAAATGGCATGAACCATGATTCACGAAAACAGTCTGGCAAAACATTTTTCGGCAGAAGTAGTAAACACAGCATGTTATGTTCAAAACCGGATCTATATCAGACCCATACTGAATAAAACAACATATGAACTCTTTAAAGGCAGGAAACCTAACATTTCTTATTTTCATCACTTTGGATGTACATGTTACATTCCGAACAATAAAGTCTATCTGAAGAAATTTGATGCAAAGGCTCAAAAGGGAATCTGTCTAGGTTACTCTGAGAGATCTAAGGCATACAGACTGTATAACTTGGAAACACTCTGTGTTGAAGAGTCTATGCACGTCAAGTTTGATGACAAAGAGCCTGGAAGTCAAATTCCAGAGCAGATTGAAAAGAATGCAGATTCAGAAGAGTCTGATGATTATTCAGAACCTGATCAGACATCAGAGTTGAATGGTACTTCAGAAGCTGTGACAGCTCCTAAAGTCCCAATTGTTGAAGCTTCTGAAGAAGCTCAAGATGATTGACAGCAAGTTATCCAGTCCAGAAATTCATTCAAATACAAGTCTTCTCATCCTGAGGATCAAATCATTGGCAACAGAGAAAGTCCCAGAAGAACTAGATCTCATTTCAGACCTGAAGAGTCTTCCCTGGGATTGTTGTCCATGATAGAACCTACAATAGTTGATGAAGCACTAGCTGATGATGGATGGATCTTAGCAATGCAAGATGAGCTTAATCAATTTAAAAGGAATGACGTATGGGATCTTGTATCTAAGCCTGAACACAAGAACATTATTGGAACTAAATGGGTGTTTAGGAACAAGCTGGATGAACAGGGAGAAGTAATCAGAAACAAAGCCAGACTTGTTGCTCAAGGATACAGCCAACAAGAGGGCATTGACTACACTGAAACTTTTGCTCCAGTTGCAAGATTGGAAGCAATCAGGTTACTTCTTTCCTACGCAGTAAATCACAACATAACCTTGTATGAAATGGACGTTAAAAGTGCATTTCTCAATGGAGTCATTTCTGAAGAAGTGTTTGTGAAACAACCACCTGGTTTTGAGGACTTAAAACATCCTGACCACGTTTATAAGCTAAAGAAATCTCTGTACGGTCTGAAACAAGCTCCCAGAGCCTGGTATGACAGACTGAGTAATTTATTGCTTAAAAATGATTTTAAAAGAGGGCAGGTTGACACAACACTTTTCAAGAAGACACTTGAGAAAGACATTCTGATTGTACAAATTTATGTTGATGATATTATTTTTGGTTCAACTAATAGATCTCTTTGCAAGGAATTTTCTAAGATGATGCAGGAGGAATTTGAAATGAGCATGATGGGAGAACTGAAGTTCTTTCTAGGAATTCAGATCAACCAATGCAAAGAAGAAGTGTATGTTCATCAGTCCAAATATACCAAAAAGCTTCTGAAAAAGTTTAAACTTGAAGACTGCAAGGAAATGAACACTCCAATGCACCCTACCTGCACTCTAAACAAAGAAGATCAAGGATCTAAAGTTGACCAGAAGCTGTATCGAGGTATGATTGGTTCTCTGTTGTATCTCACTGCATCTAGACCTGATATTTTGTTTAGTGTATGCTTGTGTGCAAGGTTTCAATCAGATCCTAGAGAATCTCACTTAACTGCTGTTAAAAGAATCTTTAGATATCTGAGAGGAACAACTAATCTTGGACTTCTATATAAGAAATCTTTAGATTATAAGCTAGTTGGATTCTGCGATGCTGACTATGCTAGTGACAGGATTGAAAGAAAATCAACCAGTGGAAACTCTCAGTTTCTTGGTGAGAATCTGATATCTTGGGCCAGTAAGAGACAAGCAATTATTGCTTTGTCAACAGCAGAAGCAGAATACATCTCAGCTGCTAGTTGTTGCACACAACTGCTTTGGATGAAACATCAGTTGGAAGACTACCAAATAACTGAAAAATGTATTCCAATTTATTTTGATAACACAACTGCTATCTGTTTGTCTAAAAATCCTATTCTTCATTCAAGAGCCAAACACATTGAAATTAAACATCATTTTATCAGAGACTATGTTCAAAAAGGAGTTTTATATATTCAATTCATTGATACTGATCATCAATGGGCTGATATCTTTACAAACCCCCTAACTGTTGAAAGATTTAATTTTATAAAGAAAAATTTGAACATGCATTCTGTCTCTGAGTAATGCTTGACTCTTAATGAAAAACTAGACTCTGAAAATTATCAGAAGCTGAAGAAGTATCAAACTCTCCTTGGAGAATTTGAAGAGACTCAGCCTCTGAGAAAATCTTCAGACTCTGGGAAGGAATCTTTTTGACTCTGATAGTTTTGAGAAGTGGAGAAGGTTAAAGTTACTTTTTGTAGCCTTCTGACTCGTGTATTTGCATTGGGAAACAACACTCTTAGGGCAATGATGGTTATTATCTGAACAAATATTCTTGCGCCCCTGAAGTCATTAATGCGTGTGTCTGGCTGTCGCCTCTGAAATATGAAAAGTTGTTTTTTCAGAAATCACTATAAATACCAAACACACACTACTCATTCACTTTCCTACACTTTCAAGTTTTTAAGCAGTTACGATTGAAAATTTGTTTTCTCTCTTCTCTCACCTTAGAAACCCTTTACCCCCAAAACTTCAACTTCTCAAATGGCTACTTCTACAAGCGGTTCCAACATGTAACAAGGTTCAGAATCAAACTACTCCATCAAGCCAATAACGGTGTCGATTCCAATCGATTCTTTGGAAGTTCAAATCGAATCACCTGTAGACTTCGCATCTCTAAAAAGGAACAAGGTAGACATGGACGCACTGATTATTGCTCAAAAGATGGCTGGGTATTTTCAGATGCTTAACGGACCAACGTATGTGAATCTGGTCAAGGAATTTTGGATTAGGGCTGAAGTATTTGATGTTGAAGCTGCTAAGGCCCAAGAAAATCAAGCCGTGTCAAGAAACCCTAATCTGAAAGGGAAATCAAGGAAAGAGATGGGTCTTGAACCTTTTCACGGATTGGAAATCAAGTCTGCAGTAATGGGTATCCCAGTATCTATTACTGAAGGAGTGATTGCTAAAGCCTGCAGGATGGCTCCTGAAGGTAGGTTCCAGTGGAACGTCAGCAGGAAAGATGCTCTGCTGGAAAGCTATACAAACTTGTTGCTGAAGGGAAATCCAGCAACCAAATTGGTTGACATGAAAATTGAGCACAGGGTGCTTCTGAAGATAATCAATGAGTGCTTCTTTCAGAAGGGAGGAGGTGCTGATCAACCAAATCTGGATCACAAACTAGTGTTGTATTTCTTGGCTGGATTTCAACAAATCAATCTTCCAAGATATATCATGCATCACTTGTGTTGGGCTATCAAGGAAGCCTCTAAAGGCAAGAGGAAACAAGTTCCTTGTGGAAGACTTCTATCTGAAATCTTCTACCAAGGTGGTGTGCTAAAGACTCTGGACAAGTTCAATCTTGTGTCAGACAGGGTCTTGGGAATTAACACTGGAAGGATGATCAGTGGTAAGACCCTCTACAACATGAAGGCTATTGAGATAATTCTCACTGATGCCAAGGATCTGAAGGAATCAGACACTCCTTCTCAAACAATAAGAGACTTTCCCTCTATTCTCAAGGAAGACAATCCTGAAGCACTGACTGCTTATCTAACAGCATTTGCTAAGGAGTCTGCAGATGCCACACAGAAAGCTGAAGTTGCTAAGGCCAGAAAGCAGAAGGCTGCTAAATCTGAAGCAACAAACTCTGGAGTTGTGGCTGCTCCAAAGAGAAAAAGAGGAAAGGCTGACTCTAATATCGTGGAAAGAGCTCAACAAGCCTGGGAAGAAATTGAAGCTGATGAAGCTGCTGGCATTGTGAGGCCACCCAAGAGGCAAGTTGGAGAAGAGATTGTGATGCCTATGTTTGAAATAACTCCTGAGCAGGCGAAGAGGAATGATGAATACTATCAGAATCTCAAAAATGAGAAGAAGCGGCTGAAAGCTCAGTGCAGAATTGATAGAGACAAGGCTTTGGAAGCAATGGGTCTTGAAAATTGTGATCAAGACACCATTGAGAAAATAATTGAGGTTCAGAATCTCTCAAGGAAGTTAGAGGAAGAGACTCTGAAGGGAGCCCAAAAGGTTCTGAAAGAGGCACCAGGAACTTCAGTATCTGATACTTCAGACGCTGTTCCTCAAGTGGCTGTTTCAAAAGCTGCTAGATCTCCACCAGCAATACGGACAAGTGTTTCTCTCCCAGACAAATCAGTCACAGGGATTCCATCAGAAGCTGCTACTTTAGAGGCTGCTGTCTCAGAAGTCCCCAAGACTTCTAAGGTAACTCAGAGTCCAGTTCCCCCAACCTCTCCTTCATCCTCATCCTCCACTTACACTGACTCTGACTTATATGACATTCCTCTAAGTCAGAAATACAACCTGACCAAACCCGTTCCAAAAGCCAAACGATCTGTCAGAACTAAAACAACTACATCAAAATCCAAACTCTCTCCCAAACCTAAACCTTTCAAAGAAGCTTCCTTTGATGTTTATAAAACAATAGAGGAGTTATCTGAAAGAAGGATTGGTATTTGCAACAAACTACCTGCCAACCATCCTTTCCAACCACCTGTTATCAAACCTATAACCATGCTACCCCCAGGTTTACCCATTCCATCCTCCTCAACCCAAGGAAGTCCAAAAGTTGTTGACTTAACAGCTACTGCTGAAGAGCAAGTAGTTACTGAAAAACCAACAACTTCTGAACTACCTCACTCAGACTCACCTACAAACAAACAACAACAAACAACCTCTTCACCACAAAACCAACCCTCTGAACAGAATGACTTATCTAATCTAGAAAGCCATTATTTAGGAGAATTTCCTGAATATCAACAACAAAAGTCTTCTGTCAACCCAACCCAATCAACCAAAACTCAAGAACAGACCATTCCAGAATCTGTTATGGAGACAGTGGCTACAGAGTCTGTCCAAGTGACAGAGTCTGAACCCACTGTGTCTGTTTCAAATTTTGAACCAACACAAAACCACCCTAGAAATTCTGACCAACCCTCATCTTCCTCACCTATTCAAATCTCAGATCAACCACCCATTAACATACTGGACCCTGAGTATATGGAAGAGCAGCTGGTGGAAATCAATGAGGAGATGCAGAATCTGGGTCTTCTCAGAAACACTCCTTTTCTACCTTTTGCTTATCAAGACAGCTGGTCTAATCTCAAGCATAGAACATTGGATTTCATTGATGATGTTGCTCAGAAGTGCTGCCGTATTCAAGCTCATGCTATGAAACGCCGTCTGAAAGAATCGCACTCTTCTCCGCAACTCCCAAGCAAGCCTCTGTATCTGGCTAATGCTCCATTCTATGCCGAGTCTGAATACGTGACAAGAGATTCCAAGGTGTTCAAGATGCTAAAGCAAAGGGTGCTGAAGCAGCAAGAGGAATCTAAGGCTAGGGAAGACTACCTTCTTCAGAGGCAGCTGGCTCTGGAAGAAACTGTTAGGAAGCAGTCTGAAGACATTCAGCGTCTGATGGCTCTTATTCAACAACAACAACCTCAACCTAACCCTTAGATTGCACACCTTGTTTTTCTTTTAAGTTATGTGTTTTAATGCTTGCTCTGACTTCTTTGTACTCTTCTGACTATCTTTTATATAACAGTTTTCATTTCATTACTTTTGTCTATTTCGTGTCTTTACTTCTTCTTATTTGATCTTTTTAATCGATGACAAACGGGGGAGTAATAGAAAGCATTTAACAAAGAATCTGAGCCCAAGAATAAAATAAAATCTAACAAACTTTATTTTATTTGAGAACCTAATCTTATTTCATTTGAACGTTAGAAATAATTGTTAAGCTTAAAAATGAACTTAATTAACCTGGATAGGACTTAGGGGGAGCATACAAACCTCACCTTAAAGAATATCAGACTCAGGGGGAGTCAGAGCTTACAAACCTCAGAACCCCTAAAAGTCAACTTGCTAATTAAGTTAACAACAATTGATCTTTTTAAATACTTATGTTTGTCATCATCAAAAAGGGGGAGATTGTTGGAACAAAGGGTGTTTCACAAGTATACCACTTAAGTTTTGATGATAACAAGGTATTAAAAATTATCAATTGGATATTGCTAAAAGTTTATTCAAGTGTACAAGACCATTAACAAAGAATTATTTACATAAGGTTCTAACTGAATGAATTAAAGAGCAAAGGAAATTAAGATTAAAGCCTGAAGAGCATCTGAATGAAAGCGCTCCTGGAAAGTCAGATGCAGAGTGCGTCTAAAGAAAGAGCTCCTAAAGATGACATCATCAGAAGCCAGTTTTCCAGAAGCAGATTTATCAGAAGCAAATATTCTTCAGAGGCCAAGGATCGTTGACAAAGTACAATGTACGGAAAGTACAACCATTATGTCTGCGCTTGTCCCTGCAACCACCATCTCTACACAGTGTCTTCTATACACGACAAGAATAACAGCAACTAAAGCAGAGACTTTTCCATATGTGCTGGAATGGATTTGAATTTGATTTCATATTAAAATCCTCAAATCAGGCAAAGGATCAATGGTGTCAAATCAGCTTCGGTCAAGAAAAACTGATGAGCTGACAGTTCCCAACGTCTCTCAAATTCTCTATAAATAGGGATGAAGACTTGAAGAACAAAATACATATATATACATACACGCGAACAAGGCTATTCTCTTATATCCAAAGTCGCAAACATTGCTCATCAACAACTTAGATAATTCTTACAAAAGTTCACATTTTAGAATTTCTAAGTGTCTAAGAAAAACAGAGTCTGTTCTGTTTAGTTTTGTTTTGTGAATACCTCTGATTGTATATCAAGTATTCAAAACTCTTTTCAATTCTCTGTAATTGTTTAGAAGTCTCTTGGAGTTGTCATTGAGCATTGAAGTCTCTTTCTTGTGTGATTGAGCAACGAAAGTCTCTTACTTGTGTGTTTGAGCAACTTGTAATTTGATATTACATTTTAGTGGAACTCTCCTTGGAAGTGCAAGGGGGACATGACTACTTCCGAATTGTGGAAGGAACCTGTATAAATTTCTTGTGTCTTCTTCTTTCTCTTGCTCTCTTACTCTTATCCGCTGCACACTCAGAGTCTGATTTCTAATCAGACTCTGAACTTTTCAGACTCTGATCCTGAGAACAGTGCTGATTTTCGCAAGAAAGAAACGTTTTTGAAAACACAATTCAACCCCACTTTCTTGTGTTTTTCCCACCTTCAGAGAGATACGAGTAGGAGAGCTATTTATGCATTTTGTGGCTAATGTATTTGCCAGGAGAATACAACTCTATTGAGGTCACCATGGAGCTTTTTTGTGACGTTGTTATGCCTATCTATGACATTGTAAGTTTCGAAGAGATTACAACTCTATTGAGGTCATCACCTTTGTGGGTTGACCTAGTGAGTTTGGATTTCGAGCTTTTTGTTTGCATGCAGGGGCGGAGTCAGAAATTTAAAGTCAGGGGGACCGAATTCAACAAACATAATTTGATTAAAAAAATAATTGTTTAAATATAAAAGGTATATAAGAAAGCCTAAACTAATATTTTCTTGTATGTTAAAGAAATTTATAACGATATTTAGTATGAGAGACATTAATCGGTAATTATATTTAACATACAAAAAATAAAAAAGAACTAGTAGTGTATATGTTCTAAGGTTAAATATGTTTTTAGTCCCTACAAAATTATACATTTTCAAGTTTAGTCCCTAAAAAAAATTGTTCAATTTTAGTCCTTATTTGCATTTATATGGACTATTTTGAGGGCTAAAAGTAATTCATTTGACTATTCTTATAAAGTTCAATATTATGGAGGATTAAACTTACACTTAAAATTTAGCAGGGACTAAACTTAAAAGCTCGTAATTTTGTAAGAACTATAAACATAATTAACCATATATTTTGTATGTAACATTAGAAATGTATTTCAAAAAGAAAACTTGGAAATGTAAAGTGTATTTCTATGGACACACAAAAAAGACAATCAACTAACCAAACAAATGAGCTTAAGTGGTTAACGAATTCCACCAAATGATAAATTGTTCAGGAGAACCTGAGTTTGATTCTTGAGTCGAACAAATCTTGTCTAGTCTGTACTTACCTCTTGATCGGTCGGATACTAGATTACCATGACCCATTTAACATGAGAAATGGAGGGATAACACAAAAAATAAATGAGATATATCATCGTGGTTAATTTTATTTAAAATGTCTTGTCAAAATGATTGTATCAATATATTTTACGAAATATGAGATAATTTAAAACAATTTGATGTATAAAATGTCCACATCAGCATTGACTTGGTCAAAATTGGTCTTAGGGGCCAAAACTGCAAAATGGGCAGTACTTAGGGGACTGGATTGTATTTTATTTTGTTAGGGGTCAAAATCGCAACTTCCTGATACTTAGAGGGCCAAAACTGTTATTAAACCTAATATTAATAAAATGAGTATGTTTTGAGTGTTATTTTTGTTCGTATTTTTATGTTTTTATTTGCATTTATTTTATGAATTTAGCAACGTGTTCGTATTATTTTAGCATCTAAATAATATAATAAAAATAAAGCAAAATGTAAGAAAAGTGTGTAAAACTAACAAAAGTGATTTCCAGATTATAGAATTTAGAAATTTATGGGATATTAGATAATCTGGAGGACTTTTTCGTAATTTTAAAGGGCACACGAGAACTTAAGAGGGTGAAAAAAGTAATAGTCAAAAGTTATTTTTTTCAATTTCTTAACATATTGTTGGTTTTACCACCTTGGCCCACAAAGCTCCAACTTTGATCCATTTACAACAATGCACGATTTGATTGAACGTTACTCACATACACAATCAACAACTTCCATTTCCATAAACAAAAATTGATGACACAGTACTTACTATCACACACACACAACACAACTCTCGCCGCAAATACCATTCTTGTGTTTGTACCACATTTTCACCATTGATTTCCATCTAGTTTTTTTTCAACTTCAGTGTCACTATTCTGAAGGTTACCCCTCTGATTAAAAGACGACGACAACGTCGATCCAATGTTTGTTGTTTTTATAGCATGACCCTCTACTTTTAAATGTGGAAATATTTGGGCTCTTTCTTTATTTGATGTGTGATCACTTCTCATTGCCCGAGGTTTTGTCCAAAATTCGAGCACAACTTAGTATGAGGAGCATGAAATGGTGACACTTATCCATTTCAGAGGAGTATACCCACATTGTTCCCTCTCTAGAGATCTTAGGTGTTTTTAGGCTTATGCTTGGAGGCAGTGATGCCGAAAGAATTATTAGATTGACAATTTTGAATCTTGAGGCTGCTACCACAAGAGTGTAGAAGGAGGCCACTTACCTCGAGGAGAGATACGAGTAGGAGAGCTATTTATACATTTTGTGTCTACTGTATTTGCGAGGAGAATGCAACTCTATTGAGGTTACAATGGAGCTTTTTTGTGACGTTGTTATGCCTATCTATGACGTTGTAAGTTCCGAAGAGATTACAACTCTATTGAGGTCATCACCTTTGTGGGTTGACCTAGTGAGTTTGCATTTCGAGCTTCTTGTTTGCATGTTTATGTCTTCAAGAGACCCCTTTGATGATGGGGATGATGATGAGGTGATATCCAAGATGAGGTGACAATTTAAATGGTAGTGCTGGTGGTCGTCATAGCTTTCCTTAGTCTTGATCGATCATGCCTAGCTTTGTAAACTGTAGTGGAAGAGGTCTTAAAGACCGTGCATGATTTCATATTTGGATAGATCATGCCTAGTCTTTTATTTTGATATCATACTTTGTTTGATCTAAGGTATTGGATTTCATACTTTGGGTATAGTCTTTCCTTAGTTTTGATATGCACTGAAAACTAGATGATATGTCTTTGATATCAAACTTTGGGTATATTCTTTCCTTAGTCTTAATATCCACTAAAAATTAGAAAATGAGTCCATACATACTAAAATTTTAGGATTTTTCAAATTTAGTGGAGTAAATTTTTGAGGAAAAAGTAAGATTGATATTATAGGAGGATAAAAAAATTAATTTATGCCGAAATTTTTTATGTGGAACAATAATTCTTAGTTAATAAGTGAATTTACCTAGAAAAAGTAAATTTGTCAATGTAATACTAAATCGATTTTGAAGAAAAAAAATGGATTGTCCCATTTGAATGACAGCAAAGGTTTCATGCAACAAGTTTTTAAGTCATAAGCATTTAAATAAGTTGTTTATAAGAAAAACGTTAAAAGTGTCTTGGAACCGGGTCCATGCATGGATTGCGTTGACAACAACCCCCATTATGCATTTTGGGAAAAAATGTAATATTATATACACTATAAAAAAAACGACTACAAACAATGAATATAATTTTTCTACTTAATTAAAGTTGGCCCAAACATCAAACATAAAAACCTTGCAAGTCTCTGTATTTCTGTGTTGTATTTCAGGGAGAGTAAAGTATTACACTCTAAAAGCTTCTACAGTTTAACGAGACGTTGTCTACCTCCACACAGTCGTTGAATCGACATTCAAAATTTCCGTCGTTGACTTGTGTCTTTTACGCCTCCACGACTCTAATTTCATCTCCATCCATTTTTCTCTCTCATCCTTAATAGCTTGATCTTCTGAGAGGTAAATCCGCATATTGTATTTATTACTTTTTAACTTCAATCGCATAGATTTAATTTTTATTTTATTACTGTAATGAGAGTGAGCATATATATCATTGGTTTATTGAGCTTGAATTTGTGTTAATGGGGGAAACCTCCATCATTAGGGTTGTTTAAAGAAAAATATCAGTAAAAAGGAAAAAATATTATCGATAACGATGACATAGATGACCATTTTTTGGTTGCAACATATGAGATCTGAACCACGTCGCTTGACGTTAAAATGTCAAGCTCTTATCACTAATCTAAAACTTCTTGAACTCAATTGTAAGGGTTTCATAGTGAATTTTTTTTTTGGTCATTGCATATAAGCAAAAGAGATTCAAAAAGACAATCTTTGAGAAATAGTAGGAACACACTTTTCAAATCATCCTTTTTGATTGGATAAAATTTACATGGGACTACCAAATTTATATAGGAGCCTCATAATTTGGTGGAACCCAATAAATTTTAACCAATCAAAGAAAATGTGTTGAAAAGAATCTATTGTTAGCATTCCTCACAATCTTTTGTATCATGTGTTTATCTTTTTCTATTGTAACAAAATGTTCCTATACAACATTACTATATTTTATAGTTTTTTCGTCCAATTTTATTTAAACTTGCTGACATGACATTTTCAATGCTGATGTGGAAAGTTCTTATAGGATTAATTAATAAAGATTTATTTATTTTCACTCTTTTCGGACTCTTTTGACATGACTAATTTTTCTTTTTCTAACTCTATTTCCATAGGTAATCTTTTGGAAACACACTTCCAAACACTTTCTACTTGAATAGTGTCAACTTATCTTCAAAACACTGTCTAAGTGAATATTTCCATATACACTTTTCAATCAAGAGACCCACCATGCCTAAGACTCTCTCCTCTTCCTCTACGAGCCCACAACCCAAACCATTTCAAGTCTCCAACAAGAACTTTACTGAAAGGACATTCTTGTTCAAAAATGTCAACACAAGGAGAATCTTGTCCAAGAAAACCACTGAACCCAAGGAAACAACAGTCGAAAACTTGGAGTCCAAGAAACTGCAACTAAAACGTCGTTATGAAAATGTAACTACTTCAGGTAACAAAAGGAAAAAAGAGAATGAGAAGAAGGAAAGGATCAATGACGAAAACACGCGGTCTATAAGTTCCAATGACTCAAGAAGAGAGAAAGTAGAAAGAAGATTATGTAACTTCCGTTCTCTCTGTGGAACCCTCGCTAAAAAATATACCCGTGACGCGCTTCCTATTGAAGTGTCACGGATTCTTAAACAAAGAGGCAAGTTCATTCACGACGGAAAAAAAATTATTGGAAAAGTCCCTGGAATTGAAGTAGGTGACAAGTTTCATTATTGGCAAGAACTCAATGTTGTTGGTCTTCATCGTCAGAATCTAAGTGGCATTGATTACGTGATAAAGGATGATATATTTGTTGCAACTAGCGTTGTGTCATGTCATTTTGATGATATGGATGATAGAAAAGTGTTTGTTTATACAGGGGAGGGAGGTAATGTCGCTAATGGGAATCATGCTTTGAAGAATAGTTTTAAGGTTAAGAATCCTATTCGAGTTATAATAAAGTTTAATTCTAAGAACGATGGTGCTGGTGGTGGAGGTGAGGTGTACTGTTACTACGGTCTTTATAAAGTTGAAACTATTTGGAGAAAAATTGCGAAATTAGGATTTAAATTTTGTTTGGTTAGATTGCCTGGTCAGGAGAAGGTTGCTTGGAATGAGTTGAGGAAAAGTGAGAAGAAATTTGAAACATATAAATGTTTATATTTTGTTGAGGATATTTCCAACGGAAAAGAAGTGGTTCCTATATGCGTGGTTAATCGTATAGATCATGACAGGGTTCCATTTTTTCAATACATTAATCATATGATTTACCCTGAATGGCTTTTCAAAGATTCCTCTGTTGGGTGTAAATGTGTTGGTGAATGTTCTGATTCAATGAAGCGTGCTTGTGCTCTTAAGAGTGGAGGGAAAACTCCTAGAGTAAAGAAAAATGAGATTAAATTTAAGCTTCAAATTTTCAAGACTAAGTCGAAAGGATGGGGTGTGAGATCAGAGAATGCAATTCCTTCTGGAAGTTTTATTTGTGAGTATTTAGGTGAGATTATTGAAGATGAGGAAGCTTTGAAAAAGGTTGATAATGATGAGTATTTATTTAATATTAGCAATTATATTCACAAGTACTATAGTTTGTGGGAAGTGGATTCATATCAACCCTTAGAAGCTTCAAGTGGTAAAGAGGTCATTGATGATCGACGTGGTAGTGGCAGTGATAGTGGTAGGTTTACCATTGATGCTGCTAAGTATGGTAACGTGGCAAGGTTTATCAACCATAGTTGTTCTCCCAATTTGTTTGTTCAAAATGTTCTTTATGAAGATGATGATCCGAGGATTCCACACATCTTGCTATTTGCTGCTGAGAACATTCCGAGCATGAAAGAGCTGACTTACAACTACAATTACAAGATCGATCAAGTGATTTCAAATGGAAAGGTTAAGAAGAAAGCGTGTTATTGTGGAGCTTCTGAATGCATCAGTAGAATGTACTGATGCATTTTTTTAGAAAAGGTGATTCTTTTTCACTTTGGCCCACTCATTCTGTCTTGCTTGTAAATTTGTTTTCTTCTCTGATTTATTAAATACTACAATCACATAAATGACTCTTGATATTTATTCCTTAATTATAACTCTAATAGGTGATATTCAAGCTTTGCTGTTTCAGTTAGAGTAGAGGAAGCGTTGCAGACAGATATTACTTTATATTGCATTTAGTTCCTTTGCAACTGCAGTGTTCAAAAAAAACAAAAGATTGGTACAACAATGTAATTATTTGAGTAATACATTTTCATTGGATGAAGTTGAACATGCCTTGTTTAGATTTGTGCTAATATATGATTTTCAGTGTATTTTAGTATTGATGAACTATTGTATTTGTCATTGCCCAAATGCTTCATTTAGATCAATACTGATTTCTGTTGATCTTAAAATAAGACTAGTTGTGTTTCCTTTTAATCAACAATCTAAATGTCATGTGTTGAGAATCTATAAATGTAGTTATACAGGGGTGGCAAAAATAACCAAAAACCAAACCGAACCGGTTAACCCTACCGAACCGTATCAAAATTAATTGAACCATTTCACAAATTCTCGAAGCGAACCATTATTTTGATAACAATACACTAACCGAACATGACCGTTAATAACCTTAATCATCCGACCCGAACCGAACCTTTAACCATATCTCTTGTAATTTTCATAACACAACACCTCCTATTTCCCTCGCATGTTCAGAGAACCGAATGAAAAAAACTTGCACTGAAAAAACCGAATAAAAAACTTGTAAAATGGCCATTAGTACCACTTGTGATAGGTATAAATCAGTATACAAATTTGAACATGAAAATGTGATGAAATGCGATATAGAGCTTTCTGAATAATTAGGACCTTATTTGACTCATGGTTAACCCTGTGATATTTTCTATTCCCGTTTCTGGCACTTTGAGGGTGTTGGTTGTTGGAGTTTCTGGCGCTGTTACATTTGAATCAGAAGCAGTTTTTATGTGTACTGATGATTGCCAACTCAAGCTGGTTGCCATCTGATAACACAAATTCCAGCACCATTGCATTGCAGAATTTACACAAATCATTGTTGTTCCGCGATACTTTATTTAGTACAAAATATTATGAATGGCGGATATAACTGTGCTATAGCACTCTTGGATAACTGACTTTTACAAACTGGTATTGACATCACTGCGCTTCTGCGCCTGACAGATTCACTCCAATTGGGTTTTTTCTATGTGCAGTCAGCTTACCAGTGGCTTATATAGTCTACTATACTTCCAGCAGCATCTGGGTGTAACCGGAAATCAGCTACCCATCGGCTTATTCATTCTACTATACCCTTTGCAATAATGGATTTGGCAGGAACCAATATTTCCACCTTAGCTAATAATGGCTCAAAAACACCTACCACCCGTTGCAAACCAACAAATACGAAAAAATGCATCACATGTTTGAATAACGAACAAACCACTCGTTGCATCAAAAAAATTGAGAGGGTCATGCTAAATGATGTCCAAAAAAATTCTCATGCAAAATCCAACAAATTCTCTAAATTTATACATGAAAAATACTGGTTTTTCTATACAGCTCCCCTGCCTTCTATGTCTGGATTAATGCAGATTTTGTGCTCTATCATAGATCATCAGCAACAGTAGCAAATTTTATATTATCCAATTAACAACAACAATTCCCAATTGAACGTAGAAGATGTTCTGCACAGAAGTGCGTAAACAACTCTACTATTTTTCATCTTTGCTCTGCATGTTACAAAATTGAACATAGTTACTCGAGCAACATTACTTACAGCTATTCTAAATTACATACCTCAATAATAATATTACATTTCGTCCTTAGTTTGGGAAGCACTTCATTTCACATGTGTCTTTCTTAACTACTAATGGATCATTCAGTTCCGTTCAAAAATTGGAATAGCGCTAAATGTTATATCTCTAGATTAAATTCAGAAACGCAAGTTACTCCAATAGCGGCAGATATATTCCGAACTGAATACTAAGGCACTAATCTCAGGCTGTTTCCCACTTTACTTGGGAACATAAAAGCTCAAAGTCTGTTGTAAATAAACCCTAAACTAACATCAGTAGAAAAATACCCTCAAATTCAGTATGTGTCTGATGTTCTGCCATTGTCTAAATAAATCATTGTGGTGCAGAAGCATTTTCCAGTACCATTATCTGATAAATATTTAGAGCAGAAGCATGTTCTTCATTCCTCTATGCGTGCAGGTGGCTCTTGTATTTGGCAATCAATTATAAAAATTGCAATGCTCATAAGTATATCCCAACTCATGCTAAATATCTTTTCCAAGATGGAATTCAGACTTGTAGCCATCTGACAACACAAATTCCAGTACCAATTCAAGCCAAAATCAGATGATGCTTAAGTATTGTTAAATAGTGGCTGAGGCGGCGCTATATCACCATTGCATTGCAGAAATTACGCAAGTCATTGTTTTTCTAGCATAATTTATTTAGTACAAAATATTACGAAATATCGGCTATAACGCTGCTATAGCACTGTTGCATAGCAGAATTTTATTACACCGTGTTTATATAACCAGAGTTAGTATATAACTAGAGTTAGTTTAGGTAGTTACAGTTAGTTAGATGTTAGTTAGAGAATTATAGTTAGTTACACAATTAGTTAGTATAAACACTTTCTACTTGAATAGTTTCGTTTCTTATCTCGAAGAAGGAAAGTTAACTGTTACTTAATCAGCCATATACACATTGCAATCAAGAGATCCACCATACCAATCACTAAATGACTAAGACCAACCCACAACACAAACCATTCCAAGTCTCCAACAAGAACTTTACTGAAAGAGCATTATTGTTCAAGAATGTCAGCACAAGGAGAGTATTGTCAAAGGTTCAAAGAAACACTGAACCCAAGGAAACATCCATCAAAAACATGAAATCCAAGAAACTGCATGTAAACCGTCGTTATAAAGATGTAACTTCAGGTAACAAAGAGAATGAGAGGAAAGAAAGCTTCAACGATGAAAACACGCCGTCTTTGACTTCCAATGACTCAAGAAGAAAGAAAGTAAAAACAACATTAGGTAACTTCCGTGCTCTCTGTGGAAATCTTGGTAAGAAATTTACAGGCGACGCGCTTCCTATCGAAGTGTCACAGATTCTTAAACGTCGAGGCAAATTCATTCACGACGGAAAAAAAATCATTGGAGAAGTCCCTGGAATTGAAGTAGGTGACAAGTTTCAGTATTGGCAAGAACTCAATGTTGTTGGTCTTCATCGTCAGAATCTAAGTCTAATTGATTACGTGAAAGTGGATGGGAATTTGGTTGCAACTAGCGTTGTTTCTTGTCATTTTGATGATATGGATGATACAAAAGTGTTCGTTTATACAGGGGAAGGAGGTAATGTCATTAATTCTGGAGAATGTGATAAAAGCAATCAAGCTCTGATGAATAGTTTTGCTGTTAAGAATCCTATTAGAGTTATTATAAAGTTTAATTCAAAGAACGGTGGTGGTGGTGCACGCGGTGGAGCTGAGGTGTATTGTTACTATGGTCTTTATGAAGTTGAACCTATTTGGGAAAAAATTGGGAAATTAGATTTTAAATTTTGTTTGGTTAGATTGCCTGATCAGAAAATTTTTGTTAAAGATATTTCCAATGGAAAAGAAGCTGTTCCTATATGTGTGGTTAATCTTATAGATTCTGGCAAGGTTCCATATTTTCAGTACATTACTCGTAACATTTATCCTGAATTGCTTTTCAATGATTCCTCTGTTGGGCGTAAATGTGTTGATCATTGTTCTGATTCAATGAAATGTTCCTGTGCTCTTAAGAGTGGAGGGAAAATTACTAGAGTAAAGAAAAATGAGATTAAATTTAAGCTTCAAATTTTCAAAACTAAGGTGAAAGGATGGGGTGTGAGATCAGAGAATGCAATTCCTTCTGGAAATTTTATTTGTGAGTATTTAGGTAAGATTATTGAAGATCAGGAAGCTTTGAAAATAGTTGATAATGATGAGTATTTATTTAATATCGGCAATTATATTCACAAGTACTATAGTTCGTGGGAAGAGGATTCATATATGGTTGATAGTAAGGAGATGAGTTCATATCAACCCTTAGAAGCTTCAAGTGGTAAAGAGGCCATTGATGATCGATGTGATAGTGGTAGGTTTACCATTGATGCTGCTAAGTATGGTAACGTGGCAAGGTTTATCAACCATAGTTGTTCTCCCAATTTGTTTGCTCAAAATGTTCTTTATGATGATGATGATCTGAGGATTCCACACATCATGCTATATGCAGCTGAGGACATTCCGAGCATGAATGAGCTGACTTTGAATTACAATTACAAGATAAATCAAGTGACTGATTCAAAGGGAAATTTAAAGACGAAAGCATGTTATTGTGGAGCTTCTGAATGCATCCATCGACTGTATTGATGAGATTTTTTCAGAAGTGGTAATTCTTTTTTACTTTGGCCCTCTCATTCTGTCTTGTTCATAAATTCGTTTTCTTCTCTGTCTTGCTCATATTTTTTGAATTATAACTCTAATAGGTGATATTCAAGCCGTGCTGTTTCAGTAGATGAAGGGGAAGGAAAAATAAATGTGGAAGCAATTAAGCCTCCATCTATGATCTTTTTCTTGCAGACAAATATTACTTTATATAGTTTTTAGTTCCCTTGCGACTGCAATGTTATTCAACAGAAACAATAGATTGGTACAACAGTGTAATTACTTGAGTGTATATCAGTACTGATGAATTATTGTATTTCTCATTGCCTCATGCTTCATTTTGATCAATACTGATTTCTGTTGATCTTAAAATAGTGCTTGTTGTGCTTCCTATTTATCAACGATATAAATTTCACGTGTTGAGCATCTTTGAATGTAGTTATGTTTGTATGCAATATTACTATGAGATGAAAGCTACATGGGGGAGCGCGACAGAGACATCATTATCATGAAAAATTGTAGAAAGGGCACAAGAGAGGAAATTTACAAAGAATTTGCGGAAAAAAATACAGATTGTAGAAAAACTCTCAATTAATGAGGTCAAATAATGAAAATGGATGAATTATGCACTAGACTGAGAACATTGTATTAACTGATTGTTATATGAATATTATGCATGAGTTCATTCAGTATTGAAATCAATATTGGTCATGGGAATTAGTGTTCATGAACGGTTGTAAAATGGCCATCAGTACCACTTGTGATAGGTATATTACACTGCACAAGTTTGTACATGAAAATGTGATGAAATGTGATATAGAGCTTTCTGAATAATTAGGATCTTATTTGACTCTGTGATATTTATTCAAGACCAATATGATGGTTATGTCTTTAAGAGTAACTGTTATTTTTTCCTTCATTTTTCTATATTTTCTATTCCCATTTCTGGCACTTTGAGGGTGTTGGTTGAATTACTACGCTGTCATGAAATGAAGTAGTCACAGAACTAACTCTATTCACTTCCAAGCTGAATGGAAAACTATCACTCAACCTAAAGCAAAAGGAGGCCTTGGTATTCAGCTTGATAGAGAAAATAATAATGCTCTCATTGAAAAATATGTATAGGAGCTGTCCTTCATAAGCTTTGGGTTAAGCTACTTTCTGATAAATATTTAAAGCAGAAGTTTTTTTTCATCCCTCTATGCGTACTAGTTCCTGTTGTATTTGGTAAGCCATTTACTCTGTTTCGGTTTTATCCCATATCATGCTTAAATATCTTTTCCAAAATGAAATTCAGACTAGTAGCCATCTGCCAACACAAATTTCTGGAGTATTCCTTGAATGTAGTCATTATAATAGAGGAAGACATGCCTTGAATGGAGGAAGACGCCGTGCCTCTAAAAGGTCTGATGTCGTTTCCAACTTTCGGTTTAAATAAACCCGATTTGATGACAATTTCCTTTTCCCCTTTCTTCCACTAATTGTTTTGTCACTCATTATTACTTCTGTCACGGTTTATCGTCTTTTTTTAAACAGCCTCCATGGAGATGAAGTTTAATCCCTTTTGTATTCATGCATTCTTTTAGAACATGGAGGGTAGCATTTAATTGATTTGAAGGAATTACATGTAATTTATTGATGTTGCTGTGACTATGGTTGTGCATGCTCTTTCCTTTGAAAAGTGACGGACAGTGAGGAATTCATTTGTTGATTCAAATCCTGTTATATCATGTCATGTGATTTACTGTTGAATTCAATTGTTTCAATTTAATTATCTTTGTTTTTCCCTTCTCATGTATCAGTTTATTTCTCCATTTTTTCTTCTAATTCTACTATTGTATTTTCAAATCAAGATTTTAACTTTTACACTTCTATTTTATGAACAAAAAGTACTGTTTTAGAAAACATGCACATCTTTGATATCAAAGAGTATGGTACTTATGCGTATGGAAAAGTTTAGTGGTTTCTCTTTGTCATTTGTTATCTTAATTTTTTGTAATAATGTACCATGGAGTAGGCAGGATCCTCTGTTCTTGTAGGCTAAGTTGTGATTTCAGTTATGTTTCTTTCCTGTTATTTTTCTTCAGTTTTTGTTTGTTATTTCAAGAACAACGAATAACATACTTCACATTGTATAAAAATTGGGCGTTTTTTATGTTTCTTATCAATCATGTCTTAAATTTGTCTGGTTTTTGGGCTGATTTTCAAATAGATGTTAGTAAATGTTTTGGTTGTTATGAGTTTTTATATACGTTGCTTATGTTTTGTGATTTAGTGACTTCAATTTCAATTAGCTTTTTTTATTTTTTATCTTTGACATAAACTTTGTTTTGAACCAACAGTTTCGTGTATTCTATATTTTCTATATGTGAATTTGGTATACCCTATTTGTGGCTTTTATCTTATAGTGATCTTATGATACTACTCTCTTTGAGTTGATATCCCTTTGCTGCAACCACACTCTAACAACAAAAATATCACTTCCCTCTTATTTTTGTTTAAAACTATTTTCTCTACACATTCAAAGGGGAGGGCTATACTTTGAGCACATGGTTCTGGTAAAAAGTTGAGAAAGCCCTTCAACAATTTCCATAGTGTGCTCATCTTTTTGTTTTATTGCTTGATTTATACTTTTTAATAATAAGTTGATTGATCTTCATTTTGGTTGAAAATATATATGTGCAATGGACTTTATTTCATGCTCTTTGTATGTCTGACATCAAAAGATTAAAATCACAAATCTAGGCAAGATTACTGAATTTTGTGTATAATAGTATAATTAGGAGGTTATAGATATACACATATGCATCATACAAGTAATAAGAATATCCATGAAATTGAAGAGTGAAAGAGTAACATTGTATGCAGTGAAATATGCAAACTAAGGGAATAATTGTAGGCTTCAGTTATAGTGACAGTTTTAAGCTAGACAAGGAACCATGAATCGGCGATGAATTCCTTGCTCTATATCACTGTGTAAGAAGTTTAGCAGTTAAAGAAACTTTTCTGGATGCTTGGAACAATCTTATCTTGCTGTTTGAAAAGGTAATATGATCTCCTCAAGTGTTGTTTTTGATCTTGCAGAACAGATCATCTCCTCTGAAATATGTTTCCAGTGAAGTCTGCTTTGAGTTCTTTAAACGTTCCGGAAGAATCCGTGAAGAGAGTAAGGAAAAGCTGAAAGATGATTTCTCAAACTACACTGAAGTTGAAGGCGAAAGTAATCATTTCACTGACCCAAAGCTATGGTCTCTTATGGTCAGAATGACAAGTTTCCTCATCATAACATGAAGGTATATCTTGAAAGCAATTATTTCGGTTTTTTCTAGAATTTTCTTGGAACTTTCTTTTGCCTTTTTACTGTTTGAATTTCCTCTTGCAGTCAAATTAAGTCATTCATGTTTAAATATCTTTGATTTTCATCTCATCTTTAGCATGTAGTGAAATGACAGTTAACAACAATTTATAATGTAGGGTTTCTATTTGCCTTAATTTGACCACAAATTATTAGATATGAATGTGAAGGTTCTAATTACACCAATTTGTTTGACAGAAAAGAACTCTTCATATAATTAGGATTAATGTGTGTCTTATATATCTGAATTCTAATATATGTGTTCTAATCTCTGAATTAGTTTTGAGGAATTCTCTATTGCATTAGCTTCTACAATTGAAAAGTTGGATAAAATGTTGAAGCTAGAAGATATAGAACTGAAGACCATGTTGGACTACAACCTTTTGAACTTGGAATAGCCGAATAGCTATATTTCGTTATTATTATTGGAACTGATCATTGTGGCGTATTGCTATGCACACTAAAATGAATACCTCATTTCTTCAAGAGCTACTAAATGGAATTTCTATCAGCTCAACTTATCCGACTGGGAAGCCCTCAGAGATACTTGCCTGATTCTACCGGCAAATACTGCAAGTGATCTATCACAAAATCAAAGAAGGGTAGGACACATCTACATTACTAAATCTATTTTTCATCAAATACTTCTTTCAAATTTAATATTATTGATCATGGTCTTTTTATATTTTCAGGTAAATTAAATTCAGTTCTGACTAAGATGAACATGTTTGGAAAAAAAGCTGATGGTTTTGCACATGGTGTCTTAGAGCATGGTATGCAATGTTGGAAGGCTTATTTTCAATTTTTCAATTTTGCTTAGTTTCAAGGCATGAAGCAAGCACTTTGTGAGAGTACTTTATGAAAATCCAAATATTATGTCATTGCTTCCAAAATAGGTATAATGCATATTTTGGCATGATTGGAAAATATAGTGAAGTTGCAACTGATCGCTTGAAACTGTTATTTTACCCTGCAGTGAGACTTGGACCAAAGATAACAGATACAGTAAAAGGGTAACTGAGCCTGGGAGCCACAATTCTTCAGGTTGGAGGAGTAAATAAAGTTTAGAAAAGTGCATAGAAATAGTCACTGTGGATGGTTTCGTAGAAACAGCCACTCAGAAAAGCTATGATCTTAACTTTTGGTTCTAGTATTTAACAGACAAATTTGTTCCTTGAAGTTTAAAACTTAATTTTAAGTTTTGGTGTCATTTTTTTGTTGTTGAAGTTTTGGTGTCATGCGCTTTGTAAGTTGCTTTTCACATTTATTAAGTTTAAATTATCCCTTAATTTGCTCATATATCGTGTATAACAAAATATTTCAACCTTGAATTGGTTGTACACTACATGGCAGCGTCTATATTTAAGTTGCAGTACATTATGTATGTAATGACAATGATTGTTATGTTATGTTTTATGCCATGCTTTAGACTATGCATCACAAATATTCGGATTATGCGACCTTCGTTCTTAAATTTACGAAGAATGGTAATATTCCGTAATTTGAACATGTATTTCTTAGAGGAATAATTTTCAAAAGTACGTAATTCAACCCGTGTGAAACACGGGTTTGTGACTAGTTATTATAACAAATTTTATTATCCTACTTATAATAGCCAAAGTACACATTTGTTTTTTTCATTCTCCTATACTATACCTACAATATATATGTGTGTGTGAGCTTTTTGTATTTTAATCAAGGGAAATCTACGATTTACAATATAAACAAATCAATCATCAACAATTATCAAGTACACGTGGCATTTGTGTTAGGCCAAATTGCAATTAATGTTATAATGATTCAATTGTTTATACAACTGAGCATTTACCGCATCATTCAAATCTATATTATTTAAACTAGTGCACGGGTAAAAACTCAATTATAAATATTTGATATATAAATATGTATTTCAAATAAATTTTAAGATCAATTTATGTCAAAATAAGATTTGCAAAAATGAAATATGGTTTTACTTCTTTGGCATAGATGGAAACAACGTTTGGGCTTTCTTGTTACACCTCTCGGTTAAAATTGTCCTCCACTTTGAGATTAGATTTATAACCTAATTTTTGCCGGTTGAAATTTAGGAGAAGTTCAAGCTCATTTTGCACATGAAGGTGTCGACTTCGTGGTGCTAGCAAAATTTTAACGCCTGAATGAATATGGTTAGCTTGATGGTTTATAGTTGCGGCTGCACATGCTTGTGGTGTGAGACTAAAATTACATGTATTGTGGTTTCTACTAACAATATATAAAAGTTGAAGTACAGCAAAATTTCATAATCGTCCTCTTTAAAACTAATGATCTCCTTAATTTTATGTACATAATCGTTATTTTGCAAAATTTAATTTAATCCTTTTAATTTTATTAAATTAATAATGGATAATGGTCATCACAATTGTAACAAATTTCTAAGGATAATTATGAAATTAATTAATTTTATAAAAAAATCACGGATAATGTCATCACAACTCTAACAAATTAATTAATTCCCTATATTTTGCAAATAAAAAAGTCAATTTGTTTCTTCTTTCTTCTCCTTATTATCTGATTCTCTTTATTTGTTAAATAAATTGCACAAAAAATCATCGGTCGGACTTCTAATATCACTAATTTAGTGGGGTTTATCGTCAATTCTCTGTAAAATAATAAGAAAAAACAGTGTATTATAACATAAATATACGAAAACAATCTATGTTACTCTTTTATGCTATGAGTATAGGAAAATAATTTATTCTTATATCTCTTAATCTCTTAATCTTACTAGTTGATATCTCTTAATCTCTTAATCTATGTTACTCTTTTATGCTATGAGTATAGGAAAACAATCTATGTTTTCCATATAAAATAAAAAATTTATTTAATAGAAACTCTACATTGATGTTGATATTTTGAAAATAGTCACGAGTTTTTAAAATTTTATCGTATCGATTTTCTCATATATGTACATAAAAATTTATTTATATACATAAGCACATAAAATCTGCAACGGATGCGGTGCAAACATTGAACGGTGTTTTGCATATAAAATAAAAACTTATTAAATAGAAACATTGTATTAATGTTTATATTTTGACAATATTAATGAGTTTCCACAATTTTATCATATCAACTTTTTCATATATTTACATAAAAATTTATTTCTGCAGATAAAACACATAAAATTTGCAACGGGTGCGATGCAAACATTGAACGGTGTTTTGCATATAAAATAAACATTTATTTATTAGAAACACTACATTGATGTTGATGTTTTGAAAATAGTCATGAGTTTTTAAAATTTTATCGTATCGATTTTCTCATATATGTACATAAAAATTTATTTATGCATATATAAGCACATAAAATCTGCAACGGGTGCGGTGCAATCATTGAACGGTGTTTTGCATATAAAATAAAAACTTATTCAATAGAAATATTATATTAATGTTTATATTTTGACAATATTAATGAGTTTCCGCAATTTTATCATATCAACTTTCTCATATATTTACATAAAAATTTATTTCTACAAATAAAACGCATAAATTTTACAAGGTGTGATGCAAACATTGAACGGTGTTTTGCATATAAATTAAAATTATTTAATAGAAACATTACATTAATTTTGATATTTTGAAAATAATTATGAGTTTTAAAAAAAATTAGTTTATTGACTTTCTCAAATTTGTTTTCGCATACATAAAAAATTAAAATCCACAACATACGTGATTCAAATATTTAACATATTTAATGATATATAAGAAAAAATAATTTAATAAAAACATTATATTAATGTTTTTTTAAAATAAAAAATATTATATTAATGTTAATAACTTTTATTTAATATTTTTAAATATTTGATGATATTAACAATACAATTATTTTTTTATATGATTACCATAATGTTACGTGACCCGTGCGGAAGCACGGGTCAATTACTAGTTTATAGATAAATGTTAGTTGTTAATATGTTATGTTAGTTTTAAAGACATAGCTCTAGCTAAGAAAAATGCAAACACTATGGATTAAACTCAAGACAGTACACCCCTTCTCTCTAGGTTTTCCCTTTCTTTAGTTAGAGAAACTCAAAATAGCCGACCCTAGTTTTTTAGTGAGAGAAACTCCATATTCTTTCTAGGTTTTCTTTCTTTTTCACTAATCGAGGAGGGGTGATTTTAGGTCATTTTTTGACCTAGAATCACCCCTCTACATCCTTTTTCCCTTTCTTTCAATCAAATAAGTGATTTTCACATAAGTGGTTTTTCCTTTTTTTTTTGTGATTTCGTCGTCCGAGTGCGGCGTTGTTTGTTCGTCGTCTTGTGCGGCGTTGTTTGATTTCGCGTCTTGCTGCGGTGTTCGTTTGTTCATATCGAAAGATCAACTTCAGTCAATCAATTACAGATTCAATCAATGATTTGGACGTCAACGTTGCAGATCCAGAAGCATGGGCATTCTGGTGATTTAGATTTGATCATATCATTTGTAGGCATTTTGCCGTTGTATGTTATTAACTTGAATGCTATGAGTTTGTTTGCAGTTTCATCCTTTACGTTTTTAGCGATATTGATGATGTTATTGTATCTGATGTATTCTATCGATTTGAATGAATGAATATCGTTTTGCTTTTATTAAAATAAAAAAAACTAAGACCGTACACATAAATGCATTTGCTACTACGACAAAAGCATTACTACACGACTGCCAAGCATCTAACTTGTATAATAAATAACTAATATTAGTTTGGGCCTTGGGTAAAAAATATAGTTTGAACCTCCAAAATTGTGAGGCCCGAAACCATATCCCACCTTGCACATGTTATGGGCCGACCCTGATTGTAAGTGACGGTTTACGAGAGAATAGAAAACAACCATAAATGGACGCTAACTATGTAATAGAGGAAGTATAAATATTAGCATAAATTATGCTAATTTATCGTAATGAATATATTAAGTTAAGGTAATCATTAATTTATTGTAAATGTTATATTATCTTCTTTTTTTTTTTGGATGGATTTAACCTTTACAACTCAATTCTGTTTCAATTTTAAATCTAAATCTACTCCATTAGAGAATTCACAAAGTAAATCTCGATTTTCGTTGTTTATTTATGTGTTATAATTTTTCCCTTAACGATATAATTTGATTATTGAAAGTGAAACTTTAATTTTTTTGACCAGAAATTGAAACTTTAATTAAAGTATCATTAAGAGTGAACGTAATTAGAATAATAAAATAATAATTTAAAAATGAGGATAGATGAGCACGTCAGTGCTTATCTTTTCACCACTACACTATAAAAAGAAGATCATAGAGAGTGAAAGTAATTCGACTAAAACGTATAAGCCATCTTTAAGATTCTTAGTTCAACGAGGTTTTAACTTCCTCCACATAGTTTTCTTCCTACGTCGCTAAAATACCATGGGTTTTAGTGACATGTTTAACATGATAATCCAAACCAATCCAACTCATATTTTTTCCAAACTGAGTCAAGTTAGGATCCTTCCACAAATAACCCATTGAATCCTGAAGTGATTTGATATAGGTATTGAAATTTTCATGAAAAATAAAGTCATTTTATTATACTTTTGTGAGAATGTTTTTAACAATTCTTTTTCATGGACATGACAACCTGAATCAAATCAACCCATTCATCACTTGGTTGGGTTGGTTTGGATTTGAGGTAATAAATGTGTCTTTAACCCAATTCAAAGCAATGAATTTCATTAGATCGTGTAACGAATTTGACCAAAATCGTCCCGACCCCACTAATTAGCATCCATAAAGAAGATCAAATGGATTAAAATAGAAGTTGAAGAGAGATAAATAAGACTAATTTGATATTATCTTTTATCTTATTTTTGTAATATATTGATAAGTTATCTTATTTTCTTGCAACAGATTTTCATATAGCACAAACTTCAATTCCGTAGGGTTTTTCCTCTGGACTCCCCAAAGTGATGTCTAAATCTATGGTTCATTATAAGGTCCATAAGCTATAGCGCATACTTCAATTTCACAAAGGGTACTTATTTCATTAACCTTCCTCAATATACTCTTCTTCATTTTCTTGTATGTGGCTTTCCTTGCAGCATCATTCATATTTGAAGTAAAGTTTCACATTTTTTTTCTACTCACATTAATGATTATAAAAAATGTACAACTTTCCTTCAATGAGAATGATGTTGCAAGGAAAGCAGCATAATAGAAAAGGAATAAGGGTCTATTGAAAAAGGTTGATGAACTAAGAACCCTTTGTGCAATTGATGTTTGTGCTATAGTTTATGATACTTATGAACTACAACCTGAGATTTAGCCATCACAATGGGGAGTCCACGGTGTTATCGTAGTTCTGGTTTGTGCTTATGTTGGAGAATATCAAGAAAATGATTAACCAAGAAACTATGAAGAAACAAAGGGTTATGAATGCTAAAGAGCAAGTGATGAAACTAAGAAAAGAAAATAGGATGAAAAAGATGATTGATAACTTATATTTTTTAACTATTTTTAGGATTTATTTTACTTGTTATCTTGTCCTTTTATTAAGTCTATTGTCCGTTTGTAGGAACGATCTTGGAGCTTTGGGAATGTTTTGAACCAAAGTTGATGCATTCAAGCCTTACAAGACATGGTTTTCTTACATGGTGTTCAAGAGTGGTGCAAATGGAAAAAAAAGGTGAATACTAGTACATTTTAATAAAGGATTACGACCACCCATAACCAGGGGTTACAGTTGTAATCTCCTAATTTTTCCGTTGTTATCCATTATTATTGATGTCCATCCGATGTAATTGTGTAATAAAAACCTCTTAAGCTATAAAAATACATGAGGTATCATCTTCTTCACTTGTATAATTCTAAAAATTCGTGTTTTATTCACGTGGGTGATTTTCTATTCAAAACTTCAATCTAATCTTTATACTTCTTGTCTCATCATTGCTTATTTGTATCTTACATGATCATGAGTGAGTAGTATCTTGTGGTTTTGGGGTTTGGGAGAATCCATTGATTAAATCTCCCTAAACCCATATTCTTACTACTTGTTATAAAATCAAGTTTCAAATTTTAATCTTGGTAAGTTGTAATGTAAATATATGAACAATGATTTACATATATATTAAATATTCATTGATAAATAAAATTGAAGATTAATATTCTATCTACAATATTGAACAAAAGAATTTACACATGAGAAGTGAGTTCAGAATGAGAAAGATGCAAATATCATCTTGGTGAGAAGTGATCATGAAATAGAATTTGAAAATGAAACCTTCAAGACATTTCACTATAATCAACTAATTAATTACAACAAAACCACTAAGACAACATAGTCATAGATTTCCTTACCTAAACTTAGAGGACTTCCTAATCTCAATCCAAAGATTTACAACAACAAGTTGTTTACAAAAAGATAGTGTTTACACAAACTCTTAAGAGTAGTAAACATATCTGATGCATACGAGTAGTAAAAATGATGCATACGAGTAGTAAAAAAGATCTACGAGTCTCGTATCTAAAGGGTGAATAACTCCTTTAGATTACAATTTAGGAATCCCAACTTTGGTGCATTTCAATTACTTTGAGAGTGTAAGTCCCCACTTTAATAACTATCTGACCATCTAAGAAACTCTAGAGGAGTGACGACTCATTACCATGTATTGCGTGTATGACCTTTAAGGTTATGAGGCTCATTTAATGCATTCAACATTAGCTGACTTTTTTCTTTGCAGGAATCAAAGTCCTTTCCTTCATCCTGAGGAATTCGACGATATGTGGACTTAGTGCAAAAGGACCTAAAAGCCTTAGAGTTCGACAAGGCACAAGCCAAGAACGCGAGTTTGTTGAAGTCAAGCAGTTGTTAGCAAGGTGGGAATATTTCGAATTTCAAAGAGAAGCGGTTTCCTCAATGGAGAACGTGGGAGATGAGCAGTTATTATTCATATAGAAGAAGTGTTGATCGTGGGATTATCTACTAGAAGAAACTAACAAAGGATTTTTTTTTCGTTCGGATAGTAGAAGAGAAAAATGAGGAAAAGGTAGATAATGCATAAGAAAGGGATGCAGAAAATTCCTCTATGAATGTCATATAGAATTTGAACACTTTTGTTGGATCTTTCCCTTCCAAACACTTCTTTGAGAGTGTCAAGACATGTTGGTAGCAATTCAGTCCGTTGCAGATGTGTAACCTAAATGAGAGCATACTTCATATTCTAAGGAACCAAAAATACCTTAATTCGGGAAGCACTTCATTTCACGTGTATTTTCTTAACTATAATCATCTGTTTTTCACAATTTGTAGAAATGTGTGCACACAACCATGGCTTATCCACCTTTTCTCTACATGTTAAAAGGTAGAGCATAGGTACGCAAACAACAAATACTACACCTATTCTAAAAAAATAACTTCACTTGCTGTAGAATGCATTCCATAAGTGTAAAAAATTACACATCCCAAACCAAAAATCAAACAAGAACTCCTAAAACATACACACACAAGAATTCCAACAGTCATAAATTACATATTGTATCCGTATTTGCGCTTGAAGGAAGAAGTTTTGAAGGCAGAGTAGTACAGAGTAATAATGAACATTCACCTGTGTTAAAATGGCTCTAATCATGAAAACAAACCCCAACAGTGCTTACAGGAAATCTCTTTACTATCACGAAAGGTTAAAAAAACAATGATTTTCTTTTAAGGATAACGTCAATAAAAATTGTTAAATAATACTCAATTCTTATCATTATCAACTTTATTATATGATCGCAACTCATTGATATATTTAAGAGGCATTTAGTAAAAATATAATTTCAGGAAAAATATAAATTTTTTTGAATGAGCTAAAATGGTATATATTAACAATAACGTAGACGTATGTTAAGCACAAACACAGACATAAGCCGATACCCAAACAAAACAAAGGGTCTGACTGCCACTGCTGACAACCATACACGAAAGAGGCGTTATTATCCCTCAACCACCAATAAGACTAAAATTTTACCTTTTCCGTAAGCTCCAGAATGGAAGTATATACATTAATAAAAATTCTATTATTACGTTCTTTTCAAATGAGCCAAACACGCAGCAGCCATAGTAACCGAAGGAATGATCAACGACTCCTCGAGCAACCTAAGTAATTTTTAAATTGAGAAAAAAGGATGTTAAAGACATTATGATCAACACCTGAAAAGCCAAGCCGCAATCTAGCATGCTGCCACAAAGAGCCGAAAGTGTCACAATATAATTTCATGAAAGGTTTCTAAAATTTCTTAAATGCTTAAACTATTTAATTGTTTTGGTAACACCCATACTAAACGTGTCTATAATATTTAGCATGTACGTTAACCTAGTACTGTATACATTAAAAATTTACAACTTTACAAGCTTCGAATGATCATACACATCGATACAAGTTCGTACGTACCATGAAATAGTAGTAGTTATTCAATACAAGCTCATACTATAACTTGAATACATAAGAATATTCTACGTCTTGTACGAACGAGCACTTGATGGTCATCCATTCGGCTACATGTCTGCGACCTCTTGCTACGAGCAACCTGCTGATCTGTAGAAAAATGTATTGGGATAAGACATAAAGTCTCAATGAGTTCTACCTAACCCTAGGCTATAGGCAACCTCGGGGAAACCTCGGGTCGCCACATGTCTACCCTCAACCCATTCGGGTTTATACGTGTGTGATAACCTGCATACCTAGACGATCATGTGCGGTACTAGATCATTCTGAACAATTATTCATAATACTTATCATGCCATATCACATCATATCTTATTCATGTAGTTCTTATTATGTAAGAAGTTAGCATGTAATAAGCAACATTATCTGAGTTCATTTTACGGAATAATCCCGAGTGGAGTAACCCCCGAAAATATCCCCATAACATGACCAGTGAAAATCTATCTAAGGTTAACATTGGACTCCTCTGAATATCGTGTGGGCCTACCTAGCGGAGTGTATCCCGTCCCCCTAACGTGAACCTTTTGTATCCCCCTGGCGTGGATAGCAAAAGACACGACTGGAAACGTACTTAAGTCTGGTATGCCTTGGCAACGTACTAACATAGCTAATCCAACAGTCTAAGTTGAGGTTCTAGAGATTATTCCCCAATACATAGGGTTAGAGTACTACCCCGACATAAATCGTATTATCTTTCTCTCGTGTGCCATTCATTTCCGAATAATGTTAATGTTTACCCACGCATTTCCTCTAAAGAATATTAGATTTTAGGGTACATTAAACACTTGATATTGAGAGGTTTAATAGTTGGAAAAGGCTGCAAGCGGAAGGCCACTAAAGGATTGCAAGACGAGTTGACGACTCTTTTTTTAAAAAGAGAGTCTGCCAAACTCGCTTAAGCGAGTTGCACTCGCTTCAAAAGAATTTAGCAGAACTGAACAATCTTGTTTAACATCCAAAAAGCTCAATTCAAGTCCCTTGCTGCACACTAAACATCCATAACATATAAAAACCATAGAAAATGAAATGCATGTCAACATTAACATAGTTTGGCAATCAAGGCACAAAGGGGCTATTAAACTTTAATTCGTAAACTTAGCATAATTGAGAATTCTTACACGATCACACATATTCATCCAATGGAGGAGCTAGTCTAAAGAACTCACCTCAAACATTCTCCGAAGCTTGTACATAGTTCCGTCTGAACTCAGACTCCATTTCTGCACCTCCTCGCTAGACGATGCTTCATGCTTACTTCGGCAAGTTGTCGCCTGTGAACCTCGATTATGCTCAAATCCTACATCAGGTCCTTTACTTCAACGTTGTCTCCAGACCTCAATTCTGAACCGAACTTAGCGAAACTGATGTCAAAACGTCGGGAATTCCGTTAGCTATCCATAGCCACAACACCCGCTTGAATCCGAATCACAGTAAGAGAGTTCTTGCCGTTTCGGTGGAGCCCTATTCCAAAATTCGTAACTAGAATCCAACAAAAAATACCAAACTTTAAACAAGTTTTCTGAATTCGTTCCTATTCTGAATTACATGAAACTTATATCCAAATTGAAGAGAATTTGTTGCGGTTGAGATAGCCTGTGTTAGTGCTCGAACAAGGTGTGTCGGCGTCAGTCTCTGTGTCGGCGGTGGACACTGTGAGAAGAAAAAGTCGCTGTTCAATTGAAAAAACTGATATGAATGGCAAGAACCACTCATAGAAAAAAATTTGTCAGGTTAAAATTGAGTAAATTGCTATGGACCGCAAGAGCTAGCCAATATCAAATTGAGTGAATTAACATGATAGAATGTGCTGGGTTGGCATGAATTGGTCGTAAAACTTGAAAGGGGTTCCATTTATGCAGAAGAACAAATACAAATCATCAAAAACTTGGATTTTCACATTTTACAATCATGTGTATTGTTCTTATGGTTGAAGCACAAGATCAGAACTGTATAATAGATAGGATGGTCGAGATTTCTTTTACAGCGTGACTGCGACTTTTCGTCAACTGCAGTGAATCGCAATCCATGGAAAAGGGTCTTGGGGTCTATATATAATGCTTAGAGAAAATGACAATATTGCCCCTTCATAAAAGTCTTGTTAAGCCGTTCTGGAATTGACATTGATAACTGAACAAGCGTATTTAACTAACACTGCAGTTAAATATTCCCATTATAATTAATCCTTTGCATATAAATATATTTTCTTTGTCACGTTCACCGATACTACGATCTGGCGAGAGTTTAGCGGGATATTACATCTTATCCCCCTTAAAAGAATTTTGTCCTCGAAATTTAGAAATTCACTTGAGCATGAGCACAAAAGTTTCTTTACACTGCTAAACTCAGTTTCCAACATACGATTGTCATTGACTGGTTATACCTGTCTGATTAATTATCAGAGTTTCATTGCTACGAAAGGATCTAGTAACATAACCATCATTACGTACACGCTTGGAGGATAGGTCGGGTGTGATTCCAAAATCATGCTTTCCAATTTCTTAGACTGAAAAGATTCGATAGTAGCTTCTTCAACTGAGGGCATGGAATACTTTACGTAATTCTCACACGGAAGTAGGTACGACTACTCTAACTAACGCGTCTGGCGTACATCCATAAGCTCATTGTTTGCATTCCTATTGCAATATAAACTTAAGTTTACTCATACCAGAATTATTTCCTCTGAACTCCAATGTTTTTCCATTATCTGGATAATTCCCATCTGACAACTTGCGACGATTTACCTTTCCTTGAACAAGTTCAATCCTTCAAATGGTTTCTCGCACGGCTGATTCAAAGGACCCTTAACTCTGATTCCTGGTCCACAAAACAGAGGTCTTACACTATGGCCATTCAATTTTCGCATAATTCTGAGCCGACATTGAGATTTTGTCACTAATAAGGAAAACCCAACTCGAGTTAGCGACTACTCTGATTTCTTAAGTTTTTCCACATTACAAGTGTAGGATGTTGCAAAAGATTCCAGTCCTTTGACTTGCAAGCTAATAACACGAATGTTAACTTTGTTCCATGTATCGCTTTGATACACCCACTTGTGACACCGACGAGTCGTTCTTAGATTGCTTCACGTATCATGTTATCCATGCTCAAACCACTTGGTGGTTTGGGGCTTACTTCCATCTAATTTCATTCTTATCCGTAGTAGTAATCCTACTTAAGGTCTCTTATGAGATAGCTTCAGCTTCAAAAATTCAGTCTAGTCGACAAAACCACCCTTTTAGTTTTTTGAACAAAACGCGTGAGGCACTCATCGAGTGAAAATATGCAACTCCTTAACATTCCATAACATTCTTAACTTCTTCGTACTAGTGACGATTTCCGGGTAATCGAATCTCGAATTATATCCACCAAGGTTATTGACTAATCTGTAACCCGTCGATCTAATTTTACCATGACAAGATTTCCATTTACCTACTATTAAACTCGTCTATCACATTCCAAAACATCTTAATGACTTGTTATAGATACAAACTCGTCCATCACATTCCAAAACATCTTAATGACTTGTTATAGATACAGGGGTCTGATACACCCTTCATCAATTACAACCCGGTTAGGCTTATCCTCCTCATGAACTTTGTGTCGATAATGAAACTTTTGAATCTCATCCTGCCGCATAATAAATCTTGCTACCACCATTTACTCATCCATCTTTGGTTCCTAGGTCGCATACCGACTTCTCTCCTTAATTCTCAAATCCGACACTTAAGGTTCGGGAAACGAGGTTGATCCGTTTTTGGTTTAATTAGCTTACGTTGTCTGCCCAATAACCAAGTTGAGAAGCTAACTTCATCTACTTCCAAATAATTTTGTTATTCTTCAACTGATTCACTTAACGTTCTAGACATCAGAACCTCGTCCATTTCGAGCGTCTGAGTCCTTCGTTTCTTACATACTGTACTGATTCTGAGAGCTCACTAATTCCATCAAGTCTATTTTGACATCCTCATTTTAAGTTTCTCTTTCTATTCTGTAACCTTGAATCTTTGCTCAGGACTATAGCTCAACTCTACATCTTATTCCTTTTTCTCAACCGCGGCTTCCATTAAAGGTCTCAGATCAAGCCTAAAAATTCATGAACCTCTTTCCTTTCCACTTGCGATGTACCGTTTAACTTTGTGCCCAACAGTGTCGGGGTACTCCATCTTAGTCTTAACATTATCTGAGTTCCAGAAAACTTCATAATCAATCTCACGGTCTGCCGACCACCATTTGGCATTGAGTACTTCCTTACTAAAATTTGTCTTAAGTTCTGTCACCTTGACTCGACATCTTCATAAGCTTCGTTCCTCCTAGTTCCTATTCAGCTCTTAGGCATTTGTCCTAACTGTCACATACTAGATTGAGTTGATCAGGCTCAACTAGCAACGACACTTAAAATAAATATCTGGAACACAATGGCCCCACTACATTAGTTGAAATCTAATGACCCAAGGCATAAAATGAATCGACCTGCTCTGATACCAAATGTATCGACCTAGTTGGGACAGAATTATGAGAAACCTGCCATAAGAAGAATTGAAAATTTGCTGGAATCTTCAACTTCCACATCCAGTTCCATCTAACTTATTGATTCAACAAACCATTATCCTTCTGAGATAACCATCTATATGCAGACTTTGTAGTGTATATTCCATAAGTACATGGATTCCAAACCCAATTATCTGGTACCCCATCAACTAACCGAAAAGAATGGGACAAAATATTATCCGCATGTCTGGAGGAATTAAAGTATAGACACAGTTTAACTGCCAACTATCAGTGTTATGGATATCACAAATTCGAAGGTTGACATCGTGGATATCAACAAAGGGAAGTTGATTACAAAGGGGATCTTTATTCAACCAGGATACGTACCAAATATTTGTTATGCCACTCCCAATCTTAAAACGAAAACCATCATTTAGGACGTTAAGAGCTTTCATAATAGAGTTCCAAGTTGGGGACCCTTTAATATTCTTCGCAAGGAAAATATTGGATCCCTGAAGATATTTTTCGGAGAGAAGAGTAGACCAAAATGATTTTTAGGCAAAAGCATATCCCAAGCCAATTTTCCTAACAAAGCAGTATTTTGCCTTCTAGCTATTCTCACCCCGAGACCACCAAACTTCTTAGGTTTAGTCACTTTACTCCACCCAACCATAGTCAAACATTTATTAGTTGACCCCTTCCAAATAAAATTGCGGACCGTCTTGTCAAGATGATCACAAACATATTGAGGAATCCATTGAATTTGCATTGCATATGATGGAATTGAAGTCAAAACTGAGTTTGCAAGAGTTACACGACCTGGCTTGTTAAGAAGCCTACCCTTCCAAGATGCAAGCTTGTTGGTGACTCTTTCTATGATTTCCTCAAAGTCGTCCTTTTTCAGTCTCCCATGATACATTTTAAATCCAAGGTACTTTCCAAGATTGGAAGTGAATTGAATTCGTGTTATGCTAGTTATGGATTCCTTTCTAGGTCGTGTGACTCCTAGGGAGGCATAAACTCTAGATTTATCCAAGTTGACTTTAAGACCTGAAATAGCAAAGAAGGAATCTAAAAGTTGAGTGATAATTCAAGCCTGGGAGGGTTTGGCTTTGGCAAAAAGGAGTACATCGTCTGCGAAGAAGAGGTGAGATATCATAGGACCATTTGCAGAAACTTGTAGAGGTAACCATCTGCCATGTCGAATCTCCTCATGAATCATCTTGTAACGCCCGTTTTGAACTATTTTATTTATTTAATTATTTGATTGAGTTTAGAGTCTTTTTAAATAATTTATTTGATTTATGGTGATGTGTGTTATTTTTGTGTTATATGTTGGTGTTTTAGTAGCATATTATATTATAATATATATGTTATTTGGTGTAGAGATATTATGTTATTTGGTGTAAAAATATATTTGTTATGCGGTGTAGAAATACTATGTTATTTGTTATAAAAATATATGTGTTATTTGGTGTAGAAATATATATGTTATTTTGTGTAAAAATATATAGTGTTATTTGTTATAGAAATATGTTTGTTATGTAGAGATATATTTGTTATAGAAATATATTCGTTATTTGGTTTGAAAATATATTTGTTATTTGTGTAGAAATATATATATATATATATATATATATATATATATATATATTATCTATTGTAGAAATATATTTGTTTTAGAAATAATAAGATATGATGATATAATATAATATATTTAATTATTTATGAGTTGTTACATAATTTTAGAGAATTTGAGGGAAGGAGTAGAAATAAGATAAGATGAGTAAGAGAATATAAATAAGAGAATTAGGATTAGAATTATTTAGTACGTGATATAACTTTTGAAGAAACCTAGAGAAAAAGAGAGGAGGCGCGAAAGAGAGAAGAAAAACCTAAGAAGAGCGCAGCTTGATTCAGGAGACCAAAATTAAGGTAAGGGTGAGCCTAGCTTTCATTATATTAAACTGTAATTCAATTCAATTATGATTAACAAGAGATGGATGAGTTTTTGAGAGAATTAAGAACTAGGTTAAGGTGAATGAATTAAAAGATGAAGTTGAAAGGTGAGAATTAATGAAAACTAGTTTAGGTTTCGAATTGAGTTTCTAGTCTTAAAAAGAGTGGATAATCTAGTAGGTTAATGAATAATTAATGTTCTAATGATAGGATAATCATAGGGTGATGTTTAAGGTCATGTTTTGAGGGTATTGGATCGAAAACGGAGTAGAAAAGGTTTCCCCAAGGCGAAACCGCAACTGAACTGCGATTTTGCTGTCGCTGTGCAAAACACGTTACTTGTTGTCTCAGTTGGACAAGTTTAAGTTCCGAACTGGGTTTAGGTGTCTTCATGAAAGTTGTAGATATAGATGTTAGCTTCCACTAGCCTTTGGAGTGACTCAATTTAAGCTTTTAGAACTCTAGATATGATTAAAATACTACAAAGGGGTCAACAGGCTCGTTCTCTTTTCGATTTTCTGTAACCGAAAAATGAAAATAAAAACTGTGACTTTTCTGTTCATAATTAGATTTTGATGTCTTCACGAAAGTTGTAGATAATTCAGTTAGCTTTTAAATGGCTTCAGAGTGACTCAAAAATGTTTTGTGAATATTGAGTTATGATATAAACACTCCAAGTAGGTCTTGGAAAAAACAGCATTTTCTGTTTCACGTTCTTGTGTCTTTTTCATATATTTCTGTTCCGAAATGGGTCTTGGTGTAAACACTAAAGTTGTAGGTAATTGAGTTAGATTTCTAATGGCTCTGGAGTGACTAGAAAATTATTTGTAGATTTTGAGTTATGATGAAAATAGTCCAAGTAGGTCTTGAGAAAACTTTAAGAAAACTTAGCATAACTAATCCCAAGTTAGTGCAAAGACTTAGAGTTGGTTTCCAAACTTCAAACTTAGGTATTAGGGATTTAGTTGAGGTGTTTTATGAGTATCTGGCTTATGTCTTATTTAATCATACTAGATTACTTTTGAAGAATGTTATTGCTTATGAATTATGAATGATGAGTGCATAAAGTGCTATACTTATAAAGTTAATGTGATGATTTGATGTTGTTGATAATGATTGTGAATTGCTTGTGCTGTTTCTGTTGCTGTTATGAACTGCTAAGTTGTTTGTAATGTGATTTAATGATTAAATGCATTACTCGAAATATTATTGAATGATCAAGATGTTGTTGAAATGAATTGTTATTAAGCTTGATGTGATTTGATTATGCTGCAATTGTTATTTAACTAAGTTGCATGAGTATGAATAAGTTGATGATGAACTCCAAATTATTGGATGTATAAGTGATAAGTTGATTAAGGTGTCTTGTTGATAGAGTCCATGCATTAGCATTCATTGAGCTTTGTCCTCACCATGATAGGAGCTTTGTCCTCCGCACGATTATTAGGAGCTTTGTCCTTCGCACGATTATTAGGAGTTTTGTCCTCCGCACGATTAAAGTATATTAATACTTATGATGACGATTGGTACCACATGCATATAAGTGTCTAAGTTGCATTGTCGCATTTGTCGAGTCAAAGTCGTTGTTGATGAATTATCATCCATGAGTTGTTAAGTTGTTGATGAATTATCCTCTATGAGTTGTCGAGTTGTTTTCTACCCATGTGTTGTTAAAAAAGTACCTATGAAGATTATACGATGTTTATGATGTGAATTATATGACGTTGACTAAGATGTTGCTATATTGATTATGATATTGTTATGTTGTTATGATGTTGTATATGATACTAATTATAATGTTATAATGTTGTTTACGATGTTGATTATTATAGTGAGATGATGATTACATTGAGTTGTTTTAAATTTATTAGTGATGATGATTACATGATGATATCTATGAGTTGTTAAGTGTATTTGATGATGTTTAAGATGTTTTGTGATGATGTTCTTTGATGATGTCTAAGATGCTTTGTGATGATGTTCTTTGATGATGATTAAGATGTTTTGTGATGACGATTCTTTGATGATGTTTAAGATGTTTAGTGATGATATTCTTGATGTTGCTAAAGATGTTATGAGATAAATATTTGAGACGTGCTTATATGTTAATTGTTGTTAAACTTAATTGTTGAATTATCTGTTTATTATATTGTTTGTGAATCTCACCCCTTCTGTTGGAATTGCCGCCTTGTGGGCAAGTGCAGGTAACAAAGATTAGGTGCAGTCGTGTGAGGCATTCCTCACTGTGTCTTAGGTGCTCTGATATGTAACGGGATGGGGAATCTTGTCAAATGCTTTTTTGTTCCTTGCATGTCAATTATAATTTTATAAAGACTAATTTTAGATGAACTTTTGAAATGTTATGAAGAGGCCTGCGTGCCAAGACTTTTAAGATTCCGCTGTAATGTTTTGAGAAGTTTAATAACTATTTTTATGATGAATGAATTGTTATTCAATTCCTTTGAGATGTTTTAAGAAAATGATACTCCGTTTATGTGAAAACTCTGATTTAATTTACGAAATTTTTACGTTGGGAAAACGGGGTGTTACACATCTCACCCAATCTCTCCATACAAAGGACAAAGAGATACAGAGAAAGGGGATCTCCTTGCCTAAGACCATGCGTAGGGGTGAAGCTTTCAGTTTTTTCCCCATTCCATAATAGAGAGATGGAAGAGGAAGAGAGGTTGTGTATGATGAGTGATATAATAACTAGGGGAAAGCCAAACATTATCAGGGTTTGTTTAAGGAAACCCCAATCAACTCTGTCATAAGCCTTCTCCAAATCAAGCTTGAAGACCATATCACCTTTCTTTTTTTCTTCTTTTGCATATGATAAATGATCTCTTGAAAAATGATGGCATTATCTTTAGTGCTTCTGCCTGGAATGAAACTACTCTGGAGAGGGGATATAATGTCATTTAGGAAAGCTCTCAGTCTATTAACAAGAACTTTCGAAATGATTTTGTAAGTGAGATCGCATAAACTTATTGGTCTAAATTCTTTGAAAGAAGTAGGGTGGTCTCTTTTAGGAATTAAAACTAATAAAGTATCACTGGTAGCCATATCAAAAGTCCCTGTCTCAAAAGCTTTTTTAACAAAACTCCAAATATCATTTCCTACATCATCCCAAAACATCTTAAAAAAGATCGGTTGGAAACCATCGGCACCAGGAGCTTTATATGATTTCATGGACATAAGAGCTTCATACACCTCATTTTTGGTCACCTGTTTGGTAAGCTCACTTTTTTGCAAGATTAGATAGATGGGTACGACACTCACCTTGCAAACCATTCCTCACATCATGTTGAGCAATTAATAGTTCTTTAAAATACTTAACAGCTTCCTCTTTTAACATATTAGCATCCGTACACCAAGCTCTAGAGGGAAGATGAAGACCATGCACCCTATTCCTTTTCCTTCGTATGATTGTTTGAGTATGAAAAAATGAAGTATTTCTGCTTCCAAGTTTTATACATTTTTCTCTAGATTTTTTGAAACCAACAAGTTTCTTCTTGAAACGAAATTTGTTCATATTCTTGTAAAAGATCACCATGTAAGTTTATCAATCTAGTAGAATCTATATTCTCAAGTGCCCTTTGGATCCCTTTAAGTCGAGCTTCAATCTCTCTCTTCCTAGCAAAAATATTTCCAAACTTCTCTTTATTAAATTTGCTAGAACCAACTGATACATTATGTAAGGTCTTGGCCACACACCCTTTATCACGAGCCCAAGCTTGCTTTACTAAAAGAGGGTATTCTTCATGAGTACAGCAAGCTGCTTGGAATCTAAACGGACGAGCATTTGAGGAAACCACGCCATGAGTACAACGGAGAAGCAAAGGATTATGATCTGAGTGTCTTTTAACTAAGTGCTCTACCGAGGCTTCGGGGAAGAGCATTTTCCAACTATGATCGCTCACTCCTCTATCAAGACTGTGAGAGACAATTTGACCATTATTACATTTTTTTTTCCAAGTATATTTGGAGCCAAAGAATTCCATATCAATCATATCATAATTATGAAGACAAGTTGAAACCTTTCTGCTCTAGTACTACAAAAATTTCCTCCCCGTTGCTCTAAAGGAGAGAGGATTTCATTAAAATCCCAAATCATGATCCATGATGAGGTGATGTTAGCTCTTAAATTACCAAGAAATGTCCAAAGGTTGTTACGAACGGAATAAGTTGGACTAGCATAAACTCCAGAACAATGCCAAAAAGCACTACCTCTAGAAATTTTTATTGTGATACATTGATGCATAGAGGAATGTACCTGAAATTGTGCATGGCATGCCAAACTTGCCATCGCCCAAATCCCTCCTGAGTGACCATTTGCTTCTTCAATTGCAATGAACATGTAGCCTTCCCGCTCCCAAAACATCTTGGATTTAGCTGAGTTAGTGTGAGTCTCGTATAGGAATATTAAATCCGGTTTATAACGCGAAATCAATTCGTGCATGTGTTGATTACTTCTCTTACTGGCAAAGCCACGAACATTCCAAGATATAATATTGTAATCTTTAAATTCTATCATTAAATCAAGATTTGGAGGATAAATAATTATATTTATTCTACTTATTTATCAGGGATGTTTCCATGACCATCTCAACCCTCTGTTCATCCAAACTCTCATCATTCTTCTGATGCAATATGGCCCCATTTTTTTCTAAATTGAAATTCCCCATATTTTTATCAGGTGGCTTTGGATTTGCCAAAAGAATATCCCCCATTGCATTATTATGTTCGGTTTCAATGTTACCATGGTTACTTAACATTTTTGGCTTACCAAACTCATTATTATTTTGGCTAGTTATAACATGTCCCATATTAGTGTATGTCTCCACTTGTGGCTTATGATTTGTACTCTTAATATCATTCACCTTTTTAGGGATGACTACCTGGATATGTCGTGCATCAATTGTATGTGTGTGAGAAAATTTGGAAGACTCTTCTATATATCCTTCTACGTCCAATGGCAGAAGCTATCGCCATAAGAACGGTTTCATCATAATACTCCATACCAAGATTTGGTATGCGAACCCACACCAATGTTTTGTCTATCTTAACCTCCGAAGAAATAAAATCTTGAACCAAGGACGTACAGCCAAATAATGGTCGAATATCATCCAAGGCCCCCTGCAAGCACTTTTTCTTTATCAGCCTCCATATCGAACTGTACCATGAAAAATCAATGGCCAATATCTACCATCTCAAAACCACCAGTGAGTTTCCATAACGCCTTGACACGCTCCCTCATCGTAGCATAACCTATTAATTTACCTAGAAGTTTTATGATGATGGCATCACCGCAAGGTTTGCACAATTCTGATATAACCTTATCATCCAAGTAGCACTTCGGTCGTAGACGATCGCACTCTTCCAAGTCGATACGAAACAACTATTTTTCTATCAAATCAACACGCTCCCTTCTTGGCAAGGATGAAGCTCTTCCAATAAGTGTATCACGAAAGGAACTTCTTGGTAGTGTTCTCTCCCCTCCCCCTACGTCAGGTGGTTTTGGAGGTAGGGAAGAGAATAGCATAGTAGTATCTTCATGTCGTTCTTCCATTAGCTGAACCCTAGCAGACCTTTTGGTTTTCTAATCGTAAATCGTAAATGCGCGGTGCTCACTCGTAATTTTGTATGGCTTTCAGATTATCAATTTTATATTTTATGAAATATGTTAATCTTAATTTTTCCATAAAAAGAGTTTAATAAATTTTTCCTTAAAAAAAGTTTAATCTTATTTTTTTTCTTAATAAAGTTTAATCTTACTTTGAAAATATGATAAGAATGAATATAATTTAAATCCAATTCTAAAATTGAAACATATTTTCCTTCAAAAACATGAAACATAAACTTCCTTAATTTTTTTTTTGAATGAAACATTAACTGTACACGAGCTGGTCTATACACGAAACAAATCCTATAAGAAATAAAAGGTTGTTCCCTATTTTTTATCAAAAAATAAAAAGTCGGTTCCCTATTGTGTGGGATTTCTGTTAAAATTTGGCGGTTATATAAATAGTAGATTATGAGGGTTGAATTTCAAGAATATCTCTTATTACTGTTTTAAAAAAAAGTGCAGCACAGGACTCACACAGAAAAGTTTCACTATGGCTATATTCGACTACAACTCGAAAATTAAATATCATGAGGAAAACCATGCAGAGCAATTTTATTCTTATATCCCAAACGAGGTGCTACAAAATTTGGAATCGTACCCTACTTTTTGGGATACCATGGAGAAAAGTTTGCAGAAGAATTTGAATTATTCGCTTTTTTGCGACACTTTTGAGAAAGAAAAGGTCAAATTCAATCAATTGGGTGAAGGTAAAACACAATCTTTCGATGTAACAAATGTTCAAATAAATCAAGAGGAAAATATTGATACACGTTTGTCTAATAATTTCATGTGGCCAAATATTTATGAGAGAGAAATCATCAATTTGGAACAACCTAGTGAAGAACAAAACCTAAAGGTTCCTTTTTTGGATGTGTCAAATATTCATGCTATCAATCAAGAGAATCTACCAAAGGAGAAATTGGATACAATAATAGATAAAGAGAATATCAAAGAGGAGCAATATGGTAAAGGAAAAACTCAAAAGCCTCTACGAAGGACTAAAGTGAAGTCAAGTTCTATTAAGAAAAGTAGAGCTATGAACATAGATATGTATAGAGAGAGAAGTTGCAGTCATTGTGAGACCAAATACACTACTCAATGGAGGTTGGGTCCTTTGGGGAAAAATACTTTATGCAATGCATGTGGATTAAGATACAAGTCAAATCGATTGGTTAAAGGGTATAGACCTGCGGCAAGTCCATCCTTTGATTTTAACAGGCATTCAAATTTTCACAAGATCTTGTTGAGAAAGGAAGGATAAACCATTGGTTAGAATTTTCTTTTATAGATATATCATTGGTTTTTATTTTTATATTCGTATATAGGTATGGCATATTTTTTTGTGAATAAGATGTAGGTTTAGTTAGATTGAACATTATTTTTATTTTATACAAAAGTTAGATTGAACATATATGTTGGCTTTTGTTATGTTGGTTTAGTAGCACCGTTTTAATGAGGTGTTTGTTTTTTCTTTTGCTTTTGTGTTCTTTCTCAATCTTTAACAATTTTTGTGGTTTGTTTTGATTGTTTTTAATATAGTTCTTATTTGACCTATTCAAAACAAAAAAGGTGGAACATATATGTATATATTCTTTCTGTTATAGATGTTAACTTCGATTATAGTTAGGTCAGTGTTATTACTAGATGATACAACGTATGGGTAGCATAAGTGATTTACACAATAGGATTTAGATGGAGGTTGTTAAAATCGGGACTTTACTACAAGTCAAAAAGGAATAGCAATCAAAATCGATGGATTTTACCCACAAAAATTAATACTAAAAATATGTTATAAATGACTTAGTTTATAAAAAAATCGTAAAATCGCAATCAAAATCGATGGATTTTTGTCTATTTTGGGATTCTACTATGAATTTGAGTCGTTGAAGGTGAAGAAAGTCGCAAAATCTTGGATTTTAGGATTTAAGTTGGGATTTTGACAACAATGATTCAGATCATCTCATGCCTTTTTTTTTTTCTTTCAATCCAAGAGTTGATTGATGCACAAAGTAATGAGTAAACCATTATATTGGTCTTTATCTTTGTAAGGCAAACTTTTAACAAAGATAAGGATTAGTTTGAAATATTAATAGAGTCGGGGATTAGTTTGAGAGTGACTTACAAAAACAGGGACTAATTTAATGGTTTATTCAAAAAAAATTACACAGAAGGGAGAAAAATGTGACTGAATGAGTCAGATTAAGGACGAATGAATATAATGGGAGAATGGATATGAGATGATCCAAAATCATGAGATGATCCATAATCATGAGCAAGCAATGCAAATATTAATACTTTTTAATAATTATTATGCAAATATTAATACTTTTTTAATAATTATCATGCAAATATCAATACGTTATTGTGTTTGGCAATATCAATGCTATCCCAGTGGAGCAACATTGTCAATTACATTTAAGAGTCTTCAACCCCTCCACAACTATTAAGAAAAGAAACCAAGCTAATGGATCCCTCTGACACAATCTTATAACTACCTTGAGATTGCACGTAAGACTTCCATTTACTAAAACATTCATAGTACTAAGACTTCCATGCAACTATATATATTTTTCGAGAAACCTATCTTTTGAAGCAAGAAAAACTGAAAACTCCAAATAACTGAATCATATGCCTTTACTAAGTCCACTTTCAGCATCAAACAGTTATCCTTCCTTCTTATTGCTAAATCTACAATATCGTTAACCATTACAGCTCCATCTAGCATCTGTCTTCCTGATAGAAACACCGTAATTTGACATTTTAGAGTAAAAATCCAATTCCATCACAATACAAACTAAACTCAAATTATTCTTTGACATTTTTATATCGGAAACAAATAAGTTCCTCGGTTCTAATGAATCAGGTTCTAATTGGTCCTTCATATGAAAATGTTATGGACTAAGATGAGTTTTGCTTTTGTTGGAGATTAAATTGGACTGAAAAATTTGTACCAAAAAAAGAAAAAAATTGGACTGAAAAAAAAAGTAGTGATCAACAAAATTGAATCTTCACTCATAATTTTATATAATGTCTAAGCTCTAAACAAATTTAAATATGTTTTTATGCTAATACTATCACTAGTAGTATTAACATAAAGTGCATTTTCTTTTGTGTTTTTCATACAACTCTTAATTAATCATCATTTCCTCAAATCTATACTTTTTTCAATAGTTGCTATAACAACAAAAATTGTTTTTTTAGTTAATAACTATACAAAAGGACCTAAGAAAATACAAATAAGTTTTGTCCCAAAAGAAAAAAGGAGATGAGAAAATTTAAAATAAAAAAGAAAATCATGTTCTAAGAATACCGAGACAAGTACAAAGGGAAGTGATTGTGACTTTGCTCGGTCTTCAAGATTTTATTTCCAGTTACCTCTTTTTGGTCTTTCTTTCTCTTTCGACTAAGAATTGAAATGGCTAATCTGAGAGAAGAACAAGATTTGAGTAAACATGAGGTGGGTCAGTTCTGGAAATCCTCATCTTTGGGTTAGTACCATTATTAGTCTCTCTTTCTTTTGTTTGGTTTTCTACATTGTTGAGTTCTTGCATGGATTACCTTGAACTTCTTTGTCAAACCCTTTTTCTTTTTCTCTTTTCCTTATAATTTGTTTTCATCCTACTATAAATTAGTGGTAGAATTAATAAACATTTGATTATCAAGATTTGCAATGAAGTTGTGTCGCAATTCTTGATTTTGTAAATGATTAGCAACAATTGTCATGTTGTTGCAGTTTAAAATCTTGATATTTAAAGTTTGTGACTCTTGTAATTTTTGTTGGCTGGTTTTGAATAAGAAATTTTGGTGCTGTTTAATTTTTTGTGCATGGCGATGTATTCATCATTTGTGGTAATTCATAGGTTTCTCGAACTAGCTTTAGTTATAAACCTTGCAGGGAATGTTGATTATATCCCACAGGAGGCACTAGAAAATTTGGAATGGTATACTACTTTTTGGGATGACATGGAGAAATTAGAAAAGGTCATCAAATTCGATGAATCAACAGGTGAAGGAAACACATCAATTCCGATTACCATTCTCCCAAAATCCCCTTCGATCAACCGAATTATATTTTCCACATGACAAAATGAAATAGTTATTCACTCTCCCATCTTTCCAACAAGCAAAATGTCAGGCATTGAGAAATTTCATCTGCATTGAGAAATTTGTAGCCACCTGTTAGCCAATATTTTTAATATTTTTAAGGCTATCATTAAAGCTATCATTAAATACAGTAAAAAAGTTGACCTTGTAATCGAATAAATTGTTCTCTTATGTTTATCGAAGTAGGACCTGCTGGGGATACTTGAAAGCGCGTGTCTCGGGTTGACAAATGGAAATTCTCGAAGGGCAGTTTTTTGGTTAAGGTCAAAGCAACGGATATTTCCTAGAAACATTCAAAATTCAAATCGAATGGATAAGTTAGTTTACTGCAGTTATTATTTTGAATTCTAATCTAGGTAGTTATTTCTATTTGTATAAATAGTAGTTTTTCCCTAAGGAAAAAGGGTCACAATTCAATCATACAAAAAACTTACACTCAAATTATCCGCACGGAAGAGAGAAACGAGTCACAAGTTGCAATGTATGAACATGTGTACCAATTTACATTCAATCAATGCAATTTAAGTTTGTTTTCTTAAATGTTTGTGCAATTTACTTGTTTCTTTTGAGCAATTCATTTAATTTTATTTACATCGATTTCGATAGAATTCAACTGGGTTGAATTCGATTGCTTTGTTTTTACTTTCTTTTATCAAGTTTTCTCAAGAACAACATTAACTTCTGGAAATAACAAACATAATATGTCCCTAAGATTTACTGGTTCATCTTGCAAGTAAACATTTTAAAACCAAGGATTGTTTACCAAAAATCGGTGTAAACAAATTGGCACACCTAGTGGGACCTTTTGTGCTTTTGTTTATAAATTTCCTGTTGGAGTTTAAATTGTTGATATTGTTGGTTTGCGTTGTGTATGCAATTAAGGAATAAAAAACAACTTCCTGAAATGACGCGTCCTCCTCCCAATCTGAACGCAGCGGCTTCGAATGCCGCCAGTGCGTCAGGGACATCAACCAACCCACCAGTACCATCAGGTACTACACAATCAACTCAAAGTAGCGGACATGGAAACCGTGATAGAACCAGTTGGATCAACGAGGGCCGCGCAAACTTCACAGGCCATTCCAACAACTACAATGGCCGCATCAACTTTTCAGGCCACCCCAACGGCTTCGATGGCCGCACAGACCTCACAGGCCATTCCGGCATCAACAGTTTTGAATCTTGCGGCAGGTCGTAGGATGCCATGTAGTATGCGAACTTCGATGATGCAAGGCCTACATACCAACCCGTCTGCATCTTCGGAAAGTTTGAACGTACCATTGCCCCAATTATTCAATCCTGGGGTAAGCGTCCCATTTGGAACGCCCCAACAATCGTTCACTCCATTTGGATCTCCCCAACAATCATTGACTAATGCTTCTCTGAATGCGTTAAGACAACAGATGGAGGAAACCAATCACGAGATGGTTAATATGGTGACTCAATAGATAGGTGCAGTAATTAATCCATTAATTCAAGATAAGAACAAAAGTTACCAGGCGTTGTCCGTCCAAATGGAGCGGATGGCCGACTTTTTTGGCGCTCCCGCAGCGCGAAATACGTAGGTCTCTCGCAATCTAAATGTTGGGTAGCAGAAAACCCTGCGGTTAGTCAAATTAACCAAGTGGCTGAAAATCGAGCACAACCACAAAGGGTACAACAACCGGCTCAAGAGGAGCCAGAAGCGGTACCAATAGTGGTAAATAGACACCAAGATGCAGACTAAGTGGTCATACAAGCCCGTCGAAACAATTACGAGGGCCAGAATAATATAGCCAACGTGGTCGAAGCCTTGTTAGCCCAAAATGGTTTCAATATGGGACTGCATAGGCCAAATTTTGTATCGGCATTATCTGAAACCAATTTTTTGAGAAATACAAAAATCCCCAAGTTCACTAAATTTGCTAGGGAGACAAATGAATCGACAGTCGAACATATTGCTCGAAACCTTATGGAGGTCGGGGATTTGACAAATAATGAGAATTTGAAAATGAAATATTTTCCAAGTTCTTTGACGAAAAATGCTTTTACTTGGTTTACAACATTGCCCCCCCCCCCCCCCCCCCCCCCACATTCGATTTTTAGTTGGAATCAATTGGAAAAGGCTTTCCATGAACAATTCTACATGGGCCAATCTAAAATTAGTCTGAAAGAACTAGCCAGCGTTCGTCGTAAAACACATGAGTCAATTGATGATTATCTTAATAGATTCCGTCTTCTTAAGGCTAGATGTTTCACATCAGTACCAGAACATGAATTGGTTGAAATGGCCGTAGTCGGCTTAGACTATTCTGTTCGAAAGAAGTTAGATACTTAATATCTTAGAGATATGGCACAGTTGGCAGACAGAGTTCGACAAGTCGAAAGGCTTAAGGCTGAAAAAGCCCAGACAAACAGGTTCCCTAAAAGGGAAAAAATTGCCAATGTAGACGCAGGAGACAGTGACCCCGAATTCGATTGGGGATCAGATACTGTCGAAGATAATGAAATTAATCTTGCAGAATTAAAAGACGGGCCGCCTTATACCTGCAAACTACTAAGGCCATCGAATGGAAAAAATCCTAAAGAACCTAAAAACGACAAATATTCTCCCAAAACATATACTTTTGATGTTTCTAAGTGTGAAGAGATCCTCGATCTCTTAGTCACAGATGGCATAATTTTGGTGCCAAAAAATATGAAACTGCCTCCTTTAGAATAAAGGAAAAAAAAAGGATTTTGTAAATTCCATGGGTTTTTAGGCCATAACTTATCTCGCTGTACTCGTTTTAGGGATTCTGTGCAGAAGGCTCTCGATGAGGAAAGGCTGAAATTTGGGGAGAAAACCAAACAGCCCATGCAAGTTGATGCTGACCCTTTGAAAAACGCTGACTCCATGTATGCCGAAGTGATTGGCATAAACATGGTGGATATCGCAGAAAAATTTGATAGTGAACTTCCTATCGATTAGCAAGTACTCGAAGAAAATCCACCGGCTGATGATGAGATGGCTACTGAGGACCATCAATCCGCCAATACGTTGGTTTCTAAGGACCAACTTGTCAAAAAAATGGAAGTGGCTTATCCTAAAGCTGAAGAAGATCTAATTGATTTTCTAAATAGGTGCAAGATCTCTAACACGAATGCCATGTTGTGTCCTAGGTGCAGCGCAGTGTTTGATAAGGAGGCAGCAAAATATGTCGAAGGATTCCTACCACATACAAAGCGCGAAGGAGGATAGTTTGAGAACCGCCCAAAATTCAATTTCAACAAGAGAGGTGTCCCATACAAGATGAAATCCTCAGAACAAAATCCAGGCAGAAATCATAAGAAGACTTTCAACCCTCCTTCGAAAAGTCCTACAGACACTTGGGTTTTCTCTGGGGGAAAGAAAACTGGTTATTCCACCCCACCAACTAAGTGGGTGAAGCGAGTGGCCACGACACCCCATCAGAAAGAGGCATTGAATTCTAAACGATATGCCTACAACAACAATTACAAAGGTAAGCACCCTATGACAAAGACACAATGGCGCAGGTATCAACGCCATAAAAAGGCAAACGCCTTGAAAGACGTCACCAATGTTGACAAAGGCGAAGGAAAGCAGGACTCTGTTTTAGAAATGGTCAAAAGACTAGCCACTGAAAGGATATTTCCTCCTTTGCCTACTTTGAAGAAAGATTTTCCAGAAAATGACGAAGAGTAAACTTCAAACTTTTCTAAATCCGACCCAAGCTTCGATTTAGTTTGCGTCGCATCGGTGCTACCAATCGAATATGATGTTCCATCAGAAGTCAATCGAAGAGAAGGCCATTCACAGGTCATTGTGCTACTATGTCATGAATAATGGTTGTGTTGAAGATCAACATGCGGTGTTCGAGCGTCCTGATGTCTCGATGAGACTTCACCTCAAACCTTTGTTTATCCAAGCAAAAATTAATGGTGTGGGAGTTAACAAGGTACTGGTGGATGGAGGCGCTACTCTTAATTTGCTTCCCCACAACGTGATTCTCACTAATTATGAAGGAACAACTGAAAATTCCCTTGGTGTCGTCGTAGTAGATCTGATAGTGGGAAGTATAAGTAGAACAACCATGTTCATGGTAGTTCCATCCAAAGCAAACTTCAATGTGCTATTAGGTAGAGAATGGATCCATGGCGTGGGGGCAGTGCCTTCCATTTTACATCAAAGAATTGCTATATGGAGAAAAGATGGTCTGGTAGAGAACATCGAGGCTGACCAAAGTTATTTCTTGGCTGAAGTGAATAACATTACCAAGTAAATTTTTGACAAACAACTTGCATACATTCCTCCGGTTATGTCTCTTGGTCCCAAATATACAATCTCGGAGGACGAAATGTATTCTATGAAACTTCAACCAGGATCTGGTTTTGTTTGGGAAAGAGAGTTTATTGATCATGATTACATAATTGTGGATCATGAAGAAACTCCTGTGAGAGAGGAAGATGTGTTCAGCACAAGAGCTTCAGCATACAAGAAGGTGACTAACAACCTCACTACAAAGTCTCTTGGGTATGCAATCTCGCCAACTGGGTGGGATATCGAAAAGTGATCCATGACTGAGCCCAATATTTGGGATAAAATTACGGCCTATGTGGTCGAGAATAGATTTAATACGGCCAAAGAGGCCGAAGTTCTGCAGAAAGAAGTGACCGAAACTCTTGCAGAGGACACTATCGATGATCTCGTCGATGATCAAAAGTTAGATTGCTTATACAATGATGAACCTTTGGGGTTCGAAGAAGATCCTATGGGGTCTGCTACCAAAATGAGGGCACAGGATCCCCTTGAAGAAGTGGATCTAGGGGATGGCACTGTCAAAAGGCCAACTTATGTTAGCGCCAAAATTCCCAATGAGTTCAAAGATCGAATTGTGGAGATTTTGAAGGAATACAAAGATTGCTTCGCTTGGGATTACAACGAAATGTCTGGTTTAAGCCGAAAAATGGTGGAATTGAAGTTGCCAATTCATCCAGGTAAGAAGCCCGTAAAGCAGATTCCTAAAAGGTTTGCACCACAAATCTTGCCAAAGATTAACGAAGAGATCGAAAGACTCTTGAAATGCGGTTTCATCATAACTGCAAGGTATGTAGATTGGTTAGCAAATGTAGTTCCTGTTAAAAAGAAAAATGGAACTATAAGAGTTTGTATTGATTTTAGAGATTTAATTCTCGCCACCCCCAAAGATGAGTATCCTATGCCAGTGGCAGAAATGCTAGTGGACTCAGCGGCAGGATTCGAATATTTAAGTATGCTTGATGGTTATTCAGGCTATAATCAAATTTTATTGCTGAGGAGGATGTCTCCAAAACCGCATTTTGATGTCCGGGGACATTTGGTTGTTATGAATGGCTGGTAATGCCGTTTGGATTAAAAAAATGTTGGCGCTACATACCAAAAAGCGATGAATTCGATGTTTCATGACTTCATAGAGGATTTCATGCAGGTTTACATCGATGATATTGTAGTAAAATCATCTTCAGAAGATAAACACTTACATCACTTACGCTGATCATTCGAAAGGATGAGGCAATATGGATTGAAAATGAATCCATTAAAATGTGTGTTTGGTGTTTGTGCAAGTGATTTTTTTTAGGTTTTGTTGTCCACAAGAAGGGAATCGAAATTAACCAAAACAAAACCAAGGCAATAATGGAGACTAAAGCCCCTTCGACAAAGAAAGAGTTGCAGTCTTTGTTAGGAAAAATCAACTTTCTCAGGAGGTTCATATCGAACCTAAGTGGCAAAACACAAGCTTTTTCGCCATTGCTTCGTCTGAAGAAAGAAGATGTGTTCAAATGGGGGCCAGAGCACCAGAAGGCTTTTGAAGAAATCAAGTCATATTTGAGTAATCCTCCTATACTTTCACCTCTTTTGAAAGATAGAAGAATGAAGTTATACGTAACAGCCTCAAAATATACTATAGGTAGCATGTTGGCACAAGAGGATGAAAATGGCGTAGAAAGAGCCATTTATTACCTTAGTAGGGTGTTAAATGATGTTGAAACAAGATATCATCCTAGTGAAAAGCTATGTCTTTGTTTGTATTTCTCATGTACAAAACTTAAGCATTATATCAAGCCTTTTGATGTTTATGTTTATTCTCATTTTGATATAATTAAACACATGTTATCAAAACCAATTTTGCACAACAGAGTTGGTAAATGGGCTTTAGCCCTTACAGAATATTCATTGACCCATCAATCTTTGAAATCTGTGAAAGGCCAAATCGTGGACGATTTTATTGTTGATCACTCAATAGATGAACCATTGCCCTAGAAGTTGTATTTCGATGGATCCAACCATAAAAATGGCACTGGGATTGGAATTGTGGTTGTTTCACCCAAGAATGATAAAGCAAAACACAAGTTTCGAATTAGTCAATTTTGTTCGAATAACGAGGCTGAGTATGAAGCCTTGATTATAGGTTTAGAGATTGCACTTGAATTGGGGGCAAGATTCATTGAGATAAAAGGTGATTCGAAGTTAGTTTTGAAAGAATTGACGAAGGAATACAAATGTGTCAAAGAAAGCCTAGTCATGTATTACCCTATTGCTAGCGCACTACTAAAACGTTTTACTCATGTTGAGGTTTGACACCATCCCCGCATAGAGAATCAAGAGGCGAACGACCTAGCCGAAATGGCTTCTGGGTACAAAATTTCGAAAGACCAAATGCAAGAGCCTATTGAGATCAAGAATAAGCGCATTTCGATTGACGCTCTCCCTAAGAAATTGTTGAAGCCAAAACTCGGGGGATAGAAACATCTCAAAGACACTCACAAGGTATGAATTTAGTTGAAATTTTGGTCATCAACAATTTAACCGACAACGATTGGCGAAAACCCATAGTATATTATTTAGAGAATCCAGATGGTACAACTTGTCGAAAAATAAAGTATCGAGCCTAAAGTTTTGTGATAATAGGCAACGAGTTGTTCAAAAAGACTCCAGAAGGGGTTTTACTTAAGTGTCTGGGAGAAACAGAGGCGTATTTGGCTGTCTCCAACACGCATAGTGTTGCTTGTGGTACGCACCAAGCAGGCCACAATATGAAATGGCTTGTGTTTCGACAAGGCGTGTATTGGCCAACTATGCTAAAAGACTGCATAGAATTTGCCAAAGGTTGCCAGGAGTGGCAAAAACATGCCGGAATCCAGCGTGTGCTACCAAGAGAATTACATTCGATAGTCAAACCTTGGCCATTTAGGGGTTGGGCTTTAGACGTGATTGGACAGGTTAAACCTAAGTCATCAAAGGGCCATAACTATATCTTGGTTGGAATAGATTATTTCACCAAATGGATAGAAGCCATTCCCCTAAAAGAGGTTACCCAAGCTGAGGTTATAAATTTTATCCAAAAATATATTATCTATATAGGTTTGGCATTCCAGAAACCATTACTACGGATCAAGGATTTGTGTTCACTGGTCAAAAAATGGTAAAATATACTGAGAACACAGGTTTTAAATTATTAACTTCGACACCATATTATGCTCAAGCAAATGGTCAAGTTGAAGCAGCGAATAATGTAATGCCCTAGTTTTTATTTAATTATTTTTGGTTGATTTTAAGTCTTTTATATGATTTAAAGTGATTTATGTGATTATTTGGTGTTTGTTATTTTATTATATAATTATTTTTATTATTTAATAGAAATAAGTAAGAAAATAATATTTATTGGGGTTTTGGGGGTTAATGAGAATTAATAGAGTTTACGGGGAGTTAAGTGAAATGAAAAGGGGAGGTTATGTTTTGGTGAGAATAGGAAAAGGCAAGGCAGAAAACATTTCACGTACAATAGAAAAATAGAAGAGTTTTTGAGAGCCAAGAGGAGAAAACCTAGAAGAGGCAAAGAGAAGAGGAAGAGGGAGAATCCATTTTCTATAGAACCTTCGAATCTTCTTAATTCAGGTAAGGGTGAGGCTAACTTTCAATTAATAATATGTATATGATTTCTGAAATTGAATTGAAAATGGTGTTCTTGGGTTAGGGTTAGAAAATTATGAAAAGTTGCTAAATGTTGTGAATTGTGTTGTTGAATGCATGTTTCTGTGTTGTTTTGGATGTTGTGCTGTATATAGAACCTGTAAACCTTTTTGTAATTCATTTTGGGTGATAAGGGGATCAAAATTGGGATTTTGGGAATTAGGTTAAGTTTAATAAAAGTGGTAAAAACTGTATGAATTTCATGTAATTGATGTAGAAAAGTGATGTTTAAGTCATAGAATACATGTAGGCAGTGATTCTCGATCAATTTTTGGGTTAGGTTGATGAAGATTGGGATTTTCACTTGGAAAGTCGGTGTTTGAATGTTTTACAAACAAGTGTTTATGTGAGGTTTGGGAAATCGATTTTTGGGAGGTGGAAACTTGAATTTTTTTTTCTGTAGATTATGATAGAGGTAAGTGTCAGGAGCGTGTAGGCGAAAACGGCACTGAAATCCGCTTAACGGTTTGATTTTTACGCGCGAAATGGTGAAACCGGAAAAGGAAAACGTAGAACCTGTGCTCCCAGCCGAGCACGGCCGTGCGTGATTTAGCACGGGCCGTGCCAACTTTTTGTTTTCGTGCGTGCTGGAAGGACTTCTATTTTCACATTTTTCATACTTTTTCACCCATTTCTGCTTTGAATTGGCTTTTGACGTAAACATGAAAGTTGTAGATAATTGAGTTAGCTTTCTAATGGCCTTGGTTGGACTTGAAAATGATTTTTAGATTTTGAGTTATGATGAAAATAGTGCAAGTGGGTCTCTAGAAAACTTGAAGAAAACTTAACATAACTAGTCCCAAGTTTGTCCAAAAACTTATGGTTGGTTTCCCAACTTCAAACTTAAGTATTAGGGATTTATTTGAGGTGTTTTATGAGTATTTGGCTTATGTCTTATTGATCAAACTTGATCTGCTTTTGAAGAATGTTTTGGAATTTGATATGAATGTAATTGATTAATGTATAAGTTGCTAAGGTTGTCTTTGTTGTTAACGTTGTTGTTACTGTCATCCAAGTTGCTAAGTCGTTGATTGTCTAAGTTGTGGAGTGTGTCATAAATAATTTAGGCACAATTGTTGTTGTCGTTGTCGTTGCTGTTGTCGTTGAGTTGTATGCTGATATACACCACTAAGTCTTTCATACTCATGCATCGTTGGGGGCTCATGCCCTGGAATGTTAATCATTCAACCGTTGAGGGCTCATGCCCTGGAATGCTAGTCATTCACCTGTTGAGGGCTCATGCCCTGGGATGCTTTAACCATCCAACTGTTGAGGGCTCATGCCCTGGAATGCTTGTCATTCAATGCGCGTAAAATGGTACCACATGCATATTGCATTTGTTGTTGATGTCGTTGCATTGTTGTTGTCAGAGTGAGTTGCCGTTGGGTAGTCTTTGATGTCGAGGTTGTTGTTGGTGAGTTGTCGCCACTGGTGTTGTTGTTATAATTCTAATATAAATGAAGTAGTTATTGTTAATAGATGTTGATGCCATATATGTATGGACTTGATGATACTTGTTGTTGTGCTGTTGTTGTTTTTAATTCAAGTTGATGAATTATTTATATATATTATTTTTGATTGTGAAACTCACCCCTTCTGCTTGAAAATGTTGCCCTTCGTATGGGTAACTTGCAGGTAATGAAGGCTAGTAGGATGTTGGCTCATGTGTCTTAGGGCTCTGATACGTAACGGGATGGGAAATTCGTTGTTTTATTTCTTTCATTCCTTATGTATCAAATGTTGAACCTAGTTCTTGGATTATTAATTGTTGAATAATATTTTAATTGTTGAGGCCTTTGTGCCAAGGATTTGTTGTAGTTGAATGATGATGGTTTTAAAATAATATTTCCGCTGCAGAATTTTATAAGAATGATTTTGTTGGTATTTAAATAGTTTTATATTCTATTTAATAAATTTTGAAAAGCAGTGTGACATGCCCGCTTGTGGAATAACTCTGATTTTGTTTCTTATTATTACGATGTTTTGGGATACGGGGTGTTACAATTGGTATCAGAGCAGGTTGGTCCGTCCGACCAATTAGTAGAGTCGTGTCGAGCCACGTAGTGTCGTGTAATAACCTTACACTGTCTTTGTTGTCCTGATTGTTGTTGTTGTGTAGAGAACTGGTTGGAGTATAACCATGTTCATATCAACTGTTTTAGTAAGACGGTGTATTTTTCCTTCTGCTGAAGAAGAGAGTGGAGCGGAATTCCTAACCACTAAGCAGTTGAAGCAACTAGAATGCGATGGGATCTCAATGTTTTCCTTGATGGCGTATTTATCGGTGGAGAATCAAGTTGTGATTGATAGGTTGCCAGTCGTGAATGAATTTCCATAAGTATTTCCTGATGAGATTCCTGATGTGCCACCAGAGAGGGAGGTTGAATTTTCAATTGACCTTGTTCTAGGAACGAAGCCGGTGTCGATGGCACCTTATCTTATGTCGGCGTCCGAGTTAGCCGAATTGAAGAAACAGTTGGAAGATCTGCTTGATAAGAAGTTTGTAAGACCGAGTGTTTCACCTTGGGGAGCGCCGGTATTGTTGGTTAAGAAGAAGGATGGTAGCATGCGGTTGTGTATTGATTACTGTCAGTTGAATAAAGTGACGATAAAGAACAGGTATCCACTTCCGAGAATTGATGATTTGATGGATCAGTTAGTGGGTGCACGTGTGTTTAGTAAAATTGACTTGAGGTCAGGTTACCATCAGATTAAGGTGAAGGATGAAGATATGCAGAAGACGGCATTTAGGACACGATATGGACACTATGAATATAAAGTGATGCCTCTCGGTGTTACTAATGCGTCTGGTGTGTTTATGGAGTATATGAACAGAATTTATCTGGATAAATTTGTGGTTGTGTTTATTGATGATATCGTAATTTATTCTAAGAATGAAGAGGAGCATGCAGAACATCTGAACATTGAGTTGCAGATGTTGAAAGAGAAGAAGTTGTATGTCAAGTTGTCTAAATGTGAGTTCTGGTTAAGTGAAGTAAGTTTTCTTGGCCATATTATTTCTGGTGATGGTATTGTTGTAGATCCATCGAAAGTTGATGCTGTATCACAATGGGAGACTCCGAAGTCAGTCACAGAGATTAGAAGTTTCCTAGATTTGGCTGGTTATTACCGCAGATTTATTGAAGGATTTTCGAAGTTGGCACTTCCATTGACTCAGTTGACCTGTAAAGGTAAACCTTTTTTATGGAGTACTCAGTGTGAGAATAGTTTCAATTAGTTGAAGCAACGGTTGACGACAGCTCCAATTTTGATCTTACCGAAGCTGAATGAACCTTTTGTTGTGTATTGTGATGCGTCCAAGTTGGGCTTAGGAGGTGTTCTTATGCAGGATGGCAAGATAGTGGCTTATGCTTCGAGACAGTTGGGAATTCATGAACGAAATTATCCTACGCATGATTTAGAGTTGGTGGTTGTGGTCTTTGTGTTGAAGATTTGGAGGCATTATTTGTACGATTCTAGATTTGAGGTGTTTAGTGATCACAAGAGTTTGAAATATTTATTTGATCAAAAGGAATTGAATATGAGGCAGAGAAGGTGGCTTGAGTTGTTGAAGGATTATGATTTTAGTTTGAATTACCACCCCGGTAAAGCTAATGTGGTTGCAGATGCTTTAAGCAGGAAGACGTTGCACATGTCCGCTATGATGGTAAAGGAGTTTGAATTGCTTGAACAGTTTAGAGATTTGAGCCTAGTTTGTGAGTTGTCACCTTAGAGTGTGCAGTTGGGTATGCTGAAGATCAATAGTGATTTCTTGAACAGTATCAAGGAAGCGCAGAAAATTGATGTTAAGTTTGTGGATTTGATGGTTGCTGGTAATTAGACAGCAGATGGTGACTTTAAGGTTGATGACCAAGGTGTGTTGAGGTTTAGAGGAAGGATTTGTATTCCTGATGATGATGAGTTGAAAAAGTTGATTTTAGAAGAAAGTCACAGGAGTAGCTTAAGTATTCATCCGGGAGCTACAAAGATGTATCATGACTTGAAGAAATTGTTTTGGTGGTCCGGATTGAAGCGTGATGTTGCACAATTTGTTTATGCTTGTTTGACTTGTCAGAAATCTAAAGTTGAACATCAGAAGCTTGCACGGTTGTTGACACCGTTAGATGTGCCGGAATGGAAATGGGATAGCATCTCCATGGATTTTGTGACTAGTTTACCGAACACTCTGAGAGGGTTGGAACGGTGGCGTATCAAGTGGGTTTGCCACCACATCTTTCGAATTTGCATGATGTGTTTCATGTGTCGCAGCTTCGGAAGTAAGTAGCGGATCTTTTGCATATTATTCCAAGATATGATGTGCAAGTTAGAGACAACCTTACGGTGGAGACCTTACCGTTGAAAATTGAAGATCGTAAGGTGAAGAAGTTGAGAGGCAAGGAGATACCTCTAGTGAAGGTTGTTTGGGGTGGAGTAACTAGTGAAAGTTCAAATTGGGAGCTGGAGAGTAAGATGTCGGAGTCTTATCCAGAGTTTTTTGCTTGAGGTAATATTTCGAGGACGAAATTCTTTAAGTTGGGGAGAGTTGTAACGCCCTAGTTTTTATTTAATTATTTTTGGTTGATTTTAAGTCTTTTATATGATTTAAAGTGATTTATGTGATTATTTGGTGTTTGTTATTTTATTATATAATTATTTTTATTATTTAATAGAAATAAGTAAGAAAATAATATTTATTGGGGTTTTGGGGGTTAATGAGAATTAATAGAGTTTAAGAGGAGTTAATTGAAATGAAAAGGGGAGGTTATGTTTTGGTGAGAATAGGAAAAGGCAAGGCAGAAAACATTTCACGTACAATAGAAAAATAGAAGAGTTTTCGAGAGCCAAGAGGAGAAAACCTAGAAGAGGCAAAGAGAAGAGGAAGAGGGAGAATCCATTTTCTGTAGAACCTTCGAATCTTCTTAATTCAGGTAAGGGTGAGGCTAACTTTCAATTAATAATATGTATATGATTTCTGAAATTGAATTGAAAATGGTGTTCTTGGGTTAGGGTTAGAAAATTATGAAAAGTTGCTAAATGTTGTGAATTGTGTTGTTGAATGCATGTTTCTGTGTTGTTTTGGATGTTGTGCTGTATATAGAACCTGTAAACCTTTTTGTAATTCATTTTGGGTGATAAGGGGATCAAAATTGGGATTTTGGGAATTAGGTTAAGTTTAATAAAAGTGGTAAAAACTGTATGAATTTCATGTAATTGATGTAGAAAAGTGATGTTTAAGTCATAGAATACATGTAGGCAGTGATTCTCGATCAATTTTTGGGTTAGGTTGATGAAGATTGGGATTTTCACTTGGAAAGTCGGTGTTTGAATGTTTTACAAACAAGTGTTTATGTGAGGTTTGGGAAATCGATTTTTGGGAGGTGGAAACTTGAATTTTTTTTTCTGTAGATTATGATAGAGGTAAGTGTCAGGAGCGTGTAGGCGAAAACGGCACTGAAATCCGCTTAACGGTTTGATTTTTACGCGCGAAATGGTGAAACCGGAAAAGGAAAACGTAGAACCTGTGCTCCCAGCCGAGCACGGCCGTGCGTGATTTAGCACGGGCCGTGCCAACTTTTTGTTTTCGTGCGTGCTGGAAGGACTTCTATTTTCACATTTTTCATACTTTTTCACCCATTTCTGTTTTGAATTGGCTTTTGACGTAAACATGAAAGTTGTAGATAATTGAGTTAGCTTTCTAATGGCCTTGGTTGGACTTGAAAATGATTTTTAGATTTTGAGTTATGATGAAAATAGTCCAAGTGGGTCTCTAGAAAACTTTAAGAAAACTTAACATAACTAGTCCCAAGTTTGTCCAAAAACTTATGGTTGGTTTCCCAACTTCAAACTTAAGTATTAGGGATTTAGTTGAGGTGTTTTATGAGTATTTGGCTTATGTCTTATTGATCAAACTTGATCTGCTTTTGAAGAATGTTTTGGAATTTGATATGAATGTAATTGATTAATGTATAAGTTGCTAAGGTTGTCTTTGTTGTTAACGTTGTTGTTACTGTCATCCAAGTTGCTAAGTCGTTGATTGTCTAAGTTGTGGAGTGTGTCATAAATAATTTAGGCACAATTGTTGTTGTCGTTGTCGTTGCTGTTGTCGTTGAGTTGTATGCTGATATACACCACTGAGTCTTTCATACTCATGCATCGTTGGGGGCTCATGCCCTGGAATGTTAATCATTCAACTGTTGAGGGCTCATGCCCTGGAATGCTAGTCATTCACCTGTTGAGGGCTCATGCCCTGGGATGCTTTAACCATCCAACTGTTGAGGGCTCATGCCCTGGAATGCTTGTCATTCAACGCGCGTAAAATGGTACCACATGCATATTGCATTTGTTGTTGATGTCGTTGCATTGTTGTTGTCAGAGTGAGTTGTCGTTGGGTAGTCGTTGATGTCGAGGTTGTTGTTGGTGAGTTGTTGCCACTGGTGTTGTTGTTATAATTCTAATATAAATGAAGTAGTTATTGTTGATAGAATTTGATGCCATATATGTATGGACTTGATGATACTTGTTGTTGTGCTGTTGTTGTTTTTAATTCAAGTTGATGAATTATTTATATATATTATTTTTGATTGTGAAACTCACCCCTTCTGTTTGAAAATGTTGCCCTTCGTATGGGTAACTTGCAGGTAATGAAAGCTCGTAGGATGTTGGCTCATGTGTCTTAGGGCTCTGATACGTAACGGGATGGGAAATTCGTTGTTTTATTTCTTTCATTCCTTATGTATCAAATGTTGAACCTAGTTGTTGGATTATTAATTGTTGTATAATATTTTAATTGTTGAGGCCTTTGTGTCAAGGATTTGTTGTAGTTGAATGATGATGGTTTTAAAATAATATTTCCGCTGCAGAATTTTATAAGAATGATTTTGTTGGTATTTAAATAGTTTTATATTCTATTTAATAAATTTTGAAAAGCAGTGTGACATGCCCGCTTGTGGAATAACTCTGATTTTGTTTCTTATTATTACGATGTTTTGGGATACGGGGTGTTACAATTGGTATCAGAGCAGGTTGGTCCGTCCGACCAATTAGTAGAGTCGTGTCGAGCCACGTAGTGTCGTGTAATAACCTTACACTGTCTTTGTTGTCCTGATTGTTGTTGTTGTGTAGAGAACTGGTTGGAGTATAACCATGTTCATATCAACTGTTTTAGTAAGACGGTGTATTTTTCCTTCTGCTGAAGAAGAGAGTGGAGCGGAATTCCTAACCACTAAGCAGTTGAAGCAACTAGAATGCGATGGGATCTCAATGTTTTCCTTGATGGCGTATTTATCGGTGGAGAATCAAGTTGTGATTGATAGGTTGCCAGTCGTGAATGAATTTCCATAAGTATTTCCTGATGAGATTCCTGATGTGCCACCAGAGAGGGAGGTTGAATTTTCAATTGACCTTGTTCTAGGAACGAAGCCGGTGTCGATGGCACCTTATCTTATGTCGGCGTCCGAGTTAGCCGAATTGAAGAAACAATTGGAAGATCTGCTTGATAAGAAGTTTGTAAGACCGAGTGTTTCACCTTGGGGAGCGCCGGTATTGTTGGTTAAGAAGAAGGATGGTAGCATGCGGTTGTGTATTGATTACTGTCAGTTGAATAAAGTGACGATAAAGAACAGGTATCCACTTCCGAGAATTGATGATTTGATGGATCAGTTAGTGGGTGCACGTGTGTTTAGTAAAATTGACTTGAGGTCAGGTTACCATCAGATTAAGGTGAAGGATGAAGATATGCAGAAGACGGCGTTTAGGACACGATATGGACACTATGAATATAAAGTGATGCCTCTCGGTGTTACTAATGCGTCTGGTGTGTTTATGGAGTATATGAACAGAATTTATCTGGATAAATTTGTGGTTGTGTTTATTGATGATATCGTAATTTATTCTAAGAATGAAGAGGAGCATGCAGAACATCTGAACATTGAGTTGCAGATGTTGAAAGAGAAGAAGTTGTATGTCAAGTTGTCTAAATGTGAGTTCTGGTTAAGTGAAGTAAGTTTTCTTGGCCATATTATTTCTGGTGATGGTATTGTTGTAGATCCATCGAAAGTTGATGCTGTATCACAATGGGAGACTCCGAAGTCAGTCACAGAGATTAGAAGTTTCCTAGATTTGGCTGGTTATTACCGCAGATTTATTGAAGGATTTTCGAAGTTGGCACTTCCATTGACTCAGTTGACCTGTAAAGGTAAACCTTTTGTATGGAGTACTCAGTGTGAGAATAGTTTCAATTAGTTGAAGCAACGGTTGACGACAGCTCCAATTTTGATCTTACCGAAGCCGAATGAACCTTTTGTTGTGTATTGTGATGCGTCCAAGTTGGGCTTAGGAGGTGTTCTTATGCAGGATGGCAAGATAGTGGCTTATGCTTCGAGACAGTTGGGAATTCATGAACGAAATTATCCTACGCATGATTTAGAGTTGGTGGTTGTGGTCTTTGTGTTGAAGATTTGGAGGCATTATTTGTACGATTCTAGATTTGAGGTGTTTAGTGATCACAAGAGTTTGAAATATTTATTTGATCAAAAGGAATTGAATATGAGGCAGAGAAGGTGGCTTGAGTTGTTGAAGGATTATGATTTTAGTTTGAATTACCACCCCGGTAAAGCTAATGTGGTTGCAGATGCTTTAAGCAGGAAGACGTTGCACATGTCCGCTATGATGGTAAAGGAGTTTGAATTGCTTGAACAGTTTAGAGATTTGAGCCTAGTTTGTGAGTTGTCACCTTAGAGTGTGCAGTTGGGTATGCTGAAGATCAATAGTGATTTCTTGAACAGTATCAAGGAAGCGCAGAAAATTGATGTTAAGTTTGTGGATTTGATGGTTGCTGGTAATTAGACAGCAGATGGTGACTTTAAGGTTGATGACCAAGGTGTGTTGAGGTTTAGAGGAAGGATTTGTATTCCTGATGATGATGAGTTGAAAAAGTTGATTTTAGAAGAAAGTCACAAGAGTAGCTTAAGTATTCATCCGGGAGCTACAAAGATGTATCATGACTTGAAGAAATTGTTTTGGTGGTCCGGATTGAAGCGTGATGTTGCACAATTTGTTTATGCTTGTTTGACTTGTCAGAAATCTAAAGTTGAACATCAGAAGCTTGCACGGTTGTTGACACCGTTAGATGTGCCGGAATGGAAATGGGATAGCATCTCCATGGATTTTGTGACTAGTTTACCGAACACTCTGAGAGGGTTGGAACGGTGGCGTATCAAGTGGGTTTGCCACCACATCTTTCGAATTTGCATGATGTGTTTCATGTGTCGCAGCTTCGGAAGTAAGTAGCGGATCCTTTGCATATTATTCCAAGATATGATGTGCAAGTTAGAGACAACCTTACGGTGGAGACCTTACCGTTGAAAATTAAAGATCGTAAGGTGAAGAAGTTGAGAGGCAAGGAGATACCTCTAGTGAAGGTTGTTTGGGGTGGAGTAACTAGTGAAAGTTCAAATTGGGAGCTGGAGAGTAAGATGTCGGAGTCTTATCCAGAGTTTTTTGCTTGAGGTAATATTTCGAGGACGAAATTCTTTAAGTTGGGGAGAGTTGTAACGCCCTAGTTTTTATTTAATTATTTTTGGTTGATTTTAAGTCTTTTATATGATTTAAAGTGATTTATGTGATTATTTGGTGTTTGTTATTTTATTATATAATTATTTTTATTATTTAGTAGAAATAAGTAAGAAAATAATATTTATTGGGGTTTTGGGGGTTAATGAGAATTAATAGAGTTTAAGGGGAGTTAATTGAAATGAAAAGGGGAGGTTATGTTTTGGTGAGAATAGGAAAAGGCAAGGCAGAAAACATTTCACGTACAATAGAAAAATAGAAGAGTTTTCGAGAGCCAAGAGGAGAAAACCTAGAAGAGGCAAAGAGAAGAGGAAGAGGGAGAATCCATTTTCTGTAGAACCTTCGAATCTTCTTAATTCAGGTAAGGGTGAGGCTAACTTTCAATTAATAATATGTATATGATTTCTGAAATTGAATTGAAAATGGTGTTCTTGGGTTAGGGTTAGAAAATTATGAAAAGTTGCTAAATGTTGTGAATTGTGTTGTTGAATGCATGTTTCTGTGTTGTTTTGGATGTTGTGCTGTATATAGAACCTGTAAACCTTTTTGTAATTCATTTTGGGTGATAAGGGGATCAAAATTGGGATTTTGGGAATTAGGTTAAGTTTAATAAAAGTGGTAAAAACTGTATGAATTTCATGTAATTGATGTAGAAAAGTGATGTTTAAGTCATAGAATACATGTAGGCAGTGATTCTCGATCAATTTTTGGGTTAGGTTGATGAAGATTGGGATTTTCACTTGGAAAGTCGGTGTTTGAATGTTTTACAAACAAGTGTTTATGTGAGGTTTGGGAAATCGATTTTTGGGAGGTGGAAACTTGAATTTTTTTTTCTGTAGATTATGATAGAGGTAAGTGTCAGGAGCGTGTAGGCGAAAACGGCACTGAAATCCGCTTAACGGTTTGATTTTTACGCGCGAAATGGTGAAACCGGAAAAGGAAAACGTAGAACCTGTGCTCCCAGCCGAGCACGGCCGTGCGTGATTTAGCACGGGCCGTGCCAACTTTTTGTTTTCGTGCGTGCTGGAAGGACTTCTATTTTCACATTTTTCATACTTTTTCACCCATTTCTGTTTTGAATTGGCTTTTGACGTAAACATGAAAGTTGTAGATAATTGAGTTAGCTTTCTAATGGCCTTGGTTGGACTTGAAAATGATTTTTAGATTTTGAGTTATGATGAAAATAGTCCAAGTGGGTCTCTAGAAAACTTTAAGAAAACTTAACATAACTAGTCCCAAGTTTGTCCAAAAACTTATGGTTGGTTTCCCAACTTCAAACTTAAGTATTAGGGATTTAGTTGAGGTGTTTTATGAGTATTTGGCTTATGTCTTATTGATCAAACTTGATCTGCTTTTGAAGAATGTTTTGGAATTTGATATGAATGTAATTGATTAATGTATAAGTTGCTAAGGTTGTCTTTGTTGTTAACGTTGTTGTTACTGTCATCCAAGTTGCTAAGTCGTTGATTGTCTAAGTTGTGGAGTGTGTCATAAATAATTTAGGCACAATTGTTGTTGTCGTTGTCGTTGCTGTTGTCGTTGAGTTGTATGCTGATATACACCACTGAGTCTTTCATACTCATGCATCGTTGGGGGCTCATGCCCTGGAATGTTAATCATTCAACTGTTGAGGGCTCATGCCCTGGAATGCTAGTCATTCACCTGTTGAGGGCTCATGCCCTGGGATGCTTTAACCATCCAACTGTTGAGGGCTCATGCCCTGGAATGCTTGTCATTCAACGCGCGTAAAATGGTACCACATGCATATTGCATTTGTTGTTGATGTCGTTGCATTGTTGTTGTCAGAGTGAGTTTTCGTTGGGTAGTCGTTGATGTCGAGGTTGTTGTTGGTGAGTTGTTGCCACTGGTGTTGTTGTTATAATTCTAATATAAATGAAGTAGTTATTGTTGATAGAATTTGATGCCATATATGTATGGACTTGATGATACTTGTTGTTGTGCTGTTGTTGTTTTTAATTCAAGTTGATGAATTATTTATATATATTATTTTTGATTGTGAAACTCACCCCTTCTGTTTGAAAATGTTGCCCTTCGTATGGGTAACTTGCAGGTAATGAAAGCTCGTAGGATGTTGGCTCATGTGTCTTAGGGCTCTGATACGTAACGGGATGGGAAATTCGTTGTTTTATTTCTTTCATTCCTTATGTATCAAATGTTGAACCTAGTTGTTGGATTATTAATTGTTGTATAATATTTTAATTGTTGAGGCCTTTGTGCCAAGGATTTGTTGTAGTTGAATGATGATGGTTTTAAAATAATATTTCCGCTGCAGAATTTTATAAGAATGATTTTGTTGGTATTTAAATAGTTTTATATTCTATTTAATAAATTTTGAAAAGCAGTGTGACATGCCCGCTTGTGGAATAACTCTGATTATGTTTCTTATTATTACGATGTTTTGGGATACGGGGTGTTACAAATAAGAACCTTATTTCCATTATTAAAAGGAAAACTAAAAGGAAACCCAAGAATTGGCATAAAGTTCTTGGCGAAGCCTTATAGGCATGTCGAACGTCTCCTAATGAATCGACGAATACCACACCATTTAGATTAACATTTGGTCATGATGTTGTATTACCCGTAGAAATTTTACTTCAATCGACCAAAATTCAAAGGCAATTCGAGATTCCAACAAACCATTATTGGAATATGATTTTAGACGAATTGGTTGATTTAGATGAAGAAAGGTTAATAGCATTAGAAGTCCTTACGAAAGAGAAAGAAAGGGTGGTGAAGGCTTATAACAAAAAAGTGAAGTTAAAGATATTCGCTCAAGGGGACTTGTTGTGGAAAGTCATTTTGCCAATAGACAGGAAAAATCAAGTCTTGGGAAAATGGTCTCCCAGTTGGGAAGGACCATGGCAAATATTAAGAGTCTTTTTGAACAATGCGTATGAAATCAAAGAATTGACCGATGATCAAAGAATTTTGCGCATAAACGGGATTTATTTGAAGACATATAAACCGATGATACAAGAAATTAAAATTGTACAAGAGTAGTTCAAAAGGAAAAAACGAAACATCGCATTAATTATAGAAATTGCCAACTAATGGGCAGGTTACATTAAGAGTCCCAAACAATGGATAAAACAAACCAGCCTTTACAAAACAAAGTGCAGACCAAAAGAAGCTTAGATGCTAAGAGACGTAAATCTAAAAGGTTGAACTCTGAAAACAACCTAAGACTCTACATCTGGTGCAAAACGGCAGCGGATGCAGAAGTCGTTTAAAATGTACTCATCATCATCAGCAGGAAAATAGCCACGGAAGTTCCCAGGTCTCCTCCCATCTCCTGGGCAATTAAGCCAGTTGTTGCAGAATCGATGGTGAACCATGCATGCTGGCATGTATCTCTTATACCAAGAGCAGCGAAATCTGAAAGAAGTGGCGCCCCCCAAAATATCCACTCGATAGCGTGAAATGCGCCTAGTCACCAAAAGATCCCATAGATCTTCCAAAAGTTCGTCCTCTTTTCTAATTAAGCAATAAATCATGCAATTTGAATAAATACATAAGAAATAGTCATCACGTCTACAAATAATCTCCAACATAGTCATGCATGAAAATAATCTTCAACATAAAGTCACAGCGGAATCAAATACATCTCAACATAAGTGCCATGTCCTCAACATATATTCACCTTTTATCTCATTCACGAAAGAATTACAAGATAGAAAAGTTCAATGGATATTTTCAGCTAGGTTTGTATGACATAATCCACCACTTTAACAATTTAGACCAATGAACCAAAACGAAACCAAAACGACTCAATTGCCTCCACTAAGGAAGTATACTAAACACATATGAATGAAGGTATACCTACATGAGCGTTTCACCGGCCAATTACTATTAATTCTCAAAATTTGCAAAGTTCGTATCGTTTCTCCCATATTGCAAAACCAATTCATTTTCAAAACAAAACCAAGTTAGAATCAAGCTATGATACTCTTAGAAGCTTAAATATAAATTGATTGAATAAGGTTAGGTGTTTGGAATCCATTGGCATACTTAAAAGTACACAAAAATACGAAAAAACGAGGTTTCAGAATTCTGCAGAACTGACACGGTCGCGTCATCAGGACACACGGTCGTGTCATCCCTTACAGGAAAATATGACACAGTCGTGTCATATAGACACACGGTCGTGTCATCCCCTACAGTAGACTCTGACACGGTCGTGTCATCTAGACACACGGTCGTGTCACCTCACCAGTACAGCAAAAATGCATTTTCACGTTTTCGCGCATAAAATCTAGTTTTCAAATCCGTTTTCGATTCCGTTTTCGCCAATTCATCCCTAACACTTAGACAATACAAACCACACTTGAAAACTTGACATTTCAACATTAAAACAACTTAATCAAACTCATCCCAAAATGACTTATTTTGCTAAAGCGCTTAAAAACCACTTTTACTCAAAAACCCGTTTTCTTCCCCAAACGATTTCTCTCCAAAACCAAGTGATTAAAACAGAAAATCGTATCATCCTAATTCATTCTAACAACTTCCTTAATTCATTCAACAACATCAAAATCAAACTTCTGCATTATCAACCCATTTTCACAAACACCCTTAACAACAACTTAAATCACATCACAAATCCATGATTATGAACACCCAAGTTCAACAAACACATCTTCATCATTCATCACTTTTTCACAAAAACACAACATATTCACATATATGATTTTTGACACATGAATTCAATATCAACAACAATTAATCATTCAATTCACATGTACAAACATATCATCAACAAATAGACATGAATTCATTTACCAAATTTCACATAATCACTTATTTTCAAAAGCACTTATTCGAATAATCACTTATGAGAAGGGGTCGAAAAAGGAGATTATGATTAAAGTCTAGCCCCCTTACCTCTAATCTTCTATGAGAAATTTTAGGCTTCAATTAAGCTCCCAAGTTCTTTCCCCTCTACAAGTTCTCCTCTTCTCCCTCTCCTAGCCTCTTGCCTCTTGCCTCTTGTGAATGAAGTGAACAAAGTTTCTAAAACCCTAGTTCTCTCCTTATAGTTAGAATATATATCCATACCCATTGGGCCTAACCCATGAAATAATAATTGGACTCAATTCTAATTACGACACCTATTAGTTTTCTATCTTACTAACAATAAAATATTTCGCCACAACCAACACTAATACTAATTACTACAACTAACTTAATAAAATACTAGCAATCGGTTCTTACTAAAAATCGCTACGGTTAATTCTCGACCAAAATTACTATTTTACCCTTACTCGCCAAAAGACCAAAATACTCTCCTAATCACTAAACTCAAGAAAATACATCAAAGGGCAAATAATCACATATAAGCATGCATAAATACACATAAATAATTAAAAACAAAATAACAAAAATCGGGTTGTTACACAATATATCATGAATATGGTCCGGATGACAATCATCAGGTTTTTGAAAAGGATAAGGAGAAGGACGTACCAATATATGACGAAGAATATGTTCCTACTGGATATGGTGAATCTTTGGAGGTTGAAAAAAGCTTGCGAATAACAACATCCAAAGAAGAACTCTGGCTAGGATACAATATCCTCCACACTCGTTGTAATGTCATGATCGATAACAAAAGATGTGAAATGTTGCATCAAACTATACAATAGAAAAGTTAAAGTCTCGGTCGATTGAGCACCAAGATTCATACAAGTTGCAATGGCTCAACAAGGATAATGAGGGTGGGATTAAAATCAAGTTGGCACGTCTACCACTCAATAAATTCAATGAAGGAAAAGATAAATGCAAGTCACTTGAACTTTTAGTCAAGAAGGAACCATTGAAGGAATCAACAAAGTTATGTATGTCCCGCCCACTTCCTAAGCCACCTTGGGAAGTTGTTAGTATGGTGTCATACCCTAATTTTTGACCTAAGACACCACCGACCCGCGTCATTCGGTCCGAATAAACTTCGACTTTTCAGACGAAATTTCGGCAGAGAGGTAATTTAAAATACCTCATTTTTTTTTCGAGTCGGGTTTTAATCTTTAATTCTATTTAGCTTTCAGTTATTTGATTATCCTTTTTAAGATAAAGTCCAATTGTCTGAGTCTACGTAGTTATCCATTTTTATTTTTATTTTTTCTTTTTCTATCGTTTCTATTTTCTTTCATTTGATAAAAATCCAAAAGAGGTCCAGGTTCGAGAAACAACAGTTTTCTCATCCAAATCCACAACACAGCTGCGTTTTTTTCCTCTTCCTATCCGGTTCTTGAATCTTATCAATCCAGCAACAACATTGCTTTTTCTCCTCCCCAAGCCATGGTTTTGTAGCTGGTTTTCAACAAACCCTAAAGGAACATTATAAAGAGAAGCAAGGACACAACAGAAGGGGGACACGCAAACCCACGGCGTCACAAAAACGCACAGAACCAACACCACACACACCTCTGAACCGAACCGCATATCACAACCACACACAACTCAAATAGACGCACACAAGCACGTTGGAGCGACACACGCACACGAACCCAGCCACGAATCCGAGCCCACAAACATCACAGCCGAACTCATACCGCACACAACACGCACGGATTCACATCAACACAACACAAAAACCGATCCACACAGCCGCACGCATAGCACACACACGCACAAAACAGAACCAAATCGCACACAACCGCATGTGGAAGCCGCACAACAACACACGGCCAAATCCGAACCGGTTCCAACCTTTTAAACAGGTAACAACTTTCTCCTTTTTTACTTTTTAGATCTAGGCTTTTAGAATACTCTTCTAGGAATTTTAAGTAGAAAATTGGAGAGAGGGTAAGGTTTAGGACCGAAAAGCACAAAAAAAATTTTAAAAAAAAGTCCGACGCGGCGGCGCAGCCGTGGTGGCCCACCGGCCACCGCACCGGAATCCCATCAGCCACCGCTCTCCTCGCCGGAGGGGATGAAGTTGCACCGGAATCTTCATCCCCCAAACCTAGAATGAAGAACACTTGAGAGAGAGAGAGAGAGAGAGGTGAGAGGGTTCGGATGAGTGAGAAAGGGAAGAGAGAGAAACATGAATGAAAATGAAGGGATTAGGGTTTACAACCCTTATATATCCCTTGGACCGGGTCGACCCGTGCACCCATAAACTAACCCGGTTCGTTTCCCCCATCCTGAACCCAGTTTTCTTATTTCACTTTCCACACCCCCTGTTCACTGTTGCACCCCCTCTCCTGCATTCATTTTTATTTATTTCTTGTTTCTAATTACATTTTATTCCGCTACATCTTATATTATTTTAATTTGCATTTGCATGTTTTATTTTATTGTTAAGCATTTTTAAGTTATTAAAATGTATATAGGCTTTTATGCAGCTTAATTATATTATTTTTTTTCGTTTCTTGCGCATGATTTAAAATGTAAATAGGCCTTAATGTAATTTATTTACTTTTCCTGCAGACTTTAGAATGTATTAATAGGTCTTTTTGTAATAGCGTAGGATATGTGTGCGTGAGTGTGTGCATGCCTTTTATTTTTTCGTAGTTTAGGTAAAAGTTTCTCGTGGTGGTCCAACGCTACCATGAGTAACGTGCGCTTTATTTTCTCGCTCCGTTAGCTGTAGTTTTAATTTAATTATTAACCAAAAAACCACAAAAATATTCAAATACCAAAAACCACAAAAACTTTTTCATAATAAACCCCGACTTCCAATCGGGTGATCGTTCATTTTAGTTTCTATCTTAATCAAATATCAATCAATTTAACTTATTTTGAGTCCACTTTCATTAATATTAAAAAACACAAACAAATACTCATTCGCCAGTTGGCTTTTTCTTTTAAAACATTTTTTCAAAAACTAATAAAAAACACAAAACCAATCAAACGGTAATTTATACCCCGAACTACGAGGTTCTGATCCCTCACGGGTACGTAGGCAAAGGGCACTCGTCCTTCCGAATCAATAAAATGTAGATAATTAGGTCTTTCTTTCTTTAATTCCATTTTCTCAAAACAAGCAAGTTTATAGCACAAAAAGTAAAATAAAGTTGAAAGGTTCTCGTAGAGTACTACGAACATAAAGGGTGCTAACACCTTCCCTTTATGTAACCAACCCCCGGACCCCACCTTTAAATAAATATTTTTAAAAGTCGTGAAATAATTAGTGAGTCAAAAGCTAATCAAATAGCCTTGATCTCCGAAAAATGGCGCGACAGAAATGGCGACTTCACTGGGGATAAATTCGAGGGTTAAACCTAACTCAACTTTATTTGATTTTTTCGTGCTATAACTTGCCTAAACAAAAACAAACATAAAGATGGAAATACTTGTATATATGTTCTCCTTCTTCTTTCTCATTTCTTCGTGAGTGGTGAGATGATAAGTCCTACACCCAAGCTGGAGTGAAATATAAGATAGGACGGCGGTATCATAGTCCCAGGCCAAGAGTACTCTTCGGTTTTGGCACATGTGATAACCTCACTCAACGGAGGGATCTTGGAAGTATACTTTGTCAACGTGAGTACTCATGTTTGGCATACAATTTTCAAGTGACCGTTGAAGTTGAAAACCTTAGTTACCCTTAACCCATCTTGGCTTTTTAGGACGTAGTGCGGTGGCTAATCGAGAGTACTCTTGAATTAGTTGATATGCGATACTACACCCAAACGAGACTATCCTACGGATATTATTGGAATGGGAGTACTCCCGTCACCCGATAAATATTCGGAAGTGGTTGAAAACTTTGGGAACTTGGTAGAACCTGTGATACAGGTACAAATGAAACCATAGTCCTTACCACATGGCGTACTCACCCTTTGCTCCAACATTATGGGCCTAAAAGCCTAAACCTTGTTTTTTAGCATAACCATGCATGCATGCATCATTCATAAATACTTTTTCATTCACTAAATATCGAAGGACTTATATAAAGTTTTATTGTAAACATCATAGGGCATGGATCTTCCAACAAGGTACACTAGGCAATACGGTTTCATAAAACCGGATCTCTTGAGTTTAAGGAAGCTAGGAAGAAAGGTGGCCTGCTCAGAACGCTTTCACAGAAACTACAGAAATTTGCTCGGTATCGTCAAGACGGATGTTGATGAAGGACTTCTCCAAACTTTTCTCCAGTTTTATGACCCGGCCTATCGCTGTTTTGGGTTCCCGGATTACCAGTTGGTCCCTACCCTTGAGGAGTACTCCCATTGGACCGATCTATTAGTACTTGACAAGGTACCCTTTAGTGGTCTCGAAAAAACTCCTAAATATTCTGTCATTGCTATAGCTCTCCACCTTACAACCGCTGAGGTGAAAGCCAATCTCCAACCTAAGGGGAAACTTTTGTGCTTTTCGACCAACTTCCTTTACCAAAAAGCCGCCTTTTTCGACGAAACCTCCAACCATGATGCCTTTGATGCTATCCTCGCCCTACTCATCTATGGCCTTGTGCTTTTCCCTAACCTTAACAATTTTGTTGACATTAATGCCATCCACATCATCCTCTCAAAGAACCCTGTCCCTACCTTGTTATCCGACACATACCATTCCATCCATGAACGCACCCTAGTGGGTCGCGGAACCATCCTTTGTTGTGCCACCCTTCTATATAGGTGGATCACCTCCCATCTGCTCCGATCCCCTCGCTTCACAATGAATCCAGAAAACCTTCTTTGGTCCCAAAGGCTTATGTCCCTTACCCCAGCTGATGTAGTGTGGTACAATCCTGCCTATAACAAGGGAACTATCATTGACAGTTGTGGAGAATTCAATAACGTACCTCTTCTCTGTATACGTGGAGGAATCAGCTATAACCCTGTTCTTGCTAGACGCCAGTTCAAGTACCCCATGGAAGAAAAACCTCGCAATATTCATCTAGAGAACGTGTATTATCACAACCAAAATGACGTCCGAGGTATGAGAGAGCAAGTCGTACGAGATTGGAATACCATTCGTAGGAGGGATAAAGGCCAATTGGGGAGAAAGACAGGTACTGTCCACGAAACCTATACCCAATGGGTCATCGATAGAGCAACGCAATTTGGGATGCCTTACAAGCTACCGAGGTTTCTGTCGGCCATCACTCCAGCACCACCTATGCCTATGACCTTCGATACCGAGAAGGAGTACCAAAAGCGGATAACTGAATTGACTCATGAAAGTGCCACTTGGAAGAGGAGGTACGATGAAACTATGCTCCAGGTGGAAACAATGAGTGGACAGTTGGAACAAAAGGATTGTGAAATCCTCAAGCAAAGACGTCAAATGATCGAGAGGGATGAACTTCTCTTGGTGAAGGACAAGCTGCTCGACCAATATGCTAACAAGAAGAAGCGTATGGACTTCTTTTCCAGCGCACATTCCGACTCTGATGATCCACCGGCCGAAAAAGCTTGAGAGATTTCTGGAATTGTTGCTTGCCTTCTAGCTTTCCTTTATACTTTGGGGTCTATCCCTTGGCTTAGTTTGTTAAAAAGGTAATTATCTTCCAGTACTTCAATAAAAATTTCAAATATGATGTTTACAAGACTACTTTTACAAGTCCTTCGATAAATAAAAATGTGTCTATTTTTGCATAAACATATCATGCATCATTTTGCATCCATAGTTTCTAGTCTGTGGTCTGTGTCTCACACTGTGTCTCTTCCATACAGGGGTCAATCCATCAGTAAAGTGGTATGATGTCTTCCTTCAACTTGGGTTCGCACATGCAAACACTCGCGCAAACGCAGAAAATGGATCAATTCGAACAAGAGGTCCACGAGCTCCGTGAAGAGGTGACGACCCTCCGGGTCGAGGTGGAAAAGTTAACTAACCTGGTATCTTTGCTGATAGTGCAGCAGAAACCCCAACCTCTAGGCGTACGGCCACCTCAGCGACAACATCAGCCACTGCTCACACAACTGCCTCGACAACAGGCTCCTCAACAGCTCGACACACGGAATCATGCTCCAGGAATGCCGGTTGATCCAATCCCCATACGATATATGGATCTGCTCCCAAAGCTGCTCGAAAAGAAGTTGGTATAAACCAGGGCGCTTCATCTAGTGCTAGGAAGATCGCCAGCAGGGTATAGGGCTGACCTCACTTGTGCTTTCCATCAAGGGGCACCTGGTCATGATATTGAGCATTGCTTTGCTCTGAAGAAAATGGTTCAAAAGTTTATCGAAGCCGGCCTCTTACCTTTCGAGGATCTGAATCCGGGTATGCAAATTGTCTCTATGCCCGAACAGTATCAACAACAACCTCGACAACAGGCGCTTCAACAGTATATCCCTCAGAATCAAGCTCATAAGGCATTGTAGTTTGACCCGATCCCAACGAAATATGCAGAGCTGCTTCCCACCTTGCTTATGGAAAACCTTGTCCAGACTAGGCCACCTCTGCCGATACCTAAGAAATTGCCGACTCATTGGAAACCTGACCTCACTAGTGCCTTCCATCAAGGGGCACAAGGTCATGACGTTGAGAATTGTTTCTCTTTAAAGATTGAGGTCCAAAAGTTAATCGACGCCAGTGTCCTGCCTTTCAGAATTTGAATCTGAGCATGTAGTCGCAAGTGGGTCGCTTTTGATGTTCCTTCTACTACTAAGTTGTTCGAATAATGTCTGTTTGCTTGTTTTATACTTTTCAAAAATCCTTTCGTCCCGCCCGAGACGAAAGTGAACTTATGTAGGGCTTCTTGCTTCAAGTATTTTCCATCATTAATAAAAGGTCATTTCTATCTCGACTGTCTCTTTTGTGCTTATTCCGGAAAAATGGTAACATTAAAAAAACCAAAAATTTCTTAATTATTCTGAAATAACTGCATAATCATAACTTATATTTGCTTGTCAAAGTAAAAAAATCAAATCATGCATTAATAAACCCATTGAACACTTTAACCATGTACTCTCTCCCAACTTTGAGTTCCCTGTATCCAAAGAAGAGGAAGATGAAGAAGTTCCAGATGGGGTTTTCTCGCCTACTGGGGCATCTTAACCGTCGAAGTCAAAAACAAAAATATCAAGAAGAGTGTCCAGAAAGGGGCATTCACTTACAAAGACTAGCACAAGATGCTACCATCATACTTCAAGTGTATACTCTGACAGGGGCAGCCCCCTCCTTCCTTCAGTATGCAACATGGAGATCGTCAAGGTGTCGTCGATAGGAGTCCTGTTGAAATCCAAGTTTGACCGAGTTTAAATGCATGACGGCCTTGTACAACTATATCAAGAGAGTTTGAAACAAACTCCCAACAAGAAAGATCGTCCCCGTGGATTTCAAGAAGCCTTGTGCTAAAAATACACTATCTTTCCAACCAGACTCCAGGGGTAAGGTGGATGCCTAACTATGAAGACCCATCTGACTAAAAATGTTGACAAACCTGTGTGCCGGTGCAGTCAAGAAATACTTTGTCAAAATATACAAAAAAAAAAATCAAAAAGCTCGATGAGTCGCGAACCTGAAAAGGCGACTTAGGCAAAAATAAGCGTCTCGGTGGACTGAAAACCCAAAAGGGCGGTCCAGGCAAAATTAGAGACATGAAAATGATTATCCTGATAGGTCGAAAACCCACAAGGGCGATCTATGCAAAAGTTAAGGATCATGACAAAGTAACTGCATCCAGTCGGACACAATCCACTTGGGGCATCCAGTCGTCAAAAGGCCTCCAATTCAGAGCATCTGCAAACCCAAGACCCGGAACTGGAGCAATTCAAAGTTGTTAGGGAGAATAACAGTTATTGTGTTCAATGTACCTTTCTCATATAATTACCATTTTCCAAACTTTTAAAGATCCGTGGAACCACGCCCTTGGCGGGTCACCACTCAATTCATCAAATTTGAGCATGTGCCCATTTATTTGGAACTCTCACTTATTCTATTTGCAAAATTTCTTCTATTTTTAATGACAATACTTGAAGCAAAAAAAAATTTACAAAACATTTTTACATCTTTTGAAAAGTGTGAACAACAAACACACTCTCTTTGAGCTCGTGAGTAGGTGAAACGTACATCAGCGTTCGCCCCGAGAACGGTTACATTCCGGAAGAGAAACATGGCTAAGCGTTATGGAGAAGGCCTCTGCTTCAAGCAAGATGCAGTCACAATCCAAAAGTACAAAAAAGAGCTCGCTAAGCTGAAAACCTAAAAAGGCGGCTTAGGCAAAAATGAGCGTCCCGGTGGATTGAAAACCCGAAAGGGCGGTCCATGCAAAAATTAGGGGCACAAAAAAGAATATACTCCCGGTGGACTAAAAACCCGAAAGGGTAGTCCACGCAAAAGTTAGGGATTCTCAAAAGCAAAAACAGAGAATGACTGCTAAAGCACGCCAAGGGAAGAACACTCTGCGCCCATTTACAAATGGCGACTTCCCCTAGACTTTCGATCGACAATGAGCTGGCTTCCCAAGGGGCATCGGCTGCCACCGTGTGCCAGGTTGCATACCATCGATGACCTGATTTGTTCACGATAATATCAACTCCAGAGAAGTTTGCCGAGTGTTTGTATTGCGCTGTCAGTCCGCCTCCAATCTTACACGCCCTGTCTTGTTCCATCAAGTCACCTGTCATATGCAGTTTATATGGTCGTTCAAGTCACATTCATACATTCATACATTCATGCATCCACACATCAGTACTTTCATATACACACAATATCAATTCACACATGATTGCATCAGTCGCCCATAGTCTTGTTTGGTCATATCTCATCAATTCAACCATCAATTCTTCCAAGCGGTAAGTCCTACATAACGGACAGCTTGAGGTTTATTTTTCTGTCTTCCAAGTGGTTAGTCCTACATAACAGAGAGCTTGAGGTTTATTTTTCTGTCTTCCAAGTGGTTAGTCCTACATAACGGACAACTTGAGGTTTATTTTCCTGTCTTCAAAGTGGTTAGTCTTACATAACGGACAGCTTGAGGTTTATTTTTGTGTCTTCCAAGTGGTTAGTCCTACATAACGGACAACTTGAGGTTTATTTTTCTGTCTTCCAAGTGGTTAGTCCTACATAACGGACAACTTGAGGTTTATTTTTCTGTCGTCCAAGTGGTTAGTCCTACATAACGGACAACTTGAGGTTTATTTTTCTGTCTTCCAAGTGGTTAGTCCTACATAACGGACAGCTTGAGGTTTATTTTTCTGTCTTCCAAGTGGTTAGTCCTACATAACGGACAACTTGAGGTTTATTTTCTGTCTTCCAAGTGGTAAGTCCTACATAACGGACAGTTTGAGGTTTATTTTCTGTCTTCCAAGTGGTAAGTCCTACATAACAGACAGCTTGAGGTTTATTTTTTCTGTCTTCCAAATGGTAAGTCCTACATAACGGATAGCTTGAGGTTATTTTTCTGTCTTCCAAGTGGTAAGTCCTGCATAACGGACAACTTGAGGTTTATTTTTTGTCTTTCTTTCAAGTGATCAGTCCTAAATAATGGACGTCCTGAGTTTATCCTCTTGTCATTTTTTTCGAATAGACAGTCCCAAACAACGGACTACCTGTGTTTACCTGTCATTCTGTCAAGCGTCATCCCCAGACTGTCTGGTCAAAATGTGTCTCCCCATTCCAAACCAATACAATAGTACACCACCATTTTCCCCAGTGAAACTACACTGTCCCCTAGCTGAGTCGGATCCCTTTCTCGACAAATTCAGGTATCCCATTGTGGTCTCTCGTCCCAGTCAAAGGGTCTTTGTCGTCCTGCATTCACAATTGCATCACAAGCATTCATAGCGCCTTAGGTCAAAATGGTGTACTTTGTATTTAAGTCTCTTCGACCAGTCGAATCAAAGATTTCATCTTCAAGTCTCCGGACGAAGAAACTTAAATATGGGCATCTGTCATACCCCAATTTTTGACCTAAGACACCACCGACACGCGTCATTCGGTTCGAACAATCTCCGACTTTTCAGACGAAATTTCGGCAGAGAGGTATTTTAAAATACCTCTTTTTTTTTTGTTTCGAGTCGGACCCTCTTCTCTCTTTATCTTTTATTTTTTTTATTCCCATCTTTTATTCTTTATAAATCATTTAATTTTTAATCTTTAAATCTATTTAGCTTTCAGTTATTTGATTATCCTTTTTAAGATAAAGTCCAATTGTCTGAGTCTACGTAGTTATCCATTTTTATTTTTATTTTTTCTTTTTCTATCGTTTCTATTTTCTTTCATTTGATAAAAATCCAAAAGGGGTCTAGGTTCAAGAAACAACAGTTTTCTCATCCAAATCCACAACACAGCTGCGTTTTTTTCCTCTTCCTATCCGGTTCTTGAATCTTATCAATCCAGCAACAACATTGCTTTTTCTCCTCCCCAAGCCATGGTTTTGTAGCTGGTTTTCAACAAACCCTAAAGGAACATTATAAAGAGAAGCAAGGACACAACAGAAGGGGGACACACAAACCCACGACGTCACAAAAACGCACAGAACCAACACCACACACACCTCTGAACCGAACCGCATATCACAACCACACACAACTCAAACAGACGCACACAAGCACGTTGGAGCGACACACGCACACGAACCCAGCCACGAATCCGAGCCCACAAACATCACAGCCGAACTCATACCGCACACAACACGCACGGATTCACAGCAACACAACACAAAAACCGATCCACACAGCCGCACGCATAGCACACACACGCACAAAACAGAACGAAATCGCACACAGCCGCACGTGGAAACCGCACAACAACACACGGCCAAATCCGAACCGGTTCCAACCTTTTAAAGAGGTAACAACTTTCTCCTTTTTTACTTTATAGATCTAGGCTTTTAGCATACTCTTCTAGGAATTTTAAGTAGAAAATTGGAGAGAGGGTAAGGTTTAGGACCGAAAAGCACAAAAAAAAATTTAAAAAAAAAGTCTGACGCGGCGGCACAGCCGTGGTGGCCCACCGGCCACCGCGCCGGAATCCCATCAGCCACCGCTCTCCTCACCGGAGGGGATGAAGTTCCACCGGAATCTTCATCCCCCAAACCTAGAATGACGAACACGTGTGAGAGAGAGAGGTGAGAGGGTTCGGATGAGTGAGAAAGGCAAGAGAGAGAAACATGAGTGAAAATGAAGGGATTAGGGTTTACAACCCTTATATATCCCTTGGACCGGGTCGACCTGTGCACCCATAAACTAACCCGGTTCGTTTCCCCCATCCTGAGCCCAGTTTTCTTATTTCACTTTCCACACCCCTTGTTCACTGTTGCACCCCCTCTCCTGCATTCATTTTTATTTATTTCTTGTTTCTAATTACGTTTTATTCCGCTGCATCTTATATTATTTTAATTTGCATTTGCATGTTTTATTTTATTGTTAAGCATTTTTAAGTTATTAGAATGTATATAGGCTTTTATGCAGCTTAATTATTTATTTTTTTTCGTTTCTTGCACTTGATTTAAAATGTAAATAGGCCTTAATGTAATTTATTTATTTTTCCTGCAGACTTTAGAATGTATTAATAGGTCTTTTTGTAATAGCGTAGGATATGTGTGCGTGAGTGTGTGCATGCCTTTTATTTTTTCGTAGTTTAGGTAAAAGTTTCTCGTGGTGGTCCAACGCTACCATGAGTAACGTGCGCTTTATTTTCTCGCTCCGTTAGCTGTAGTTTTAATTTAATTATTAACCAAAAAACCACAAAAACATTGAAATACCAAAAACAACAAATACTTTTTCATAATAAACCCCGACTTTCAATCGGGTGATCGTTCATTTTAGTTTCTTTCTTAATCAAATATCAATCAATTTAACTTATTTTGAGTCCACTTTCATTAATATTAAAAAACACAAACAAATACTCATTCACCACTTGGCTTTTTCTTTTAAATCATTTTTTCAAAAACTAATAAAAAACACAAAACCAATCAAACGGTAATTTATACCCCGAACTACGAGGTTCTGATCCCTCTCGGGTACGTAGGCAAAGGGCACCCGTCCTTCCGAATCAATAAAATGTAGATAATTAGGTATTTCTTTCTTTAATTCCGTTTTCTCAAAACAAGCAAGTTTATAGCACAAAAAGTAAAATAAAGTTGAAAGGTTCTCGTAGAGTACTACGAATATAAAGGGTGCTAACACCTTCCCTTTATGTAACCAACCCCCGGACCCCACCTTTAAATAAATATTTTTAAAAGTCGTGAAATATTTAGTGAGTCAAAAGCTAATCAAATAGCCTTGATCTCCGAAAAATGGCGCGACATATGGATTTTTCCCTTGGATTACCATGGAGTCTCTGCTACCTTCAATGTTGCTGATCTTTCACCATACTTTGGCGATGAAGAAGATTTTTGACTCGAGGACGAGTCTTCTCCAACCCAGGGAAAATGATATAGAACATTATAGAACTTTCAAGATGTGGAGAATATTTTAGAACTTTCAAGAATATTAATAAATAAAGTCATAGTGATTAGGAGCATCTTAGCATCTCTAGAACTTTCTAGGTACATGAACTAGATATTATCATCTCTAGATATTTCTTGTAATTAAGTAGTAGCTTTAAATGTTCTAGATCTTTCTATGCGGATCCTTACTAGAGTAGTATAAATAAGGCTCATCACCACTAAGTGTTTTGCATACTCAAGATTGAAGCATTCAAATAATAATATCTTTCTTTGGGAATATTAGAGAGTTTCTCTATTTTCTCTACCTTTCCTTTTGTCCCTGAGCCAGATTTGGCATCAGAGCTTGTTACGATACCTCTGAGTTGAGTTTGAGCGAAAAAAATCAACGGAAAGTGAGTTTTCAATTGAGCAAGGAGTTGCCTTGTGAAACTTCACTTTGCGGCCATCTTGTTCGCGAAACTAACATCGCCATTTTGTTTGAGTTTGAGCGAAGAAATCAACGGAAAGTGAGTTTTCAAGTGAGAGCAAGGAGTTGCTTTCTCAAAACTTCACTTTGTGGTCATTTGTTCGCGAAGCTAACACCACAAACAAAACAACCACGCACCGCCACGATTTGCAGCCGAAAAAAAAAGATCATTGACCACCATTGTCAAAATGCCACCTAGAAGGCAAAACGAAAGATCCTTTCATGAAATTGAAATGGAAGAAATGAGACGACAAATTCAACTACTACAAGAGACTGTCAACGTCCAACGAGCCTCACTGGAAGCACACAAAAGAAGATTTGATGATGATGGCTCCGATAGTGACTCTTCATCATCTAGAAGCAGTCGCTCACAACAATGTCAACCTCGGATGAATGATATCAAGGTCGACATTCCAGATTTCAATGGAGAACTGCAACCAGTTGAGTTTGTTGATTGGCTCCACGTTATTGAACGCGTATTTGAGTACAAGGAGATACTAGAGGAGCACAAGGTAAAGATTGTTGCAGCAAAGCTAAAGAAACATGCTTTAATTTGGTGGAAAAAATCTTAAAAGGAGGCGTAAGTGTGAAGGGGAAAACAAGATAAAGACGTGGGACCAAATGCGTCGGAAACTAACCTGTAAGTATTTACCTCCTCAATATTATCAAGACAATTTTCCTAAAAATACAGTTATCCAAAAAATCATCATACCAACCTCTTTCCTACACCATAAATCATACCGATTATCAGAAACCCCTAATCCATCAACCTATTTCTTCATTTAGACCCCAACATAAAACAATCAAAGAGGGAAATACAAACATACCTAAATGTTTCATGTGTCAAGGGTATGGACACATAGCCTTAGATTGTCCAAATCGTAAATCCATCATCATGATTAATAGGGAGATACATGATATTTTTGAAGAAGAAAAGGAAGACATTCCTGAATCATTTGAAGAAGAGACGATGGGAGAACCAATTTTCGATGAAAAATATGTTGATTTTCATGACGCGTTTGAAGAAATGGAAAAAGAAGATCCAATATATCATGAATATGGTCTTGATGACAATCATCAGGTTTTTAAAAAGGATAAGGAGAAGGATGAACCAATATATGCCGAAGAATATGTTCCTACTGAATATGGTGAATCTTTAGAGGTTGAAAAAAGCTTGCAAATAACAACATCCAAAGAAGAACTCTGGCTAGGACACAATATCCTCCACACTCATTGTACCTCACAAGAGATGGTTTGTATTGTCATGATCGATAACAAAAGATGTGAAACGTTGCATCAAACTATACAGTAGAAGAGTTAAATTCTCAGCCGATTGAGCACCAAGATTCATACAAGTTGCAATGGCTCAACAAGGATAATGAGGGCCGGATTAAAACCAAGTTGGCACGTCTACCACTCAATGAATTCAATGAAGGAAAAGATAAATGCAAGTCACTAGAACTTTTAGTCACAAAGGAACCATTGAAGGATACAACAAAGTTATGTATGTCCCGCCCAATTCCTAAGCCACCTTGGAAAGTTGTTAGTATGGATTTTTCCCTTGGATTACTATGGAGTCTCTGCTACCTTCAATGTTGTTGATCTTTCACCATATTTTGGCGATGAAGAAGATTTTCGACTCGAGGACGAGTCTTCTCCAACCCAGGGAAAATGATATAGAACATTATGGAACTTTCAAGATGTGGAGAATATTTTAGAACTTTCAAGAATATTACTAAATAAAGACATATTGATTAGGAGCATATTAGCATCTCTAGAACTTTCTAGGTACATGAACTAGATATTATCATCTCTATATATTTCTTGTAATTAAGTAGTAGCTTTAAATGTTCTAGATCTTTCTATGCGGAGCCTTACTAGAGTAGTATAAATAAGGCTCATCACCACTAAGTGTTTTCCAAACTCAAGCATTGAAGCATTCAAATAATAATATCTTTCTTTGAAAATATTAGAGAGTTTTTCTATTTTCTCTACCTTTCTCTTTGTCCCTGAGCTAGAAACCTTAGGTCAAGAATTGAGAATGGAGTTTTTATAACCTTTAAAAACTCCATTTTCAATTGCCTTAAGAGCAAGATTCGTCAACCCCTTCACAATTGTCTAGAAAAGAAACACAGCTAATGGATCCTCTTGACATAATCTTCTATTAACCTTGAAAATTGTAGTCGGACTTCCATTCACTAAAATAGACATAATACACGCTTGCATCCGCCAAATACATTTTTTTGAGAACCCATCTTTCAAAATATGAACAACAAATAACTCCAATTAGCTGAGTCTTATGCCTTTACATGTCCACCTTCGAAGAATGAAGACTGGAGAAAGAGAAGAGACACGTGAGAGAAAATAGGAAAGAAAAATGAAAGAATGAAAGAATGAAATGAGAAATGTGAATTTGGCTGGCTTGGTTTTCTTATAAAAAAACCACAAGAATTTCTAGCCCTTGGATCATAGTAGAAGCATGTGCATTACATCTTGGCCCTTCTCTCATTCCTGGTCACCAAAAATTCTAACTAAATAAAATATGATTAAATGTAGGCCATTGGATTGAAATAGCAAGTACATGTACTCTAAATCTTAGCCACTCATTCTTACTTGGTCACCGTCAATTTTCGTTAGGAATGGATTCGGTTGACAATGATACGATACCGATAAAAATGTTCGAAATCATTTTTGTTGATCAAACAACTTTTTATCCGGTCATTTTATACGACGTGTTCTGTTGAGAAAATTTCTGATGGAGAAATTATTTTTATTGCATAATATATCGTAAATAATTTTGTGAGTCCATACAAACTTTTTTGTTGTAAACGGAGTTTGTTTCAAAAAATTAACACGGTAAAATTTTCGTTTTTCGAAGAGATTGAAAATTAAGTTTCATAAATTATTTTGCCAAAATGTTTACTATGAGTCACTATCGCGACAATGATGCTAAAATATTCGGGTAATGATTAAAATTCATCATCAAAGGAATTATTTATTTTTATTTGATGATAATTTAAAATAGATGAAGTAAAATTATATTATATTATCAATATTTATTTATTTTCAATATTACGGGTCTTACAATGGTGATACTTCAAAATTTACACGTAAAGGAGACATTATAAATACCTTATTTCATTTCATTGCAATCGTCTTAGTGTAAAAATCATAACTGCAAGAACCATTAAATTAATTTACTAAAAAAAAATTCATGAAATAAGGGAAAAAAATGGGAAAAAAATACAATTATTCGATGCATGCACTAAAACTAAATGAAAGCTCATGGAATATACTAACATAAGATACATTGTTCACTGATTTTGCTAGCACGAGAAATCATTCAGCTGATTTGTACACAAAAACCTTTACGACACCTAATATTAAGATTTTTCACCATTGGACAATCTTTATCTTTTATACAAGCATGATTTCTCAAATTAAGAGAACCAGATACTGTTATGACAAAACATATGGAAATAAATAAAATTAAAACATAAACAAATTTAAAAGTTTCAGCCATATTTTTTCCTCTTTCCGTCTAAAACTTAGGATATGATTTGATCTATTTATAGTGTATAAAGTTCATTCTATCATAAAAATAATTAAATAATAAACTTGATAATTTTAATTAAAATTTTTACTAGAATGTTTATTAAAGTTAGAATTAATGAAATTATTATTTTTACTAAAGGCCTCTTAAGTATATCAATGAGTTGTGTTCGACCCTTTACCATAGCCAGAAAGGTGATCATATAATAAACATGATAATCGTAAGAATTAAATATTATTTAAGTCACTTTTACATTATCCTTGAAAAAAATTCATTGCCTTTTCAAAATTTCATGAAAGTAAAGAGCTATTTATTTTTTTTATTTTTTTTGTGAAATTTTTTTAGGGTTGCTGGGCTGCGGGGTTTACTAGGTTCACGGAAGATGATGACTCCTCATCATATGATTTATATTAGAATTTTATAAAGTATTTCCTTGTTATTTCTAGGACATTTAATAGGATGTACAATGAGTTGCACCTGCTGATCCATGTGACGGTTCGTAGGGATCTTACTCACTTAGAGGTAATTGAAATATAGACTTAAATTAGCATTTCTAAATTTTTAATGGAAAGACTTCCCAATGTTCCTAAAGGTTTCCTCATCTATGAATCTTAGAAATACATAGCATACTCTCCCTCTCGGTAGTTCTACAAACGGACAGTCCTATCAGTGTCTACTTTACTAAGGTGAAAGAATAATGGAGTTACTGGGATGATTTAAGTTGTGAAGTCACATGTTTCCTTAATTACTTACTTGTTACTACTTGATTTAAACATATGTGCATCAATATTAGGTATGCCATCTCACTAAGTACTTACTATCAGGGTACGTCGCTTTCGGTTTGTTTCGCTAGTTACTAATTAATTACTTTATGATTAGACAAATATTTTTTTTATACATCAATATTAGGTCATGTCACCTCCCTAAGGGCCTAAGTCAGGTTTATGCTTTAGCGGAGACAAAACATATGCACTATAGTAAAACTAAATAGCGAACTCAAAATAAATGAAAAAAAGACTTTAAATTACATAATTTTCCAACAAGCAAAATAGAGGTTCATCATAAAACCCTAGCCTAAAAAGATTTAATTACGCATAGAAACTAAAGACAAATTACAAAAGAAATAAAACATACCCTAGAGAAACCTGGAGTGAGGATAGAAAATGCTCCCTTGAAGCTTGTAGTGATTGCCTTCCTCTTGAACCACTTCGTTGCGGTATTTATAGGGATAGTTTCCATCTGAACTTGGGCTAAGATACTGGGATTTTTGCACCAAAAAGTCACAAAACAGCGCCTTGACCCGCAAGAAATAGGCGCCTAGAACCGTGCGCGCCAATGTAGTGTTCCTGGGCGCATGGCGCCCCACTCTGTGCTCTAGGCGGATATGTGAGTGTCGTCTGGTGCTAAAAATGCATGTTTATTTGCCTTTTTGGGTGTTTGCTTCTATATAAGATGTCTTGGAACTTGGGAACAAAATTCCTCCCTCTGTAAGGTCTTATTAGGCCTCTTGAATCTACATTCTTCATCTTACTAAGGACTTCACAAATCTTCAGATCTCTTTCTTTGCCGATATGCATGATTTCTTCGTGAATTACAACAAAACATCGTAAAATTGCTATGTTTCGGGAAGAATAAAATTACACACTCAAATATAGAAAACGTTACAAATGTCCTGAAATCATAAGAAATTTCTCTAATACTCCTCTACTCTGCTTGTAAAACATACTAAAAATGACTGAAAAACATACTAAGTTTGATAGGCGTGTACTAGGTTTGACAGGCATCACCATGCAAACTGTATGCTTTGATTGGCGTGTACTACCTTTGATAGTCGTCATCATGAAAATCTTATGCTTTGGTAGGCATCCACTACTTCAAAAGACATCATCATCTAAATCTTATCTTTGATAGGCATCTATTAGCCTGTAATTTCAACAGGCTCATTTAATGTGGTCAACATTTAGTTGACTTTTAATTTTGCAGGAATTGAAGACTTTCTCATTCTAATGTTAGGGTTTCGACAAGATAGGAACTTAACGTGCATGATCAAAAGTTCGATAGAATAAAGTTAAAAGCGGGGTTGCGTAGAAGTCAAGCAATCAAGGCGGGAAAGGCACGATTTCAAGCTCAAAGGTGGTTTCCTTAGTGGGAGCGTGGGGACGACCAGTGTTCCAATATGAAGGAAGGGTTGATCATGAGATTAGACTTTTTCTAGTAATTTTCCTTATGTATAAATAAGAGTTTCCTATTCGAAAAATGGGTTCCAAATCATTTATAGAAGTTCTACAACACTCAAACTATCGGCTTATAGGGAACCGAGTTATACAGAATGTGTGTAAACTTATTTGTAGACCACTTTACTTTTAATGAAATGCATTTTACATTTCCTTTGAGTTTATGCGTTTAAACTTTTACCCTTTCCTTTAATTTCATCTTGCTTTTACTTGCAATCTCAAACTAGTCGAGAGACAGTGCCTTTTTTACTCTAAAATCCGTCCTGCTCTCTAATTAACCTGATTGCAATTTGTGGCCTTTTTCAAACCGTTTTCGATAAAAAAACCTTTGCACAACATGTCTTGAGATTTCTAGTACGTGCCAGTTCATCCTCTTCACAACCGTCTTCACAAGCACAATCTTTACAAGCGACTACTCCTTTACAAACTCCTGTTATTTTCATACTATGTCAGTGGTTTAAGATTATGCTAATACTTGAAATTCATTACTACATTAGATGTAAATTACATCTAATGTTGTTTACAAACAAGTGTTCCAAAATGTTCGTTCATTAATATTATTATTAGTAGGTTTAAATAAGTAAATAGTCTCTCTAAATATATCAACATTTGATTTTAGTCCCTCTAAAATATTCTTTAGGTTTTTTGTCCCTCTAAAAATTTTCATCTATGAAATAAGTCCTTACTCTAGTGTAAAACTCAATGTAGAGCAGGGACTAATTTCATAGATGAAAAATTTTAGAGGACCAAAATCTAAGGAATTTTTAGGGGGGACTAAAATCAAATGTTGGTATATTTAAGGGGACCATTACTACTCATGTGCTGTTGTAATGAAGTCTCAACATCACACGAATCTTTTGGTAACCAATAGCTCTCTTAATATCAGCACGTAAACCGTTCTCAAATTTAATACACTTGGAAAACTCAGCATTCTCTGCAGTATAATGCGGATAAAACTTTGCCAATTCCACGAACTTTGCAGCATACTCAGTCACAGACATATTTCCTTCCTTCAACTCAAGGAACTTGATCTCTTTCTTTCCACGGACATCCTCAGGAAAATAACGGTTCAAGAACTCCCTCCGGAATACAGCCCAAGTAACAGCAACACCACCCTCTTCAAGGATAGGTCGAACACTAACCCACCAGTCATCAGCTTCCTCAGCTAACATGTGAGTACCAAATCGTACCATTTGAGCATCTTCACACTGCATGACTCTGAAGATCCTCTCAACTTCCTTGAGCCATGTCTGAGACCCATCGGGATCATATCGCCCTTTGAAGGTAGGCGGGTGATTCCTCAGAAAAGTCTCTAGCATCCTTGTCCCATCGTTTCCACCAGCATTGTTCTGATTACCCACAGCATTAGCCATTGCTTGCAAGGCAGCAGCAAGAGCAACATCATTTCTACCAGCCATCTTAGTTCTCTACAAAGCAAACATAAGTTAGAATAATACAACTATAGTATTCTAACTCTAAGACAACGTCGCTCGACTCTCTATTTGGCCGGACGAACCAACCTGCTCTGATACCAATTGTAACACCCCAAATTCCCGACTTAAAAATTTCATTAAATAAATACATATATCAGAGTACATCACAAAGGAGTGTCACATTCCCAAAATAAAATCTTTAAAACAAAATAAATAATAATTTATTCTTCGCAAAATAATCAACTGTAACAGCGGAATCATAATTCAAAATCCTTTCAAAAAGGTCTTGGCTCTAGGCCTCATAAATGTCTCAAAAATTCATCGAAAATCTTAAAGTCATAAAATAGTTCAACATGATACATAAAGGAATAGACTGATAGCAAGATCCCATCCCGTTACGTATCAGAGTATTCCTACGACATCACACAAAGACTCCTCACATCGGCGCACCTAAGCGTGGTTTCCTGCACTTGCCCACAAGGCGGCAATTCCAACAGAAGGGGTGAGATTCACAACAGAAGTATTAACATGTAATTCAAACATTTATGATTAACAACATAACTCATCACATATATCACATCATTAAAACACAAGGATAACGTCATCATCATGAACATCTCAAAATAACACATCATTGTCTTAAAACATCGTCTCATAATATGTCAACAATTTGACTCAACAAAATGCAACTCTAACATCTTGACATCATGCATGTGGTACCATATATAAGCATTAATATGCTTCACCGTCGCTTTGAGCAAATGCTCCACCGTCGCTTTGAGGAAAAGCTCCACCGTCTCAGATTATGCAAATGCATGGACTCGACTCTTTATATCTTAAACAAGTTAGCACAACATCTCAAACGTCGTTAACAACTCAAGGCTGACACATGCAATTATGATAAATACATGGCAGAAGTTCAGCATATTAAACACATATTCAACAGTGCATAAACATCATCATATCGTCGCTTAACATCATGCTTATGAATCATTTAATATAGCAATACTTCGCATTAGCACCAACATAAGAGAACCATCCGTAATTATCATTACAGACTGTATCTCAGGTCATAAAACATCTCTAACACTACCCAAAGGTCTACTCTCAAAGTCCCATGCGAGACAGATTGCAAACGAAGCAACAGTCCAGAAACACACTCACTCGCCACGGCGAGTGGTCTACTCGCCTAAGGCGAGCTCTCTCCAAATGCTACTCGCCAAAGGCGAGTTGGGGGCGAGTCACAGGTGAGCAAAACTGGGTGCTCCCAGCCTTTTTGACATTTTTCGCCTAAAATCTTCGTTTTAAGGTTCCCTAGGTTCAATTTGATCCTAACAACTTCACAGATCAATCTTATAAATATTAAGGCACTTAAAACCATCTAAAGTTTGGCAAAAGTCTCAATTTCCAAAGGTCATGCTCGCCACGGCGAGCTGTGCTGCTCGCCTCGCGAGCGATGTGGACTTACTTGCCACGGCGAGTAGATCACTTGCCACCGACGAGCAGTGACAGGTTCACTACGGGTTTGCTCCAATTCTCACATCAATTCATCAAAATCCATCAAAACCCTAATTCATGAACTCTCTCAAAATTCTTCCCAATCCCTTAGTTAATCTCAAACAGATGAATTACCGTTAATAATACTGAAGTTAGGCTCACTCTTACCTGGAAAAATTGCAGAATCGCAGCACCTAGCCTCTTCTCTTCTCTCTAGCCGTTTTTCCCCTTTTTCCCAAAAGTCTGTAACGCGTACTAACTTTTTCCTTAACCTAGTTTCCTTATAAACTTCTTCTCAACTTATCTTATTCTATCTCAACCCTCACAACTCTTTGTTTTTATAAATATAACCCCATCTCTCAAAATATATATTTTTACTAACAAATCTTTATTTTTCATTTAAATATATATAAACACCACATATCTTATTTTATTAAACAATAAAATAAGCATCACGTCACAACATCATTTATACGTCGCATAATCACCAAAAATCGTATAATATATAATAATATACTATATACGCTAATAAAATAATTAAATAGATAAAGGGGGCGTTACAAGTGTAATCAATGCCTTCTTGTTGACTGTATCCTTGTGCAACAAGTCTAGCTTTGTTTCTGGTTACTTCACCTGGTTCATTCAGTTTGTTTCTGAATACCCATTTTGTTCCAATAATGTTCTTCTGAGAAGGTTTGGGTACCAGATCCCACACATCATTTCTTTGGAATTGATTCAGCTCTTCTTGCATAGCTATGATCCATCCATCATCAGAAAGTGCTTCATCAACTGTTGTAGGTTCAATTCATACAAGTTGCAATGGCTCAACAAGGATAATGAGGGTGGGATTAAAACCAAGTTGGCACGTCTACCACTCAATGAATTCAATGAAGGAAAAGATAAATGCAAGTCACTAGAACTTTTAGTTACAAAGGAACCATTGAAGGATACAACAAAGTTATGTATGTCCCGCCCAATTCCTAAGCCAACTTGGAAAGTTGTTAGTATGGATTTTTCCCTTGGATTACTATGGAGTCTTTGCTACCTTCAATGTTGTTGATCTTTCACCATATTTTGGCGATGAAGAAGATTTTCGACTCGAGGACGAGTCTTCTCCAACCCAAGGAAAATAATATAGAACATTATGGAACTTTCAAGATGTGGAGAATATTTTAGAACTTTCAAGAATATTACTAAATAAAGACATATTGATTAGGAGCATCTTAGCATCTCTAGAACTTTCTAGGTACATGAACTAGATATTATAATCTCTATATATTTCTTGTAATTAAGTAGTAGCTTTAAATGTTCTAGATCTTTCTATGCGGAGCCTTACTAGAGTAGTATAAATAAGGCTCATCACCACTAAGTGTTTTGCATACTCAAGCATTGAAGCATTCAAATAATAATATCTTTCTTTGAAAATATTAGAGAGTTTCTCTATTTTCTCTACCTTTCTCTTTGTCCCTGAGCTAGAAACCTTAGGTCAGGAATTGAGAATGGAGTTTTTATAACCTTTAAAAACTCCATTTTCAATTGCCTTAAGAGCAAGATTCGTCAACCCCTTCACAATTGTCTAGAAAAGAAACACAGCTAATGGATCCTCCTGACATAATCTTCTATTAACCTTGAAAATTGTAGTCGGACTTCCATTCACTAAAATAGACATAATACACGCTTGCATCCGCCAAATACATTTTTTCGAGAACCCATCTTTCAAAATATGAACAACAAATAACTCCAATTAGTTGAGTCTTATGCCTTTACATGTCCACCTTCGAAGAATGAAGACTGGAGAAAGAGAAGAGACACGTGAGAGAAAAGAGGAAAGAAAAATGAAAGAATGAAAGAATGAAATGCGAAATGTGAATTTGGCTGGCTTGGTTTACTTATAAAAAAACCACAAGAATTTCTAGCCCTTGGATCATAGTAGAAGCATGTGCATTACATCTTGGCCCTTCTCTCATTCTTGGTCACCAAAAATTCTAACTAAATAAAATATGATTAAATGTAGGCCATTGGATTGAAATAGCAAGTACATGTGCTCTAAATCTTAGCTACTCATTCTTACTTGGTCACCAAGTCAATTTTCGTTAGGAATGGATTCGGTTGACAATGATACGATACCGATAAAAATGTTCGAAATCATTTTTGTTGATCAAACAACTTTTTAGTCGGTCATTTTATACGACGTGTTCTGTTGAGAAAATTCCCAACGGAGAAATTATTTTTATTGCATAATATATCGTAAATAATTTTGTGAGTCCATACGAAATTTTTTGTTGTAAACGGAGTTTGTTTAAAAAATTTAACACGGTAAAATTTTCTTTTTCGAAGAGATTGAAAATTAAGTTTCATAAATTATTTTGCCAAAATGTTTACTATGAGTCACTATCGCGACAATGATGCTAAAATATTCGGGTAATGATTAAAATTCATCGTCGAAGGTATTATTTATTTTTATTTGATGATAATTTAAAATAGATGAAGTAAAATTATATTATGTTATCAATATTTATTTATTTTCAATATTACGGGTCTTACAATGGTGATACTTCAAAATTTACACGTAAAGGAGACATTATAAATACCTTATTTCATTTCATTGCAATCGTCTTAGTGTAAAAATCATAACTCCAAGAACCATTAAATTAATTTACTAAAAAAAAAATTCATGAAATAAGGGAAAAAAATGGGAAAAAAATACAATTATTCGATGCATGCACTAAAACTAAATGAAAGCTCATGGAATATACTAACATAAGATACATTGTTCACTGATTTTGCTAGCACGAGAAATCATTCAGCTGATATGTACACAAAAACCTTTACGACACCTAATATTAAGATATTTTTCACCATTGGACAATCTTTATCTTTTATACAAGCATGATTTCTCAAATTAAGAGAACCAGATACTGTTATGACAAAACATATGGAAATAAATAAAATTAAAACATAAACAAATTTAAAAGTTTCAGCTATATTTTTTCCTCTTTCCGTCTAAAACTTAGGATATGATTTGATCTATTTATAGTGTATAAAGTTCATTCTATCATAAAAATAATTAAATAATAAACTTGATAATTTTAATTAAAATTTTTACTAGAATGTTTATTAAAGTTAGAATTAATGAAATTATTATTTTTACTAAAGGCCTCTTAAGTATATCAATGAGTTGTGTTCGACCCTTTACCATAGCCAGAAAGGTGATCATATAATAAACATGATAATCATATGAATTAAATATTATTTAAGTCACTTTTACATTATCCTTGAAAAAAATTCATTGCCTTTTCAAACTTTCATGATAGTAAAGAGCTATTTATTTTTTTTATTTTTTTTGTGAATTTTTTTTAGGGTTGTTGGGCTCCGGGGTTTACTATGTTCACGGAAGATGATGACTCCTCATCATATGATTTATATTAGAATTTTATAGAGTATTTCCTTGTAATTTCTAGGACATTTAATAGGATTTACAATGAGTTGCACCTGCTGATCCATGTGACGGTTCGTAGGGATCTTACTCACTCATAGGTAATTGAAATATAGACTTAAATTAGCATTTCTAAATTTTTAATGGAAAGACTTCCCAATGTTCCTAAAGGTTTCCTCATCTATGAATCTTAGAAATACATAGCATACTCTCCCTCTCGGTAGTTCTACAAACGGACAGTCCTATCAGTGTCTACTTTACTAAGGTGAAAGAATAATGGAGTTACTGGGATGATTTAAGTTGTGAAGTCACATGTTTCCTTAATTACTTACTTGTTACTACTTGATTTAAACATATGTGCATTAATATTAGGTATGCCATCTCACTAAGTACTTACTATCAGAGTACGTCGCTTTCGGTTTGTTTCGCTAGTTACTAATTAATTACTTTATGATTAGACAAATATTTTTTTTATACATCAATATTAGGTCATGTCACCTCCCTAAGGGCCTAAGTCAGGTTTATGCTTTAGCGGAGACAAAACATATGCACTATAGTAAAACTAAATAGCGAACTCAAAATAAATGAACAAAAGACTTTAAATTTCATAATTTTCCAACAAGCAAAATAGAGGTTCATCATAAAACCCTAGCCTAAAAAGATTTAATTACACATAGAAACTAAAGACAAATTACAAAAGAAATAAAACATACCCTAGAGAAACCTGGAGTGAGGATAGAAAATGCTCCCTTGAAGCTCGTAGTGATTGCCTTCCTCTTGAACCACTTCGTTGCGGTATTTATAGGGATAGTTTCCATTTGAACTTCGGCTAAGATACTGGGCTTTTTGCACCAAAAAGTCACAAAACAACGCCTTGACCCGCAAGAAATAGGCGCCTAGAACCATGCGCGCCAATGTAGTGTTCCTGGGCGCATGGCGCCCCACTCTGTGCTCTAGGCGCATATGTGAGTGTCGTCTGGTGCTAAAAACGCATGTTTATTTGCCTTTTTAGGTGTTTGCTTCTATATAAGATGTCTTGGAACTTGGGAACAAAATACCTCCCTTTGTAACGTCTTATTAGGCCTCTTGAATCTACATTCTTCATCTTACTAAGGACTTCACAAATCTTCAGATCTCTTTCTTTGCCGATATGCATGATTTCTTCGTGAATAACAACAAAACATCATAAAATTGCTATGTTTCAGGAAGAATAAAATTACAGACTCAAATATAGAAACGTTACAAATATCCTGAAATCATAAGAAATTTCTCTAATACTCCTCGACTCTGCATGTAAAACATACTAAAAATGACTGAAAAACATACTAAGTTTGATAGGCGTGTACTAGGTTTGATAGGCATCACCATGCAAATTGTATGCTTTGATTGGCGTGTACTACCTTTGATAGTCGTCATCATGAAAATCTTATGCTTTGGTAGGCATCCACTACCTTTGAAAGACATCGTCATCTAAATCTTATCTTTGATAGGCATCTATTAGCCTGTAATTTCAACAGGCTCATTTAATGTGGTCAACATTTAGTTGACTTTTAACTTTGCAGGAATTGAAGACTTTCTCATTCTAATGTTAGGGTTTCGACAAGATAGGAACTTAACGCGCATGATCAAAAGTTCGATAGAATAAAGTTAAAAGCGGGGTTGCGTAGAAGTCAAGCAATCAAGGCGGGAAAGGCACGATTTCAAGCTCAAAGGTGGTTTCCTTAGTGGGAGCGTGGGGACGACCAGTGTTCCAATATGAAGGAAGGGTTGATCATGAGATTAGACTTTTTCTAGTTATTTTCCTTATGTATAAATAAGAGTTTCCTATTCGAAAAATGGGTTCCAAATCATTTATAGAAGTTCTACAACACTCAAACTATCGGCTTATAGAGAACCGAGTTATACAGAATGTGTGTAAACTTATTTGTAGACCACTTTACTTTTAATTAAATGCATTTTACATTTCCTTTGAGTTTATGCGTTTAAACTTTTACCCTTTCCTTTAATTTCATCTTGCTTTTACTTGCAATCACAAACTAGTCGAGAGACAGTGCCTTTTTTACTCTAAAATCCGTCCTGCTCTCTAATTAACCTGATTGCATTTTGTGGCCTTTTTCAAACCGTTTTCGATAAAAAACCTTTGCACAACATGTCTTGAGATTTCTAGTACGTGCCAGTTCATCCTCTTCACAACCGTCTTCACAAGCACAATCTTTACAAGCGACTACTCCTTTACAAACTCCTGTTATTTTCATACTATGTCAGTGGTTTAAGATTATGCTAATACTTGAAATTCATTACTACATTAGATGTAAATTACATCTAATGTTGTTTACAAACAAGTGTTCCAAAATGTTCGTTCATTAATATTATTATTAGTAGGGTTAAATAAGTAAATAGTCTCTCTAAATATATCAACATTTGATTTTAGTCCCTCTAAAATATTCTTTAGGTTTTTTGTCCCTCTAAAAATTTTCATCTATGAAATAAGTCCTTACTCTAGTGTAAAACTCAATGTAGAGCAGAGACTAATTTCATAGATGAAAAATTTTAGAGGACCAAAATCTAAGGAATTTTTAGGGGGGACTAAAATCAAATGTTGGTATATTTAAGGGGACCATTGCTACTCATGTGCTGTTGTAATGAAGTCTCAACTGGATTTGGATTCCCCTCTCTATTGAAAATTTTCTCAAGTTTTCGCCATTGAAATCTCAACCATCATTAATTTATAAAGAAAAAGAGCTATGTGATACATAGCGAAACAATGTTTCACGAAATCATCACGAAGGCATATTACACTTCTTTAGTTTTCGTTATCCACTAAATATCACATAGCTAAATTTCTACAACCCACAAATCAAAATTCGCTCTCAATTTATGATCCATTTTATTTTTAAGGAATTTCCGGTCCATATTGCCAACTAAACATGAATCAACACTGTTAATTCAGAAAAAACCATAAGCAACTCTCACTCTAGTTCAGTAAAAACAAAAAAATTCTCAATCTAAACTTAGTTTTAGGCATATAACAATTTCTCAATCTCTCTGAAGTTGTATTCTTCTTCTTCAGAGAACAAGAGTACGGTGAAGTTGTATTTTTCCTCTTCTTAAGAAAAAGAGTAAGGTTGAAGGAGATGGAAATTGATAAGAAGCTGAACAGAGAACGGTGATGTGTGTGTGATAGATGAAGACAAGAGTGTGTTGCAAAGAAGACCGCTTTACCTTTTGACTAGGGAAAATCACGGTTGACATGTGTATTGAGAAGCCAATAACAAACTGCCAACTCATTTCGGGAAAACGTTATGAAAATATCTTTCGCTACATCTAGCATTTCTCAAAGAAAAAAAGGTTAGTGGGTTTTAATGGTGGAGATTAAAAATGGAGAAAACTTGAGAAAATTTTCAATGGAGAGGATCCAAATCCGTCTCAACTGCATTATATTTAACATGTTTTTAATTTATTGTGCGCGATCCAGTTTTGTGTTATGCCTAATAAAATTCTTTTAAGCGCTACGGACATAGTTTGGCATCTTTGACTGTCGAAATTATTGTGTGTGTATGTTTCCGGACCTGAGCTACATGAGAGGTGACATTGTGTTTTCTCTTTTCAAGATTATTACACCCTCCAGTCACTAATATAAGCAAAAATCTATTTTTTAGATACATTCAATTAATGATGTATGTGACATATAATAAAGACCACATACATCATTAATTGAATGTATCTAAAAAGTGAATTTTTGCTTATATTAATGACAGAGGGTGTATTTATTTTCATTCATCATTATCCTTTACCATACGAAGCTTGTCAATTAAAGTTGAGTGTCTTGATTCTTGGTAACAGATTGTCTGCTTCTTCTTGTAATAGACACATTGCGATAACATTTGTAATCGGCTGGAATAACATACTCTGTTTACTGTCTTGGAGAAAATTGTGATACTGTATGTTATTGACTTTTGTTGTGTTAGCTCTTTTGAACAAACTCACATCAATTGGATCAAATTCGATTGTATAATTTCTATACTTAATCCTCAAGCATCTAAGGTGCTTTTCTTCGTTTGTCAACGGGTGAAGAACGATCGACATTTATATACAAAAAATAAAGATTATTTTAGTTAGTATAGAAATAGACTTATAACACAAAATGAAAATCTTTAAATCCATAATGATCTGATGAGATTACCGAAAAATTGATTGGAAATTGTAGTCATTTGATAGGGAATGATTCATTAATATTTCTTAATGCAAGTGATTTCATTCCGGATTTTATAGAGGGCATATTCCAAAAATCAAGCTTTTAATCACTATTTTTTGTTTAATACAAAAAAATTGACATGTTCCACAAGATGCATATTGTGAAACTTCAATCCCTCACCATATCTCTTTGTCATTTTCATTATCATTGCTAACTCAGTCTTGTATCACCACCACCACCACCACCATCTCGTTTTTGAGTGTTTCCTACTCAATGATATTTTAACAAGCCTCGTTACCGGCCGCTGTCGCTGCTTCAATTCCATTATAGAATTATAGCTTCTTAGTTCTCAATTTAGGGCTCAATTGTCAATTAAAGCTATAATTTATATGGTAGCGGTAATCAACTCAAGTTCCTCCAGGAATAAATCAATTTTAAAAAATAATGCATAGTTATTTTTGCAACGATCCTAATCAACGTTGCATATTTGTGCAGAAATAATAATAACAATAATGCAATGTAAACAATTAAAGAACAAAGGAATATAGTCAACTTCTAAAAACCATGTTTTGTTTTGGCGAAAATAGGGAAAATAGCACTTTATACAAACCTTTCCTTTGCAAGTTTCCTAGCCTAAACCTACCACCGCTTTAGCACCATCTCCACCATCACTTCCACCAAAAACACCACCGAAAACGTAATCATTTATTGGGCTTATCTAAAATCCCGACCTAAAAATCATCTTCCCTCGAACCCATTTGACCTCTTGTACAAAGAAAATCTTCACAAACGCCTTCAACAACGTTTATGACATGCCGTTATCGTAGCTACCTCAACCAATGATCAAATGTGATAGGATTGCTGTCGGGATCCATGAGGATGAGTATCATGCTTGTTTAGCTGCAAGGAAAAATAATCTGCATGGTCGCATCTTGTGGAATCATTGATCCATTGCCCCCCTGAATAAGTATTTTCCCTCATCATTCAAGGTGAAAAACAACGAGACATTTCTTCACAAGTAACATCGGATGCAGTAGATTTTGCTGTCCGAAATGAACCAACAAATTCCAACATGAACTATATCAACCAAGGTATCCACACCTCAAATGTGATCCCTGCAACCTTGTTGGACATATCGTTGAAAAACATCTTAAATGTGATTACTATGGCTACAAGGGCCATATCATAAACATTTGTCACATGCTCAAGCGAGTAAATGTTCAAGGGGATAAGAAATGTTTTTCAAATTCCCTTTCTAGAGTGCAACATGTGCATTCCAAATTTGATCAGGCTCAGACAACCTCCTTCTACAACCCGACTTCAGATCAATACCATGATCTACTTGAACTCATTGATTAGACAAAATTGGTTAGTGCTGCGAATCAAGTGTCGGCAATGAACAACCTGTCAAGTATTGCACCTAAATCTCCCACATATGGTAAGAGAATTAGATGGATATTTGATACAGAAGCCACTGATCACATGGTTTGTTTGTCTCAATTCTTCACCACAAGCAGTCCTATTATAATCGTTATGTCACTTCAACTCGAATATTAATTAATACAATAAGGAAAATTAAACCTTGCAGGGAAACTTGATTATATCCCACATGAGGCACTAGAAAATTTGGAATGGGGCACTACTTTTTGGGATGACATGGAGAAATTAGAAAAAGTCATCAAATAATTGGATCAATCAATGGATGAGAGAAAAACACCAGAAAATCAATTTTTCAAAGTGTCAAATGTTCAAAATAATCAACAGGACAATATTGATACAAGTGAGACCAAAGAAACTACTCAAAAGCCTCTGCGAAGGAGTAGAGCTAAGACATTCATAGGAGAGAGAAGTTGCAGCCATTGTGAGACCAAAGAAACTACTCAATGGAGGTTGGGTCCTTTGGGGAAGAATACTTTGTGCAATGCTTGTGGATTACGATACAAGGTAAATGGATTGGTTCAAGGGTATAGACCTAAGGCAAGTCCAGCTTTTGATATCAGAAATCATTCAAATTTACACAAGAAGGCGATGAGAAAGGAAGGATAAACGATCGTTAGATTTGTCGTTTTTATAGACGTTACATTGTTATTTTCACATATATCGAGCTTATATGCATATTCTTTTCATTAATAGATTTAATTTAGATTAGAGTTAATTACACATTTGGTCCTTTAATTATTTTTCAGGTTTCGTTTTGGTCCCTCAATTAATAAAAGTTTTGTTTTAGTCTCTTAAATGTGCTTCCGTTAATCAATTTAGTCCATCTCCGTTAATTTAAAAAAAAACGGTTGGATCATGCAAATATGTAGTATCTTAAAGTGAGCTATCAACACTTAATTGTTTTTCCTTTTCTACTTCTTCCCAGCTTCTTCATTATCTCCATAGACCTTCATCATCAAAACATACCCAGAAAACCCATAAAAAACTAATTTAATTTTTGATGTGTGATTAACTAAACGGAGTAACTAATTTCCCAATCCCACAAAATCAGATCCAGACTTCTTTTTTTTTTTTTTTTATGTTAATGGTAATTGATTCATTCATGTTTGTTTGTCATTTCACCTATCTTTCTTTCTCCTAACTCCTAACTGCACTGTCATTTTCTTTACCATGCACAAAAAATAAGAAAAAAAAATGAACAACAACAACAATCTTTTATAAACTCAATCAATCCTCACTTTGTTTTTTCTCATTCAACTATAAATAAAGTTTCCGACTTTGTTGGATTAAGATTGAGATTTGAGTGATGGGTAAGGTCACAGTGGGAGCTGCGGTTGTTTGTGTTGCGGCGGCTCTTGTGGTGCGCCACCGTATGATAAGTTCGTGAAAGTGGACACGTAGCATGGCTATTCTGAAGGAGTTTGGGGAAAAGTGTGAGACACCAATTGGAAGACAGTTGACAGCAAAAACTGAAATTAATTTTTTTTTTCTGGTTTTTTTTAGTATTTTTTTTTTTGGAGTACAAGAGGGCCTTAGCTCAATTTTTTTAGTATGTTTTGATGATGAAGTCTATGAATATGATGGAGAAGAGAGCGGAAGAAGAAATTGAAAAAGATCAAGTGTTGATAGTTTACTTTAAGATACTACATACTTGCATAATCTAACGGTTTCTTTTTTAAAATTAAAGGGAAGGGATTAAGTTGATTAACATAAGCACATTTAAGGGGCCAAAATGAAACTTTTATTAATTAAGGGACCAAAAAGAAACCTAAAAATTAATTAAGGGACCAAATGTGTAATTAAACATTTAGATTATTAGTATTTTTATTAGATGATATGGGTAACATACTAGCATATGTGGTGTCTTCAAGATCCTGAGCAAGGAATTCAAATATTTTTACTTTTTTTATTAATAATTATTATTATGTTTGAATATTTTCCCAAGAATTTTACGTCGTTTTCAGAGTCCTATGTCAATGGGAGCATTATTTGATTCATAGAGAGTTCATTCTATTTACTGATCATTAAGCTCTAAAATTTCTTCATAGTCAGAAAGTATTCAACAAGATGCACGCTCGGTGGGTGAGATTTCTGCAAAAATTCTCTTTTATTATTCAACATAAATATGGTGCTCTTAACAAGGTAGCTGGTGCTTTAAGTAGGAGAGCTTCTTTGCTTGTCACTTTAGCACAAGAGGTTATGGGTTTTGAATGTCTGAAGAAATTGTATGAGAGTGATTATGAGTTCAAAGAATTATGGGCCAAATGCAAGGAGCATCCTTATGCAGATTTTCATATTCGAGAGGGATACCTTTTTAAAGGAGACCAACTGTGCATTCCTTGCTCATCCTTGAGGTAGAAATTGATTAGGGACCTACATAGTGGTGGTCTTAGTGGACACAAGGGGCAACATAAGACCATTGCTAGTCTAGAAGAAAGGTTTAATTGTCAAGTTTTTAAAGGTAAGTCTCATAACATTGATCTTTACATGCCTTTACCCATTCCTGATGACATTTGGCAGGATTTATCTATGGATTTTGTGTTTGGTTTGCCTCGTACCCGAGGTATGGATTTTGTGTTTGTGGTTGTGGACCGATTCTCCAAGATGTCCCATTTCATTGCATGCAAGAAGACTGCGGATGCATCCTGTAACGCCCTAGTTGTTATTTTATTATTTTTGGTTGATTTTAAGTATTTTATATGATTTTAAATGATTTACGTGATTATTTGGTGTGTTGTATTTTATTATATAGTTATTTTATTATTTAATAGAAATAAGTAAGAAAATAGAATTTATGGAGTTTTTGGGGGTTACATATTAATTATAGGAATTAAGGGGAGTTAAGTGAAATGAAAAGGAGTTAAGGAATATTGGTGAGAATAGGAAAATGATAGTCAGTAAACATTTTCACGTACAATAGAAAGAAAAAGAAGAGTTTTGAGAGAAAGGGAGAGAAGCCAAGAACAAGGGAGAAGAGCCAAGAGGAGAGGATTTTATGTAGAGTGTTTGATTCTTCTTAATTCAGGTAAGGGTGAGGCTGGCTTTCAATTAATAGTATATATATATAATTGCTGAAATTGAATTGAAATTGTTGTCCTTGAGTTAGGGTTAGAAAGTTATGAAAAGCTGCCAATGTTGTGAATGATGTTATTGATTGCATGTTTCTGAGTTGTTTTGGTTGTTGTATTGCATATAAAACCTGTAAACCTTTTTGTAATTCATTTTGGGTGGTCAGGGGATCAAAATTGGGTTTTTGAATGAAAGAGTTAGAAAATTCGTGAGTTTTTGTACTGTCCAGATGATGCTTCGATTAAGCGAGATGCCCTTCGCTTAAGCGAGCGACCCAGAATGCTGCCCAGAATCGTAGAATGACAATTCTCTTAAGCAAGATGCAAGCAAACTCTAAGCGAGCAACTCCCAGACTTACGACATTTAGGTCGCTTGAAGCGAACCACGAGCGAACCTGAAGCGAGCGAGAAACAACCATTATGTGGAGATTTCGCTTAAGCGAAATGGCCTTCGCTTAAGCGAGATAGGTCCTGTACAACCATTTTCTAAATTTTGCTTCGTGCATTAGGACATTAATCTGACCATCCTAAATTGTTTCCTTGGTTTATTTAACCTTGTTTATGTAGTGAATATTATAAATGAAAGTGAACTATGTGGATACTTGTATATATAAACAAATATAATTACATATGCTATATCGTTGATTTCCGCTGTTGTTGTCGTTGTGTCGTGTTGTCCAAGTTGGGGAGTGTGTCATAAATATTTTAGGCACAGTTGTTGTTGTCGTAATTGTTGTTGTTGAGTTGTATGCAGATATACACAAGGAGTCATTTCATACTCATACATTGTTGGGGGCTTATGCCCTGGAATGTTAATCATTCAATTGTTGAGGGCTTATGCCCTGGAACGCCTTGTCGTTCAACTGTTGAGGGCTTATGCCCTGGGATGCTTCAACCATCCAAACTGTTGAGGGCTCATGCCCTGGAATGCCTTGTCATTCAAACGCGTTAAATGGTACCACATGCATATTGCATTAGTAGTTGTCGTCGTGCATTGTCGTAGTTGTTGTTGTTGGTTGAGTCGTTGGTGTCGCAGTTGATGATGATGTTGTTGTTGATTAAACTTAAATTAAATGTTGCAAATCAAATATGAATTGATGTAATCGTTGTTGATAATGTTGCTGCCATGTATATATGAGCTTAATGTTGCCTGTCGTTATGAATGTTGTTGTTTTAATTCAGTTGATGAATTATATATATATATATATATATATATATTGTTGTTGTTTGTGAATCTCACCCCTTCTGCTTGAAAATGTTGCTCTTCGTATGGGTAACTTGCAGGTAATGAAGACTAGTAGGATGTCTGGCTCAAGTGTCTTAGGGCTCTGATACGTAATGGGATGGGGAACGTTGTTGTGTTTATTCATTCCTTTATGTATCAATTTTAAATATGTTGTTGAAGGTTTTATGTTGTTAAACGATATTTTGTTTTGTTGAGGCCTTTGTGCCAAGATTTTGTGGAGATTGGTATTATGTTGAAAAGAATTTTCCGCTGCAATTTTTATGAGATTAAATGTTGTTGAAATAAATAGTATATTTTCTATTTATGAATTTTTGAAAAGAAGTGTAATGCACCGTTTATTGATTTACTCTGATTATATATATTAATATTACGTTGTGGGGAAACGGGGTGTTACACATCCAACATAGCCAAACTGTTTTTTAGGGAGGTTGTGCGCCTTCATGGGGTTCCTACATCTATTACCTCCGACAGAGACACCAAATTCCTAAGTCATTTCTGGATTACTCTGCGGAAATTATTTGGAACATCACTGAGCATGAATTCTACCGCTCACCCATACTAATGGACAAACTGAGGTTACAAACAAGTCTTTGGGAAATATGATTCGTTGTGTTTGTGGTGACAAACCGAAAGAGTGGGACTTGACTTGACCTCAAGTTGAATTTGCTTATGACAACATTGTGCATTCTACTACCGGAAAAACACATTTTACACTTATTTACACTTTTGTCCCTAGGCTCCTGAAAAATAAAGTTGTTGCAGGTAAGCCGGGTTGAAATATTTACACTTTTTAATGTGGGTGATGATGTGATGGTGTTTCTGCGAAAAGAGAGATTTCTCGTTGGTACCTACAACAAGCTACAACCCCGAAAGTATGGTCCATTCAAAGTGACTCACAAGATCAATGATAATACATATGCGGTAACACTTCCAGATTTTGTGAACATTTCCAACACTTTCAATGTGGCAGACATACATGAATACCATGCAGATGAAATCATTTATCAAGATAAGAACTCGAGGTCGAGATCTTTAGAGGTGGAGGAGACTGATGTAGACAAGCTAGCAGCACGCACCGAGGACAAAGTGGCGCACAAGAATGGTTCAGTCGGAACAGTATAAATTTTGCATCTGGTGTCCGTTTGACCTGAATTATAGCTTTTTCAAAAGCCTCGAATCTCACGAGCAAAACACATGGCTTTGCCATGGTGTAGGGGTTATTTTAGTCATTCGAGGTCGTCTGAAGGCCCGAAACCACCTTTTAATATTTTAGCAATTTCTAAAACCTTCTATTGTTATTTCGTTTTGTTTTATTTAGGCCCACCGGTTTGTTATTTCTTTTACTATTTAAACAGAACATTATGCAGCCTAAGAAGCACTTTTTTCATTCAATAAAATTATTCGAGATTTTCTCTCAATTCTAGTGGATTCCGGAAACTCTTATTTAATAGGTTTGTCGTTTGCAACATATCTGTTTATTTTTTAGGTTTAGCGAGTGCCAACCCTTGCTTCTGTTCTGCGTCCATTAACCTTTAGACCAGAAATGAGTTGAAAGCTTCCAAAAAAAATTTATTCTCGACAAATTGTCGCAAGAAAGTTCGCTCGAGAATTCTATCATCGACATCTTATTTATAAAAGTTCTTAAGTTGTCTTAAACAACTTTTTGGAGCCAAAACTTGAGGTTAATTTTGTCATTTTTATATTGACATCTCATTATTATTATTAATTAAATATATATATATATATATATATATATATATATATATATATTTAAGTAATTGAACAAACTTTTGTTAAATTTGTGCCTAAACTGCTAAATACGTTTTTTTATTTTCAGTAATCTTTGTTTGTTTTTTTATTTGTTTTTTTTCTTTCACAATCTTATTTTGTTTTTTTGTTTAATTGACATTCTAGTTTTGTTTTCTATTTTCTCTATTTATTTGGCAATATAAACACCGATCCCCATATCATTTTTTTGTTTTTTGTTAACTAATATTAAATCCTATTTGCCACTATAATTGAACAAATATTTGCTATATTTATGCCACCAAAGTATGGATAAGTTTTATATTTTCAGCATAATCTTTGGTTTTTTTTTTGTTTTTGACACTAATCTTTGGTTTGTTTTATATTTTTCCTATTTTTTTGTTTAGTTATTATATTTGTGTCACCAAAGTATGGATAAGTTTTATATTTTCAGCGTAATCTTTTTTAATATTTTTAGTTTTTGGTAACAAACTCTCTCTACATCTCTTCTACTTTATGCAAAACAAATCATCTCTTGCTTTCTCTATATAAGTAACATCAAATAGCATTTATTTGTCATCCTTCATTCAATTAATAAAGCTTCAAAATGCTTCAAATTAACATGCGTCATATTTTTTTGGCTTTGAATCTCTTTTTCTATTTCTAACTTCTTTTTTATATACACGATTAAAGTATCTCTATATAAATATTTCTAACTTTGTCTACCTTTGTATGATTTATTTCTTTTCAATTTTATGTAGGTTGAATAATGGCTTCTTGTAACACCCCGTTATCCCAACAATTAAATATTTAATAAATAAACAAGTAAATCAGAGTTCAACAAACAAACGGGCATGTCACACTGCTTTTCAAAAATTCTTAAATAGAATGAAATACTATTTATCAAATCAACTGTGATAAATTATCCATACATTGCAGTGGAAAATTCATAAAATCATTTAACATTCAAATGTCATCAATGATGCTAGCACAAAGGCTTCTACATAATTAGTCATTAACAATTTATTCCACAACAAGCAAAGCTCCATCAACATGTTTCAAAATTTGATACATAAGGAATGAAAACACAACACCAAATTCCCATCCCGTTACGTATCAGAGCCCTAAGACACTTGAGCCACCACTTCTACTATTCTGGATCACCTGCAAGTTACCCATACGAAGGGCAACATTTTCAAGCAGAAGGGGTGAAATTCACAAACAACAATAATAGAAATATAATTCATCAATTGAATCTAACACCCTATTATCATCAATACTTCAATATATTTACGTATTTCATGGTCAATAACATTACCAACATAATCAATTTCAACCAACAACATAACGACTACTTAACCAACAACAACGACTAATACAATGACATGACAACACCGATATGAATCAACGTTTGAATGACAAGGCATTCCAGGGCATAAGCCCTCACCAATTTGAATGGTTAAAGCATTCACATGGCATGAGCCCTCACCAAATTGAATGAACTAGCATTCACAGGGCATAAGCCCTCACCAATTGAATGACAAGGCGTTCCAAGGCATGAGCCCTCACCAATTTATGATTATGCAATGAACTCCACTTGTGTATATCAACATACAACTAAACTACAACACAACGACAACTACTACTCAACAATGCATATATGTAAATATGACTTACACACCCAACAACTCAACCCATAATACTTCAACCTTGAAAAGAATTCAATAAAATGTATAATTTATATATATATACACACACACAAATACACCATTAATCATAAACATTATCCTCACCAGAATTTAATCAACAATATTCAATTGCATAGAAAACAATTCAGGTTCAGGGCAACTCGCCATGGCGAACTCAAAGAATGGGTTACTCTCCTCAGGCGAGTTAGGGGCGAGTCGTAGGCGAGTAAAACCGGGTGCTCTCGGCCTTTATGACATTTTTCTCACTAAAACTTCATTTTTAAGCTCCCTAATCATCTTTTTAATCTGAAAATTATCCCAGTCCTCTCTAAAAACGTCTAGGCACTTAAAACTGTCCAACTTACGTCTTATAACAACACTTCAAAAATCATGATTTCTAATACCCTACTCGCTATGGCGAGTGGTTTTGCTCGCGATGCGTGCTATGAATGTTTGTACGGGCAGAATGCAGTTTTTTCCCAAAAATCCCAATTTTCTCAATTTCAATCCCCAAAACGATTTACATAAGTGTAATAATTTACTGTCTACAACTTGAATGCATTCTAATGCTATTACAATGCTCTTTACACCTTTTCCATCCAAAAAATCATACTCCAAAACCTAACCCCCAATCCCCAATTTCAACTAAAAACCATGTTAAACCAAAATCCAAATATAATCCATTATTATTGAGAGATAGTCTCACCCTTACCTTAATTCGATGAACAATCTCCCCAGAAAATTAGAATCTTCTCTCTTGGCTCTTCCCTTGGTTTTTCTCCAAAAAACTGATAGTACGTGAAAACTCTTTCTGACTTCTCTAACTCCTTATTTAACTCCCCTTAATTCTAATTAACTCCCACTTAATTCTTTTAATTAAAATATAACCCCCGAAACTCCAATTAATTCTATTTCTCACATTATTCTAATAAATACTAAAAATAAATCATTAAATAAAAATACACCACACCACACCATCAACAAATATTATTTAAAATCATAAAAGGACTCTAAATAAATCAGAAATAATTAAATAACGACTAGGGCGTTACAACTCTACCCAACTTAGAGCATTTCGTCCTCGAAATATTACCTCAAGCAAACAACTCCAGATAAGACTCCTGCATCTTACTCTCCAGCTCCCATGTCAAACTTTCACCAGTTACTCCTCCCCATACAACTTTCACTAAAGATATATCCTTGCCTCTCAACATCTTCACCTCACGATCTTCGATTCTCAACGGTAAGGTCTTAACCGTAAGGTTGTCTCTAACCTGTACATCATCTCTCGGAATCACATGCGAAGGATCCGCTACATACTTCCGAAGTTGCGACACATGAAACACGTCATGCAAATTCGAAAGATGTGGTGGCAAACCCACTCTATATGCCACTGTTCCAATCCTCTCAGATATCTGGTATGGACCAATAAACTTCGGAGTCAACTTCTTAGACTTCAACTCGCGGCCCACGCCTGTCAATGGAGTGACCCTCAAAAACACATGATCTCCCTCTTGGAACTCAATGGCCTTTCTACGTTTGTCATGGTAACTTTTATGTCGACTCTGCGACGCTTTCATCTTTTCTCTTATCAACTTGACCTTCTCCGTAGTCTGATGAACTAATTCTGGTCCCAACACTACACTTTCTCCTGACTCAAACCAACACAATGGAGTTCTACACCTCCAACCATACAAAGCTTCGAACGGTGCCATACCAATACTCGAATGGTAACTGTTGTTGTACGTGAACTCTATCAACGGTAAATGACTATCCCAAGCTCCACCTTGCTCAAGCACGCACACTCTCAGCAAATCCTCTAACGACTGAATCGTTCTCTTCGACTGACCATCTGTTTGCGGATGATAAGCCGAACTCAACCTCAACTTTGAACCCAAAGCCCCTTGCAGACTCTTCCAAAACATTGAAGTGAACCTCAGATCTCTGTCCGACACAATGCTCGATGGAACACCATGCAACTTCACAATATTATGAATGTAGATCTCCGCCAACTGAGCTACCGGAAAACTAATATAGATCAGGATAAAATGCACCGACTTCGTCAACCTATCAACAACAACCCAAATGGCATCATGTCCTCTTGGAGTATTCGGTAAACTCGTCAGAAAATCCATGGAGATGATGTCCCACTTCCACTCTGGCACATCTAACGGTGTCAACAACCCTGCAGGCTTTTGATGTTCAACCTTAGACTTCTGACAAGTCAAACATGCATAAACAAACTGTGCAACATCACGTTTCAACCCGGACCACCAAAACAATTTCTTCAAGTCATGATACATCTTTGTAGCTCCCGGATGAATACTTAAGGTACTTCTGTGACTTTCATCCAAAATCAACTTTTTCAACTCATCATCATCAGGAATACAAATTCTTCCTCTGAATCTCAACACACCTTGATCATCAACCTTGAAGTCACCATCTGCAGTTTGATTACTAGCAACCATTAAATCCACAAACTTGACATCAATTTTCTGCGCTTCCTTGATACTGTTCAAGAAATCACTATTGATCTTCAACATGCCTAACCGCACACTCTGGGGTGACCTCTCACAAACTAAGCTCAAATCTCTAAACTGCTCAAGCAACTCAAACTCCTTTACCATAATAGCGGACATGTGCAACATCTTCCTGCTTAAAGCATCTGCAACCACGTTAGCCTTACCGGGGTGGTAATTCAAGCTAAAATCATAGTCTTTCAACAACTCAAGCAACCTTCTTTGCCTCATATTCAATTTCTTTTGGTCAAATAAATATTTCAAACTCTTGTGATCGCTAAACACCTCAAATCTAGAGCCGTACAAATAATGCCTCCACATTTTCAATACAAAAACTACAGCAGCCAGCTCCAAATCATGCGTAGGGTAATTCCGTTCATGAATTCTCAACTGTCTCGAAGCATGAGCTACCACTTTGCCATCCTGCATAAGTACACCTCCTAAGCCCAACTTGGACGCTTTATACTCATAATGTCCATATCGCGTCCTAAAGGCCGTCTTCTGCATATCCTCATCCTTCACTTTAATTTGATGGTAACCTGACCTCAAATCGATTTTACTAAATACACGAGCACCCACTAGCTGATCCATCAAATCATCAATTCTCGAAAGCAGATATCTGTTCTTTATCGTCACTTTATTCAACTGACGGTAATCATCATCAATACACAATCTCATGCTACCATCTTTCTTCTTAACTGTCATCGCGATTTTCGGGTGTCAAATCATTAATTGGATTTGAACCTTTCGATCATTGATGTTTCAATTTTTTTTGGGGAAGGTAAAATCGAGAAAACCTTAGAAATCCTAAGTTCGGGGCTGATTTCATCACGGGAAGGTGTTAGGCACCCGTAATGACTATAGTATCCTATAGGAACCGTTTCACTACGCTTTACGTTTATGCTTTACTTTTATTGCTACTTGTAAAAGAAATTGGTTTTAAGAATGAGAGGGAGAAGATTGGATTTTATTTTATTGGACTTGGAGAGATGTAAGTCTCTTGCCTACATACCCTTTTAAGGGATCAAAATTCCATGTAGTTCTCTTTCAAAAATGCTTTTGTGAGTTTTGTTCTTTTTAGTTTTTTTTTTTTAAAAATGGTTTTTGAAGAAAGAGGTAAGAGGCCGTGTAGGCATTAGAATTGAAAACAAATGAGGTTAGTCCAATTTATTTATAAAAAGTAGTTAAAGTTGGAAATTAGTGTTCATTTTGATTCTTGATTAAGAAAACAAAAGGAAAATCTCTTGGAGTTTTGACTCCAAGGTTTGTTTGAAAAAGATTTGAAGTGATGGAAGTTGTTTGTTTTTCAAAAGATTGATTTTCTCTAAGTACCGCGTATCCTAAACATACACCTAGCGATGAACATACAACGTGTGTGCGTGTGTCGGTGCATGTGTCGGTGTACATCATTATAGTCCATGTCTTTTTACATCGGGTCCTATTTTACATTCTATAGTCTTGCATGAAATTAAAGAAAATAACCTAAACCTAAAATATTACATGAGTCAAATAGAAAATTGCATAAGGGTAACTAAAGGAAGAAAAACAAATGAGAGTGAGGCAATGCTTGCAATGTGCATGAGACATAGAACAAAATGGTTAGTAATGAAATGAGAAATGGTAGCATGAGTAGCAATGCATAGGATATGAAATTTACTAACAAAGCACCAAACCAATTAAAAAAGATGAAGTGAACATAACTAAAACATTTAGCAAATTGCAAGAGAACAAATACCAAAAATAATGCAAATGGCACCAAACTAAAACCTAAAAGCCAAACTAAGTCCCATGACCTATAACCTTTACCCAAAACAGCACCTCTTTTTCAAAGAAAACATTCCAAGAATCAAAAGGAAATTATGAGTCACACTTAAACCCTAAAATCAACACATTTCAACAACAAATTACATCTCAAAATTAACAACTAAACTTGACCAAAGAGAGGCTTTCAATTAATCTTGCAAAGAGAAATTAACAAACAAGATTGTGGCATTGTGGATTGCAAGCAACTTGTAAAATTGTTGAGCACTTGAACTAGAGGACTAGGAATTAATTTGTAAAGCAAGAAAGGGTCCATTGAGTTTGAAAACCAAGGAATTAACAATTAGGCATGCAAGAATGTAGAAACAACATGAATTCAGAGATGAACACATCACAAAAATCACATATCAAACATCAACGCCATAGAGCAAGAATTGGATCCAAAATAGCGCAAGAAAATCCGCAAAAAGCATCAAAACATGTAAATCCAATAAAAATTAGCGCACATGCTTTTTATCCACTTTAAAATGTGAAATTACCACAAAACGGTTGAAAATATATCAAGAAACATGTGATAATTTTTCAAGATTTTTGCAAGAAATTAACATGCGTATGGGTTCAAGTGGCAAGATCAGAGGTGTGCATAGCAAGCAAGAACAAAAACGTAAGAAAATGGCCCAAAGCCCAAACCCAACTGGCTAGCACCCATCCTACACGGATCCGGATCAAACTGGATGCCTCAGAGGCGTTAGATTGATCCGGATTAACTCAAACCTAGATCTAAAGGTGGCCAAGGCACAAGACATGGGTCGGTTTGAACCCGACCCGGTTCAAACACTCGCATATAAGGGTTAAAACCCGGTTCAGCTTCATTCTTTCCCCTCTCTCGTTCTCTCTTCCTCGCCGTTTTCTCTCACTCCCTCAAGAACAAAGAACACGAACCCTAATCTCTCAAAACTTGCTCAAATTCATCTCTAATCATGCTTAAACGTCCCATTTCGTTGTTCTAATCACAAAAATCAAACAAAAGCTTCGTGAAATTACAAGTTTGATGTGAATCCTTGTTGATGTTCGTATACGGTTCCGATTCGTCATCTCCTCTTGTCTTGCTTGTTCGAACGTCCATGAATCCTCTCAGATTCTTGACGATTCAAACTCGCCTTGAATCTTTAAGGTTCGTTCATAACTTTCACCATTTTTAGGGTTTCGTGAGTTTACGACTCGGAACCGTTTGAAATTCAAGGATTCATATCAGCTTCTCCTTGTTATTGCGATTATGATATGTAGATGTTGGGATTGAAAGTTTACCTGCAGTTTTCCTGGGGATTTGATCTGAATCTTTGGAATTCCTCGAGCTTTCTTCGGTTCTGTTAGTTCCTGATTCAATTCCAAGGTTAACCAGTAGCTTTCCTCTTCTTCTCTGATTCAGTTCTGCGCTTTCTCTTCTTTTCCTCTCTGAACCGGTTCGGAACCTTGAATTTCTTTCCCTCTTCTTCTCTGATGCGTCTCTGTGATCACGCTTGAGTTTGCTGCCCCTAGCAGTGAATTCGCGTTGGAATTGCAGGGAGAAATGGCTCAATGATGAAGATTCACCATTGTTGAATCTCTGAGAGCTTGAAGTTCTTCTTTCTAACTGAATTCTGTTATGGTTTTTGATCTAACTAACATGAGAGAGAAAATTGTGATCTGTTTGTGATGATGTGGCTCTGATTCTGATTCTCTGACACTGTGTGCCTTTTATAGCCTGCCATGTGTACTGTGGGCCAATGAAATAGTGACACGTGGACTGGACCTTGCTTGCGTGGCTTTTTGGACTGAATTGGCTTCTTTTTGACCTTGAGGACCAATCTGCAAATATGTAAAAATTTGGACTGTTTTGCAAATTTGAAAAGATTTAAGGACTGAAATGCAAAAATAAAAAGTATTTGGACTGGACTGTTTTCTTTAAAAGGAAATGACCACTAAAAAAGAAAAAAAATTGGACTGAATTGTAATTTTGAAAATATTAGGACTAAAATGTAAAAAGTTAAAATAAAATGGGTAAAAAATGTAAATTTGAAAACGACGTAAAGTGAAACGTTTAAAATTGACAAAATGGACTAAAACGAATAAACTACCAAAAATGAGGTATTTTAAAATACCTCTCTGCCCAAAATTTGAATAATGTGAAAAGACTAAAATGCCCCTGGGGCAAAAAGCGACTCAGACTGACTCAGATGCAAACTAGATGATTTTGTACAAATTTGATTAAAGATTTATGCAAACCAGTTGAGAAGACTCAGGGACAAATTGCAGGGGCTGAAAATGGATCCCTTTGTAGGAAATGACCAAAATACCCTTTTGTATGATTTTATGCAAAAATTTAAAAGACTGAAGCAGTAATGTATGCAGTTGAAACACAGTAGAAAACACATTGAATTTGAAAGGATTAGAAAATTGCAGGGAAATTGAAAGAGTATTTTTAGGTCCAAAATGAGGGTATAACATTAACCAACAACACCGGTGCTCCCCATGGTGAAACACTTGGTCTTACAAATTTCTTATCGAACAAATCCTCCAACTGTTTCTTCAACTCAGCTAACTCGGACGCCGACGTACGATAAGGTGCCATCGACACCAGCTTCGTTCCGGGAACAAGATCAATTGAAAATTCAACCTCCCTCTCTGGTGGCACATCAGAAATCTCATTAGGAAAAACTTCTGGAAATTCATTCACAACTGGCAATCTATCAATCATAGCCTGATTCTCTACCGACAAAGATGCTATCAAGGAGAACATTAAGATCCCATCACGCCCCAATTGTTTCAGCTGCTTAGTAGTTAAGAACTCAGCTTTACTTTCTTCCTCGGCAGAAGAGAAATGTACTGTCTTACTAAACCAGTTGATATGAACACAATTATATTCTAACCAGTTCATCCCAAAGATCACATCCATACCCGTCAACGACAAACATACAAGATCAACTTCAAAGTCTCTACCGAACATAGACAAAGGACAACTCAAACAAACAAGAGAAGTAGTTACTGAACCCTTAGCTGGAGTTTCAACAACTATTTCTCCATTCATATCAGACATAATCAAACCCAACTTATGTGCACAATCAATGGCAATGAAACAATGAGTAGCACCAGTATCAATAATAGCAATTAAAGGAATACTATTAAAGAAATAAGTACCTCTAATAAGTCGGTCCTCATTAACAGTTTGCGTACCGGTCAATGCAAACACCTTGCCACTAGCTTGAGTCTTCCTAGGCTTCTTACACTACGTACTAAGATGACCCTCCTCGTTAAAGTTGTAACAGACAATGTCACCACGCTTGCACTCAGCTACCGTGTGACCTTTCTTCCCACATGGGAAACACTTCTTCTCGTCTCGACCACAAACATTACTCTTGTGGCCCTTCTCACCACACTTGAAACAAACAATCTCTGTAGGAGCATCCCTCCCTTTAGGCCTTCTCTCATCATTCAGTCTTTGTTTACCCTTGTCTGCTGGGGCACTATACGGTTTCGAACGACTATGTTGTCCCTTACCTCTACGCTCACTCATCACCTTATAATGAGCTTTCGTATCCTCTTCGTAAATCCTACAGCTGCTTACCAATTCGGAAAAATTCCTTATCTTCTGATAACCAATGGCCCGCTTTATATCAGCACGCAGACGATTCTCAAACTTTATGCACTTTGAAAACTCAGCAGTCTCGGCGGTATAATGTGGATAGAATTTAGCAAGCTCCACAAATTTTGCAGCATACTCAGTTACAAACATGTCTCCCTGCTTCAACTCCAGAAATTCAATTTCTTTCTTACCTCGGACATCCTCCGGAAAATACCTGTCCAGAAACTCTCTCCTGAACACAGCCCAGGTTACATCAGCACCATCCTGTTCTAAGATAGGTAGAAGACTCACCCACCAGTCATCTGCCTCTTCAGCCAACATGTGCGTACCAAAACGCACCTTCTGTACTTCACTGCACTGCATGACCCTGAAGATTCTCTCAACCTCTTTGAGCCACTTCTGAGCTCCATCCGGATCATACCTTCCCTTGAATGTTGGTGGATGATTCCTTAGAAAGGTTTTCAGCATTCTCACTCCACCGTTACCAGCACCAACATTTGGTTGTTGTCCTACAGCTTGAGCAACAACTTCGAGTGGAGCAGCAATAGCAGCATCGTTTCTCCCAGCCATCTTGAAATTCTACACCGCAAGCAACAATCAGAACAACAAAGACAGTGTAAGGTTATTACACGACACTATGTGGCTCGACACGACTCTACTAATTGGTCGGACGGACCAACCTGCTCTGATACCAATTGTAACACCCCGTTATCCCAACATTTAAATATTTAATAAATAAACAAGTAAACCAGAGTTCAACAAACAAACGGGCATGTCACACTGCTTTTCAAAAATTCTTAAATAGAATGAAATACTATTTATCAAATCAACTGTGATAAATTATCCATACATTGTAGCGGAAAATTCATAAAATCATTTAACATTCAAATGTCATCAATGATGCTAGCACAAAAGCTTCTACATAATTAGTCATTAACAATTTATTCAACAACAAGCAAAGCTCCATCAACATGTTTCTAAATTTGATACATAAGGAATGAAAACACAAAAACAAATTCCCATCCCGTTACGTATCAGAGCCCTAAGGCACTTGAGCCACCACTTTTACTATTCTGGATCACCTGCAAGTTACCCACACGAAAGACAACATTTTCAAGCAGAAGGGGTGAGATTCACAAACAACAATAATAGAAATATAATTCATCAATTGAATCTAACACCCTATTATCATCAATACTTCAATATATTTACGTATTTCATGGTCAATAACATTACCAACATAATCAATTTCAACCAACAACATAACGACTACTTAACCAACAACAACGACTCATGCAATGACATGACAACACCGATATGACTCAACGACAAAATGTGAGAATGCACATGCATGTGGTACCATTAACGCGTTTGAATGACAAGGCATTCCAGGGCATAAGCCCTCACCAATTTGAATGGTTAAAGCATTCACAGGGCATGAGCCCTCACGAAATTGAATTAACTAGCATTCACAGGGCATAAGCCCTCACCAATTAAACGACAAGGCGTTCCAGGGCATGAGCCCTCACCAATTTATGAGTATGCAATGAACTCCACTTGTGTATATCAACATACAACTCAACTACAACACAACGACAACTACTACTCAACAATTCATATATGTAAATATGACTTACACACCCAACAACTCAACCCATAATACTTCAACCTTGAAAAGAATTCAATAACATGTATAATATATATATATATATATATATATATATATATATAAATACACCATTAATCATAAACATTATCCTCACCAGAATTTAATCAACAATATTCAATTGCATAGAAAACAATTCAGGTTCAGGGCAACTCGCCATGGCGAACTCAAAGAATTGGTTACTCGCCTCAGGCGAGTTAGGGGCGAGTCGTAGGCGAGTAAAACTCGGTGCTCTCGGCCTTTTTGACATTTTTCTCACTAAAACTTCATTTTTAAGCTCCCTAATCATCTTTTTAATCTAAAAATTGTCCCAGTCCTCTCTAAAAACATCTAGGCACTTAAAACTATCCAACTTACGTCTTATAACAACACTTCAAAAATCATGATTTCTAATGCCCTACTCGCTATGGCGAGTGGTTTTGCTCGCGAGGCGAGCTATGAACATTGCTCACTCGCTGTGGCGAGTCATGCTACTCGCCGCGGCGAGCAATGAATTTCTGTACGGGCAGAATGCTGTTTTTTTCTCAAAAATCCCAATTTTCTCAATTTCAATCCCCAAAACGATTTACAGAAGTGTAATAATTTACTGTCTACAACCTAAATGCATTCTAATGCTATTACAATGCTCTTTACACCTTTTCCATCCAAAAAATCATACTCCAAAACCTAACCCCCAATCCCCAATCTCAACTAAAAACCATGTTAAACCAAAATCCAAATTATATAATCCATTATTATTGAGAGATAGTCTCACCCTTACCTTAATTCGATGAACAAGCTCCCTAGAAAATCAAAATCTTCTCTCTTGGCTCTTCCCTTGCTTTTTCTCCCAAAAACTGATAGTACGTGAAAACTCTTTCTGACTTCTCTAACTCCTTATTTAACTCCCCCTAATTCTAATTAACTCCCACTTAATTATTTTAATTAAAATATAACCCCCAAAACTCCAATTAATTCTATTTCTCACATTATTCTAATAAATACTAAAAATAAATCATTTAATAAAAATACACCACACCACACCACACCATCAACAAATATTATTTAAAATCATAAAAAGGACTCTAAATAAATCAAAAATAATTAAATAACGACTAGGGTGTTACACTTCTCATATTACTGCTATTGATGACATTGTTGCTGGAAAAATTGATTGGAAGATACATGTTCGTATAGTTAATCTTTGGAAAATTCCCGATTTCAACAAACCAAAAGAGGCATCCAATATTGAATTACTTTTGCTAGATGAAAAGGTATGATCATGTATATGGTTCTATTGTACCTATAAATTTTGTTGTTAAATATGTCTGGTTTATACTACAACATGTTTATGTTATGTATTATGAAATATATTATTTTCATACGGTTCTATTATATCTGTCTATTTGTTATTAAACATCTTTGACTTATTCGTGTATTTCACAAGTTGTATCTTTTGTTTTTCATCACACTTAAATTAGCCAATTAAATAGTAATTTCTTTATCTGCATATATATACCTAAACATTTTATTTTTAATTTTTAGGTATATAGAGAGGGTAACAGACCTCAGCCAGTTGCCTGTCCAAAACATACCTGAAAACCAACCTAAACTACTACTATAAATTTATTATTATAATAAAAAAATTCTTTAATGTGTTTCATGACTATACGTGTTGTTAAAAAATATTATTTGGTCATTGTTTTTTTAGTTTCACGTTTATATTTCACATTATCTTTTTATTCACATAATGTTTTATTTATTTCAGTTGACAAAGGTACAAGCTTCAATTAAAAGCAAGGATTTCAAACAGCATGGTGATTCTATTGAAGAGGGTGTTTCATATACTTTTAGGGATATACTTCGTGTCTCTAATCCTGGAAGTGAGTTTATGCCTTTTTGAGGAAACGTGGTCGTCTTGGGTGATGATTTCAGGAAAATTCTTCCTGTCATTCCAAGAGGACCAAGACATGATGTTGTCGATGCTAGCATTAATTCATCACGCCTTTGGAAACATTTCCGAGTATTAAAATTGACCAAAAACATGAGGCTTTAAACTGGATCTTCCTCTTCGGATGTCAATGAACTGAAAGAGTTCTCAAACTGGATTTTAAATGTTGGAGATAGAAATATCAGAGAAAACAATGATGGGGAAGCTGAAATTGAAATATCAGATGACATGTTGATCAAGAACTCAGGTGACCCAATTGCTTCAATTGTTAATAGCACATATCCATCACTTTTGGAGAATAAGAGTGATATTTCATTTTTTCAAGATAGGGCAATTTTAGCTCCCATCAATGATATTGTTGATTCACTGAACAATTGCACTTTATCAATGATTCCTGGTGAGAAAAAAACATACTTAAGTGTTGATAGTCTGTCTACACATGATGGAAATATTAATAGTCTTGATAAGATTCTCACTCCATAATTTTTTAACACCGTCAAATCTTCAGGTTTCCCAAACCATGAGTTAAATCTCAAGGTTGGAGTTCCAATTATGTTATTGAGAAATATTGATCAACCGTTGGGATTATGCAATGGTACACGCCTTATAATTACGCAAATGAAGAATTTCGTACTTGAGGCAAAGATAATATCAGGAAACAATATTGGACAAAATATTTATATCCCAAGATTGACTTTGTCTCCGGTTAGAGAATCATTTAGAAATCTGGTTTGAGTTTTTAGCTCTTCAAGATGTTTAGATTGATTCATGACATAACTTTCCATTAAAATTTCCAAACCAGATTTTTGAGGGGTTCTCTGGTTGTTTGTATAGCCGGGTGGTGCTACTTGTCCATAGGAATTTTAAGGGTTTTTGTAAAAGTTTTGATTTTGCCTCATTCCTTGGTTGTATTGAGCATAGTTCATATGCTCCACTATCAATAGCACTACCTAGCTGACAATCAACACCAATATGGTCAAATACACCACAAATTTCACAAGGAGGAGATACAGAAGTAGGAGTGACAGCACTAACATTCATTTTTTTTATTTTTTTGGGTTAGTGCATCAACCTTAGCAGCAAGATGACCATAGTTAGAGACTTCGTACATACCTGCCTCTTTCTTAGAGGGAGTAGGAGTTTGTAAGGCTCTCTCATTGGTCCATTGGTAGTGATTCTGGGCCATGTCCTCAATCAAAGCGTAAGCCTCCGTATAGTTCTTGTTCATTAGAGCTCCACTTGCACCTGCATCAACAATCATTTTTGTGGTATAAGATAAGCCATTATAAAAAGTGTGGACTATGAGCGACTTTTCTAAACCATGGTGGGGACAAATTCTGAGCATTTCTTTGAAACTCTCCCATGCATCATATAGAGACTCCTCATCTTTTTGGTTGAACCGTGTGATTTGGTCTCTTAGTTTGGCAATTTTAGAAAGGGAAAGAATCAGGCAAGGAATGCTCAGGTCATTTGATCCCATGAGGTGATGGAACCAACCTCTAGAGAATGAAACCAAGCGCTAGCTCTATCCCTTAAGGAAAAGGGAAAGAGATGAAGTCTTACGGCTTCTTGGTTTTCTTTTAATGTGCCACTAAGTCTTAAGAAGGTAGAAATATGTAGGTTTGGATCCTCAATGGGGGATCCAGAAAACTGGTTCTGCTGCACCAAGTTAAGAAGTGCAGGCTTGATCTCGAAATTGTCATCCTCAACCGTTGGGTACACAATAATAGCTTGTGGCTCTTCCGTTGAAGGAGTAGCATACTCTTTGAGAGTACGTTCAACCATAGCGGTATTATTTCGTGCTACTCTTTGTCTTGTATGCAAATATCTTTCTATCTCGAGAATAGGTTCCACAAGATTTCTGTTTTTTCGCATACAAGAGTAAGAACCCAAGAAGTTAACGGTGACAAAAAAAAAAAAAGAGACGAAGAAGAAAAGAGAGAAATTAGAAAAAAAGTAAAAAGAGAAAATTAAAAATTCTAATCACAAAGAAAAAGTTAATCAAATTAGTTAACTCCCCGGCAACGGTGGCAAAAACTTGATGGGATAAAACCGCAAGTGCATGGTCTTATCGTAGTAGTAATAAAAGAGTATCGTTCCGACATGGAGTTGTTCAATTCAATTAACTTAAATATTATGATTAGAAGAGAAATAAATTGCAAAGTTAGGGTTTTCAAAGGTTGAAAGAAAATATGATAATAATAGAGAGCCTTGGGATTATTGGTTCATCATAATGACAAATCCTTCACAAACCGAAACTTTAAACCTAGAACCTTATGTTAGACTTAGTTTCTAATGACCGGTTTCCCTTTAGCCCCTCACTTTTCCTTTCAGTCACTGAGAGTTTTCTTCTAACAATCAAACCTATTTCACTGATTTGATTACTAGAAGAAGCTTTTAAGGATTGAAACTACTAATGTCCAAAGATTGCAAAGACTATTTCACTGCCTTTACAATCTTTGTCTAAATTCACTTGTTCCAATATCAAGACTCTGCTCTCGCTTTATGAATTGATATTTGAGATAATGGATTAATAATTATCAAACCCTCCGCTCTCGCTTCTACAGTTTGATAATAATTAATTCATGTTAAAATAGTGAATTTAGATTAGAAACTAGGGTTACATAAGATTTAAGAATAAAGCTTGGTTTGATTAGGATTATGTCATTAGACTTATCCAACAATCTCAAGACAAGAGAAGTCTAGTCACTCATGTTCATCGTAGACATAGAGAAGAAGAAGAAAAGCATAAAGTAAATAACAAGGAAAATAAAGGAGAACTTTTATTAGAAAGACAATTGTCACTTATTGTATTCTAAGAATAAAAGATGAATATTTGTGATGGCTAGCTACTCTATTTATAGTTTACAATGTCTTAAGCCCTAAGAAATACATCACTAGAATGTTCCATAAGAAACCACGGACTTTTTGATCAGAAATAAACTAATAGGTAGCTTGTACAAGAAGCAAAAACATCAAAAGACAATCCTGGGAGGTGGCACGGCCGTGCCACACTTGGGGGAGATGTATTTTTGCTTCCGAATCTTCGTATTTTTGCTCCGAATCAGCTCCATATCCCTTTCTTTTGCTCCAAGACTCATTCCATCAAATATTTATTCATGAAATCGTAAAATAGCTAAAAAAAAATAATATTAAAATAAAATAAACTTAAAAAGTAAGAAATTTTGGTTTTGTTTAATATTTTGTGTGTGTATTGCGATGTATTCATCATTTTGAGGTAATTCTCAGATTTCTAGAACTAGCTTTCGTTATTTGCCACTTCAACTCGAATATTACTTAATACAGCAAGGAAATTAAACTTTGCAGGGAGACCTTATTATATCCCACGGGAAGCACTAGAAAATTTAGGATGGTACACTACTTTCTGGGGTGACATGGAGAAAATAGAAAAGGTCATTAAATTCGATGAATTAACAGGTGAAGGAAACACACAAGCAAATGTTCAAATAAATCAAGATCAGAACATTGATAGAAATTTGCCTAATGATGGAACCGAGACATTCAAAGGAGAGACGTCGCAGCCATTGTGAGACCAAAGACATTACTCAATGAAGGTTGGGTCCTTTGGGGAAAGATACTTTGTTCAATGCATGTAGATTACGATACAAGTTAAATTAATTGGTTCAAGGGTAAACCTTTGCCATTCAAAAAAAGAAGGGTATAGAGCTAGGGCAAGTCCATCTTTTAATATGAAAAACATTCTAATTTTCACAAGATTTGTTGAGAAAGGGAGTATAAACCATTGATTAGAATTTTATTTTATAGATATAACATTGGTTTTTTTTCTCTTTTCTATAAGTTGATATAGTTAGATTGGAAATATATGTTTATTAGATTAGTTTTATTATTAGGTGCTCTTAAATATGATGATATGGGTAGTATATGTGGTGTCTCCAAGATCCTGAGCAAGAAATGCTAATATTTTTACTTTTTTATTAATAATTGTTATTATGTTTGAATCCTAGCCATCAATATCCTATCCTAATGAGGAGAACATTATTTTTAAATCCCGAAGAGTAGCCACAAAGCTGATATTTTGAGTTGTTTCGGTTGCAAATAAGTGTTGAATTAACGGTTCATTCCAAACTTTAGTATTTTGATCAATTAAATGTCCCACTGAATAAGGTTGAAGGGCCAACATGAGGGATGTTGGAGCCTACCCCAATTCAAGGCTCGCCGATAATAGGAATATTAAATTCAGAACCAATTTTTCAGCGGGAACCTTGCCTAACAACAACTTTGACACTGAAAATGCTATGCCAAACAAAGCTTGGATTGTGTCTCAACTTCGACTCCATGTAACTACTCTTAGGGTAATATCGGGCATTAATTTTTTTTAAAACTAAACTATCTAGATCAGTTTGTAGTTTCCAACCCTGTTTTCCAAACATTGCACCTTTAAAAGCTGCAAAATCTTTGAAACTCATACCTCCATTGTTTTTTAGCACCGATAACTTTTCCCAGGATGACCAATGCAATCCTTTGTTACTTGCATCTCCATGTCCCCACCAGAAAGCATTTATTAATTTTTCAATTTCATCCAGTAGTGTATCTGGTAATCTAAATATACTCATAACATTCGATGTGATAGCTTGAAGAACGGATTTGATCATGACTTCCCTACCTGCTTTGGACAAACATTTGCTACTCCAACTGCTGATTTTCTACCACACTCTATCCTTAATGAAGTCGAAGGTTGCCTTTTTGCTGCGCCCTACCATTGATGGCAATCCAAGATACTTGCTAGTGCCTAAGACCGCACACACCCCTAAAATGTTGGTGATGGTTTGTTGGAGTGGTTCTTGGACATTCCTTCTATAAAATATTTCAGACTTAGGAAGGCTAATGGCTTGACCTGACGCTTCCTCATACCTTGTTAAAATCTACTTCATCACATGTGCTTGATTATCATGTGCTTGAAAGAACAAGAAGCAATCATCAGCAAAGAGTAAGTGGGACACCCTTGTGGCACTATCACAAATACGTACACCTTGAAGTTCCCTCTGTTCTAGCATTTCTAATCAACGCAGATAAACCTTTAACACGCATAATGAATAAGTAAGGTTATAGAGGATCACCTTGCCTTAGATCACGCCCTGGAATAATGTGACCCACCATTTCTTTGTTCAAAATGACCGAGTAATCAACTGATTCTACACACATCATGATCCATCCAATCTACTTATCAAAGAACCCCATTTGCACATGGCATCTCTGAGTTAGAGCCAATCAATACTGCATAAGCTTTACTAATATCTAGCTTCAACGCAACACTTTTCTCATTACCTCTCTTCTTTGTATCCATATAGTGGACGACCAACTCGATAGCTACTAGTGCATTATCTAGAATGGATCTACAAGACACAAAAGCTGACTGAGAATCGGCAATACATTTGTGTAATACTTCCTTCAATCGATTCATAACGACATTGGACAGTAACTTGTATAGAGCAATGCTATGGGTCTCCAATCTTTCATAGTTTTTTGTTCTATGCCTTTTGGGATTAGATCTATATTTGTGAGATTCAAGGACGAAAGGAATTGCCCTACATTCAACCATTGGCAACACTCATTATAAATATCTTTTTATTTTAATATTACCTATTCCATTGTATTTTAAGTTTCCCACGTTCTAAAAAGTATTGTTTCAAATCACCTCTCTATTCCACAATTCATCTCTAGTGGGTAACCTTCCCTGTTAAAATCTCCACCCAATCACATTGATTTTCGACCGAATTGAGGTTTTGCAAAAATATGGAGAATAGTTAAAAAAAAAAACTTGGTTATGCTAAACCTGTTGTCCATGAGCAGACATAGGGAGAGCTTGACATTCCAACAATGGGACATGGCTGCCGTATATTTAATCTCAGATCAGATTTTGCAGTATTTTCATTAGTATCAAATCTATAATCTTACCAAAGCTTATGTTGGAATACCCTGTTGAAACTGAAAGTTTGAACTGAATCGATCCCTAGAGATTGTTTTAACTATGCCATTACACCATGTAGTGAAATTCTGTGGTTTTTTACCTGGGGTTTGACCTCCTCCTCCAAGTGGTGTGAACTGTTCTATTTACTCCTATTTGGCATTTGTGGCGAAATCCGTGTAATGCACGATGGGACTTGCATTTGATGCTGACAGTTGATGTTGACTTACATCCTATCAATTGGCAAATGTTCAATTATTTTCCCTCTAATTTGTTACTTGGGTTAAATTTGAATTATTTTTTATGAGCGGTTGTGATTGCTCTGATTGGTACTATTTCTTATTCTTTTACCTTTGCAGTTGGCTATAAAAAAGTTTGGAGGTTCCACGTGCTCATCACCTTTACTGCAGAACTTTTATTATTGTTTCATCTCTTTCATGTTTCATCCCAATGGATCCTATTATCAATTCTCACTTCCACTGCAGAACTAACTTTTGTTATTGTTTCATTTCAAGTTTCATTCCAATCCTATTATCAATAATCCTGTTCAATTTTTTGAAATGGCTAATGCGATTGATGATGCCTCTTCCATTGTTTCTGGTAATGAGGATGTGGTGTGTTTCTTCCTTTTTGAATCCAGATCAGGTTAATTCTGTTGAGATGAGAAGGTATGTAATTTTTTTTATTTTTCTGTTTTGCTACGTTAATTTTTGTCTTTGTATTTGAATTTGAACGGCTCCACTATATGTCTTTAATCATAAAATGAGTGAGGGCGAGGTGTACAAGATGTCATGCTTTCCTATGGCTCCCAACTCATCGTTACAAGTTGATTTTTCAAATGAAGACAAAGGTGCAGGCATGTGAAGGACCTCACATACCTTTGTATGGTCTGTCTTTGAACAAGATCGGAGATTCATGTTTTGAGGTTATGATGTTGATTATTTGGTTATGTGACACCCATTGGTTTTTTGTTTGTTTGAGTTTATGTTTCATTTTTTTAGTCTTGATTTGTTGCTAAGTTGGGCTGGTTGTTTCCTTCTTTGGGTAGAGGGATTACATTCGTCATATATTACAAATTACAATTGATTGTTTCAAACAATCAATCAAGGCCTTTTTCTTAGAATACAAAAAATTGTTGAACAGCTAGAAAATTACCAAGTCCCTATGGATATGATAATCTTGAAAACTTTGATACCGTTATACAGTCTTATTATAACCTACTAAAGTAATTTTTATAGGTTGTGGAATTGGAAATAAGGTGTGATATGTCATAATTGCAGGTCATGGTGATACAAAATTTACAAGCAAATGATACTATAAATAAATAAAAAATCCGCTTAAAGATTCATAAAATTAGGATAAAAAAGAAGGAAAATAAAATACAATTATTCGATGCATGCACAAAAACTAAATGAAATCTCATGGAATATTCTATGATAAGATATGTTGTACATTTATTTTGCTCATATCAAGGATGACTTGCTGATGAAAAACACATGAAGATTAAAGAAAATAGCGAAAAATCCAATAGTTCTGTGAGCACCATGTATCTTGAAGAAAAAGGGTACACACCCCCGCGCACAAGGTCCTCACGCTGGCAAGGTAGTTGAACCCATGGCCTTCTAGATGAGTCAACTTCTTATTATCTAAGCTAATCTATATTGACAGATTTTTTTTATTGGACCAGGCTAAAGTTATCAACCAATATAATGCATCAGTAATAGTAATACAGGTGAGAACTTATTTTTTACTTTTTTTTGGTCAGGAGGTGAGAACTTATTTATTTTTTTGTCAGGTAGCCTAGTGGCTGGAGCTCACATATTATAAATATGGAGAAGTGTGGTGTCAGAGGTTCAAACTCCTGCCCCTACATAAATTATACAATGTCCCTAACAATTGAGCTAAGTTCATGGGAATGAGAACTTATTTATTCATAAGCGAAACATATTATAGGATCAATATATTTATTTTATTAAATCATTGGGTCATAAAGAATGTGAGACTTTTTTTAAACAATGTGTCCGGATAAAATCACAAAAATTCTATTACACTAGCGAAAAGACGGGCACATGTTGCGCTGATCTTTTTATTACGGTAACGTTTGAAAATGAAGTGTATAAAAATGAGATTGTTTTGTGAAAATTTAAGATAAAAATCACTATAATTATTTTTCGATTAACAAATTAAATATTATGATTTTGGTGAATGAAAGTAACGAGAGAGGGGAGATTTAATCAATCAACATTAAACAAACTTTGTTTTGAGTTCTTTTATTGATACATTTGTTGATATCCTAACATATGAATGAAAATAGAATATGATTTATACAAAAACTTTACATTTTTTATTTTGATCATATGTATTTTATTTTTTTGTAAATTGTGACTTTTATGATTATATAGTATGAGTAATCAATGTTTTTTTTAAGTATTTTACACGCATATAAATTTTAATATAAATATTTTGTTAACGTATCTTAGCCGTATCGTAACCTAAATTTTAAAAATTTTGCGTATCCGTATCGCACTACGTATCCGGGCTTCGTAGCTCCAACTTTTATATATTGTTAGTAGATTGTGTAAAAAAAAAAAATATTGTTAGTAGATTTTTAATTACCTTATCCTTAAAAAAAATCATTGTTTTTTTAACCTTTAGCGATAGTAAAGAGTTTTCCTGCAAGCACTGCTGGGGTTTGTTTACATGATTAGAGCCATTTTTACACCAGTGAACGTTCTAGGTTACTCTGTACTCCTTTGCATACAAAATTTCTTCCTTCAAGCGCAAGTACGGATACAATTTGTAATTTATGACTGTTGGAATTCTTGTGTGTGTATGTTTTAGGACCTGAGCTACATAAGAGGTGACATTATGTTTTCTCCTTTCAAGATTATTTTGTGGATTCATCATTTGCCATATGATATGACGCTAGGCAAGTACACATTGCGATAACAATATTTATCGGCTGGAAGAATATAATCTGTTTATCTGCTTCTTTTTTCTGCATCCCTTTCGTATGCATTCTCTACCTTTTCCTCATTTTTCACTTCTACTGTCTGAACGAGAACGTCAACGACTCCCATTCCAATTCAGATTCCTCTTCTTCATCAGGTATAGGTAAAAGTTCTCTATAATCTGGCTTAAAATGCCAAAGTAGTGAAAAATTTGCCAACTAGCATCTAGATGGCATCAACTCCACCACTGCCACCATATGCACTGTTTCGCAAGACTTTCACCGCGTCTAGCAACTTCTCACTCTTTGGTGTTCCGACGACATCAAAATGTTTCTCCACACAAATCAACCACTGATAGGCATCACTGCTGCTGTCAAACTGTGGCATGTCCATTTTCCCCCTACTGTGAATTTTGTTGTCAAGCGAACGTGCAGTATTGTCAAAAGTGGTTTGATTAAAACTATAGCCGCTATTTCGTAATACTTTGTGCTAAATAAAGTATCGCAAAAAAAAAATGATTTGTGTAAATTTTGCAATGCAATCGTGACATAGCGCCGCTACAGCCACTATTTATTATTTAACAATACTCAGGCATCATCTGATTTTGGTTTGAATTGGTGCAGGAATTTGTGTTGGCAGATGGCTACAAGTCTGATTCCATTTTTGGAAAAGGTATTTAAGCATGAGTTGGGATAAAACCAGAACCAAGTACGCATAGAGGAAGTGAAAGGAGTTAGTCCTGTGACTATTTCATTTCATGACAGGGTAGTAATTCAACAAGAGTATAAGTGAATGATATCCAACATATAACAAAAGTCTCAAGATAACAGTACAAGTACTCAAATTCAGGACCAAATGAAATAGCAAAATGCAATAAAAGAAGGATAAAGACAGAAACGACCAACACCCTCAAAGCGCCAGAAACGGGAATAGAAAATATAGAAAAATAAAGGAACAAATGTCAGTGACTCTTACTGACATAAACATCACATAATCATGTAGAAATTTGCGTAGTGTATTATACCTATCACGAATGGTACTAATAGCTATTTTACAACCGTTCATGACACTTATTCTCATGATCAATATTGATTTCAATACTGAATGAGCTCATGCATAGAATTTATATAACTATCAGTTAATGCAATGTTCTCATTCAAGTTCATAATTTATCCATTTTGATTATTCGACCTCATTAACAGAAAGTTTTTCTACAATCTGTATTTTCTTCCGCAAATTCTTAGTAAATTTCCTCTCTTTTGTGCTCTTTCTACAATTTTTCATGATAATGATGTCTCTGTCGCGCTCCCCCATTCAGCTTTCATCTCATAGTAACATTGCATACAAACATAACTACATTCAAAGATGCTCAACACATGAAATTTAGATCGTTGATAAATAGGAAGCAAACAAGCACTATTTTAAGATCAACAGAAATCAGTATTGATCTAAATGAAGCATGAGGCAATGAGAAATACAATAATTCATCAGTACTGAATAACATTGCAGTCGCAAGGGAACTAAAAACTATATAAAGTAATATTTGTCTGCAAGAAAAAGATCATAGATGGAGGCTTAATTGCTTCCACATTTGTTTTTCCTTCCCCTTCATCTACTGAAACAGCACGGCTTGAATATCACCTATTAGAGTTATAATTCAAAAAATATGAGCAAGACAGAGAAGAAAACAAATTTATGAGCAAGACAGAATGAGAGGGCCAAAGTAAAAAAGAATTACCACTTCTGAAAAAATCTCATCAATACAGTCGACGGATGCATTCAGAAGCTCCACAATAACATGCTTTCGTCTTTAAATTTCCATTTGAATCAATCACTTGATCGATCTTGTAATTGTAATTCAAAGTCAGCTCATTCATGCTCGGAATGTCCTCAGCTGCATATAGCATGATGTGTGGAATCCTCAGATCATCATCATCATAAAGAACATTTTGAGCAAACAAATTGGGGGAACAGCTATGGTTGATAAACCTTGCCACGTTACCATACTTAGCAGCATCAATGGTAAACCTACCACTATCACATCGATCATCAATGGCCTCTTTACCACTTGAAGCTTCTAAGGGTTGATATGAACTCATCTCCTTACTATCAACCATATATGAATCCTCTTCCCACGAACTATAGTACTTGTGAATATAATTGCCGATATTAAATAAATACTCATCATTATAAACTATTTTCAAAGCTTCCTGATCTTCAATAATCTTACCTAAATACTCACAAATAAAATTTCCAGAAGGAATTGCATTCTCTGATCTCACACCCCATCCTTTCGCCTTAGTTTTGAAAATTTGAAGCTTAAATTTAATCTCATTTTTCTTTACTCTAGTAATTTTCCCTCCACTCTTAAGAGCACAGGAACATTTCATTGAATCAGAACAATGATCAACACATTTACGCCCAACAGAGGAATCATTGAAAAGCAATTCAGGATAAATGTTACGAGTAATGTACTGAAAATATGGAACCTTGCCAGAATCTATAAGATTAACCACACATATAGGAACAGCTTCTTTTCCATTGGAAATATCTTTAACAAAAATTTTCTGATCAGGCAATCTAACCAAACAGAATTTAAAATCTAATTTCCCAATTTTTTCCCAAATAGGTTCAACTTCATAAAGACCATAGTAACAATACACCTCAGCTCCACCGCGTGCACCACCACCACCGTTCTTTGAATTAAACTTTATAATAACTCTAATAGGATTCTTAACAGCAAAACTATTCATCAGAGCTAGATTGCTTTTATCACATTCTCCAGAATTAATGACATTACCTCCTTCCCCTGTATAAACGAACACTTTTGTATCATCCATATCATCAAAATGACAAGAAACAACGCTAGTTGCAACCAAATTCCCATCCACTTTCACGTAATCAATTAGACTTAGATTCTGACGATGAAGACCAACAACATTGAGTTCTTGCCAATACTGAAACTTGTCACCTACTTCAATTCCAGGGACTTCTCCAACGATTTTTTTTCCGTCGTGAATGAATTTGCCTCGACGTTTAAGAATCTGTGACACTTCGATAGGAAGCGCGTCGCCTGTAAATTTCTCACCAAGTTTTCCACAGAGAGCACGGAAGTTACCTAATGTTGTTTTTACTTTCTTTCTTCTTGAGTCATTGGAAGTCAAAGACAGCGTGTTTTCATCGTTGATGCTTTCTTTCCTCTCATTCTCTTTGTTACCTGAAGTTACATCTTTATAACGACGGTTTAAATGCAGTTTCTTGGATTCCATGTTTTTGATGGTTGTTTCCTTGGGTTCAGTGTTTCTTTGAACCTTTGACAATACTCTCCTTGTGCTGACATTCTTGAACAATAATGCTCTTTCAGTAAAGTTCTTGTTGGAGACTTGGAATGGTTTGTGTTGTGGGTTGGTCTTAGTCATTTAGTGATTGGTATGGTGGATCTCTTGATTGCAATGTGTATATGGCTGATTAAGTAACAGTTAACTTTCCTTCTTCGAGATAAGAAACGAAACTATTCAAGTAGAAAGTGTTTATACTAACTAATTGTGTAACTAACTATAATTCTCTAACTAACATCTAACTAACTGTAACTACCTAAACTAACTCTAGTTATATACTAACTCTGGTTATATAAACACGGTGTAATAAAATTCTGCTATGCAACAGTGCTATAGCAGCGTTATAGCCGATATTTCGTAATATTTTGTACTAAATAAATTATGCTAGAAAAACAATGATTTGCGTAATTTCTGCAATGCAATGGTGATATAGCGCCGCCTCAGCCACTATTTAACAATACTTAAGCATCATCTGATTTTGGCTTGAATTGGTACTGGAATTTGTGTTGTCAGATGGCTACAAGTCTGAATTCCATCTTGGAAAAGATATTTAGCATGAGTTGGGATATACTTATAAGCACCGCAATTTTTATACCGAAGAGCATCGCAATTTTCATAATATTTTGTACTAAATAAAGTATCGCGGAACAACAATGATTTGTGTAAATTCTGCAATGCAATGGTGCTGGAATTTGTGTTATCAGATGGCAACCAGCTTGAGTTGGCAATCATCAGTACGCATAAAAACTGCTTCTGATTCAAATGTAACAGCGCCAGAAACTCCAACAACGAACACCCTCAAAGTGCCAGAAACGGGAATAGAAAATATCACAGGGTTAACCATGAGTCAAATAAGGTCCTAATTATTCAGAAAGCTCTATATCGCATTTCATCACATTTTCATGTTCAAATTTGTATACTGATTTATACCTATCACAAGTGGTACTAATGGCCATTTTACAAGTTTTTTATTCGGTTTTTTCAGTGCAAGTTTTTTTCATTCGGTTCTCTGAACATGCGAGGGAAATAGGAGGTGTTGTGTTATGAAAATTACAAGAGATATGGTTAAAGGTTCGGTTCGGGTCGGATGATTAAGGTTATTAACGGTCATGTTCGGTTAGTGTATTGTTATCAAAATAATGGTTCGCTTCGAGAATTTGTGAAATGGTTCAATTAATTTTGATACGGTTCGGTAGGGGTAACCGGTTCGGTTTGGTTTTTGGTTATTTTTGCCCACCCCTGTATAACTACATTTATAGATTCTCAACACATGACATTTAGATTGTTGATTAAAAGGAAACACAACTAGTCTTATTTTAAGATCAACAGAAATCAGTATTGATCTAAATGAAGCATTTGGGCAATGACAAATACAATAGTTCATCAATACTAAAATACACTGAAAATCATATATTAGCACAAATCTAAACAAGGCATGTTCAACTTCATCCAATGAAAATGTATTACTCAAATAATTACATTGTTGTACCAATCTTTTGTTTTTTTTGAACACTGCAGTTGCAAAGGAACTAAATGCAATATAAAGTAATATCTGTCTGCAACGCTTCCTCTACTCTAACTGAAACAGCAAAGCTTGAATATCACCTATTAGAGTTATAATTAAGGAATAAATATCAAGAGTCATTTATGTGATTGTAGTATTTAATAAATCAGAGAAGAAAACAAATTTACAAGCAAGACAGAATGAGTGGGCCAAAGTGAAAAAGAATCACCTTTTCTAAAAAAATGCATCAGTACATTCTACTGATGCATTCAGAAGCTCCACAATAACACGCTTTCTTCTTAACCTTTCCATTTGAAATCACTTGATCGATCTTGTAATTGTAGTTGTAAGTCAGCTCTTTCATGCTCGGAATGTTCTCAGCAGCAAATAGCAAGATGTGTGGAATCCTCGGATCATCATCTTCATAAAGAACATTTTGAACAAACAAATTGGGAGAACAACTATGGTTGATAAACCTTGCCACGTTACCATACTTAGCAGCATCAATGGTAAACCTACCACTATCACTGCCACTACCACGTCGATCATCAATGACCTCTTTACCACTTGAAGCTTCTAAGGGTTGATATGAATCCACTTCCCACAAACTATAGTACTTGTGAATATAATTGCTAATATTAAATAAATACTCATCATTATCAACCTTTTTCAAAGCTTCCTCATCTTCAATAATCTCACCTAAATACTCACAAATAAAACTTCCAGAAGGAATTGCATTCTCTGATCTCACACCCCATCCTTTCGACTTAGTCTTGAAAATTTGAAGCTTAAATTTAATCTCATTTTTCTTTACTCTAGGAGTTTTCCCTCCACTCTTAAGAGCACAAGCACGCTTCATTGAATCAGAACATTCACCAACACATTTACACCCAACAGAGGAATCTTTGAAAAGCCATTCAGGGTAAATCATATGATTAATGTATTGAAAAAATGGAACCCTGTCATGATCTATACGATTAACCACGCATATAGGAACCACTTCTTTTCCGTTGGAAATATCCTCAACAAAATATAAACATTTATATGTTTCAAATTTCTTCTCACTTTTCCTCAACTCATTCCAAGCAACCTTCTCCTGACCAGGCAATCTAACCAAACAAAATTTAAATCCTAATTTCGCAATTTTTCTCCAAATAGTTTCAACTTTATAAAGACCGTAGTAACAGTACACCTCACCTCCACCACCAGCACCATCGTTCTTAGAATTAAACTTTATTATAACTCGAATAGGATTCTTAACTTTAAAACTATTCTTCAAAGCATGATTCCCATTAGCGACATTGCCTCCCTCCCCTGTATAAACAAACACTTTTCTATCATCCATATCATCAAAATGACATGACACAACGCTAGTTGCAACAAATATATCATCCTTTATCACGTAATCAATGCCACTTAGATTCTGACGATGAAGACCAACAACATTGAGTTCTTGCCAATAATGAAACTTGTCACCTACTTCAATTCCAGGGACTTTTCCAATAATTTTTTTTCCGTCGTGAATGAACTTGCCTCTTTGTTTAAGAATCCGCGACACTTCAATAGGAAGCGCGTCATGGGTATATTTTTTAGCGAGGGTTCCACAGAGAGCACGGAAGTTACATAATCTTCTTTCTACTTTCTCTCTTGAGTCATTGGAACTTATAGACCGCGTGTTTTCGTCATTGATGCTTTCCTTCTTCTCATTCTCTTTTTTCCTTTTGTTACCTGAAGTAGTTACATTTTCATAACGACGTTTTAGTTGCAGTTTCTTGGACTCCAAGTTTTCGACTGTTGTTTCCTTGGGTTCAGTGGTTTTCTTGGACAAGATTCTCCTTGTGTTGACATTTTTGAACAAGAATGTCCTTTCAGTAAAGTTCTTGTTGGAGACTTGAAATGGTTTGGGTTGTGGGCTCGTAGAGGAAGAGGAGAGAGTCTTAGGCATGGTGGGTCTCTTGATTGAAAAGTGTATATGGAAATATTCACTTAGACAGTGTTTTGAAGATAAGTTGAAACTATTCAAGTAGAAAGTGTTTGGAAGTGTGTTTCCAAAAGATTACCTATGGAAATAGAGTAAGAAAAAGAAAAATTAGTCCGAAAAGAGAGAAAATAAATAAATCTTTATTAATTAATCCTATGAGAACTTTCCACATCAGCATTGAAAATGTCATGTCAGCAAGTTTAAATAAAATTGGACGAAAAAACTATAAAATATAGTAATGTTGTAAAGGAACATTTTGTTGCAATAGAAAAAGATAAACTGCGATACAAAAGATTGTGAGGAATGTTAACAACACATACTTTTCAATATACTCTCTTTGATTGGTTAAAATTTATATGGGTTCCACCAAATCATGTGGCTCCTATATAAATTTGGTAGTCCCATGTAAATTTTATCCAATCAAAAAGGATGATTTGAAAAGTGTGTTCCTACTATTTCTCAAAGATTGTCTTTTTGAATCTCTTTTGCTTATATGCAATGATAAAAAAAAAAAAAAATTCACTATGAAACCCTTACAAGTGAGTTCAAGAAGTTTTAGATTAGTGATAAGAGCTTGACATTTTAACATGAAGTGACATGGTTCAGATCTCATATGTTGCAACCAAAAAATGGTCATCCATGTCATCGTTATTGATAATATTTCTCCTTTTTATCGATATTTTTCTTTAAACAACCCTAATGATGGAGGTTTCCCCCATTAACTCAAATTCAAGCTCAATAAACCAATGATATAAATGCTCACTCTCATTACAGTAATAAAATAAAAATTAAATCTATGCGATTGAAGTTAAAAAGTAATAAATACAATATGCGGATTTACCTCTCAGAAGATCAAGCTATTAAGGATGAGAGAGAAAAATGGATGGAGATGAAATTAGAGTCGTGGAGGCGTAAAACACACAAGTCAACGACGGAAATTTTGAATGTCGATTCAACGACTGTGTGGAGTAAACTGTAGAAGCTTTTAGAGTGTAATACTTTACTCTCCCTGAAATACAACACAGAAATACAGAGACTTGCAGGGTTTTTATGTTTGATGTTTGGGCCAACTTTAATTAAGTAGAAAAATTATATTCATTGTTTGTAGTCGTTTTTTTTATAGTGTATATAATATTACATTTTTTTCCCAAAATGCATAATGGGGGTTGTTGTCAACGCAATCCATGCATGGTCCCGGTTCCAAGACACTTTTAACGTTTTTCTTATAAACAACTTATTTAAATGCTTATGACTTAAAAACTTGTTGCATGAAACCTTTGTTGTCATTCAAATGGGACAATCCATTTTTTTTCTTCAAAATCGATTTAGTATTACATTGACATATTTACTTTTTCTAGGGAAATTCACTTATTAACTAAGAATTATTGTTCCACATAAAAAACACCTAAGATCTCTGGAGAGGGAACTGTAACACCCTGTTTTCCCAACATAAAAATTTCGTAAACAAATCAGAGTTTTCACATACAACAGAGCGTCACATTTCTCAAAAACATCTCAAATATGAATAAATAACAATTTATTCCTTCGTAAAAATAGTCATTAAAATATTTAAAACATTGCAGCGGAATTCATTTAATATCATAAATAGTCTCTGGCACGCAGGCCTCATCAACGTCTCATAAAATTCCCAATATTAATCATAATCATGAAAATCATAAAGATAATACGCAAGGAATAGAAAACATAAGCAAAGTTCCTCATCCCGTTACGTATCAGAGCACCTAAGACTCAACCGAGGAATGGTCCTCACAAGACAGCACTTATTCTTGATTACCTGCAAGTTACCCATACGAAGAGCAACATTTTCATGCAAAAGGGGTGAGATTCACAAAACAATAATATTAAACATATAGTTCAATAATTATAGTTAACAACAAATCATCACATAAACACGTCGCAACAAACATCATCCAGCACCACAAGCATCATCATAAAGCATCTTAAACAACTTGACTCGACAATGCAACTTCACTTGACTATGCAACTCTATCATCTTAAATGCATGTGGTACCAATCCAGGGCATGAGCCCTCGTCTCTTTGAGCATAACTATACTCCCAGGGCATAAGCCCTTGTCGCTAGTGAGCAAAAGCTCCAGGGCATAAGCCCTCGTCGCTGGTGAGTAAAAACTCCAGGGCATGAGCCCCCATCTCTGAATGAGTATGCATGAGACTCAACATCTTATAACTTAAACAAGTTAAACATCTTAAAACGTCGCACATCATAAACATCTTGGACCGACACATGCAACATTAATCACATATAAACAACTACGTGGCAGCAACTCATCAATCATGGCATATAGCAACATCAAGGATTCATCACTTAAGCATCACATATATTACACATATAGTTCACATAATACACATATGATTCATAAATCATTCCCAACGACATCAAATCATTACTAAGCATCATCACAGATCATCATTTATATTAAAAACAGTTTTTTGTACTACCCAAGGCTCAACTCCCAAAGTCTCGTGCGAAACAGATCGCAACAACAAAGAAAACGTGACATTCTGTCACAACACTGCTCGTTGCGGCGAGCTCTATTGCTCGCCTGGCGAAGCGACTAAAGGTCGCTCGCCATGGCGGGTGGGATTGCTCGCCTGGCGAAGTGTCACGGTTCCCTCGCTATGGCGAGCTAGATTGCTCGCCTGGCGAGCGATGAAGGTATGTTCGTCGTGGCGAGCTACGACTCTCGCCTGTCGAAACGGTGACAGAACAGTTACGGGATTTCGAACTTGATCACCCAAACACCCAATTTTCACCATGATTAACCCCAATTTCGACTGAAACGTTAGCATTAAGGTTATTCTAAGTTCTGTAACCAATTCTTACATTAGTTCTACAAATTTTCATCATCTAATCACCAAATCATCCTGGTTAACCTAGTTCTCCAATTCTTTAAAATCAATCCTACACTTGTTAATTATAATTAGATGAGTTACAGTTTAATAGAATTGAATTGCTAGGCTCACCCTTACCTTGTTTATGCAGAAATCGCAGCCCTCTTGCCTCTTCTCTCCTTCTCTGGTTTTTCTCCCTTTTTCTCCCAAAACTGATCGTACATACTGAGTTATTCTTAACCTAATATTCCCTATTTATACTCCCAACAAATCTTATCTTATTTACTCTTTCTCCCACATAACTCTCTAAAATCTCAAAATTACCCCACATCTCTATATTTATTTTATTTTCAAATCTTATTTTATTAAACAATAAAATAAGCCACCACATCACATAAAAATCACTAAAATCACATAAATCTTATCTCTTCACATCTCATATATTATATATAAATATATCTAGACTCTTCAAATAATTCAAATAATTAAATAATTAAAATAATCTAAAGTGGGCGTTACAACTCTCCCCAACTTATAAGATTTTCGTCCTCGAAAATTTACCTCAAGCAAACAACTTTGGATAAGATTCCAGCATCTTACTCTCTAGCTCCCACGTCAAGCTTTCACCAGTCACTCCGTCCCAAACAAATTTCACAAGAGGTATCCCCTTGCCTCTCAAACGCTTCACTTCACGACCTTCAATCCTCACTGGTAAGGTCTCAACTGTAAGGTTATCTCTAATTTGCACATCATCTCTTTGGATCACATGAGATGGATCCGGAACATACTTCCGAAGTTGCGACACATGAAACACATCGTGCAAATTCGAAAGATGCGGTGGTAAACCCACTCGGTATGCCACCGTTCCAACTCTTTCCGATATCTGATACGGACCAATAAACTTCGGGGTCAACTTCTTCGACTTCAAAGCCCGACCAACACCGGTCATGGGAGTAACTCTCAGGAACACATGATCTCCTTCTTGGAACTCAAGGTCCTTCCTCCGCTTATTATGATAACTCTTTTGTCGACTCTGTGACGCTTTCATTTTCTCTTGGATCATCTTTACCTTCTCAGTAGTCTGTTGAACAATCTCCGGTCCTAAAACCACATTCTCACCTGACTCAAACCAACACAGCGGTGTTCTGCATCTCCGGCCATACAAAGCCTCAAAAGGTGCCATTCCAATACTCGAATGGTAACTGTTATTGTACGTGAACTCTATCAACGGAAGATGACTATCCCAAGTTCCTCCTTGCTCAAGTACACAAACTCTCAATAAATCTTCCAGGGACTGAATCAATGATGCAAATGTGGTACAAACACAAGAATGGTATTTGCGACGAGAGTTGTGTTGTGTGTGTGTGATAGTGAGTACCGTGTCATCAATTGTTGTTTATGGAAATGGAAGTTGTTGATTGTGTATGTGAGTAACGTTCAATCAAATCGTGCATTGTTGTAAATGGATCAAAGTTGGAGCTTTGTGGGCCAAGGTGGTAAAACCAACAATATGTTAAGAAATTGAAAAAAAAATAACTTTTGACTATTACTTTTTCCACCCTCTTAAGTTCTCGCGTGCCCTACAAAATTACGAAAAAGTCCTCCAGATTATCTAATATCCCAGAAATTTCGGAATTATATAATCTGGAAATCACTTTTGTTAGTTTTACACACTTTTCTTACATTTTTCTTTATTTTTATTATATTATTTAGATGCTAAAATAATATTAACACGTTGCTGAATTCATAAAATAAATGCAAATAAAAACATAGAAATACGAACAAAAATAATACTAAAAACATCCTGATTTTATTAATATTAGGTTTAATAACAGTTTTGGCCCTCTAAGTATCAGGAAGTTGCGATTTTGACCCCTAACAAAATAAATACAATCCAGCCCCCTAAGTACTGCCCATTTTGCAGTTTTGGCCCCTCAGACCAATTTTGACCAAGTAAGTCAATGCTGACGTGGACACCACATGTGTAATTTTTTATTTTTTATTTATTTTAATATTTTTTTAATTAAAAAGTTAAATTTTTTTATTTTTTATTTTTTTAATAATTAAAAAAATAAAAAAAATTACACATGTATAAGAGCTTGACATTTTAACGTCAAGCCACGTGGTTCAGATCTCATATGTTGCAACCAAAAAATGGTCATCCATGTCATCGTTATCGATAATAGTTTTCCTTTTTCCCGATATTTTTCTTTAAACAACCCTAGTGATGGAGGTTTCCCCCATTAACACAAATTCAAGCTCAATAAACCAATGATATATATATATATATATATATATATATATATATATATATGCTCACTCTCATTACAGTAATAAAATAAAAATTAAATCTATGCGATTGAAGTTAAAAATTACCTCTTAGAAGATCGGCTATTAAGGATTATTGACTAAGAATTAATAAGAATTCACTTATTAACTAAGAATTATTGTTTCACATAAAAAAATTCAGCGTAAATTAATTTTTTTTTATCCTCCTATTACTATCAATCTTACTTTTTCCTCAAAAATTTACTCCACTAAATTTGAGAAATCCTAAAATTTTAGTATGTATGGACTCATCTTCTGATTTTTAGTGGATATTAAGACTAAGGAAAGAATATACCCAAAGTTTGATATCAAAGATATATCATCAGGTTTTCATTGCATATCAAAACTAAGGAAAGACTATACCCAAAGTATGAAATCGAATACCTTAGATCAAACAAAGTATCATCTGGTTTTCATGCATGGTCTCTAAGACCTGTTCCACTACAGTTTACAAGGCTAGGCAAGATCGATCAAGACTAAGGATGGCTATGACGACCACCAACACTGCCATTTAAACTGTCACCTCATCTTGGATATCACCTTATCATCATCCCCGTCATCAAAGGGATCTCTTGAAGTCACAAACATGCAAACAGTGGCGGAAGTACTGGGGGGCCAATGGTGGCCATGGTCCCCCCAAATTATCAATTTTTTTTTATATCCTACAACTAATGTATATTAAAATGTTTTATCAAGTATAATTAGGTCATGATCCCCCCAATTAATGTAATTAAAATGTATTTTTTTTTCAAAAAAAATGTTTGTTTTTTTTACCATATGTTACTAGATTAATTGGCAACTAATATCATTAATTTTATACATCATATTATGTTAAATTATCTCATATTTCGTAAAATATATTGATACAATCATTTTGACAATACATTTTAAATAAAATTAACCACAATGATATATCTTATTTATTTTTTGTGTTAACCCTCCATTTCTCATGGTAAATTGGTCATGTTAATATAGTATCCGACCGATCAAGAGGTAAGTAAAGACTAGACAAGATTTGTTCGACTCAAGAATCAAATTCAGGTTCTCCTGAACAATTTATCCTTTGGTGGAATTCGTTAACCACTTAAGCTTATTTGTTTGGTTAGTTGATTGTCTTTTTTGTGTATCCATATAAATACACTTTTCATTTCCAAGTTTTCTTTTTGAAATACATTTCTAACGTTACATACAAAATATATGGTTAATCATGTTTATAGTTCTTACAAAATTATGAGCTTTAAAGTTTAGTCCCTGCTAAATTTTAAGTGTAAGTTTAATCCTCCATAATATTGCACTTTATAAGTTGTTTTGTTATGTTTTAAATAATATTGTATATCTAAATTTTCATTATGTGTTGCTTTACGCCCAAGATGTGCATTTAAAGGATAAAATATGCATTCCGGATTATGTAATCCGAATTTACATAGGGTGTAAGTGTAGTTCGGATTACATAATCCGAAATCCTTTAGCCTAGGATTCTTTTGTATGGACCATATTGCACCAAGAGTTTATGTGGTCCACAACATCCAGGGACTTCTATAAATAAGTGATCTCCGGTTTTCAGCTTCATATCCATCAAAACACACAAACACACCAAAGTAGACCATGCAAATTTTTGTCATTAAGTGATGAGTCAATAATTAGTGATTTTAATATAATATTTAAGTTTATTTTATTTAGATTTTATTTGTTTTTATTTTTTCTTGTTTCCTTTTTAGGACTATTTTACTTTAATTGCAAGTTATTTAATTTCAGGAACAAATATTCTAAAGATTGAGTCTTGGAGCAAAAGAAAGGAGAATTAGAGCTGATTCGTGCAAAAAATATGAAGATCTTATACAAAAATATCTTGTGCAAAGAATTTGAAGATCCTTCACCAAAATATAAAGCTGGCACACCCCATATTGTCTTTTGTTGCTGTTTTTGCTTCTTCGACAAGCTGCCTATTTTAGTATTTCTGATCTAGTGCCCATGGTTTCTTGTGCAACACTTTAGTGATTTAATTCTTGGGGCTAAAGTCAATGTTAGACTATAAATAGCGCAGCCATCTAGCTTGTATATCATCTTTTGTTCTTGGAAATAATAAGTGACAATTGTTTATTTGAATATAATTTCACCTTTATTTTATTGTTATTTTATTTTATGTTCTTCTTCTTATTCTTCTTCTTCTTCTCTATGTCTACAATGAACGTGAGTGAGTAGACTCTTATAGTCTTTGGATTGTTGGATGAGTCTAATGACTTAATTCCTATCAAACCAAGCCTTGATATGTACCAAACTCATAATGCGACAACGGAGGGTTAGTACATGTTAATTCATCATCACAAATATCAAAGCGAAGCATCGAAATAAGAAGTTTTGATATTGCAACAAGTGAATTTAGACAAGGATTGTGAAACATGAGAATTTTCTAGCAAACCTTGAGACAATAAAGTTTCGTTCTTAAACGATTTCAATAGCAATCAACCATGAGAATAGGCTTGATTGCTAGAGAAACAGACTCACTGATTTTGAGAGAAACTGTGATACGCTAAAGAGAAACTTGTCTTTAGAAAATAGGTCCAACATAAAGTTCTAGTTTTAGGGTTTGGTTTAGGGTTTAGAAAATAGGGCTAATTGATTGATTATTCTACCTAATCCAGACAAAACTAACCCGGAGGTGGTGGAAAATTTGTTTTATGTTGGCACTAACCCACAGGTAAAAGATGATGATGGTGATGAAGAGGAGGAAGGTGCACACTTGCACCATGAGCGAGAAGCTGGTGGGCACTATGATGATGAACGGTGGGCATGGATCCAAACCGAAATTCAAACCGAGCAACAAAGACAAGGTGTTGGAATGATGTCTAAAGGGGCAATCAAATGAACGAAGAAAATAATCAAATGCTCCGGAACATGATGCAACACCTTCACCTCCAAGGTCCACCTTATGGACCTCAATAAATTGTGAGTTTTCCTCTTCCTTTCTTCTTCTTCTTCTTCTTCTTCTTCTTCTTCTTCTTCTTCAAATCATTGAGGACAATGCTTCTCCCAAGTATGGGGGGAGTCAATAAAATGTCAAGTGTCGTAGTGTTCCCAAACTCCCTTGAATTTTAATTTTTGTTTTGTTTTGATTGCGAAAGGCTTGTAAAGCAGCTTGTTTTTATTGTAAATTATGACATAAATTTTTTTGTTGTCTCTTCCCAAATGGTTATTTCTAGTACATGAAAGCGATTTCTTGTGTTTTAAGTGTTCTTGCTATACCCACATCATGTTTAATTGTGAAAATTCTCTTTGAGGAAAGCACAAAGTTGCAGTCTTTGAGTAAGTGTATCAGTAGGTATTTTAAGGAGCACGTTCTAACTTTAATGGTAAATTAACCTTTAAAAGTCTTTAGAGTAAGAGTAGTATAAGTTTGTGTGGGGAATAAAAGTATCAATCAAAGAGGGGCAGAAGCAAATATATCTATAAATGAACATCATTATCTCTTTGGGGGGGGGGGGGGGGGGGGTGGGGGTGGGGGGGCAGGGGTAGGCCTCACTAACCTCCCACGTGAAGGTGGTGTTTCTCTGACAACTAAAAGTAGCTTCCGTAATTCCTTCTAAATCTAAAAAAAAAAAAGGGATAGAACAAATTTATACATAAGGGGCATCATTGACTCTAAGGTGCAGGAGCTGCCCTACCTGACTTCCTACGTGAAGGTGGTGTCTCTTAAACTTAAAATTCTGCAGCTCTACTTAGGGGGCATCATTAGGGGGCAAGAGCTGCCCTACCTGACTTCCTACGTGAAAGTGGTATCTCTTAGGCAATTTGCAGTTCCCCTTAGATGTTTAAATGTTAAACGATCAAAATGATTCTCATCTCTCTTATATGATGAAGAAAAGACTTTTCTCGGTTAGTTTAGCGTTAAGGTTAGAACTTGTTTCCTCATAATATCTCATATACAAGAACAACAAAAGGGCTGGACTACACACACACACACACACTCACTTGAGACTTGTTGTTTGTAACACCCCGTTTCCCAAAAATGATATATTAATATCCAAACATCAGAGTTAATCAACAAACAACGGAGTATTACATACACATTTCAAAAAAAATTATTTATTTAAATAGAAACATAAAACTATTTAAATAATCCTCCGTAATAACACCTTTATAAAATAATCTACAGCGGAATAATTGTCATAAAATCATCTCAAAAATTCTTATACATCAACATATCTGGCACAAAGGCCTCACCATAATAAAATATTCTCCAACATTATTCAAATAAATATTCAACAATTCTCCAAGTAAAATGATACATAAAGGAATGAAATTGTAAAACATTAAATCCCATCCCGTTACGTATCAGAGCCTACGACACAAGAGCCACTCCTATCTATCCATCGCTACCTGCACTTGCCCACGAGGCGGCAATTCCAGCAGAAGGGGTGAGTTCACAAAGCAAAGATTATATATAGATATATGAGTCAATCAAATAAATTGAAAACAACATCAACAAATCCACCACCTTTAACATAAGCAACAAATATCAACCATAGTATATCAACATTAAATTCAAGTTTATCTTTTAAAAGAATAGCAACAACAACGACACCAACGACAACACCACTTGTGGTGACACCTCACCAATAACAACTCACACCTTAAACTACTAATGCAAGACTCCATCACCTGATAATGTATTATGCATATGTGGTACCAACTACGCGCGTTGAATGCTAAGCATTCCAGGGCATAAGCCCCCACCAATTTGGATGGTTAAAGCATCCCAGGGCATAAACCCTCACCAAGTGAATGACTAGCATTCCAAGGCATGAGCCCTCACCAGTTGAATGAATAAACATTCCAGGGCATGAGCCCCCACCAATGCAAATGAGTTATGAAGACTCAAGGGTGTATATCTACATACAACCATACGACAAAAATAGTGGTGCATATCACCATGCAACCAACAACACACCAACTAAGACCACCTCCCCAACTAGACTCACCACTCGACATCACCAAGAACATTGCAACTTAGCATAATATATTTTAATTCATATAATCATACGTTCATGCATCATAAACACCTTCATTCTATATTTTTATCACTCCAATAATTCTTTAAAAATCCAATAATCAACCTAGGAAGCTTAGATTGAGGTTTGGAACACTTAGGAAAATTACACAAAATGGTCGCACAGGACCAATCTCGCTTAAGCGAGCAGCATCTCGCTTGAGCGAGTCAATTCACGTAAGTTCAGTTTTGGTTCGCTTGCAGCACGCTTGGCGTTCGCTTGAGCGACGCTCACCAACAACAGGTTCTGGGCAAATTTCGCTTGAGCGACGGGAATTTCGCTTGAGCGACGCAAATGACGAAAGTTGAGATATCGCTCGCTCGGGGTTCGCTCGTGGCTCGCTCAAGCGAGCGGCCAAAGTTTCAGACTGGGCGTTACAAAGAGTCGCTCGCTTGAGCGAAAGGTATCTCGCTTGAGCGAGTGCTCATCTGGGCAGAATTTCAACTTACGATTTCTAACCCTTTTTCATCCAAAAACCCCATTTTTGATTCCCCAATCACCCAAAATGATTTTAGATTAAAGTTATGGGTTCAATACTTATTCAAGGCACCAAAACAACTCATATAAACATCATTAACAACATAATTCATCCACATTTAGCATTTTACATATTCAAGAAAACCTAAAACAATTCTCACCAATTCCAATCTATTATCATGAAATCATATATGTACATATAACATTTGATTCATAAACCCACCCTTACCTGATTAGATGAATTAAACAAAGCAATTCCTAGCAATTCTCCTCTTGGTTCCTCTCCCTAGCTCTCTTCCTGGTTTTCTTTCCAAAGGTCTGTTCTTGTTTTCTTACTGATACGTATTCCTTTTCTTTCTTTCCTTTACTGACTAATTCTCTCCCTCCTCAAAAGTAACTTCTTTTTACTCTTTACTCTCACACTAAAACCCCTTTTAATTTCTCATTAATCCTTCCTAATTCCTATTAACTCCAATTAAACCCCTTTTGTCAAATATTATTATTTTCTACTATTTTCATAATTCCTCCAAAATAATATTATTCCTCTAATTTCTTAAATTACATAAATAATTTTGTAAAAACAATTAAACACACCACAATTATCATATAAATCAATATCTCATATAAAATGCACCAAAACATACTAAAATCACCACAAATCATAAAATAGAATTTAGAGTGTTACATTGTTGGGTTGAATAGGTTTCATGAGAAATGCTTGAAGTTGTGATTAGTGTACACTTGAAATAAAGCCTTGGAGGAGACATAAGTTTTTAATTGTGATTGTCATATGTTAATCTTGTTTATGTTGCTATGTTTATGCCTTTTGCTTGAGGACAATCAAAGATTCCAGTATGGAGGACTTTGATGAGTCAATAATTAGTGATTTTAATATAATATTTAAGTTTATTTTATTTGTTTTTATTTGTTCTTGTTTCCTTTTTAGGACTATTTTACTTCAATTGCAAGTTATTTAATTTCAGGAACAAATATTCTAAAGATTGAGTCTTAAGAAAGGAGAATTGGAGCTGATTCGTGCCAAAAATATGAAGATCTTATACAAAAATATCTTGTGCAAATAATTTGAAGATCCTTCACCAAAATATAAAGTTGGGCGCCCCATATTGTCTTTTTGCTGCTTTTGCTTCTTCGACAAGCTGCCTATTTTAGTATTTCTGACCTAGAGCCCATGGTTTCTTGTGCAACACTTTAGTGATTTAATTCTTGGGGCTCAAGTCAATGTTAGACTATAAATAGAGCGCCATCTAGCTTGTATAATCATCTTTTGTTCTTGGAAATAATAAGTGACAATTGTTTCTTTGAATAAAAGTTCACCTTTATTTTATTGTTATTTTATTTTATCTTCTTCTTCTTCTTCTTCTTCTTCTTCTTCTTCTTCTTCTTCTTCTTCTTCTTCTTCTACAATGAACGTGAGTGAGTAGACTCTTCTTGTCCTGGGATTGTTGGATGAGTCTAATGACTTAATTCCTATCAAACCAAGCCTTGATCCCTAATTTTATGTAAATCTATTTTCTAATCTAGATTCACCGTTTTTATAATGAATTAACATGTATCAAACTCATAATGCGACAACGGAAGGTTAGTACATGTTAATTCATCATCACAAATATCAAAGCGAAGCATCGAAAGAAGAAGTTTTGATATTGCAACAAGTGAATTTAGACAAGGATTGTTAAACATGAGAATAGTCTAGTAAACCTTGAGCCAATAAAGTTTCGTTCTTAAAGGATTTCAATAGCAATCAACCATGAGAATATGCTTGATTGCTAGAGAAACACACTCACTGATTTCGAGAGAAACTGTGATACGCTAAAGAGAAACTTGTCTTTAGAAAATAGGTCCAACATAAAGTTCTAGGTTTAGGGTTTGGTTTTTAAAGAGTTTGTCACCATGACGAACCAATAATCCCAAGGCGCTTATTATTATTATTTTTAAACCGTTAAAAATCCCAACTTTAACTTTAAATTTTCATCTAATCATTGTTAAGAGTCAATTGAATTCATAACTCTTTGTTGGAACGATACTCTTTATTACTACATTGGTAAATCGTGCACTTGCGAATTTACAACATCATTAAGCTGAGGATCTTTCTCACGTGGTCGCAAATAGATATCACTCTATTTGACTGCGTGATGAAGATGTTCAGCATGTCGTCAAAAATGCAAACAAACACACCAAAGAAACTATGAAATATTTTGTCATTGTGCTGAAGATCCTCAGTATGCAGTCAAAAATATTTGAATACCAAGAGGTTTGCTACGAGCTAGATCTTAATGCCTTGACGATAGAAATATCTCAGTTGGGACAACAACAGGATCTAACTTAAAACAATCCTCTTAAAACACCTTGACTTTCATCGTTATGTTGCATATCTGAATTCGAAAAGGTTTTTATGAGCTCGATCCAGTTGGCCTTCTGATAGATATTGTCGGTTGGTAGGCTAGCTGGATCGAGTTCAAAAGCACATCTTCGAACACCATCCTCTACAATATTATGTTTTTTATATTGTTTTAAGTTGCTTACTTTTTTTTATGCATTTTTTACTTATTTTCTATGTCACATTCCATGAAAACACTCCAAAAAGACATTCTGGTGTTATTTAGATTATATAATCTGGAAACTATTTGTAATTTCCGGATTTTGTTTTCCAGAAAGCCTCAGTTGTTTTTGGACGGTGGCGTTTCACCACAGGTTTGGCCGGTTTTGAATGACAAACACAGTTTATTTGACTTTACTTATGACCTATGACTTGTTTACGGCTATAAATAGGCTTGGATCTTCAACAATTTCCTTCATTCTTCACTACACCTCTTTTATTCACTTTTTTTTTTAGTTTTTTAAGAGTGTTTGTGGTGTCATGGTCATTGCTGACCGTTCACATAACCCCTGCAACTGCTTTGTAGCTTATGCGAGGGTTATATAACGGTCGAGACCTTTGACATAAAAAAGAAGACCAAAAATCACATTTCAAAGTAGTCCGGATTTGGTTATCCAGAAAACACTAACAATCTGTTCTGGATTACATAATCCGGACAAGGGTACTTTTGGAATTTTTGTAGGGCGCGCGAGAAAGAGGCAGAATGGGAAAAGTATTAGTCATAACTTTTCTCACATGTCTTTTTTCTTAAAATACATGGAAAATACAATTTCGCCCGCAACGGTAGTTAACTATTGTTTTGTTCTATCCGAGGGTAGTTAACTATCGTTGCGATTTTGTTAAAACCAATACAATCCTACTGCTACCTCCTATTCACCCATCACCTTGCATCAGATAAACCTCAAAAATAAATTTTATTCCCAAATCTTTGTATCAAATCATTGAAGAAGGAATGCTACAAGGTTTCTACACACATTTGACGTCAATAAATGGGTAGTGCATCTTTTAACCCATTTATATTTGTTGATTTTTTGCCAATTTTTTTAGTTTTCTAACATGCAGCGCAACGGTAGTTAACTACCGCTGACATCAGAATTTCAGTTGTAGATAACTACCATTGGTAAAACGGTCGTTGAGTAGTCATTTGAAATTCCTTTGCATATAATAGAATGATCCGTTAAATTATCTTGTCCTTGAATTTCTTTTTTTTGTTTATACACGTGATCAGAAAAAGACATGTTATACTAATCTGAGTCTAAAATTGACCTTCCTTCAGAAGACGACAAAGTTTGTCAGAGTCTTTAGATGCTTGTATCCTTCAGAGTCTTCATTTCTTCATATGTTTCTGAACAAAAATTCTCGTCTGATCATAATGTTGACTTTCTAGTAAACATTTCTTTAGATATTTTTCCAATTCTAAACGATTTCTCTTTTACTTCAGATGCACTAAAATGCGTTCAAAGTTTCCATATTTAAAAACCAAGACTTGACTTAAGAGTCGGAATTTAATTCTATGGCCATGCACACTTGAACATATATTAGCATATCCAGTTGTTCTTTCATACTTTTGTTATCATCAAAACTTCAGAGACATGTTCAAAACTCATCTTAGTCCAACACTTTTTTAGTTATTATCAACTTTTTAAATTCAAAGGAATTTCGTTTTGTACTTGAAGAAATTATAGCCATTATAAAATTCAGACCTCGTTGAGGGAATTAATTAGGCAAAAATCCATGATTAACATAACCTAATGTCATTGTCTCGTCTTTATAAAGAATTACATTTACACATGAAATAAAACTAATGGACACAATGAAAGAGGGTTTGAATTATGACCCTTTGAAATTTTGGTTGATTTTCAAAACTTTAGGAGATGTTTAGATCCGAGTATCTGAAGTATGTATCAAAATGAATTTAGAGGATTGATATTCTTCTTCTTGCTCACTATCATAATCTTTGACTTTTGTTTTAAAGAAAGAGATCTCACTTTATGTTCACGTACTTCATTTTTCTCCAATCGACCACGTTCCAATTCATGTTCCTTTTCAAAATAAGATCTTAACATAAGCAAGTTGAAATTTATGAGATAAATAAGAGAATCAATTAACAAACAAGTATATTTGTCTAATGTATACAAAGAAGATTATTTAAGTATTTCATAATAACAAATTTTATTCTCCAAATCAGCGATAATCGCACAACAGAAAAAATAAAAGGATAACTTTCATGAGAATCTAACAATTAATATGAAAGTCATAGTGCACTCATAGAAACCGCTTAAAGGCAAAGGTATTAAGAAACATGCCAGAAGATTATTGGAATAGAAGAAAGATATAAAATTAGAATCTTTCTTCCCTTTGAGATGTGATTTAACCCAGGTTCGGAAAACGACGATGAATTCTTTTTGGCATTAATGGTGACGACATGCGATGAGGAATCGATAACACCTGGTGATTGGAAAGATTGATCGCTTCGAGGTAATTTGATGTTTGATCGTTTGATGGCTTCACAGGAAAATTGAAGCCGAAGCTGGTTTGGTATTCGCCGACTCGTCTCCTTTGAGATCGCCGTTAGGTTTTTAGGTTTATGAGTGTGGTCTAGGTTAATTTTATTGTATCCCACAGACGAGGTCAACTGTACTTGCAAAAGTACAATAATCGATATTAGGGTTTAGACTGTTTTTGTCATGTCCTGAGAATGATCCTAAGAGGGGTATTTATAGCCTTTTGTGTGCTTGTTTTCGCGTGACTTAGGCCCCAAGAAAGATGGGGGTCGTAAGTCATTTTACTAAGCTTTAGATGCTTCTTGAAGCTAGTTGAGGCGGCGCCCTTGGAAAGGCGTGCCTAGGCCTTAACAGCCCTTCTAGAGGGCGCCCAAGCCTTTCTAGAGGGTATTCGAGCCCTTAGGAATATATTGACGGTCCAATTATATATATGTTGAAAATAAAAAAATCAAAGATAAAGACATACTTACAATGATTCACAAAAAGTCCTTTATCTTCATCTTGTTGCATCTTGTGCCTCCAAAGTCTTTCTTTTTTGTGATGTATAGTGTAACACTCCGTTATCCCAACAGCTAAATATTAAATAAAATAAATAAGAGTTCGACAAACAAACGGGAATTTCACACTGCCTTTCAAAACTTCCTAAATAGAATAAAATACTATTTATTAAAATCAACTGTGATAAAATTATCCATACATTGCAGCAGAATATTCGTCAATCATTTAACGTTAAATAGTCATCAATAATGCTGGCACAAAGGCCTCAACATGAATAGTCATTAACAATTAGTTCAAACAACGATTAAGGCTCCAACAACATATTTCAAAATTGATACATAAGGAATGAAAACATAATAACGAAATCCCATCCCGTTACGTATCAGAGCCCTAAGACACTTGAGCCACCACTTCTACTATTCTAGATCACCTGTAAGTTACCCATACGAATGGCAACATTTTCAAGCAGAAGGGGTGAGATTCACAAACAACAATAATAGAAATATAATTCATCAATTGAATCTAACAACCTAAATATCACAATACTTCAATATACTTATATATTTCATGGTCTACAACATTATCAACATATTCAATTTCAACCAACAACAGAAACGACTACTCAACCGACAATAACGACTCATGCAATAACATGACAACACTGATATGACTCAACAACAAATGCGACAATGCACATGCATGTGGTACCATTTAACGCATTTGAATGACAAGGTATTCCAGGGCATGAGCCCTCACCAATTTGAATGGTTAAAGCATTCACAGGGCATGAGCCCTCACCAATTGAATGAACTAGCATTCACAGGGCATAAGCCATCTCCAATTGAACGTCAAGGCGTTCCAGGGCATGAGCCCTCAACAGTTTATGATTATGCAATGAACTCCACTTGTGTATATCAACATACAACTCAACTACAACACAACAACTTAACAACCAACGACTTAGCAACTTGAATAAGATAAACATCACAATATTATACAACATACAATATTTACATTATATATATATATATATATATATATATATATTTCAACTTAATGACAACAATGTACATAATATTCATTAACTTCATTTACATTAAACCAAGTTAGTTCATCACGACCTAGGTTAGATACTCATAAACACCTCAACTAAACCCCTGATACTTAAGCTTGAAGTTTGAAAACCAACCATAAGTTTTGGCCCAACTTGGAATTAGTTATGCCAAGTTTTTCTTAAAGTTTCTCAATACCCACCTGGACTATTTCCATCATAACTCAAAATCAAAAAATCATTTTCAAGTCAAACCAAAGCCATTAGAAAGCTAACTCAATTATCTAAAACTTTCATGTTTACACCAAAAGCCAGTTCGGAACAGAAATGGGTGAAAAATAGTGAACAATTGAGGAAAAAGTTTGCAAAAATCGTGTCACGATCTTGGAAAACGTGCCACGATTTTATGCCCAGAAAAACCCAACTTTCGACATTTCAAAATCGTGCCACGGTTACAAAATCGTGCCACGATTTTGACAGCATTAGGTCAAAAAAACAGCTTTTCAAAAATGCGATTTCCACCATTTTAAGCCCTTCTAAGGTGCGTAATCGACCCTAAATTGACAGGGATCATACACTATGATTACACTATGGACTGTACTCCATCTAGACATGAATTCTACGGATTATCCACTCAATTCACATTCTAATCCAACTTCTAACTCTAATTCCCAAACTCGCAACCTACAACTTTTGCCAAACCCAATTTCAACTAGAACTATGCTAAACAAAAATCAGAATTATATAACCATTAACATTGAGAAATAGTCTCACCCTTACCTTGATTTGATCAACAAAACTCTCCAAAAATCAGAATCTCCCTTCTTGGCTCTTCTCTTGGTTTTTCTCCCAAAACCTGCTTGTACGTCTTTCTGTTTTCTGACTTCTCTAACTCCTTACTTAACTCCCCCTTAATTCTAATTAACTCCCACTTAATTCTTTTAATTAAAATATAACTCTCAAAACTCCAAATAATTCTATTTCTCGCATTATTCTAATAAATACTAAAAATAAATCATTTAATAAAAATACACCACACCATAACATCAACAATAATTATTTAAAATCATATATAAGACTCTAAATAAATCAGAAATAATTAAATAACGACTAGAGCGTTACATATAGTACTCAGTCAAGTCCAAGAAGGAAATCTTCTTCACACCATTGTCTGACTTTGAGTAAAATTTTCCATAGTTGTCCTTATGATTACAGATATAACAATAACACCAAAAAAAATGAAAAAAAAAAAAGTTTTCTAAATTTCCCATTCTGAAGTGTTGAAGTGTTTCTGTTGTCTTTACAGAAGTTCCTTTTTCTTGAAGAATTTTATTCATGAGATTGACATGGATCAGCTTTTGATCTCATATTCCTTAGTCAATCTTGTTCTTTAATTTTATTGTGCCCTTTAGAATGTTTCTCATCTCATTCTGAAGTACTTCTAATCATTTTGAAGTTCATATTAGCAATCAGTGTTGTTATTGTAACACCCCGTTTCCCAAAATGACATAATAATATGCAACAATCATCAGAGTTCAACAAACAACGGAGTATTACATCTACTTTTCAAAATTATTTAAATAGAATATAAACTATTTAAAAACATCAACAAATTCCATCATATTAAAATTCTGCAGCGGAATATTTATTTTAAAAACATCTCAAATCAACTACATCAATCGTTGGCACAAAGGCCTCAACATAACAATATTCTCCAATAATGAAATCAACAACATAGTTCAACAAGTGATACATAAGGAATGAAGAATTAAACATGCAATGTTCCCATCCCGTTACGCATCAGAGCCCTAGACACAAGAGCCATCAACCTACAAGCCTTCACTACCTGCACTTGCCCACAAGGCGGCAATTCCAGCAGAAGGGGTGAGTTCACAAAACAAAAGTTATATATAAATATATGAATCAACAAATTGCATTAGAAAACAACAACAATAATAACCACCATCATCAGCATAAGCAGCAACATCATCAATACAAACAACAACATCATCAATATTATTTAGATTCATCTTAGGTTAACAACATCAACGACAACATCACTTGTGGCGACACCTCACCAACAACATCTCTACAAAACAACTCACTCCTACAACAACTAATGCAAGACTCCATCAACTACTAATGCATTATGCAAATGTGGTACCAACTACGCGCGTTGAATGCTAAGCATTCCGGGGCATAAGCCCCCACCAATTTGGATGGTTAAAGCATCCCAGGGCATAAGCCCTCACCAGATGAATGACTAGCATTCCAGGGCATGAGCCCTCACCAATTGAATGTATAAACATTCCAGGGCATGAGCCCCCACCAATGAAAATGAGTTATGAAGACTTTGTGGTGTATATCTGCATACAACCCTACAACATCTAATGGTGCATATCAACATGCAACCAACAACAACAACAACCAGGACATCCTCCCCCAACTAGACACAACCACTCACCACCTCAATAACAACTTCAAAATTAGCAAAGTGTAATTCATTTCATATAATCATACATATGTCCATCATAAACATCCTCATTTTATAGTTTTATCACCCCAATAATTCTTAATAAATCCAATAAACAACTTAGGAAGCTTAGGTTCGGATTTGGAACACTCCAGAAAAATCACATTTTGGGTCGCACAGGACCCAGCTCGCTTAAGCGAGCTACTGGTCGCTTGAGCGACCAAAAAGACGTAACTCAGGGGGGTTGCTCGCTTGGAGCTCGCTTACGGTTCGCTTGAGCGAACGGGCAAAATAGCGTTTCTCGCTTAAGCGACGGGCAGTTCGCTTAAGCGTGCACAATTGACGAAAGTTCAGAATTGTTCGCTCCTGGGTTCGCTCGTGGCTCGCTTAAACGAGCGGCCAAAATTTCAGACTGGGCGTGGCAAAGTGTCGCTCGCTTGAGCGACGGGTAGTTCGCTTGAGCGAGCGCTCATCTGGGCAGAAATAAAACCTACGATTTTCTAACCCCATTTTCATCCAAAAACCCAATTTTAATCCCCCAATCACCCAAAATGATTTAGAAACAATGTTTATGGGTTCATGGCACGACAAAACAACAGAAAACAATTCACATAAGCATCATCATCATCATATAATTCATCAATCATGGCATTTTCATATCTTTAACCCTAATCCAACAAAACCACCATTTTTCAATTCAATTCATGAAAGCATACATATATATATATATATATATATATATATATATATATATATATATATATATTAACAATTGAATCATAAACCCACCCTTACCTCAATTAAGCAAATTCTACAGCAAAAATGGCAGCTTCTCTCTTCCTAGTTCTTCCCCTTGGTTTCTCTCAAAAAGCTATGTTCTTCTTTTGTTTTTCTCTGATACGTGCCTTCTCTTTTCTTTCCTTACTGGTTTTACTCTATCCTTACCAACCAAAACCTTTCTTTCTCTTAACTCCCTCTTAACTTCCTAATTAAAGTGTAACCCCCACTACCTTAATTCTAATAATATCAATTAAATCCCTTTAATCTAAATATTACTATTTCTTCTATTTTCATAATTCTCCAAAATAATAATATTTCCTCTATTTTCTTAAATAACATAAAATCACATCAATAATTATAAACACATAAACACACCACATATTCACATAATCATTTATAAATTCAAACAAATTATGCAAAACAACTAAAAATAACAATGTAGAATTTAGAGCGTTACAACTCTCCCCAACTTAGAAAATTTCGTCCTCGAAATATTACCTTAAGCAACAAACAACTCAGGATAGGATTCTTGCATCTTGCTCTCCAATTCCCAAGTCAAACTCTCACCGGTTACACCGCCCCAAACAACTCTTACTAGAGGTATCTCCTTGCCTCTCAGCTGCTTCACCTTGCGATCATCTATCCTCAAAGGTAAAGTCTCAACGGTAAGATTATCCCTAACTTGCACATCATCTCTAGGAATAACATGCGAAGGGTCTGCTACATATTTCCTTAACTGCGACACATGAAACATATCATGCAAGTTCGATAGATGTGGTGGCAATCCAATCCGATATGCCACGGTTCCAACTCTCTCGGAAATCTGATAAGGACCAATGAACTTTAGAGTCAACTTCTTCGACTTCAATGCATGTCCTACACCCGTCATCGGAGTAACCCTCAAAAACACATGCTCACCCTCCTGAAACTCAAGGGCTTTTCTACGCTTATCATGGTAACTCTTCTGACGATCCTGTGATGCTTTCATCTTTCCTCTTATCATCTTGACCTTTTCTGTAGTCTGCTGCACTAACTCAGGTCCTAACACAATACTTTCACCCGACTCAAACCAACATAGAGAAGTTCTACACCTTCGACCATACAAAGCTTCGAACGGTGCCATACCAATACTTGAATGGTAACTATTGTTATAAGTGAACTCTATCAACGGTAAGTGGCTGTCCCAAGCTCCACCTTGCTCAAGTACACACACCCTCAACAAATCCTCCAAGGATTGGATAGTCCTCTCCGACTGACCATCTGTCTGCGGATGATAAGCCGAACTCAATCTCAATTTCGAACCCAATGCATCTTGCAAGCTCTTCCAAAACCTCGAAGTGAACCTCGGATCTCTATCCGACACAATACTTGACGGAACACCATGCAACTTCACAATATCACGGATATAAATCTCCGCCAACTGAGCTACCGGATAACTAATATTGATCGGAATAAAGTGCGCCGACTTAGTCAATCTATCAACAACGACCCAAATGGCATCATGCCCTCTTGGAGTATTCGGCAAACTCGTTACAAAGTCCATAGAAATGCTATCCCACTTCCACTCAGGCACATCTAATGGAGTCAACAGCCCTGCAGGCTTCTGGTGCTCTACCTTAGACTTCTGACAAGTCAAACATGCATACACAAACTGAGCAACATCTCTTTTCAAACCGGACCACCAAAACAATTTCTTCAAGTCGTGATACATTTTAGTAGCTCCAGGATGAATACTCAAACTACTCTTGTGACTTTCTTCTAAAATCAACTTCTTCAAACCCTCATCATCAGGAATACAAATCCTTCCCCTAAACCTCAACACACCTTGGTTATCAACCTTGAAATCACTATCCGCATTTTGATCACTAGCAGCCATCAAGTCCACAAACTTAACATCAATCTTTTGTGCCTCTTTAATACTGTTCAAGAAATCACTATTAATCTTTAACATACCCAACTTCACACTCTGAGGTGACCTTTCACACACAAGACTCAAGTCTCTAAACTGTTCAAGCAACTCGAACTCTTTCACCATCATAGCAGACATATGCAACGTCTTTCTACTCAACGCATCCGCAACCACATTGGCTTTACCAGGATGGTAATTCAAGCCAAAATCATAATCCTTAAGTAACTCAAGCCACCTTCTCTGCCTCATGTTCAATTCCTTCTGATCAAACAGGTACTTTAAACTCTTATGATCACTAAACACCTCAAATCTGGAACCATACAAATAGTGCCTCCAAATCTTCAACACAAATACCACGGCTGCCAACTCTAGATCATGTGTAGGATAATTCTTTTCATGGATCCTCAACTGCCTAGAAGCATACGCTACCACCTTGCCATCTTGCATCAAAACACCACCTAAACCCAGCTTAGATGCATCACAATAAACAACAAAAGGTTCTTCTGGCTTCGGCAAAATCAAAATAGGAGCAGTCGTCAATCTTCGCTTCAACTCATTGAAACTACTCTCACATCGAGCATCCCACACAAATGCTTTACCTTTACAAGTCAGCTGCGTCAAAGGAAGTGCCAACTTCGAAAATCCTTCAATAAATCTGCGGTAATAACCAGCCAACCCAAGAAAACTTCTTACCTCAGTAACTGACTTTGGTGTCTCCCACTGCGACACAGCATCAACCTTTGAAGGATCTACAGCAATACCATTACCAGAAATAATGTGGCCAAGAAAACTTACTTCATTCAACCAGAACTCACATTTGGACAACTTGGCATACAACTTCTTTTCTTTCAGCACTTGCAATACAATCTTCAAATGCTCTGCATGCTCAGCTTCAGTCTTAGAATAAATCAATATATCATCAATAAAAACCACAACAAATTGATCCAGATACTCATGAAAAATTCGGTTCATATATTCCATAAACACACCAGGCGCATTAGTACCACCGAAAGGCATAACCTTATATTCATAATGACCATAACGCGTCCTAAATGCCGTCTTTTGCATATCCTCGTCCTTCACCTTTATCTGATGGTAACCTGACCTCAAGTCAATCTTGCTAAAAACACGAGCACCCACTAATTGATCCATCAAATCATCAATCCTCGGTAGTGGATACCTGTTCTTGATCGTCACTTTATTCAACTGACGGTAATCAATGCACAACCGCATGCTACCATCCTTCTTCTTTACCAACAACACCGGCGCTCCCCATGGTGAAACACTCGGTCTCACAAACTTTTTGTCAAGCAAGTCTTCTAATTGTTTCTTTAACTCAGCTAACTCCGAAGCTGACATACGGTAAGGAGCCATCGACACAGGCTTCGTACCCGGCACAAGGTCTATCGAAAATTCAACCTCCCTCTCTGGTGGCACATTTGGAATCTCATCAGGGAAAACTTCAGGAAATTCTTTCACAACAGGCAGCCCATCAATTACAGCTTGGTTCTCCACTGACAAGTACGCCAACAAGGAAAACATCAACACACCATCTTGTTCTAATCGCTTCATCTCTTTAGTGGATAAGAATTCTGTTCCACTCTCTTCTTCAGCAGAAGAAAACCGCACCGTCTTCGTAAAACAATTGATCAGGACATGATTGTACTCTAACCAATTCATCCCCAATATTACTTCTATTCCCACTAACGGCAAACAAACAAGGTCCACCTCAAAATCTCTACCAAATACAGACAACGGACAACTTAAACAAACAAGGGAAGTAGTCACTGAACCCTTAGCTGGAGTTTCAACAACCATCTTCCCATTCATATCAGACATAAACAGACCCAATCTTTTTGCACAGTCAATAGCAATGAAACAATGCGTAGCACCAGTATCTATAATAGCAATTAAGGGAGTACCATTAAAGAAACAAGTACCTCTGATAAGTCGATCCTCATGATCAGTCTGGGTACCAGTCAATGCAAACACTCTCCCACTGGCCTGCGTCTTCTTAGGCTTAGTACACTGAGTGCTAAGATGACCCTCTTCATCACAATTGTAACAAACAATATCTCCATGCTTGCATTCAGCAACAGTGTGACCTTTCTTACCACATCGGAAGCACTTCTTCTCATCTCGGTTGCAAGCATTGCTCTTATGGCCTTTAACACCGCACTTATAACAAACAACCTCAGCAGGAGCATCTCTACGTGCAGGTCTCCTCTCATCATGCATTCTCTGCTTGCCCTTATCAGCTGGGGCACTATAAGGCTTCGGGCGACTCTGCTGCCCATTTCCTTTGCGGTCATTCATCACTTTATAATGGGCCTTTGTATCCTCTTCATAAATCCGACAACTGCTTACCAACTCTGAGAAGTCTCTGATCTTCTGATAGCCAATGGCCCGCTTGATATCAGCTCGCAGACCATTTTCAAACTTAATACATTTGGAGAACTCAGCAGTCTCCGCTGCATAATGTGGATAGAACTTGGCAAGCTCCACGAACTTCGCAGCATACTCCGTGATAGACATGTCTCCTTGCTTCAGCTCAAGGAATTCTATTTCTTTTCTACCACGAACATCCTCTGGAAAGTACCTCCTTAGGAATTCTCTTCTAAAAACAGCCCATGTAATCACAACACCTTCATTCTGCAAAATAGGTTGAGTGCTTACCCACCAGTCGTCAGCCTCTTCAGCCAACATGTGAGTGCCAAACCGCACCATCTGAGCATCGGTGCACTGCATCACCCAGAAGATCCTTTCAACCTCCTTCAGCCAGGTCTGCGCTCCATCAGGATTGTACCTTCCCTTGAAGGTTGGTGGATGATTCCTTAGGAATGTCTCCAACATCCGTACACCTTCACCACCACCAGCACCTTGTTGTTGTCCAACAACTTGAGCCATTGCTTGCAAAGCAGCAGCAAGAGCAGCATCATTTCTTCCGGCCATCTCGGTAATTCTACATAACAACAAAAATTAGAACAAAAAGGACAGTTTAAAGCTGTCACACAACACTACATGGCTCGACACGACTCTACTAATGGTCTGACAGACCGACCTGCTCTGATACCAATTGTAACACCCCGTTTCCCAAAATGACATAATAATATGCAACAATCATCAGAGTTCAACAAACAACGGAGTATTACATCTACTTTTCAAAATTATTTAAATAGAATATAAACTATTTAAAAACATCAACAAATTCCATCATATTAAAATTCTGCAGCGGAATATTTATTTTAAAAACATCTCAAATCAACTACATCAATCGTTGGCACAAAGGCCTCAACATAACAATATTCTCCAATAATGAAATCAACAACATAGTTCAACAAGTGATACATAAGGAATGAAGAATTAAACATGCAATGTTCCCATCCCGTTATGCATCAGAGCCCTAGACACAAGAGCCATCAACCTACAAGCCTTCACTACCTGCACTTGCCCACAAGGCGGCAATTCCAGCAGAAGGGGTGAGTTCACAAAACAAAAGTTATATATAAATATATGAATCAACAAATTGCATTAGAAAACAACAACAATAATAACCACCATCATCAGCATAAGCAGCAACATCATCAATACAAACAACAACATCATCAATATTATTTAGATTCATCTTAGGTTAACAACATCAACGACAACATCACTTGTGGCGACACCTCACCAACAACATCTCTATAAAACAACTCACTCCTACAACAACTAATGCAAGACTCCATCAACTACTAATGCATTATGCAAATGTGGTACAAACTACGCGCGTTGAATGCTAAGCATTCCGGGGCATAAGCCCCCACCAATTTGGATGGTTAAAGCATCACAGGGCATAAGCCCTCACCAGATGAATGACTAGCATTCCAGGGCATGAGCCCTCACCAATTGAATGTATAAACATTCCAGGGCATGAGCCCCCACCAATGAAAATGAGTTATGAAGACTTTGTGGTGTATATCTGCATACAACCCTACAACATCTAATGGTGCATATCAACATGCAACCAACACCAACAACAACCAGGACATCCTCCCCTAACTAGACACAACCACTCACCACCTCAATAACAACTTCAAAATTAGCAAAGTGTAATTCATTTCATATAATCATACATATGTCCATCATAAACATCCTCATTTTATAGTTTTATCACCCCAATAATTCTTAATAAATCCAATAAACAACTTAGGAAGCTTAGGTTCGGATTTGGAACACTCCAGAAAATCACATTTTGGGTCGCACAGGACCCAGCTCGCTTAAGCGAGCTACTGGTCGCTTGAGCGACCAAAAAGACGTAACTCAGGGGGGTTGCTCGCTTGGAGCTCGCTTACGGTTCGCTTGAGCGCAAAATAGCGTTTCTCGCTTAAGCGACGGGCAGTTCACTTAAGCGTGCACAATTGACGAAAGTTCAGAATTGTTCGCTCCTGGGTTCGCTCGTGGCTCGCTTAAACGAGCGGCCAAAATTTCAGACTGGGCGTGGCAAAGTGTCGCTCGCTTGAGCGACGGGTAGTTCGCTTGAACGAGCGCTCATCTGGGCAGAAATAAAACCTACGATTTTCTAACCCCATTTTCATCCAAAAACCCAATTTTAATCCCCCAATCACCCAAAATGATTTAGAAACAATGTTTATGGGTTCATGGCACGACAAAACAACAGAAAACAATTCACATAAGCATCATCATCATCATATAATTCATCAATCATGGCATTTTCATATCTTTAACCCTAATCCAACAAAACCACCATTTTTCAATTCAATTCATGAAAGCATACATATATATATATATATATATATATATATATATATATATATATATATATTAACAATTGAATCATAAACCCACCCTTACCTCAATTAAGCAAATTCTACAGCAAAAATGGCAGCTTCTCTCTTCCTAGTTCTTCCCCTTGGTTTCTCTCAAAAAGCTATGTTCTTCTTTTGTTTTTCTCTGATACGTGCCTTCTCTTTTCTTTCCTTACTGGTTTTACTCTATCCTTACCAACCAAAACCTTTCTTTCTCTTAACTCCCTCTTAACTTCCTAGTTAAAGTGTAACCCCCACTACCTTAATTCTAATAATATCAATTAAATCCCTTTAATCTAAATATTACTATTTCTTCTATTTTCATAATTCTGCAAAATAATAATATTTCCTCTATTTTCTTAAATAACATAAAATCACATCAATAATTATAAACACATAAACACACCACATATTCACATAATCATTTATAAATTCAAACAAATTATGCAAAACAACTAAAAATAACAATGTAGAATTTAGAGCGTTACAGTTATGATTCATGTTTCTTTGATATTTGTGCATTTATAATATATTGTTTTAAAAAACACACAAAGAAACTAGTAAAATTACATCACATATCAGAATCATATAGTTCTCTTTAATTCAATATAGTTTGTTATCAATAAAACAACGGATTTTGTGTTTTATCTAAACAACATATTGTCACCATTAATAATATTTATTCTAACATGACCCGTCATTGTAATTTCTTTATGAAAAATGTTAAGCAGTGTCTTAAGGAATCAAATATGGTAGTATTTACATTGTAAGTTGTGCAGTCAATACATCAAAAATTTAAAAAGTGTATTTTTCAACTTAAATTTTTTTATTTTGACTTCCTTAACAAGTGTCTTGGGGCCACCCACCGGTAAGCATGACCATTTCTTTATTCATAGATGTTTTTGTTGGTGAAGTTTCTTCGTTTCTAACTTTGACTTGGATTTGAGTTGTCATGATTTGAATTTAACTTTAAATTTGACCATTATCATCTGCAATGTCCAATCTTCTACCAATGTTCTCCAAATTCTGCATTAAGACATTAAAATTTGCTCATTGTGATTGTCATTGTAATAAAAATAGCATTCAATCCACAAAGACTACAACGAATATTGACTAAAAGTATGGTTATCATCATTAAAAGAATTATAAAGTCAAAAGAATCTAAGTATGGTTATCATTAAAACAATGAATATTGACTAGGGGTTGATCAGCTAAAAAAAAATTATAAAAGTAAAGATTTCTTTTTTGAGAGAATAAACAATGATAAATAAGTTTTCCAGTAGTTTAGAATTTATCACAATGGTTAAATCTAATCCCCATATTCTAGTCACCAATCACTAGATCAATTTCTTTTATGGTTAAATGGTTCTTTTCAGATATATAAAATTGTATCTCAATTTGACAATCCCACATATTCGCATGCTGATATTGTTATCAAGGCCCATTAAGCGTGATCATCCTAAGACATCTCAAAAGAATCTAAACATTCTCATGTGTCAATTATTTTGTTCAATCTTGTAGGTAGAATAGTAATCTTCAATTTAATTTATTAAATAATATTTAAATTGTATGTAAATCATTATTCACATATTTACATCATAGAACACCAAGATTAAAATTGGAAACTTGATTTCATAACAAGAAGTAAGAATATGGGTTTAGGAAGTTTTAATTGTTGGATTCTCCCAAACCCCAAAGCCACAAGATACTACTCATTCATGATCCTATAAGATACAAATAAGCAGTGATGACACAGAAAGTATAAAGAACCTATATTAGATTGACGTTTTGAATTGAAAATCACCCACGTGAATAAAATACGAGATTTTAGAATTTTACAAATGAAGAAGATGATACCTCATGTTTGACTCATCTATTTTTATAGCTTAAGAGGTTTTCATTACACAATTACATCATATGCACATCCGTATTACAAAATAATAACGGATACCAACGGAAATATGAGGAGATTACGATTGTAACACTTGGTTACGGATGGCCATAATCCTCTCTATAAAATGTACTACTATTCAACATTCTGCTAACTTGCATCACTATTGAACGATATCTAAGTAAACCATGTCTTATAAGGCTTGAATGCATCACCTTTGATTCAAAATCTTCACAAATCTCCAAGATCATTCTTACAAATGGAAAATAAGTAAATAAATAATAGAAAAAAAGGCTTAAAAGCATTTTTTTTACCACTTATATTTTAAAAAGCTTTGGTTTTAACCCCCTATATAACAAAAATATTACAATATTACCCCCTAACATTAAAAATCGTTCAAGCGGCTGAGAAGACGCCACGTGTCCCAATATAGAGGCCAAAATTGCAACTTTTTGTAAAAATAAAGGTAAAAAGAACATATTTCCCAAAAGATAGAGGGTCAAAAGAGCATATTTCTTTAAAGATAGAGGATACAATTTTTTTTTTTTGTTAGGGGATAAAAATCGCAACTTTTTAAAAGTTAAGGGGTCAAAAATGCATTGAAGCATAGTAAAAATGTCCTAAAGACTTAATAAAACGACAAGAAACAAGTAAAATAAATCCTAAAAATAATTATAAATATGATTTATCAGTCATCTCTTTGACCCTATTTTTGTTTCTTAGTTTCATCACTTGTTCTTTACCATTCGTAACCCTTTGTTTCTTCAAAGTTTCTTTATTCATCATTTTCTTGATCTTCTCCAAAGTATGCCTAAGCATAAACTTTGATAACACTTTGGACTCTCCATGGTGATGGTTAAATCTCAAGTTTTAGGTCATAAGTTTCATAACCTATAGTACAAACATCAATTTCACAAAGGGTTTTTATTTCATTAACCCTATTCAATAGACCTTTATTCCTTTTCTTTTATGTTGCTTTCCTTACGACATTATTCACATCGAAGAAAAGTTTTACCATTTTTATAATCATTTTTGTGACTAGAAAAAAGTTGCAACTTGACTTCAAATATGAATAATGTTGCAAGGGAAGCAACATTCAAGAAAAGGAAGAACGGTATATTAAAGAAGGTTAACTAAATAAACACACTTTGTGAAATTGAAGCTTGAGATATAGTTTATAGACCTTATAGAGAACCATAACCTGAGATTTAGCCATCACTTTGGGGAGTCCTGACGAAAAACCTTACGGTGTTGAAGCATGTGCTATATGAAAATCTGTTGCAAGAAAATAAGACAAATGATCAATATATTACAAAAACAAGATAATAGATAAAATCAAATTAGTCTTATTTATATCTCTTCAACTTCTATCAAATGTATCTTCTTTATGGATGCTCATAGGTGGGGTCGGGACAATTTTGGCAAATTCATTACACAATCCAATTAAATTCATTAGTTTGAATTGGGTGAACAAAACATATTTTTTTATCTCAAACCCAAACCAACCCAACTCGATGATGATTGGGTTGATTTGATTCAGGTTATCATGTCCATGAAAAATAATTGTTCATTACGGTAATAAAACAAATAATAAATGTATTAGATTAAAAGAAAAAAATAATAAATTACAATAACGGATATACCTCTTAAAAGATCTACAACGACGGAAGAGAGAGAAAAATAAAGGGAGAAGAAAATGGGGCCGTAGAGGGTTAGAGTAAACAAGTTGACAATGAATTTTATTTCATCGCCGTACGGAGATGGCAATGTGGAGGCACGAAACACATCATTGAATTGAAAAATCACGAAGAGGACTTATACTTTTTAGTCGAATTACATTCACCCTCCATGCTCCTCTTTTTATAGTGTAGTGGCGAGAAGATGAGCCCTAACGTGCTCTTCTATCCTCATTTTAAGATTATAACTTTATTAGTCAAATTACGACCACTCTTTATGTCAAAAAAATTAACGATTTAACTTTTCGGTCAAAAAGATTAAAGATTTCAGTTTCAATAATCAAATTATATTATTAAGGAAAAGTTTGCAACACAAAAAAGTACAACTAAAAAGAGAGTTAGTTTGTGAATTCTCTAATGTTGTAGATTTAGATTTAAAATTGAAAAAGAATTGAGTTGTGAAGGGTAAATCCATCCAAAAAAATAATAATATAGCATTTCCATTAATTTAGTGGTAATCTATATATTCATTACAATAATTTTGAAAAATTTATGAAAATATTTAATACTTCCTCTATTGCATAATTAGTGTCCATTTGTAATTTTTTCTTATTCTCTCTCGTGAGCCGTCACTTATAATTCTAATTTTACTCTCCATCATCTACACTAAAGAGGAGTGATTTATGGTCAATTTGTTTACCCTCATTCACCCCTCAAAATCATTTTTCGACCTTGCCTTTTATTTAAATAAGTGATTTTCAAATATATTTAGTTTTTCCTTTTGTGATTTCGTCGTCTTAGCGTAACACTATAAATTTTATCATCTTTATGTGGACTTGTTTTGCTTTCCCATCTTGTTACGATGTATGTTTAGTTAAGATTGTCAGATCAACTTCAATCCAGTGCCCTGATGGTCGGATTAGGCAAGTGTACCAAATCGTTTACAAAGCAATAAAGTGATAAGTAGAGTATCGTATCTGCAGGGATTGTCGTTTCGTCTAAACAACTCACGTTACTTATTTCAATTCGACTAGATTAGAGATTGCAATATTTATCTGTTTTCAACAGAGCAAGTTACCTTTTTTTGGTTGCAGAAAAGGAAACAATGGTTAGGACTCTTTGAATCCCCGTGTTAATATTATTGGATAATAAATAACATTAATGTCGCGTTTAGTTATCTTAAGTAGACTATACAAGTGATGAGGTCGTTGGGACGTTCTAACCTAGTCGGGTGTCAAGCTTCTCCTGCTGATCACATGGTGATCCTAACGTGCGGTGTCTATACTATCTCAGGTTATTTAGGTATATCCTTCTGATGACTAACTGCACCTATTGATTGCACGGTGATCCTTATGTGCGGGGTCCTGCTAATTCAAAGGTAATTGAAACATAGACTTAAATTGGTGTTCTAAGATTTCCAAAGGCAATGAAGGCCAATGTTTCTGTAGGTTGGCCAATTTTTGAATTTTAGGACACTCATAGCACACTCTCCTTCCTCCCTAAGTAGTTCTACAAACGGGAAGCCCTGTCAACGTCTACCTTACCTAGACATCGAGGACAATGGTCTTACTTAGGTTTATTCCCCTTGGTGCTTGTTTCCCTAATTAATAAACTTGTTACATCCTAGGTTCAACATATTTGACTGAATATTTGTAATGTCACCTCCTAAGTACTTACTACTACAGTCAACTTGCTTTTAGTATATTTCGTTTAGTTTACTAATCACTTACTTCCTAGACATGTAACTATTAGTATAAGGACATAAATATCAAGATATAAGAATCCAGATAATAATAACAATATTAAGCTTTGTCTCAACTTGAGTACCTAATCTAGAGTTGCACTTATCCAGAATAAATTCATCCTAAATAAACTTAATAGCGAACAAAAAATAAACTAAAATAAAATGACATTAAATTAAATAATTAACCAACAAAAATAAACAAATGTTCATATTAGAACCCTAACCTATAGATATCTAGTTAACCATGATAACTAAGACAAAAATACTAAAAACTTACGCTCAAACTATCTGCCCACACAAGGAGAAATGAGCAACAAGTCCTAATGTATGAGTCTGTGCACCACTTTACTTTCATTTTAATGCAATTCTAGTTTATCCTTTTAGACTCTTTTTTCGTTTTACTCTCTACTTTCAAGCTTTTGCATCGATCCCTTGAAGATAATCTACACGGGTCTTACCCTGGATTTCGACGGTTATATTCATAGTTTGCTACCTAGCAACAAGAACTTATCCGCTGCGACGTTTTTGAGAAAAAAATTTATGCATGTTGGTTGGAGACTTATTGAAGATGTGACGACTATTTCTTGAATATTTATTATATTCGCGTGTGTCATACCCTAATTTTTGACCCAAGACTGCACTGACACATGTCCTTTAACCCGACCGGTCTTTGATTTTCAATAAAAAAATTCGGCAGGGAGGTATTTTAAAATACCTCATATTTGGTTCCGAGTCGGACCCTCTTCTCTCACTTTTTGTTTATTTATTTAATTTTTAGTGTCCATCTTTTTATTTAACATCATTTTTAATTAACTTCAAATTCATTTTTTTATTTTTTATCTCATTTTCGTTTTTATTTTTTAGTCCTTTTTTTATGTCCAAGTTTACACAGCAAGAACATTCTCAGAATGTTCTGCTGAAGTTGCAGCAGTACCATGGCAGCTCATTTCAGCCTGTCAGATGAAATTCTGTCCCCAAGCAGCTCTATAAATAGCACAAACAGCCAAACAAGAAGGGGGCCCAACACACAAAAATTCTCAAGAACATGAACCACAAAACAAACATTTCCAGTAACATGAACAACACACAATATCACCCATATATCCAAATCACAACAAAAAAAAAATATATCTCAAGAACATAACCACACACACACTTTGTGCCAAGAACCAAACCATTCCATAACAAAACAGAACCGGATTCATACACTCATCACTAAGAAACAAGCTGAACCCAAAGCTAAGAGGTGGCTCTCTCTCTTTTTCGTTTTCTCTCTCTTTTATACTCAAAGATTCCGCAAGTTCAAAACTAGATCTAGGCCAAACCGTGACTTTTTTGAGAAAACTAAGGCCGGATATGAGAAGAGGAGAAGGAGAAGAAGAGATTGATATAAAAAAAATTAAAAAAAAATAAGTTTAGAGCTCCGGCGCGGTGGCGTCGCCGCCGGAAACCGGCCGGCCGCCGCGCCGAAGACCCCTCTTCTTCTTCTCCGGCCGAACTATTTTTAGAGAGAGGGGAGAGCTTCTCTCTCTTCTTTTCTGATTTGTTTCTTTAGAGAGAGAATGGTTTGGTAAAAAATGAGAAAAAAAAAACTAGCTAGCCTTTTATAATAATGCAACCGGTTCGGTTCTATCCTGAACCGACCCAGGTGAACCGAACCGGTTCTTTCTCCTTAAGTCCATCTCTTTCCTTTTCTCTACAGTTTTATTTTATGCACCCCCAGCACTGCTTGCTACACCTCCCTGCTTCTTTGAAAGATCTTTTTCTTTTTTCTTTTAGCATCTCATTTTTAACATCTTTCATGCATTTTTTTTTTATTCTGCATCATATGCTATTATTACTATTATTATCATATGCATATCTAAATTTTCTTTTTCATACATCTTGATCCAGAGTGTTCTGGTCCTAAACTATCTATTAATATTATATTCCTGCTTATTTAATTACTCTTCAGAACAATCTGGTCCTTGTTAATTAAATTAATCCAGAGTGTTCTGGTCCTAAATTAATTGTTAATATTATATTTTGTTTAATATAATCATTCTCCAGAACAATCTAGTCCTTGTTAATTAAATTAATCCAGAGTGTTCTGGTCCTAAACTATCTATTAATATTATATTCCTGCTTATTTAATTACTCTCCAGAACAATCTGGTCCTTGTTAATTAAATTAATCCAGAGTGTTCTGGTCCTAAATTAATTGTTAATATTATATTTTGTTTAATATAATCACTCTCCAGAATAATCTGGTCCTAATTAATAATCAAATTAATCCAGAGTTCTCTGGTCCAATATTTATTAGTAATATTGTTCTACTTTTTATTTTATATTTCTCCAGAATATTCTGGTCCGTGTTAAAAACTTCAGAATTCATTTTAAACATCATTTTTCTCATTCTGCTTATATAATCATTCTCCATAATGTTCTGGTCCCATATATATATATAGTACTATTTATTTTTCTAAACTAACAAAAAACCCAAAAAACATTTTCTCACAACACAATAATATAAAAAACAACAAAAACATTCAAATAACAAAAATCACAAAAATACTTTTTCATAATAAACCTTGATTTTTAATCAAGTGACCGTTCCTGTTTATTTCCTTTCTTAATCAAATTTCAAAGCAACTTTAATTCTACTTCGAGTCTATTTTCTTCAACATTAAAAAACACAAACAAGCTTATTTCGTCACTTGGCTTTTTATTTTAAAACCTTCTTCAAAACTAATAAAAAACACAAAACCAATCAAACGTCAATTTCTACCCCGAACTACGAGGTTTTGATCCCTCACGGGTACGTAGGCAAAGGACGCTCGTCCTTTCAAATCAATAAAAAATGTAGATAATAGGCCTTTCTTCATTTTATTTTATTTTTATCGTTATTCTCAATTTCCTTCTTTTTTTTTAATAAAATTAAGCAAGTAATAGCACAAAAAGTAAAAGTAAAGTCAAAAGGTTCTCGTAGAGTACTACGAATATTTAGGGTGCTAATACCTTCCCTAAATATAACTAACCCCCGAACCCAAATCTCTTTCAAATGGGTATTTCGAACTTTTCTTCCCCTTCCCCCAAAAAATTAAAAAGTTCAGTCGTGAATAAAAAATAGTGAGTCAAAGCTGGTCAAACGGCGATGGTCTCCCGAAAAATGACGCGACAGCGTGTTTTATCGCTTTAATAGAAGTAGGGCGTTACAGTTATTTTATGAGAATTAGTGGTAACTTGGGGTAAATAATAGAATATAGGTATGAGTAATAATGAGGGTTTTAATGAAGTTATTGTGTAGTAACATTTCATAAGTGGTAAAAAGTTACTAAGCTCATTAGGGTTAAGAGCTCATTTGTTTAGTTTGAGAAAAGAAGCATATATATATATATATATATATATATATATATATATAGAGAGAGAGAGAGAGAGAGAGAGAGAGAGAGAGAGAGAGAGAGAGAGAGAGAGAGAAGATTCAAGAGAAAGGGAGATCTAGCTTGAGGGAAAGCTCAAGAGGGAGATTAGAGTGAATATTAAAATTGCTTTTGAATATTAAGGTAAAACGAAAAGTTTATATTCACCATTTAAAGATTATGAGTGATAGAGTGGTTAGGGTCATGTTTGTTTATTTGATTTTCATGAAATTAGTATTGTGTTAAGTTCATTTTCGTGCTAATTAATTATGCTAGTTATGGGTATGTTGAACTTTATGAAACTAAATTGTTTATATGCTTAAACTTATGCTTGATGATATAGAATAAGTTGTTCTTGAGATTTTACCTTAAATGTGTGAAAATCATGATTATGTTGATGATTATTACTCCAACTATGTTCTAATTTGTTGATATGTGATTGGGTATATTTGTATATTGAAACTCATGGAAGTGATTATGTTTTATGTGATGTTTTGCTAAGTTGTTGTTTGTTGGTGAACTTGGTGTGAAATGGGTGATTAATCATGAAATGATATTTTGATGAGTTGAGTTTGTGATTGTGTTGGTGAAGTGGTTAATGAGGAGTAATGGATAAAGAAATTCCGTTTTAATTATGAGTTTTGGGTGTGGAATTGAATTTGGCGAAAAACAGGTTTTTGAACTAAAAAGTCGTTTTAAGTGATTATGTTAAATAAGCTATTTTATATTAAGTTGTGTGGAAATGTTTTGAGCTAGAATTGGTGTTAAAAGGTAGGGAATAAAGTGGCTTAAACGTTTGGGATGAAATTGGTGCAATTGGGATCAAAAACGGTTTTGAAAACGGAGATTTTTCACGAAAACATGAAAAAATCATAGTGGGCTGACCTGATAAGGTGGAACAACCCTGCGTCCAAGTGGCATGGTCGTGGCTGACTCTCAGGTGTCCTAAAACCTTTTTTTTAATTTTAAAGTGTTCTCTATGTGCATGGTTGGTTCCCAAACCTTTAAACTTGATTTATAAGAGTGAAATAAGGATGTATGAACATGATTAACTTGATTGGTATGATTTATGTGAAAAGAGACGATCTTTGAAATTTTAAGAAATATTTGAACTTCGAAAATTAATGAATCATGATAAGATAACTTGAGAATGATTATTGTGCTATTGTTGTGAAGATGAATGAGGGTTGGTTTGATTATGGTATGTAATCTTCAAAGGTGAATTAGCTAGCATAAGTGCTTAATCGTCTTTAAATGCCAATTTTGATAAATAAACGATTGTTGTTTCATGAGGTGATAAATGACTGATGATGATTTTTGTGAAGATCATTTATTGAGAATTTTATGATGGTGTGTGTGTGTCTATATATATATATATATATATATATATATTTCAAAGATCGTCTCTTTTCACATAAATCATACCAATCAAGTTAATCATGTTCATACATCCTTATTTCACTCTTATAAATCAAGTTTAAAGGTTTGGGAACCAACCATGCACATAGAGAACACTTTAAAATTAAAAAAAAGGTTTTAGGACACCTGAGAGTCAGCCACGACCATGCCACTTGGACGCAGGGTTGTTCCACCTTATCAGGTCAGCTCACTATGATTTTTTCATGAAGCTAGAAACTTTTCATGTCACTGTTATTGGAATCCTTGAAGCTCAAAACTTTATATGTCTCAAGGTTTGCTAGACTATTCTCACGTTTCGCAATCCTTGTCTAATTTCACTTGTTCCAATATCAAAACTTCATCTTTCGATCCTTTGCTTTGATATTTGTGATGATGAATTAACAAATACTAACTCCTCCACGTTCGCTTCATAAATTTGGTATTTGTTAATTCATTATAAGATTGGTGAAATTAGATTAGAAAGTGAGGTTATATAAACTTAGGGTTTATGGTTTGGTTTGATTAGGATTATGTCATTAAGACTTATCCAACAATCTCAAGACAAGAAGAGTCTACTCACTAACATTCATTGTAAACATAGAGAAGAAGAAGAAGAAGAAGAAGAAGAAGAAGAAGAAGAAGAAGAAGAAGAAGAAGAAGAAGAAATAAAGATTGATCTTTTATTAAAGAAAACAATTGTCACTTATTATTTTCAAGAACAAAAGATGGTTTTATAAACTAGATGGCTGCTCTATTTATAGTCTAACATTGACTTGAGTCCCAAGAATAAATCACTAAAGTGTTGCACAAGAAACCATGGGCTCTAGGTTAGAAACACTAAAATAGGTAGCTTGTCGGAGAAGCAAAAGCAGCAAAAGGACCAAAGGGGGCGCGCCTCTTGTCATATTATTGTACAAGATCTTCAAATTCTTTGCACATGATATTTTTGTATGAGATATTCATATTTTTGACATGAATCCTTGCACCAGATATTTTATATGAGATCTTCATATTTTTGGCACGAATCAGCTCCAATTATCCTTTCTTTTGCTCCAAGACTAAATCTTTCAAATATTTGTTCCTGAAATATAATAACTTTCAATTGAAGTAAAATAGTTCTAAAAAGGAAATAATATTAAATAAAACGAAATCAAATATAAATAAAACATACTCAAATATTATATTAAACCTCTTAGGTAGAGATCTGAGAATTTTTCTAACAAGTTTTTCATCAGCAATTTTCTCTCCAAGAGACTCAAAGGAATTTGCAATATCAATGTCTTGAATGCTCTCATCTTCCAACATTTTTCAGATTCTAAAATTTAGTAGTAAGAAGTTGGATTTTTGCACTTTTTACCTTAGTTGTGCCTTCATGTGTTGTTTTGAGAATCTCCCAAGCATCCTTAGCCATAATGCACTGCTTGATCAATCTGAAAATATTCTTGTCCACCCCATTGAATAAGGCATTCAACGCTTTGGAATTTCCAAGAGCCAGTTCATCTTCAGCAGCAGCCCATTCTTCTTCTGGTTTCAAAACATATGTCCTGTTACCATTAGCATCAAGTGTCACAGGATGTTCCCATCCTTTCAGAACTGCCTTCTAGGTTTTGCAGTCAATGGATTTGAGAAAAGCACTCATGCGTGATTTCCAATAGTCATAGTTTGAGCCGTCCAACAAAGGAGGTCTGTTTATAAATCCACCTTCTTTGTCCATATTGCTAGAATGAAACTTCCGTGGAGCTCACCCTAAAACAGGCAAGGTGCCAGCTCTGATGCCAATTGAAATTCTAGCGTACTTATTTTAATATGTTATGTGCGATGTTTGACCGTTTGCAATGTTCCGTTTAATGTTTCAACAACGTACGATAAGCATAAATAAAAACAAGAAAATAAACGAAAAGAAAGTAATGAACACAGAGAGTTTTTGACCCAGTTCGGTGACAAACACACTTACTATAGGGGCTACCAAGCCAGGAAGGAAATCCACTAGTGTAGTCCTTATTTTATAGCTCTCAGCAAACTCCACATTTACACTAAAGACCTACGACCTACCTGTATAGACTTCAACCTAGGAACTCCTAGATCTGAGATCCCATCTCACTATCCTATGGTCAGTCACAGCCGTTGTGACCTATCAGACCTAAACACAAACTCAAAGAATGAAGTTACCTTCAAACACAAACAACTAACACCTTGTTTCACAACTTCGGTGTAGTACACAACGAGTTTACAACTCAATCTAAGTCCTTAGCATGTATCACAAACGATACAAGACAGGCTCACAAATAATCAGAACTAAACTTGCATCAAACGATACAAGAGTAGAACAAACAATGACTCAAAACCCTAAAAATCTAAACTTTTTAGTATGACGGCTTGAATTAGGTCTTGAAGTCTTCTTTGTATACTGAAGCAGCTTGGGCTAAATATTCTTGTTGGGCTTCAGAACAAAGCAGACCGGTTCAGCTAATCTGCAAAACAGAAATCAGTAACAAATATGGAAAGTCCTAAAATATCGGAACATCTTTAGGATCGTCAAAAACAACTTCAAATATTTCCTAAAATATAATAACAACTTTAGGAATATTCCACAGCTGATTCTGTAAAGATATGTGCATTATCTTTAGTACTGGATACATTAAAATTTACAACTTGATTACATTCGAATGAATATTTTATACAACAATACGCATTTGTACATCGATAAAACAACACTACACGTCTAAACATAGTAAATGCATCCGTATAATCCATGACATCCTGTAGTGGGTATGAACGAGCACTTGCTGAAATATCCATTCGGCTACAAGCTTGCAATACCATCCTGTTTATCTGAAACAAATAAGGATTGGGATGAGACATAATGTCTCAGTGAGTTCTACCTAATCCTAGGCTATAGGTAACCTCGGGGAAAAACCTACGGTCACCACGTGTCTACAATACAACCTGACGGTTGATTATACGTGTGTGGTCATGCTTACCTAGACGGTCGTGCATACTAGATCTGTCGTAGGTTCTTCTTAACTTGTCATAGGTCTTGCTTACATCATATGTGTCATGGCGGTCAAGGGATCCTAGGACCGCTAACTCAAGATACGCTAAACGCATCAAGACATAACATAACATATTCATTACACGGTCCTAAACCGGACGATTAGGGAAACCTAAGATCGTCATCAGTATAACATTCATAACTTGCTCTATTGCATAAGCTGCGCATGTCTAACAACATATCATACTCATGATCATATTGTATCTTATATGGTCATACTCATTCATTCATTCATTCATTCATTAGGTTAGATGTTAGCGTTGAACAAACATTATTATCTTGATTCATTTTACGGAGATCCCCAGGTGGAGTAACCCCGAGTACAATCCCATACATGACTGATGAAAACCTAGCTAAGGTACATTGGACTCCCTCAGTGATGTGTGGGCCCCCTTTGCGGAGCTTATCCCGTTCCCTTGGCGAGAACCCCTTGAGATCCCAACCTTGCGTGGATCACAAGAGACACAGTACCTACATCTTACATTACTCAGTGACATGTGGGCCCCCCTTGAGGAGCTTATCCCGTTCCCTTGGCGAGAACCCCTTGAGATCCCAACCTTACGTGGATCACAAGAGACACAACACCTAAATCTTACATGAAGGTCTTATCATACATGGAAGCTTAAACTTAACTTATGTGAATGGTCACCACGAGTCCTTAATCTACTCATTTAGCGGTGAGCCACCACTAGCTTGTCTTAACACTACATAACTTAACATATTAGTTCTCAACGATCTACGTCGAGGTTCTATGGTTTTCTCCTGATGCTTAAGGCTAGCTTACTACCTGTACATAATTCGTATTGTTTACTTTCATGTGTCGTTCGTTGTCGAACAATGTCAATGTTTCATCATGCATTCCCCTTTTAAAAGCTTAACTTGGATTGTACATTAGGCATTTAGAATTGAAGGGTTCATAGTTTAAGAAAAGACTGCAAGAAACGGGCCTCGGACGACACTACCGAACCACAGGAAAATTTCAAAAATATGTTGTGTTGTTGAATCTCGCTTAAGTGAGCTCCAAGCGAGTGCCAAACGAGATGCTCAGGCTAGCTTCTGCCTAGATCTCGCTTGAGCGAGATCCACTCGCTTAAGCGAACCTTCATTAGTTCAGACCTGCAAAATCGTATTTTTGGGCCAAAATCCTCAATTCCAAACTTCCTAGTACACATACTATTTCCAGAACATCACAAAAACAATAGGAATACAATGCATGGCAAACATTTAACACATTTGACAACTTATGGCATAAGAACTACCAATTTTCTAATTCATAAAAAACTAGCAATAAACAACCTTAACATAAGATCTACACAAAACCCAAAGGGTAGGGAAGCTATCTAAGAACTCACCTCAAGCACTCTCAGCAACTTATATGTAATTCCCTTTGAACTCCGGACTATTCAAACTTTAGCACATCAACAATTCATATTCATGTTTCAGCACAAATCATACTTCTGCCCCCAACTTCAAAAACGTCTACAGACTTCAATTCTGAACCGAACTTAGTGAAATTGATGCCAAAACATCGGGAATTTCGTTAGCTGTCCATAGCAACAACAACCGCTTGACTCCAAATTACCGTAAAAGAGTTCTTGCCGTTTCGGTGGAGCCCTGTTCCAAAATCCGTAACCAGAATTCAGCACAAATTACCAAACTTTAAACATGTTTTCCGAATTCATTCCTATTCCGAGTTACATGAAACTTATATCCGAATTGAAGGGAATTAAGCGTGGAAACCAAAACTCTTACAATTACACCAGTATGGGCAACACAGAGACAATAATCACTCGATTAATACTGGTACTGCCATACAAATTCCTACTCATAAGTTACAAGGTTCAAGCATAATCACTTTTAACCATAACAATCCATTTTGATCAGCAACACATCTTACTTACATCAACAACAGACCATCAACAATGATTATCAATAACAACTTCTCATTTAGAGCATAAAACTATATTCAACATTCTCTAACCACATATCTTCTAAAATTCAAAGTACATTAAGAAAGCTCACCTTTAGACAACCTTTCAATCAGTTCCACAATCTCCAATCACCCAAAACCACAAGTCAAAGTTTCCAATATCAAGCACCCAGCCCTTTTGGTTCGATGACTCAAGTCTCAGCTCATACCCTTTTCTTAAATAAGTGATTCTAAACACCAATTCAACCACAATCAATCAATACACCTTGCATTCAAACACTACTAAAGACCAGAAGCTTAAACTTCCCAAGGTTTGGTGGTTGCGGCTGAGAGGGAAAGTGAGGAGGGAAAGACTTTAATCTTTATATGTTGATTAATTCGCATAAGGAAGGCATTGACAATCTTGCATGTTGATTTTCTCAAGGTTTGGATGATGATTTAAGGATTAAGATTGGTGGATGGAGGGAACCCGTGAGGGAGAAGAGAGTGAGGGAGTATTTTTCTGTCCTTTGAGTGGAAGGAATGAATTAGAAATGAAGGAAAAAATTAAGAAAAAGGCTTAAATACTATTTATGGTCAAAGACCCAAAATTCCCTTCCAAGAATCTTTCTTCTCTGATGCGTTTAACTGATACTATAGTTTGTTATGGATTAAGCGGGATATTATAGATGCAAACTTTGGTTTGAGATTCTTCGTAATTGTCTTCAGGAGAAGGCCAATTGTAGCCAGGCAGTCTTCCATCCTCTTTACATGTAGCTTTCAACGGACAGAAAGTCCTTAGAACCAAACCCATCTGGCATTGGTATACTCCACCAGAAAGAACGAGCGTGAATCCAATATGGAGTTCTCCAGCCAATCATGCATGGTCGAAGTTCAGAAAGCTTCTGAGCCCTAAAAAACCTGGTGCAAGTAGAGATTTCTCTCTCAACTTCATGACCTCCTGCAGCCTGCTCATCCAACACCATCAAAAAAAAATCTGCAGATTCAGCAGTATAAGCAATCTCTAAGATGCGACAGATCTCTGTCACATCAGGATCACTCTGAAAAAAGCAGATGAAGCCCATGTAGTACACAATAGTCTGCATGTCCACTCTCAATCAACATATTGATGACGTTTTCCTAGTGAGGGGTTATATTTGTATTATTATATAAATCTAGATGCTCTGGGGCAAAGCCCTAATAACAACATGCATCTTTGCGATCCTTGCATGTATATTACGAGTAACTATTCCTTGATCTGTTGTTAATGTTGATGATGATGACGATGACTTATGTTGTTGAATTATTACATGCAAATTAACGATGATATTGATGGTGAATGCATGTATGCAAAATGAAGATGAAAATGATGACGAATTTGTCGTTGAACATGTGCACAGTGAGTCATATGTTCATGCATCATACATTTTAGGATATTTATATCCCATGAAGATGACTACGATATTTATATCCCATGAAGATGACTAAGATATTTATATCCAATGAAAATGACTGAATACTTTGTATTCAAAATGGCGATGACTAGATACAATTGTATCTAAGGTGACGACCTTGAGGTGACCGATACCACATGCATATAGAGTCGTGTCTAGGCGAATTGCATACATTAGAGTCTATGTGAATATATGCATTGGTGAATTATGTGAATCAATTGAATATGTGCTTGGTGATTACGTGCATTTGTGAACTTGGTGAATTGTGTACTTGGTGAAATTTGGTGAACATGTGAAGATGTGTACTTGATGATGTTTGTTATTCTTGGTGATACTTGTACACTTGGTGATTTTAATTGATGATGTTTATTTTGGTGAAAATAATGAAGTGTGAATTATATGTATGTGATTTAGTGGTTCTTTGGTGACTATGATTTCCTTGTTTATACTTTTGAATAGATGAATTGTATTTGTCCAGTTGATTAGGCAATAATTGATGCGGTTTATATGATTGATGTGAATAAGATGATTTGTATGCATTAGGGAAGGTATGTGCTTTATGTGAAATGAATAAGGGTGCATGTATGTTTATACTTCTTAAGTGATAAGTTTGTATTATTTGATGATTAAGTTGAACAGGAAATGAGGTAAGAAATTCTTATATTGATTGATATTGTTAAAGTGAGGTGCATCGTTGATGATTTTATATATGAATGAATATGTTGATGTGCTATAAATGAAGTATGATAACCTGACTTATATTGAACTGGGGATAATATTCATGTAGAATTAGTATTTTAGGAATGTAGAGTATGCATATGTATTATGCATGAATCCTTGAATGCTTATGTTCAATTATGTTTAATTGTGAATTGTGAACTAACCCACGGTGGTCGTTTGGTTGACCGTCTACCTTATTCTACGAATGGGTTGACGGCGTGCAGGACTGGTTTGCTTTGCTTTGGTGAGTTGCTTGAGGATAGCTTGGATGCTACCTCATTTAGTGTTTTTGATGTCTTAGTCTTTATGGCTCTGATTAGGGGTCGGTCTTGGATGTTTACCTTTATTATGATTGCTAGAGATTTTTGAGACTATGTAGTGATGATGATATATGTAGTATGTTGACATGGTTATTTGGAGACTTATTTTATTATGGATGAACTGTTGAGATGTTTTATTTAGATGTCGATGAAATAATGTTTTTATTCCGCTGCGACGTTTCGAGAAAATTTAGTATGCATATCTGGTGAATTATGAAGGTGAGAAAAACACAAGAAGGGGGGGTTGAATTGCGTTAGCTTTTTCTTCGTTTTCTCCTACTGAAGTCACTGATCAGAAGCAGTTAGAGTACAACTTCTAAAGTGATGTTCAGATTCTAGATGCAGCGGATAAAACAAAGAGAGAGAAAGAAGAAAGACACAAGCAATTATACAGGTTCCTTCCACAAACCAGAAGTAGTCATGTCCCCCTTGCACTTCCAAGGAGAGTTCACTATAATGTAATATCTGATTACAAATGCTCACTGCTAAACTTAGCATGAGACTTCAAATGCTCAAGCACAACTGCAAGAGACTTCATATGCTCCTGAACGCAATCAAGAGACTTCTATGCTCAAGCACAAAAGCAAGAGACTTCTAATCAAACAAAATTACATAGAAAAATGTTTGAAGTTGAACACTTGATATACAATCAGTGGTGCTCACAATACAAATCAGATACAAACTCTTAAGACTCTAGAATTTCTAAGATATGAACTTTGATAAGAAATTCTAAGTGAACTTTTTGATGCAGAACAATTTTAGCAGAGGTTTGGCGTTTTTAAATTGTTGTGAGTCTCTTACAATTCTTAAAGTCTTCACTCTTTTATATAAAGGTGTGAAAGAGACATTGTGAATTGCCAGCACATCAAAATAAGAGTCATTTGAAGCTTTGATCAATCATCAATGATCTTTTTCCTGATATGGTTGTTGTCCTATGAACGATTAATTTAAAATCCATTCCAAGTCTGTAGGAACATCGTTGCAGGCAGAGCTGTTATTCTTGTCTTGTAGCAGAGACAAAAACTGAGTAGTGGAGATAGTGGTTGTACATTTCGTACAATTGTACTTTGTCAACGCTCTTCAAAGAACAAGCATCCAATGCCTTCAAATTCATTTGAATTAGCCGTTGCTTCACTCTTTTGGTCTTCTGCAATGCTTAGACGAGATTAAATCCATTGAACAACCTTTTGAAGCTTTAAGTCTTGCATCTTCTGATGAACTACAACTTCTGGTGATCTTCAGCTTCTGATGAGATAGCTTCTGATGACGTCATCACTTCAGGAGCACTTTGACTTCAAGGGCAGTTCTCTTCAGACGCTTTAAGCTTCCTTTTTGTTGATTCCTTTGCTCTCTTTTGTTCTTCCAGGACCTAATGATGATCTCAAATATTTGTCTATGGTCCTGTACACTTGAACAAATATTAGCATATCCAATTGACAATTTTTAATACCTTGTTATAATTAAAACTCTAAAGAGGTAATGTTAAACACATTTTGTTCCAACAATCTCCCCCTTTTTGATGATGACAAACATTAATATTTAAAAATGTTCAGTTTTTGTTAATCTAATTGACAAGTTAACTATTAGGGTGTGAGGTTTGTAAGCTCCCCCTGAGTTCTATTCTTGTTAATTAAAATGAAGTGAGAAAATATATCAAGAGTGATCAGAGCACACAATAAAATAAAGTTCAGAAATAGTTTATATCCAGAAGCATGAACTGTTCAGAAGCACATAGGTCAAACAGTTAATTCAGAAGCATAAACAAGTTCAGAAACAATGTAAAAAGATATACAAATAAAGGAAGTAAAAACAAGTTATAATGGTGTGCAACTAGGGTTGGGCTTGTTTTTGAATCATCTCCATCATCTGTTGCATTATCATGTTCGTTTCTTTTGCTTGTTCCTTCATTTCTTGCTTGAATTCTTCATTGCTTCTGATCATCTTCTCTTCCCTTATTCTTGCTTCTTCCAGCTTGGCTTCAGTAGCAGTCTTGTATTCCAACATCATCAGTTTCTGCTTCAGAAGCTCTTTCTTAAGCTGATTGCACTCTTTCTTCAGAAGAGTGTTCCTTTGCAGAAGTGCTAGTTCAGAAGAGGCTTTCTTGAGGTTTAGCTTGTTTAACATCCAAAGTCAGCTCTCTTGAGTGTATGCTTGATGGAATAACATTCCTTGCTTCAAAGCACAGAGGAGTCTTCACCCAGGTTCTAAGAATTTTTACTTCATGCATATTATAAACCACTCCCTTCAGCCAGTCTTGAATCTTGGTCTGAGTAATCTCTTGTGCACCAAGACATGATCTCTGAAGCTCTGTCAGGACGAATTCCACTCTATCCTTCAATCTTGTCCACATCTTCTCATAGTTATCTTCAAAAGTGAGATTGTTCCTTGGTTGAACTAGATTGTTCAACTCCTGAAAGATGTCTTCACATACATTTGCTAGAATAGTTGAATTTAGGAACAATGTGGGTGGAGAAGGAACATTTGTCTTGGCAGGGGCAACAGGTTGAATTGCTAGGTTAGAGGATGAGGGTTGGTCATTTACTGAGGTTTCAGGTTCAGTAGAAGTGTTGGTTGTTGTTGATTGGCTATTTATGACTTGTTCAGGAGCACTTAGTTCAGAACCAGGTTGTTCAGGATCAACTAGTTCAGGAACAGATTGTTCAGGAACAGGTTCAGGGATAAGAAAAGAGTCAAGGTTAGTTGTTGAGGCCATTTCTTGGTTTGGTTCATGTTGTTGGGGGCTTTCTGTCATAACTTCATCAGAAGTTATGTTAGAGGCTTTTTATTGGTTTGACACATAACCAGGTAATTCACCTGAGTAATGTTTTTCAAGGTCAGCAATGATTGATGGTTCATGTGTTTCTATTGTTGGAGTTGTTTGTGTTGGTGAGTTAGGTGTAGATGATGATACATTGATGTTTGCAGGATCTGTCCTTGTGTGATCATCAGCACTCTCTGCATCAACAGGTAGAGATTGAATAGGCTCAATCATAGGTGGTTGTAGGGGATGATCAGCAGGTAGATGAATGCAAGCATCAATTCTTCTTTGTTGCAAACCAATTAACCTCTCTTCAACAGAGAGATACATTGGCACAAATGTATCATAATCTGGCTTTTTAGAGGTTTTGGTTGATGGTGATGGGGATAAATCTTTATTGAGGGTATAGTACATTTTGCTGAGAGGTATATCATCTGGATAAGATGATGTGGATGAAGATGATGAGAGGGAGGATGAACTAGACCTAGCTTTAGAGTAGGTACTAGATCCTATTTCAACTATTTCAGCAATGTGTGAGTTAGAATTACCTTAAGGAGCTTCTGAGCATGCATCTTTCTCTTGATTAACTTCAACAGCTTCCATTGCCATACCAATAGCTTCAGATTCCACCAAATTTCTAGTCATTGCCATCTGCTGCAGATTCTCTGTGAGTTCCAATCCAAGTTGAGGAGATTCAACTGTGGATTCCTTGGCCATAACCTCAACATGTATATTAATTTCCTTGGCCAACTGCAATGCTTTCTCCACAACACCATATGTTTCCTTTCTTTTCTTGACATCCCTTATCACAAGTTTTATAGCTTCTTCATCCTATTCTGAAGTAAGCTTCAACTTCCTCACAATGGGTTTTCTTTTTCTTCTAGGAACAGAAGGTTGAGCAGGCTGAGGTGGTGAGGGTACAGCTTCCTTACCACTTCTAGTCATCTTGCTGATTACTTCAGTGTGGCCTAAATCCTTGAGTTCTTCTTGGATGGTTGCACGACGAGAACTAGTTCCTTCAGCAGCTTTATCCTTATTGGCTTTCTTTGCTTTCTTTGCAGGTTTTTCAGAAGCTTCTTCCAAATACTCTGCTTCTGAAAGTGGCTTTCTCTTTGTCTTCCTGCTCTTTCCAACAAGAAGATCACCACCATACATGGTTTCTGGTATATCCTCCAATTGGATTTCTTCTCCAGTACTCTTCAAGTAGTCATGTATGAAGTACAGTTGCACATCCAGTGGATCTTGCTTACAGATAGGAGGAAAGTTTTCCATGAGATTTGAGGAGACTCTGGATTCCTTCATATCTGTATCCAGCTTTTTGATGTCTTCCTGCTTGATCAGTTTCATGTTCCCTAAGGTGCTTCCATTGATTATTTTCCCAATAACTGTTCCAAGTTGCTGGTCAGTGAAAACCTTAGTATCTTCCAGGGCCTTCAGAATCCCTCCTTGATATAGAATCTCTGAGATCAGTCTCGCATAGGGAACCCAGACTCTATTGTTCAGTTGACTTTCTCTTAGAGTCTTGATCATATGCTTGAAGTTGTATTTGGGCACATCTGCTTTCTCCTTCTTGATGAAGAAGTGCAGAAACACCCTGTGCTCCAATGATGGTTTATCAAAACCTCCTCCCTTGGGCAGAAGGTTTTCATTATGTATCTTCAGAAGCATTTTCTTTTCTAAAGAGAGGTTGTTGTAAACACCCTTCTTCTTGCTGTTAAACATGGTCTCATTAACTGTATCATTCCAAGGACTTTTCTTGTTATTATCCAGGCCATCTTTGTAACTGCCTTCAGAAGCCCTTCTCATTATGTAGGCAATAACAGCTTGGGAGATGAAGACTGGAATCCCCATGATGCTTAATCTGATTTCTGGATCAACAAATGGTTCGAGACTCATTTCTTCCCTTGATTTTCCAGCTAACAAATGATCAATGAGTATCTTCTGATCCATTTCTTGTTGAGCAGCGTGTTTATCATAAAAAGAGGCTCTTACCCAGAAGTGCCTGACCAGGTTCTCGTAGGTTGGACCATTGAGCATGTTGAAGTAGTGTATGAGGTCCTGATACTCATAGTATTCCTTGATGTTGCAGCCATTGAGTGACAGAGATGTGAAATCTACCGGTCTTTCAACTTGTACATTTAGATCCCATTCTTCCAAGGACATGGTTCTTCCTTTAATCTCATACGCAGGAGTTTCTTGCTGAGTAGAAGTTCCTTGTGTAGTATCTTGCATAGTTGATTCCGGGACAGAGCTTGAAGATGTCATTGATGAAATTTAGGGTTCTAGGGATTGATTGAGAAGAAATGTGTTTTACTTCATAGAGAACGGTTGAGAAAAGAAAGTGTAGGTAGTGAAGTGATTTTTGTGTGAATTGTCTAAGTGTTTTGAGTAAAAACGATTGTAATTCAGTAGGGGACAAACAAACACAGCATTAATGATAGTTGGGGGCGCGAGAATAGTACATTCAAAGCAAAACATCATCATAGCCCTCTTAAGTTATACACCAATGCAAATAAGCCACGTCAGATAACTTCAGATGCGCTTCTGATGGTCCATTGCTTCTGAACTAACTTCAGGACCTAACTTCTAGTTAAGGAACAAACAATTTTTAATTAGACACAAAGTGCATGTTCAAATTTTCTTTATAAAATCAAATCTTTCTTGAGTTAAAGGTTTAGTGAATATATAAGTCCACTGATGTTCAGTATCAATGACTTGTATATCCAGGATCCCTTTTTGAACATAATCGCTAATAAAATGGTGTTTGATTTCAATATGCTTGGCTCTTGATTATAGAGTTGGATTCTTTAACAAATAAATAGCAGCAGTATTATCACAATAAATGGGAATACTGTTAGCATTAATCTGATAATCTTCCAACTGATGTTTCATCCAGAGTAGTTGTGTACAACAACTTGCAGCTGAGATGTATTCTGCTTCTGTTGTAGATATATCAATAGTTGCTTGTCTTTTGCTAGCCCAAGATATCAGATTCTCTCCCAGGAACTGGCAGTTGCCACTGGTTGATTTTCTTTCAATCATGTCACCAGCATAGTCAGCATCAAAGAAGCCAATCAACTTATAATCGAAGGATTTCCTGTAAAGGAGTCCAAGATTTGTTGTTCCTTTCAGATACCAGAAGATTCTCTTAATAGCTGTTAAGTGAGTTTCTCTAGGATTTGATTAGAATCTTGCACACAAGCATACACTGAATAAAATATCTAGCCTAGATGCAGTGAGGTATAACAAAGAACCAATCATACCTCTATACAGCTTCTGATCTACCTTTGATCCAGTATCTTCTTTGCTTAAGCTGCAGGTTGGATGCATTGGAGTGTTCATCACTTTACAATCTTCTAGCTTGAACTTCTTCAGAAGCTCCTTTGTGTACTTTGTTTGATGAACATATACTCCATCTTTACATTGATTGATTTGAATGCCAAGGAAGAACTTCAATTCTCCCATCATGCTCATTTCAAATTCATCCTGCATTAACTTAGAGAATTCCTTGCAAAGAGATGCATTAGTAGAACCAAATATTATATCATTAACATATATCTGCACAACAAAAATGACTTTCTCAAGAGTCCTTCTGAAGAGTGTTGTGTGAACTTGACCTCTTTTTAAATCATTTTTAATCAGGAAATTACTTAGTCTATCATACCAAGCTCTAGGAGCTTGTTTCAAGCCATATATTGATTTCTTAAGTTTATAAACATGGTCAGGATGCTTAAGATCCTCAAAACCAGGAGGTTGCTTGACATACACTTCTTCTTCTATAAAACCATTAAGAAATGCACTCTTGACATCCATTTGATTTAATATTATACCATGATTGACTGCATAGGATAGAAGTAACCGGATTGCTTCCAATCTTGCAACTGGAGAAAATGTTTCAGTGTAATCAATGCCTTATTGTTGACTATATCCTTGTGAAAAAAGTCTAGATTTGTTTCTGGTTACTTCACCTTGTTCATTTAGCTTGTTTCTGAATACCCATTTTGTTCCAATAATGTTCTTCTGAGAAGGTTTGGGTACCAGATCCCACACATCATTTCTTTGAAACTGATTGAGCTCTTCTTGCATATCCAATATCCATCCATCATTTGAAAGTATTTCATCAACTATAGCAGGTTCAATCACTGATAGCAGTCCTATCATAAACTCTTCTTGTCTAAAGTATGATCTTGTTCTTCTAGGACTATCTTTGTTTCCAATGATTTGATCCTCAGAATGTGAAGACTTGTACTTGAATGTATTCTTGAATTGATTTGCTTGTTGAGAGCCATCTTGATCTTCATCAGAAGCTACTTCATCTTGAACTTCTGAAGTTGGTTCAGCTTCTGAACTGTCTTCAGATTCTTCAATCTGATCAGGTTCTGAAGTATCTTCAGTAGCCTATATATCTGCAAAACTTTCATCTTGCTCTGGAGTTTCACTTTCAGGCTCTTTGTCATCAAATTTAATGTGCATAGATTCTTCAACACAGAGTGTCACTGAATTATACACTATGTATGCCTTTGACCTTTCTGAGTAACCTAAGAAGATTCCTCTTTGGGCCTTGGCATCAAATTTCTTTAGGTAGAGCTTGTTATTTAAAATGTAACATTTACATCCAAATTGATGAAAGTAAGATATATTGGGTCTTCTTCCTTTAAAGAGTCCATATGCAGTTTTCACCAGAATAGGTCTGATATAGATCCTATTTTGAACATAACATGTTGTATTCACTGCTTCTACCTAAAAATGTTTAACCAAACTGTTTTCATGAATCATGGTTCTTGCCATTTCTTGTAAAAGTTCAATTCTTTCTCTCTACAACCCCATTTTGTTGTGGAGTTCTAGGAGAAGAAAATTCATGGACAATTCCATGTTTTTCACAAAAAGTTTCAAATGGCTCATTTTCAAATTCTCCACCATGATCACTTTTGACTTTCAAAATTTTCATTTTTTTTTAGACTGTATTTGAGTGCAGAAGTTACTGAATACATCATATGCATTGTCTTTGCTTCTTAGGAATTTTACCCTAGTCCATCTACTGTAATCATCAACAATGAGTAATCCATATTTGCTTCCATATAAAGATGTAGAATTAATTGGTCTAAATAAATCAATATGAAGCAATTCTAAAGGTCTGGAGGTTGAGACAATGTCTTTAGCTTTAAAAGATGATTTCACAGTCTTCCCTTTTTGGCACGCACCACAAAGTGCATCCGAATGATAGTCTATGTTAGGTAGGCCTTTGACAAGTTTTAACTTACTAAGCTTAGAGATTAACCTCCAGTTAGCATGTCCTAACCTTCTGTGCCATACCCACTTCTTATCATTCACTGATAGAAGACAGATTACCTTCTGATCAACCACTTCAGAGAAATTGATTTTATAGTCTCTACTTTCTTTCCTTTGAACACAATGGATTTGTTATCTTTGTTGATTATTGTGCAGTTGGTCTTTTCAAACATCACATCATAACCATTGTCACAAAACTGACTGATATTCAAAAGGTTATGTTCAAGACCATCTACCAACCACACATTATTAATATAGATAGAGGAATTACCAATAGTTCATGTACCAATGATCTTGTCAAACTAGTTGCCTCCAAACTTCACATTTCCTCCTTTCATTGTGAGGGTGAGGAACATTGACTTCTCTCCTGTCATATGTCTTGAGCAACCACTGTCCAGATACCATGATTTTTGCTTTTCCTTTGCTCTTAGGCATTTCTACAGTATTGACAATTTCAGATTTAGGTACCCATTGTTTTATGGGTCCTTTGGGGTTAGTGCTGGAAGTTTTACTATTCACTTCTTGTACCTTGAGGTGTGGTTTTGAGAGCTTATGATTGATCAGTACTTTAGGTTTAATACCTTTTAGTTCTGATTCACCTGAAACCATAACTGTTTTGTTCTTCTGAGACATAGACTCCAAGATACCAGATTCTGGCTTTAACAGACTTTGAGGAACAGGTTCTGATCTATTCAGAATCTTGATCTTTGAGGTCTTAGAATCAGAATTTGTCATAGCCTTAGACTTAGAGTTCTTTGGCTTTGAAGTAATCTTAGCCTTATAGCTAGAAGCTTCAGGTTCTGACTGAACCACAGTTTCAACTTTACCACCTTCAGGCACAAAGAAGGTTTTCAATCCTTCCTTGATACATTCACAACATGCTTTAAGATTGGTTTCATTAGATTTTTCTTCTAAAAATCCAATCCCTTTGCCATTGTTCTTGTAAATGTTGTAAATCATAGAAGCAACTCTGCTTCTGTCAATACCAGACATAATAAAATCTTCAAGTGCAATTTCATGTTTGCTTAAAGGTTTTCCATTACACTTTTCTTGTAGCTTCTGACATAAGAACTTGAGCTTTTCTTCATAGGTTTTACAAATGAAGTCAAAGCCTCTAAGTCCTTAATCAGAAGCTTTCAGATCCAATAGAGTTAATTCTCGTTGTTTCAATAAATCAACATATTTTTCTTTTAAATCTTTCAACTCATTGGTTCTTAATACCCTGCCAATATCTTTTATACCTTTTGGACCAAGTTAATACCCTGCCAATATCTTTTATACCTTTTGGACCAGTTTAATCCCCTGTCAATACCTTTTGGACAAGGTTAATACCCTACCAATACCTTTTATACCTTTTGGACCATGTTAATACCCTACCAATACCTTTTATACCTTTTGGATCAGGTTAATCCCCTACCAATACCTTTGAATCAGATTCATTTCCTACATGTTTGTCTTTACCAATTCTAAAGGTAATAGACTTGTGTTTATCTTTTTTGTAATGTCGTATTTACCATTTCTAAAGGTAATAGACATGTGTTTATCTTTCTTGTAATGTCGTCTTTACCAATTCTAAAGATAATAGACATGTGTTTATCTTTCGTGTGATGTCGTATTTACCAATTTAAAGGTAATAGGCAGTATTTTCTCTCCAGTGATACCTATCAGTTTGTTCCCCAATCGGTGTATCTTCGTTGTCTTTGCATTTGTATTTGCATCGCAGACATTCATATTACTATATTCATAGGCATTGCATTCACAGCATATCAACTGGTCAAAATTGGTGTACTTGATATTTAAGTCTCTTCGACCCGTTGATTTAAAAATTTCTTCTTTTTAAATCACCGTGACGGAGAAACTTAAATAGGGGCATCTGTCATACCCCAAATTTTGACCAGGGCCTTCCATTTAACCATAATTTTATGCGCTTTTTTAAAACTTATTTCATTCGTTTTCAATCTCCTTATTATTCGCATTTTTATCTGCATTTTAACCCTACTTTAACGCTCGTCGCGTTCATATTTTAATTCACAATTTAATTTGTTTTTTTTTTTAAAAACTTTTCGCACTTGCTTTTTTATTTCTCGCTTTATTTTCTTTTGAAAATTTTATTCGACGAGAAGTGCCGTCGTTTCAGACAAAATTTTGGCAGAGAGGTATTTTAAAATACCTCATTTTTTGGTTCCGAAAGGACAATTTTAAGATTTTTATTATTCCATTTTATTATTTTTAGTCATTTTTATTGTCTCATATTCCATTTTATGTCATTTTTTAGTTATCTTTATATTTTATATATTATTTTCGATTTTTTTATTTTTATTAGGTATTTTTAATTATGTTTTTTTTTAAGTCTAAAGAGTCACAAGGTCTTTGTTGTCCCTCTTGAGGGCATTTTTGTCCAAGTTATTTTCAACTCAACCCTAGTTTTGGTCACTATTTAAGCTGTCATTATTGCACTATTCATCAGTCAGAATCACTGTACAAACTGACAGCAGCAGCCGCACCAACCAATCACCATCACAAACCCTAATTTCATCTCCCTTTCTACTTTTTCGGATCAAAAACACTAAAATTCTCAAGAACAGTAAGAACAAAAGCTTCAACGTCTTTTCCAATTTTCATAACTCAAACACATCACAGATCATCATCAATCAATTTCAGCTTCTGTACAAAACCGAACCGGATTCACACATACAAAGCCAAATCGAACCGGGTTCACGCCTAAGAGCCAAAACCGAACCGAATACATACAAGAACACCTCAAATCCACCGCAAATCGGACCGACGAGCAACAGTTATACAAAAATCGAATCTAAACCGAATCGGTAAAACAAACCAAGGACAACAAAACTGAATCCGATCTCAAGGTAAGGGAAGGTAAAAGTTTTGGTTCATTTTGTTTTTGTCAAATCTAGAAAATTTGGTGACTTTTTGTGAAAATCTAATTTGATATTTGAGTAGAGGTGGAAAAAGGATTTAAGAAACTGTAACTTTTTGTGAAAAGGAGGTTGTTACTACCTCCGGCGCGGTGGCGCTGCCGTAGGTGGTCGGCCGGCCACGACGCCGGAGTCGTTTGGTTCGTTGGAGAAGATGAGGACACTTGCAGACTCTCTCTCTCTCTCTCTCTCTCTCTAAAAACCCTTAGAGAGAGAAGTGACTTTGTTTTATGTTGTTTTTCTTCCAAGAGTTGCTTTTATACCTCTGTTATTTGAATAATCCTGTGTACTTGTACTCCTTATGCTTGTGCCAATATGAGTCGTCAGATTTGGATAGTTCCAAGATCTGACGACTGTTGGTGATCCTGTTTAAATCTTGTGCGATAGTGTATTGCGTTCCTGTGATCCCTCACTTTTTAAAACCCTTTGATCTTGATATGTGGCTGTGATGGGTTTCACTGTGATCAGATCTGAACCTTCTGATTCATCAGACGGCTCAGATCTATCTAGTCTGAGTCCAATTTCCTCTTGACTTTCACTACTATTTTGCTATTTCCACCACTGTTTTCATCTTTTACACCTCTTTTACTTAAAAAATTTTCCTCTAAAAAACTTACAAAAATATTGTGATTTGCTTTATTTGTTATTTACTGTTTTTATTTTATATTTGCATTGTTGCATTTTTACTCTTAATCATCTCATGCATATTTTATTTCCTTGTTATTTATTTTTAATTGTCATTATTTTTAGTGTGTATTTAGGATTTGGATGTAATTTTATTTTCTGCATTTTATTTTTTCTTGTCATTTGCATTTCGCTTGAGACATTAGCATGTATCTAGGTCCCATGTAAATATCCAATAATGAGAATATGCACCGACACCACGATTTATTTACCACTTTATGCTTGAGGGTGAGCAAGGACTAATTGGAATTAGGGACAAACTAGGATTAAAAACTCGACTAATATGAGTGGCTTAAAATCAACTAATTAGTAATTTTAGGTTGAGATTTTAGTTTGGGATCCAATATCCCCGATTTTCATTTTTTACGATTTTCCGTTATGTTTTACGTATAGTTTTTTTTTACCGTTAGTTAAAAACCTTTTTTCCCAAAAAAAAATAAAATAAAATAATCAAAACTCCAAAAACATTTTCTTAAGAAACCTTGGATTTTAACCCAAGTGATCTTTTTTCATATATTTTCTTAATCAAACTTTTAATCAATTTTAATCTACACTTAGACTTACTTTCTTGTAATTAAAATCAACCAACTTCACTCCAATTTATTCTTCTATACCTTGAGGTCTCGCAACCCTTCAAAAAACCTTTTTTTTTTCTAAAATTTTAAAATCAACCCAACTCACCAAATAAATTTTTGAAATCAACCCTTCAAATAAATTTTTTCTTTCCAAATCAATAAAAAAAAAATACTTCTTCTCCCTCCATTCTTTTACTTAGACTTTAGGCAATGTTTTACAAATACTTAGCACAAGATAATTTAGGTAAGAGGCTCCTTCGGAGTACCGAAGTCGTTTAGGGTGCTTAACACCTTCCCTATTCGAAACTAACCCCCGAACCTTGATCTCATAAGGGTTTTTACTCACTTTTTCCCTTCCCACGAATAAAAGTTGAGAGTTCAAAGATTGAAGGTTCAAAACCAATCAATAGATTGATACCCGAAAATTGCGAGCACAGGATTGATTAGAGCTAATTTGTTAACTATCGTGGAACTAAAGAACCATTCGCAAGAATAGAGTACAATAACCAATTAGGGGAACATAGATGATTCAAAAGACCTGATCTCATCTCTCTCTTATTTCTTAACAACTTTTACTTTCTGTTAATTGATTTCTTCAAATTAAACAAAATCAACTGCCTAGTGGCAAAACCATAATAACCTTTATACATCCTATTGCTTAACGAAGTTAGTTTATTGAGATTAAAAACAGTCATCGTGGGAACGATATTTTTACTACTTCGATGTTTTTGGTACACTTGCCAAACGTCTATCAGTTATGTTCAAGACCATCTACCAACCACACATTATTAATAGAGATAGAGGTGTTACCAATAGTTCTTGTACCAATGATCTTGCCAGACTGGTTGCCTCCAAACCTCACATTTCCTCCTTCTTTCATTGTGGGGGTGAGGAACATAGACTTCTCTCCTGTCATATGTCTTGAGCAACCGCTATCTAGGTACCATGATTTTTGCTTTTCCTTTGCTCTTAGGCATTTCTCATTTTCTTCTTCTAAGTCTGATTCAGGTTCAGCTTTTGAAGTCATTGTAGCCATTAACCCCACAACTACTTTTGCATCTTCATCAGCATCATCCTTATCAGATCCAAATTCACTGTCTAAATCTTCCCAGGTTGCCATTAAACTCTACTTGATCTGCTTCTTGAACTTGTTTGATTTGAAAGTTGATTTCTTGGACTTCTCTTTTGATTTCTCCTTTTGAAGATCAGGGCAATCAACAATGAAATGTCCAGGCTTTTTGCAGTTGAAGAAACCCTTCTGATCTCCTTTCCTGGAGCCTTTTAACTACTTCTTCTGCCCAAGAACTTTTTGTTCTTCTTAGCCAGATACTGCAACCTATTAGAAAGCATAACAATCTTCTCAGTAGGATTTTCATCAAAATCTCCATCAGGTGATTCTTCTTCAGATTCTATAACTTTAAGAGCTTTTGATGACTTCCCTTTGGATGGCAGAGTAATAGATTTTCTTTTCTTAGCAGGCTCATGTTCATTTAAGCTTATCTCATGAACCTTGAGAGAGCTGACAAGATCTTCAACACTCAAAGTGTTTAAATCTTTAGCTTTCTCAATAGTAGTAACCTTAGGTCTCCATCTAGCAGGCAGACTTCTTAGTATCTTGCTCACATGATCAGGCAACATAGCTTTCCTTCAGTATTTGTAGTCCAAAGACTAGGGTCTGAAATCTTGAGTACATTTCCTCAATGCTTTCATCATCCTTCATCTTGAACAATTCATACTGATGACCAAGCATAAGTGTTTTTGCCCCTCTAACCTTCTTAGTACCATCATAGTTTCCACATAGAGAAGCAAACATTTCCTTTTCAGTAGATTTGTCACTCATCTTCATATACTCTGCACGAGGTTTAGCAAGAACAAGTGAACCTCTGATCTTGTGATGTTTCTTGTACATTTTTTTATGAGCAGGAGTATGTTTCTTTCTATCAACAGCAGCTCCTTCTTCGTCAAGGTCCAAGTCACCAACCCCATCTTCTAGAATATCCCATAACTCTTCATCTAAGCCCATGACATATCTGTAGAAGTTGGTTTTCCACCAAGAGAACTCTTCAGGATCTCCATTAAACTTTGGAACTTTTCCTGAATCAGCTTTCTTATCACCATAATCATAAGGAACAGCATTTATGATTACCACTAGTGTTAGAAACAGATGATTCACCAGCAGACATGTTTTTCTCAGATCTTGGACTGTTACACTGTTAAGTTTTCTCAATAAAACCAAGGCTTTATATACCAATTGAAGGTGAGAAAAACACAAGAAGGGGGGTTGAATTGTTTTAGCTTTTTCTACGTTTTCTCCTATTGAAGTCACTGTTCAGAAGCAGATAGAGTTCAGCTTCTGAAGTGATAATCAGAATCTAAATGCAGCGGATAAAAACAGAGAGAGAGGGAGAGAGAGAGAGAAAAGACACAAAACAATTATATAGGTTCATTCCACAAACCGAAGTAGTCTTGTCCCCCTTGCACTTCCAAGGAGAGTTCACTAAAATGTAATATCTGATTACAAATGCTCACTGCTAAAACTAGCAAGAGACTTCAAACTACTCAAGCACAACTACAATAGATTTCCTATGCTCAAGAACTAAATCAAGAGACTTCATATGCTCAAGCACAACTGCAAGAGACTTCTGATCAAACAGAAATACAAAGAAATTTGTTTGAGTTTGAACACTTGATATACAATCAGTGGTGTTCACAATACAAATCAGATACAAACTCTTTAAGACTCTACAATTTCTAATATATGAAAGTTAATAAGAAGTTCTAAGTGAACTTTGATGTGAAACAATTTCAGCAGAGGTTTGGCACTTGTAAATTGTTGTTGGAGTCTTGCAATTCTCTAAGTCTTCACTTGTAACATCCCGCCCGTCAGTTAATGGATTAATACTAATCGACGTGTCAGATGGCGAAATGTTTAGGGGAGATAAGTACGATGAAAGTGTTTATTACGTATTGGCGGGCAAGCACGAGATAAGTATCAGTGTCCGTGTAAACGCGAGAGAGGCTAAGGGTATAATGGTAATTGCTCGCAAGGAGTATATAAGAGAGTTTGGCTAAGAATATTTCATTATGCCTTGCCATTTCTCTCTCTAGCTTCACAAGAAAATCTGAGTTTTCTCTCCTCCCTCTATCTAACACACGGCTCTCACTCTCACTCACCCAAACTCCATTAAACCTCACTCAAATTACCATGAATTTAACATGCAAGCTCATTTTTAGATTACCCATGAAATTTTAGCCAAGAACCAAGCTTCAAATCCTTCTTTCCTTTCCATTTATGTCTAGGCTGAACCACTTCCATCCTTTTGTACTTGTACGTGTGGCTTTTTGGATGCTAGGAACAAGGAATTGAAGCAAGAAACCTAGGGAAGGATCGAAAGTTATGTTGGGTGCAGAAGTTAGTGTTAGAAGCATGAGGTAGCAAGAAAGTTTGAAGTTAGAAGCTTGGGTGTGAAAAAGTGGGGGTTTAAGCTTGTGATTTTGGGTTTCTGTTCATGAGTTTTGGCTGAGATTGATATGGAAGAAGCTGTTTGGTACATAAGCTGTTTTGCAGAAGTGCTTAACTGAAGAATAATCTGGTTTATAAAGCTGACAGAAACGTGGTTGTTGGATTTTTAGATTCTACATTCAATTTCCTTCAAATCGGACATAAATTTCGTATGATTTGGATTAGAAACGGATTCGGAAAATGCATTTGAAGATTGGTAATTTCTGCTGGATTATGCTTACGGGTTTGTGACAGGGCTTCACTAAAACGGTAAGAACTTTCTCTCTGAAGCTTGGAATCAAGTGATTTTTAATGCTATGGTTAGCTAACGAAATTCCGGACGTTTTGGTACCAGTTCCACTGATTATGGTTCAGTAATGAATTCTGTTGACAATTTTGAAGTTGGAGACTGATGTAGCTTTTCGTGATGAACCACGAAATCGAGTTGTTTTGTCGTGCCGAAGTTTGATTGCTCGGGAGTTCAAATGGAATTGTGTATAAGCTGTTCAGAGTGTTTGAGGTGAGTTCTTAGATAGAAAACCTACCCCTAATTGCATAGTTTATAGCATGAAACTATGGTTTTGGTTTATTTATGAGTTAGGTGTTAAGTTTCCCCTTTTTGATTAAATCTGCCTATTTGTGTTGTTAGTGCCATGAATCGAACCTAATATGTTTCCTATGATCTATAATTAATATGCATGTGTTATAGCTTGTAATCTGGTGATTTCTGCCATGAAAATGCAATTTCTGCAAGTCTGTTATGATGGATGCTCGCTCAAGCGAGCTAGGCCTCGCTCAAGCGAGCAAACCCAGGATGAACATTATGAATACTCGCTCAAGCGAGCAAGACCTCGCTCAAGCGAGATTTCCCAGGTCAGACGCATGAATGCTCGCTCAAGCGAGCTAGACCTCGCTCAAGCGAGTTTATGTCAGAAGCTAACTTGAGGATCTCGCTTAAGCGAGAAGAGCTCGCTTAAGCGACCTACTACAGGACAGCACGTTCGAAAAACCTTTTCTAGCATTCTCGTGTCATTCGAACTATCTGGAAAACTTTTAAAGCTTCTGATTTACTGTTTGAGAGCAGAATCACATGATAGCAAGCCATAACAATGCATACATCGTATACTTTTCCGAAATTAGAATCATGGCAATAATCGCAAGTCGGCGGAGGTTAATCATGAGATAGGTTAAGATTATGTCCAGACTAGGCTATGGATAGAAATGCCAATTCAGTAATAGGTAAGCTCTAGAGCCTCGACTTAGATAGTCGAGAATTAGTAAGCAATCTTAAGAATAAAGTTCTTAGATGTCTTTTATGTTATGTATGTCATGTTTATGACCTAGTTATGCGACGACGCCAACGGCGAGCTAGAAAGAGATTCATACGCTTATGATGAGCTATGCTAGATAACAAATATTATGTTTATGCTAGGCCATGTCGTGTCTCTGGCCATCCATACTAGAGTGGACGTCAGGGGTTCACTTTTTGTGGACGATTTAGCCATAAGGGAGCCGCACGACATGGCGGAGTCCGATGTTCCCTAGCTAGGTTCTTCGGTATGCTAGAGGAATATACTCGGGGTTACTCCACCCGTTTATATTCCGTAAAATCAACTCAGATAATCATTCAGACTGCATATAATGAATTGCATTTGTTTATGAAGTTTATATTACGATTATGTATACGCTATGAGGTTAGATACCGATAGCCTAGATAGTAGAGCTAGTTATGTTAGTTTACCGACGACGATCTTAGGTTCCCTAATCGTCCGGTTTAGTACCGTGTCATGAATAAGCTCGGCTATGTTTTGATGCGTCTAGTGCATCTTGAGTTAGCGGTCCTAGGATCCCTTGACCGCCGTGACACGAAGGAAGCAAATAAGATGACCCTAGGACGGTTTTAGATTTGCACGACCGTCTATGTAAGCCTCACGCACGACGCTCCATCGTCAGGTAGCTTCTTAGACACGCGGTGACTATAGGTTTCCCCGAAGTCACCTATAGCCTAGGATTAGGAGAACTCACTGAGACATTATGTCTCATCCCAATCCTTATTTGTTTCAGACTAGCAGAGCAGTTGAGCAAGCTTATCGCCGGATGGATATTCAACAAGGACCCGTTCGTACCCGCTGCAGAATGTGCACAAGGAGCCAAGGATGTTTCATTTATTATTTGGATAGTTGTATGATTACTCTGGTGTACGAACTTGTATTGTTGTATTCAATATTCATTCGAAGTAATTTAAGTTGAAAATTTTAATGTATCCAGTACTAAATTAATGCACATGCTAAACTTTCTAGATACGTTTAGTATGGGTGTTACAATTTGGTATCAGAGCCTGGTCGATTCAGATCGTGCCTTGGGTCATTAAGTTTCAACTAAGGTAGTGGGACTATTAGGTTCCGGGTAAGTGTTCTAATTGTCATTGTTAGTTGAACCTGATCAACTCAATTTAGCATTCGACGGTTAGGACAAATACCTGAGAGCTGAATAGGACCTAGGAAGAACGAAGTATGCAACGGAGATGAACTGGGAAGTTTGGACTCGGAGCAAGTTAAAGTAAGAATCTTCTGTGCTGGCAAGTGGCCGAAGAATTATGCAGCCGAAGTTAGCTTTCTCCGGGAACGTAAATTCGAGTTCTGGTATGTGCAGTAGGCATATCAGAGGAGAATACTTGAGGTTAAAGTGGTATAGATTTATGCAAGACCACATGATCTTCGGATCTTATGAGGCTGTGGTTATTTCTCAACCTGTGTTTCGTTTGAGTAACCTGCTAAGGCTCGCTACGATGATGAATCTTAATTACGGAGTTTGAAAATAGAAACGAGCATACGAGTAATTGGGGTTGACAATCTTTGACTAAATGATTCTGCAAGTCCCAGTCCAACACGACTCGCGCATAGCGTGCTGAACTCACTAGGAGCGACGTTTGATGACACAGATGTGTTATCGACTCGTTCCGTGGTTCTGTGATGATGTCTGGGGCTCAGGTTCATTTTGTGATAAAGAGACGTTAACGCCAATAACCCGTGTGCTAGTGCTATGGAAAACTTTTTGACAAAGAAATCAACGAGTAAGCAATGGTATGATTAGGCAAAACATAGAATGCGAGAATACGAAGGTGGAATGTTCAAAGGAAGCATGTACGAGTACTTGATGAGTCTTCGATGGAGATTCGTAAGAAGGATTCATGGAATAGAGAAACGCGTAAGTTAAGCGGAATGCTAAGACCCACTCGATTCGATGGGGGAATGGTTATGGTTGAACTAGAATGAGGAATCAGAGTTGCGCAGCAGAATATGATAAAGGTTCGACGGAATCGAAGTTATGCATTTGTGAGGTGTGAACCCATTTGGGTATGCTATGTTTTGGGGTTCTAGTACCTTATTGCCAAATATCGTTTGAAATATGCAGCTTATTGTCATGCATTGATTCAAAACTGTTTTTCAAACATTGGGAATGTATTGTGTATCGTAAGACTTGACAATTGAGGTTTTTATGTTCAAAATCATGTTTTCTGCATTCTGAACTGACGAACTTCGCTTAAGCGAGTTTCTGTTCGCTTAAGCGAGTTCTTGACAGAATTGACAGGTCCGTACGCTTAGTAGTTCGCCTAAGCGAACTCATGAGCAAACTACACGCTTAAAAGTTCACTTGAGCGAGCAACGTCTGGACAACACTTTTTAAAACTTTCTTTGTAGCCCAGAATGCGGTCCAGCGTAATTCTTAGTAATTTTTTTTTTTTATAACTTCAATAAACCCTCAAGGTCAGGAAATTTAATATATAATACACGTTAAGACCTTATATGTAGGAATCATGAAAGACAATGACATATTTCTAACGGTGAGCGACATAAGGAATTGGATAAGTTGTACGCGGTTGGTGATGAATATCTAGATATGGGAATGGCTACGAACGAGATTCAGATATCAGATTTCATAGGAGTAACTCGTACGTCTTACGCCATGCTTGATAAGTAATGACGATAATTGCTTCTATTATGTAAACCATGAGATTTTATGACTACTACAGTTGAAATGTATCGAGGGACTTGGAAACGAAGTTTATTTTAAAAAAATAAGATGTTTTCACATTTCTAAGACCAATGACGCACGTCATAAGTGAGTAAACTCACTTGAGACGTGCAAACTTCGAAAACCAACTCGTCATTGGCGAGCTTGGGACGAGTTGTACGACTATCTTTTAAAAACAAAGTACCGACTCGTCCTGTGGTTCTGAAATACAGTCATTGAACTCGGATTGAAATACTCTTTGAGGTTTTGTATTACTTCATTCCAAGGACCCGCACTTTTATGTTTAAAAATTTCTGAATGAAACATCAAGACAAGTATCGTCATTACCTATCAGGATACGGCGCTAGAAGAGTACGTGGACCAAGACTACCTATGGATATTATGTATATCGGCATTTTCGACTTCGTCCCTCATGTCAGATTCGATGGGTTACTGTGAGGTCGGTGGTATTGGATTTGAGCCAAGAATGGAAAGTTTCCCGAGACTTGAAGAATTTTTGGAAAACATGGATTATGAATATGCTTACTAAAGCCCTCTTGTATGAGTTGTTGTGTGAATGATGTTCTTATGACCGTGCAAATTATTTTATTCAAGTTATGTTTTCTGGATGATCTTGATGCCTTGAGCTGTTGGAGATTGAGAAGAAATATGAAAATTTTATTTCTTCATTACTGGTACGAAGAATTACGCTAATAGCTGATTGATTTCGTTATTAGCGAAATTCCCCAGAGCCAACTAGCTAATAACGAAACTGTGGTGGCCGAGACAGAGCCATTTCGCTATCAACGAAATTTTGGCGAAATTGGCACACCAAGTTTCATTATTAACTAGCTTTTGGGCCTGACGTACCACTTGTTTAACATGAATTAAAACCGTCGATCTCTAATAACATAAGGGGACATCACAACTAAGCTTTTCAAATTAAATGCATGGGACATACAAATGTCTTTCATTAATGATAACACTTAAGGGAATTGGGTACAAGTTACGTCAACCTTTACAGATGCTTCAAATCCTTTCATCGGTCTATCAATGGGGATTATGCGGATATAGTGGAAATGCTTGGTTATGTTTAAGGATAGGTTTCGACCCAGATGTCTAAGTGTAACCTAGACTTTGAGAAGATCAATTCGGAGGTATGTAGAATCATTCCAAGATGCTATGTTTTGAACTTAGTGGATGATAAGTGGTCTCTAAATTTCGAGGACGAAATTCCTTTAAGGGGGGTAGATTGTAACATCCCGCCCGTCAGTTAATGGATTAATACTAATCGACGTGTCAGATGGCGAAATGTTTAGGGGAGATAAGTACGATGAAAGTGTTTATTACGTATTGGCGGGCAAGCACGAGATAAGTATCAGTGTCCGTGTAAACGCGAGAGAGGCTAAGGGTATAATGGTAATTGCTCGCAAGGAGTATATAAGAGAGTTTGGCTAAGAATATTTCATTATGCCTTGCCATTTCTCTCTCTAGCTTCACAAGAAAATCTGAGTTTTCTCTCCTCCCTCTATCTAACACACGGCTCTCACTCTCACTCACCCAAACTCCATTAAACCTCACTCAAATTACCATGAATTTAACATGCAAGCTCATTTTTAGATTACCCATGAAATTTTAGCCAAGAACCAAGCTTCAAATCCTTCTTTCCTTTCCATTTATGTCTAGGCTGAACCACTTCCATCCTTTTGTACTTGTACGTGTGGCTTTTTGGATGCTAGGAACAAGGAATTGAAGCAAGAAACCTAGGGAAGGATCGAAAGTTATGTTGGGTGCAGAAGTTAGTGTTAGAAGCATGAGGTAGCAAGAAAGTTTGAAGTTAGAAGCTTGGGTGTGAAAAAGTGGGGGTTTAAGCTTGTGATTTTGGGTTTCTGTTCATGAGTTTTGGCTGAGATTGATATGGAAGAAGTTGTTTGGTACATAAGCTGTTTTGCAGAAGTGCTTAACTGAAGAATAATCTGGTTTATAAAGCTGACAGAAACGTGGTTGTTGGATTTTTAGATTCTACATTCAATTTCCTTCAAATCGGACATAAATTTCGTATGATTTGGATTAGAAACGGATTCGGAAAATGCATTTGAAGATTGGTAATTTCTGCTGGATTATGCTTACGGGTTTGTGACAGGGCTTCACTAAAACGGTAAGAACTTTCTCTCTGAAGCTTGGAATCAAGTGATTTTTAATGCTATGGTTAGCTAACGAAATTCCGGACGTTTTGGTACCAGTTCCACTGATTATGGTTCAGTAATGAATTCTGTTGACAATTTTGAAGTTGGAGACTGATGTAGCTTTTCGTGATGAACCACGAAATCGAGTTGTTTTGTCGTGCCGAAGTTTGATTGCTCGGGAGTTCAAATGGAATTGTGTATAAGCTGTTCAGAGTGTTTGAGGTGAGTTCTTAGATAGAAAACCTACCCCTAATTGCATAGTTTATAGCATGAAACTATGGTTTTGGTTTATTTATGAGTTAGGTGTTAAGTTTCCCCTTTTTGATTAAATCTGCCTATTTGTGTTGTTAGTGCCATGAATCGAACCTAATATGTTTCCTATGATCTATAATTAATATGCATGTGTTATAGCTTGTAATCTGGTGATTTCTGCCATGAAAATGCAATTTCTGCAAGTCTGTTATGATGGATGCTCGCTCAAGCGAGCTAGGCCTCGCTCAAGCGAGCAAACCCAGGATGAACATTATGAATACTCGCTCAAGCGAGCAAGACCTCGCTCAAGCGAGATTTCCCAGGTCAGACGCATGAATGCTCGCTCAAGCGAGCTAGACCTCACTCAAGCGAGTTTATGTCAGAAGCTAACTTGAGGATCTCGCTTAAGCGAGAAGAGCTCGCTTAAGCGACCTACTACAGGACAGCACGTTCGAAAAACCTTTTCTAGCATTCTCGTGTCATTCGAACTATCTGGAAAACTTTTAAAGCTTCTGATTTACTGTTTGAGAGCAGAATCACATGATAGCAAGCCATAACAATGCATACATCGTATACTTTTCCGAAATTAGAATCATGGCAATAATCGCAAGTCGGCGGAGGTTAATCATGAGATAGGTTAAGATTATGTCCAGACTAGGCTATGGATAGAAATGCCAATTCAGTAATAGGTAAGCTCTAGAGCCTCGACTTAGATAGTCGAGAATTAGTAAGCAATCTTTAAGAATAAAGTTCTTAGATGTCTTTTATGTTATGTATGTCATGTTTATGACCTAGTTATGCGACGATGCCAACGGCGAGCTAGAAAGAGATTCATACGCTTATGATGAGCTATGCTAGATAACAAATATTATGTTTATGCTAGGCCATGTCGTGTCTCTGGCCATCCATACTAGAGTGGACGTCAGGGGTTCACTTTTTGTGGACGATTTAGCCGTAAGGGAGCCGCACGACATGGCGGAGTCCGATGTTCCCTAGCTAGGTTCATCGGTATGCTAGAGGAATATACTCGGGGTTACTCCACCCGTTTATATTCCGTAAAATCAACTCAGATAATCATTCAGACTGCATATAATGAATTGCATTTGTTTATGAAGTTTATATTACGATTATGTATACGCTATGAGGTTAGATACCGATAGCCTAGATAGTAGAGCTAGTTATGTTAGTTTACCGACGACGATCTTAGGTTCCCTAATCGTCCGGTTTAGTACCGTGTCATGAATAAGCTCGGCTATGTTTTGATGCGTCTAGTGCATCTTGAGTTAGCGGTCCTAGGATCCCTTGACCGCCGTGACACGAAGGAAGCAAATAAGATGACCCTAGGACGGTTTTAGATTTGCACGACCGTCTATGTAAGCCTCACGCACGACGCTCCATCATCATGTAGCTTCTTAGACACGCGGTGACTATAGGTTTCCCCGAAGTCACCTATAGCCTAGGATTAGGAGAACTCACTGAGACATTATGTCTCATCCCAATCCTTATTTGTTTCAGACTAGCAGAGCAGTTGAGCAAGCTTATCGCCGGATGGATATTCAACAAGGACCCGTTCGTACCCGCTGCAGAATGTGCACAAGGAGCCAAGGATGTTTCATTTATTATTTGGATAGTTGTATGATTACTCTGGTGTACGAACTTGTATTGTTGTATTCAATATTCATTCGAAGTAATTTAAGTTGAAAATTTTAATGTATCCAGTACTAAATTAATGCACATGCTAAACTTTCTAGATACGTTTAGTATGGGTGTTACATCACTCCTTTATATAGAGGTGTGAAAGAGACGTTGTTGATTGCCAGCACATCAAAAAGAGTCGTTTGAAACTTGATCAAATCACCAATGATCTTTTGCCTGATTTGGTTATTGTCCTATGATGGATCAATTTCAAATCCATTCCAAGTCTGGAGGAACACTGGTGCAGGCATAGCTGTTATTCTTGTTTTGTTGCAGAGACAAAACATAGTTAGTGGAGACAGAGGTTGTACAATTCGTACAATTGTCCTTTTTCAACTCTCTTCAACGAATAAGCTTCCAATGACTTCAAATCCTTTAGAATTAGTCGTTGTTTCATTCTTTTGGTCTTCTGCAATGATATGGCGTGATTAAATCCTTTGAACAACCTTTTGAAGCTCCACTTCTATCAGCTTCTGATGAACTGTGCTTCTGGTGAAATATGCTTCTGATGGGGTGCGCTTCTGATGAGGTGCTTCTGATGATGTCATCACTTCAGGAGCACTTGTCTTCAGGACCTCTTTTATTCAGATGCTTCAAGTTTCTATCTTGTTGATTTCATTGCTCTCATTTGTTCTCCCAGAACTTATACTTTCAAAGAGACAATAAATATTTTGTCTATGGTTCTGCACACTTTGAACAAATATTAGCATATCCAGTTGACAATTTTTAATACCTTGTTATCATCAAAACTTTAAGGTTTATGTTAAACATGTTTTGTTCCAACAAAATATTTGTCTTGTATTTTTTTACATATCAATGACAAATACTTTTTTGAATGAATTAATATTATTTATTTTTGTCAAAAAAAAATTCACTAATAAATATGTGTTGCATATTTTATCTATGTATCCATGACAAATAGTTTTTCAGTATTTTTTTATATTTATCAGCAACAAATATTTTTTTTTATGTATTAGTGAAATTCATTGCCTATAACTTATTATTAAGCTGGGTAACAAATTGAATTTTTTGTGTATTCAGCATACTTACTTTTATTTTGAATAAGTGATGTAAAAAAAATTACAAAAAATTAAATAAAGAAGTGGTGTAACATTATATTATCAATTTGTTTACGGTAATTTTGAATTGTTTTTTAATTGGTAATATATTTTCATATGTAGGCTTGTCAATTTTGAAGTAGGTTTTTAAAAGTGGTATATATAACATCAATTGATTTACATCAATTTTGGTTTTTGATTTTTTATAATTGGTGATTTATTTGTCCATATCAAAGGAATGCCATAATTTGAAAAGAAGTGAATTATGTAAATTGAATGCAATTAAATGTGATTAATATCTGGTTATTAGAATTAATTTTTAGTATTATGCATTGTAATTATCATGAGTTAACGTGCAAGTTTTCATTAGAATTTCATTATGATATGCCATATGTATTTATTTTTTCATAGAATTTCATTACAAATTACACACAAAAGATTATCGATATGGAAGACCGGGTCATTTTTTTGTCAAGTAATCTACGGATTAAAATTAACTTTTTAAAATGAATAAACGAGATGTGTAGAGTTCGAACTTCAACTCCTATATATAACAATGCATCGTACAAAATTAGTCAAATTTTAATGTAAAGCAAAATGAAAACTGTTAAATAAAAGTGAATTAATGTAATATTATTTTCACTATTATTTCAATAAAACCATCTACGAAAGCTAGTTGAAGTTGTAATTTGATGGAGACAATGATCACTCATTCTTGTAACAACAGCAAATCTCATCTTTGTGGTTGTTATGAAATATACAATCGCCACCTCTATTGAAGCCCTCTTCGATGCAAGATTTATAGCAGACTCCATCACCCTTTGCACATGTATTTGCTCCACAGTTTGTCATTCCTGGAGGCTCTTGAAAAGTCTCAGTTGCTACAATCAAAAGAAAGTTACTCAATTGACAGGGACATAGTAATATGTAAGAGTTGGGATTCGACCCTCAAAATTTCACTTATTTATTTTAAGGGTGACTTTTATCCACCAAACTAGTTGACAAAAAAAATGTGTACTACTATTTTGCAAAAACCTGAAGGAAACATATAGAATGAATATATTGATGAAACTAATCAATTTCTATGTTGTTTTGGTAAATTTCATATCGAAAAGAAAACCAACAGTATAAAACTATAATTATTTTATTACCTGCTGGAACCAAAACTAAAGCAATGCACAAAATGCAGAAAAGAAAAAGTTGATGCAAACGAGAAGCCATTGTGTATAATTTCACCTTATAGATTTGTTAAGATCCAGGACTTGCATGTACATTATATAGATTTTTTGAAAGCTCAGTCCAAAAATATAAGTTTCTTTTTGCAAAATATTAAAGTACATTAATTAACTTTTGATAAATATATCCACAGTTACAGAAAGATCAAACATTTTTCACGCATATAAATCTTTGTCGAAGAACTGTGTGTCCCAAAAAACAAGATACTTTATAAATTTAAGGGCAATGATTGACTAATAAGATAAAATTTAAGCTTATCAGGTCTATGACTCCGCTTGGAAAACATTGGCAAAAAAGTTTTTTTTTTCTTTTAAAAGACCAAAAGTTATTTATTGATAATGATAATCATATACAAATTACACACATTAATTATCCTGCAAATTTTTCTTCTTCTACTCCCTCTATCCTTTAATTTAGGCCTTCATTGCAAATTTCACAAAGATTAAGAAAAGGGAAAAGTGTAATTAATATGTTCATTTTGTGTGGAGATATTACTAAATTGTCTTTATTTGTAGTGTATTTAAATTTAAATTTGACTTTTTCATACTCCAAGGTAAATTAGTAGTATTAATTAGGGTTATGTTTAGAAAAAAAATAATAAATGCATCTAGAAAATTGAAAGAGAGGTTACATTTAGGGACAATTTTTTTTCAATGGGTGCTTAGATATAGGGACGGAGGAAGTATTTTTTAAAGAAAACTACAATTTTTTCTTACGAAAATGTTAATCAATGCCCCAGTGGCTGATTAAAGAATCAAATATAATAGTATTTGAATTTGAAGTTGTGCGATCAATACATCAAAAGTTTAAAAAAATGTCATTTTCAACTTAAAATTTTATCTTTTGTAAAAAAAAACGTAAAATTTCCTCTTTCAACTTCGTTAACCAATATTCTGGAGGCATTGGTTAGAAAAAGTCTCGAAAGTAGTACTCCGTCAAGAAAAGCCCTACCTAATACTACCTCTGTCCCAAATTGTATGACGTTTTGGACATTTCAGTCATATTAAGAAATGCAATTAATATTGTGTGGAAAAGAGATATTATGAGTTGTTTTACAAAATTGTCCTTAATAAATAATATGGGAAAGATAAATGAAAGAATTGAAAGAAGAGATAGTAATAAATAGTTGAGGTTATAATATGAAAAGTAACATTGATGTTGCATTGGTATTGTAAAGCGACATATAATTTGAGATAAATTTTTTTCCTTAAAACGACATACAATTTAGAACGAAGGAGTAAATTATTGACTTTTAGTCATAGAAAATTAACACTTAATTAGTGATATAAAGAGCCCTACCTAATAAGTTATTGACTTTATTAGTCAAAAAAAATTATTGACTTTATTAAAATATTTATTAATGTTATTGGGTAATTAACTACCCCGTGTTTTTGGTCAATAAAAAAACTACCCTAATTAAATTTCGGTCAAAGTATATTGGTCAAAATATAATACTTTTTTGAAAGAAAAGATGGCCAAAATATGTACTAATTCCTTTTATTAATTCAAATATTAATGAATTATTAACTATCTACTTCCTACGTCCCAAATTGTATGTCGCAAAAATTTGTCCCAAATTATACGTCGTTTTGCAATATCAATGCAACATTAATGTTATTTTTTCTATTATAACCTTAACTATTTATCACTCTCTCTTCTTTCAATTCTTTTATTTATCTTTCTCATATTCTTTACTAAGGACAATTTTATAAAACAACTCATAATATCTCTTTTCAACACAATATTAATTGCATTTCTTAATAAGTGTGAAATGCTCAAAACGTCCTAAAATTTAGGACGGAGAGAATATTACATTTGTAAAAAGAATTTCAAATGTGTTGACAGTTGATTTCATGTTACAATAATATTGATTTTAGTTGTTTTAAATATAAAATAATTCCACCTTAAAAACATATAAACGTAAAATAAAACTAGTTTTAGTTTTTGTTAATAATTACTTTATTACTATTTAAATTTAATTTTTTTCCTTTTTAAATAGTCAATGTTGACGGTGTATATTGTGAGTATTATGTTAGAAGTGGAGATCGAAACATCGACCTCCTTATGTTTTCGTTCATTCACTTTTGTATCGAACTAAACCCGTGGCAACTCTATGAGTTTCTCATTTTAAATTTATCTAACGATGTGAGCCATCACTAAAACCCTAGTTTCTACTCCTTCATCTATCAAAGATGGGTGATTTAGGGTCAAAAATTGACACTAAATCACCCATCTAACTCATTTTTTTCTAATTCTCTTTTATTGAAATAAGTGATTTTCACATCTACTTTGTTTTTTCTTTCGTGATTTCGTCGTCTTAGTGCGACGTTGTTTGTCTCTTTGTTTCGTTCAGGTATTTGTTCAATTCAGATTGTCAGATCAATTTCGATCCAGTACATCAAATCAATAACTTTGAAGTCGTCAACGTTGCAGATCCAGAGATATGTGTGATCGTGCTTGATCAGAAGGTGACTGCCGGTGCTTCAAATGCGGTGGTTGAAGTGGTGGTGAAATGCTTCAAGAATGCTCCTTGGAACGGAGGGTGGGTGTTTACCTGTAGGCGCTCCGACGCTTAAGTAAGTAGAGATCAGAGGACTTCTTCAAAAAAAAAGTAGAGATCAGAGGATGAGGGTTTAGAGAGGAAGAAGTGTTCTACCTTGGGGACTGCTAAGAGTCCCCTATATAGAGAGGTGGAGGGCTGCAGAGCCGTTGTAATGGCACACTAGGCTCTGGCGGTTACGAAATCCTGGGAAGTGTAACCGCCAAAGAGTTTATTGTGTGAACGTGTAAAGAGACGTTGGGGCTCGTTTGAACAAGTCTTGCTTGCTCCGTTCACCCCCATCGCGGATGAAGCGGCCGGAAAAATGCTCGGGCGAAAAACGCTCGCTAAATAGTAAAGTCGCCACCGAAGTTTTATTTTTGCAAAGGGGAACGTCGATAAACCCCTTTGAGAATGAGAACAAGGTCATTGCAACCAAAATTCAGGTTCGCGAATTGGTTATGCGAGGGGAAGGTATTAGCACCCCTCGCATCCGTTGTATCCAACGGGAACCATTAATTAGTTTAGCGCTTAATTAGGTGTTAGTTTTATGTTTGTATCAGTATCATTATAAAAAAGTGTTTGCAAAGAAAAAAGAATGATTTAAAGACCGAAAATGAGTTTTTTAGTGTGCTTGACAAGAGTTTGATCTTGCTCTTACGTATCTTCAGGTGCAATGGAGAATTCAAAGATACGTAGTTCTGGATAGAAAATGTTTGTGTGTTGATTGAATTTATTTATGGAAATGATTTAGTTGCGCTTGGGCGAAAAAGCTTAGTTAAAAAGGCGGACTCGCACTTGGACGATGATATCCGTTTGAGAAAAAGATTGAACGCACATGGGCGTGAAAAAAGGTTTGCTTAAAAAAAGGGGGCGGACTCGCACTTGGGTGATGGCATCCGTTTGAGAGAAAAAGTTAAATGCTCATTGGCGTGAAAATAATAAAGTTTGGTGAGTTGAGATTGATTTTAAACGGAGGACGAATATTCGACCGAAAGCGAAGTGTCTACCTCGTTTTCGAATATTCGGGGAAGCGTCGGGTGTCTACCCAATTTTTCCTTTTTCACTCGCACGAAAAAATAGTTTTATTACTTTCGTTTTATTAAGAATTTAATCGAAAGACAAACACTTTGAACGTGATCGAGATGAGAATCTCGCGTTCCATATTCGGGGAAGCGTCGGGTGTCTACCCAAGTTTTCCTTTTTTCGGTCGATTAAACTCATTATATTTATTTTAGTGTTTTTTGGTTTTGAATTATAAATAAAATTATTCTAAAAAAAAAATGAGTTTTTAAAACAATCAAGTTGTATAACTTATGTTCTAAAAACTCAAGAATTAAAGAGATGTACATCCAATTAACCCTCTAAAAATGATTTGTTTTGAAAATGAATTTGAGAACGATCAAATCGTACGACTTATGTCCCAACATCTTGAGAATTAAGGAGATGTACATTCAATTAATCCTCATTTAAACTTAAAATATATATAATTGTTTTTTGGATTTTTTTTTGTTTGATTATTTTATCTAGGTGTACAAATAAGTTATACTAGAACTTTTACCCGTGCTACCGCCCGGGTCATAACAATGGAGAAACTAATATATTGCAATATGATCCATTACATAGATAAGAAAACATTTAGAAGCTAATACTTTTTAACGATTAATCTTTCTTGTTCTATCTTTTTGGTTCTATTTATAAGAGGTAAACAATTACTTTTTGGTCAATTTCTGAATCTTTTTATTAATACATTTAATTTAATACAAAATAAATCTTTTCCCAAATTTCATAAAGGGCCAAGTCAAATTTTTACAATAAATTTATTTTCTCATGCCAATTACTCTCATTCAATTGTTCAATATGTAATAACAATGGAACCTCTACTGTAACCATCTCATTCTTCAATTTATAGCAACAGAGCTTGCAATAGTGTCATTTGATATGGCAAAATCAATAAGTCAGTAAGAGAGGGTATTGAAAACAAAAATCCTTAACCAACAGAAAACCCCAAAATCTCAAACCAAAACTCGCAGAATAGCTGCACACTCCACCCAAAAACAGTAGGCAGCAGTACTGCAGAACCTGCTAAGGCCAGCAGCGCGCTTGCCACACCTTCTATTCCATAACCAAAACAGCAAGCACTCCATCAGCACACAACACAACCAGCCCCCCTGATGCAAAACCTATTGCGGCCAACCACCCAATCAAAACTAAGCACATGACTTGCCTTGAACAAATATAAAAAACAATAAGAAGAAAGAATCTCAAGCAACTTTTTTCCCCAATGCTTCATAGGATGCCAAAGGCATGATTTATAGGGTGCCAAAGACTAATTACAGTATGTATTTCTGAAAGACAAAAAATAACGACTGGACCAAAATTTTAGTAACAAATTGTCCAAATAATAAACAATTGCTTGTACATGGCAAAAACACTGAAAAACTAACGGATGTGTGTATGACATAATGGATAAAGGAAGAAGAAATTTTGCTACATCAAAAGGAATTAGAAGATTAAAATACTTTGTTACAACAACACTAATGAACAAACAACGATATAAGAAACAAAAAAAAAAAGATTGATTGTATGAACACAAACAATTGGCTACACAAAGATATTTCATATTGGCGTCACTCATATCAATTGGCTACACAAACAATGCATCACTACGCTTGTTGAACACACTGTGATGAGGGCCCCGAAAAAAAAAATTGAGGTGTCCATAGAGTGTGCATCTTACAGAGTGGTTTTTTAATTAAGGTGTTCATAATGACTACACATAGGAATTATAATAGAGGCATGGCTAATTAGAAGCATCATATTTTACAATCTGCATCTAAATTCAACACAACTGCAGAAAAATCACCAAACACATCTCTATATAGAGATAGATATAAATAGAGAGGAATGAGACACTGAATTTGAAAACCAAGAGAACCCATAGTTTAAAGAAAATCTAGAACTTGAGGGCATTTTTTTCTTGGACTAACTTTACCTAGCTATCTCATCAAGATTTCAATACTAAATTTGAATGAAATTTCACCTTATTTTAAAAATTTGAGGTTGAAGAAAGTTATTAAATAAACCTGATTCAGATTCATCTGCTCTTTAATAATTTCTTCTCTTTTACACACAACACCAAGCAGCAACCAAAAGAAACCTACAAAACAAATTAAAAAGATGATTGAAAGATGTCAAGTTCGGTTGAGAAATCATTTTATTTTTTTCCCTATGCTAAGCTACTATCCACATTGAATAATACAAAAGAAACTAAAAAACCCATTAATTTTTCTAACAGACTTTGCTAAATAAATAACATAAAGAAAATTTCTGCTACAATTTAAATGACAAACCTAAGCTGCAATCTAACTGATAAAATTCAATGACTGCTTGAATCGACAGTATGCATGCCATAGTATGCAACTCACAAAAATTGAGTTTTACATTACGTTTAGACTTACCGGAAAACTCTGCAAAGCCTTGCGAGTATTCTCTGCAACATCACAATCCATCAGAGCATTTTTGATGTGGGTTGACTGAGAATTGGAACACACTTTTGGTTTTATAGAAAATAGAACAATTTTGGAAATCTGAGCATCAAAGGAGTATGTAAACTGAGGAATAACTGCATTAATACAGATTAATGTTGCTTAGGTAACAGAAAATTTCGATTAATGATATGACAGTAAACTGGACAGACACGTCCAAACCAAGGCAATGCAAATAGTTATAATAGCATGGGAAAGCACACAATGTGAAACCCTTTACCATTAGCCAATGTGCATTGATTGGTACTCATTTAATTCCATATCTCAAGGATAATACCAATAGACATGATGTTTCAAAGTCCGTTATTATGAATAGAGATGTTCATCATCATCGTCATACGATGCATTGCATTATACTGCTATTTAAGTAGCATAAACACCGCAATTTAAACTGTAAAATAAGTGCAAACAACAATAATGTTGATTTATCAGTTGTTATTAATCCTTTTCTGATGCATATGATATTGCTAACATAATCTATTAACTCTAAAGGGTTATAGTAATAGGAACATAAATAGCGATCTAAATTGCGGCATCGCCGCAATCTTGATGATAAAATGAGTGCAAAAAACAAAACGCTGATACAAAGTAATTCGGTCCTTAAGAGTGTGTTATCATTGCCGCAATTTTAAACAATATAAATTAAACAAAAGAACGCCGGTAGTGTAATTTGCTTGGTTTGTTAAAAATAGGATGGAAAACTACAAATTTATTTCGAAGGAGGTTTGTCACAACCGACTATAAACTCCTTTACCAGTATGTGCATTTATATAACATCTGTCATGTATTGTTTAGTGGATTTTGTGTGAAAGTGCATATAACGGTCTAAAAATTACAGGGATTAAGCAATAAAGAAGCACCATTTGAAAACCAATAAATTACAGGGATTAAACCCATTGTTCCTCTCTACTAAAACCTCAAACTCGTTGTAGTTGGAATCCATCAGCCGTGCGTATCGTCCAATTTGGTCCCCAAAATCATGGCCAAACATCCTGGGTAGAACAACCATGCACTAATATTCAAGAAAAGATAAAAAAGGATGTTAAAAGGTGATTGTTATGATATGAGCTTTATGTGGAGAAAAGGATGCGAAGGAATTGTTAGCCATGGGATGCAATGGAATAAGAAAAGGATGAGATATGAGTATTGTGAATCCATTATATATATACACCTTCAGATACTGCATGTATCATGTATATAATTACTCTACATTGGTATAACACAAAAGCTTTTCATTCTTGAATAGGTATTACCACCACAACTTGCAACCACTTGTGGGAAAATGGTGTATTAAATGATTGTAATTTACAAAGCAATGCACAAATAGCATGTAGAACCTCTGTAGTTAAGTGTTGTATGGGAAACATATTATAATTTAATGTGGTTGAGAAATTTAATGTGGCATGGGGAAATGAAAGTTTGAAGTCATATTAGATCAAGAGGAATGCTAGGGACAATTGCTTTTACAGTCTCTCTTAAACACTTGCTCTTTCATTGGTCCACAAAGCCTTACTTTTCATTTACTTTTTTCAATTACGGCTCTTGAAAACAGACACCATTTAATTGTTTTTTTATTTAATTTTTTATTAGAACCTCAAACGTTTTGGTGCCTAACAAAATTGACGCTAAATAAACTCTACTACAAGTACACAGCTGCTACTCCCACCATTTTCCTTTACAAAGTGATTTGTCCATTTATAAAAAAAGAAAAAGAATCATTGGCTTTTTTCTTCAATTTCTCAATTATCAGAAAGTGGATATATGTGTTTATCCACAAATTCATCAAGAGAAGAAAAGTGCATTACGCCATTGGTCATTTTTGTAAGGTATTTTTTTTCCTGTAAAGAAATTGTCTTTTATGTGCCTCGTATGTGTCAGTATATGACTTGTTGTAGTATCAAAACATCTAATTTTTTAGAGTAGTATCAAAACATCTTATTTCATATTTCTTTTGGTATGTAATGATCAATTAACTGTTACTTCTTTTATACATATATTAGGAACAAATGGAACCTATCGATGAAAATGAAGAGTGTGTTGCCAATGAGATTGTCAATAGTGAATCATATGTTGCTAATTTAGAGGTTAAGAACCATGAAGAACCTTACATTGGAATGGAATTTGAGTTACAAGAAGATGCTTATTCTTTCTATGCTCGATATGCTAAAAGTGTCGAATTTGGTGTAAGCACTAAAAGTAGTCGTCGTTCGAAAATTTCTAAACAATTTATTGATGTGAAATATGCTTGCACGAGACATGGTAAAAAACGAGAATCGACGGCACAAAATCCACGTCCTTGTTTGAAGGTGGAATGTGGGGCTGGCTTACATATCAAAAGAAATTGTGGTGACAAATGGGTGATCCACGACTTCATCAAAGATCACAATCATGATCTTTTTCCAGCACATGCACATTCAATTGTTGGAGGCCATTCAATAAGGAGGAAGGATCATTAGGCCATTCAATTGTTGGAGGAAGGATCATTAAGCAAGGAGAGTTGTAGCTTTGCATGTCAATCAATGGAGGAGGCCTTGAAACATTGTGAAATCATTAATCAATCAATGAAAAGTAGCAGAGGAAATGCAGGGAAGAACATTTTACTTGACAAGAAATTGCTTGATCCTAAACCAGCAAAAACAAAAGGAGCTCCGAAAAGAATCAAGGGTGGGATTGAGAGAGGTCGTAAGAGAACAGGCAGTGGCAAAGTGAAAAAGGTTAGAATTTATTGTTTTGCTGTGATTCTCATTTCACCAAACTTTCTTAAAATATTCATATTTAAGATGATTTCTCATTGTTGTTTTTGTGATGTGGTTATGTGAAAATGAAGTCTGCATTTGTTGAAAAAAAATCAGTGATATCCTCTGATACTATCAATGATGGAGCAGTTGCTACATCAACAGAAGTGGTATGAAATTTCAATATTAAACTTGATGTTTATTCTAGAGTTGCATTTGAGTAACCAACTAATTATCTCTCTCTCATTTTTTTTTCTCAATTTTCAGGCAAGGAAGTAGAGTCATAGGAGTTAAAGGACATGACATTTGTTTAACTTGATGGCCGAATTTGTTGGAGGAAGGATTGAACTCCTAAGTTGATAAATGTTTTTGTATCAGTATCAATTATGTCTCTATGAAACTTTTTAGTTAATTTCTTACTTGTTCCATTTGCTTCAGGTGTATGGCAGTATGGTTATAATTTTGATATTCTATAAATCTTATGATTGTTGACTATGTTACTCCCTTTAGCATAACAGTAAGCTTATAATTGTTTTGCAGCATTTTCTTCAGGTGTGTATGGCAATATGAGTTTTATTTTATACTTGTTCATTTTTTCTGCACTATACAAGCAGCCTTTAAAAATAAGTAATTGATAGCATGTCTATGAACTTGAACATTAAAAGTATGAACATTCTTTATAAATGGTAGAAATACTTTTTCTGCACTATGAACGTGAACATTGGATTCAATTGTTTGAGGTAAGAGTGTATGGTTTTAGTTTTTCTGCAAGTATGGACTATGAGTATGGAGGATGGTAGGTGTGTTTTGGAGAGATGGAGTATAAATGAGTGTTTTAACTTTTATGGAAATGCTAGTGTGTTTTGGATAAAAATAAATAAATAATAAATGAGTGTTTTGCCTTATATGAGAAGTAGCTCAACAGGTACAGCAGGTAAGCAAGTAACAACTGAATTAATAAGGCTTTGTGGACCAATGAAAGAGCAAGTGTTTAAGAGAGAGTGTAAAAGCAACTGTCCCTAGCATCCCTCTTTAACTTTTATGGAAATGCTAGTGTGTTTCGGATAAAAATAAATAAATTATAAATGAGTGTTTTGTCTTATATGAGAAGTAGCTCAACAGGTACAGCAGGTAAGCAAGTAACAACTGAATTAATAAGGCTTTGTGGACCAATGAAAGAGCAAGTGTTTAAGAGAGAGTGTAAAAGCAACTGTCCCTAGCATCCCTCTAGATCAAATGATGAGATGAATGCTGAACCAAACGATGAGATCCAACGGACATGCTTCATTGGCGCCTAAAAAATCTAGGTTTAGGGTTTGCAAAGTTATTAGCAATGTTAAGTAGGATTAGATATAAGTATGATAAAATAAATAAAAAAGTCAAGGGCGCCCAACTCAATCTCGTTGTTTCTTTTTAACACGAATAGATCCATCAATGCACAAATAATAATTAATACTAAAATGATAATAATAATTAAATTAAATAACAAAAGACAAATGAGAAATAAAGACTTTAAACTAAAAATAAAAGGTTGATGCGGCTGTTAGCTACAGAGAAGACAAGCAGATTAAAACAAGGAAGAAATAACGATAAAGCAGAGAAAGTGTAAGGGAGAGAAGTAGACCGATGGTACTGCCATGGTCATAAAACATGGGCTGCGTGCGGCAGCAGTTGATTTCAAAAGAGAGCAACAGCGTTTGTGGTTTAAATATGGAGGGAAGGATGGCGACAAGATGAAGGTTATGGCTAGTTTAGAGATGATGATGAAAATTAAAGTGGTTTTGTGTTTTTACCTCTCTAAATCTTTCCTATATTTCTCTCTAAAACCTCTTGATAATATGCAAAATACACTGATATTTTAGCTCGACTTACACACTTTTTGATCTCGATTTTATACATATTTGTAATGTTATGTTGGTATTGTGTGTCTATTTCAGGTATTTGTCGATTAAAGGTCGCCGCACGTCAAAATGATGAAATACGGTTACTTCTGTTATCAATATATGCTCACTGTCGCGTGTGGCTATCCTTGTGCAATCATATTACTGTTACTTCTGCCTATTTTGCTGGCCAGTGATGTTTGTTGCAGTGTTATGCCCATTGCCGTGACTTGGTTGTTTTGAGCATACTGATGTAGTTTTCTCTATAGCAGTGGAAATTATACTCAATTAAAGATTCCAACTGTAAACAGGTTCGGTCCCTTTTTCCATTTGTTTGTTTTTTTAACATGAATTCATCACAAAATATTAAGTCTTTAAGGACTTTAAATAGTAAGTTTTTTATAGAAATTTGTGAATTCATTGTATCGGAAATAGAAATATTAAGTCTTTCCAATAAAAATAAAAGTGCCCTTAGGGCACTCGTTAACAAGACCCTTATTTTATTATGTCTGAGTAGATTTTTATAGAGTCTGAAATGTGATGATTGTCGTACCAATGGTGCTCTGTTAAGTTGTCTGATTAATAATTGTAACAGGAATTATTTTTAAGTCTGAAAATTCTGATTTTTAAGTATAAAAGCGAAAGTTGAAATAAAGTGACACCGGTTTCATATTGAAAGAGTGAAACCTGTATCTGATTGTAGAAAATTTAGAAATTGGTTTTGAAATACAGCGAAAGCGTTTTCTTTAATTGATTTAGAAATTACAAGTTTCCAAAAAGAGATTTTAAAATTGTAATTGTGCATGCGAAAGCTGGCAGTTAGAAGCTTAAAATCTAGTAACAAGCGTGCGAAAGCCGACGGTACCTTTAAATTCGTTTTTTCTACTAAAAATAACTTTTCAAGCAAAAATTGATTATTTTTCAAACGGAGTTTTGAAGTTGTAAGGCGTACACGCGAAAACGGTCGAATAGATTACAAAGTCAAAACTCGGTGTCGTGCACGCGAAAGCTGACGACCCCTTTAATTTAATCATTTTTACGTGCAAAAATATTTTCCTGTTACAATAATAAAATACAATTTAGCGAGCATCAACGGTCGATACAAATTATATTCCAGCCTCTTGTCTTTAAAATTTATTAAAAACAAATTATTTTCCAATTTTGCAACCAAATTAATTAAGCATCGCCTTAGATAAACAACGTGGCAATAGATAACGGTACTTGACATTGATCTCTGTGGGATTCGACATCTTTTATACTAAAACCGATATTTTCGTGCACTTGCGGACCTATCAAGTTTTTGGCACCGTTGTCGGGGACCAAGTTTGGCAATATCGTAACTCCGTTGTCGCACCGTATAGACTAAAGCATTTTATTTTTATTTTTCAAAAAAATAAAAACAAATAAAAAATTACATGCGAAGAACCAAAAGTGCTGACAATCTTATTAGACCCATAGACGAAATCGAGTGTTACTTCCGAGTAAGACGCCGATTATAGCTTGAAACATCGTTAGAGTCTGAAACTCAAACAGAAATGGGTGACGCTAATTAGAATCCGCCCCTTAAGGAATTCGTTGTGCCGTCCGATGAGGAGCCTCACACGAGCATTGTTCGTCCTACTATTGCATCTTCTGATGAACTGTACCTTCTGGTGATTTTCAGCTTCTGATAAACTCGCTTCTGATGAACTTCAGCTTCTAATAAACTCGCTTTTGATGAACTTCAGCTGCTGATGACACGTCATCACTTCAGGAGCGCTTTGTCTTCAGGAGCACTTTGACTTCAGGAGCAGTTCTCTTTAGATGCTTCTAAGCTTCATTTTTGTTTATTTCTTTGCTCTCTTTTGTTCTTCCAGAACCTATTAATGATCTCAAAATTTTTGTTTATGGTCATGTACACTTGAACAAATATTAGCATATCCAATTGACAATTTTTTAATACCTTGTTATCATCAAAACTCTTAAGGGTAATGTTAAACACATTTTGTTCCAACAAAATGCACTATTATTTTAGCTCGACTTACACATTTTTTGATCTCGATTTTATAGATATTTACAATGTTATGCTGGTATTGTGTGTCTATTTCAGGTATTTGTCGGTTAAAGGTCGCCGCACGTCAAAATGATGAAATACGGTGAAAAAAGGAAAAAAAGGTGAAAAGAGGAAAAGAGGTTAAAAAGTCAGCAAGCCATATGGGAAGTCAAACACATGGAGTCAGGTTGAATATTTCATCCCATTCTGAGTTTCAGAATCAGTTTTTCCCACTTCCTTCCTTTTCTCCACTACTTGAGACGTGATCAGAAGCACTTCAGAGAAGATTTTAGCCTATAAATACACCTGAAGAACTCAGTTGAAGGACATCAAGCTTTCTAGAGAGAAATTTAGTGATTTAGAAACTGGATATTTTTTTCAGGTTATTGTAATCAAAGTTTTCAGTTTTCTTTTTCGTTCAAAGCTTGTCGATTATCGCATAGCATTAATACTTTGAGAACCTGTGTTTTATTTTCATTTAGCCAAACCAATTTCTTATTATTTGCCATTGCCGTAATCAATTCTAGTTGTTACTATTTTTTTTTGTTGCTGCACGTTACTACTCAATTCCATATTATGTCTTTTTGCGGCACTTACCAATTCAAATTCCCTTTATTTTCAAGGCTGCTGCTACGTACCTACTTTTCTTTTATTAAAATTGAATTGTTGTTGTTTGGCTGCTGTCTGTTATTAATATATGTTCACTGTTGCGTGTGGCTATCATATTACTGTTACTTCTACCTATTTCTTCTAAATTGCTTGTTGGCCGGTGATGTTTTCTCCGTAGCCGTGGAAATTATACTCAATTAAAGATTCCAACTGCAAACAGGTTCGGTCCCTTTTTCCATTTGCTTATTCTTTTTAACATGAATTCATCATAAATAGGTTTAGATTATTCTTTTATTATGTCTGAGTAGATTTTTATAGAGTCTGGAATGTGATGATTGTCGTACCAATGGTGCTCTGTTAAGTTGTATGATTAGTAATTGTAACAGAAATTATTTTTAAGTCTGAAAATTCTGATTTTTAAGTATAATTATTTACAGCGAAAGTTGAAATAAAATGACACCGGTTTCATATTGAAAGAGTGAAACTTGTATCTGATTGTAGTAAATTCAGAAATTGGTTTTGAAATACAGCGAAAGCGTTTTCTTTAATTGATTTAGAAATTACAAGTTTCCAAAAAGAGATTTTAAAATTGTAACAATGCATGCGAAAGCTGGCAGTTAGAAGCTTAAAATCTGGTAACGGGTGTGCGAAAGCCGACGGTACCTTTAAATTCGTTTTTCTACTAAAAATAACTTTTCAAGCAAAAATTGATTATTTTTCAAACGGAGTTTTGAAGTTGTAAGGCGTACACACGAAAGCGGTCGAATAGATTACAAAGTCAAAACTCGATGTCGTAAACGCGTAAGCTGGCGACCCCTTTAATTTAATCATTTTTACGTGCGAAAATATTTTCCTGTTACAATAATAAATTACAATTTAGCGAGTATCAACGGTCGACACGAATTATATTCCGGCCTCTTGTCTTTAAAATTTATTAAAAACAAGTTATTTTCCAATTTTGCAACCAAATTAATTAAGCATCGCCTTAGATAAACAACGTGACAATAGATAACGGTACTTGACATTGGTCTCTGTGGGATTCGACATCTTTTATACTAAAACCGATATTTTCTGTGCACTTGCGGACCTATCACCTTTTTGTCTTGGTTTCTTGCTCTCCCCAAAAGCTCCTCCTCCTGAATGGTAATGGCTCCCTTTATTTATAGGTGAAGAGAACCTAGGAGGCCAAGCTTGCATGTGGCTGTTTTTTGAAAGCTTGGTGATTAAGTCTTAAGCCATTGGATGCAAGCTAGCATGTGACGTCATCTTGGCTGGCTTTGATGATGTCATCTTAGCTGGCTTTGATGATGTCACCTTATTCTTGTGTAGTACGATCAAAATGTTCTCCAGAACGTTCTGGTGTATGCTCCAGATCATTCTCAATAAAGCAAATCTCAAATTATGTTTCTTTTTTTAGATTTTTTTGAGGAAATTAATAATGATGAAAAACAATAAAATTAAAAAAATTAACACTTAATTTTTGGGATTTTTGAAAATTATCCGGACAAAATAAGGGTACTACAACGGGGAAAGGGTGTGTTGCAAGTAATGTTACCAAACGTGGTATTTAGACTTTGGATTGAATTGGACCTAAGTAAATGGGCCAAAGATCCTTTTGGCCGGTCTATAACAGTAGCCCCCCAAGTCGTTGCTCTTGATGAATAGTGATGACTTAAGGGCGGGCGTATTTTGTTGCTCGGGAACAGACAAAGAAGGAATATTTGCTTTTAAGAGCTGAGCTGTGAGCACGAATCGAATTTGGGAACTGTTAGTCTTTGGCGACTGTGATGCTTTGATAGAATTGGGCGAACGCGTGCAGGGGCGTGCTCGCTATTCCCTAAGCATTGTTGTCCTTCAGACAAACGAGTTCGCCTATTGGGCGATATGTGTTCGGTGTGTGAATGCTCGGTTTATCCTGACTAGATTAAAAGATTCCCTCGTCAGGAGGTTTGGTCGATTTTCATTCCGCAATTAATGCCCATGTCTCGAGGGAAATGTTAAGGGGATATAACCTTTGGTTTCTGAGTGACACGTGTAAAGGCTATTGTGGCACTTGAGTATATATAGCTTAGAGTGTATTCTTGGTTTGTGTTTCCAAGGTGTCATTAGTACCGTTGATCCAATCTTGACGTTTGAGGAATTGCTATCTTTCATCAGGGCCTTTGGATGAATAGCTTGATTAAATCTGAACCGTGAGCTTGTCAGTTTGGGTGCAAAGTTGTATGTGAAGTTCTATACCGGAATGCAGCTTCGTGGTTCTTGAAAGGTTTGTGAAGCGGGTATAAATAGTTCAAACGCTTGTTTGGAACCTTTACCACTTTATTTCTTAGAAACTAAGAAAATTTCAAAAGTTCTTTCACAGACGAAGCCTTTCCGATCCCTCAACTCTTCACTTCAAGTTCAGTTTTTTGTCAATCGTATCAGATAAGTTCTTATGATCCTTTCTTCCCTTCATTTTCATGCTTGAATTCTTTAATTTCCTGTTTAAGAAACCGTGGAACTGCATGTTTTAAGGGTGGACTTTACTCCGACGCGGTGGTTTCTGCCGTTAGTTACGGTTGTTTCCACCGCATGGAAGGAGTCTTAAGAGTTTTTGCTATCTGTTTTCTGTACTGTTGAGAGAAACATTGGCGATAGGCTGTTGTTTTTACCCATGAGCTCCAGTCCTGCTTGCCTCAGAACAGGTTTTCCGGGATGGTGTTAGTAGGCTGGCCGTCGGTTTTGCCTTATATATTTCTTAGCGGTGATGTTCGATCCATGATCGACCCGATGGGTGAAGGAAGGGTGGATCTGAATGTTGGATTAACTTTTTCTTTACTCTTTCAGGTTTTCCATGGCGAACGAAGAGACTGCCGCGTATGTGTCCTGCTGGCCTGGGGAAGAACCTTTGGAGATGGAATCCGTGTTCTCCGAGGGTGGGACGAGTGAAATTCCTTTCAGTTTTGTCGGGAGATCCGAAGATTGGGAGGTAGTACTTCCGAGCATATCTGATTGAGTGTGTTCGGAGTATGAGGACCATGTCTTTCCCATGTATGAGGTTGTTTTCAAAGACATGGGTTTCCGACACCCCTTCTCCGATTTCCAACGGGAGGTGCTTCGTTGGACTAAGTTGTCGCCTTCCTGGATTCACCCCTATTCTTACGCCTTCATGCAGACCTTTGAATTTGTGTGTGAGTTCCTGAAGATTCTTGCCTTCAAAAATTTTTTCTTATCTGTCTTTACCGTACAACGGGGAAACAACTGGGTCTTCTTCCATCAAACCAAGAAGATGTTTGAGATCTTTGTGGGTAAAGTGCGGAGTTTTAAGGAGCGCTTCCTTTTTGTAAGGCCAAATAGCGAAGCCGCTTTGAACTCTCTCTTGGACGAACCGCCCTTTCTTCCCTTTGTATTGGAAGAAAGATCATTTCAGCTTTGATCCAAAGGTATTCTCTCGTGCTGCTTCTAGTTTGAAGGAGGAGGAAGCAGATGCCTACCAAAAGATTTGAGTGTTTGTTTAGTCTTTTTCGCGGAAGACTAAAACTGACAAATGGGGAAACCCATTGATGAATGCGGATGAGACACCGGTAACAGAGCCCCGCTTCATAAATACCCCTGAGTTGGTGGTGTCTAAGGACCCAGATGATTGTCTTGGTAATAACACTTCTTTTTATTTTATTCAACTCGTCCCTGCGTACTTTTTTTCATATCTGATTCGTTTTTCTACTTGTGTTTGCAGAAAAAAGGAAGAACTTACAGGCGCTTGTGAATGAAGTCAATAAAAAGGTTGCCGCCAAGAAGCGGCGTAAGATTGTCCAATCTGTGGACCAACTTGTGGCTGGATCTGGTCTTGGTTCGGCCTCTGGTCTTGTGGTGGACTTAGAAGAAGGGGACCGCTCTGAGGAGAGGGTGCAGGAGCCCATGAAGCGGAGGAGAGTGGAGACCCCTTCGAAAGAGCCCGCCACGCCAATCAAAGTTATTCCTCTTCGTTCTGAGAGTGGGGATTTCCTCCAACTTCCCAAAGTATAGTCCGAGCCTGGTCGTTGTGGTCCTCATGCCACCCTTTTCTTGGATGACCCTGAGTTGCGGGTTATTCATGACATTGGTCCTGCTGGCCAAAGTAAAGCAATAACGGAAGGAGTTATTGCTACTTCGAAGGCTTTGGAGGTCGCTCAGTCTTGAATAACGCTTCTCTTGAGGGCGAGGTTCGGGTGAACGCATTGTCTGTGGAAAGGGATGCTTTGGCTACCAAGGTCACCGAACATGAAAGTGAGGTTGCTGGCAAGAGGTCAGTTGTCGAGGAGCGTGCACGCCAGGTTGTTGTTGTAGAAAAGAAACTGGCGGATGCTCGAACCACCCTGGAAGCAGCGACCAAATCTTGGAGGAAGCTGGCTGAGGATAAGGCGGCCTTGGAGGAATCTCTGAAGAAGGCGGACTTCCCTGGGGAAGATGAGGCGGAGGACACAGTTGTCCTAAAGCATGTTGAACTCATTGGGAGGGTAGAGTGTTGGAAGGAAACTTGGTGGACGCTGTCGAGCTTAGTTTTGATCGCGCAGTGGCTTAGTTGAAGGTGGTGAACCATGGAATCGATTTACGTACCGAGGGAATTCATTACCTTAGTGATGTTGAAGATGGCGTTATCAAGCCTCCCCCAGACCTTGAAAAAGATGTGGGGAATGTCGATGAAGCCCGGGCCGATGAGGCCTTGTAATTTTAATGACTATTCTTTAACAACTTCTGCTTGTAAACTGGCTTTCGAGCTAATGCCATTATGCGCCCCTTGTGGTTTTAGCACCTTTAATTTAATTTGTTGTTTTTTAATTCTCATCATACTTTTGTAAAAAATGTTTGTTTTATTTTCAAGTATGACGTGCGAACTAAGTGCTCGTTGCGTGAGGCTTTTTGTGCTGTTTGAAGTAGTTTTTGAGAGCGAACCGTCAATCTTGTATGTTCACAAATTAACACTTCGTATACTCTAATGTTTTTGCTCTTCCAGTGCTTGTCCTGAAAAGTTTAAGCGACCTTCGGAGAGAATGATGTGTTCGCTAATGCGGTATGATCTACCCCCCGCAGTCGTTTTGTTTTGATGAAATGAAACAACGACTGAAAAGCTTTACATGTTCACCGGCGATTTAGGACTTTAATTCGTTGTTTTGAATTTAAAGTTTTACCTTTCTTTCCCAGGCATCGTTGCTCGATCGGAACATGTACCTTATGCGTTGTTTGCAAAGGGAAATCCAAGTATGATAACTCTAACTTTACGCGGGGTACTAGTTAGATGTATTTCAAATCCAAGAGATTGTTTATCTTAATGTGTGCCCAAAGTCGTTTTCGAACAAAGAACAGTGGATGAACGAAAAAATTAAGTTATGTTCGACGCACTGAGGCGTGAGTCACCCATCGCGAGCTGGGGTTCTACCTAACATGCCGAGCAGTGATGCCGCAGTTTAGCGAGTCATATCGAGGAGTAAATGTATATGTTGTGTAGATTTCATTTATCCTTTAAGTTTTTTGGATTTGGAGTGGCACGACTTTCCTCCTCCGTTGCAGTTGCTTATTTTTTTGGAGAGCATGAAGTTCATTGTTTTGAACTGAGTATGTACATTAGAGTTTGCTGGCTAAGTTTGCCATCTAAGTGTAATACTTTTTGAGTTTCTCGGCATTCCAAGTTCTTGGAATGGTGCGTTTGTGGAGGTCTTCGAGTTCGTACGCTCCCGTCCCGGTTTTCATTCGGACTCTGTAGAGTCCCTCCCAGTTGGCGGCGAGTTTGCCCTCTTTAGAGTGTTTCTGATTCCGTCGGAGGACGAGATCGCCAACCGCAAATTCTCGTTTTATAACTTTCTTGCTATCACGAGCAGCTATTTTTTGTTTTAGCGTTGTTTCTAGTAGTGCTGCTTCACTTTGAACTTCATCAACAAATTTGAGCTGTTCACGTAGGTTAACCGCGTTGGTTAGGAAGTCAAGATCAACGTCGGTTCGCCAAGTTAGTTTAGTGAGCTCAATGGGAATGACCACTTCTGTCCCATACGTGAGTCGAAAAGGTGACTCGCTAGTAGTGGAGTGGGGAGTAGTTCTGTAAGCCCGTAGGACCGCATGCAACTCTTCAGCCCACTTAGTTTTGGCTGTCTCCAGCCTTCTGCGTATTCCTCGCAAGATGACCCTGTTTGCCACTTCTGCGAGGCCGTTGGCTTGAGGGTGTTCTACAGACGTGAAGCTATTTTTGATGCCGACATTTCTCAGGTAGTTCTGGAACTTTTGATCAGTGAATTGAGTCCCATTGTCGGGTATCACAAGAGTCGGTATTCCGAACCTTGCCAGAATCTTTCTTTTGAAGAAATGGAGTACGTTCTTTTTTGTGATCTTCGCTAATGGTTCCGCTTCGATCCACTTGGTGGAATAGTCTGTTGCGACGACTAAGTATTTGAATTTACCAGCAGCTTTAGGGAATGGTCCTAGAAGGTCGATGCCCCACCATGTGAACGGCCACGGGGACACCAAGGATGTCAATTCGGCAGGAGGTACCAAGTGCATGTCTTTGTGCCTTTGACATTTATCACATAGGTTGACGTAGTCTTTCGCATCCTTCAGCATGGTGGGCCAATAGTATCCCGCTCATAAGACCTTTTTGGTGAGAGCCTTGGCACCAAGCTGTTGTCCGCATATTCCTTCATGGATGTCAGCAATGACTTCTTGGGTCTCGTTAGGTCCTAAACACTTGATAAGTGGTGTGATGAAACCCCTTTTATATAGGATTCCCTCCACTAAAGTGAATGAGCAGGCCCTTTGTTTGAATTTTGATTTTTCGAGGGGATCAGATGGGAGTTCCCCGCTAATTATGTAGCGTGTGATGGGTCCTCTCCAGTCCTCTATTCCAATGATCGTGTTGACCTCGAGTGGTTGAGATTTTTGCCTCTGAACGTTGGGTTCGTTGAGGACTTCCTGAATTACTGTCTTGTTTTCGCTTGCAGTCCTTGTGCTAGCGAGTTTTGAAAGAATGTCAGCTCGGGTGTTCTGTTCACGGGGAACATGAGTTACCACTGCGGCTTCGAATTCTTTCATTTTCTCGAGTACTAGATGGACGTACTGTTGTAGGTGTTCTTCTCGGACCTGGTAATCGTCGGTCACTTGCAAAGCCACTAACTAAGAATCAGTAAAAAAAAGATACTTTTCGGCCTCCTAGATCCTTAGCGACTCGTAGTCCAGCCAATAAGGCTTTGTATTCTACAGTATTGTTAGTTACGGGGAAAGATAAACCGACGGAGATTTCAACGACAATATCTTCGCCGTTTTCTACAATTACCCCTGCGCCACTTCCTTTAGAGTTGGACGATCCATCCACGAAGACAGTCCATTCCTCTGTGTTTTCTTCTATACAGAAGGTCATTTCGGCTAGGAAGTCAGCGAAGACTAATGCCTTTAGTGCCTTTCTGGATTCGTAGTGTATGTCGAACTCGGATAGCTCGAGTGACCACTTCATCCTCCGTCCGACGACATCAGGTCGTCCCAGAATTTGCCTTATGGGCTGGTCCGTTCGGACTACCATTGTGTGGGCTAAGAAATAATGCCTCAATGTTCGAGCTACTGTGAGGAGAGAGAGATCCAATTTCTCGATCTTTTGGTACCTTGTCTATGGCCCTAACAAAGTTATGTTGGTGTAGTAGACTAGTTTCTAACCTTTCGGCGTTTCTCTAACTAGAGCGGCGCTGACCGCGTCGGAAGAAACGCAAAGGTATTGTACTTCACCTTGGTCGGGTCGTGGGAGGACTGGAGGTGCAGAAAGGGTTTCCTTGAGATGCCTTAAAGCAGCTTCGCACTCTTCAGTGCAGTCGAACTTGGTCTCATTTCTCAACAGTTTGAAGAAAGGGAGCGCATGTTGAGCGGACTTAGCTACGAACCTTGAGAGGGCGGTTAACATGTTGTTGATCGTTTGGATGCACTTTTTAGAGTGGGGCGTAGGAAGTTGTGTAAATGCCTGGCATTTATCTGGGTTTGCTTCGATTCCTCTTTCTGTTAAGTAAAAACCAAGGAACTTGCCCGCTTGAACTCTGAAAGTGTATTTCTCTGGATTGAGTCGCATGCTGTATTTCCTGGTTTGTTCGAACACTCTCTTGAAATGAGCGGCATGATCAACCTCTTGTTGGGATTTTACAATCATGTCGTCCATGTAGACTTCGAGAATGTTGCCCAGGAGTTTCTTGTCATAAACTTTGTTCATCATTCACTGATAAGTTGCCCCTGCATTTCGTAGACCGAAAGGTATTACGTTAAAGTAATAGTTCCCTGAATCGGTCATAAAGGTTGTTTTCTGCTTATCTTCTTCTGCCATGGGTATCTGGTTGTAGCCAGAGTTGGCGTCCATGAAGGATAAACGTTTGTAGTCGGAGGAATTATCTATGAGTTTATCGATGTTAGGAAGAGGATATGCGTCTTTAGGGCAAGCTCTATTGAGATCGGTATAATCAACACACATACACTATTTTCCATTAGATTTTTTCACAAATACAACATTGGAGAACCATGTAGTGTATTTGGCCTCAGAAATGAAATTGGAGAACCATTGGAGAACCTGTAAGAGGTCTTTTACAGCTTTTTTTGCAGCCTCTGACTTTTTGGAGACTTCTTTCTACGTCACTGAGCTACAGCGCTAACACCGGGATCGACTGTCACCTGGTGACAGGCGACGCTTCGATCGATTATGGGCATGTCAGCTGCTCCAAGCGAATAGCTCAGCGTTTTCCCTCAAGAAGGCGATTAGCTGAGTTTTGACAAGTTCTGGGAGATCCTTGCCGATCTTGAAGTTCTTCGAGGGTCGTCTCCGAAAGGGACCAGCTCAAACTCAACGTCAGGAATAGGACTGAGAAGTTTCGCGTTGAGCGGATCCTTCTTCTCCCTTTTTTATTCCTTGAGGTCTTCCTTGGTGAACCTAGGATCAAGTTTGACCAAGTTTGTATCCAGAGTGCTGGCAGCACTTTTCCCTTTGTCGTCGGTAGATTGGCTGGATTGGGAAACCGAGCTCTAGGTTTTGTTGGCCTAAAGAAAACATCTTTTAGAAGCTTTGATGTCTCCATTCAGGGAGGCGATGATGCCATCCTTTGCATGGTATTTCAACTTCAGATGAGCAGTTGAACATGCAGCGCTCAGTTCGAGTCTGGTTCTCCCTATAATGCAATTATAAAGAGAAGGACAATCGATTTCCGAAAATGGTATTGATATTGTTTTCTTGGCCTCCTCCTCGCCGAAGGTGACCAACAGCTGAACGTAACCCCAAGGTTGTGTAGACGAACCGTTGAAGCCGTAGAGTTCACTTCCAACATAAGGAGAAAAGTTTTTCTCCGTTAATTGAAGAGTTTTGAACAGGCTGGTGTACATGATGTCACATGAGGCCCCTGTGTCGATCAGAACTCGACGGACCTCTATGTTGGCCATCGATGCTCGCACGAGCAAAGGAATGGCTGAATTCAAAGCACCACCAGGTAGTTCAGAGTCATAGAATACCAAGGGTGGTATTCCTCCGATGTGAGTGTTGGACGGAACCAGCAAATTGACACTCATGAGCTCTTCAAATTTTCTTTTCATGCTTCCCATGGAAATGTTCAGTGTTCCTCTAGTGATGACGTTGGCAGAAGGGAACTATTCCAAGGTGCATGAGTACTGTCGCCCAACTTTTCAAAAGACATTGCCATTATCTTGTCCGCCGCGGTGCCATTGGTGATGAGTTCGACAGTCTTTCTTTTCGACTCGGGGTTCTTAACGAACTTCTTGAGTCGTCCTCGTTGGATGAGGAGTTCAATTGCATCCTTCAGGTGGATGCAATCGTCAGTCACGTGCTCGTGGCATATCTAGAATCGACAGTACTTTGTCTTTTCGACCCCCTTCCTTTCCTGCGACGGGGCTTTTAGTGGCTTGACACCAGCTTCTGCCAGATTGGCTACTACAATCTCAGCGAGGATATTTTCCCTGGACATGGCCAAGGGTATATACTCTGTGAAGCGACCGTTAGGTGCTTTGCCTTCATGAGTTACTTTGCTTTCCTTCTTTTTATCTTGGAAGGTCTTTCAGGAGGATTCAGCAGCAGGTTCCTCCTTCCTAGATTTGTTGAGGTTGTTCGCGTACAGCTCCTTTTTGTATCTGATGTAGATCTTTGCGATCGCTACGAACTCATTGAGAGTCCTTGGGCGATCTAGACAGACAACCTTTTTAACGTTTGTGCCTTCACGCAGACCTTTGGAAATGAGGTACTGCTTCATAGTTTCGTCAGCACCCCTTACTTGCATAGCTTCTTTATTGAACCTTTCGATGTAGTCTCGAAGAGGCTCGCTTTTTCCTTGAACGTTGGCTTCTAGGGATGCCACCGTCTTTGGTTGCGTCCTAAACACAGTGAAGTGGGTTGTGAACTAGTGACAGAGGTCGCTCCATGAGTCGATGGAGTTTCTCCTTACCAGGTAACTGCTTCTCGTCGTAATGTATTGACGAAGAGCTTGCATTTGACGGCGCCTTGCACCGATTGATATGTGAGAACCGCTTCAATGTTCTCGATGTGCTAATCTGGATCTGTTGTCCCGGCGTATGAGTCTATCTGGGGAGGCTTCTCTAATCCGCGAGGGATAGGAGCTCCGCGGATGCGCCGTGTGAATGGATCGTAAGCGTTGCGGTCATTCCGGGCATCGCAGCTATCCTCGAAAATAGAGGGAGACCAAGATTTCCTGTTGTGACTTGGTGGGGGTCTCCTTGGAGAGGATCGACGTGGGGGAGATCGTATGGGTGACATCCTTCTCGGCAATCTCCTGCGGTAGCTAGGAGACCTGACACTAACTAAATGTCGAGGGGATCTGGAGCGACAAGGACTCGGGCACCCTCCTCTTCTGTTAGGTGTTGGGGAGGGAGACCGTTTGGGTCGAACCGATGGGCGCGCTTGTTCTAGATCTGCTAAATGTCGATTATGTTCCTCGATTAACAACGTATGTCGTTGAACCGTGCGGAGCAGGTTGTTGACGAGGGCACCAGTTGGTGTTGCATCTTCAGGCGTCTCTGTAGGTCGTAAGGGGCCTTGCAGAGGCCTTTGTTGGAGAGGAACTATTTGTGCAGGTTCCTCTCTGGGTGTACCCACAGGTGAAGGCGAAGATGGTATACCATCGCGTTAAGGGATACGAATTTCACTTCGCAACTGTGAGCTGGCACCGTTGGTAGCGATGGTTAATATTTTGGAAAGCTTTAGGTTTTAGAAAGATAAAAACGAGGAGAGCTTATATTTCCCATAGACGGCACCACTGATCGTACCTGATCAGAAGGTGACTACCGGTGCTTTAAATGTGGTGGTTGAAGTGGTGGTGAAATGCTTGAAGAATGCTCCTTGGAACGGAGGGGGGTGTGTACCTACAGGCGCTCCGACGCTCAAGTAAGTAAAGATCATAGGATGAGGGTTGAGAGAGGAAGAAGTGCTCTACCTTGGGGACTTCTAAGAGTCCCCTATATATATAGGTGGAGGGCTGTAGAGCCGTTGTAATGGCACACCAGTCTCTGGCGGTTACGAAATCGTGGGAAGTGTAACCGCCAAAGATTTTATTGCGGGAACGTGCAAAGAGACGTTGGGGCTCGTTTGAACATGTCTTGCTTGCTCCGTGCACCCCCTTCGCGGGGAAGGGGTGTGTTGCAAGTAATGTTGCCAAACATGGTATTTGGGCTTTGGATTGTATTGGGCCTAAGTAAATGGGTCAAAGATCCTTTTGGCCAGTCCAGAACAATGTGTATTCCGGAGACTTAAATATAGTCATATGTGTAGGCTTTAGTACCTTGTCGTTTTATGCTATTAACATGGATGTTGTGAGTTTGTTCACAGATTCATCCTTTTTATTTTTAGCAAATTTTCATTGTGTCGATGTACTCTATCAATTTGAATGAATGAATATAATTTATTTTTGTCAAAAAAAAATTATAATTATCTAATGATATTTCATATAATAATTATTGATGAGCTAATTAACAATATTAATAAAATTTCTTTTAAAAAAACAATATTAATGAAATAAAACTAATGATATTTTTGTTATGTTTTTGGTTATGATTGCTGTCTTGTTGTTAATAGAATCGGTATGAGTGGTGGATTGACCCTCTTCTGAAAAAATTCATATAATTGTTCTATTCTTAATTATTCATCTAATTAGTATGGAAATCCGTGTCAAGCATAGGTTAGAATTTCGTTAAATTTAATATATTAAGTGAAGATGTGGTATCATATTCATTTGTGTGGTCGCTCCCTGTTCAATGAGTCGATCCACACCAGTTTGGTAATCCTATTTTCAATCACTCACATAATTTGCGCTTACATTTCAAAATCATCTAGTATTGGTCCATCTTTTAGATTTTTACACGGATATTGATCATTTTACATCATCGAATTGTATGTCAGGTCATTTAAAATATGTTCATCATTGTTTCAGATTGTATGTCAGATCATTTAAAATACGTCCAACATTGTATGTCGAAAAATACATGTTTATTACATATTCAAAATTATGTCACGGTTTTTTAATTGAATATAATTCTTTTGGAAAAATAATTATCTTAAAATCTCCAACATCTTCGACAAACTCGTAGATTTATCAAACACTCACACTATTTCCTATACTTTCACAAACAAAACACATAATACTTTTTTTTCCTTAACTTCTCTCATGTTCTAATTCCTTTTTTGTATCCTTTGTATTTCTTTTGAATTTCCTTTCCCCTTTCTCATGTAAGAAAGGAACATAAACCTCTTTCAATGAAACCATCAGTAACAAACTTTTTTTAATCAAATTGCATATTCTTTTGATCTTATTTGACTATGTCGCATTATTATGGACACAGAGAGTTGTAAACTTGAATAAGAGGTGTTCATGTGTCAAGTGAGTTAAAATTTTATATTCAATGAAAAGGTGGATTTTACAACATATAAGTGAGATGACTCATATACCTACTGGATTAAGGTTTTGGGTGAATATGTGATATCAATTTTACTTGTGTATTGTCTCTTAGTCTAATGTGGCGATAAAACTCAACGTATGATCCCTCGGAAGCCCCAACATTAAGATGAATTATTTTGTTAGCTTTTTAGATCTCATTTATTTAATTTTTGTATCTTAAATTTTAGTTATTTGATATCATTCGTTTTCATGCTATTTTTTTATTCAACTTCCCTTACTTCAAATTCCTTCACAATGAAAAAATGCATGTATTTTGTTAAGATGACTAAATTCATGCTTATTAGAAATTTTAAATTGGTGTTAGTCTCACTTTTATGGGTTCTCTTAACCTAATGTAATTGTTCAACTGAGTTTATGCTCTCTCGAAAGTCACAATATTATGATAAAATATTTTGTTAGTTTTAGATGTCATTTGTTTAAATTTTTTATCTAATATTTTTCTTTTTAGGTATCATTCAGTTTTATCCTTTGTTTTAGTCAATCTTTATTATTTTAGATTACTCCCTCCGTACGTTTTTATAGGAGTAGTTTACAAAAAAGTTATGTCCGTAAATATAAGATCATATACAAATTCTTAGATGCATTGATTACTCTTTTTTTCAATTATACCCCTAATTAATACTACCAATTTGTCTTTGTATATGAAAAGTTAACATTATATATATATATATATATATATATATATATATATATATATATATATATATATATATATATATATTTAACTAAAGGTAATATAGTAATAGTGACACATATTTTATACCACTTTATTACTTCAACAATTTTTCTTAATACCCGTGATTTTTGTAAACTACTCTTATAAAAAAGGGACGGAGGGAGTATAAAATTGTAGACGCATTATGTTGATTTGACAACATAAATGTCGAAGCAACACTCACTTTTGCACACTCTCTTTAGCACTCGCTATTTTATTGGATGAAATCAATGTATGTATCACCAGTTTATGTAAGTTCTATTTCCAAATAGTAGACCGACAATGATTTAACCTAATAAATGAGTGAGTGTTAGAGAGTGTTTCTAGCACTACTCTATTAGACATTTTAAGTGTAGATGTGGTATCAGTCTCACTTGTGATGATTGCCCTTAACCTAATATGATTTTTCGACCCAATGTAGGCTTCCTTTTGTAGGCTCAACATTATGATGATTTATTTCGTTGGTGTTTGGATGTCATTTGTTATTTTTTGTAGATTTAATTAACTAAAAGGTCCCTATAAATATCAAGACTTTCATTTTAAATTCTTAGAAAAATAAATCACACTATTTTGTCCTTGTAAAAAATTTCGTCAGCATTTTTAATCCCTGTAAAACTTTCTGTCAACATTTTTGTTCCATAAAAAGTTAAAAGAAAAATGTTACAACGATTAAAATATGTGATTTATTTCTAGGGACTAAAAACAATGTTTTCATATTTATATGGAATATTTGCTTAATTAACCTTTTTTTCTGTAAAACTTATTAGCTTTCATTCTATTTTTGTATTCAATCTTTATTATTTCAAATTCCTTTACAACTAGTCTTTGAGGGATGTGACAATGGAAAATAAATATGAGTTATGATGAGCTTACAAATTACATGCTTATTAGACCTTTTAAAATGATGCGTCGTTTTTTTAATTAAGTTTGCTTTTTGGTAATAATAACCCAAAATCATTCAACTTCTTTAAGAAAACTATATAATTATTGGTAACTCAATCTATATAAAACACACACTATATATTTTGTAACATCCTAAACGACTTTAAGCATTGCCGACTGACCCTACAAACCAACACGAGTCTTTTCAGCGTGTTTTGTCCTCACTCGCACGCTTACCAGGAAACTTCCCAGTAGGTCACCCATCCAAAGACTACTCCAAGTCAAGCACGCTTAACCGTTAACATCCGATGAAGATATTAAGGTCATTTCGCGGTGCATGTGAGCAATTTCGGAAGCCTAAATAGCAACTTTTGGCCCATATTTTTTGGTCGTCCACCTCTTGAGTAGATACCTTATTGGGCCTTTTTGTCTTAGGATTGGGCCCTAAAGAATTCATAGTGAATCAAACTATATTTTCTCTTGAAAATTACTCTTCTCCCTTTCAAAATTGCTCCTTCCCTTAATTCAATGTGGGTTAACTCACGTTCAGTATTTTTCGGCATTGGCACTTTTAAGATCGGTTAATCCGACTTAAAAAGTGATTGAACCGATCTTAAAAGTGTCGGTGTAAGTTAACTCGCGTTGAAAAATGTCGAGCGTCAGTTAACTCGTGTTGAATTAAGGGAATGAGAAAAACGAAAGGGAGAAGATCAACTCTCTTTTCTCGTTGCATATTTGAACTTCAAAATTACTCTTTATGCTTCTAATTTTTCTCGTTGCATATTTAATTCGCTCTTTTCCTAGTAGTAATTAACTGTCGTTGCATTCTGGTCTTATTCTAGAACAGTAACTACCTTTTTTTTCAAACATAAAAACACATCGAACTCCCTCAAGACTCGCTCAAACGAATCTCCATTCATTTTGTTTCTTCAAAGGCAAGAAAGTTATCAAGAATATAAAGAGTAAATGTTCATAATCCCTTGTATTCACATTGTTAATTTTATATGATCTTTTTTTTCTTCAAAATTTGGACAAATGTTAGTGTTTAAGGTTGAAGACATTATTAAATTTTTTGGTACTTTGTGATTGAATATTGACATTTTTGACTTAGAATGTTATTTAGACTTGGCTTAAGTTCAATGTGATAGTTTAAAAGTTGAAATAACACAATGAATCAAGATTATATATTTTGCACTCAAAGTGTTTGATGAAATGCTTGAATGAGTTTATCATTGATTTTTTTCATTTTTTATGTTGTGTAGACATAGCTGACAAGCGCAGGCTAGGAAAGGAGACTGTGACCGGTAGCTTACGCAGAGAGAGGCAAGAAGCGAACCCTATTCCTAAACGGGGATGGGGGCGTAGGAAAGATGGTGAGAGGACCTCACAGACGGGTACGTCTCAGGTTGTTCACCCTTCTCAGGACCAGTATTATGTGATTTAAGGTCAGTACTACGATCCCATTAAGGAGCACTACCAAGACCCTACTCATAAGGAGTACTACTAGATTGAGTATCATCATGAGGATCCTAAACAACATGAGGACCAGCACCCTCACCGGCACCTAATGTTATTCCTAGGGGGATTCTTATTTATCTATTGCCTTCAATCATTAAATATGTCGCTTACAAGATTTTGAATAACATTGATGTAAGTATAATTATATCATTACTTTATTGTTCAAATGTTTATTTTGGTTAATATATTTTTAACAGAATTTTTTTTTTTGGTATTTCAGAGTCACACTCTTGTTGTAAGGCCAACATACAGGGAAGGAAGATTACTATACTTACACACCTATAAGTCCATTTTGAATGATTTTGGAATGCATATATAGAATTGGGTCTTTTACCACTTCTTTATACTAGGTTTTCTACCCTTAATGGTTTCATGATTACTACTTTGTTAGAGAGGTGGCATGAAGAGACCAACAACTTTCATCTATTTGTTGGGGGGATGACCGCGACGCTGGATGATATGGTGTGTCTTCTACACATCCATATCCAAGAGAATATGATGGATCACCAGGAAAAGATCTCCGATGAGACGGGTGTCCAGCTGACAAATCAATTGCTTGATGTTGCTGAGCATCGTGCGATTGATGAGTGTGATCACCAGTTTGGGGATTTTATAAATATTCCACTCCTAAAGAGAATATATGACGAGCACCTCAATATGGAAACTCAGTTGGAGAATGTAGCCGAGAGGGAGGAAGAGAGAAATAACCAGAGGCAATGGTGTGTAGAGGCTTTCTTGCTCTTTCTGGTTGGATGTACCATATTCACTGACAAGGCTAACCAGCATATTGACCTAATATGGCTTGATGCGATGTGAGATCTGGATAGGATACATGAGTGGTCATGGGGTGGGATGACACTGGCTTATACTTGACCTTACTTGAGGTCGTAATTGATTTCATTTTTATCTTTGTTGTATATCTTATAATAGTATGTTAATATGCATGTGTTTGTTTGCACTTTCAGGCATGGGCTATGGAGCATTTCAAAAACTTATTTGCATGGTCGCCAAATCCCCTTATACCCCAAACTTTACACGTGTTCCCCACTTTACTCCAAAGAAGAGTCACGCTTTATTGGGGACCTATAGAGGCATTCTTGATCGCCTGACCGAGAACGACGTCAAATGGATCCCCTATGATGATCATCAGTAGGTGCATCCCTTCAAGGAGATCTGTTGGTACTCTAGTTGGATTATGACCAATAGAAGGAAGAAGTACAGACACTTTCCAGAGCAGGTGAAGAGGAAGTACAATCATATCAACGACATTCCCAGACATCTGGCAGTGTCTCCTCGTGTTGTAGCCTAGGTATATAAGGATTTCATTGACTTCATGTTGCACGTCATACCTAAGGTTGAACGGTGTCTGATTGTGGTGGATCCATGGTAGTATGCACTAGGGTATGTGTCCTGGTTCAGTTAGGTATTTCACCTGCAGTTATTGTCACCTATTGAGGGGGTTAAGGAACCACCCCCTAGGTAGGCTAATAAGGAGGTCATCATTGAGGAGGATCATGTCAGATATACCTGACTCACTGAGTATCATACGTGACTTTTACAACATAGCAGACCAGGGGTTACATGATGATGAGACAGTCAATGACTTTCGTGGTGTCATGATGAGGATAAAGGATGCGATGATCGCAATCACTACATATCAGATATCCAGGAGTCGGCAAGTCGGGAAGCATCATTAGTTTGATGTTTAGTTCGTTTTGGACCTTTGGTTGTAAATAATAAATTTGTTTTGGATTATGCTAACATTCAGTTTCATGTAAATGAATGATTTTGTTTTTAATTTATTTCTTTTTTTTTTTTGAATGAATGACTTTACCGTATGAATGAATGATTTTGATTTTATTTTGTTTCTTTTATAAATGATTTGAATGAAGGCATAATGAATGATTAAATGGATGTATTTGGTGGAAAAAAATGGTACATATCAAAATTGGTGTTCTCCCCTCAAAAATAAAATAAAATTGGTGTTTTGCCTTACCAGAGCGCAGCAGAGTAATTTTCTTTCAACATTGGAACTTTGAATTCAAGATTCTCTTGAAAGTTGCTCAATAGATAATTCATTTACACTTCCGATAAGGTCGTAATTCATGATCGGTTATTTGTGTGTGAAATTCGATCGGATGGTACCTCTCAACCGACTGTTTTTGTGTACAAAATCTAATTGGATTGTGACTCTCAATCTGCTTTTTTCAACCAAGTGAGCAGTTTTGATGTGTCTATTGAGCAACCATCAATTTTCTTTGCTATGAATTTCAGTGAATCAGGCCATATTTTGTCAACCCAGATTTTACTATGGTTCTTACCCGGTTCTTAATGTTGAGAATTCTGCTCTGCCCCCAGCAAAATTTGCTCGTGCCCTACAGCCCTGCCTATTTTACCCCTGCGCTAGTTAACTAGTGCAGCGCAACTTAAGTGACGTTGCGCACCTTAACTAGCGCAGGGTTACTGTTTTCGTACAAAACCCATCAGTCCGAACTCCAAGCACCATTTTCTTTCCCTCCACCCTCAAAAACCCAAAAAGTGCGATTTTTTGGGTCAAAATCCTCATCCCAAATCATTGCAAATCGTCAGGAAGCAAGTTTCTACGCTCATCAAGCACCAAATATCAGGTATTGTATCATCAAAACTCATCTCATTTTGCTGGTTTTTGTGGTAGGTTCGTCATGTTTTCGTAGGCACTAGGCTAGGTGCGCAAGTTAAGTGGCGCGGGTAGTAAGTGTGCGCCACTTAACTGGCGCAGGGGTTAATGGGCTGCACCAGTTAAGTGGCGCAGGGATTAATGGCCTGCGCCAGTTAAGTGGAACCCCGGTGCACAGTCCCTTTTTTCGAATTTTTTGTCACTTTTGTTCTTGGTTAGCTTGTTCTACAAGTAATTTATTTTTTCTTCCTTTGTTATTTTTTTTATTCAATAGATATATAGGGAGATGGTTGACAATGTCGCGGATGATGACGTTGAACCGAAACCGGCCAAAAATGAAGGTTCCGGTGAAGGTTCCAGCGATGTCAAACCAACTGTTAATTTGAAACCGTTTAAAGCCCAAATTCCAATGCAAGCTCGCATTGGTAAAATTGTAGAACCTAAACCGGTACCTATCGGTGTTATTTGAAAACCTCGCGACACCGCCTCATTTTTTACAACAAATGCAAGATGGAGAGAGCGAGAAAAGTTACTTACTTGGGTTCGTGGACAAGGGGTAAAGGCCGGATTTGGTGTTTGTATAGATAAATCCATTTTAAAAAGGCCGTACTTGACGATGCAATGTGAAAGGAGTGGGATATACAAGCCACCTAAGACAAGGAAGAAACCGAACCTTGAAAGGATCGGCTCAAGGAAATGTAATTATACGTTTAGGTTGAAAGGGTTCTTTGATAAAGATACAAATGATTGGTGGCTTGGAATGCTTTGTGGAATGCACAACCATGACTTGGAGGAGGAGGAGGAGGGAAAGTTACAAGGACACCTAATTGTGGGTAGACTTAGTGCGGAGGAGAAGAAAAAAGTTATTGAAATGACAAAGAGCTTGGCGGTGCCTCGGAATATTCTCACCAATTTGAAGGAAAATAACAACGAAAGTGTGACAACAATCAAGCAAGTGTACAATGTGCGAACAAGATGGCGCAAGGGGGAAAGAGGTGACATGACGGAGTTGCAATTCTTGATTTCGAAGTTGGTGGAGCATAAATACGTCTATTACACAAGATACAATAGTGAGGAAGTCACTCTTGAAGACATCTTTTTTGCTCATCCGGATTCAATTAAATTGCTCAACACCTTTCCGACCATTTTGGTCATGGACTCCACATACAAAACCAACAACCACCGAATGCCGTTGTTTGAGATAGTTGGTTGCACCTCTACAAAAATGACGTATTCCGTTGGTTTCGCGTTTCTTCACTTTGAACTAGAGGATAACTTTGCTTGGGCACTCACTATGGTGAAAGGTCTATTGTCCTCAAAAGACAACATGCCTAAGGTGATTGTCACCGATAGGGATGGTGCTTTGATGAATGCCGTTGGCACAGTTTTCCCTGAAACATACACTATGCTTTGTTATTTTCATATTGGGAAGAATGTAAGGGCTAAGTGCATCACGGATTGTAGAGTTCACGCAAAGCCTCCTAAGGGTGCAAAAGTTGACAAGGAAGAATTGAAGAAGAACAAGGTGAATAATAGAGAAGTTGTTGAGAAAGTCGTGATTGCTTGGAGAGAGTTGGTCGAATCCCCTACGGAGGAATCATATGCAAGTAATTTATTGAAATTCAAAGAGGTATGCATGCCATTTCCGGAATTCATTAAATATGTCGAAGAAACAGTTTTGAACCTTAAGGAAAAATTTGTGAGGGCATGGACGAATAAAGTCTTGCATCTAGGGTGTAGAACCACCAACATTGTTGAATCGGCTCATGGAGTTTTGAAAAAATATTTGAGGAGTAGCGTGGGTGATTTGGCATCTTGTTGGGATGAAATTCACAAGATGTTGGCCGTGCAATTTGGTGAGATCCAAGGAAGTTTTGGGAGGAACAAAACGGTATTTGAACACAAATACGCAAAAATCAAGATGATGAAAGAGTTGGAGGGTTATGTTTCTAGAAAAGCATTGAGATTTATCTATGATCAATTGAAACGCTCCAAGACATTCGGCTTTCGTGAGGAAGATTGTGGTTGTGTGCAAAAGAATTCGTACGGGCTACCTTGTGCGTGTATTATTGCCATGAAGATCAAGCAAAAATTGCCTCTTGTCTTGGATGATATATACCCTCATTGGAAAAGGTTGTGTGCATAAGGAGAAAAGATTGATGATGATTTTTCCGTGGTGGAGGAGTGGAATGGCATTCAAGAACTTCTCAAGAAAAGCCCTTACAATATGAAACTCCACATCAAAGAGATGATGCGTCAAATAGCATTTCCGGAAACCACAATTTTGTCTCCGCCTTCGACAAAGGCGGTAACCAAGGGAGCACCTAAAAGGAAGAGGACTACACCCAAAGTGTCATCATCGGGACGAATCCCCTCTAGGTGGGAGACCATTGATTCTCAAAATCCGGATAGTCAACCTTCACAACCAAAGAGGTCACTTCCAAAGAGGAAAGATGCACGCCTTGGCACTTACTCCCGCTCACAAGCTTCATCGTCTACTTCAAAACCGCTTCGGAATATCCCATACATTTCACAAATTCCAAACTTCATGAGACCTTTTGTTGAAGACATTGTGAATGTTAAAGGGGATGGTCATTGTGGATTCCGGGTGATAGCTAGGCACTTGAGGAAGGATGAAGAAGATCATGTTTTGGTTCGGCATGCACTTATTAATGAGTTGAAAAATCACAAGAGTGACTACATGCCGATATATGACACGGAGGAGCGTTATAACAAAATCTTGAATGGTTTACACCCTCCAAAACGTACAATTGGTGTTGCGCCGATAGATAAGTGGATGACCACTCCGGATATGGGTCACATTGTTGCTTCTTGCTACAAAAGACCCGTTGTTCTATTGACTTTGCCCGAAACAACGGGTGGTGTATGTGAGACATATTTCCCAATCCGAAGTGCTCCTCCACTTAATCCACATTCCAACATCATGTGTCTTTGCTTAATTCCTGACCACTATCTTCATGTGATCTTGAAGGAAGGTTGTCCGTTACCACCGAGTTGCACGGAGTGGATGAACAACAAGATTGGTGAGGCGGAGAATTGGCATTTTGCGTTTTTGGATAGACAAAACGTTTACAATGAACTCATGTCCAAGGAGCCAAAGCCGCCAAAGAAACCAACAAATGAGCACATTCCAATTGTTTGTGATGATACTCCCACCCCGCAAAAAAAGGAACAAGAAGTTGAATGGACGGAAGACATGGAAGAAGACGATAATTTAGGAATGTCACTAGACCTCTTAGATAGGTTATTATAGGTTAGGACAGTTATAGGTCGGTCAGTGTTCGTCCTATTTTTTGGTGGTATTACACCCCGACGTATTTTTTGGTGGCCGGTTATGTAATTTGGATATTTGTGGTCAATATGTAACTAATATTATATATATATATATATATATATATATATATATATATATATATATATATATATATATTAAATGAAATGAAATGAATATTTTTTTGGTGGCCGGTTATGTCACACCAATTATTGCTCGCATTACTTACTTTGTCAACTACTTATTTTATATCATTTCTCTTATATTTGTTTTTCATTATATTTTTGTGAAGTTTGTGAGGTGAAACATGTCTGAAGATGCACAAACTCCGGTTAAACTTGAAATCCGTTATGTAGATGTGAAAAAGAGGGCTTGGTTCACTGTAAACCCCACCGACAAGTTGGATGAGTTGAAGACAAAGCTTGACGACTTCTTTATCTATATTGGTTCAAATCATAGAACACGTGATGTGATAGTAAATGTGTCAGGCCTGGACTTGGGGGAGGATAAGGAAGAGGACTTCTGGAAGACAGTGTATCATCCACAACTCCTCAAAGACGATAGCGACGTTGATTTCATGTTTAGCGTAATGGTTGAGAATAATACTTTGTATCTTTTTGTCCGATCCGTTGAAGTGTAATCCTTATTTAAGTGTAATACTGTAATGTTTGACCGTTAATGTGAGATTATGTAATTTTATAAATTTATGGACAAATTTGTGTTATTTGAATGAATGTTTAAATGAATGTTATTTCAATGAATGTATGAAAGAAGGATTGAAAAATCAGAGAAAATAGAGGTTAGCACATGACTGTGCCGTAAGCACATATTGTGCGCCACTTAACTGGCGCATGTGCTAAAAGGCTGCGCCAGTTAACGTGCGCAGTGTCAGTTAACGCGCACAGTGTTTTACACATGCGCTAGTTAAGTGGCGCAGTGTGCGTTAACTAGCGCAGTATTTTGCACTTGCGCCAGTTAACTAGGGCATAGGTAAAATTGGCATCGCTGCAGGGCGCGAGCAATTTTTGCAGGGTGGTGAGCAGAAATCTAATGTTGATACTCTCCTAAGTAGCAAAGCATCACTAAGGTTTTTGGTTGAATGTTCCTATTCTCAGTCTTTGTTGAAATTGAAAATCATGAAGCACCACAGTTCATTTTTAATTTCTTTCATCAATCAGCTGCATGTTAATTTTTTTTATTTTCTATTTAAATGGAAAATATGTATGTTAATTGATTTCTTGTTGTTGCAAAATGCAGCATTAAGAAAACTTACAAGACAATATAAACAGTAGATAATGTTCTATAAATTTTGATAGTTTATCCCATAGAGTTTGTTTCGTCTCCTGATATTGGTTTCTTGAGGAGTAACGCTGGAAAATCAAACAAGGCAACTAAGGTCATTTCTCAACTTCTTAACGCGATGGATGTCGAACAAACAACCAAAGTAAGGGATCTCGTGACATTCAATCAGTTGCATCAGACATCATATCTCCTAAAGAATTCATATTGCCGGTTAAACATGACAAATATTTAGGACTTCCTGCAACACTTGTAGCTGATGCACATAAGTTAGGACTGAAAGTATATGCTTTTGGTTTTGCTAATGATTTTACTGCTGTAACTATGATCTTACTGCTGAGAGTACCTTCAATTTTTAGACAATGGAGATGGTGTTTATGGGGGGTGGTCACAGATTTCCCAGCTACAACATCAAATGCCATTGGCGAGATTACAAATCTGAAATCTCCAACTTTTAGTTCATGATCTATTTCTAAAATACCAAAACCACTCTTCTAACCTTTCTCCCAATTTTGTTATTTTATTACGGGGTGCTTTGCATACCAGAATATTTTGCCCAAAAAATGTAGAGATTATTACTAATCTCAAATTTTCTTCAATCCTTTAGTTATGAGTAATGACATGAAAAAAAAAAACAGGTCTATAACTATGGTTTCTTCTGCAGGACCATTTCAATTATAAGTAACTACGGAGCAAGTGATGTTTACCCGGGAAGGAATCACTGATCTTGAATATCAGCAAGTTATAACCGATGGTGCTGACGTCATAGCCGAAACCACTGCTACGACTAAACTCATGTCACGGACTTCCAATGTCCCATAACTTCAACCAAAAAGTGGAATTTTCTCATTTGACCTTATATGGACCGAGATTCAAACATCAAAACGTAAATACTTCCTTAGAGCAATGGTTCAACGGTAAACTCAAATTTTCAACCCTGTAGGCAACGACTTTCAAAGGTTGCTCAATCAAAGGCAGTTGTTGGCATTTTAATCAGCATACATGTGAGCAACATCACGAATTCCCTCTGGTACTTGTATTTGAAATTGAAAATTTCCTAATGATGCTAAATGCTAACTCTATTTACTTCATAGAATGGTGACTACCATGCATCAAAGAAGGGTCTTGACAATGTAGGTGATGTCACCAGTGCGTTGAGCAATATTACCTTTGACAAGAAACCCACACAAGTCCTCATCCAATCAGACGACACTTCGGTCCAATCCAAGTTTAAAAGATATCCCATTTTACAAAAGGGTGTTGTTCATTCAAGATAAAATAGATGGTATACCGGTACAAACAGTGGAAGAAATTAAGAAGTACGCAGAAGCATTGAATCTTCCCAAAAACTCTTATCAAAACAGCTGATTCCTTGGTGATAGGATTAACAAATGTTGTTACAGAGTTAAAAGATGCAAGCCTACAAGTATTTTTCCATACTCTCAAAAATGAATACATGTCATTGGTATTCCATTATATATCAGATCCTAATGTTGTTATTGCTACTTACATTGAAACTGCCAAGATATGGAATTGTGGCCGATTTTCCAGCCACTGCAAGCAGATTTATCAGTAAGTAATATCATTATGTTTACCTTACTTGTTTGATCAAAGCAACTATGATCTTCTGGCACATTGTACCAGTAACTGACATTTTTCAAAAGCAATAGTTGAAACTTTATTTACCGTTTTACGATTTGCAGGAAGCCCATGTAGCGATATGAACCACGTGTCTGCCATCTTACCTCTACAGGTTGAATTCGTTGTTGATCCACCTACTTCTCCAAACACAATTATTGGGATGAAACAGAATGAATGGTTTTCTGTTTGGATTGAGAGAATCTGAAATATTCATTAAAACCAATTGATACAAATAAATCCAGGCTAAACTAAATCTTAAAGGTTGTGCAAGAATTTCCATTCTACTCAGTTCAGTATAAAAAATGCAAAAATTTACGGGACAAACAAGAAACTTAAAATCAGAATCAAGTGAACCACTAAAAATGTGTAATTGAAATATATATGCATACATATTATTTATCAAGCTACAATAAATCATGAACCATTTTTGTCATCATAATCTTATCTTAAGCGAAAACATTAAACAACTAAAAATGGAATTTGACTATAATCCATACAGCAAAGCAAATCCATCATTGTTATCATCCTTGTTGGAAGTACAGCTTAAATCTTTGTCCTCCATCAAAGGTTTCCTAGAACCACAATTCTTCCCGGTTTCTCATGTTATGCAATAAAATAATATGTAACTACACCTTCATAGTTAAGTGAAACTAAAAGCTGATCTAACAACAATACAAGGCAATCAATGTTAAAATGCGTAAATTTCCATCACAGTTTTTATTTCTTGCGAAGTTCACACAACTAAATTAAGCATTTGTTATATATGTTTCTATATATAACACATTAAATAAATGTGGCTTTCAAATTGGAGTAGGAACATGATCAACACACGTTTCACCACGAAACCAACATTATATTTTAGTTACAAAAGGTTTAGATGAGTTTGACTCCAGAGGGTATCCGCGCCCTTATAGAGTTAAGTCAACTCCTTACCAACTGAGTCATTCTTCGTTATCCCCGACGAAACCAAATATACAACACATAAAAAAATATCCTAAATTGGAAAATGTCAGAAAAGCTCAAATAAGTCAATCCAAACATGCTTAACTAACATAACAAATTTTCACATAATCACAATTAACTTGAAACTACCTTAAACCGATTCCAACAAATCTTTAACTATAAATATCTTACAAGAATACAAATTCATGAAGAAAAAAATATATATAATAATTAACAGTTTGTTAGTTAGACGATGTATGGAACGAGAGAGAGAAAATTGAATGAATAGAATTCAAAAAGAAATTCACATCTTTCATTCCATATAACTCTAGCCAACATCGCATTAAGATAACTCCAAAAAAAAGTGGTTGATTCAATCCAATTTCAGAGGCTCAGATTTGGAACAAAGATGAAATCGATCGTCGAAAAGAAGCACCGCCTTGAATGACTGCAATTGGATACATTCCGATCCAAAGAATGCCACGCCACCGGCGGCGAGCATTCTTCAACGGCGATCGATCCATCCCGATTCACACTCCAAAACCAATGTCATCATTGCCTCTTGAGAGAGAAAAAGAGGATCAAAGAAGAAAGAAAGAAAGAAAAAAAAAATAATAACAGATAAGAACGATTTAGATTCATATAGTGGTCAAAAGAGGATGAGAGTGTTAATATCAAATACGGGGGTGCGAACAGCATTATTATCAAACAAGTTGATAGAGTTAAGAGTTATATTGTCTTTGTCAAACATTTTCAAATTAGTTCTCACATATTTCAAACTAATTCATGTCTTTATTAAAAGTTGGGTTAAATATGTTTTTTGTTTTTATAAATATACAAAAAATTTGTTTTAATTTTTTAAAAAAATTTCTTTAACTTTCGGTCCTTATAAAATTATTAATCACTACTTTTAATCCCTATTTTTAAGTAATTTTTTTGTATTTTTTAATGAAATTGTGCAGAAATGTGTAGAATATTATAAAAATCTCTCGAAAAAAAAAATAGATTTTTTTAACAAAACATAAATAAAATATAAATTTTTAACCGCCAAAAATTTAAAAATTCATGTTTTATTAAAAAATTACTTTTTTTTTTTAGAGATTCTTATAATATAATAAATTTTTCTACAAAATTTTATTAAAAACTATGAATTCTATATATGAGTTTACTTTAAATGAGGGACCAAAAGTGAAGGTAAAAAACTTTTGAAGACTAAAAGTTGAAGAAAAAATTTAGAGAGACTAAAACGAAAAGTTGACATATTTATAGGTATCAAAAACATATTTAACCCTTAAAAGTTTATCAATTAATTTTCTCTAATTGAGAAACACTCTTGACTAAATCATATACTGGTAACCCAAAAGCGCTTAGATGAGATGGAACGGGTCTCTTCTAGCTTAACTAAGGTCTTGGGTTCGAATCCAGCCTTGAGCATGCAGCAACGTTAAAACTCCTAGGAAGAGTCTGACGTCCATTTGGGTCTCACTGCACCCAAAAAATCATATATTAGTAAGGAATATTAATAAAGTTGAAGATTAATTTAAGAGTAAATTACAATGATAGGAACAAATTTGATGGTTTGCTCGAGATACATTCATACCATATGTAGATTTTTTTTTTAGGGATACCATATATAGAAATAAAAAATAGACAAACATATTAGTTTATTATATTTCGTTGTATATGTTTTTTATTATATTTTTTGTAAAATGTATACTTTAATATAAATCAATTTATGTGTTTTAAAATGAAAATTTGAAAAGAAAAAGTAGAGAATTAAAGGAAAACTTATAGCAGAAAAATATTCAATTAAAATTTGCAAATTTCTGTAATTTTGACATAAATTTTTCTTTAAGTTTAAATTTGAAAAAAAATTAGTTGGTAAGAACAATTTGTCTAAAAAAACATCTGATCAAGAACAATATTAAACTAACTTTAATTATAACCACAAAAAAAAAAATCTTTGATTAATATCAGCCATATCTAACAATAATCTTCTCTTAGACTTCATTCATAAAGATTGAAATGAGATTTTTAGTTTATCTAATCATGAGAGTATTGGTTTTAATGTTGATTATCCCATAAGACTATTCATGAGTTATTTGGGAGCAAAATGAACAAAATGATATGTAAGTACGTTAGATTGACTAAATAACAAACAGACAACATTTTCATTAGGGTTAAATAAGTTTTTCGTCCTTATAAATATAACGAATTTTGATTTTACTCTCTAAAAAATTAAATTGAATGTTTTCATCCTCACAAAATTTTATATTTTGTTTTTAGTCCTTAATGGCCATTTTATGTTCATCTAAATGTCAAGATTATAACTCTTATATTCAAATTGTATCCATTTTATGTCCGTTTACTATGTTCAACATTTATATATTCATATTATGTTCAAAAAATGTCAAAAACATATCAAAATTATATTCATTAGGGACTAAAAATAAAACAAAATATTTTGTGAGGATGAAAACATCTCATTTTATTTTTTAGAGACGAAAACCAAAATTTAATACATTTATAGAGATGAAAAATTTATTTAAACCTTTTGTTTATGTTGTAATAGCTCATCAATAGTTGGAGGTTGATAGATATCTATCAGTTCCAATTTGAATAGTTTTGATGGTTCAGGAAGTAAGAATTGATTGAAGAAATCAACCACTTAATCGTTTTTATGAGAGTAGTAGCAATTTCATTATCCCAGCTTGCAACTTTTCTCTAACCATGTGACAATTTTATCCCCAAGTGTTTGGTTTTTTCATGGAAGAGTGGATCTTCCGCTATGAGTCAATGCCTTTTTATTTTCATAATAAAAAATAGACAGATTAGTGCATTTAAGTTGGAAATCCTTAACCAAACACGATAACCATTGCAACTCCAATGTAGCAGCTCCTAAGGCACAATATTTTGGACATTGTAAGTTGCTTTTTTGTCCTTCGTGATATTAGTGACTTGTCAAGAAAGAAACATTAACTTGATATTGATCATCTAGTATCCATGCACTCTGCCCAATCAGCAACAAAGAAACCTAGAAGACGAATAGGAGAGCTCATGGGAAAGAACAAGCCATAACCGGGCAACTCTTGAGATATTTCAACACTCTTAATGCAGCAGTGTGATTAGCTTGTGTAGGATTGGACATAAACTAACTTAATTGTCGAGTAATGTAAACGACAACTGGTATGGTTAGGTAGAGGTGTATGAGCCTACTATAACAGGAATATATGTTTTGATATTGATATGAAGAAACTATTATTATTAAGAGTGAAAAGAATATAGGTGTGTTTCATCTATATATACAAGTCTGAATGAAACAACAATAAGGCATATCTAGAATAGGGCCCGTTGTATCTAAAAGCCTAATAACATAAACAATATACACTAATAGGCCCTCTCAAGCTGGAGAGTAAATTTTCTTCAATCCTAGCTTGGTCACGAATGAATTAAAAGGAACCGGGTCCAGTGGTTTAGTTAGACAATTTGCCAACTGTTGTGAGGATGAAACAGGAAGCAAGTGAAATAGTTTTTGCTGCAATTTTTCTCGAACTATGTGGCAGTCCAATTCATTGTGCTTTGTTCTTTCATGAAAGGAGGAATTTGCTGCTATGTGGCAAGCTAACTGGCTGTCATAATAAAGTAGTGAAGGACTGTCATAAGGGACATTGAAATCTTTGAGTATATATGTAAGCCATTGCAATTCACAGACCGTAGACGCCATAGCACAATATTCTGCCTCTAAAGATGATTTGGAAACAGTTGCTTGCTTCTTGGACTTCCATGAAATCAAGGATTCTCCCAAAAAAATGCAAAATCCAATGATGGATTTTCTGCTATCCGGGCATGTAGCCCAATCTGAATCACAAAATCCTTTCAATTGTACCTGTGAATTGGAAGGAAAGAAAAGTCCTAATGCTGGAGAACTTTTGATGTATCTAACGACTCTTATGGCAGCTTCATGGTGAAGAGTGGTTGGTTTGTTCATGAATTGACTGAGCTGATGTACCGAGTATGATATATCTGGTCTTGTGTTGGTGAGATAAATCAATTTTCTAATTAATCTTCTGTAGGATTCAGAATCAGAAAGTGGAGTGCCCGATTCTTGTGATAATTTGGTACCCCTCTACATTAGTGTAGGTGTTGGTTTTATTAGAATATTAATCAATAACTGTGACTCTGCGTCTGAAGACAGCGTCTGAAGAGTGCGTCTGAAGTGAAGAGTGTGTCTGAAGACAGCGTTTGAAGAGTGCGTCTGAAGTGAAGAGTGTGTCTGGAGACAGCGTCTGAAAAGTGCGTCTGAAGTGAAGAGTGTGTCTGAAGACAGCGTCTGAAGTAGGAGCTTCTGAAGTACTGTGGATCAGCTCCTGACGTACAGGTTCTGAAGTATAGCCTCTGATGTTGTTCAGAAGCTGAGTCTAGTAACAAACTTGGTTAGCGTGTTAACCAAGGCAGTTAGTTTGTTAGAAGAGTTTGTTACAACATCTTGTTGTATATATACTCACTCTTACTATGTAAATATTGTGTGTGATATACAAGTGACATAAGTGTGAATAAAATTTCATAGAGTTTTCTCTCTTCCTCTGTTTTTTATTAATTCTATCGTTTCGTTTCATCTTGCATAAAATAGCTTATTCTTAATAAGCACTTCCGCTGCGTAAAGAACATAGAGATTGTTCTATCAGTTCTAACAATTGGCATCGAGAGCTTGGGTTGAATCTTAGGGAAACACGAGTGAAAGTGAGGGGAATCATCATCGGGAAACACAGAGTGAGGTGTGTGCATTGATTTCTCCGTTTCTGAGATTTAGCAAGATGAACACAAACGGTTTTGGATCAAATATCTTGATTCTTGATAGCAAGAATTGGGAACGATGGAGCGCTTTGATGAGATCGTTGTTTGGCGCGCAAGATTTGAGTGATCTTGTTCAGAATGGTTTTGAAGAACCTCCTGCAAATGCTACTGATGTGCAGAGAGCTGCATTCAAAGAAAACAAGAAGAAAGATTACAAGGCTCTGTTCTACATTCAACAGAATGTTGATAATCAACACTTTGAGAAGATAGCCAAAGCAACAAGATCAAAGGAAGCATGGGATATTCTTGAGAACTATCATAATGGGGGAGAAAAGGTGAAACAGGTCAAGCTGCAATCATATAGAAGGAAGTATGAAATGATGCAGATGGAAGAAGACCAGAAGGTAAGTGATTACTTCTCAAAGATGAATGAAATCGTGAATTTGATGAAGAACTGTGGTGAAAACATCTCTGATCAGATGGTAGTTGAAAAAGTGTTAAGATCTTTAAGCCAAAAGTTTGATTTCATAGTAGTAGCAATCCAAGAAGCAAAGGATGTGAAAACTATGAAGATTGAAGAATTGCAGAGTTCTCTGGAAGCACATGAACTGTTGGTAATTGATAGAAGTTCAGAAAGATCAGTTCAGCAAGCTCTTCAAGCTCAAACAACAAAGAAAGAAGGAAATCGCAAGAATTTCAAGAAAGGGAAAGGCAAACCAAACTGGTCCAACAGCTCAAAATCCAAGACTGATAACAAAACTGAGTCTTCTAAAGGAGGAGGTTTTGGGAAAAATCAGAACAAGAAGAAGGATTTTGATAAAAGTAAGGTTAAGTGTTATAATTGTGATAAGTTTGGACATTTTGCTGATGAGTGTTGGTTCAAGAAAGATCAGAATATAGAAGAAGCTAATATTGCTCATGGAGGTGACCCTGATGCAGTGTTGTTAATGGCTGCTACATGTGAAGATAGGATGAGAGGTGAAGAGTGGTACCTTGACTCTGGGTGTTCTAATCATATGACAGCTCATAGAGAATGGTTAACAAATTTTGATGCTAGCAAGAAAACTAGTATTAAATTGGCTGATAACAGGAAGCTTGCATCAGAAGGTAGTGGTAACATAGTGATGAGGAGCAATTTTGGTGGTAAAGTCATAATTGAAGATGTGTTCTATGTTCCAGATATGAAGTGTAATCTGATGAGCATAGGCCAATTAGTGGAGAAAGGATTCTCAGTTTCAATGGAGGGTGAATCCTTGAAACTGTTTGATCCAAAGAAGAACCTGGTGTTAAAATCTACTTTGTCAAAGAACAGAACCTACAGATGCAACATATCAAGTGACAAGATGATGTGTATGTTTGCAACTGTTATTGAGGATGCTGAAGCATTATGGCATTTGAGGTATGGGCACCTCAACTTTAGAAGTCTGAGTGAGTTGAGTTCTAAAGATTTAGTGAATGATTTACCAAAACTGAATGCCAAGAAATCCATATGTGAAATATGTGTGAAGAGCAAGCAAAGTAGATTGCCATTTGTATCTGATGCACCTAAAAGAGCAAGTGAAGCACTGCAAGTTGTTCATTCAGATATTTGTGGTCCATTTGAAGTACCTTCTCTTGGTGGTAGTAAGTACTTCATTACCTTCATTGATGAATTCACAAGAATGATCTGGCTGTTTACTATTAAGCTTAAGAGTGAAGCTTTAGAAACATTCAGAAGATTCAAAATCTTAGTAGAAAAGGAAAGTGATAAATCTATTAAGATTTTGAGGACAGATGGTGGAGGGGAATATACATCAAAGGAATTTGAAGCTTTCTGCACAAGTCAAGGAGTTGTTCATGAAGTAACTGCTCCATATACCCCTCAACATAATGGGCTGGCAGAAAGAAGGAACAGGACTCTGCTAAACATGACCAGAAGCATGCTTAAGCAGAAGAATTTACCACACAAATTTTGGGGTGAAGCAGTAACTACTGCTGCTTACATCCTGAACAAATGTCCTACTAAGAAGCTGAATCTGAAGGTGCCAGAAGAAGCTTGGTGTGGAAGAAAGCCCAGTGTTAAACACTTAAAAGTGTTTGGTTCCTTGTGTTATAAGCATGTACCAGATGCTAGAAGAAGTAAGCTAGAAGATAAAAGTGAAATCATGATACTCATTGGGTATCATCCCACTGGTGCATACAAACTGTACAATCCTGTGACTCAGAAGGTTCATTTCAGCAGAGATGTGATAGTGAATGAAGCTGAGAAGTGGAAATGGGAAAATGAACCTGAGTACAACAGTGAAACCCAGCAAAGCTACATATACCCTGATTCAAGTGATGAATCAGAAGGTGAAAGTGATCACGGAGTTACTGCAGATGATCAAGAGGAAATCATAGTACCAGCAAGACCTCAAAGGAACAGAAATCCACCTGCCAGGTTGACTGATTGTGAAGTCACATCTGATAATGCAGTGAATGATGAAGGTGATCTCATTCATTTTGCATTATTAGCAGATGCTGAACCAGTCAATTACAAAGAAGCTTTGAAAACTGAGGTATGGAAAAGAGCTATGGTTGAAGAACTGCAGTCAATTGAGAAGAATCAAACCTGGGAGCTAGTTGACTTGCCAGACAAAAAAAGGAAAATTGATGTCAAATGGGTATTCAAAGTGAAGTTGAACCCTGACGGACAAGTCTCTAAGCACAAAGCAAGATTGGTGGCTAGAGGTTTTCTTCAGAAGCAAGGCATAGACTACAATGAAGTGTTTGCTCCAGTCGCTAGAATTGAAACTGTGAGGCTAGTCATTGCTATGGCTTGTAAGAATGAGTGGTTACTCTACCATTTAGATGTAAAGTCAGCATTTTTAAATGGGCCACTGGAAGAGATAGTGTATGTATCACAACCACCAGGTTTTGAAATTACTGGGAAAGAAGATATGGTGTATAAACTGCACAAGGCACTATATGGATTAAAACAGGCTCCTAGAGCTTGGAACAAGAAGATTGATCACGTTTTAACCCAAATAGGCTTTGATAAATGTTCAGTTGAGTTTGGTGTTTATGTTCAGAAGCTTTCTGATGGAGGAACTGTGATAATCTGCCTATATGTTGATGACTTACTCATCACTGGCAGCTCAGCATCAGAAATTGAGAAGGTTAAAGAGAAACTAAAGCTGGAGTTTGAAATGACTGATCTGGGTGAACTTTCATTCTTCTTAGGAATGGAATTTGTGAAAGTGAAAACTGGTATAGTGATGTATCAGAAAAAGTACATTGGTGAATTGCTTGATAAATTTGAAATGAAAGACTGCAATATAGTTTCAAATCCATCAGAAACAAACTCAAAGCTGGATGAGTGCACTGAAGAAGAAAAGGTGAATCCTACAAAGTTCAGACAAATTGTGGGATCTCTGAGGTATCTATGTAACAGCAGGCCAGATATATGCTACTCAGTGAGCGTGATTAGCAGGTTCATGCATGATCCAAAGAAATCTCATCTGATAGCTGCAAAGAGGATTCTCAGATACATAAAGGGCACCATAGATTTTGCTCTGCTATTTCCTTATGGAGCTCAAAGTGAAGTGAATGAGCTCATAGGATACTCTGATAGTGATTGGTGTGGAGACCTAACTGATAGGAGAAGCACTTCAGGATATGTGTTCAAATTCAATAATGCTACAATTTCATGGTGTACCAAGAAGCAACCAGTCACTGCACTCTCATCATGCGATAATCTGCCTATATGTTGATGACTTACTCATCACTGGCAGCTCAGCATCAGAAATTGAGAAGGTTAAAGAGAAACTGAAGCTGGAGTTTGAAATGACTGATCTGGGTGAACTTTCATTCTTCTTAGGAATGGAATTTGTGAAAGTGAAAACTGGTATAGTGATGTATCAGAAAAAGTACATTGGTGAATTGCTTGATAAATTTGAAATGAAAGACTGCAATACAGTTTCAAATCCATCAGAAACAAACTCAAAGCTGGATGAGTGCACTGAAGAAGAAAAGGTGAATCCTACAAAGTTCAGACAAATTGTGGGATCTCTGAGGTATCTATGTAACAGTAGGCCAGATATATGCTACTCAGTGAGCGTGATTAGCAGGTTCATGCATGATCCAAAGAAATCTCATCTGATAGCTGCAAAGAGGATTCTCAGATACATAAAGGGCACCATAGATTTTGCTCTGCTATTTCCTTATGGAGCTCAAAGTGAAGTGAATGAGCTCATAGGATACTCTGATAGTGATTGGTGTGGAGACCTAACTGATAGGAGAAGCACTTCAGGATATGTGTTCAAATTCAATAATGCTACAATTTCATGGTGTACCAAGAAGCAACCAGTCACTGCACTCTCATCATGCGAAGCAGAGTACATAGCTGGAACCTTTGCTGCGTGTCAAGCACTTTGGCTGGATTCAGTGATGAAGGAACTTAAGTGTGAAGTGATGAAGCCTTTAACACTGAAAATTGACAACAAATCAGCCATAAGTCTTGCTAAGAATCCAATATCACATGGCAGAAGCAAACACATTGAGACCAGATTCCATTTCATCAGGGAGCAGGTGACTAAAGGAATGATTGAACTGCACTACTGCCCAACAGAATTGCAACTCGCTGATGGTTTTACGAAAGCAGTGAAGCTTGATAGATTTGAATTCTTGAGAAAGAGATTAGGTGTTCTTAATAAGTCAGCAGTTATGATTAAGGGGGAGTATTAGAATATTAATCAATAACTGTGACTCTGTGTCTGAAGACAGCGTCTGAAGAGTGCGTCTGAAGTGAAGAGTGTGTCTGAAGACAGCGTCTGAAGAGTGCGTCTGAAGTGAAGAGTGTGTCTGAAGACAGCATCTGAAAAGTGCGTCTGAAGTGAAGAGTGTGTCTGAAGACAGCGTCTGAAGTAGGAGCTTCTGAAGTACTGTGGATCAGCTCCTGACGTACAGGTTCTGAAGTATAGCCTCTGATGTTGTTCAGAAGCTGAGTCTAGTAACAAACTTGGTTAGCGTGTTAACCAAGGCAGTTAGTTTGTTAGAAGAGTTTGTTACAACATCTTGTTGTATATATACTCACTCTTACTATGTAAATATTGTGTGTGATATACAAGTGACATAAGTGTGAATAAAATTTCATAGAGTTTTCTCTCTTCCTCTGTTTTTTATTAATTCTATCGTTTCGTTTCATCTTGCATAAAATAGCTTATTCTTAATAAGCACTTCCGCTGCGTAAAGAACATAGAGATTGTTCTATCAGTTCTAACAGGTTTTGAGGTAAGGAGGCATGTGTTAGATAGGATATCCCATGCATATTTTCTCTGACAAATGTGAATACCAGACTGGGATCTTGAAATCTCCAAACCAAGGAAGTACTTCAAATAACCCAAATCTTTAATTCTGAATCTGTTATGAAGAAACCTTTTGATGCTAGTGATCTCTTCAATATCATTTCCAGCCATAATAAGATCATCAACATATATACGCAAAGCAGTGAAGTAGACATTATTGTTTTTAATAAAAAGGTAGGGATCTGAAACAGATTGTTTGTATCCTTTTGAGATCAAAGCATTTGATAATTTGGAAAACCATTGTTTGCTTGATTGTTTCAATCCATAAATTGATTTGATTAATTTGCAAACCTGGTTGGATTTGGAAGAAGTAAGACCAGGAGGTAAACTCATGTAAACTTCTTCTTCCAAATCACCATGCAAGAAGGCATTGTGTACATCTAATTGATGTAAATTTCAGTTTTGGGAAGAAGACATATCAATTAAAAGTCTAACTGTAGTAAGTTTTGCAACAGGAGAATAAGTTTCGAAGAAATCAACACCTTCTATTTTTGTAAACCTTTTAGCTACTAATCTAGCTTTATACCTTTCAATATCACCATTTGCTTGATATTTGATTTTGTACACCCATTTACATCCTATAGGTTTCTTACCTTGGGGAAGATCTGTAATGATCCAAGTGTTGTTGAGATTAAGAGCATTGAGCTCATCATTCGTAGCTTGCTTCCAGCATTCATGCTGAACAGCTTGGCTATAGCTAGAGGGTTCATGATGTGTGGTTATGGAAGAAATAAAAGCACAATGAAAAGGTGAAATGTTATCATATGACAAGTACTTAGACAAAGGATAAAGATTATTAGCTGTACTAGAAACATTGTTGCAGTGAAAATCCTTCAAATAACCCGGAAGTTTTTTGATTCTATCAGATTTTCTCAAAATGGATTGCTCATTGTTATTTGAAGGGGAATCTACAACAAATTCAGGTTGAGGAGAATTACTTTGAATTTGTTGATCATGTTGTTGACTACGAGGGAAAGACATAAATGAATCATCAAATATCAAAGGGTCGTCATTAACATCGGAATGCATGCAATTTTCAGTATTTGAATAATGCAAATCTTTGTATGGAAATATTTCTTCATGAAAAATAACATGCCTAGAAATAAAAGTGCTCCTAGTAGTGAGATCAAATAAAACACAACCTTTGGTACCAAATTTGTATCCCAAAAATATGCACTTCCTTGCTCTTGGGTCTAATTTGTCTCTTTGCTGAATCAAAGTGCTAGCAAAGGACAAACAACCAAAAACTTTGAGGTCAAGGAAGGTAGGAGGCTGTTTAAAAAGTAACTCAAAGGGAGTTTTATTATTAATAACGGGAGTAGGCAATCTATTAATAAGAAAGGTAGCATGAGTTAAAGCATAAGACCAAAAACATTTAGGTAATTTAGAATGGAAAAGAAGAGATCTAGTAACATTTAATAAATGTCTATGCTTTCTTTCAACGATGGAATTTTGTTGTGGGGTTTCCACACAAGAAGTTTGATGAAGAATTCCTAAAGAAGAATAATAAGTAGGCATTTTAAATTCCAAACCATTATCACTTCTAATTTTTTTGACCTTTGCTGAAAATTGAGTTGAAATAAAAAATGAAATTTTGAATACATGGTCGTGTATCAGACTTGTGTTTCATAAGAAAGGTCCAAGTATATCTGAAAAAGTCATCAACTATGGTCAGGAAATATTGAGATCCTTCTAAAGATATGGAACTAATGGGGCCCCATATATCCATATGTAAAAGGTCAAAACAGTGTAATGAAGTATTATCACTATTTGGAAAAGGTAATTTTGTCTGCTTAGCTAAGTGACAATGATCACAAAGGAATTTTTTATTGAAAGTGATGTAAGGAAAATAAGTACATAGTTGCTGTAAAGCTGAACTTGATGGGTGGCCTAGCCTTTAATGCGACACATCAAAATTATTATAAGAAATAGTACTAAGGGAATGATTATTAGAAAGTGGAAAACAATTAACATTGTTGCTAACATCCTTGTTGTCATCAGTTACATTAGAAAAGGAAACATTGTTATGAGAAGAATGACTCTTGGGAGTTTGATTAAGTATGTAGAGGTTGTTGATTAGATCAGCATGACCAATCGTCCTCTGGGTAGATGTGTCCTGAATCATACAAGAATTTGGACCAAAAATGAATTGACAGTTTAAATTCTTAATCAGTTGTGAAATGAAAATGAGGCTCAAATTGAATTCTGGTAGAAACAGAACATTGTTCATTTAAAAATTTTCAGAAAAGTATATGTTGCCAGAATAATAAGCAAATGAGGAATTTCCATTAGGAAGACTAACCGATATAGGTTTGATTTTAAAAATAGTGGTGAAACATTGTATGAAAGGACACACATGATCAGAGGCTCCAGAGTCAAGAATCCAAATAGAATGAGTATTGTGAGACTTACATGTCTTGGCTATACTAGAAACCATATGAGCGGTTGAATCTGTGGAAATAGATTTGCTTGTTGAAGACTCAGGTTTGGAGGATCTGAGAAGATTTATCAGGTATTGGTATTCAGTCCTTGATAGAGGCATATTGTTGTCAACTTCATTGGAACTGGTATTTTTTGTATGGTTATGGTTTCGTGTGTGTTTCGGTTCTTGATCATTCTTGTTAGAAAAGGATTTCATGGCATCAAGTTGAGTTTTGGACCTATATCCGGATGGAAAACCATGTTTAAAGTAACAATTTTTAACAGTGTGATTTGTTTTGTTGCAGTTGGTACATAACATTGGGGTTTTAGGACCTCTTCCACGCCCTCGACCTAGGCCTTGGTTTCCTTTGGGTTGAGGAGAAGAATTTATAGCAAAAACATTTGATTCAACAGGTTGTTCAGTGGGAGTAGGATCTTGCTGAATGACCAATGAATAAGCCTTAGAAATTGAGTGCAAGGGATCCATGAGGAGAATTTGGGTTCGGACATTAGTGTAATTATCATTAAGCGCTTTCAAGAAACAAAGGATATACTCATTATTTTTGTAGGTACGAACAGGAGTGGAAAGTTTGCAAGAACATGGTATAGCACATACACATGATGGAGTAGGTCGTAAATCTTCCAATTCATCCCAAATAATTTTCATATCAGTAAAATACATTGAAAGAGTGCGATCACCTTGTCTCATAGAATGAAGATCGCGAAGAAGATCGGAAACCCTAAAGTAATTACCTTTGGTAAATCGATCTTCAAGATCTTTCCATAATTCGTACGTAGAATCAATGCAAATCGTACTTTGGTAAATATGAGGAGAAAGGGTTCTAGTGATCCAAGAAATCACCATGTTGTTACAGCGTTCCCAAAGATCATAATTTTCATCAAGAACATGGGGTTGAGGGAGGGTACCGTTGATGAATTTGATTTTATTCTTTGATGAGAGGGCTCACCGCATTGCCCGTGACCAGTTGTGATAGTTGTTGTCATTGACAGGTGGAGAAATAAGAACAGCGTCGGGATTCTCACTCGGATGAAGAAAGAACGGACTACGTGGATCTTGCGAAGGATCTTTCAAAACTCGATCATTGATGTTGCTTTGAACATCAGAATCAGAAGAATCTTCTTCAACCATGATGAAGACGAAGAGAAAAGAAGAAGAATTTTAAGGTTTCAATGTGTGATGGGTGGGAATTGAAAAAGAAAAGAGGAATTTAGGGTTACAAAAGTTAATGGAGCGGAATCGTATTTGGTTGCTCGCTGATACCATATAACAGGAATATATGTTTTGATATTGATATGAAGAAACTATTATTATTAAGAGTGAAAAGAATATAGGTGTGTTTCATCTATATATACAAGTATGAATGAAACAACAATAAGGCATATCTAGAATAAGGCCCATTGTATCTAAAAGCCTAATAACATAAACAATATACACTAATACCTACCACCTAAACTTATGTAAGATGGAATGTCATCATATGTGATGACTAAATCTGGAAAGTACACCAAATTGTTTCAAGTAATAAAGCAGCCAGTCAAATCATCTCCAACGCGATTGTCGTTTCAATTAGGCAACTAGCTAAATGCTGACATATCATCTTATGTTAATTTTCGCATATTTTTCAGTCATTTTTATTTAGTTTTGATTCGTGTTAAAGGAGTTTTAGAACAATTGCCTTTGGTTTTGAGACATTTTGTAATGTTTTCATTTCGAATTATGTAGTTATAGTTTTCTCGAAACCAAACAGTTTTGGGGCGTTTTTTATGTAATTTAAGGCAAAATTGTAACACCCCGATTCCCAAAACAACATAATAATATATAACAATCAGAGTTAAAACACAAACGGAGCATTACACTGCTTATATAAAAATTCTTTAATAGAAAAATGAAACTATTAAACTTAAATAACCAATTTATAAAAACTAAACTGCAGCGGAATATTCTTTTCAATCATAATAAATCCTCAGATATAATCTTGGCACAAGGCCTCAACCAACAATAATTATTCAACCATACTTAAATAATTCCGGCATAAAAGCCTCATCAAAATAATCCAACAAAGACAACATCATCATGTCTCAAAATTTGATACATAGGAATGAAAATAATATAAAAAAAACCCCATCCCATACGTATCAGAGCCCTAGACATTGAGTCACCACCTACTACTCAGGATCACCTGCAAGTTACCCATACGAAGGGCAACATTTTCAAGCAGAAGGGGTGAGATTCACATACAAAATAATATATATATATATATATATATATATATATATATATATATATATATAAGTCATCAATTGCAATGAAAACAACAACAATTCACCTCAAAAACATCGATAAGTCATATATATAAAAATATAACATTATTATTTATTGTCAACAACCACTTAATCATATTTAATCTTCATCAGTTTTATACATGGTATCAACACACCAACAACAACTTAACTCCACGACACATCCACAACAACGACAACTAACCCAACACGACAACTATGACAATGCAGCAATGCACATGCATGTGGTACCAAATACAGGGCAGAAGCCCTCACCGGATATTGAATGGTTAAAGCATTCATCAGGACAGAAGTCCTCACTGCTTTGAACAACAAAGTGTTCCAGGACATGAGTCCTCCCGCTTTGAACGACAAGGCGTTCCAGGGCAAAGCCCTCACCGCTTTTATGCATTATGCAATGGACTCCACTTGTGTATATCTACATACAACATCAACACATGTGCCTAATATTTATGACACACTCCCCAACTGGACATCAAGACTCAACAGCTTCGACAACACGAAGTACATATTCGTAAGTAAATAAGTATGCATAATTCCACATGATTTTCCATCTTTTATAATTTTCCACCTTATAAACAATATTAAATAATTCCATTAAACATTTTAAAAAGCTCAGATTAGAGTCCCTAAGCACGTAGCAAAATTCAGAAAATGGTCGTACAGGACCAACTTCGCTTAAGCGAACCAAATCACGTAAGTTGGGATGTTCCTCGCTTGAGGCTCGCTTGGCGTTCGCTTGAGCGACGCTCACATGCTACAGGTTCTGGGCAGAATTTGGGTCGCTCGCTTAAGCGACGGGAACTTCGCTTGAGCGAACACAATGTCGAAAGTTAGGTTTTTGTTCGCTTGCAGCTCGCTTGACGCTCGCTTAAGCGAATTGGCTTTTTTCAGAATTCTGGGCAACTACATGATTACTCGCTTAAGCGACGGAAGCTTCGCTTAAGCGACGCACCATCTGTACAGTTCAAAACCTACGATTTTCAAACCCCATTTTCATCCAAAAACCCAATTTTGATCCCCCAATCACCCAAAATGATTCACAAAAATGTTTACAGGTCTTATATACATCATAGCACTCAAAACAACACAAAAACATAGAATCAACAACATATTCATCAACATTTTCAACAATTCATCATATTCTCAAAACCTAACCAAAAACAACACAAATTCAATCCAATTTTCAGAATCATGTATATATATATATATATATATATATATATATATATTAGAATTGAATGCTAGCCTCACCCTTACCTGATTAGATGAACAAACTACAGCAATTCAATTCTCCCTTCTAGGCAATTTTCCCTTGTTCTTGGTCTCTCTCCCTTTTTCTCACAAAAGCTCTCTTTTCTTTTTACTGAACGTGAAAATATGTTCTGACCTTCTATTTTCCCTATTCTTTCCTTAACCCCTTATTCCTTAACTCCCAATAATTACAATTAACTCCCTTAAAACCTACTAATTCTCAATAACTCCCAACATTTAAATAATTATTATTTCTCTCCTATTTCTATTAAATAAAACAAATAACCATATATTCACTTATTCAAATAAATACCATATAATAAAAATACATCACATCACTCAACCAAAAATAATAAAATAGAATTTAGAGTGTTACAAAAATCATCAAAGCAAAACATCTTGTGAAGATTTAGGAAGACAATGAATTAAGATCCAAAAGGCCTATGAACACATTACAAGACGGAGAAATTCCATTTGAAGTCCCAAGACAAGTTATATGAAAGAAAACACCCAAAAAATGAAGAAACAGACGATTAAGCGCAAGAAATTGTACTCATGCGCCCCCTAGTTAGAGCCATGCGCCCCATGATGTTTTCCATGCACCCCAAGGCACATACGAAAACACTTGTGCGCCCTCGGGTGTAGTCTGTGCACCCTGTGGTGTGCTATTTGGAATATAATTAATAAGGAGTGGAGACAAGTTTGATACCTAAAGAAGCATAATCATATAAGAGATCCATACAATATTTCCCTTGAGATGATAAAATGACTTAATCAGTTTACAAACCTAATTAGATGTGGAAGTAGTGATGTCGGGTGGTATGGGCATATATACATCTTTCTACAAAGCACCATACATGAAAAATGCAGTTGTGATTACGCTGCAAACCTTCTTGTCAAAAATGCAGAAAAATGTGGTTTATATGGTCAAAAATTGAAGTTACAATGTCACTACGGATACCTCAAAATCCAATTGTTGACATTTCTACTTACATTGAAATTGCCAAGGTTGATGAGATTATGACGATTTTCCGACCATTGCAAAGTAGATTTAGGAGTAAGCAATACCATTATCTTTAGTTTTCTTATTTGATCGAAGCAACTATAATCTTCCTACTCATTGTACTAGTAACTATGAGATTATTTGTAAGGGTTTGTCTAACATGTACAATATTGTCCATGTTACAACAAGTAAAAGTAGTAATTTTTTATTAAAAAACAACAATTATTTATTAAAGTTATATATTTAATATAAAATGTACAAGTTACAATACAAACTTATTTATTTGAACTTCTTAACATGTGTAAATTTGTACATGATAGAAAAAACTAATTTTTCAATCGGAGAAGTTAAAATTTATGTACCATTTTACGATATGTTGGAAGCCTATTCAACAATCCAAACCAAACCACCTGCCTGCCATCTTAATAGATGGAGATTAGGTGACTTTATGAAAGAAAAGGTTGTTCAGATAAAATTCAAAATCCATATTAAATATTTTAAAGATGATAAACATATTTTTTTAAAATTATATTGATTCTGACGATCTTAGTATTTAACTTATGCATTTGAGTGTTATTAATTAGCCACATGTTAAATCATATGAGTATTACATCATGATCATAAAATCACGAGATGATACATTTAAGAGTGCAAGGCAATAAATTGATCTCCAAGCCAATAGGACATTCTCATGCACAAGAACTTCCTGCAAGATATTCACGTACAGATAAAACTATAGTATACCAGGGACCAAAAAAACATCTTAAATGTGAATCAAAGTCTTGGAATGTTTCATTTTGTTGTAGAGTGACTCAAAATTGGAATTCTGGATGTGCCAAAAATTGGCGGCCGGTTTGGCTAAATTGGTGCCCGATTTTGGCTCAGTTTAGAGTCTTTCCATTCGACTTTTTTCGGCGACCGAATCGAGGAAATCGGTGCCCAATTTCAGGAAACAACATAAAAATAAAACGTAGATTTGTCCAATTTTTTAGGGATACTTTTACTATAAATATAGACCTTGTATTACATGTAAACCTAGAGAGAGAGAGAGAGAGGTGAGTAGAGAGCCAGATAACAAGGGTTTAGAAGCAAACACCAAAACTAGGGTTTATAGAGAATTCTCTTGGCAACAAACACTAAGGTTGGGATTGATTCACCTTGGAGAAACACTATTAGGATTGAGTCTCTTGGTCACGGGAAGAGATTAGGACTTTAGGTAGAATTAGGTTTGAATACTCATTCTTGTAACCCACTTTTTGAAATCTCTTTGCAAAGTTACTCATCATTATAGTGGAACGAATAGCTGCTTTATCCCCTAGACTAGGTCAATATTGGACCGAACTAGGCAAAAAAATTTCGTGTGTTCTCTCTCGTTCTCTCGTTGTTTTTTATCTTTTGCTTGTGTTTATAATTTTTACCCACGTTGAAATTGGTTTCTTGATTAATTTGCTTCACACATCGAGTTTTATTGGTGTGATTTTTAACCGAATTCACAACAATTGGCGCCAAATGTGGGGCAAGGATCAAACCGATAATCAAGTACCATAGGTTCAATGTGGGATATTGAGAAGTTTACCAGAGATATTGATTTTGGGTTATGAAAGGTAAATATGGAAGCGGTGTTAATACAACAAAAATGCGAGAAGGTGTTGAAGGGTGAAGGTGCGTTTCCGCTCACCATGTCACAAGCAGAGAAGAACGAGATGGTGGACAAGGCTAGGAGCGCCATTGTCTTGTGCCTCGGGGATAAAGTTTTTAGGGATGTCGCAAAGGAACCAACTGCGGCATCGATGTGGTCAAAGTTGAATTCATTGTATATGACCTAGTATTTGACTCATAGGCAATTCCTAAAGCAACAACTCTACTCGTTCAAGATGGTGGAGTCAAAGGCCATCATGGAGCAACTTACGGAGTTCAACAAAATCCTTAATGACTTGGAGAACATTGAGGTACATCTTGAGGACGAAGATAAATCTATACTCTTGTTGTATGCTCCACCGAAATCTTTTGAATCCTTCAAGGATACCATGCTCTATGGCAAATAAGGCATTGTCACATTGGAAGAAGTTCAAGAGGCTTTGAGAACCAAGGAGTTTACCAAGTCCAAGGACTTGAGAGCTGATGAAAATGGTGAAGGCCTAAATGTTTCAAGAGGGAATGGTGCAAGTAAAGGTAACCGGGGAAAGAGTGGTAACAATTTAAAGTTTAAGTGCTTTAATTGTCACAAGATGAGTCACTTCAAGAAGGATTTCCCGAGATCCGGAGAACAATGGTAACTTCGCACAAATTGTCTCTAACGGTTATGAGGATGCGCGTGCTTTGGTGGTGTCTCGTTGGGGTGATGAAGAAGGTGATGTTCTCACCTTGGGAATGATGCGTTGTATAGCAGTGGTCGTCTGGAGAGACGTTAAACACTCAACATCAGCCTGAGAGGTGGTGGGAAGAATACTCAAGTTCAGTATGGAGAGGTGGAGGTAAGAATACTCGTGATCAGCCTTTGAGGTGAAGTTGTAAGGTGAAAGGCATAGTGGAAGTACTCATTTGGAAGTTGAGGTGGAGAAAGCTCAGCTTTAGGTGGAGTTGATGACACCGGGAATGGTACAACTATGGAGACCTTGGGTGCTAAGCTCTAGTTGTGAGCAAGGTAATTCTTCAAGAAGGCGGAAGACATTCTGGAGTTTGAAGAATGTATGGCATGACTTGTGGGATTATCATAAAAGACCAAGGGTAATTAGAGGCAAGTGAATCTTCAGGAGGACGGATTTGATCATTATGGGAGCTGAAGAAATTTATGGTGTAAACTTGTGGAACTACCTAAAATTCCTAGCGTAGTTGGATGCAAGGATGGTCTTCAAGAAGGCGGAAGGCATTTCGATGGTTGAAGAGGTTGGGTGGAAGCTTGTGGAGCTACATGATGTAGTTGGAAGCAAGGGAAGATGAAGCACGAAGAGACCAGTAAAGTGATTGATGGTTAAATTGGCATCATCATAAATTTAGAGTCAAGGTGGAGAATGTTATAGAGTGACTCAAAATTGGAATTTTGGAAGTGCCAAAAATCGGCTGCCGATTTGGCTAAATTGGTGCCTAATTTTGGCTGAATTTAGAGCCTTTCCATTCGACTTTTTTCGATGGCCGAATGGAGGAAATCAGTGCCCGATTTCACGAAACAGCATAAAAATAAAACTTATTTTATGGGCCTAGATTTGTTCCATTTTTTTTAGAGATACTTTTACTATAAATATAGACCTTGTATCAATTGTAAACCATGAGAGAGAGGTGAGTAGAGAGCCAGAAAACAAGGGTTTAGAAGCCAACATCAAAACTAGGGTTTGTAGAGAATTCTCTTGGCAACAAACACTAGGGTTGGGATTGATTCACCTTGCAGAAACACTATTAGGATTGAGTCTCTTGGTCATAGGAATAGATTGGGACTTTGGGTATAACTAAATTTCAAGACTAATTATTGTGACCCTTTTTTTATATCTCTTTGTAAAGTTACTGATCATTATATTGGAATTGGGTAAACAAATTCCGTGTGTTCTCTCTCTCTCTTTCTCTTGTTGTTTTCTCTATCTTTTGCTTGTGATTATAATTGTTATCCACATTGATATTGATTTTTGATTAATTTGCTTTGTACATCAAGTTTTATTGGTGTGATTTTTAATGAATTCACAACACATTCAATGGATTCAATTATTGTTTAAAGAAGAACTTTCTATCATGGAAGATATTGAACACTTCAGGATGAACAAGCATATGAACCAAAAGGAATTTATTAATACCGAGTGTTATTTTTAACCAATAGGAAGACAACAACACATGAATGATAGAGAGAGTGTTGAAAAGTGAGTGTTACTAACATTCCTCTAAGCAGGGGCGGAGCTACATTGCAGCCAGTGGCGGTTCCAAGGCCCGGCGACCCCGGGCACTCGCCCGGGCTCCGGGCCAATTTTTTTGCAATTTCTTGTGTAAATTTTTATGAATTTTTTATATAAACCCCTATAAATTGGGCAATTTCTTTAGATTTTTTGATTATTTGCTTGCAATTTCTTATGTAAACTCCTATAAAATGTGTTGCAAATTTTTTTGCCCGGGCTTTACAATAATCCTGGCTCCGCCACTGATTGCAGCCAGGGGATGCAAGTGAACCCCCTCAACTCTTGAAATTTATACCAAATTTTCTCTGTTTTGTTATTTTGAACCCCCTCTAAATTATATCTTGCACCTTATTGGCTCTTGCACTCACTTTGTCTCTTCTCTCAAATATCAATAGTAAGTTAAATTAACTACATTGTGACACGACATGCTAGCTGTCCAGTCTGTAAAGCTTGACTCATCACATGTTTTATATATTATTATGAAAATAGTATACATAAAATCACAAAAGTGGCCATGACCCAAAGCCATGCCATGCAATTTTTTGTTTCATAGATATATGTTACACCCCAGTTATTATTTTAGTGTTAACCTTACGGTTATATAGAAATGGAGCCGAAGTAATACCGATTGTTAGAAAAGAAATAAAGTTTGTTCGAGAATTGTTTCATTTATAAATCGAATTCAGATTCTTTAAAACGATTTGTTTCTTTAGTGAAGTTTCATCAATCACTTGGTTTGTTATGGCTCAGTTCTATCGATAAATATATATTTATAACATTTAAATTGTATTAGGATGTTTATTGTCGTATTTACAAATTATACACCATCTAGTCATTATTATAAGCAAAATGTAATATTTTAGATTCATTCATTAATTAAATGAATCTAAAATGTAGATTTTTGCTTATAATATAAGTGAAGTTTTAAATTGTATTAGGATGTTTGGTATAATATAAGTGAAGTTCTAAATTTTCTTTTATAAAAAAATGATTATATAACAAAAAATTGTAAAGTATTTAAAGTTTTTAAATATATATAAAAATTTATAATTTTACTATCACCGTCTATAAATATACGACTCTTTTAAGATTTTTATCTATCCCTTTTTTTTTTTATTTTGAAGAATTCTCTATCCCTTTTTATAAGTCTCGTTTCAGATTTTTAACTTTATTAATTATTTTTTGCCGTCTTAGTGTCAAACACACGTTGAACCCTCTGGCTTGGGGTCCTGGCAACGCCACTGCCTCTAAGTAGAAAATTAAGTTACAAACTAGATTGCATGTTACATTCTTTCACTCCATATATAGTTTCTCATGTCCTCTTTTATCATCTTTTAGGTTATTTAAATCTTTTATATGGTAGGATGTTGTCTACTTTTATTTAATCATTGTGTTTGTGTCTAATTCGATATAACGACCTTCGTTTTAGCGAAGGAAAAAAGAATAAGAAGACAAAAAAAACACAACATAAATTTTTTTTTCTTTGACCAATAACAAGGTATATATTTGAATGTATAATAATTGGAATTTAAATTTATTGAATTTAACGGAAATTATCAAGTTTTCATGTCAGGAGAATTCAAGCGGAAATTATGTGGCATGCAATTGTTTTTTTGAGAATGACAAATGTTAATATTTTATTTTTTTTTCTTTGTCAAAATTTGAACTCTGAACCTACAACTTCTTAATTCTTAGCTTAAACAAGTTAAATTACACAATCCCACCACGTAGGATTAAATTTGATGTTTATTACAAGGATTTAAAGAACACATACACAAATAGTGTAAACTCATTGTTACACGGTCATTCAATTAAAAAATCATATTTTTGTCACATTATATTAATTGAATTTAATTTAAATAACAGTGTAACATTTTTATTATTATTTCTATAATGTCGCCTACAAAAGCAAGTATAAGTTCATATTATATCTATACAAAATATTACATAGCCACCTAAGTCTTATTTTACACAGAGAAATAGAGGGAAAAATAGATAGAAAAGAGGGACGATAGAGAAAATGAAGGATGTTAAATGAATGTTGATTTTTGTACGGTGTTCAGATATCATGGACGTTTATGTTTTCACATTGTTGCGACAACAACAAATATCTTCTTTTACACAATCGCCACCTCTTACAAAGCCCTGTGCGATGCACATTTTATGGCAGACTCCTTGTCCTCCGTTTCCACATTTTGTTTCTTTTTCTCCACAAGTATATCCTGGAGGATCTTGAGTTGCTGCAATCAAAAGAAAAATAAACCCATATGGTTAAGGGAGGGCATGTTTCATTAAAATTTTATACAATTTCCTACAATAGATCGCTAGTATATGGTTTTAACAAATATAAATAAATCATCATTGATCGTAGAAATAGATGTGACCTACACCTTTACAATTTTGCAAAAACATGAAGAAATTAATAGAGTAAAATATGCATGCCATAGTAATTTTTTTTAATTTATTTGCTAAGAAAATTAATCGATGAAACGATATCAATTTCCATGTTGATTTGGTAAATTTTATTTCGAAAAGAAAGGTAAAAATATAAAACAAACATTATTTCACTACCTGCTGCAACCGAAACTAAAGCAATGCAAACGATGCAGAAAAGAAAAAGCTGGTTATTACGAAAAGCCATTGTATAAGATTTCACCTTATATATTTTCTTTTTTCAAGATTGATGACTTACATGTTCATTATATATAGTTGAAGAGAGATGCTATTTATAGCAAAACTAATTATAACCAATTGGTTACGGATGAATTATGAGGATTTGAAACTTAGCGGAAAATATGGCTGGTGGAAATAAAAATAAAAATAAAAAGAACCCCTACAGTTAGATTTTCCTAGGTGAGTGAACAATGAAGTCCATCACCGGTGTACCATTTAAATTATACCATTTGATTTATTTAAAAGAATTTAAGGGTTAAAATTTGTTGGAAATAAAAAGGCAACACATATGTGTTCTTCCACCGAATCTGCGTAACATTAGTATTTCTATCATCTTCTTCCAAACGTAAATGAAGCAAATTGCATGGTGGTTTTAAAATGTTTTAATTTTGTTTCTTTCTTTTCAATTTTTGAGACCCATGATTTTGTTTCCTTCCTTCTATTTTATTTTCTGGGTTTCTTCTCTCTCTTTTTTTTTTTTTTTTTATCTCTGATGAGTTTTACTCTCATGACCATGGGGGCTACACCTAAATCCATCAAAAACAAAAACAAAACAAAAAAACAAAAGGGAAAAAGGTCAAAAAGCAAGAGCAGAAAAACTATTGGAAACTGCTTCTCAATTGAAAAACACAAACGAAATAAAATCAGTTTGGCCATGTTTCACTCCTTGGAGAATTGAGGCGTTTGGATTGTTATGTCAATGTGATTCAGTAGGTTGAAACTGAAAATCAGATTTAATAGCAAGAATTGAACATGAAAACCTATAAATTTCATCCACTTTATTAATTTTTTCATGCCAGAATTTTCGTTTCTTCTAAGTTTTAATTGAAATTTAACCTAAATAAAATTTGGATCTTCTTAACGATAATTAAGCAGTGAAAGAAGGAGGTTTTGGTGAAAGAAAAAGAGCAAAGATTGGGTGGGAGAAGACAAAGGTGTTACTTTTTTATTTCTAACAAAATCTCCACATTTAAATTGTTTTAATAGATCCGATGGTATAAAATAAGTGGTCCATTGATAAGGGACTTAATTGCTCCTTCATCTTAGAATCCACCATTTTTCTATTGTGATGCTTTCGTTATTTTTTTTTTATATAGTTTAATATAGCATTTTCCTTTTCTGAAACTTCCGTTCATAAACATAAGATCCTTTTATAAAATTACTAGTGTGCTAACCCGGGTGATAGACTATTATTTTTCAATCTCAAATTATTTTATTTTTTTTATTTATCGATGAAAATTATATATCTCGTGATTTTTTTAATTATGTCTGTAAATTTTTTACGCAATGATAACAAATATGTGTTACATGTTTTTTATGTTCATTAGTCATAAATATGTATAGTGTTTTTATGTATAAATGATTAAGCAACGACGCGGTTGTCCTTTCACAGTCTTGGTTTGTATTTATTATGGTGTGTTCACTGGTTTCATTCAACGTCGTCGTTGTCATGTAGAGCTTTGGTGCCGACGCGGTTATGAGTTAGTCTCGATCTGGTTTTTGTTTTCGTTTTGTTCCGTGGAGATGAAGATGGGTGGTGGCTTTGTTTCGGCTCTGTGGTTTGGTCTGAAAATCATATATATGGTTTTTTGGATTGAAGATAATGGTTCTTTAGTTATGGCATCGTTATGTTGGATGCATATCTCGATACAACATGACTGGTTTTAACCTGATGTTGTTGGAAATGGCTAGGTGTGTAGATGCTCCGTATTGACGGTAGTAGTCGTTCATCGTACCTAAAGGATTTTATCCAATGTTGTTACTTCTTGCGTTGTTGATGGACATTGATAGATTTATGTCGTTTGTTCATGCCTCGACCTGGAATGTGACTAAAGTTTCAAGACCACTACGACTCGGTGGATTAAGTTCGTAGTTGGTTGCTTTGGCTCGAAATGACGTTTATGGCTTGCTGATACGTTGAAGTGGGTTGTTGGAACTTGGGTCGTTTATGTGTTAGCAAACGATCCATACACCTATTTAAATGTTTTGAATATTCATTCTGCGTTTTTTTTACAATTCGTTTTCGCGCCTATACGTGCGTTCGTCGCGGGATTGTCTGTGGCAATGGTTGTTTAGTGTTGTTCTCTCTTTGTTACCACTTTATATTGAATTGTAGGGTTTTGCTTTTTTGGTTTACTGGGTCAGGTCATTACCCCCAGTCTTGTACTTTCTTCTCTTTATAATTTAATTTTTACTTTGATTAAAAAATATTTCTATTATTTTTTATATTTATCAACAATTTTTTTTTGTCTTTTTTTATGTATCAATCACAAATTTGTCTTCTTTTTTTTTTTTTCTAGATTTACTGATGACAAATATTTCTCCCATAATTTTTTTTATGTATTAATGACTTATATTTTAATAGTCTTTTTTTTTATCAGTGAAAAGTATTTGACTCATAATTTTTCCTATTTTTTTTATATTTCTAATAACAAATATATGTTATGTGTTTTTTTTTTACACAATGTTATGTGTTAACTATTGACTAATATACGCCCCATTTTTTTTTAATATTTATCAGAGATAAAAACTTCATAAAAAATTGTGATAAATATTTGTCCCGTACTTTTTATGTATGAGCTATAAATATTTCTCCGTGTTTTTTAATATTTGTCTAGTCTTTTCTTAATGTTTATCAATTAATTCATAAAGAAAAATAGTCATGCTCATATAGGTTAGCTAACATTGGATTAACCCTTTATTTTTTTGTTAGTTTCCTTCTCTTCCTAATAGAATTAACCTATATCACATAAGAAATGAGTTAGACTTACATAACTGTAGATTTATGTCTTTTTAAAAATTTGTTGACCTAGTTTCCCTTTTTTTTTCTTCGTATTGCTGTTTTCTTCTTAATGATTTTGTGTAATGCATCTAGCATCACTTTTGTTAAAAAAAATATAATTTCCAATAACAAATATTTTTCCCGTGGTTTTTTAGGATTCAATGATTAATAGTTGTGTCATTTTTTTTTAATATTTATCACAAAGAAATATTTGTCCCATATCTTTTATGTATTAAAGAAAAATATTAGGTCTCGTGTTTTTTTTCAAAGATATACATTGTTTCGCATTTTTGTGTTTTAGGGGAAAATATTACACATATGTTTTTTTATTTATCAATGACAAATATATGTCTCGTGTTTTTTTTATACATATGAGAATAATATTTATTTTGTTTTTATATTTATCAGTGAAGAATGTCAGAACCATGTTTTATTACTCATCAAGGATATTTTGTATGTATTTAAGATAAATATGTGTCTCGTGCTTTTGATATTTATTAGTGGAAAATATATTCATCTTCAACCTCAACTTTAGACAACATTTCAATTATACATGATATAGACAACCTGTTCTTTTAAAGAAAGTTCAAACTTGTTAAAAAGTTCACTTCAAACCATTGCATGAATTTTGTGACCCAGCATGTGCAAATAGTTAAAAAAAAAAACTCACGTATTAATCTTTTATAAATGACAAAAGCGTAATAGTATTATAAAATTTAAAAAACTCACATAGTTATCCATAAAAATCAAATGGATTGTGATTGGTTTTTCGGAATAAGTGGAATCACTTGATCTTCATAGTCTCACAACTCTTGCAAAAAAGCACCACTTGCTTTTGTTGTTCTTAATGTTATTGATAGAATCATAGTTGGGAACCATTTAAAAATTTCGAAAAGAAATGAATGCTTTAAGAATGATTGAGTGACACAAAATCATAAATTATGAAAACTACTTATAGCGCAAGTGGCAGAAAATTTGTAGGAGACAAATTTACGTTGAGGTAGAAATTGAAAAGTGATTAAATTACATTTTAGTCAAAGAAATTCTACTGTAGCTTTCTATAATAATAAAAAAAAATCATTATATGGCAATGTGTATTTGTTAGGCATATGTATGTTAACGGTATAATAAATGGTTTGATATGTCATTTTTTCGACCAAAGCACAAAAATATTGTTTCAGAACGGTTTCAAGACACGAAAAAAAATTCATTATTTTTAATGTGCATTTAATAGGCACAGTCAACTAATATGTATGTCTTTCTAAAACAAAAAATTTCGGTTACATTTAACTGAAACAGTTAATCACATGTTAATGTGATTTTATTAGGCACATGTCAACATATGATTCTCTTTCTATAAATAAAAAAATTAATCTGATTGGTTGCTATAACAAAAAAGAATTGTTCATTGACAAAAAATAAAATTACTCTGATTTGTTTTCTAAAAAAAGGACACGTGGCATTGGAGTAGTAATGGGATTTAGGATTACTATGTGTATTATTCATTTTAAACATTTGCATTTGTATATATAGAGGATAGTTTCTTTTTTATAAGTTCGTCTTAAAAAAACAAGGTTCAGTAATTAATTATTCATAAAAATCCCATAATTGAATGAAGAGAAACAAAAGATAAATAATTTCTCTCTTAATAATTGAAAGATAATTTTGAAAAGAGAATGCATATTATTGACAAATATAATCCAAAAATAATTTTTCTTTGAATGAAGGATACACGTTTGATCCTTATTGTGCGCGGTCAAAGTAATTGTTATTTTATAAATGTAGTACAAGGTTGTTAATCATTGGTCATTCTTAAGGAACTATGAATTATCAATAGCATCTAACAATGTATGAACTCACCCCTTAAATCAATAGACTTTTTCATTTCTCAAACTAGTTCCTTTTTCCTTTTTTTCTCTTTTACATAATAAAAATTCTTCACGTCTCTTTGATTAATAACTTAAAGCTTGTTAACCTGTCAACTAAAAACCCCCTTTAAGGATTTAACTTTTGTATTCTAGATTTCTCGTCGAGTTCAATTATTATGGAGAAACTATTTCAAATCAACAAATTGGCACTTCCAGCGGAAAATTAGTTTGAGCAGTTGTGTTAAGTTTCTAGTTTCAAAAACACGTAACCAAAAAAATACAGCATGGCTTCTTCCAGAAAAAAAATTCTAACAACAATAACAATCCGAATGAGGATGAACAAGACTCGAGTTTGCCTCTTGTTGTTTATCTAGTTCCTTGAGGGGAAATACCTTCAAATCCTATTATTTGTGTGACCTCCTTACTAAGGGTCATAAAAAGATAAACATGACACTTTGATGTACTTAAGAGAGATTTAATTATAAATGTTTTATATGACCTCTTTACTATATGTGCAAAAAGGATAAACACAACACATTGATGTACTTAAGAGATATCTAATAATTATTATGAATTTAGGAAGATTTTTTACATCTTCATCAAATCTTAAACTATTTAATGCATTTAAAGTGAAAATGGGCTTTATGAATCATAAATTGATAAAACCACATTCTATCTCTTACATGCAAAAGGAAGAAAGAATGGCAAAAATTGTCAATTTTGACTATGCTATGATTATCTTTATCTCTCTATTGACGGTAAGCCATTTTTTTTATCATTCACAAGTTTTCTTAGTTATTTTCTATATGATATTTTATCTGATTTTATTAACATCATTTATTCCTTTTTTATCATAGCACTTCATATTCCTATATGTTATCGCAATCATCATTGTCCAAGGAGTATGTGTTACGGCTTATGGATTTAAAGTAGGTTTGTGTGCATGTGCTAGAGTGATGTCTCCTTAAGATTCTACTAGAAAATACCATGAGGTGTCCTTCCGTAATTGTATTGGCATCCAATAATTTGTATTTTTTTTATTTTCAATTTTCACCGACCATATAGTTGTGTTTTTGGATATATATCTCCACTACCTTTACTTCACCACCTTCAGAGTATCTTGAATAGCTAAGTTTAAAAATAGTTTATGTTACTTCTATGAATATTATTTATATTTATGTCATAAAATTATTACACTTTTGATTTATAAAACACTTCAATTTACATTTCTATTACATTTCAATTTTTTCAACAACATCAAATTCATCGTTCTCCTTTAAAATATATGAAAAACAATAACATCAAGAAAAAATATAATAATCTGCTAAAATAATTGAAGGTTTTGATAAATTACTAAAAATTCTATTCTAATCTATTTTATCATTTAAACCTAATCATACACTTTATGAAGCACCAAATGGTGTATGTATATTTATTTTTTATCATGGCAATACCATTTACAACAGTGCAATTTTCAAAGTAGAGATACTAAACATATAAATCTCTACGAGTATAAGATTAAGCTAATCTTTAACTCAAAGCTGAGATGAGAGGGTATTGAGACCCACTGATGGCGTCAAGCACGGTTGTCTCCAATTGCCAACAAGTTCACCTCCACGCCACGTTTTCAGTGTCATCACGATTTCCACAACTATGACGCATTAAGAATGTTTGGGGTACCCACACCCAAATTTACACGAGTAAATTAGAGGGTCACGATCACAAAATAACATATTTACAAAAATACAGCATGCATAGCATAAAGACATGATAAATGGCATCATGATAAACATTCTTCAAACAAGATACAATGATGCAATATCAGCCTATCAATGCAGACTTTACATGACTGTGACTTGTAATGCCCACGTTCGTTTTATTATTTATTTAAAATCGAGTTTAGGTGGTTATATTATATTTATATAATATATAAGTGTTTTGATATGTTTTGATATGTTTTGATGTGTTTTGATATGCTTGGGGTGATTTTGTGGTAAGATATAATGCTAAGGATAAGGTTAAGAGACTTATTTTATTGTTAAATAAAATAAGATTTGAAAAGAAAATAAAATATTTAGTTGTGGGTTAGTTTTGGATTTTAGAGAGTTATGTGGGAGAAAGAGTAAATAAGATAAGATTTGTTGGCAGTATAAATAAGGCAACTAGGGTTAGGAAGTCAGTAACGCTTTCAGACTTTGGAAACAAAAAGAAAGAAAACGCACGCGTGAGGGAAGAGAAGGAGAGTGAGCTGCGATTTCTTCATAACCAGGTAAGGGTGAGACTCATAATTCTGTAATGTTAATTAGCATAATCCTGATGAATAATTAACAGTAATAGGATTGAATTGAGAGAATGAGAAAACTAGGTCAAAACCTTAGAAATTGATGATCTAACGGTTAGTTTAGGTTTATTTCGTGTAGAAAGTGTTCCTAGACCTTAGAATATGTTTAGGATGAATTCTGGAATCAGTAGAAGGCCTGGAACCATGAGAATCGTGAGAATTTTGAGAAAATAGCAGTTCTGGCCGCAGCGAGATTCATCGCTCGCCACGGCGAGTAGTGATCCTCGCCTCGCGAGTGATGAGCTTCATCGCTCGCCACGGCGAGTACTTATCCCCGCCTCGCGAGTTGCTTCTGGCAGCTCGCCATAGCGAGAACTTTTCTTCGCCTCGCGAGTTGCTTCTGGCAGCTCGCCACGGCGAGCTAACTCACTCGCCTCGCGAACACTACCAGATTGGGAGTTGTGAGGGTTAGTGTGATCTGTTCCGTGTGATTGATTTGGAGATGATCCCTGAGTGTTATTTAGGCCTAGTGGTAATGTTGAGAGTCCTGTGCAGAGCTGTTCTAGGTATGGATTGTTTAGTGAGCAAGAAATTAAGTATTAAACCTTATGCTAAAATGTTAAAGCCTATGTTGCTTGATTAGTAATTGTTGTGATGATATCATTCTGCTTTGATTTCTATATTATACTGCTGATGTTATTAAACTGAACCGTTATGATATGTGTATATATTATATATGCGATGATAAGTTGTTGTTTAGCTCCAATTTCTTGGATGCATGTTGATAAGATGATTAAGGATAAATGTTGTTTTGAATTGAGTCCATGCATAGCATACATTGAGCTTAGTCCTCACCATGATAGGAGCTTTGTCCTCCGCACGTTTATTAGGAGCTTTGTCCTCCGCACGTTTTAAAAGTATATTAATACTTATGATGAAGTTTGGTACCACATGCATATAAGGAGTCTAAGAGCATTGTCGCATGGTCATATTTATGATGTCATGTTGTTGATAAAGATTGAATATATGATTACGTGATAAGTGTTATCTATCTATGCTACTTGCTTAAAGATGATATGAAGTTGATTATGTGATTACGTGCTAATTGTTATTAAATTATGCAAGAATGCTATTGATGTTTGATGTTAATTGTTATTCTAAATTATGTTGATTAATATTATTTTGTTATGAAATCTCACCCCTTCTGCTGGAATTGCCGCCTTGTGGGCAAGTGCAGGTGATCGTGCTTAGTGTGCAGTTGCTTCGTGAGTGGTCTTGCCTCACTGTGTCGTCTAGGTCGCTCTGATACGTAACGGGATGGGGTCATCATATTTGCATGCTTCATTCTTTTACGTGATTATTTTATGTTATGTTGCGATAATGAAACTAACTTTGAGATAATTTTTATGGGGCCTGCGTGCCAAATGTTTTATGAATTTTAAGTATGATTTCCGCTGCAAAGTTTGAAGTTATTGGGTTAAATTATTATTTAACTGTTTCGGATTAAGTTTTTATGTGATATCCCGTTGTTGTGTTGCATACTCTGATAAATGTTTTTAAGAAATTTTTATGTTGGGAAAACGGGGTGTTACATGACTCATTTACAAGGTAGTCATTGTGACCTCTATTTGAGGTTGTCACATGCAAATGCCAAATGATTCTGGAATATAATCCACTATGTAGAGGGTCCTAGGGAAATACTTACTAATATATGTTGTCCATCGCAATTCAACATTGTTATTCATATATGAGGTCATCACTAGTGGCCCCTATTCGAGGCTATCATTGACTCAAAATTCCCATAGGAATAAGATGGGTCCTTGTTTGAGGCTACCTCACCCAGCAGCTCCTATTTAAGGTTGTCACATAACTACGATATGCATGATCATATGATTGCACGTATATGCTTAATACAACAACTTACATATAAATCCAACATAACTAAACGTAACAACATGATTGAGCATATACATATATTTTAACAAAATCATATGTATCATATTTTTCACGATTCATCATGCATTTAATATATTAATTCCAATCATATGAAAGCATAATATATCAATATATCATAATCACATTGTCAACATACAAATCCGCGAATGGAAAAACATATTCACTGAACATGTTTATTCTCAAACAACAAAGAGGTAAGCACATAAACCAACAAGGAATCTATATCTATATTATATAAATTTGAGACATTTTCAAGTCCCAATATGGAAGTGATTTTCTCTTCTTTTGGTCTTGACATGTGGCACTCTTCCTCAATGGTTTGGAATTTCAAGTAAGTCTTAACATGTGGCATCTTGAAATGAATCCATCACTCTCATGCATTTCATATTTAATGATAACTCAAATTAATTTTTATAACCATTTATATTTTTTATTTTGATGTTATAAATAAATTGCAATATTAACATTCCTAAAAAAACATTATTGTGATAGTAACTAGAATTGGCATTGAATTAGCATTGTAATTCCAAATTGAATGGTATATTGGCCGAAAAACACCTTAGACCTCTTGATTTTTATTTTCAGTCACTGACCTATTAATATCATTTACCAAAACAAAAAAATATATTATATTTTTTCTAATAGCTATGAATTGAGGTAGAATTTGATTGGTCGAGTTCACATGAAATCCAACAAAATTTTCCCTCTTTTATTATTCCCCCTTTATGTCATTAAAGGTTATAAAATCATGGAAAATGTGTATAATAAGAATGAATTGTTGTGATTTGTAACTTTATTTGTGTGACCCCCTTACAAAGGGTCATAAAAAGATAAACACGACACTTTGATGTACTTAAGAGAGATTTAATTATAAATGTTTTATATGACCTCTTTACTATATGTGCAAAAAGGATAAACACAACACATTGATGTACTTAAGAGATATCTAATAATTATTATGAATTTAGGAAGATTTTTTACATCTTCATCAAATCTTAAACAATTTAATGCATTTAAAGTGAAAATGGGCTTTATGAATCATAAATTGATAAAACCACATTCTATCTCTTACATGCAAAAGGAAGAAAGAATGGCTAAAATTGTCAATTTTGACTATGCTATGATTATCTTTATCTCTCTGTTTGTTGTTGCAATGAACATTGACCGTAAGCCATTTTTTTATCATTCACAAGTTTTCTTAGTTATTTTTTATATGATATTTTATCTGATTTTATTAACATCATTTATTCCTTTTTTATCATAGCACTTCATATTCCTATATGTTATCGCAATCATCATTGTCCAAGGAGTATGTGTCCTCCTTCTAAACAACCTTGGTGTGATATGATCGATGCAGTTATGGCTTATGGATTTAAAGTAGGTTTGTGTGCATGTGCTTGAGTGATGTCTCCTTAAGATTCTACTAGAAAATACCATGAGGTGTCATTCCGTAATTGTATTGGCATCCAATAATTTGTATTTTTTTTATTTTCTATTTTCGCATACCATATAGTTGTGTTTTTGGATATATATCTCCACTATCTTTACTTCACCACCTTGAGAGTATCTTGAATAGTTAAGTTTAAAAATAGTTTATGTTACTTGTATGAATATTATTTATATTTATGTCATAAAATTATTACACTTTTGAGTTATACAACACTGCAATTTACATTTCTCTTACATTTCAATTTTTTCAACATCAAATTCATCGTTCTCCTTTAAAATATATCAAAAACAATAACGTCAAGAAAACAGATAATAATCTGCTAAAACAATTGAAGGTTTTGATAAATTATTAAAAATTCTATTCTAATCTATTTTATCAGTTTTAATGTTTCATCTCATTTCACAATGACTAAAAATAATTATTTATTTTTAATGAACTATTTTATTAATTGATCAATGAGTTGTTTTTATGATATATTTCGGTGAGTTATTTAATTAAATTAAAATTGATATTATTTATTTAGGGGTGAAAGCAACACTAACATTAGTTGAATTACTAAATATTTAGGCTCCTCTCGTTAAAGTCTTGCATTCCGTTCACAGGTTCACAACCATGTTTTGCCATTATGAGTTGTGTAAAACCCTTATTTTCAAAGCGAGCTTGCCTTTTTTAAATAAAAAAATGATTCAAGACCTTGTATTGTATAATTCATGATTGTCTTTACTTTAAATCAGAGTAAATAATTTATTGTAAAATCATCCAAAACCAATGATCTAAGACATTTGTCACGCTTTATAAATCATTTTTCAACAAGGACTTTTTAAACCTAATCATACACTATATGAAGCACAAAATGGTTGTCGCCTCATTTTTCGAAGATCAAGACTATTTGATTAGCTTTTGACTCACTAAATTATTTCACGACTTTGAAAAAAAAAGATTTAAATTAGATGGGGTCTGGGATTGGTTACATAAGGGGAAGGTGTTAGCACCCTTATGTTCGTAGTATTCTACGAGAACCTTTCGACTTTATTTCTTTTTCGTGCTATAAACTTACTTAATTTTTTAAGAAAGACTTACTTAGTTGCTATTTAGTTGGAACTTTTACAGGTTAAGAAAAATACGTGTGATGCCTGAGAGTAGGAGAGAGAGCGCGCGTCCGGCAAGAAACCGGCAATCACGTTGTCGTTCTTCTTCGCCGGGGGTGCGTTCGAAATAGGAGAAGGAAAGCATTGAGACCGGAACCGGACGGACGGAACAGGCAGCGGCGGGACTACAGGCGAGGAGGTATGGGTTATGTGCAGGATCGGTAGCAAGATTTTCATGGAAGGGAAAGCTTTCGGCGCAGGTTTGTTAGCAAGGACAGAATGCGTGGTTCTTCATCTAGGGTTAGGGTTTTTCATGAAACAGACCGTGGAAGATCCTTGACGTATCGGAGCGGACGTCCTTTTTCTTGTTCAAGAGTAAATGGGGATCAGTTTAGGAATGCTAGACATTCTGGTATTGGTGCAGCTCAGGTGATCAAGGGAAGCCATGTTGTTGTGCGTAACAGTATTCTTGGGGAGGAACAGAAGCGCACGATGGGCAGAAATAATGGTAATAACAGCAATGCTATTCAGGTGTCGGCAGTGTTCTATATTACTAATTTTCCTAATCGCCTTCTGTTTGTTGATTTGAAGAAAGGCTTGGAGGTGTGTGGTATTTTATCGGATGTTTATCTCTCCCGGTATCGAAATGCTCGAGGATAACGCTTTGGCTTTGCTAAATTTTTGAAGGTACGTGATGTGGAAAAATTGAAAAAAGCTCTTAATAATGTAGTCTTCTGGGATCTTAGGCTGTTTGCAAATGTGGCCAAGTTTGATAGATTTGTTGAAGTAGTAGGAGGTAGCTCTGGTGGTGAGGAGCGGATTGGTGACAAGAGGGTTGAGGGAGAAAATATTAGGAAGGATAAGGTTGGAAAAAAAACTGAGTGTGTTGGTGGTGAAGGTGAATGAGAGAGGGGATAGCCGGAAGTTGGCCCTAGAAAAAGTGAAGGTGGCGGCCATTCGTAGCGAGTTGGAGAAGGAAAGGGAGAGGGTGTTTAAAGTGGGGGACGTGGTGTGTGGGGGAACGAAAGGGGAGAAAGTTGGGAAGGAGGAAGGTGTTAAGATGAAGGATGTCGAGGGGAGGTCGAAACTCCTAGCTGGGGAGGGGTCGTTATCTGTGTGTGGCAATGTTGTTCAAGAAGAGCTTAGAGAATATTTACCGGTCAATGATGATGTCGAGTGGGAACACAAGTGCATTCTGGCCAAAGTTAAAAACGGTATGTCTATCTCTAGTATCCAACAATCATTTTTAGATGCTGGTTTTGTGGATTTCAAGCTTATATCTTTGGGCGGGGATAATGTTTTGTTGCATCCGTGTGTGGAAGGAGATGTTATGGGTTTATTTAATTCGGCGGCGGACTTTGTTGGTAATTTTCTATGGGACTGTCGACCATGGACGAAAGGTTCTAGTGTGCCGTATGAGAGGGGCGCTTGGGTCAGGTGTTACGGGGTGCCTTTACATGCTTGGAATGACATCTTTTTTCTAGAATTGGCATCAACTCGAGGTAGGCTTCTCAAAATAGATGATGTTACTGTGAATAGAGATAAAATGGATTTTGCTCGCTTCTTGATTGCTACATCTGAATTGAAAGAATTAAATTATGTTGTTCCTTTTGTGATTGATGGGAGGGTGTACCCTAATCGTTTTATTGAAGATCTAGAGTTTGGTTTTGCGGAAGATGCTTGTTTAGCGGTGTTTGAAGATGATAATAACTCGCTTTGTTCAAACCCGGGCTATTTGCAAGATGATGAACCTATAGTTGATGCCCTTGTTCAACAAATGCAAGAGGAATGGGTTAAAAATTGCATTGAGGTTAAGGTCGTGGATGAACCCGTTACTAAGTTGTCGAGTCAAGGCAAGGTGGAACATGGTGCCGTTTTTGAAAAGCCGATCTCTTCTTCAGCTAAGTCTTTGGCCGCTACTTCTTTAGGGAAGGGAGAGGTAGGGACGAGCAAAGTGATTAAGAAATATCGCCCCACTAAAAGGTTGAAGGTGGTTCCATCTTTGATTGGTTTGAAAAAAATTGCTAGGCTATCTAAAGCTGACAGGTTGGCTTTGATTCGGTCTCTAAAAAAATCCAAATGTTCAAAAAAAAGAAATACAGTTAAGATTAAGCCTTCTAAAACATCTTCCAATACATCTTCAAGTACGAAAAATGGGGTTTCTTTGTCAGCGGGATCGCGTACCTCAGCTAATTCTAAAGATTGGGAGAATTGGACAGTTCTTCATGGGGATGATAAGGTAGTGGAGGATGATATTTTAGATGTGGGTGAAGCTATTGGAGTGTGGTGTTGTAAAAGTTTTCAAGTTCTTTCTAGAGGTGGGGCAGCAGGCGGTGGGGTGGTGAGGAGGGTGGGGGAGGGGAAGGAGAGGGTGGTTTATGGTGTGTGGGTGTGGTGTAGAGAGGTGTGGGAGTGGGTGGGATCAATGAAGATTTTATCTATTAATATTAGGGGGTTAGGGGCGACAGAGAAGAGGAGGGAGGTTAGGAGATTGGTGTCCGAAAAGAAGCCGTCAGTGTTGTGCATTCAAGAATCAAAGTTGGAGGTGGTAGATGAGTTCTTATGTCGTTCGTTATGGGGATCCGATACTATGGCTTTTTCTTTTAAACCTTCAGTTGGTGCGTCCGGTGGTATTATTATTGTTTGGGATCCTAGTGTGTTGGAGGTCTGGTTGTCTGTGAATATTGCGAATTGTTTGCTTGTCAAAGGGAAGTTTTTAAAGAATAATGAAGTGTTTTGTTTGGCAAATATTTATGCTCCTTGTGAAGTTAGGGGGCGCCAGTTTTTGTGGGATGCTCTGTCAAATCTGATTCAGGTTCATGGTGAAGCAGCTTGGTGTGTTCTTGGCGACCTTAATGTCGTTCGGTCTAGTGAAGAGAGAAGGGGTCGAACAGAGATTTCCTTCGTTGGTGACTATGCTCCTTTTAATCAATTCATTGATGGTAATTTTCTCATTGATCTACCTTTGTATGGTCGAAACTTTACCTGGTATTGGGGTGATGGTGTATCCATGAGCCGTCTAGATCGTTTTTTATTATCAGAATCTTGGTTGTCTTTGTATCCTAACTGTTTTTAAATGGCTCTCCCTAGAAGTCTCTCGGATCATTGTCCTCTTCTCTTATCCATTGATGAGAAAAATTGGGGGCCTAAACCTCTTAAAATGTTGAAATGTTGGGCGGATATTTCAGGTTATGGTGATTTTGTTAAAGAAAAATGGCAGTCGTTTCAGGTGCAAAGCTGGAGCGGTTTTATTCTTAAAGAAAAACTCAAATTTTTGAAAGAAAGTTTGTGGTCTTGGCACTTGACTCATACTCTTAATATTGATAGTAAAATTCATGATGCTCAGGAGCGGTTGGCTGTTTTGGATGTTCGTGGTGAGGATATTTCTTTGGCTGATCAGGATGTGGCCGAGCTTCATAAACTCTCGGCAGATATCCTGGCTTTGTCGAAACTTCAAACTAGCATGCAGTGGCAAAAGTCTAGGGTTAACTGGTTGAAGGAAGGTGATGAAAATTCAAAAAAAAATCATTGTATTATGGCTTCAAGAAAGAGGACGAATTCTATTATTTCTTTACTGGTTGATGGAGTTTCTATTGACGATGTTGAACTTGTGCGTCAAGCAGTATTTCAACATTTTCATAATCATTTCAAACGGATTCCTTAGGCGAGACCCGACATAGGCGGTTTGGTGTTCAAGACTTTGTCAGCAACGGATGGGGCTGACCTCATCACACCCTTTCTGTTGGAGGAAATTACAGCATTGGTATGGGACTGTGATAGTTTTAAGTGTCCCGGCCCAGATGGTATTAATTTGGGATTTTTCAAAGATTTTTGGGAAATTCTAAAGATTGATTTGCTGAATTTTTTTGCGGAGTTCTTTCACAATGGTAAAATCACTAAAGGCCTAAACTCCACTTTTATAGCTTTGATTCCTAAGGTTGAAAACCCTCAAAGGGTGGCTGATTTTCGACCAATTTCTTTGGTGAGTAGTGTTTATAAAATTCTTTCTAAAGTGTTGGCCAATCGGTTGAGAATGGTGGTTGGAAATGTGGTGTCCGATTCCCAGTCTGCGTTTATTAAGGGTAGGCAAATTCTTGATGGGATTTTGATAGCTAATGAACTAGTTGATGATTCGAAAAGTAATAAAAAAGATTTGCTTCTGTTTAAGGTGGATTTTAAGAAAGCATATGATTCAGTAGATTGGGGATATCTAGAGGAGGTTATGGCTAAAATGAATTTTCCTCGGGTGTGGCGATCTTGGATTATGGAATGTGTTACAACGGTAACGGCATCAGTGCTTGTGAATGGATGTCCAACTGATGAGTTTAAATTTGAGAGAGGTCTTCGTCAAGGGGATCCTTTTTCACCGTTCCTCTTCTTGTTAGCTGCGGAGGGCCTAAATGTGATGATGTCAGCGGACGTTACAACAGGGTTGTTTACCCCGTATAGTATTGGGGCGCATGAGCCAGTGTTGGTGTCCCATCTTTAGATTGCAGATGACACTCTTCTTATCGGTGTTAAGTCGTGGGCCAATGTTCGGGCCATGAAGGCAGTCTTGTTGTTATTTGAAGCTGTTTCTGGTTTGAAAGTAAATTTTCACAAAAGTATGTTAATTGGTGTGAATGTTAATGATTCTTGGCTTCATGAGGCGGCTGTGGTAATGCATTGTAAACATGGTCGTATTCCCTTTCTCTATTTAGGGCTGCCTATAGGTGGAGACCCTCGTAAGTTGAAATTTTGGAATCCGTTGGTTGATAGGATTCGTAGGAGGTTATCAGGGTGGAAGTGCAAAAATTTATCTTTCAGTGGTCGGTTGGTTTTGCTTAAGTCTGTTCTGTCGTCCATTCCGGTTTATTTCCTTTCTTTCTTCAAGGCTCCCTCAGGTATTCTTTCTATCCTTGAATCTATTTTTATTAATTTTTTTTGGGGTGGTGGTGAGGACTTTAGGAAACTTTCTTGGATCAAATGGGATTCTATATGTTTGAAAAAGGAGAACGGCGGTTTAGGGGTGAACAGGTTGCGGGAGTTTAACATTTCTTTATTGGGAAAATGGGTTTGGCGGGTGTTGGAGGAGAGGGAGAGTTTGTGGAATGTCGTGTTGCGAGCAAAGTATAAGGAGTCAGGAGGGAGGGTTCGGTTTTGTGAGGGAGTTGGGTCGGTTTGGTGGCGTAACTTAAACCAAATCCGATCTGGTGTGGGGATGGAGGATGCTAGGTGGTTGGTTGATAACATTGTTCGGGAAGTAGGAGATGGGTGTACCACTTTGTTTTGGGAAGATCCGTGGATGCTTGATGTCCCACTAGTTGTGTCTTTCTCTAGACTGTTTGGGCTGTCGGAGAATAAAGGGGCCACTGTGAAGGAGATGTTTTTGTTAGGGTGGGGGACTAATGGGGGGGGGGGGGGGGGCGTGGAGGTGGAGGAGGAGATTATTTGCGTGGGAGGAAGGGTTGGTGGGGGAGTGTGTTGAGCGGTTGGCTAATTTTGTTTTGCAAGTAGATGTGGCTGATAGGTGGGTGTGGAGACTCCATCCGTCCAAAAGTTATACGGTGCAATCAGCTTACTCTAACTTAACAGCAGTGGATTTCAACATCTCCGAAGATTTTAGCCATTTTTTATGGCTTAATGCGGTTCCGTTAAAGGTTAATATTTTTGTTTGGCGTCTTTTCCTGAATAGAATTGCTACAAAGGACAACTTATGCAAAAGGAATATTCTTGAGGCTACAAACGTTTCTTGTGCGGCTTTGTGCGGTAAGGAGGAGGATAGGGATCATTTATTCTTTCAATGTGATTATTATGGGCGGCTTTGGCTTTTGCTATCCCATTGGTTTGGTGTTGTTACATTTTTACATGGTAATTTATCTACACACGCTAATCAGTTTTCGGCTCTTGGAGGTTTTTCAAAGAAATCTAGGACAACTTTTGCTATTGTTTGGATCTCGGCTTTATATGTTATATGGAAAGATCGTAACAGGAGAATCTTCCAAAATCAGTTTGATCATCTTGAACATCTTCTGGAGAGGGTAAAACTTCAAACGTATTGGTGGTTGAAAGCAAACTTCATCAATTTTGGTTTTGACTATCCATTTTGGAGACAAAATCCCTCATGTTGTTTACAGGCTATTATGTAATGTCTGTTTTGTTTTTTGGTTGTTTCTGTCACACCTTTTCTGTATTGTAATTAACTCTTTTTCAATTTCCTTCGGCACACCTTGTGCTTGACGGACTGATTGTTTCTTTAATATATTTCATTTAGCTTCTTCCAAAAAAAAAAAAGACTTACTTAATTTTTTAAGAAAGAAGAATGGTGATTGGAAGAAGATGGAGTTTGATTAATTAAAAGAAAAAGGATTTTATTTACATTTTTTATTGATTCGAAAGGATTATGTCCTTTGCCTAGTACCCGTGAGGGATCAGAACCTCGTAGTTCGGGGTGAAAATTACCGTTTGTTTGGTTTTGTGTTTTTTATTAATTTTTGAAAAGGTTTTAAAATGAAAAGCCAAATGGCAAAAAGATTTTGTTTGTATTTTTTATATTAAAAGAAAATGACCTCAAAATGTAATTAAATTGATTGATATTTGATTAAGAAAGAAATAGAAAAAAAGGAATCACTTGATTTGTGGATAAGGTTTATTGTGAAAAGTATTTTTGTGATTTTGGTTATTTGCATGATTTTAAATGTTAACTAAACTAAAGTTAAAATTAACGGAGCAAGAAAAATAAAGCGTAGGTGTTTTGTGGTGACATTAGATCCACAAAAACCTTTAACCTAAACTAGAAGCATAAAAAAAATAAAAGACACACACACACACACTTATATTACATTTTCCTAGGATACATTCTATGGTCCGCGAAAAATAAATGAGAGAAATAAATATGCATGATAGTAAATCTAGACAAAAGATGCATGAATAATTTACATTAAACCTAATATTCATTCTAAAAGCTCTACAATAAAATAAAAGACAAAAAGTAAATCAATAAAATGCAGAATGATAAAACTAAACTAAAATGCATGAATGAAAATAAAGATGTATGCAAGAGATAATAAAAAATTTACAACCAGGGGGTGTTAACAGTAATGAAGGGGGTGCAAAAAATATAAATGAGAAGAACTGGGCCTTGGGGATTAGCTGGGGTGTATTGGGCTTCAGATGAGTCGATCAGGGCTTTTGGATTCAGATCGGAGGATCTAGCACGTGAGGGTGTACACTTTCAGCGTACGCTTGCCCGTACTGGAATGGAGGGGCCTACAAATAGGTTGTAACCCTCTCTTTCCTTCATTTTTCAACATTGTTTCTCTCTCTTACTCCTTTCCCTCATCCGCTCTCTCTCGCTCTGTCTAGGTTGCTCAAGAAAAACAACAATATTCTGGCGAGGTCCATACGAATCCAGACTCCGGCAGGGGGTTCCGGCGGCGGCTGGCCAGCCTCAACGGTGACGCCCTCGCGCCGGAACCCTAAAGATCAATTTTTCCTTTTTTTTTTAAATTTTCGATTCTTCTTCTTTACTTCTCTCCTTCTTCTTGTTCTTGAACCTGAAAGAGTCAACAAACAGCAGATAGTCTTTAGATAAAAAAAAAAAAAAAAACAATGAAATTCTACCTCTTCCTTTTTGGATCGGTTCTGTTATGATCTTTGTGAGACGGTTGTGTTTGGTTGGTGTATGAGTCCGGATCGGATGTGTGGATCGGTTGTTATGGTGTTCTTTCCCGGTTTGTGGCTGTTGTGATTTGGTTTGATATTGGGATCAGTTACGTTGTCTGATGTTTGGTTCGATGGAACTGCTTGCTGATTGTGTTGTTACTGGTTATTTTGATGAGATTGAAATTGGTTTTTTTACTGGTTATGCGTGTAAAGTTTTGCAGGTTTTTGGTGTTGAAAAATCGGCCTCCCCTAACTTGTGTTTTGCAGCTTCTATTTATAGGGTCAAGATTCTGGGTTAGGGTTTGTTAACAGGAAGCAAAATTTGTGGCTGGGTTGGCATGAATCTGCAGATGCATCGTGACAGGTTGTTTAGACTTGGTCTTGGACTTATCAGATTACCTTGGACTGTTTTCTTTTTTGATTTTTTTGGACTTATCTTAAATAATAAATAAAAAAATGACAAATATAATTAAAATAAAAAAAGAAAAAGTGAGGTAAAATAAAAAATAAAGAATAATAATAAACAAAAATAAAAGATGGAAATGAATTAAAGTAAACAAATAAAAAGGACTAAAATATAAAAAGTGAGAAGAGGGCTCGAATTCGGAATAAAAATGAGGTATTTTAAAATACCTCTCTGCCGAAATTTCGTTTGAAAAGTCAGAGTATTACTCAGGGCCAAATGACGTGTCAATGGTGTCTTAGGTCAAAAATTGGGGTATCACAATGATGTATGCATATTTATTTTTTATCATGGCAATACCATTTACAACAGTGCAATTTTCAAAGTAGAGATACTAAACATATAAATCTCTGCGAGTATAAGATTAAGCCAATCTTTAACTCAAAACTGAGATGAGAGGGTATTGAGACCCACTGATGGCGTCAAGCACGATTGTCTCCAATTGCCAACAAGTTCACCTCCTCGCCACGTTTTCAGTGTCATCACGATTACCACAATTATGACACATTAAGAATGTTTGGGGTACCCACACCCAAATTTACACCGGTAAAGTAGAGGGTCACGGTCACAAAATAACATATTTACGAAAAAACAGCATGCATAGCATAAAGACATGATAAATGGCATCATGATAAACATTCTTCAAACAAGATACAATGATGCAATATCAGCCTATCAATACAGACTTTACATGAGTGTGACTCATTTACAAGGTTGTCATTGTGACCCCTATTTGAGGTTGTCACATGCAAATGATTATGGAATATAATCCATTATGTAGAGGGTCCTAGGGAAATACTTACTAATATATGTTGTCCAACACAATTCAACATTGTTCTTCATATATGAGGTCATCACTAGTCGCCCCTATTCGAGGCTATCATTGACTCAAAATTCCCGTAGGAATAAGATGGGTCCCTGTTTGAGGCTACCTCACCTAGCGGCTCCTATTTAAGGTTGTCACATAACTATGATATGCATGAGCATATGATTGCACGTATATGCTTAATACAACAACTTACATGTAAATCCAACATAACTAAACGTAACAACATGATTGAGCATATACATATATTTCAACAAAATCATATGTATCATATTTTTCACGATTCATCATGCATTTAATATATTAATTCCAATCATATGAAAGCATAATATATCAACATATCATAATCACATTGACAACATACAAATCCACGAATGGAAAAATATATTCACTCAACATGTTTATACTCAAACAACACAGAGGTAAGTACATAAACCAACAAAGAATTTATGTAAATATGGGACAGAGTAGTATCATTACCTCAACGGAGTTTTTAACGCGCATGACAACCCATGCTACATGAGTATAATTCATTTTCGAGAGTCCCAATGATACCCCTCGATTTCCTCTGCAAATCTTATATCTCACAATCCTAGGTGATTTATTACCTTTATTTTTTATTTTAATTCAAGCCTTAATTGGCCAAACCATTGTTCCCCTAGAACTTATTTTAATTTCTTAACAATTTACATGCTTTAATTAACATTGGATGTATGCACACTTTTTTTTTTTTATAAGTCTTTCGAAATAAAAGAAAATTATTAAAATTTTATGAGTTATTTTTAAGATAGTTTCATCAAAGTTTCCTCTATTTTTACAAGGTTTTATGAAAAGTCTTTCAATTTTTTGTTGTCAAAATTTCACAAGACACAATGCAGCCTAATAACCTTAATAAAATTTTCCCAAAGCCTTTTTATTCTTTTTTTGATAAAAGGTTAAATTTGTCATTTTGTAGGTTATTGAATTTCTAAAGTTCATGGTGGATGGCATGAGAACAACTCATGGAATCATAGTAACTCTTTTTGAACATAATGAGCTAAGTATCTTTCATTCATTACAGCTGCTTCTAACTACATAAAAGCTACACAAAATAACAGCTAACTTGATGCTACTTCCGTCTCTAATTATATGATCATTTTGAAGAAAAAAAATGTGTTCCTTTTTATAAGACTTTTTTGCTATTTTCAAGTACATTAATTAATTCTTTACCAACATACTCCTATTTATTTTATATCTTTTTCTTCAATCAACATTAAATATTACATTGAAAACACACTAACTCTCTCTTAAAGGACAAATTTGTAAAAACAATAGTAATTACAAACAAATTTAATTCCTGTTATTTTTTTAAAAGAGTCTTGTAATTAGGGACCAGTAAATAAGAATGAACACTGAATTGCAAAAGTAATGTTCAAAATAACTACGTCTTTCAATTCTTCAAATAACTCGAGACATCTTTCTGCATGTTGAATATTTTTTATCCATCATTGAGTGGCTCCTACATTATTCAAAGTAAAAGATACACTATCCATACAAGATACAAGCTACAAATAAAGAAATTAAGGAGACTTAAGACACAAATATCTCACCATTAATAATTAAGTGAAACTAAAATTGTTCTCACTTGTCTGAGAAAATTAATATGTTGATTGTGCTAAAGTAGATGTCCCACATTCCAATTGACTTATACATCCAAGATCCTTCGAAGAATATGAAAACTTAACACATAATTAATCCAAGGCTAATAGTATGTTTGGTCTCTTATCTTTATTTTACATTTTAAAGTGGTCTTTCATGTTTTAAAAGTTTTAAATTAGTTCAAAATGTTACTCACGTCGCTATATGTTAGTCTCTTCTGCCACACAATATTGAGTTTAATAAAACAAAATTAATTAAAAAAAATGTTTTAAAATTGGTTTTGTAAATAAGTTAAGTTTCATTACTTATATTCTCAACCCAATTCTCTAAACAATCAAGTAACAAAAGGGGTTAACTTATTCCAATTGAGAAACGTTTTAGACCAACTTAAAACTTTAAAAACATAAGAGACATATTTGAAACTTCTAAAATATAAGGGATGAACTAAAAACTTAAAATAAAACATAAAGGACCAAACATACAATTAAGCCTTAATGCAATTAAAGTGAAAGAAAAAAAAAATAGGTTGATGCAAGTCATTAGTTTATAAACCCCTGGTCTTTGAGTTGGTGTAGGTCTTGGTGTAGGTTTTACGGTTGTTGCCCTGATTCTTTTCTTAGGCATAAGCTCGACACTGCTCTTTTACCGTTAATGGCTTGTTAATCCAAGCCTTACTTTTAAATTCCTTTGCTTGTGTTTCGTATTCTTTTGTTACTATTGTGACATGGCCTTCATCGTTGGCCTCCCTCACCATTCACCAATTTAGGATCTTCCTCTACCTCATTTCCTCTAATATCAATTATAACACCGTCGCATATATCTCTTGTCCATCTCTTTAAGAGTGTAACACCATTTGCCTCAATGACTTTCAATGCATGACAACAGAGTATTACAAAAGTCTGAAACCTTCTACAAGTACATGATATAGAGGATTTTACTGGATCAAATAGTACTCCACTCTCATTCCACATTAAACATGGTGAAAAATAAATGAAGTTTATACATATTCTTTTCTTGTATGCAAGCAGCTAAGAATAAGGAAAACTCATCATTGAACAAATCAAAAAGTGTATGCGTGTATACTTGTGCGAGTTGCACTAGAATTTGTGAATGCTGACATCTCAACTGTGGAAGTTTATGTCGAGATTAATATTTACATACTACTCACTCCGTCTCGCATTAGGTGTCTTATTTGAGTTTTACATGGTTATTAAGAAAATGGTTAATAATATTGATTTTAATTGCAAATTATGTAATATCAAATTCTATAACCAACTTGCTACTTACCAAGCCTTGGAGTAAATAATCAATTATCCCTTGAAATTGTAAGTTTCGTCAATTACTTCCTGAAATTAACAAAACTTCAATTACCCTCCGGAAATTGCACAACGTTAATCAATTTACCCCATCCGTCAAATTATTCTGTTAGTCAACATCATGTTTTGCAAATACCCCCTGAAGTTTTGCACTTATGTGCAAAATGCCCCCTGAACTTGAAAATTTATATTTTTTTTCTAATCCTTGACTCAAAAGATATCAAAGACAAACAATTAAAAATTAACTTTAATACTTTAAACTCTACAATATTACAATCAAATATTACGATTAACATTTGGATCATTTATTACAATCCAATAGATTTGAGATTGGTTTAGATTGCATAGCAAGAATAAGAATATATTATAGAAAGTAGAAGAACAATCACAACTTCCTAAGGCTGTTCTATTATTAAATTGTAGGCTACAATTGTGCTTTGGTACATTGAAAGGTGGTAGAAGAATGGAAATACATGGTTAATGTTTGATGGTTTCAGAGAACATATATAGTTGTATACCGACAAAACTTAGCTAATACGTTTCACAAATCAGTGATAATGCAGTTGCTTTTAAGGATAACAAAAAAAATATATAAATTTTCAAGTTTATGGGGCACTTTGGATATTTGCAAAACGTAATATTGACTAACAGGAAAATTTGACGGAGAGGTAAATTGAGTAACGTTATGCAATTTCAAGAGTGTAATTGAAGTTTTGTTAATTTCAAATGGGTAATTGACGAAACTTACAATTTCAATGGGGTAATTGACTATTTAATCCCAAGCCGTGTATGCACTATCAAATTCCAGACCAACACTCGTGTCGTATTAATTGTCCTTGTATAGATGTTTAAAACATTACCACAAAAAGGAATGATGGATTGTACAGGAACAATGCTAGATGTTAAAAAAATGAGAGTAATATACTCCCTCCGTTCCAAATTATAAGGAAAAAAAAATCATTTTCTTTGTTCCAAAATATAAGCAAAAAGACCGATACGAATTTATATTATAACAACTCTCAATCATTTATACAGAAAAAAACTTCAATAAGAATTTAATAAAACACAATCAACTTAACAAAGAATAGAAGGTACCAGGTCTTTCAAGGATTCTTTAACAAATAATGGAAAAATAAAAATACAAGAAATTACAACAAAACAACGGCAACGAGGATATAAGGTGAAGAGAATAAGGCAAATGAGATGAAAAGAAGTTCAGCTTTGCTTCATTTATTTTGCTCCATATATTGTCATCTATGAAAGAGATAGACACGAGATAAATTAATAGTGGATTCCACTGTGTATGATATGATGACCTATTGGTTTATCTAAGCAACTTTATAGTACTATTTTTTAAAAGATTATTTTAATAAGTTTAAAACGTCATGGTTTTGTAAAACTCTGAAACTGTAGTATTTTGCGACTGCAACAAATCTGAATCTGTTGAATGAACCCTAAAAAGTAAACTTAGTATGGTTTTGAAGTTCGATTGATTTATAACTTGACTCAAAGGCTTTGTGAGGAAATATAAGTTACCCCACTTTGACCACCATGAGTTAGTGCATTGGATTTTCCACCAATAAGGGAGTGATCTCTTTTGAAAGTAAGACATCTAAGTTGTACATAAACACAATTTTGCACTTTATTTACCACAAAATCCTTTCTAATTCTAAACGAAGAAAGAGCCGCAGCATACTTTCCTTCACCAGCAAAGGTTTATTTCAAATCACATACTAAATACAAGGTTCCTTGTTGATTCATTTAACAAATATCACCACAACTAAAAAAGTGCACTATTAATCATAGTGTCAAACTGTGGCCGGGGTTGCGATCACGTTGCGAACCTTGATGTAAAAAATGTTGCCGATGTGGTCGAAATTGTAGTTACAATGTCATTACGGAGACCTCAAAATCCTAATGTTGTGATTGCTACTTACCTTGAAACTGCCAAGGTTGATGTATGGCATTGTGACCGATTTTCCATCCACTGCAAGCAGATTTATGAGTAATTAATACCATTATGTTTAGTTTTCTTATTTGATCAAAGCAATCCTACTCATTGTACCAGTAACTATGACATTATTTTTCAAATGCAAAAGCTGAAATTCATGTACCTATTTACAATTTGCAGGAAGCACATGTAGTGATCTGAACCACGCGCCTGCTGTCTTACTGGCTAATCCTGGTGATCTTATGAGTACTGTTCCAGCTGAATTGAAACCACCAACACCAACACAAGCTCCTATACTTCTATAGGTTGCAAAAGTAGTTAATCCACCTCTTCTTTCGATTAACCTGACTAAAGCTAAGCCTGCAGCTGCACCTACTCGTCCACCCTCTTCATGTGCAAGGGCATGTGGTGTTTCTGTTTGGATTGTGAGAATATTAACTAAAACAAACTGATATAAACAAATCCAGGCTAAATCATAAAGGTTGTGCAAGAAATTATATTCTATCCAGCATAAGAAACTTAGAATCACATTCAAGTTAACCACTATAAACATCTAATTGAAATATATACACTATTTATCAGACTACAGTGAATCATGAACCATTTCCATCAGAATAATCTTATCTTTGCAGAAATGTTAAACTCTGAAGCATTGGCCCTAACACATCAACACTAATAATAATTTTTGTCCTCAAAGGGTTTGCTTTGAAACACAATTCTTCCCAGTTTCCTATGTTCTGCAATATCATAATAATCATGTAACTACACTTTCATAGTAAAGTGAAACTGAAAGCTCCTCTAATACCAGTACAAGGCAATCAATGTTACGATGCTTGAAATTGCCATCACAACTTTTATTTCTTGCAAAAAGTTCAAATTAAATTAAGCATTGGTTATATATGTTTCAAACACATTAAATAAAGTGACTTTCAAATTGGAATAGGAACATGATCAACACATGTTTCACCACGAAACCAATATTACATTGACCAACCGATAAAAAAAAGTAAAGAATTTCTAACAAATAACGAGTAAACGATCAAATTGGTTTCAGTCTTTGTAAGTCACTCTCAAATTAGTCCCCGAGTCTATTAATATTTATTTCAAACTGGTCCCTCTATTTGTCAAAAGTTTCTCAATTAGGTCATCGTCATGTGACAAAAACATAAAGACACAAACCTAATTGAGAAACTTTTTGACAGAGACTAGTTTGAAATATTAATAGAGTCCGGACTTATTTGAAAATAGCTTACAATAACAGAGACCAATTTAATTGTTTAGTCAACAAATAACACAGACAAAAAAATTAAAAATAAAGGGGTTTGTCAGATGTTATGAGTGCACTGCTCTTTAGATCTCGGATTTGAGTTCTTCGGGTATCAGAGATTATTGTGTTGGGCTAGTCTATACATAACTTATATGTTGCTGCTCTGACTTCAATTAGATCTGCCAGCGGACCGTGGAACTGGACTCCAGATTAGTCAGTTCTTAAAACAGAGAGAAAATAAAATAAAATATACAAAAAGAAAGAATAATAGTTAACAGTTTGTTGGTTAGATGATGTATGGAACAAAAGAGAGAAAATAGAATGAATAGAATCCAAAAAGAAATTCACATCTTTCATTCCATATAACTCTAAGCAACATCGCATTAATTCAGTTTAGAGGCTCAGATTTGGAACAAAGATAGGATTGATCGTTGAAAAGAAGCACCGCCATGGCTGCAATTTGATTCAATCTCACTGAATCCCACACGACGATCGATCCATCTCGATCCACACTCTAAAACCAAGGTCATCATTGCCTCTTGAGAGAGAAAAAGAGAATCAATGAAAGAAAGAAATAAAAAAAGAACTGATAAGAGCGAACCATAATTTTGCACTTTATTTACCACAAAATCATTTCTAAATGAAGAAAGAGCCACAGCATACTTTCCTTCACCTGCAAAGGTTTAATTCAAATCACATACTAAATACAAGGTTACTCACTGATTCATTTAACAAATATCACAACTAAAAAACTGCACTATTAATCATAGTTTCAAGCTGTGGCTGTTATTGCGGTTACGTTGCGAACCTTGATGTAAAAAATGCTGCCAACGCGGTCGAAATTGCACTAACAATGTCATTGCGGAGATCCTAATGTTGTGATTGCTACTTACCTTGAAACTGCAAAGGTTGGTGGCATTGTGGCCGATTTTCCAGCACTGCAAGCAGATTTACTGTGTAAGTAACACCATTATGCTTAGTTTTCTTATTTGATCAAAGCAACTATAATATAATATTTCTACTCGTTGTACCAATAACTATGACTTCTTTTACCAAAACAAAAGTTGAAACTATATGTACCGTTTTACAATTTGCAGGAATCCCATGTAGCGATCTGAACCATGTGTCTTCTGTCTTATGGCTAATCCTAGTGATCTTCTGAGTACTGTTCCAGCTGAATTGAAACCACTAGCTCCTGTACTTCTACAGTTTGAAACATCGTTGATCTACCTCTTCCTCTGCCCTCCGGTGATTAACCTGACTAAAGTTAAGCCTGCAGCTGGACCTACTCCTCCACCCTCTTCATTTGCAAGGGCATATGGTGTCAACTCTGTTCGCATTTTATTATATTTCAATTTGTACTATAGAATGCACATCACACAAGTTCTCCAAACACAATTGTTGGGACAACACAAAAAGAATGTGTTTTTGTTTGGATTGTGAGAATATTCATTAAAACCAATTAATATAAAAAAATCCAGGCTAATCATAAAGGTTGTGCATGAATTTCTAATCATAAATGTTGGAAACATGACAGCTTGAATCTTTGTCCTCAAAAGGGTTTGCTTAGAAACACAATTCTTCCCAGTTTTCCATGTTCTTCAATAACATAATAATCAATGTTATGATGCTTAAAATTGTCATCACAAAGCTTGTATTTCTTGCAAAGTTCAAATTAAATTATACGTTGGTTATATATGTTTCAAACACATCAAATAAAGTGACTTTCAAATTGGAGTAGGAACATGATCAAACACATGTTTCGCCGCGAACCAATATTACCATGAACAACAGATAAAAATAGAATAAAAATTTCAAACAAAACGAGTAACCGTCAAATTGGTCCATCTCTTTGTAAGTCACTCTCAGATTCGTCCCGATTATATTAATATTTCATACTAGTCACTCTCTTAGTCAAAAGTTTCTCAATTAGGTGTCGTCATGCGACAAAAACATAGATCAAATTAAGAAACATTTGACACAAAGACTAGTTTGAAATATTAATAGAGTCCATACTAATTTAAAAATGGCTTACAAAAACAAATACCAATTTGATGGTTTCGTCAACAATTAACACAGCTACGAAAAAAATAAAAACAGAATGTGAGTGCAATGATAGATAGAAACTAAAATATACAAAAAGAAAGAATAATAGTTAACAGTTTGTTAGTTAGACGATATATGGAACGAAAGAGTAAAAATAGAATGAATAGAATCCAAAAAGAAATTCACATCTTTCATTCCATATAACTCTACTCAACATTGCATTAAGATGATTCCAAAACAGGAACGTAGTTGATTCAGTTCAGAGGCTCAGATCTGAAACAAAGATGAGATCAATCGTTGAGAAAAAGTACTGCCATGAATGACTGCAGTTTGATTCAATCTCAATGAATGCCACGTCATCGGCAAGAATTCTTGCACGACGATCGATCCATCCCGTTCTACACTCCAAAACCAATGTCATCATTGCCTCTTGAGAGAGAAGAAGAGGAACAAAGAAAGAATGAAAGAAAGAAACAATAAATTGGTCTTTCACTTGGGAATGAGCGAAACTTGTTGGGTAAAGAGCAGAATTCAAAACAAGAACGTAGTTAAGAGGCTCAGATCTGAAACAAAGATGGGATCGATCGTTGAGAAAAAACACTGCCATGAATGGCTGCACTTTGATTAAATCTCAGTGAATGCCATGCCATCGGTAAGTATTCTTCGACGACGATCGATCCATCCTGATCCACAATCCGAAACTATCGTCATCATTGCCTCTTGAGAGAGAGAGAGAGAGAGAGAGAGAGAGAGAAAGGGATAGAAACAAAACAAAGAAACAAAGAAAGAAAAGTAACAACAGATGAGAACGAGGGTGCAAAAGAAATAGACTGTGCACGTGTTAATAGCAAAAACGAGGGTGCAAATAGCATTATTATTATTATTAAGAATTTATACTTTTTTTTTAAAATATAGAAAAGTAGAAAATGTTGTTTTAAATATAAAAATTTATACTTTTTTTTTTGTTTTTTTAACTAGAGATCAAGGACGCTAGTTTTTTTTTCAACGTTAAGGATACTAGTTAAAAATTTTAAATAGAGAAAAATAATTTTTAAAATTTAAAAAATAAATTGACACAATTTTTAATGCATAATTTCTATCTTTTAACATTTTAATTTATGCACCAAAAGCATATGAACAATATTAAACTAATATTAATTAATATTCAACAATATTAATTAATGCATTCTGATTTGCAATGGGCCAATCTCATTAGAAGTAGGGTATTGAGAGGAGGCCAACTTGTCAATCATCACATTTCATCTTCAGTTTGGGGCAGTGTCAAACATAAATTCAACACTTTAATGGAGAATGTTTCTTGGAAGATTGGTGATGGTCAGTCTATCAAATTTTGGACTCATCCATGGTGTGGGGAACCATTGACCACGACTTTGAACATCCCTCAAAACCTTCACCACCTTCTGCAATCTAACATTGCCACATATATCAAAGACTCTAATTGGTGTGTCCCTCAAGTTTTCATATCTGCTTACCCTATTTTGCAACAAAAGCTCTCAGTTGCTACCATTTCGATCATCCCAAAAGATGACAGGATGATATGGAAGCCCTCCCACGACGACAATTTATCCTTTAAAGATGCGTACCTATTTCAGACTTCAAGCCATTCTCAGCACATCAATTGGGCCAAAAGCATCTGGCACATTATGATTCCCCCGTCCAAATCATTGCTAGTATGGAGATTGTTTCACAACAAGCTTCCAACTGATGATAATCTCATCTTGAGAGGTTGTCCCTCCATTTACAGCCTATGTTGCTTAGCTCAAGAAACCTCTCAACATCTGTTTCTTGATTGCCCTTTTGCATTTCAGTTATGGTCCTGGCTTGTTTCTATTCTCAATTTACAATGTAATGTTTCTTCTTTTATGGACATCTTAACAATATCTGATAGGAGCTGGTCACCTCACTGTAAGTTAGTTATTAAAGCAGCTATTATCCATTGTTTCCATACAATTTGGCACTGTAGAAATCAGAAAAGGTTCAATGACAGGAAGATATTGATATCATCAGATATCAACATCATTATTGCTGGAAATTCTCTTTCAGGCAACAATTCAAAATTGGCAGCAAGCTTGTCTATCTCTAAATTTATGATCTTGAAACAATTTCATGTTAAAGTCAATCCGCCCAAACATCATCTTATCAAGGAAGTGCTCTAGTCTCCTCCTTGTTTTAATTGGGTGAAATGTGAAGGTGGAAAAAACACAAGAAGGGGGGGGGGGGGGGGGGGGGGGGGGGGTTGAATTGTGTTTTCAAAAAGCGTTTCTTTCTTTCGAAAAGCACTGTTCTCAGGATCAGAGTCTGAAGGAGATCAGAGTCTTAACAGAGTTCAGAGTTTGAGTTTGCAGCGGATAAGAATAAGAGAGCAAGAGAAAGAACAAGACACAAGCAATTTATACAGGTTCCTTCCACAATCCGGAAGTAGTCCTGTCCCCCTTGCATTTCCAAGGAGAGTTCCACTAAAATGTAATAACAAATTACAAGTTGCTCAAACACACAAGTAAGAGACTTCCTTTGCTCAATCACACAAGAAGGAGACTTCAATTCTCAAGGACAACTCCAAGAGACTTCTAAACAATTACAGAGAATTGAAAAGAGATTTGAATACTTGATATACAATCAGAGGTATTCACAAAACAAAACAAAACAGAACAGACTCTGTTTTTCTTAGACACTTAGAAATTCTAAAATGTAAGCTTTTGTAAGAATTATCTAAGTTGTTGATGAGCAATGTTTGCGACTATGGAAAATGAGAGAATAGCCTTGTTCGCATGTATATATTATTGTCTATTGTTCTTCAAGTCTTCATCCCTATTTATAGAGAATTTGAGAGACGTTGGGAATTGCCAGCTCATCACTTTTTCTTTACCGAAGCTGATTTGACACCTTGATCCTTTGCTTGATTTGAGGCTTGTACAATGAAATCAAAATCAAATCCATTCCACCAAAATATGGAAAAGTCTCTGCATTAGTTGCTGTTATTCTTGTCGTGTATAGCGGATACTGTGCAGAGTTGGTGGTTGCAGGAACAGGTGTAGGCATAGTGGTTGTACTTTTCGTACAATGTACTTTGTCAACGCTTTCCAATGTCTGAAGAATCTTTGCTTCTGATGATTTTGCCTCTGAAAAACTGGCTTCTGATGACGTCATCTTCAGGAGCTCTTTTTTCAGACGCACTCTGCTTCTGACTTTTCAGGAGCGCTTTCACTCAGATGTTCTTCAAGCTTCAGTCTAAATTTCCTTTGCTCTTTAATTCATTCAGTTAGAACCTCTTATAAATAAATCTTTGTTAATGGTTCTGTACACTTGAATAAACTTTTAGCAATATCCAATTGATAATTTTTAATACCTTGTTATCATCAAAACTTAAGTGGTATACTTGTGAAACACCCTTTGTTCCAACAATCTCCCCCTTTTTGATGATGACAAACACAAGTATTTAAAAAGATCAATTGTTGTTAACTTAATTAACAAGTTGACTTTAAGGGGTTCTGAGGTTTGTAAGCTCTGACTCCCCCTGAGTCTGATATTCTTTAAGGTGAGGTTTATAAGCTCCCCCTAAGTTCTATCCAGGTTAATTAAGTTCATTTTTAAGCTTAACAATTATTTCTAACGATCAATGGAAAAAGGATTAGGTTCTCAAATAAAATAAAGTTTATTTTATTTTATTCTTGGGCTCAGGTTCTTTGTTAAATGCTTTCTATTACTCCCCCTTTTGTCATCAATTAAAAAGAACAGTTAAGAAGAAGTAAATGCAAGATATAAGCAGAATTAAATGAAAGAGAACTTGAATATAAAACAGAGTCAAACAAATACAGAGAGGTCAGAAGCAGACACTTAGAATATATAAAAAGAAAAAACAAGGTGTGCAACTAAGGGTTGGGTTGAGGTTGCTGTTGTTGGATAAGAGTCATCAGACGCTTAATGTCTTCAGACTGCTTCCTAACAGTTTCTTCCAGAGCCAATTGCCTCTGAAGAAGATAGTCTTCCCTAGCCTTAGATTCCTCTTGCTGCTTCAGCACCTTTTGCTTCAGCATCTTGAACACCTTGGAATCTCTTGTCACATATTCAGATTCAGCATAGAAAGGAGCGTTTGCCAGATACAGAGGGTTGTTTTGGAGTTGCTGAGAAGAGTGTGATGCTTCCAGACGACGTTTCATAGCAAGAGCCTGAATACGACAGCACTTTCTAGCAACACCATCAATGAACTCCAATGTTCTATGCTTGAGATTCAACCAACTGTCTTGATATATAAATGGTAGAAAAGGAGTGTTTCTGAGAAAAACCAGATTGCGCATCTCCTCATTTAATTCCACCAGCTGCTCTTCCTGGTAATCAGGGTCCAGAACGTCAATGGGTGGTTAGTCTGAGATCTGGATAGGTGAGGAAGATGAGGGTTGGTCAGAATTACAAGGTTGGTGTTGTGTTGGTACAGAAGGTGAAACAGACACAGTGGGTTCAGATTCTGTCACTTGGACAGACTCTGTAGCCACAGTCTCCATAACAGATTATGGAATGGTCTGTTCTGGTGTTTGGGTTGATTGGATTGGGTTGAACGAAGACTTTTGTTTTTGATATTCAGGAAGTTCTCCTAAATAATGGCTTTCTAAGTTAGATAAGTCATCCTGTTCAGAGGGTTGGTTTAGTGGTGAAGAGGTTGTTGTTTGTTGTTGTTTGGTTTTAGGTGAGTCTGGGAGAGGAAGTTCAGAAGTTGTTGGTTTTTTAGTAACTACTTGCTCTTCAGCAGTAGCTGTTAAATCAACAACTTAAGGACTTCCTTGGGTTGAGGAGGATGGAATGGGTACACCTAGGGGTAGCATGGTTAGTGGTTTGATAACGAGTGGTTGGAAATGATGGTTGGCAGGTAGCTTGTTGCAGATACCTATTCTTCTTTCAGATAACTCCCCTATTGTTTTATAAACATCATCGGAAGCTTCTTTGAAAGGTTTGGGTTTAGGAGAGAGTTTGGATCTTGTAGTAGTTGTTTTGATTCTGTGGGTTCGTTTGGCTTTTGGAATAGGTTTGGTTATGTTGAATTTTTGACTTAGAGGTGCGTTGTCTAAGTCAGAGTCTGTAGAAGATGAAGGAGAAGTAGAAGGTGGGCGAACTGAACTCTGAGTTACCGTAGAAGTTTTGGGGGCTTCTGAGACAGCAGCCTCTGGATCAACAGCTTCTGATGTAATCCCTGTGACTGATTTGTCTGGGAGAGAAACACTTGTTCGTATTACTGGTGGAGGTCCAACAGCTTCTGAAACAGCCACTTGAGGGACAACATCTGAAGTATCAGCTACTGAAGTATCAGCTACTGAAGTTCCTGAAGTCTCTTTCAGAACCTTCTGGGCTCCCTTCTCAGCATCTTCTTCCAGCTTCCTGGCCAATGACTGAACCTCAATAACCTTCTCAATGAGGTTTTGATCTTCATCATGGTCAATGCCTATGGCTGCCAGAGTCCTATCTCTGTCAATTCGGCACTGAGCTTTCAACCGCTTCTTCTCATTCTTGAGATTCTGATAGTATTCTTCGTTCCTCTTCTTCTGTTCAGGAGTTGGTTCATACATTGGCATCACAATTTCCCCTGTTGCTAGCCTCTTGAGTGGTCTAACAACTTTAACAAAACCAGCTTCTTTTTCCTCCTGGGCTCGTTGATATCTTTCCTCAATATTGAAGTCAGCCTTTCCTCTTTTTCTCTTTGGAGCAACCACAACTCCAGAATTTGTTGCTTCAGAATTAGCAGCCTTCTGCTTCTTGGCCAAAGCAACTTCAGATTTCCTCTGGGCCTCTTCAGACTCCTTAGCAAAAGCTGCTAGATAAGCAGACAATGCTTCAGGATGGTTTTCCTTGAGAATAGAAGGAAAATTTCTGATAAGTTGTGGTGGAGCTTCAGATTCCTTCAAATGCTTTGAATCAGTAAGGATTGCCTTAATGGCCTTCATGTTGAAAAGAGAAGTGCCATTGATCATTCTTCCAGTGGTGATACCCAACACTCTGTCTGACACAAGATTGAATGTGTCCAGAGTCTTCAGTACACCTCCTTGGTAGAAGATTTCAGAGAGAAGTCTTCCACAAGGGACTTGCCTCCTTTTTCCTTTATAGGCTTCCTTGATAGCCCAGCATAAATGATGCATGATATATCTTGGAAGATTTATTTGCTGAAATCCAGCCAAGAAATACAGCACCAGTTTAAGATCCACATTTGGTTGGTCAGCACTTCCTCCCTTCTGGAAGAAGCACTCATTCATGATCTTCAGAAGCACCCTGTGCTCAATCTTCATTTCAACCAGCTTGGTTGCAGGATTTCCCTTCAGCAGCAGATTTGTAAAGTTGTCCAACAAAGCATCCTTACTGTTAACATTCCATTGAAACCTTCCTTCCAGAAGCATCCTGCATGCCTGAGCAATCACCCCTTCCGTGATAGATACTGGAATACCCATCACAGCAGATTTGATTTCAAGACCGTGGAAGGGTTCAAGACCCATTTCCTTTCTAGATTTCCCTTTCAAAGAAGGGTTTCTTGACACAACTTCCCTTTCTTGTGCCTTTGCCGAATCAACATCAAAAACTTCACCTCTAATCCAGAATTCTTTCACCAGATTCACGTAAGTTGGACCGTTGAGCATCTTAAAATACCCAGCCATCTTCTGAGCAGAAATTAAAGCATCCATATTGACCTTGTTTGTTTTCAGAGAAGAGAAGTCCACCGGCGATTCGATTTGAACAACCAACGAATCGATTGGAATCGGTACATTTACCGGTTTGATAGAATAGTTTGATTGCGAGCTTGAACCGCTTGTAGAAGTAGCCATTAGAGAAGATGAAGTTTGAGGGTTTAGGGTTTCTAAGTTGAGAGAGGAGAGAAAAAGCGATTTTCAATCGAAACTGCTTAAAACTTTGAAAGTGTAGGAAAGTGAGTGAGTAGTGTGTGTTTGGTTTTTATAGTGATTTTGAAAAACAACTTTTCATATTTCAGAAACAACAGCCAAACAAACGCATTAATGACTTGAGGGGCGCAAAAAAATTTGTTAAGAGAAAAACCATCATTGCCCTTAAAAAGTGTTATTTCCCAATGCAGATAGACGTGTCAGAAGCCTACAAAAAATAACTTTAACCTTTCCACTACCCAGTACTATCAGAGTCAAAAAGATTCCTTTCCAGAGTCTGAGAATTTTCTCAGAGGCTGAGTCTTTTCAGATTCTTCAAGGAGAGTCTGAAACTTCTTCAGCGTCTGATAATTTTCAAAGTCTGATTTTTCATTTAGAGTCAAGCATTACTCAAAGATAAAATGCATGTTCAAATTTTTCTTTATAAAATTGAATCTTTCAACAGTTAAGGGTTTTGTAAAGATATCAGCCCATTGATGATCAGTATCAATGAATTGAATATCTAATATTCCCTTTTGAACATAGTCTCTGATAAAATGATGTTTGATTTCAATGTGTTTGGCTCTTGAATGAAGAATAGGATTTTTAGACAAACAAATAACAGCTGTGTTATCACAATAAATTGGAATACAGTTTTCAGTTATTTGGTAGTCTTCTTACTGATGTTTCATCCAAAGCAGTTGTGTGCAACAACTAGCAGCTGAGATGTATTCTGCTTCTGCTGTTGACAAAGCAATAGTTGCTTGTCTCTTACTGGCCCAGGATATCAGATTCTCACCAAGAAACTGACAGTTTCCACTGGTTGATTTTCTTTCAATCCTGTCACCAGCATAGTCAGCATCACAGAATCCAACTAGCTTAAAATCTGAGGATTTCTTATAGAGAAGTCCAAGATTAGTTGTTCCTCTCAGATATCTAAAGATTCTTTTAACCGCAGTTAAATGTGATTCTCTAGGATCTGATTGAAACCTTGCACACAAGCAGACACTGAACAAGATATCAGGTCTAGATGCAGTGAGATATAACAGAGAACCAATCATACCTCGATACAGCTTTTGATCAACTTTGGCTCCTTGATCTTCTTTGTTCAGAGTGCATGTAGGATGCATTGGAGTGTTCATTTCCTTGCAGTCTTCAAGTTTAAACTTTTTCAGAAGCTCTTTGGTATACTTGGACTGATGAACATACACTCCTTCTTTGCATTGATTGATCTGAATTCCTAGAAAGAACTTCAGTTCTCCCATCATGCTCATTTCAAATTCCTCCTGCATCATCTTAGAAAATTCCTTGCAAAGAGATCTATTAGTTGAACCAAAAATAATATCATCAACATAAATTTGTACAATCAGAATGTCTTTCTCATGTGTTTTCTTGAAGAGTGTTGTGTCAACCTATCCTCTTTTAAAATCGTTTTTAAGCAAGAAATTACTCGGTCTGTCATACCAACCTCTGGGAGCTTGTTTCAGACCGTACAAAGATTTCTTTAGCTTATAAACGTGGTCAGGATGTTTTAAGTCCTCAAAACCAGGTGGTTGTTTCACAAACACTTCTTCATATATGACTCCATTGAGAAATGCACTTTTAACGTCCATTTGATACAAAGTTATGTTGTGATTTACTGCGTAGGAAAGAAGTAACCTGATTGCTTCCAATCTTGCAACTGGAGCAAAAGTTTCAGTGTAATCAATGCCCTCTTGTTGGTTGTATCCTTGAGCAACAAGTCTGGCTTTGTTTCTGATTACTTCTCCCTGTTCATCCAGCTTGTTCCTAAACACCCATTTAGTTCCAATAATGTTCTTGTGTTCAGGCTTAGATACAAGATCCCATACGTCATTCCTTTTAAATTGATTAAGCTCATCTTGCATTGCTAAGATCCATCCATCATCAGCTAGTGCTTCATCAACTGTTGTAGGTTCTATCATGGATAGCAGACCCAAGGCAGACTCTTCAGGTCTGAAATGAGATCTAGTTCTTCTGGGGCTTTCTTTGCTACCAATGATCTGATCCTCAGGATGAGAAAACTTGTACTTAAATGAATTTTTGGATTGGATAACTTGTTGTGAATCATCATGATCTCCTTCAGAAGTATCAACAATTGGAACATCAGGAGCTGTCACAGCTTCTGAAGTATCATGTGTCTCTGAAGTCTGATCAGGTTCTGAATAATCATCAGACTCTTCTGAACCTGCATTGATTTCAAATTGCTCTGGAATTTGACTTCCAGGCTCTTTGTCATCAAACTTGACATGCATAGACTCTTCAACACAGAGTGTTTCCAAGTTATACAGTCTGTATGCCTTAGACCTCTCAGAGTAACCTAGAAAGATTCCCTGTTGAGCTTTTGCATCAAATTTCTTTAGATAGACTTTATTGTTCAGAATGTAACATGTACATCCAAACTGATGAAAGTACGAAATGTTAGGTTTCCTGCCTTTAAAGAGTTCATATGCTGTTTTGTTCAGTATGGGTCTGATATAGATCCGGTTCTGAACATAACAGGCTGTGTTCACTGCTTCTGCCCAAAAATGTTTTGCCAGATTGTTTTCGTGAATCATGGTTCTTGCCATTTCTTGAAGAGTCCTATTCTTTCTCTCTACAACTCCATTTTGCTGTGGAGTTCTAGGAGAAGAGAATTCATGGACAATTCCAAATTTTTCACAAAATATTTCAAATGGCTCATTTTCAAATTCTCCCCCATGATCACTCCTGACTTTTAGAATTTTAAGTTCTTTTTTAGATTGGACTTGAATACAGAATTTTGTAAACACATCATATGAATCATCTTTAGATTTGAGAAACTTAACCCAACTCCATCTACTGTAATCATCAACGATCACCAATCCGTATTTACTTCCATATATGGATGCAATACTGACTGGTCCAAATAAATGAATATGGAGTAGTTCTAAGGGTCTGGAGGTAGAAACAATGTCTTTAGATTTGAACGAAGTTTTAACAATTTTTCCCTTCTGACATGCACCACATAGTGCATCTGAATGATAATTAATGTCTGGTAGGCCTTTGACAAGTTGTAACTTGCTAAGCTTAGAGATTAATCTCCAGTTAGCATGTCCCAACCTTCTGTGCCACATCCATTTCTTATCAGTCACTGACAGGAGGCAAAATACCTTCTGATCAGTCAGTTCTGAAAAATTGATCTTATAAACATTGTTCTTTCTCTTTCCCTTAAAAACTACAGATTGGTCATCTGTGTTGATTACTGTGCAGTTGTTCTTATTAAATAAGACGGCATAACCACTATCACAAAATTGACTTATGCTAAGTAGGTTATGCCTTAGTCCATCTACAAACCACACATTATTGATTGAGACTGAGGAATTACCAATTGTTCCAGTACCAATGATTTTGCCAGTTTGGTTTCCTCCAAATCCCACAGTTCCTCCCTCTTTCATGGTCAGGGTTAGGAACATAGACTTTTCTCCCGTCATATGTCGCGAGCAGCCACTGTCCAGATACCAGGACTTCTGCTTTGTATTTCCTTTTAGACATATCTGCAGCATCAACAATTTGTATCTTAGGTACCCATACTTTCATGGGTCCTCTTGGGTTAGTCCTAGAAGTTCTGAATCTCTTTTGTGTACTCTGTCTGAATTTTTCTTTATCAGTCTTCTTCTAGACTTTGGGTTCAGAACCTTTAGTCTTAGAATGTGACTTAGTAAAAATAGCCTCCTTCCTCTGAAATCTAGGCTTTTGAGTTTCAGACTCTGTTTTCTTCAGAACCTGTTTGATAGGTTATGATCTTTTCAGAATCTGTAACGTTGGAGCTTTTGATTTAGAGTCATTCGTGACCTTTGTCTTATGATTCTTAGGTTTTGACTTAGTCAACTCCTCTGAATTTAAAGACTTAGATTCTGAATGAGAAGCTTTTTCAGACTCAGACACAAAATGAGTTTTCAGACCTTCTTTGTTGTTATCAGAACAAGTTTTCAGAATTACTTCACTAGAGTTTCCTCCTGTGAAACCAATTCCCTTTTTGTTGTTCTGATTTATGCTATAAATCATGGATGCAACTTTGGTTCTATCAATTCCTGTGTTAATAAACTCTTGAAAAGCAGCATCTGCTCAGACAAGGTTTTATTATCACCCTTCTTAGTCATTGTTTTCAAATCGTTATTCTCTTGTTTTAAAGCATCCATTTCCATCTTAGTTGATTCATGGAGTTTTAGCATCTTAATGTATCGTTGCTTAACTCTCCTCAACTCAGTGGATTGGTTTTCATAATGACAAAGAAGTTCTTTGAGAGAATCAATTAATTCAGATCTAGTGAGTTTAGAATATACCTCAGTTTCAGTTTCAGAATCTGTACTTGATTCAGCATCAGATGATTCTTCTTCATTATTAGCAGTAGCTACCAAAGCCAGAGCTATTTTAGCTTCATCTACAACATCATCTTTGTCAGACTCAGACTCATTATCCAGATCTTCCCAAGTTGCCATCAAGCTCTTCTTGAATTTGTTAGACTTGAGAAATGCTTTCTTTGATTTTTCCTTGGATTTTTCTTTCTGCAAGTCTGGACATTCAGCAATCAAGTGTCCAACCTTCTTGCAGTTAAAACAACCTTTCTGATCTTCCTTTCTTGAGCTTTTGTGACTACTGCCTCTGTTCATAAACTTCTTGTTCTTCTTCGCGAGGTATTGTAATATGTTGGTGAGCATAGCCATTTCTTGAACAATCTCAAAGTCTTCATCAGAATCTTCAGATGTAGATTCTTCTTCAGACTCCAAAGCCTTCAGAGCCTTACTTGACTTGCCTCTGGACTTTAGTGCAATGGACTTGGGCTTCTTGACAGGTTCATGCTCGTTAAGACCGATCTCATGACATTTCAAGGAGCTTATGAGATCTTCAACACTCAAGGTGTTTAAATCTTTAGCTTCCTCAATGGCTGTCACTTTTGGTCTCCACTTTGCAGGTAAACTTCTCAGAATCTTGTTCACATGATCAGACGTTACGTAGCTTTTCTTCAGAATCTGAAGTCCAGAAACAAGAGTCTGAAACCTTGAGTACATGGTCTCAATGTTTTCATCCTCCTTCATTCTGAACAACTCATACTGATGAACAAGCATAGTAGCCTTTGCCTCTCTGACTTTCTTGTTACCCTCATAAAGTGAGCACAATGAGGTGAACATAGCCTTTGCTGTTGATTTGTCACTCATCTTTAAGTACTCTTTATGAGGCAAGGCAGCCACAAGAATGCCTTTGATCGTATGATGTTTCCTATAAAGCTTTTTCTGCTCAGGAGTGTGAGCTTTCCTATCAAGAGCAGCACCTTCTTCATCTAACCTCAAATCACCAACACCATCTTCAAGAACATCCCACAACTTGTCATCCATTCCCATGATGTGACTATACATCTTGGTCTTCCACCAAGAGAACATTTCAGGATCACCATTAAACATAGGAGGTTTGTTGTGATTGGAGGATCTTTCACTTTTGTTGTTGCCGTAGTCATACTTTATAGTAGCTCCAGAACCAGAACCGGGACCAGATGCAGATGCAGAAGCTTCATCCCCAGACATGTTTTTCACCGATCGTTTACTGTAACACGGTTAAGTGCTAACTACAGAGGCGGAGCTCTGATACCAACTGAAGGTGGGAAAAACACAAGAAGGGGGGGGGGGTTGAATTATGTTTTCAAAAAGCGTTTCTTTCTTTCGAAAAAGCACTGTTCTCAGGATCAGAGTCTGAACAGAGTTCAGAGTTTGAGTTTGCAGCGGATAAGAATAAGAGAGCAAGAGAAAGAAGAAGACACAAGCAATTTATACAGGTTCCTTCCACAATCCGAAAGTAGTCCTGTCCCCCTTGCACTTCCAAGGAGAGCTCCACTAAAATGTAATAACAAATTACAAGTTGCTCAAACACACAAGTAAGAGACTTCCTTTGCTCAATCACACAAGAAGGAGACTTCAATGCTCAAGGACAACTCCAAGAGACTTCTAAACAATTACAGAGAATTGAAAAGAGATTTGAATACTTGATATACAATCAGAGGTATTCAAAACAAAACGAAACAGAACAGACTCTGTTTTTCTTAGACACTTAGAAATTCTAAAATGTAAGCTTTTGTAAGAATTATCTAAGTTGTTGATGAGCAATGTTTGCGACTATGGAAAATGAGAGAATAGCCTTGTTCGCATGTATATATTATTGTCTATTGTTCTTCAAGTCTTCATCCCTATTTATAGAGAATTTGAGAGACGTTGGGAATTGCCAGCTCATCACTTTTTCTTTACCAAAGCTGATTTGACACCTTGATCCTTTGCTTGATTTGAGGCTTGTACAATGAAATCAAAATCAAATCCATTCCACCAAAATATGGAAAAGTCTCTGCATTAGTTGCTGTTATTCTTGTCGTGTATAGTGGATACTGTGCAGAGTTGGTGGTTGCAGGAACAGGTGTAGGCATAGTGGTTGTACTTTTCGTACAATGTACTTTGTCAACGCTTTCCAGTGTCTGAAGAATCTTTGCTTCTGATGATTTTGCCTTCGAAAAACTGGCTTCTGATGACGTCATCTTCAGGAGCTCTTTTTTCAGACGCACTCTGCTTCTGACTTTTCAGGAGCGCTTTCACTCAGATGTTCTTCAAGCTTCAGTCTAAATTTCCTTTGCTCTTTAATTCATTCAGTTAGAACCTCTTATAAATAAATCTTTGTTAATGGTCTTGTACACTTGAATAAACTTTTAGCAATATCCAATTGATAATTTTTAATACCTTGTTATCATCAAAACTTAAGTGGTATATTTGTGAAACACCCTTTGTTCCAACAAAATGCAACATGGATGGGGCTTCTCATAGTAATCTAGGAATTGTATCTTGTGGTGGAATTTATAGAAATGCAAATGCATACTTCCTTGGAGCTTTTGCAATCAATCTACGGGTAACTTCTGCTTTGAACTGAGAACTTATAGCAGCTATGTTGGCAATTGAGATAGCTAACTTGAAGAATTGGCGCAATCTGTGGTTAGAAACAGACTCCATGCTGGTTTACTTGGCCTTTAAATCATCAAAGATAGTTCCTTGGTCTTTGAGAAACAGATGGGATAATTGCTTGTTTTTGTTATCTTCTTTTAACTTCAGTGTTACTCATATATACATGGAAGGCAATCAATGTGCAGATCAACTTGCTAATTTAAGGCTTACCTTGCCATCTTATTCTTGGTTCAACACGGTACCTCCTCATGTAAATGTTGGATTGGGTAGGAATAAGACTGGCTTTCCACTAGACTATTAGACTACTAGACCAAAAAAAAAATATAACATTCACAAAAGTGTCATCCATTGGAACTTGATTCATGATAATAAAAGAAGTCATTAAAAAATAAAACTTACACGAATTAAAATGTATTTTAGGATAAAGAATGGTAAATAGAGTAAAAGTAAATTATATTTTCTTTAATTTGAGATAACAAATTTAATTACTTATTTGTTTATAATTAAGATTAGGAGAGTCCCTTAAAATAAAATAAAATTGGAGAGTATTTTTCTCTAAGGCAAATCCTCTCCAATGAGGGAAAAATTGAGAAAACAATTTGCGTTAATCCCCTCCCTCCGTTTGTTTTGATTAGAGATCAAGGATCACAAATTAAAACAGTATAACATTGTGTTGTTTTACTTTACCATAACTTTGATTTCTTATTTATTGTTTCCTTTTTTCCAAAAGAACCTGATTACGCATTTTCATTACGTAATTTTTATTGTAAATTCATGATATTTTGAGTTCACAAGCAAGCTTAAACAGCAAGAAAAGCAAGAAAAATAGAAGATTTTGAAGAAAGCAAAATCATGTTACGGTTGGCTGAAAACGTGTCATGATTTAGAGCACAAGATGAGGTTCAATCAACAATGGTAAAAACGTGTCAGAATGGCTATTTCGTGACACGATTTTAGGAACCCTAATTTGGGAAGTTTGTTACTCAAGGCAGAATCGGGACACGATTTACTTAAACAATGTCACGATTAGGCGCGTTTTTTGTGCCTATTTAAGGAAGCCTGTGCTAAAACAAGGGTAACGAATCTTGGAGTGAGAAAGTGCGATTTTGAGACCAAAAGACTGAAGAAAAGGATGATTTCCTTCATTGTTTACCAGTTAATGTATGTTTTAATTCCTTCATTGATTATGCTATTTGTAAACTCAATTATGAGTAGCTAAATCTCTTAGAGATTAGGTCTGAGATGATTCTGATGTAACCCTAATTGAAACATGTTGATGTGAAACTCTATTTATTATGAATATCAATCTAGTTTTATTCAATTCAATTGTTCTTAATGCTTTTTATATCATGATCGCTTATAAACATCAATTCGTGAGAATGAATGACTACTGACCATAACTTTCAAGTTAGACCTAATTGAATTGTTCAAATAAACATGGTTAGTCTATGAATGAATAATCGTTTATTTGTGATAATAAGTTAACATTCTTAAAACCTTCAAAGAATATTAGAACACCTAAGGAATTAGGGACTGTAATATGAGAAGAAGGTTCTAAGTCAAGGGATTGATTAGGGCTATCGTAGTTAACCATCGTGAAACTAGAGAAATATTCATAAGAAATAGGTGTAGTATACCAATTAGGGGAACTCAGAGGATTCGAAAGACCTAGTTCCTCTCTCTCTCTCTCTCTCTCTCTCTCTTCTAAACAAATCTTTATTTTATGTTAATTAATTTTGGCTTAAATGCAGTTTTACCCCCCCTATTTTGATTGAATTTGAATTTTCCCCTATTTTAAAACTCGGAATTTTACCGCCCTCTATTTTGACTGAATCTAGATTTTGCCCCCCTTATTTTAAAATTCGGAATTTTACCCCCTCTGTTTTACGTTTTTCAGGATTTTGCCCCCTATTTTAAAATAAAGAACAAAAAAATACTAGAAAAATAAAGAAACTATCAGAAAATATTAATCCTGTAAAAAAATAAAAAGAAAGCAAACAAACGCAAAAAAAATAATAGAAAACAATGGAAATACAAAAATATTCGATAAAAAATACATGAAAAAACTAGTTTGCACCTCTAAATATTTTCTATTTTCATGTATTTTCATACTAGTTTTTTCTTTTATTTTTAGAGATCATACTAGTTTTATACATTTTTTCTAGTATTTTTTATTTATTTTTTTTAGTATTTTTTTGGTTTTATTTTTTTCCATTAAAAAAATAAATAATAAAAAAACATTTAATATAAATAATTAATTATATGGATAAAATACCTCGTTTAGCTGATCCTAGTTTAAGAATACAACACACTAACCCTATTTTCTTTGAATCTAAGACAATCACCGCTCCTATTATCAAAATGGGTGATGTTGATGCACCACCTAGACCTTTGATGGGAGATTACGGTTAGGCGGCCAATCGTGGCCACCTTACTCATGTATTTCAACCAACCAACCCCGTTGCTTTTGACATCAAAACTTCTGTCCAACAAGGAGTGAAGGAAAACCAATATGACGGGAAACACTCCATGAGCCCACATGAACACCTAAGCCGTTTCTATGAAACCTGTCAATTTTGTGTGCCACCAGCAACTGTAACTGAAGACCAAAACAAACTTAGGTTGTTTGCTTTTATCTTCACCGGGAGGGCAAAAGATTAGTTGTTGCCCATTCCTAGTGGAACCATTCAAACCTAGGATGAACTTGAGCTGGAATTCATGGAGAGATTATTTCCTATGTCTAAGTTCTGGGAGAAAAAGCATGAGATTACAAACTTAAGCAGGAGATTATTGATGTTATGATTTTATGCTATCTTTAGATTTATGTTTAGGTTTTATTGTTAGGTTAGGTTAAGTTTTGATCGCCAATTTTTTTTTATGTAAACATGTCTCAGAATCAGAACCAGGGTAATGTTCAGGGTGATGAGAAGAAGAAAGAAAAATCGCCTATGAAATGGCACATAATCACATGTGATGGTTCTGTCATAAAGAAGGATTCGAAGGTGTCGGTGTACAATCAGTTGAGGTTGAGGAGGAGCAGGAGGACATGTAACGCCCTAGTTGATATTTTATTATTTTGGTTGATTTAATATGTTTTATGTATTTTATATAATTTATGTGATTTATGTGAATAATTTGAAGTGTTGTTATTTATCATATAATTATTTGTGTGATTTTTGTTATTTAAGTAATTTAGGAGGAATTAGTAATTATTTAGAATTAGTAGAGTTTAAGGGGGTTAATGGAGATTAAAAGAAAATTTAAGTGAGGGAATAAAGAAAGAAAAGGAGTTACACTTTGTAAGGAAATAGGGAAGCCAGTAAGGAAAGAAAAGAAAAGAGCACGTATCAGTAAAACAAAAGAAACAGAGTTTTGGGAGAAAAGAGAAGAACCAAGAGGGAAGAGCTAGGAAGAGAGAATCTGATCAATTGCTGTAGATTTTCGCTGAATTAAGGTAAGGGTGGGCTAGCATTTCAATTGTTGATATATACATGTATGATTTCATGAAAATGGATTGAAATTGGTAGTTTTGGAATTAGGTTTATGAACATGATGAATTGCTCATTTTCTGATGAATTGCGTTGTAATGTTGTTGTTATGAGATGTTTATGTTGTTTTGTCGTATAATGAACCCATAACATTGTTCAAAAATCGTTTTGGGTGATTGAGGGATCAAAGTTGGGATTTTTGGGTTAGAACTATGCTGTTATCGCAACTGTTTTGCTGAACCTGAGACCTGCTCGCTTAAGCGTGCTGCAAGCGTGCAGCTAGCGAGCAAAACCAAACTTACGTCTTTTTGGACGCTTAAGCGTGCAGCTGCTCGCTTAAGCGTGCTGAATCTTTTCCCAGACCATAGTGCGCACGCTCAAGCGTACCGTAAGCGTGCAGTAAGCGAACAAGAACCCAACCTTCGTGTTTTGGCTCGCTTAAGCGTGCAGCTGCTCGCTTAAGCGTGCTGGGTCCTGTGCGACCCAAAATGTGATTTTTCTAAGATGTTCCAAACCCAAACCTAAGCTTTCTAAGATGTTTATTATAATTTTTAAGAATTATTTGGATGATAAAAACTATATTATGAAGATGATTAAGATGAATTTATGCATGCTTAAGTGCAAATATCTATGCTTGCTAAGTTGAATTACCTTGTTGATTGTTGAGTGATATTGTCCAGTTGGGGAGGGTATCCTATGTTGTTGTTGTTGTTGGTTGCATGCTGATATGCTCCATTAAGATGTTGGGTTGTATGCTGATATACACCATAGAGTCATTTCATACTCATTTGCATTTGATGGGGGCTTATTGCCCTGGAATGTTTATCATTCACTGTTGGGGGCTTATTGCCCTGGAACGCTTTATCGTTCACCTGTTGGGGGCTTATTGCCCTGGGATGCTTTAACCATCCAAACTGTTGGGGGCTTATTGCCCTGGAATGCTTAGCATTCAACGCGCGTAGTTGGTACCACATGCATAATGCATTAGATGTTGTTGGAGTCTTGCATTAGTAGTAGGAGTGAGTTGTCCTTTGGGATTGTTGTTGGTGAGATGTCGCCACAAGTGTTGTTGATGTTGTTGATATGAATCAAGAATGAATTTAAATTATAAGATGAGATGATGTTGATTATGTTGCTATTTGTTGTTGTTGTTTTCAATTTACTTTGATGATTCATATATCTGTATATTTGCTTTTGATTTGTGAACTCACCCCTTCTGCTGGAATTGCCGCCTTGTGGGCAAGTGCAGGTAGCGAAGATTAGAGATGTGGCTCTTGCGTCTAGGGCTCTGATACATAGTAGGGATGGGGAAACGTTATTTTCTTGTATTCCTATATGTATCGTTTATTTAAAGAAGATATTGTTGGAATTAATCTATTGGATATTTTAATATGTTGATGGCCTTTAGTGCCAAGATTTTGATGTAGTTGTTGACTATGAGTTTATATAAAGACATTCCGCTGCAGAATTTTTAATATGATGATATTGTATGATGGTTTTAAATAGTATTTTATATTCTATTTAAATGATTTTGAAAAAGAAGTGTGATACTCCGTTGTTCAGTTGAATTACTCTGATTATGATTATTAGTAATATTATTATTACGTTATTTCGGGAACGGGGTGTTACAATTGGTATCAGAGCAAGTTGGTCCGTCAGACCATTAGAAGAGTCGTGTCGAGCCATGTAGAGTAGTGTGACAGGTTTAAACTGTCTTTGTTGTTCTAATTCTTGTTGTTATGTAGAATTATCGAGATGGCCGGAAGGAATGATGCTGCTCTTGCTGCTGCTTTGCAAGCAATGGCTCAGGTTGTTGGGCAACAACAAGGTGCTGGTGGAGCTGGTGAAGGTGTAAGGATGCTTGAAACCTTCTTGAGGAATCATCCACCAACCTTTAAGGGAAGGTACGACCCCGATGGAGCGCAGATTTGGCTGAAGGAGGTCGAGAGGATCTTCCGGGTGATGCAGTGCACGGATGTTCAGATGGTGCGGTTTGGCACGCATATGTTAGCAGAAGAGGCTGACGACTGGTGGGTGAGTGTGCAGCCGGTGTTAGAGGCTGAAGGTGCTGTGATTACGTGGGCTGTTTTTAGGCGAGAGTTCTTGAGGAGGTATTTTCCGGAGGATGTCCGAGGTAAGAAAGAGATAGAATTCCTTGAGCTGAAGCAGGGAGACATGTCCATTACGGAATATGCTGCTAAGTTCGTGGAGCTTGCAAAGTTCTATCCACATTATGCTGCGGAGACTGCTGAGTTCTCCAAATGTATCAAGTTTGAAAATGGTCTGCGAGCTGATATCAAGCGGGCCATTGGGTATCAGAAGATCAGAGACTTCTCTGAGTTGGTGAGCAGCTGCCGTATCTATGAAGAGGACACCAAAGCTCACTATAAGATAATGAATGACCGTAAGGGTAAGGGGCAGCAGAGTCGCCCGAAGCCTTATAGTGCCCCAGCTGATAAAGGTAAGCAAAGAATGCATGATGAGAGGAGGCCTGCACGTAGAGATGCTCCTGCTGAAGTGGTTTGTTATAAGTGTGGTGTGAAAGGCCACAAGAGTAATGCTTGTACCCGTGATGAGAAGAAGTGTTTCAGATGCGGAAAGAAGGGCCATACTGTCACCGAATGCAAGCGTGGAGACATTGTTTGTTTCAACTGTAATGAAGAAGGTCACATTGGTTCTCAGTGTACTAAGCCTAAGAAGGCGCAGACCAGTGGTAGAGTGTTTGCATTGACCGGTACTCAGACTGATCAGGAGGATCGACTTATCAGAGGTACTTGTTTCTTTAATAGTACTCCTTTAATTGCTATTATAGATACTGGTGCAACGCATTGTTTCATTGCTATTGACTGTGCACAAAGATTGGGTTTGATTATGTCTGATATGAATGGGGAGATGGTTGTTGAAACTCCAGCTAAGGGTTCAGTAACTACTTCCCTTGTTTGTTTAAGTTGTCCGTTGTCTGTGTTCGGTAGAGATTTTGAGGTGGACCTTGTTTGTTTGCCGTTAGTGGGAATGGATGTAATATTGGGGATGAATTGGTTAGAGTACAATCATGTCCTGATCAATTGTTTTACGAAGACTGTGCGGTTTTCTTCGGCTGAAGAGGAGAGTGGAGCAGAATTTTTATCCACCAAGGAGATGAAGCGGTTAGAACAAGATGGTGTGTTGATGTATTCTTTGTTGGCATTCTTGTCGGTGGAGAACCAAGCTGTGATTGATGGGTTGCCTGTCGTGAAGGAATTTCCTGAAGTTTTCCCTGACGAGATTCCAGATGTGCCACCGGAGAGAGAAGTGGAATTTTCGATAGACCTTGTGCCGGGTACGAAGCCTGTGTCGATGGCTCCTTACCGTATGTCAGCTTCGGAGTTAGCTGAGTTAAAGAAGCAGTTAGAAGACTTGCTTGACAAGAAGTTTGTGAGACCGAGTGTTTCGCCGTGGGGAGCGCCGGTGTTGTTAGTAAAGAAGAAGGATGGTAGCATGCGGTTGTGCATCGATTACCGTCAGTTGAATAAAGTGACGATCAAGAATAGGTATCCACTTCCGAGAATAGATGATTTGATGGATCAATTGGTGGGTGCCCGCGTTTTTAGTAAGATTGACTTGAGGTCAGGTTACCATCAGATAAAGGTGAAGGATGAGGATATGCAAAAGACAGCATTTCGGACGCGTTATGGTCATTATGAGTATAAGGTGATGCCTTTTGGTGTGACGAATGCACCTGGTGTGTTTATGGAATACATGAACAGGATTTTTCATGAGTATCTGGATCAGTTTGTGGTAGTCTTTATTGATGATATATTGATTTATTCTAAGACTGAAGCTGAGCATGCAGAGCATTTGAAGATTGTACTGCAAGTGCTGAAGGAAAAGAAGCTGTATGCCAAGCTGTCCAAGTGTGAGTTCTGGCTGAACGAAGTAAGTTTTCTTGGCCACATTATTTCTGGTAAAGGTATTGCTGTAGATCCTTCGAAGGTTGATGCTGTGTCGCAGTGGGAGACACCAAAGTCAGTTACTGAGGTGAGAAGTTTTCTTGGTTTGGCTGGTTATTACCGCAGGTTTATTGAAGGATTTTCGAAGTTGGCACTTCCTTTGACGCAGCTGACTTGTAAAGGTAAAGCATTTGTGTGGGATGCTAGTTGTGAGAGTAGTTTCAATGAGTTGAAGCAAAGATTGACGACTGCTCCTATTTTGATTTTGCCAAAGCCAGAAGAACCTTTTGTTGTTTATTGTGATGCATCTAAGCTGGGATTAGGTGGTGTTTTGATGCAAGATGGCAAGGTGGTCGCGTATGCGTCTAGGCAGCTGAGAGTACATGAGAAGAATTATCCTACGCATGATTTAGAGTTAGCAGCCGTGGTGTTTGTGTTGAAGATTTGGAGGCACTATTTGTATGGTTCCAGATTTGAAGTGTTTAGCGACCATAAAAGTTTAAAGTACCTGTTTGATCAGAAGGAGTTGAACATGAGGCAGAGAAGGTGGCTTGAGTTACTTAAGGACTATGATTTTGGTTTGAATTACCATCCTGGTAAAGCTAATGTTGTGGCTGATGCGTTGAGTAGAAAGACATTGCATATGTCGGCATTGATGATGAAAGAGTTCGAGTTGCTTGAACAGTTTAGGGACTTGAGTCTTGTTTGTGAAAGATCGCCTCAGAGTGTGCGGTTAGGCATGCTGAAGATAAATAGTGATTTCTTGAATGACATCAAAGAGGCGCAGAAGCTTGATGTTAAATTTGTGGATTTAATGGCTGCTAGTGATCCGAATGTGGATGGTGACTTCAAGGTCGATGACCAAGGTGTGTTGAGGTTTAGAGGAAGGATTTGTATTCCGGATGATGAAGATTTGAAAAAGTTGATCTTAGAAGAAAGTCACAAGAGTAGTTTGAGTATTCATCCTGGAGCTACAAAAATGTATCATGACCTGAAGAAATTGTTTTGGTGGTCCGGTTTGAAGAGGGATGTTGCTCAGTTTGTGTATGCATGTTTGACTTGCCAGAAGTCTAAGGTTGAGCATCAGAAGCCTGCAGGGCTGTTGACTCCGTTAGATGTACCCGAGTGGAAATGGGATAGCATTTCGATGGATTTTGTAACGAGTTTACCGAATACTTCAAGAGGGCATGATGCCATTTGGGTCGTGGTCGACAGGTTGACTAAGTCGGCGCACTTTGTTCCGATCAACGTTACTTATTCGGTAGCTCAGTTGGCGGAGATCTATATTCGTGATATTGTGAAGTTGCATGGTGTTCCATCTAGTATTGTGTCGGATAGAGATCCGAGGTTTACATCAAGGTTTTGGAAGAGTTTGCAAGATGCATTGGGTTCGAGATTGAGGCTGAGTTCGGCTTATCATCCGCAGACAGATGGTCAGTCGGAGAGGACTATCCAATCCTTAGAAGATTTGTTGAGGGTGTGTGTACTCGAGCAAGGTGGAGCTTGGGACAGCCACTTGCCGTTGATAGAGTTTACTTATAACAATAGTTACCATTCGAGTATTGGTATGGCACCGTTCGAAGCTTTGTATGGTCGAAGGTGTAGAACTCCTCTATGTTGGTTTGAGTCGGGTGAAAGTATTGTGTTAGGACCTGAGTTAGTGCAGCAGACTACGGAAAAGGTCAAGATGATAAGAGAAAAGATGAAAGCATCTCAAGATCGTCAGAAGAGTTATCATGACAAAAGGAGGAAAGCTCTTGAATTTCAGGAGGGTGATCATGTGTTTTTGAGGGTTACTCCGATGACGGGTGTAGGACGTGCATTGAAGTCGAAGAAGTTGACTCCAAAGTTCATTGGTCCTTATCAGATTTCCGAAAGAGTTGGAACCGTGGCGTATCGGATTGGATTGCCACCACATCTATCGAACTTGCATGATGTGTTTCATGTCTCGCAGTTGAGAAAGTATGTAGCAGATCCTTCGCATGTTATTCCTAGGGATGATGTGCAGGTTAGAGATAATCTTACTGTTGAGACTTTGCCGTTGAGGATTGATGATCGCAAGGTGAAGCAGTTGAGAGGCAAGGAAATACCTCTGGTTAGAGTTGTTTGGGGCGGTGTAACCGGTGAGAGTTTGACTTGGGAGTTGGAGAGCAAGATGCAAGAATCCTATCCTGAGTTGTTTGTTGCTTAAGGTATTATTTCGAGGACGAAATTCTCCAAGTTGGGGAGAGTTGTAACGCCCTAGTTGATATTTTATTATTTTGGTTGATTTAATATGTTTTATGTATTTTATATAATTTATGTGATTTATGTGAATAATTTGAAGTGTTGTTATTTATCATATAATTATTTGTGTGATTTTTGTTATTTAAGTAATTTAGGAGGAATTAGTAATTATTTAGAATTAGTAGAGTTTAAGGGGGTTAATGGAGATTAAAAGAAAATTTAAGTGAGGGAATAAAGAAAGAAAAGGAGTTACACTTTGTAAGGAAATAGGGAAGCCAGTAAGGAAAGAAAAGAAAAGAGCACGTATCAGTAAAACAAAAGAAACAGAGTTTTGGGAGAAAAGAGAAGAACCAAGAGGGAAGAGCTAGGAAGAGAGAATCTGATCAATTGCTGTAGATTTTCGCTGAATTAAGGTAAGGGTGGGCTAGCATTTCAATTGTTGATATATACATGTATGATTTCATGAAAATGGATTGAAATTGGTAGTTTTGGAATTAGGTTTATGAACATGATGAATTGCTCATTTTCTGATGAATTGCGTTGTAATGTTGTTGTTATGAGATGTTTATGTTGTTTTGTCGTATAATGAACCCATAACATTGTTCAAAAATCGTTTTGGGTGATTGAGGGATCAAAGTTGGGATTTTTGGGTTAGAACTATGCTGTTATCGCAACTGTTTTGCTGAACCTGAGACCTGCTCGCTTAAGCGTGCTGCAAGCGTGCAGCTAGCGAGCAAAACCAAACTTACGTCTTTTTGGACGCTTAAGCGTGCAGCTGCTCGCTTAAGCGTGCTGAATCTTTTCCCAGACCATAGTGCGCACGCTCAAGCGTACCGTAAGCGTGCAGTAAGCGAACAAGAACCCAACCTTCGTGTTTTGGCTCGCTTAAGCGTGCAGCTGCTCGCTTAAGCGTGCTGGGTCCTGTGCGACCCAAAATGTGATTTTTCTAAGATGTTCCAAACCCAAACCTAAGCTTTCTAAGATGTTTATTATAATTTTTAAGAATTATTTGGATGATAAAAACTATATTATGAAGATGATTAAGATGAATTTATGCATGCTTAAGTGCAAATATCTATGCTTGCTAAGTTGAATTACCTTGTTGATTGTTGAGTGATATTGTCCAGTTGGGGAGGGTATCCTATGTTGTTGTTGTTGTTGGTTGCATGCTGATATGCTCCATTAAGATGTTGGGTTGTATGCTGATATACACCATAGAGTCATTTCATACTCATTTGCATTTGATGGGGGCTTATTGCCCTGGAATGTTTATCATTCACTGTTGGGGGCTTATTGCCCTGGAACGCTTTATCGTTCACCTGTTGGGGGCTTATTGCCCTGGGATGCTTTAACCATCCAAACTGTTGGGGGCTTATTGCCCTGGAATGCTTAGCATTCAACGCGCGTAGTTGGTACCACATGCATAATGCATTAGATGTTGTTGGAGTCTTGCATTAGTAGTAGGAGTGAGTTGTCCTTTGGGATTGTTGTTGGTGAGATGTCGCCACAAGTGTTGTTGATGTTGTTGATATGAATCAAGAATGAATTTAAATTATAAGATGAGATGATGTTGATTATGTTGCTATTTGTTGTTGTTGTTTTCAATTTACTTTGATGATTCATATATCTGTATATTTGCTTTTGATTTGTGAACTCACCCCTTCTGCTGGAATTGCCGCCTTGTGGGCAAGTGCAGGTAGCGAAGATTAGAGATGTGGCTCTTGCGTCTAGGGCTCTGATACATAGTAGGGATGGGGAAACGTTATTTTCTTGTATTCCTATATGTATCGTTTATTTAAAGAAGATATTGTTGGAATTAATCTATTGGATATTTTAATATGTTGATGGCCTTTAGTGCCAAGATTTTGATGTAGTTGTTGACTATGAGTTTATATAAAGACATTCCGCTGCAGAATTTTTAATATGATGATATTGTATGATGGTTTTAAATAGTATTTTATATTCTATTTAAATGATTTTGAAAAAGAAGTGTGATACTCCGTTGTTCAGTTGAATTACTCTGATTATGATTATTAGTAATATTATTATTACGTTATTTCGGGAACGGGGTGTTACAGGACATGCTATTTTGGTCCTCAACCAAAAACAGGTGCCCCAGGGACTGAAGCGGGCAACTCGATTGACTTGTGTGATGATGAAGATGAATGAATGTAATGGCTTGTAATGCCTAATTGTTTTGGATCTTTTTATGTTTTTTTTTAATATGTCACGCACATTTTGCTATATTATGGTGCGTAATGAATAAAATTGTGTAATGAATAAATAAATTCAAAAAGTGAGTAAATAAGATAATAGGTTGTTCCATTACATTATATATGTTATCACATTACATTAAATTACATTCGGGAATGCATCTTCCAACTAAAACAATTATCTTACCTCTAAATGGGGTACACTCAAACTAGCCAAACAACAGGACTCAAGCATTCGCCCGACATTCAAGTTTTTCCTTTGAAAAGAATAAATTTTTGTTAGGCTTGGTTTAGATGATGGTATTCAAGTGCCACCGAAATGAGGTACATTCCTTGACACTTTAATACCGTCATCTAAACCAGCCTAACAAGAATTTAATATTTTCAAAGGAAAAATATGAATGCCAGACAAATGTTGAGGACTTGTCGTTTGGCAAGTTTGAATTACCCCATCTAGAGGAAGACAATAATGGTAGTCGGAAGGTGCATTCTCTATCTAATGACCATCTTCTGGCGGAATCAGACTCTTGATAATATCTTCAGTTTATCTCAACAACGTTACCCGCATATTGATCCACTAGAACATGATGTGCTCCCAAAACATGCTCGTCACGTTTTCGTCGTTCTTTAACTCCACCCAAGTTGATGATACTCTCCCCTCGTCGAGCGTTGGACGTTTATACCAACGTTTTCCACCCTCCTTGTGTCTCCGGGGTTGACTCCTTGGTTGAATTCATTCAGTTTATCCTTAAGACCTCTTAATGTTACACCAAGGCACCGAACCTTCAACCTCTGAGGTTCTCCGCCGTTGAATTGTGCATGAACGTCGATCCATCCGGCATTGTTTCAAATCTACACAATAAGAAATTGAAAACAATCAACGAAATACTCATTCAAACATTTCATCAAACACTTGAAGTGTAAATCATACAAAAACCCTAAAAATCATAAAAATAACCCTAAAATGTTTTACCATAAAAAAACATAAAAATAATGTAAAATATAACAAAATTATTCAAGACAAAGTGCTCCTAAAGTGATGATGTCATGAGAAGCAAGTCATCAGAAGCTGAAGATCACCAAAAGCTGCAGTTCATCAGAAGATGCAAGACTGAAAGCTTCAAAGGTTGTTCAATGGATTTAATCTCGTTTAAGCATTGCAGAAGACCAGAAGAGTGAAGCAACGGCTAATTCAAATGAACTTCAAGGCATTGGATGCTTATTCTTTGAAGAGCGTTGACAAAGTACAATTGTACGAAGTGTACAACCACTACCTCCACTACTCAGTTTTTGTCTCTGCTACAATACAAAAATACCAGCTCTGCCTGCAACGATGTTCCTACAGACTTGGAATGCATTAGAAATTGATCCTTAATAGGACAACAACCATATCAGGCAAAAGATCATTGGTGATTGATCAAAGCTTCAAACGACTCTTATCTTGATGCGCTGGCAATTCACAACGTCTCTTTCACACCTTTATATAAAAGAGTGAAGACTTGAAGAATTGTAAGAGACTCACAACAATTTAAAAGCGCCAAACCTCTGCTGAAATTGTTCTGCATCAAAAGTTCACTTAGAATTTCTTATCAAAGTTCATATCTTAGAAATTCTAGAGTCTTAAGAGTCTGTATCTGATTTGTATTGTAAACACCACTGATTGTATATCAAATGTTCAACGTCAAACATTTTCCTTTGTAATTCTATTTGATTAGAAGTCTCTTGCGGTTTTGCTTGAGCATAAAAGTCTCTTGATTGTGTTCAGGAGCATCGGAAGTCTCTTGCAGTTGTGCTTGAGCATTTGAAGTCTTTTGCTAAGTTTAGCAGTGAGCATTTGTAATCAGATATTACATTATAGTGAACTCTCCTTGTAAGTGCAAGGGGGACAGGACTACTTCCGGTTTGTGGAAGGAACATGTATAATTGCTTGTGTCATTCTTTCTTTCTTTCTCTCTCTCTCTCTCTCTCTCTCTCTCTCTATCTGTTTTATCCGCTGGATCTAGAATCTGAACATCACTTTAGAAGTTGTACTCTAACTGCTTCTGATCAGTGACTTCAGTAGGAGAAAACGAAGAAAAAGCTAACACAATTCAACCCCCCCTTCTTGTGTTTTTCTCACCTTCAATTGGTATATAGAGCCTTGGTTCTGTTGATAACACTTAACAGTGTAACAATCCAAGATCTGAGAAAAAAATGTCTACCGAATCATCTGTTTCTAGTTCTGGTGGTAATCATAATGTTGTACATTATGATTACAGTGATAAGAAAGGCGACTCAGGAAAAGTTCCAAAGTTCAATGGATATCCTGAAGAGTTCTCTTGGTGGAAAACCAACTTCTACAGTTCTATCATGGGCTTAGATGAAGAATTATGGGATATTCTGGAAGATGGAGTTGGTGACTTGGATCTGGATGAAGAAGGAACTGTTGTTGATAGAAAGAAACATACTCCTGCTCAAAAGAAGATGTACAAGAAACATCACAAGATAAGAGGATCAATTGTTCTTGTTATACCTCGTATAGAGTATATGAAGATGAGTGATAAATCTACTGCAAAGGCTATGTTTGCCTCTCTATGTGAAAACTATGAAGGTAGCAAGAAGGTTAGAGAAGCTAAAGCACTTATGCTTGTTCATCAGCATGAGTTGTTCAAGATGAAGGATGATGAAAGTATTGAGGAGATGTACTCAAGATTTCAAACCTTAATCTATGAACTACAAATACTGAAGAAAAGCTATGTTGCTTCTGATCATGTGAGCAAGATACTAAGAAGCCTGCCTGCAAGATGGACACCAAAGGTTACTACTATTGAGGAAGCTAAAGATCTAAACACTCTGAGTGTTGAAGATCTTGTCAGCTCTCTCAAAGTTCATGAGATAAGTCTTAATGAACATGAGCCTGCTAAGAAGAGTAAATCTATTGCTCTACCATCTAAAGGGAATTCATCAAAAGCTCTTAAAGTCATAGAATCTGAAGAAGAATCACCTGATGGAGATTCTGATGAAGATCCTGCTGAGATGATGGCTATGCTTTCCAACAGGCTGCAATATCTGGCCAAGAAGAACAAGAAGTTCTTGAGCAGAAGGAGTGATTACAAAGGCTCCAGGAAAGAAGATCAGAAGGGTTGCTTAAACTGCAAGAAGCCTGAACATTTCATTGCTGATTGCCCTGATCTTCAGAAGGAGAAATCAAAGGACAAGTCTAAGAAGTCAACTTTCAAATCAAACAAGATCAAGAAGCAGATCAAGCAGAGTTTGATCGCAACATGGGAAGATTTAGACAGTGAATCTGAATCTGATAAGGATGATGCTGATGAAGATGCAAAGGTAGCTGTTGGGTTAGTGGCTACAGTAACTTCAGATACTGAACCATAATCAAATTCAGAAGAAGAAAATGAGGTATATTCTAAAATTCCCAGAGAAGAACTTACCGAGTCTCTTAAAGAGCTCCTTACACATTTTGAACTGAGAATCAATGAGTTGAAAGGTTTAAAAGAAAAATATGTTGATTTAATGAAACAACAAGAATCAACTCTATTGGATATGAAAGCTTCTAAAGGACTTAGAGGCTTTGACTTCATTTGCAAAACTTATGAAGAGAAGCTCAAGTTCTTATGTCAGAAGCTACAAGAAAAGTGTAATGGAAAAGCTTTAAGCAACCAAGAAATTGCTCTTGAAGATTTTATTATGTCTGGTATTGACAGAAGTAGAGTTGCTTCTATGATTTATGACATTTACAAAAACAATGGCAAAGGGATTGGCTTTTCAGAAGGAAAACCTAATGAAACTAATCTCAAAGTATGTTGTGAATGTATTAAGGAAGGATTGAAAATCGTCTTTGCACCTGAAGGTGTAACACCCCGAAATCTCAACATAAAAATTTCCGTATATTATTAGAGTTAAACCCATAATCAGGATGTCACATTTCATAAAAATCACTAAACAACAATGAATAATATTTTATTCTTCATCAAAATATTCAATGTAACAGCGGAATTATAAACTCAAAATATTCTTTTAAGTAAATCTTGGCACAAGGCAACATCAACGTCTCAAAGGTTCAACAACCATTTTAAAGTCATAAATAGTTCAAAGAAAATACGTAAAAGAATAGAAACAACGACAAAGTCCCATCCCGTTACGTATCAGAGCATCCTAAGACACCACACACAACGGATTCCTCACATAAACACCTAAGCTTGATTACCTGCACTTGCCCACAAGGCGGCAATTCCAACAGAAGGGGTGAGAAACACAATCAATAATATATAACATATAATTCAATAATTAATGACAAACCACATAAAATCATCACTTCAATCACATCGTAAATAGATAGTATTTAACATAAACACATCACAATTCATCACATTTATTCACTTTAACAACATCACAAAATCATCTTCACATCATCACTTAAACAACATCACAAACGACACGACTCGACAATGCAACTCTACACTTAGACATCATGCATGTGGTACCATTATTTTAAGCATTAATATGCTTCACCGCCACTTTGAGCAAAAGCTCCATCGCCACTTTGAGCAAAAGCTCCATCGCCACTTTTATGCATATGCAATGGACTCACACTTATAACTTAAATAAGTTAAACAACTTAACACTGACTTCGACAACAATAATAATTGTGCCTAAACTCTTTAAGACTCCCTCCCAAACCTTGACGTTGACAAGGACTTCTCTCCACAATATTCTTAATTCGTCACATAACTTCATAAATTCATATAAAATTATTCTCAAGGTATTTTTGTGTCAAACCAACGCCATTAGAAAGACAATTCAACTATCTACAACTTTCGCGTTTACAACTAAGTCCAATTCTTTGCCGATCAATACCAGTTTTTATTTCAAATTCGGGTACAGAAACTGAAAATTACTGTGACCTACGTGTAGTAATTTGACAATAATTTAAGTTATAAGAATGATTTTGAAGTCAAACCAAAGCCATTAAACATCTAACACAATTATCTACAACTTTCATGTTTACACCAAAACCCAGTTCAAAACAGAAACATGTGAAAAAGGCGCAAGAACATGAAACAGGAGATGCTGTCACTGTGCAGCTCTCGGGAAAAGTGACATTTTCCACCCAAAAATCCCATTTTTAATCCCTTAATCACCCCAATGTATTTGAAATCTTGTTTACAGATCATATATGCAGCAAAGGAGTCAAATCAACATACAATTATGTATGAACCGACATAAATCATCACATTTATCATAAACCTAACCCTAGAACATATTCATCCATCAAAAATCAAATTAACATATATATTATTGAAAGTAATTCCACCCTTACCTTAATTCAGCAACGCAAGAAAATTCTACAGCAAATTCGATCCCTTTCCTCTTCTTCCTAGCTTCCTCTTGGTCCTTCTCAAAACTCACATTTTCTCAATTGCACGTGAAAACGTTTTCTTCTTTTTTTCTTAACCTAATTCTCTATTTATATAACTCTTAAACAATTTATTTTATTTCCACTTAACCTTTAATCTTCCTAAAATTTCATAACAACCAAATCTTAAACTCTTATTTTTACTAAAAAGTAACTCCCCATATTCTTTTAACTCTCATTTAATTTCTATTAAACTCACTTAATTCCCTTTTAAACCAAATAATACCTTTTTCCTCCTATTTTGTTAAAATAATGCAATAACTATATAATAATATAATAATGCACCACATATCACGTAAATCAACATAAAGTCATGTAATTCATTTAAATAAAACACATCACACAAAGGTCATATGAAAATCATAGAAAACTACTCAAACATTTACTAAAAATAGTTAAATAAAAAAAATGGGGCGTTACAACTCTCCCCAACTTAGAAGATTTTCGTCCTCGAAAATGTACCTCAATCAACAACTCTTATCCTCTGTCTGCGTACCAGTCAGAGCAAAAACTCTCCCAAAAGTCTTAACCTTCTTCGGCTGCTTGCATTGCGTACTAATATGCCCCTTCTCATTACAGTTAAAACACACCACGTCATCAGACTTGCATTCTGGGGTAGTATGCCCTTTCTGACCACAACGATAGCACCTCTTCACATCCCCCGGATATGCATTACTCTTATGGCCCCTCTGACCACAAGTATAACAGGTAATCCCAGCAGGGGCATCCCTCTCTCTAGGCCTCCCCTCGTCATTCATTTTCTGCTTACTCTTATCAACAGGAGCACTGTAAGGCTTTCCACGATCCTGTTGCTTACCCTTCCTTTCCTTCAAAATCTTATAGTGAGCTTTGGTATCTTCCTCATAAATTCTACAACTGCTCACCAGCTCGGAAAAATTACGGATCTTCTAGTACCCAATTGCTCTCTTGATCTCAGCACGCAATCCATTTTCAAACTTGATACACTTAGAGAATTCAGCAGTCTCAGCAGTATAATGTGGATAAAATTTAGCCAACTCCACAAACTTAGCAGCATATTCAGTCACCGACATATCCCCTTGTTTCAAATCAAGAAACTCAATCTCTTTCTTCCCACGGACATCCTCTGGGAAATATCTATTCAGGAATTCTCTCCTAAACACAGCCGAAGTAACAACAACACCTCCATCTTCTAAAATCGGTCGAGCACTTACCCACCAGTCATCAGCTTCTTCCGCCAACATGTGTGTACCAAAATGCACCATCTCAACATCAGCACATTGCATAACTCGAAAAATTCTATCAATCTCTTTGAGCCACGTCTGAGCTCCGTCAGGGTCGTACCTTCCTTTGAACGTAGGAGGATGATTTCTCAGAAAAGTTTCCAGCATCCTCACTCCTTCATTACCTCCAGCGTTGTTCTGTTTACCCACAGCTTGGGCCATTGCTTGTAAGGCAGCAGCAAGGGCAACATCGTTTCTACCAGCCATCTTAGTCCTCTATAAGGTAAACATCAGTTAGAATAAAATAACTATAATATTCTAACTCTTAGACGACGTCACTTGACTCTCTACTAGGCCGGACGGACCAACCTGCTCTGATACCAATTGTAACACCCCGAAATCCCAACATAAAAATTTCCGTATATTATCAGAGTTAAACCCATAATCAGGATGTCACATTTCATAAAAATCACTAAACAACAATGAATAATATTTTATTCTTCATCAAAATATTCAATGTAACAGCGGAATTATAAACTCAAAATATTCTTTTAAGTAAATCTTCGCACAAGGCCACATCAACGTCTCAAAGGTTCAACAACCATTTTAAAGTCATAAATAGTTCAAAGAAAATACGTAAAAGAATAGAAACAACGACAAAGTCCCATCCCGTTACGTATCAGAGCATCCTAAGACACCACACACAACGGATTCCTCACATAAACACCTAAGCTTGATTACCTGCACTTGCCCACAAGGCGGCAATTCCAACAGAAGGGGTGAGAAACACAATCAATAATATATAACATATAATTCAATAATTAATGACAAACCACATAAAATCATCACTTCAATCACATCGTAAATAGATAGTATTTAACATAAACACATCACAATTCATCACATTTATTCACTTTAACAACATCACAAAATCATCTTCACATCATCACTTAAACAACATCACAAACGACACGACTCGACAATGCAACTCTACACTTAGACATCATGCATGTGGTACCATTATTTTAAGCGTTAATATGCTTCACCGCCACTTTGAGCAAAAGCTCCATCGCCACTTTGAGCAAAAGCTCCATCGCCACTTTTATGCATATGCCATGTGTAACGCCCCATTTTTATTTAATTATTTTTAGTTGATGTTTGAGTATTTTTATATGATTTTATATGACTATATTTCACATATATGATTTAGATATGATTTTATGTGAAATATTATACTTGGTATGAATTGTGTGATATTTGGTGTGATGATAATTTATTATATGATTTATGGTGTTGTGTTTTATTTAAATAAATGTTGTTTGATTATTTTATTTATTTAATAAAAAGGTAGAAAATAGTATTATTTGGTTTAAAGGGAATTAAGTATAATTATGAGGGGGTTATAGTTTACAATAAAAAGAAAAGGAGAGTCAGAAAGAGTTTTACGTACAATTGAAAAAAAAAAAGTGAGTTTTTGAGAGAAGAAGAGGAGAAAACCTAGAACCAAGAGAAGAGGCTAGAAGAAGAGAGAAGAACGCAGCTTAATTCAGGAGTCATAATCTAAGGTTAGGGTGGGATTCCTTCAATAATATGTATATATAATTTTGATTGTTGATGAAATTGTGTTCTAGGTTTAGGGTTTAGAAAGTTTATGATAATTGATATGATGTGATGAATTGTGTGATATTTGGTGTGATGATAATTTATTATATGATTTATGGTGTTGTGTTTTATTTAAATAAATGTTGTTTGATTATTTTATTTATTTAATAAAAAGGTAGAAAATAGTATTATTTGGTTTAAAGGGAATTAAGTATAATTATGAGGGGGTTATAGTTTACAATAAAAAGAAAAGGAGAGTCAGAAAGAGTTTTACGTACAATTGAAAAAAAAAAGTGAGTTTTTGAGAGAAGAAGAGGAGAAAACCTAGAACCAAGAGAAGAGGCTAGAAGAAGAGAGAAGAACGCAGCTTAATTCAGGAGTCATAATCTAAGGTTAGGGTGGGATTCCTTCAATAATATGTATATATAATTTTGATTGTTGATGAAATTGTGTTCTAGGTTTAGGGTTTAGAAAGTTTATGATAATTGATATGATGTGATGAATTGTGTTGTTTAATGCATGTTTCTGTGTTGTTTTGATTGTTATGTTGTATATAGAACCTGTAAACATTGTTCTCTATCAAATTTGGGATTTGGGTGATGAAATTTGGGTTTTTGAGTGAAAAATAGAGTTTTCTCGAGAGCTACCTTTGACAGCATACCGTGTTTCATGTTGTTGCGTCTTTTGCATCAGTTTCTGTTTCAAACTAGCTTTCGGTGTAAACACGAAAGTTGTAGGTATGAATGTTATCTTTCTAATGTCGTTGGTCTGACGTCAAAATGATTTATAGAACTTGAGTAATGGTCAAATTACGGAACGTAGGTCACAATGAATTTTTATGAATTTCAGCACAACTTTGTCCGAATTTGAAATGAAAACTGGTAATGATTGGTACATAAATGGTCTTAGGTGTAATCATGAAAGTTGTAGATAATTGAGTTAGCTTTCTAATGACACTGGTTTGACTCGAAAATGTTTTGTAAATCTCGAGTTATGATAAAAATAGTCCAAGTAGGTCTTCAGAAAATTTTAAGAAAACTTAGCTTAACTAATCCCAAGTTAGTCCAAAACTTATGGTTGGTTTCCCAACTTCAAACTTAAGTATTAGGGATTTAGTCAGAGTGTTTTATGAGTATTTGGCTTATGTTTTATTGATCAACTTGCTTTATTTTTGAAGAATGTTTTGGTTTGATATGGATGTAGTTGATTAATGTATATGTGCTTTCCGGAGATGTGTGATTTAAATATGTGTTATATCAAGATGTGTTGTTTGTAGATGTGTGACTTAAATATGTGCTATATAAAGATGTCATATTTAAATATGTGATATTTGACGATGATGCTATTTAAAGATGTGTATTTGTCGAGTCATCTAAAGATGTGCATTGTTGAGTCTTTACTTGTGTCGTTGCATTTGAGTCGTGTCGTTGCATAGCATAGTCAGCGATGGGGGCTTAATGCCTGACAGGTCCTCTATGACCTTAGCGATGGGGGCTTAATGTCTGACAGGTCCTATTTGACCTTAGCGATGGGGGCTTAATGCTCTGATGGTACCACATGCATGAGGTCTAAGTGTTGCATAGTCGTGTCGTGTCGTTTGTGAAGTGATGATGTAATTTGCAAAGTGATGATGTATTCGTGATGGTGTAATTGTGACTTGTTGATGTATTTATGACGTGTTGAAGTATTTGTGATGTTATGATGTACTTGTGAATGTTTGAGATATTTTCGTTATATGTGATGATTTGTTGATGTTGTTGATATTGTTGTTGTTGATTGTTTATTGTTGTTGTATCTTGCTAAATGTCGTTGATGTTGATAACGTTGTTGTTGCTATATATATATATATATATATATATATATATACATACATATATGAACTTGTTGATACTTGTGGTATAATTTGTTGTTGTTTCATCGATTTGATGAATTATATATTATTATTATTGAATGTGTTTCTCACCCCTTCGGTTGGAATTGTCGCTTTGTGGGCAAGTGCAGATTTCCAAGGCTAGTAGGATGTTGGCTCAAGTGTCTTAGGGCTCTGATACGTAACGGGATGGGAGTTAATTGTTGAATTTTCATTCCTTTATGTATCAATTTTGGAACTATATTGTTGGAACATTTATTTATTATTAAGAGAATTATTGAAATGATTATTTATGTTGGAGCCTTTGTGCCAAGACTTTGTTGAAGTTGATTATATTTTAAAAAAGACTTTTCCGCTGCAAAATATTACGAGATTAATTTATGTTGTTGAATAAATAGTATATTTTCTAATTATGAATTTTTGAAAAGTAGTGTAACATTCCGTTTTGCGATGAAAACTCTGATTTTACGTATATTTAATTATGTTGGGAAATCGGGGTGTTATAGTTGGTATCAGAGCAGGTCGGTCCTTCCGGCCAAGTAGTAGAGTCGTGTCGAGCCTAGTAGTGTTGTGTGACAGCTTTATACTGTCTTTTGTTGTCCTAATTGTTGTTTGTTGTGTAGAGAACTAAGGTGCTGAAGTCTTATCTAGAATTGTTTGCATGAGGTTCATTTTCGAGGACGAAAATTCTTTAAGTTGGGGAGAGTTGTAACGCCCCATTTTTATTTAATTATTTTTAGTTGATGTTTGAGTATTTTTATATGATTTTATATGACTATATTTGACATATATGATTTAGATATGATTTTATGTGAAATATATGACTTGGTATGAATTGTGTGATATTTGGTGTGATGATAATTTATTATATGATTTATGGTGTTGTGTTTTATTTAAATAAATGTTGTTTGATTATTTGATTTATTTAATAAAAAGGTAGAAAATAGTATTATTTGGTTTAAAGGGAATTAAGTATAATTATGAGGAATAAGTGGGAGCTAAGGAAATAAGAGGGGGTTATAGTTTACAATAAAAAGAAAAGGAGAGTCAGAAAGAGTTTTACGTACAATTGAAATAAAAGAGAGAAAGTGAGTTTTTGAGAGAAGAAGAGGAGAAAACCTAGAACCAAGAGAAGAGGCTAGAAGAAGAGAGAAGAGGCTAGAAGAAGAGAGAAGAGCGCAGCTTAATTCAGGAGTCATAATCTAAGGTAAGGGTGGGATTCCTTCAATAATATGTATATATAATTTTGATTGTTGATGAAATTGTGTTCTAGGTTTAGGGTTTAGAAAGTTTATGATAATTGATATGATGTGATGAATTGTGTTGTTTAATGCATGTTTCTGTGTTGTTTTGATTGTTATGTTGTATATAGAACCTGTAAACATTGTTCTCTATCAAATTTGGGATTTGGGTGATGAAATTTGGGTTTTTGAGTGAAAAATAGAGTTTTCCCGAGAGCTACCTTTGACAGCATACCCTGTTTCATGTTGTTGCGTCTTTTGCATCAGTTTCTGTTTCAAACTAGCTTTCAGTGTAAACACGAAAGTTGTAGGTATGAATGTTATCTTTCTAATGCCATTGGTCTGACGGCAAAATGATTTATAGAACTTGAGTTATGGTCAAATTACTGAACGTAGGTCACAGTGAATTTTTATGAATTTCAGCACAACTTTGTCCGAATTTGAAATGAAAACTGGTATTGATTGGTACATAAATGGTCTTTGGTGTAAACATGAAAGTTGTAGATAATTGCGTTAGCTTTCTAATGGCACTGGTTTGACTCGAAAATGTTTTGTAAATCTCGAGTTATGATAAAAATAGTCCAAGTAGGTCTTCAGAAAATTTTAAGAAAACTTAGCTTAACTAATCCCAAGTTAGTCCAAAACTTATGGTTGGTTTCCCAACTTCAAACTTAAGTATTAGGGATTTAGTCGGAGTGTTTTATGAGTATTTGACTTATGTTTTATTGATCAACTTGCTTTATTTTTGAAGAATGTTTTGGTTTGATATGGATGTAGTTGATTAATGTATATGTGCTTTCCAGAGATGTGTGATTTAAATATGTGTTATATCAAGATGTGTTGTTTGTAGATGTGTGACTTAAATATGTGCTATATAAAGATGTCATATTTAAATATGTGATATTTGACGATGATGCTATTTAAAGATGTGTATTTGTCGAGTCATCTAAAGATGTGCATTGTTGAGTCTTTACTTGTGTCGTTGCATTTGAGTCGTGTCGTTGCATAGCATAGTCAGCGATGGGGGCTTAATGCCTGGCAGGTCCTCTATGACCTTAGCGATGGGGGCTTAATGCCTGACAGGTCCTATTTGACCTTAGCGATGGGGGCTTAATGCCCTGATGGTACCACATGCATGAGGTCTAAGTGTTGCATAGTTGTGTCGTGTCGTTTGTGAAGTGATGATGTAATTTGCAAAGTGATGATGTATTCGTGATGGTGTAATTGTGACTTGTTGATGTATTTATGACGTGTTGAAGTATTTGTGATGTTATGATGTACTTGTGAATGTTTGTGATGTTATGATGTACTTGTGAATGTTTGTGATGTTTTCGTTATATGTGATGATTTGTTGATGTTGTTGATATTGTTGTTGTTGATTGTTTATTGTTGTTGTATCTTGCTAAATGTCGTTGATGTTGATAACGTTGCTGTTGCTATATATATATATATATATGTATGTATACATACATATATGAAATTGTTGATACTTGTGGTATAATTTGTTGTTGTTTCATCGATTTGATGAATTATATATTATTATTATTGAATGTGTTTCTCACCCCTTCTGTTGGAATTGTCGCCTTGTGGGCAAGTGCAGATTTCCAAGGCTAGTAGGATGTTGGCTCACGTGTCTTAGGGCTCTGATACGTAACGGGATGGGAGTTAATTGTTGAATTTTCATTCCTTTATGTATCAATTTTGGAACTATATTGTTGGAACATTTATTTATTATTAAGAGGATTATTGAAATGATTATTTATGTTGGGGCCTTTGTGCCAAGACTTTGTTGAAGTTGATTATATTTTAAAAAAGACTTTTCCGCTGCAAAATATTACGAGATTAATTTATGTTGTTGAATAAATAGTATATTTTCTATATGAATTTTTGAAAAGTAGTGTAACATTCCGTTTTGCGATGAAAACTCTGATTTTACGTATATTTAATTATGTTGGGAAATCGGGGTGTTACACAATGGACTTACACTTATAACTTAAATAAGTTAAACAACTTAACAATGACTTCGACAACAATAATAATTGTGCCTAAACTCTTTAAGACTCCCTCCCAAACCTTGACGTTGACAAGGACTTCTCTCCACAATATTCTTAATTCGTCACATAACTTCATAAATTCATATAAAATTATTCTCAAGGTATTTTTGTGTCAAACCAACGCCATTGGAAAGACAATTCAACTATCTACAACTTTCGCGTTTACAACTAAGTCCAATTCTATGCCGATCAATACCAGTTTTTATTTCAAATTCGAGTACAGAAACTGAAAATTACTGTGACCTACGTGTAATAATTTGACAATAATTTAAGTTATAAGAATGATTTTGAAGTCAAACTAAAGCCATTAAAAATCTAACACAATTATCTACAACTTTCATGTTTACACCAAAACCAAGTTCAAAACAGAAACATGTGAAAAAGGCGCAAGAACATGAAACAGGAGATGCTGTCACTGTGCAGCTCTCGGGAAAAGTGACACTTTCCACCCAAAAATCCCATTTTTAATCCCTTAATCACCCCAATGTATTTGAAATCTTGTTTACAGATCATATATGCAGCAAAGGAGTCAAAAAAACATACAATTATGCATGAACCGACATAAATCATCACATTTATCATAAACCTAACCCTAGAACATATTCATCCATCAAAAATCAAATTAACATATATATTATTGAAAGGAATCCCACCCTTACCTTAATTCAGCAACGCAAGAAAATTCTAAAGCAAATTCGATCCCTTTCCACTTCTTCCTAGCTTCCTCTTGGTCCTTCTCAAAACTCACATTTTCTCAATTGCACGTGAAAACGATTTCTTCTTTTTTTCTTAACCTAATTCTCTATTTATATAACTCTTAAACAATTTATTTTATTTCCACTCAACCCTTAATCTTCCTAAAATTTCATAACAACCAAATCTTAAACTCTTATTTTTACTAAAAAGTAACTCCCCATATTCTTTTAACTCTCATTTAATTTCTATTAAACTCACTTAATTCCCTTTTAAACCAAATAATACCTTTTTCCTCCTATTTTGTTAAAATAATGCAATAACTATATAATAATATAATAATGCACCACATATCACGTAAATCAACATAAAGTCATGTAATTCATTTAAATAAAACACATCACACAAAGGTCATATGAAAATCATAGAAAACAACTCAAACATTTACTAAAAATAGTTAATTAAAAAAAAATGGGGCGTTACAACTCTCCCCAACTTAGAAGATTTTCGTCCTCGAAAATGTACCTCAATCAACAACTCTTATCCTCTGTCTGCGTACCAGTCAGAGCAAAAACTCTCCCTGTAGTCTTAACCTTCTTCGGCTGCTTGCATTGCGTACTAATATGCCCCTTCTCATTACAGTTAAAACACACCACGCCATCAGACTTGCACTCTGGGGTAGTATGCCCTTTCTGACCACAACGATAACACCTCTTCACATCCCCCGGACATGCATTACTCTTATGGCCCCTCTGACCACAAGTATAACAGGTAATCCCAGCAGGGGCATCCCTCTCTCTAGGCCTCCCCTCGTCATTCATTTTCTGCTTACTCTTATCAACAGGAGCACTGTAAGGCTTTCCACGATCCTGTTGCTTACCCTTCCTTTCCTTCAAAATCTTATAGTGAGCTTTGGTATCTTCCTCATAAATTCTACAACTGCTCACCAGCTCGGAAAAATTACGGATCTTCTAGTACCCAATTGCTCTCTTGATCTCAGCACGCAATCCATTTTCAAACTTGATACACTTAGAGAATTCAGCAGTCTCAGCAGTATAATGTGGATAAAATTTAGCCAACTCCACAAACTTAGCAGCATATTCAGTCACCGGCATATCCCCTTGTTTCAAATCAAGAAACTCAATCTCTTTCTTCCCACAGACATCCTCTGGGAAATATCTATTCAGGAATTCTATCCTAAACACAGCCCAAGTAACAACAGCACCTCCATCTTCTAAAATCGGTCGAGCACTTACCCACCAGTCATCAGCTTCCTCCGCCAACATGTGTGTACCAAAACGCACCATCTCAACATCAGCACATTGCATAACTCGAAAAATTCTCTCAATCTCTTTGAGCCACGTCTGAGCTCCGTCAGGGTCGTACCTTCCATTGTACGTAGGAGGATGATTTCTCAGAAAAGTTCCCAGCATCCTCACTCCTTCATTACCTCCAGCGTTGTTCTGGTTACCCACAGCTTGGGCCATTGCTTGTAAGGCAGCAGCAAGGGAAACATCGTTTCTACCAGCCATCTTAGTCCTCTATAAGGTAAACATCAGTTAGAATAAAATAAATATAATATTCTAACTCTTAGACGACGTCACTCGACTCTCTACTAGGCCGGACGGACCAACCTGCTCTGATACCAATTGTAACACCCTGAAATCCCAACATAAAATTTTTCGTATATTATCAGAGTTAAACCCATAATCAGGATGTCACATTTCATAAAAATCACTAAACAACAATGAATAATATTTTATTCTTCATCAAAATATTCAATGTAACAGCGGAATTATAGACTCAAGGTGTAATTAAGTTGATTAAAGTTTGATTAAGAAACTATAATAAAAGTGGGATCACTTGATTTTTGAATCAAGGTTTATTGTGAAAATATTTTTGATTTTTGTTATTTGAATGTTTTTGTTGTTTTGGAAAAATAAATGAAAATTAAACTAACGAAGCAATAAAAATAAAAGTGCGTGGATTTTTGTAGTGACGTTGGATCACCACAAAATCTCTAATCTATTTTTTTTTTGAATTTTTTGGATATATATAAGGCGGTAAAGAAATAAAAGGACACACACACACACACACACTCACTTTTCTCATTTGTATTTACATTGGACCTAAATACATTCTAATTGCTGGAAAATAAATAACAATAATTAAAATTCTAAATAGAAATAAAATAAAATGCAAAAATGCTAAAAAGAAATAAAATGCGAGAAAATAAAAGAAAGGGACAACCGAAGGGACAAAAATTACCGAAGGCACAGAATTCCGAAGAGACTTATTCTGAAGGGGCAGAAAAAAGAGTGAGAAGAAAAGAATAGTTCGTCAACACAAGCTAAATAGGGAGAAGAGAGAAAATTTCTTTGACAACTCAAGAGAACTTTTGGTGTCTGAAATTGTGAGAGATGAGGGCTCTATTTATAGGTGAGGAGGTTGATGAAAATGGAAAAATTGGTTTAATGGAAATGATGGACAATTATGGTGAATTTTGAAAAAGGAATGTTAAAGTTGACACTTGACTTGAATTTTTTTTGGACCTTGGACATTTTATTTTTGGACCTATTGACACTTTGTTTTTTTTTTGGACACTAATTAATAAAAATAAAAAAATAAAAAAAATAAACCTAATATGAAATAAAATAAAAACAAATTAAAATAAATTATGTAAAGTAAAATAAAATTAAAAGATGGAAAATAAAAGGTAAGATAAAACTAAAAGACTAATAAATAAGAAAATAAAAAAAGTGAGAAGAGGGGCCGAAATCGGTACAAAGATGAGGTATTTTAAAATACCTTTCTGCCGAATTTTTCTTTGAAAAGCCAGAGAATATTCTGGGTCAGAGGGTGTATGAATTTAGGTTCTTAGGTCAAAAATTGGGGTATGACAGATGCCCCTATTTAAGTTTCTTCGTCCAGAGATTTGAAGATTTAAATACAGAGTACACTATTTTTGACTTAAGATGCCGTGAAATGCTTGCGAAATGTTCGTGATGCAGTTATGAATGCAGAACGGCAAATATGATTTGACTGGGGATAGAAACAACAACAGAATACCCAAATTCGTTTGAAGTAAGGGATTTGACTCTACTAAGGGTTAGTGTAGTTTCACTGGGGAAAATTATCATCTACTATCATATTGATAATTGTATAAAGACAAAAAACTGTTTAGTGACACCTCTTGACCAGACGACAAGGGATGGCACTTGTGAGAAAACAAACAGATGATTGCGGGTTGTTCGTTTGTTGGAACTTGTCACTTTGTATCTGATAAAGGGGTAGTTGCAAGCCGTTCGTTTGTTAGAACCTGCCACTTGACACATGGTAATAATAAAAGGAAGATGCAAGACGTTCATTTGTTAGAACTTGCTAGCTGACGTTTGGTAAAGGAAAAGGTGAGATGTTCATTTGTTAGAACTCGCTGACTGATATAAGGTAAAAAGGTAGGTGTCAGTTGTTCGTTTGTTAGAACTTGCTGACTGACATTTGGTAAATGTAAGAGGAAAATGGGAGATGTTCATTTATTAGAACTTGTTACTTGATATTCGGTAATGGTTAAAGGAAAATGCGAGATGTTCATTTGTTAGAACTTGTCGAATGCGAGATGTTCATTTGTTAGAACTTGTTGAATGAGATGACGTTCATTTGTAAGAACTTGCTGGGTGAGATGATGTTCATTTGTTAGAACTTGTTGAATGAGATGATGTTCATTTGTTAGAACTTGTTGAATGAGATGATGTTAATTTGTTAGAACTTGTTGGATGAGATGGTGTTCATTTGTTAGAACTTGCTACTTGGCATATGACAAAAAGGTAAACTCAAGCTGCCCGTTAGTTAGGACTGACCACTTGAAACATGATAAGTAAGAATTGAAACGGAATGATGCAGCCGACCAAGACTTTGGGTGACTAATGCAACCATGTGTAGAATGATGTTGTGTATATGTTTTGTACACATGAATGTGTGTATATATGAACATATCAAAGTATTGATGTATGAATCTAACTTGTATGATTGTACATATATTGTATGTGACAGATGGACTCGATGAGGCGAGACAAGACTGGTGAGATAGAAAGTGGATCGACATTGCAGTACAAACACTCGGCAAACTTCCTTGAAGATGGTATTATCGTGAACAAATTGAGCCATTGACAATGTAAAATTTGGCACAAGGTAACAACTGATGCCTCTTGGGAGATAGCCCATTGTTGATCGAAAGTCTGGAAGGAGTCGCCATTTGCAAACCGACGCAAAGTGTTCTCCCGTTGATGAGCCTCATCAGTCATTTTTTTTTTGTTGTGAATCCCTAACTTTTGCCTGGACCGCCCTTTCGGGTTTTCAGTCCACCGGGAATGTATTCCTTTTTTGTGCCCCTAATTTTTGCCTAGACCGCCCTTTCGGGTTTTTGGTCCACCGGGACGCTCTCTATTGCCTGTAACACCCCGATTTCCCAACATAATTAAATATACGTAAAATCAGAGTTTTCATCACAAAACGGAATGTTACACTACTTTTCAAAAATTCATAAATAGAAAATATACTATTTATTCAACAACATAAATTAATCTCGTAATATTTTGCAGCGGAAAAGTCTTTTTTAAAATATAATCAACTTCAACAAAATCTTGGCACAAAGGCCCCAACATAAATAATCATTTCAATAATCCTCTTAATAATAAATAAATGTTCCAACAATATAGTTCCAAAATTGATACATAAGGAAATGAAGAATGTAAACAGCAGAATCCCCATCCCGTTACGTATCAGAGCCTAGGACACAAGAGCCAATAATCTAACTAGCCTTCGTTACCTGCACTTGCCCACGAGGCGGCAATTCCAGCAGAAGGGGTGAGAAACACATTCAATAATAATAATATATAATCAATCAAGTTAATGAAAACAACAACAATTCAATGACAAGCATCATCAGGTTCACATATATATACATATATATATAAATACACCAACAACAGAATCATCAATCAACAAAACATCATATAGTCATAGCAAAATAGGCATCATCTAACATCATAATTATCGTCCTAAATCACCTTATACATCATCAAGCACACCATTCACGAAACACGTTAAACGTCAATCAAGAATATCATCACGAAATATCATCAAGAGCTTCAAGGAACTTCATCACGAAGATACCATCAAGAACATCAAAGAACAATCATCATCACAAATGCATCACAAACCATCATAAATCATCGTCTTAACAACCATCTCAAACATCACATCATCATCACAAATCATCGTCACGACATCTCATAAGACACGACTCAACAAATGCAACTCTACGTCTTAGACATCATGCATGTGGTACCATCAGGGCATAAGCCCCCATCGCTAAAGGTCAAATAGGACCTGTCAGGCATTGAGCCCCCATCGCTAAAGGTCATAAAAGAACCTGTCAGGCATTAAGCCCCCATCGCTGACTATGCTATGCAACGACACGACTCAAATGCAACGACACGAGTAAAGACTCAACAATGCACATCTTTAGATGACTCAATAAATACACATCTTTAAATAGCATCATCGTCAAATATCACATATTTAAATATGACATCTTTATATAGCACATATTTAAGTCACACATCTACAAACAACACATCTTGATATAACACATATTTAAATCACACATCTCCGGAAAGCACATATACATTAATCAACTACATTCATATCAAAGTCCAACACATCCTTCAACAAGCAAATCAAGTTTGATCAATAAAACATAAGCCAAATACTCATAAAACACTCCGACTAAATCCCTAATACTTAAGTCTGAAGTTGGGAAACCAACCATAAGTTTTGGACTAACTTGGGATTAGTTAAGCTAAGTTTTCTAAAAAATTTCTGAAGACCTACTTGGACTATTTTCATCATAATTCATAATCTACAAATCCTCTTCGAGTCAAACCAGTGCCATTAGAAATCTAACTTAATTATCTACAACTTTTATGTTTACACCTAAAGCCAATTATGTACCAATCAATACCAGTTTTCATTTCAAATTCGGACAAAGTTGTGCTGAAATTCATAAAAATTCACTGTGACCTACGTTCAGTAATTTGACCATAACTCAAGTTCTATAAATTATTTTGACGTCCGACCAACGGCATTAGAAAGCTAACATTCATACCTACAACTTTCGTGTTTACACCGAAAGCTAGTTCGAAACAGAAACTGATGCAAAAGACGCAACAACATGAAACAGGGTATGCTGTCAAAGGTAGCTCTCGGGAAAACTCTATTTTTCACTCAAAAACCCAAATTTCATCTACCCAAATCCCAAATTTGATAGAGAACAATGTTTACTGGTTCTATATACAACATAACAATCAAAACAACACAGAAACATGCATTAAACAACACAATTCATCACATTATATCAATTATCATAAACTTTCTAAACCCTAAACCTAGAACACAATTTCATCAACAATCAAAATTATATATACATATTATTGAAGGAATTCCACCCTTACCTTAATTCAGCAAGCAAAAACTCTACAGCAATTGATTCCCTCTTCTCTTAGCCTCTTCTAGGGTTCTCTTCTTTCTCTCCAAAAACTCTCTTTTCTAAAGTTTTGTACGTGAAAAATGAAACAGACTTTTGTTTTTCTGTAAACTAAAACCTCTCCTTTCTCTTTCTATTTTTCCTTAACCTCCCACTTATTTCACTTAACTCCCTCCTTAATTTCTATTAATTCTCATTAAACCCCATAATTTCAAGTAAATAATAATCTTACTTATTTTTATTAAACAATAAAAATAATCATATATTCACATAATCACATAAATACTATATAATAAAATAGTAACACCCCACATATTCACATAAATCATTAAAAAAATCATATAAAAGATTTTAAAATCAACCAACGATAATTAAAATAAAACTAGGGCGTTACATTGCCTAAGTCGCCTTTTCAGGTTTTCTGCTTAGCGAGCTCTTTTTTTGTATGTTTTTTGTATTTTTGGATTATGACTGCATCTTAAAGCAGAGGTCCTCTCCATAGTGCTTAGTATGCTTCTCTTCCGGAATGTGACCGTTCTCGAGTCAAATGCTGATGTACACTTCACCTGCTCACGAGTTCAAAGAGAGTGTGTTTGTTGTTCACACATTTCAAAAGATGTAAAAAAAAGTTTTGTATTTTGAAATTTTTGCTTCAAGTATTGCCATCAAAAATAGAAGAAATTTTGCAAATAGAATAAATGAGAGTTCCAAATAAATGGACACAAGCTCAAATTTGATGAATTGAGTGGTGGCCTGCCAAGGGCATGGCTCCACAGATCTTTCAAAAATTTGGAAAATGGTAAATATATGGGAAGGGTACATTGAACACAATAACCGCTATTCTCCTTAACAACTTTGAATGCCTCTGCTCCGAGTCCTTGATTTGCAGATGCTTTGAATCGGAGGTTCTTTGACAACTGGATGCCCCAAGTGGATTGTGTCTAACTGATGCAGTTACTTTGTCATGATCCTTAATTCTGCATAGATTTCCTTTTCAGGTTTTCAATCTATCGGGATAATCATTTTTGTTCATGTCTATAATTTTTGCCTGGATCGCCCTTTCAGGTTTTCAGTCCACCAAGACGCTCATTTTTGCCTAAGTCGCCTTTTCAGGTTTGCGACTTATCGAGCTATTTTTTTTTCTTTTGATTGTTTTTTTTTATTTTTTTTTGTATATTTTGACAAAGTATTTCTTGACTGCACCGGCATGCGGGTTTGTCAACATTTGTAGTCACAGGAGTCATTGCACATGCGCCATCATAGTTGGAAAGATAGTGTCTTTTCGAGCACAAAGTCTCCTTCTTGAATTCCGCGGTGGATGGACCTTCTTGTTGGAAGTTTATTTCAACCTCTTTTGTTGTAGTTGTACAAGGTCGACATGCATTTTAAGTTCAATCAAGTTGGGACTCCTATTGACGGGACTTCAAAACTCCACGGGAGACACGGTCCCCATGTTGTATACTTGAGGGAAGGAGGGGGGTTGCCTCTGTTGAAATGTGTAATGAAGCACGATACCCATGTAAGGCAACGGTAATATCTCATGCCGGTCTTTGTACGCGACTGCCATCTTCTGGACAATCTTTTTTCTTTTTGTTTGTATCTTCGACGGCTATGATGCCCCAGTATGCGAGAGATCTTCATTCTCTTCTTCTTCATCTCCGGACACAGGGAATTCAAAGTTAAGAGAGAGTATAGGGTTTAAGTGTTCAACGGGTTTATTAATGCATGATTTGATTATAAGTTATGATTATGCAGATATTTGAGAATGATTAAAGAATTTTTTGTTTTTTTTGTTTTTTTGTATTACCATTTTTCCGAACATGCACAAAATAAGAATAAAGTCGGGATATAAAAGACTTTTTTTATTAATCATGAAAAATACTTGAAGCAAATAGACCTACACAAGTTCACTTTCATCTCGGGCGGGACGAAAGGATATTTTTTGAAAGACAAACACCAAACATATTAAATGAGCATATGAGTAGTAGAAAGAACATCGACAACAACCCAATTACGGCTACACGCTCAGATTCAACTTTTTGAAAGGCAAGACATCGACGTCGATCAACTTTTGGACTTCAATCGTCAAGGAGAAACAGTGCTCCTCGCCATGACCTTGTGCCCCTTGATGGAAGGCACAAAAGAGATCAGGTCTCCAACGAGCCGACAATTTTTTAGGTATCGGCGGAGGTGGTCTAGTCTGGACAAGATTCTCCCTAATCAAGGTGGGTAGTAGCTCCGCATATTTCATTGGGATCGGATCATACTGTGGTGCTTTATGAGCCTGATGTTGAGGATGACCTTTCACCATGCTCACTTCATGGTCTTTCCTTTTTGAACTGCCAGCGGGAACACTTTCTTTGATTAATATTCCTTCTTGGACCCCTTCTTCCAGACGCATACCTATGCTCACCATCTCCGAGAAGTCCCTGGGCACACTTCCGACCATCATCTCATAGTAGAATTGACTAAGAGTTTTTAAGAAGAGTTTGGTCATTTCCTTCTCTTCTACATAAGGGCTGACTTGGGTAGCGATGTTCCGCCACCGTTGGGCATACTCTCTGAATGTCTCATTGTCTTTCTGAATCATAGCCTGAAGATCACTTCGGTCTGGAGCCATGTCCACATTGAATTTGTATTGCTGCACAAAGGCCTTACGCAGGTCATTGAAGGTTCAGATTTCTGCACGGTCCAGATTCATGTATCACTTCAGTGCGCAACTGGCCAAACTGTCTTGAAAGTAATCGATGAGGACCAGATGATCATTGGCATACGTGGACATCTTGCTCACATACATCGTCAGATAGTGTTTAGGGCAGGAAGTCCCTTTGTATTTCTCGAAGTCTGGGAGCTTGAACTTGTGGGGTATCTGGACATTCAGCACCAAGCACAAGTCATGAACATCCTTCTTGAGTACCTCTTTCCCGCGGAGGGCTTGCCTTTCGCGGTACATCTCATCATACTTCTCCCGAAAATCATGCACTCGATCATAGGCCCCCGCACTCCCTAAATGGAAGATGGGTTCTTCATTTTGTGGAACCGTATTGATCGCGGGTGCTGAATAGGTCATAGTAGCTTGAGGGCGCATCGCAACTGGAGGAGGAACATAAATTGTATGTTGAAAAGTAGGCACCGGAGGTTCACTTGGGTGGCGCGCAACACTGGCGGAGGATTGTAAACTGTAGGTTGAAAAGTAGGCACCAGGGGTTCACAAGCAATAGGACGAAATATTTCACCAGTAGTAAAGGGCATGAACCAAGGCGCAGATCGTGGAGGCGCATAAAATGTTGGAGATTCATAACATATCGTCCAATGGGGGATAGCAGAGCCACTTGCTTCAGCCTGAGTTTTGACAGGAGGAGGAGGCAGTGGTTGATTTTGTGCAACTTTCAGTGTTCTCACTAATTCAGTTAATTCATCCACCTGAGTTTACGCAACTTCCATCTCGTTCATCTTAGCCTGCCTGGTCGCCATCTCTTCTTTGAGTAGCCGATTCTCTTGTTCGAGATAATCTGCCATCTTCTTGATATTCGCCCGAGTGCCGTGTATGCGAGTTGACTGGTAAACCTTACGTCGGGCCACTTCTGGAAGAGAAAATTTGTGTGAGACCTTGGATTTGAGACGATGAGATGCAAGATGATGCATGATGTTTATGCAAAAAAGACACATTTTTTATTTATCGAAGGACTTATAAGAGCAATTTTGTAAACATCGTAATTGAAAATTTCATTGAATAATTAAGGTACTGTAAGATAATTCCCTTTTTAACATACTGAGCCAAGGGATAGACTCCAAAGTACAAAACAGAAGGTTAGGAAATAACTAAGCACAACTGGAATCTCTCAAGCTATCGAAGTAGATTACTCCTCAAAATTTGGGTGCACTGCTGCAAAGAAATCTATGCACTCCTTCCTGCTGATAAATTGTGCGAGCCTTGCACTTTGAGCTTGGATCTGAGCTTTTTTCTCGATCAGTTGTCGCTCTTTGTTGAGGAGTTCATGCTTGTGTTGTAGTATTTCCACATCGTTATCTTCCACTTTGGACATAGCTTCTTCATACTTCCTTTTCCAAGTAGCACACACACGATTTAAATCAGCCATTTTTCCCTGGTACTTCTCTTGGGTATTAGGGGGTAAGGGTAAAGGTAGCTCTGGGGTAGTTGAGGACAGGTACCTCGGTAGGGTGTAAGGCATCCCATACTCAGCGGCTCTGTCGATGACCCATTGGGTGTAGGTTTCATAGGTGAGGTCTGACTTATCCCCCAATTGGTTGTTGTTTTTCTTGTGAATGGTACACCAAGCTTTCACAAATTGGTCTCTCATACCCTTGTTGTCGGTATGATAGTGATAGAATATGCCTTATAGCGCAATGTTGCGAGGCTTTTTCTTCATAGGGTACCCGAACTGGCGCTTGGCAAGGGTATGGTTGTAGGTGATTCCCCCATGAATACCGAGGAGAGGCACATTAGCAAACTCCCCACATGAGTCAATAATGGTTCCAATGTCGTAGGTCGGGTTGTACCAAACTACATCGGTTGGAGCAATGGACATGATCTTTTCTGAATATAGAGCTTTCTCCTTGGAGAGGTATGATCGAGGTAAATGTAAGGTATACCACGTATATAGGAAAGGTGCACAAAAAAGGATAGTTCCATCTTGTTTATCGGTCATGTGATGAATAGAATGGTAGGTCTCGGCAAGGAGAGTAGGGACCGGGTTTTTGGTGAGGAAGATTTGGATGGCATTAGCATCAACGAAGCCGTCAATGTTGGGGAAAAGCACAAGACCATAGATGAGCAAGGCAAGGATAGACTCGAAAACAAGGGTGCTCTTACAAGTGCTGGCTTTACCGATTAGGAACTTGGAGGTTAGACCCTGGATTTTCTCTTTCCCTTTGGTAGTGAAGTAAGATGTTATGTCGGATGTTTTGAGATGAAGGGTGGATGCAATAGGTGATGCCTTAGGGACTTCTTCAAGACCACTAAAAGGTACTCTATCAAGCGCTGGTAAATCGACCAAGTAGGCATACTTTTCAAGGGTGGGGACGAGCTGATAGTCAGGAAAGGTAAAGCAGTGGTACCGAGGGTCATAGAACTGGACCAATGTTTTGAGGATTCCTTCGTCGAACTTCGTGTTGAGAATGTTAAGCAACTTTCCATGGCAAGACTGAAAACCTACTAGATCAGTGATAATAGTCCCTAACTTCCTCAAGCCTTCCAAATCTTGTTTCTTGAAATTATATCTACAAAAAGTTGTCTAAGTCCTCCGATACATGAAAAAAAATTGTCTATGAATGAAATGTATGTATGCATGATTATGTTATAGAATACATGGTGTGGTTAAGTCCACAGTGTTGGAGTTAAGGGTAAACACGCCATTTGGTAAGGACTATGGTTTCAATTGTACTTGTAACAAGGGTTTTACCAAGTTTCCAAATTCCAACCCCCTTTTGAATATATCAGTGTATAGGAATACTCCTCGTCCAATAAAAATTCACAAGGAAGTCTAGTTTGAGTGTAGTATCCCGTGACAACTAAAGTCAAGAATGCTCTTGGTTTAGTCACCGCACTACGTCCTAAAAAGGCCAAGATGGGTTAAGGGTAACTAAGGTCCACGACTTTGCTGGACACTCACATTGAAAGAAATAACGCTGACACGAATGCTCATGACAATAAGAATACTACCTTCCATGAGGCCTCCACCGAGTGGGGTTATATTACATGTAAACACCACTCAAGAATGCTCTTTGTATGTCACTATGATTGTACCCCGTCCTATCTTATGTTTCCCTCAAGTCCGGGTTAGGACTTATCTCACCACTCACGTTAAGAAAGGAGAAAGAAGAAGGAGAATATATTTCACGATTTTGACAAAAAAGATTTGAATTAGATGGGGTCCGGGGGTTGGTTATATTTAGGGAAGGTATTAGCACCCTAAATATTTGTAGTACTCTACGAGAACCTTTCGACTTTATTTCTTTTTCGTGCTATAAACTTAATTTTATTTAGAAGAAGGAATTTTAGAATAGTGATTAAAAGAAAAGAAAGAAGCCTATTATCTACATTTTTTATTGATTCGGAAGGACTTGGTCATTTGTCTACGTACTCGTGAGGGATCAGAACCTCGTAGTTCGGGGTATAAATTGATGTTTGATTGGTTTTGTGTTTTTTATTAGTTTTGAAAAAAAAGTTTTAAAAATAAAAAGCCAAGTGGCAAATAAGAATTTGGTTTGTCTTTTTTAATTTGAAAGAAAATAGACTCAAGGTGTAATTAAGTTGATTAAAGTTTGATTAAGAAAATAAAATAAAAGTGGGATCACTTGATTTTTGAATCAAGGTTTATTGTGAAAATATTTTTGATGTTTGTTATTTGAATGTTTTTGTTGTTTTGGAATAATAAATGAAAATTAAACTAATGAATGCAATAAAAATAAAAGCGCATGGATTTTTGTAGTGACGTTGGATCACCACAAAATCTCTAATCTAATTTTTTTTGCATTTTTTGGATATATATAAGGCGGTAAAGAAATAAAAGGACACACACACGCACACTTTTCTCATTTATATTTACATTGGACCTAAATGCATTCTAATTGCTGGAAAGTAAATAACAGTAATTAAAATGCTAAATAGAAATAAAATAAAATGCAAAAATGCTAAAAAGAAATAAAATGCGAGAAAATAAAAGAAAGGGACAACCGAAGGGACAAAAATTTCCGAAGGGACTTTTCTGAAGGAACTTATTCCGAAGGGGCAGAAAAAAGAGGCAGAAGAAAATAATAGCTCGTCAACACAAGCTAAATAGGGAGAAGAGAGAAAATTTCTTTGACAACTCAAGAGAATTTTGGTGTCTGAAATTGTGAGGGATGAGGGCTCTATTTATTGGTGAGGAGGTTGATGAAAATGGAAAAATTGGTTTAATGGAAATGATGGACAATTATGGTGAATTTTGAAAAAGGAATGTTAAAGTTGACACTTGACTTGAATTTTTTTTGGACCTTGGACATTTTATTTTTGGACATATTGAGACTTTTTTTTTTTTTGGACACTAATTAATAAAAATTAAAAAATATAAAAAAACTAATACGAAATAAAATAAAAACAAATTAAAATAAATTATGTAAAGTAAAATAAAATTAAAAGATGGAAAATAAAAGCTAAGATAAAACTAAAAGACTAATAAATAAGAAAATAAAAAAAGTGAGAAGAGGGGTCGGAATCGGTACAAAGATGAGGTATTTTAAAATACCTTTCTGCCGAATTTTTCTCGGAATAGCCAGAGAATATTCTGGGTCAGAGGGTGTATGAATGTAGGTTCTTAGGTCAAAAATTGGGGTATCACAGTATGGCACAGAAGGTTAGGACATGCTAACTGGAGGTTAATCTCTAAGCTTAATAAGTTACAACTTGTCAAAGGCCTACCTAACATAGACTATCATTTAGATGCACTTTGTGGTGCATGCCAGAAAGGGAAGATTGTGAAATCATCTTTTAAAGCTAAAGACATTGTCTCAACCTCCAGACCTTTAGAACTGCTTCATATTGATTTATTTGGATCAGCTAATACTGTATCTTTATATGGAAGTAAATATGGATTAGTCATTGTTGATGATTACAGCAGATGGACTTGGGTAAAATTCCTAAGAAGCAAAGATAATGCATATGATGTATTCAGTAACTTCTACACTCAAATACAGTCTGAAAAAGAAATGAAAATTTTGAAAGTTATAAGTGATCATGGTGGAGAATTTGAAAATGAGCCATACGAAACTTTTTTGTGAAAAACATGGAATTGTCCATGAATTTTCTTCTCCTAGAACTCCACAACAAAATGGGGTTGTAGAGAGAAAGAATAGAACTTTACAAGAAATGACAAGAACCATGATTCATGAAAACAATTTGGGTAAACATTTCTGGGCAGAAGCAGTGAATACAACATGTTATGTTCAAAATAGGATCTATATCAGAGACACTATGTGTTAAAGAATCAATGCACGTTAAATTTGATGACAAAGAGCCTGGAAGTGAAACTCCATAGCAAGATGAAAGTTTTGCAGATATACAGGATACTGAAGATACTTAAGAACCTGATCAGATTGAAGAATCTGAAGACAGTCCATAAGCTGAACCAACTTCAGAAGCTCAAGATGAAGTAGCTTCTGATGAAGCTCAAGATGGCTTTCAACAAGCAAATCAATCCAAGAATACATTCAAGTACAAGTCTTCACATCCTGAGGATCAAATCATTGGAAACAAAGACAGTCCCAGAAAAACAAGATCATACTTCAGACAAGAAGAGTCTATGATAGGACTGCTATCAGTGATTAAACCTGTTACAGTTGATGAAGCACTTTCAGATGATGGATGGATATTGGCTATGCAAGAAGAGCATAAATCAGTTTCAAAGAAATGATGTGTGCGATCTGGTACCCAAACCTCCTCAGAAGAACATTATTGGAACAAAATGGGTATTTAGAAACAAGCTAAATGAACAAGGTGAAGTAACCAGAAACAAAGCTAGACCTGTTGCACAAGGTTATAGTCAACAAGAAGGCATTGATTACACTGAAACATTTGCTCCAGTTGCAAGATTGGAAGCAATCAGGTTACTTATATCGTATGCAGTCAATCATGGCATAATATTATATCAAATGGATGTCAATAGTGCATTTCTTAATGGTGTCATAGAAGAAGAAGTGTATGTCAAGCAACCTCCTAGTTTTGAGGATCTTAAGCATCCTGACCATGTTTATAAACTTAAGAAATCACTATATGGCTTGAAACAAGCTCCCAGAGCTTGGCATGATAGACTAAGTATTTTCCTGATTAAAAATGATTTTAAAAGAGGTCAAGTTGACACAACACTCTTCAGAAGAACTCTTGAGAAAGACATTCTTGTTGTGCATCTCTTTTCAAGGAATTCTCTAAGTTAATGCAAGATGAATTTCAAATGAGCATGATGGGAGAATTGAAGTTCTTCCTTGGCATTCAAATCAATCAATGTAAAGATGGAGTATATGGTCATCAAACAAAGTACACAAAGGAGCTTCTGAAGAAGTTCAAACTAGAAGATTGTAAAGTGATGAACACTCCAATGCATCCAACATGCACCTTAAGCAAAGAAGATACTGGATCAAAAGTAGATCAGAAGCTGTATAGAGGTATGATTGGTTCTCTGATATACCTCACTACATCTAGGCCATATATTTTATTTAGTGTATGCTTGTGTGCAAGATTCCAGTCAGATCATAGAGAATCTCATTTAACAGTTGTTAAGAGAATCTTCAGGAATCTGAAAGGAACAACTAATCTTGGACTCCTTTATAGGAAATTCCTAGATTATCAGTTGGTTGGATTATGTGATACTGACTATGCTGGTGACAGGATTGAAAGAAAATCAACCAGTGGCAACTGCTAGTTCCTAGGAGAGAATCTGATATCCTGGGCTAGCAAAAGACAAGCAACTATTGTTATGTCTACAGCAGAAGCAGAATACATCTCAGCTGCAAGTTGTTGTACACAACTACTCTGGATGAAACATCAGTTGGAAGATTATCAGATTAATGCTAACAGTATTCCCATTTATTGTGACAATAGTGCTGCTATTTGTTTGTCAAAGAACCCAATTCTTCATTCAAGAGCAAAGCATATTGAAATTAAACACCATTTTATTAGAGATTATGTTAAAAAAAGGGATCCTGGATATACAATTCATTGATACTAAACATCAATAGGCTGATATATTCACTAAACCTTTAACTGTGGAAAGATTTGATTAGAAAAATTTGAACATGCACTTTGTGTCTGATTAAAATTGCTTGCTCCTGAACTAGAAGTTAGGTTCTGAAGTTAGTTCAGAAGCTATGGTCCATCAGAAGCTTTTAACCGAGGTTCTAAGGAATATGTGCTTCTGAAGATGACATCAACACTTTAACTTCAAAAGCTGGATTCTTTGCTTCTGAATAGCAGAGCTAGTGGAAACGTTGGAGTTGCCTTCTGGCAACACCTGTCCCACTAACTTGACAGCGCATCTGAAGTTATCTGACGTGGCTTATTTGCATTGTTGTATAACTTAAAAGGGCTATGATGATTCTAAGCTTTGAATGTACTTTCTCGCGCCCCAAATTGTCATTAATGTTGTGTTTGTTTGTCCGCTCTAAATTGCAATCGTTTGTTTTTACTCAAAACACTTAGACAAATCACACACTACTTACTTCATAGCCTACACTTTCTTTTCTCAACTGTTCTCTGCGAAGCAAAACTCCTTCTCCTCAATCAAAACCTAGAACCCTAAAAATCTCAATCATCATCAATGGCATCATCAAGATCAGTTCCAGAATTGACTATGCAAGAAATAGTACAAGGAACGTCTACTCAACAGGAAACTCGTGCGTATGAGATTAAAGGAAGAACCATGTCTTTGGAAGAATGGGAGTTAACAGTACAAGTGGAAAGCCAGTTGATTTCACTTCTCTGGCTTATCATGGCTGCAATATCAAGGAATTCTACGAAGCTCAGGACCTCTTACACTACTTTGATATGCTTAATGGTCCAACCTATGTGAATCTCATAAGGCACTTCTGGGTAAGAAAAAGTGCTGCTAAACTGGAAATGGAAGAAAAAGTGCTTATTGACCCCTCTTTGGCTGGGAAATCAAGATAAGAAATGGGTATGGAACCTTTCGTTGATACTGAGATCAGATCAAGTATCATGGGTGTACCAGTCTTCATCTCTCAAGAGATTATAACTTATGTGATTGGAAGAGCTTCTGAAGGAAGTTTCACGGATGGATTAGATAATAACAAGAAAAGTCCATGGAATGAGATTGTAAATCAAATCATGTACAACAACAAGAAGAAAGGTGCCTACAATGACTTGAGCATGGAGAAGAAAATGCTCCTGAAGATACAGAATGAGAATATTCTGCCTAAGGGAGGAGGTTCTGATCAACCCTCTTTGGAACATAGGGTATTTCTTCACTACTTCATCAAGAAAGAAAAAGCAAATGTACCCAAATACATCTTCAAACACATGATCAAGGCTCTGAAAGAAAGTCAAACAATCAAGAGATCATGGATTCCCAATGGCAGACTAATCTTAGAGATTCTCCATCAAGGAGGATTTCTGAAGGCTTTGAGTGAAACAAGAGGTTTCACAGATCAGCAGTTGGGTACAGTCATAGGGAAAATCATCAGTGGAAGTACCTTGATAAACATGACTCTAATCAAGAAGGATGCTTACAAGAAATTGGAAACAGACATGAAGGAATCCAAAACCATATCAAATCTTATGGAAGGATTTCCTTCAATCTGCAAACAAGATCCTCTTGATGTTCAACTGTACTTCATACACGATCATCTGCAAAGCACTGGAGAGAATATCCAACTGGAGGATATACCAGATCAGATGTATGGTGGTGCTCTACCAGTAGCAAAGAGCAGAAAGTCAAAGAGAAAGTCAATTTCAGAAGCTGAGTATTTGGAAGAAGCTTCTGAGAAACCTGCAAAGAAAGCCAAGAAGGCTAAGAAAGACAAAGCAGTTGAAGCAACTGGTTCAGCTCTATCTACAATACAAGAAGAAGTTCAGGATCTGGAACCTGTTAAGGTTCTGGACGAAAGAACCAGAAGTGGTAAGGAAGTTGTGCCTTCACTACTTCAACCTAGTCAACCCTCCATTCCTAAAAGGAAAAGAAAACCAGTTGTCAGTGTAACACCCCAATTTCCCGACTTAAAAATTTCATTAAATAAATACATATATCAGAGTACATCACAAAGGAGTGTCACATTCTCAGCAATAAAATCTTTAAAACAAAATAGATAATAATTTATCCTTCGCAAAATAAATCAATGTAGCAGCGGAAATCATAATTCAAAATCCTTTCAAAAAGCTCTTGGCTCTAGGCCTCATAAACGTCTCAAAAATTCATCGACAAACTTAAAGTCATAAAATAGTTCAACATGATACATAAAGGAATAGACTCATAGCAAAGACCCCATCCCGTTACGTATCAGAGCAATCCTACGACATCACACAAGACTCCTCACATCGGCGCACCTAAGCTTGGTTACCTGCACTTGCCCACAAGGCGGCAATTCCAACAGAAGGGGTGAGATTCACAATAGAAGTATTAACATATAACTCAAACATTTAAGACTAACAACATAACTCATCACATATATCACATCATTAAAGACACAAGGATAACGTCATCATCCTAATCCTAAGTTCACTCAGCCCGGGTATAGGACTTTTGATATTCTCACCCCACACGTCGCATGAAAATATTTACATATAACAATAAAGTAAAGCGTAAAACATAAAGCATGAAAAGCTAAGCGTAATATTTCTGTCATCGCGATTTTCGGGTGTCAAGTCATTAATTAGGCTTGAACCTTTCAATCATTGATGTCTCTATTTTTTTTGGGGAAGGGTAAAATTGAGAAAACCCTTAGAAATTCTAAGTTCAGGGCAATTTCCGCTACGGGAAGGTGTTAGGCACCCGTAACGACTATAGTACTCTATAGGAACCGTTTTTCTAGACTTATCTTTTACGCTTTATTTTTAATGCTATTTTTGAAAAGGTTGTTTTTAAAGAATGGGGGAAAGAAGTGTTTGGGATTTTATTTTTATTGGACTTGGAGAGGTTTTGGCCTCTTGCCTACATACCCTTTTAAGGGATCAAACTCCATGTAGTTCTCAAAAATACCTTTGTGAGTTTTGATTGATTTTATTTTTAGAAAAAATGGTTTTGAAGAAGAGAAAGAGGCCGTAAAGGCTTGAGAAAATAAAACGGTGAGGTTGGTCAATTATTTACAAAAAAGGTCTAAGTAAGAATTATTTTCATTTGGATTTGATTAAGAAAAGGAAAGAAAATACAATGGAGTTTTGGCTCCAAGGTTTATTGAAAAAGGTTTTCAAGTGATGGAATTGTTAATACTTTTTGGAAAATGATTTTTTCTAAGTTTCGCGCTTCCTAAACATACATCTAGCGTTAGATCATACAACGTGTGTGCGTGTGTCGGTGTACATCGTTATAGTGTCCATTGTCCTTTACATTGGCCCTAGTTTACATTCTATGGTCTTGCAAGAAATTAAAATAAAAGAAACTACCTAATCATTGAGAAATTGAATGGAACCTAAACTTAAAGAATGGAGATGAATTGGAACTTTCAATATGCATGAAACATAAAATGGTTAGTAAAGCAATATGAAATGATAGTAAAATGTTAAGCAAAGTAAAATAATGACAAAGTATGGAAAAAAAAATGGGAAGAGAATATGCATGCAAACTAACATTACTTACAAAGCAAGAAACTAGAAAGTAAACTTTGCAAAATTAGAAACTAGTATGTAAACTTGTAAGATAAAAGCTAACCAATTATACCAACAAGATTGACAATATTGCAAAACTAACAAGATCTAAAATATTGCAAAATAGTAAACAAGATTGAAAATATTGCAAAATAGTAAACAAAATCCGACTTAACAAGGTTGGAGAAAAATTGTAAAAGATGGGGAAACACACATCAAACCTACACAATTTGAACATATTGTAAAAAAATTTGCAAGCAAAGATCAAACTTAACAAAATTGAACATATCGTAAAGATTGTAAACAAAGATCAAACTTAACAAAATTGAACATATTGTAAAAATTGTAAACCAAGAATCTAACTAACACATTTTGGTGAATTAGCATGAAATCAGAGGTGAATCCATCATGGAATCAAATGCCAAGCATCAAAATCAAATGATAAATATTTGGATTAAAAATTATGCAAGAAATTTCTCACAAAAACACAAAATGCACCAATCAAATGAGGAATTAACACCTATCATTTTTATCAATTTTCAACATGTAAAAATATCACAAAAATAGTCACAAATATACCAAGAACACGCAGTATTTTTTCGGAATTTTGTAAAAAAGTAGAGTGCACAGGGGGTCTAAATAGTGAGAATAGGGGTGAACATAGCAAGAAAACTCAAGAAACTGAAAATAGGCTGAAAAACTAAAGCTACCCGGCCCAAAACCACGCTGGTGGGTGGATCCGGATCTCCAGAACGCCTCTGAGGCGTTGGATTGATCCGGATCCATTAGGATCTAGATCTAAGGGTTGAGAATATGGGGCGCTGGGTCGGGTCAGAACCCACCCGGTCCAGCGCCTTATATAAAAGCTTTTTAACCCGGTTTCCCTCATTCTTCTTCTCCACTTCTCTCTCTTCTCTCTTCTCCGTTCGTCTTTCTCTCTTCTTCGGTTCAAAACCCTAACCCTAACTTTCACAATCCAGCCTAGAACGACATGAATCATAGCTTAAAAGCTTCGTCTTGTTATTCTAAGCATGAATCTACTACTGGAAATCACATGCATCAACGGAACTGATGTAGATCTTGAAGTTTTGTTTACGGTTTCGAACGGTTTTGGTTCGTGTTTTTTATTCAAATCTCTTTCAAACGAGTTTGTTTACAGATTCGTTGGTTTACAACGATTGATATTCGTTGTAAACCTTGGAATCTTTACGGTTTTCTGGAAAATTTTAGGGTTTTTATGATTTTGAACCAAAACTCTTCGAATCCTTTACGGATCTACATCAATTGGGATTCGTTGTTGTTCTTGAGTATGAAGAGGTAAGTTTTTTGATTTTCACCTGGCTTTATTCGGAGATTTGATTTGAATCTTCGGAACTCCTTGGTTTGATTCTGTCTTTCCTTGATTCTTCTTGAAATCCGGAAATAAACCGGTGATTCTTCTTCTTCTTCTTCACCGGTTCAAAACCTTTGAATTCTTTCCCTTTTCTTCTCGGATTCGCGCCTCTGTGATCGCATTAGGGTTTGTTGCTTTTTGCGATGAATCTGATGCTTGAATTGCAGAGGCACTGGCTCAATGATGAAGATTCACCATTGAATCTCTGAGAGCTAACACAAACTCCATTGGTTCTGCTTGAATTGAGCTTCTGAAAACGGTTAGGGTTTGAAATTGTTCTTCAACTTTTTCTGAAATTTGTGATGATTTTGATCTAACTGGTAAAGACAATGTAATTTGAAAAAACGTAAAGTGAAACAGTTAAAAATGACAAAACGGACTAAAACGAACAATGTTGAGATGATATTTTGGACAGAAATTGATTGACGATTTATGCAGACAAGTTGAAAAGACTCAGAGACAAATTGTAGGGACTAAAATGGGTTCCTCTGTAGGAAATGACCAAAATACCCTTTTGTGTGATTTTATGCAAAATTTGGAATAAAATGCAGGAAAATATGTAATGGTTTTAGAAACCCTTTTTAAGGACTTGTAATGCAAGAAAACATTTTGGATGGTTTTAAATGCAAGAAAATTAGAGACGGAAACAGTAAAATGTGCGGTTGAAACACAGTAGAAAACTGTAAAATAGACATAGTGAATTTGAAATAATCAGAAACAGAAAAGAAGTTTGAACGAGTATTTTTAGGTCCAAAATGAGGGTATGACAGCTGCCCCTATTTAAGTTTGTTCGTCTGGAAGGGTCAAGAGACGGAGTCTTTGGCTTGACGGGACGAAGACACTTAAATATCGACATTTGCACTGATTTTGGGTGTAAAAATTCGTTCGTAAATGTTATGTATGCCATGCAACATTTGGATTATGAATGCAAGACAGACTGAGAATTGAGTTTAACAAAATATGTCGTATCCATTGCGGGATTGGTAGACATTAACAAGATAGCAAAAATCAGGGTATGTCATATCCATTGCGGGATTGGTAGACATTAACAAGGTAGCAAGTAACAAAGTTTACTGGGGAAACAAACAGCAAATTGACAGGTGCGAGTTGTTCTTTTGGTTCGAACTGGGGACTCGACCGAGACTATTGACAAGGGGATGAGCACAAGCTGTTCTTGGATTCAAACTAGCCACTTGGCTGATGACAGAAACAAAGTGGGGAGCACAAGCCGTTCTTGTATTTGAACTAGTCGCTTGGCTGATGACAGAAACAAAAGCACAGGTACAAGCTGTTCTTGTATTTGAACTGGTCACTTGACCGATAACAGGAATGAAAGCAAATCGACAGGTACAAGCTGTTCTTGGATGCGAACTAGCCACTTGACCGATAACAAGAGTAAATTGACAGGCACAAGCTGTTCTTGGATGCGAACTAGCCACTTGTCCGTTAACAGAAACAAATTGTATTGCAAAAACAAATTGAAATTGGCTGACATGACCGCAGGAGCTTGAAATTGACAAGACTGTTGAAGTTTGGTATTGGTGTGACCATAGAAGCTTGAAATTAACATGACAATAGAAGTTTGAAATTAGCATGATAGAATTTGACAGAGATTAACATAGGAATTGAGAATGCAAATGTGTATGAACAGCATAACAATTTTATCAGATGCATGAGCATATAAGATGCATGATTATGCATGTATGAATGCTTTGAAGTGCATAATGGTTGACAACTGGCGGACACGATTTCACAGAGGTGGACAAAATATTGGAATATTGGGCACGTAATGGCTCATGCTCTAACATATGCTTGTGAAATTTCCCTTTGGAGATACCGTCGTTGGAAGACGCCCCAAAACCATCGCTGAGGGCAGGGAGCTATATCCCATTCATAAACTTGTAGAGAGTGAAACCTTTTGATGGTACTGCCATTGCTGGATGCTTTAATGCTAAGCACACTTTGGATATCGCATCTGTGGTCAATGCTTTTTTTGCATGTTTGCTTTTGTTTGTTTTTTTTTGTTGTTGTTTTTTTTTTCATCATCCCACTTTTGCCTGGATCGCCCTTTCGGGTTTTCAATCCACCGGGGAATAGATTCTTTTCATTGCCCCTGTTTTTGCCTGAATTGCCTATGTAGGTTGTCAATCCATCGAGGTGCTCATTTTTTGCCTAAGCCGCCCTTTCGGGTTTTCAGCTTAGCGAGCTTATTCATTTTCATGCTTTTCATTCTGTTTTTTCATTCTTGCCATTGACTACAGACCGTACTGGGGAGAGAGCCTGCTAGTAACCTGCATCGAAATAGCCATCAACACTCGTTTGTTTATGCATGTTTCATTTGAATGCACCTAGTTGCTCAGGTTTGTTTTCAAAATACACACAAGAATTTTCAATTTCAAAGATGTTTGCTTCAGACATTGTCATTATCAAAATAGAAAGAAGATGTTTTTGTATAAGGCCTTGAAAATAGAATGAAGAAATAGAGTTTCAAACAAAAGCATAGGCTCAAATCGACGTATAAGAGTGGTAGTCAGCCAAAGGCGTGACTCCACGGATTTACAAAGCTTGGAAAATGGTAATTTTATTGGTTGGTGGTACATTGAACACAGTGATCATTACAGTTCCCAGAAATTTTGAATTCATAGGCACATCAGCTTTAGATGAGAGCGGCCATTTATCAGTTGCTCGTGCCCCAAGGGGATGGTAGTTTGCCAGATATACTTCTAAAGGGAGAACTGCTTCCATGCCATATACAAGGGAGAAAGGCGTTGCCCTGGTCGAACTGCGTACTGTAGTGCGATAGCCGTGCAGAGCATAAGGCAACATCTCATGCCAGTCTTTGTATGTAGTTACCATCTTCTGCACGATCTTCTTGATATTCTTGTTGGCGGCCTCAACTGCACCATTCATCTGGGGCCTATAAGGAGAGGAGTTGTGATGCTCAATCTTGAATTTCTCACACAGGGCCTGCACCATGTCATTGTTCAGATTGGTACCATTGTCGGTAATAATCTTGCTGGGGACACCATATCGATAGATGATGTTGTTTCTGATGAACTTGACCACCACTTGCTTGGTTACATTGGCGTAAGATGCAGCTTCAACCCATTTGGTAAAGTAATCGATCGCCACCAGGATGAAACGATGACCGTTTGAAGCCTTCAGTTCAATTCTTCCAATCATGTCGATGCCCCACATAGAGAAAGGCCACGGAGAGGAAATGACATTGAGGGCATGCGGAGGCACATGAATCTTATTAGCATAGATTTGACATTTGTAACATTTCCTAGCATATTGGTAGCAATCGTGTTCCATGGACATCCAATAGTAGCCTGCTCTTAACAATTTTCTAGACATGGTATGCCCCGAAGCATAGGTCCCAAAAGTACCATCGTGCACGTCGTGCATCAGTTGCTCTGCTTCACGCTCATCAACACATCTCAGCAACATCATATCGAAATTCCTTTTGTACAGAACATCACCATCTAACAGGAACTTGCTAGCCAATCTGCGCAAGGTCTTGTCTTTGTTGGAAGCATTCGGCGGGTACTCACGGCTTTGCAAAAACTGCTTGATATCATGATACCAGGGTCTGTTGTCCACTATATCTGCATATGTCTGAACAGTCACATCACCGATGGCAAACACATGAGAAGGCCGGTCAAGGCGTTGCACTTTGATTACTGGCACGTGGTTCCAGTGGTTCACTTGAAACATGGAGGATAAATTAGCAAGAGCATCGGCCATTTGATTTTCCTCACGGGGAATGTGGTGCAATTCGACCTTTGTAAAGTACGTCAGCAGACGTCTCGCGTAATCCCGGTAAGGGATCAGATTGGCATGATGGGTCTCCCATTCTCCCTTTATTTGGTTAATGACAAGTGCAGAATCTCCATAGATGTCAAGATGCTTGATTCTCATATCAATTGCTTCTTCGATCCCTAAGATGCATGCTTCATATTCGACCATGTTGTTTGTGCATTCAAATATAATCCGAGCGGTAAAAGGAATGTGGTGCCCTTGTGGGGATACAATTACTGCGCCAATTCCTTTGCCGTAAGCATTAACAGCACCGTCAAAGACCAACCCCCCACCTGCTATTAGGGTCTGGGCCTTCACCAATCAACGGCTCTTCACAGTCTCTTGACTTCAAGTACATGACCTCTTCGTCGGGGAAATCGAACTTAATGGGCTGATAGTCATTCAGTGGCTGGTAAGCGAGGTGATCAGCTATAACACTTCCTCTGACGGCTTTTTGGGCTTTGAACACAATATCATATTCAGACAGCAGCATTTGCCAGCGCGCAATCTTTCCAGTGATTGCAGGCTTCTCAAGTAGTGATTGTAGGCTTCTCAAGTAGTGACGCAGGCGTTTGGCAGCCCAGGCTAAAGCACAACAAGTCTTTTTGAGCATCGTGTACCGAGTCTCACAGTCAGTGAATTTCTTGCTCAGATAGTAGATATCATGCTCTTTCCTTCCGGTCTCGTCCTGCTGACCGAGTACACATCCCATGGACTCGTCTAACACTGACAGATACATAATCAACGACCTTCCTTCCACGGGCGGGACAAGGATGGGTGGCTCTAGCAAATAGTCTTTGATGTTATCAAAAGCTTCCTGGCATTCATCGTTCCACACAATGGGTTGATTCTTCCTGAGTAGCTTGAAAATTGGCCCGCAAGTCGCGGTCATGTGAGATATGAATCGGGAGATATAATTCAGACGTCCGAGGAAACCCCTAACTTGTTTCTCAGTCTGCGGGGCCGGCATCTCTCGGATTGCTCGGACTTTGTCAGGATCTACTTTAATGCCTCTTTGGCTGACAATGAAACCTAGCAGCTTCCCGGATCTAACACCGAACGTACATTTGTTGGGGTTCAGCCGGAGCTTGTACTTTCTCAATCTTTCGAACATCTTCGCCAAATATTCAACATGTTGCTCCTCATCGCTTGACTTGACAATCATGTCGTCCACATACACCTCGACTTCTTTGTGAATCATATCGTGGAACAACGTGGTCATCCCCCTCTGATAGGTGGCACCAGCATTTATCAGACCGAACGGCATCGCTTTGCAACAGAAAGTTCCCCACGGAGTGATGAACGATGTCTTTTCCCTTTCTTTGGGTGACATCTTGATTTGATTGTATCCAGAGAATCCATCCATGAAGGAGAACACCTTGCACTGAGCAGTATTATCAACAAGCACGTTAACATGGGGCAGCGGGAAATTGTCCTTCAAACTGGCTTTATTCAAATCCCTGTAATCGACACACATCCGAACTTTCCCATCCTTCTTCGGTACATGCACAATATTAGCAACCCACTCGGGATACTCAACTGTCATGAGGAAACCTGCATCAATCTGCTTCTATACTTCACCCTTAATCTTGAGTGCCATGTCAGGACGAGTTCTTCTCAACTTTTGTCTAACAGGGGGACATTCTGGCTTTGTTGGTATCCGGTGCTCAACGATCTGGGGATCCAAACCCGTCATATCTTCATACGACCATGCAAAAATATCTGAATACTCTCGGAGAAGTTGGAAGATCCTCCTCTTAACCCCCCTCTTCCAGTGCAGCACCAACCTTGATCTCTCGCTTATTGTCCTCGGTACCCAAGTTGACCAACTCAATCTCTTCCTGGTGAGGCTGAATGGCTTTTTTCTCCTGTTCAAGCAGTCGAGTAATCTCATCTGGTATATCATCCTCACTCTCATCTTCGGCTTCGAACACCGGGAACTCAAAAGTTGGAGGAACCGTAGGGTCACTGCGTTCAACGGGTTTATTATAGTTCAATCTGCGTGATATGGTTGGATGATTTTTTTTTTATTAGAAAAGATTTTTCATGCAGATCTTTGAAATTAATAAGAAAATACAGATGTTTTGGTTTTTTCTGGCATTACCATCATTTCCAAGGGAAAAAGCATTAAGAAAACAACAGTCGTGAAAGAAACGACAATTTTTAATAATAATGGCAATGCCGAAACAAACATGCCCTTACAAAAATATCATTTTCGCTTTGGGCGGAGCGAAAAGATGGTTATTTTGAAAAACAAAGACCTAAGCAACAAGACACATTACTCGGAATCATGCATGATCAACGGAAGGTCAACGGCATTCCAATTCTTCGCAGTGCCTCTTGATATAACAAACACGGGCCTAGACCCACTTCCAGTAGCACCCTCAGTAATTGCATTGGCGAACCCAGCACTGTAGAACGTCCCAGTAGATACTCCTGATGTTGGGGAGATCCCAAGACCTTCTTTGCGCTTATTCTCAAGTAGTTGTATTAACTGGCCCCAACCGGCAGCCTGTCCTTCCTGGACAGCCCTCTGCGCGTCCTTCAAAGAAGCCATAGCGGCACCGACCTTCTTGGGCTCCGTACCTTCAACAGTCAAACCTTGAAATGCCGTCCCTTCAGCAGACCCTGCTTCAATACAAGAGAACGATGACAATTGACTGGCCAAGTATGCTTCTTCTCCATGCACAGTAACAAGCTTACCATTCCTCATGAATTTCAGCTTTTGATGAAGAGTGGAGGTGACCGCGCCGGCCTCATGTATCCACGGCCTTCCGAGGAGACAACTATAGGAAGCATCGATGTCCATGACTTGGAAAGTGATTAAGAATGTTTCAGGACCGATGGTCATTGGAAGATCCACTTCTCCGAGGACGTTCTTGCGGGATCCGTCGAAGGCTTTGACCAGGAAAGTGCTTCTCCTCAAAGGGGCTCCCTGATAGCTTAGCTGGTCCAGAGTTGATTTGGGCATCACATTCAGAGACGAGCCGGTATCTACCAATACATTTGACAGCCTGTCAGTTTTGCAATTCATAGAGATATATAGGGCCAAATTATGATGCTTCCCTGCTTCGGGGAGCTCGTCTTCGCTAAACCAGAGATTACTGTAAGCGGTGATATTTCCCACTATACCACCAAACTGATCCACCGTGACCTCGTGGTCGACATATGCCTGCTCCAACACTTTTAGCAAGATGTTCCTGTGGGCTTCAGAGCTCAGGAGCAAAGATAAGATAGATATCTTTGACGGGGTTTGTAACAGCTGATCCACGATCTTGTAGTCACTTCTCTTGATTATCTTCAGGATTTCGTCCAAATTAGAATCTTCAATAGACCGACCTGGTCGGCTAACATCTTTAGCAACAGGATAAATTGGTAGTGGAGTTGTTTTGTCAACCAGAGCCGTGGTGGGCGCGGCTGTCTTCTTTTGGAACAAAGGCGGACGGACCTTACCGCTCCTCAGAGTTGTCGTCTCTTCGGCGATGTTGCTCACTGCAGCCGGGGATACCAGAGGCACTTCTACCCCATTCTCAATCATGGTTGCATTGTACTTCTAGGGAACAGCTTTTGTAGAAACAAAGCGCACTGGCCCAGGTAGCATTATCACTAGAGGTTCAACATTCTCTTTCGGAGGCGTCCTCCTAATGGGGGTATCATGGAAGACTGGCATAATCACACAAACGTCGCTGGCTATCAGATAGTTATCATTCATCAGGCTCTGGATGTCGTTCTGCACTACGTCACAGCCCATAGGATTCTGAAGACACCCATTGCAAGCGGTATGGTCATGGCTAAACAAAGAGGCTTGGCACAACTTGACATGCAGCGGTACCAGAGGAGTTGCAACATTACGAACATCAAGGCGGGTAGTTTCTTCATATGCTTCAATCATGTTCACAGCAGCATGATTTGGGAGCGGATTATCGAGCACATGCGGGACATTGTTCTCGAAAGACAACTTTCCTTGGTCTATCAGTTTCTTCACAATATACTTCAGAGCGTAACATCCTTCCACGTCGTGGCCCAGAGCGCCTTGATGAAAATCGCACCTGAGGTCAGAACAAAACCGGGGAGGTAACGGGTTGGGCGGAGGCTTGCCGGGTCTGGTTGTGCAGTACCCTTTGTGTAACAGGGTCAGAAGCAATTCGGCATAGGGCATCGGTATCGGAGGGAAAGATGGTCTGGCCTGAGGACCTTGTTGCTGTTGTAGTTATTGTTGAACCGGTGGCTGCTGTTGCGCTTGCTGAGCGATGGCGTTGACAGGGACCTGAGGCGGGCCCGGTGGTAGAGGATACTGATGGTAGAATGGCGGGAAGAACGGATGTTGGGCGTATTGCATGTATTGGTACGGTTGAGGTATTTGAGTAGCATTGATGGGAGCAACGGCGGCCATGGGTTGATTGGTCTTGGTAGATACCATCCCGACTTCCGTCTCTTTCTTCTTGTGATGGCCATTGCCATACTTCTTTGGTGCATTTGTGGAGGATTCACCCTTTTCGAACACAATGATACCCTCTCTGACAGCTTCTTCTAGGCGGGTTCCCATGGTGACCATCTCGGAGAAATTGCTCGGAGCAGCAACAATCATCCTTTCAACATAGTCTTTCTTCAGCGTTTTCAGAAATGTCTGTGTCATTTCCTCTTCATCTAGAGCAGGGGTAATACGGGCGGCTGCCCCCCTCCACCTTTGTGCATACTCACGGAAGCTTTCATCTTTCTTCTGGAAGAGGGATCTGAGAAATTCCCTGTTTGGCTTCAACTTGGTATTAAACCCATAGTGACTCTTGAAAGCGGCAGCCAAATCATCGAAGGTATGAATGTCATCTTTACTCAGGCCAGTATACCATTCTGCAGCGTCTTCCATCAAACTGTCTTGGAAGCAGCGAATCATGAGTGAATCATTGTCTGAGTAGTTAGCCATCTTCCGGACGTATTTGATGATATGATTCTGGGGACAAGTCAGCCCATTGTATCGGTCGAATTCTGGGACTTTGAACTTTTTAGGGACATCTACCCTTGGCACTAAGCAGAGATCGTGAGTCTTGACAAGATCATCACTTCCACGGTTAGCTTTGATTTCACGACGGAGTTCTCTAGCAAGTTCCTCCATCCTTTCTTCCATAGTTCCGGTCATGGGAGACTTCCCACGGTGAGTATCGGTGTTGGTGTTTTGAGGCATAGAATGTATGATTGGGTCAGTGAAGACGGTTGTCTGAGGCAGAGTAGTGTGGAGAGAGGCATGCTCTGGGATGGGGATTTGGTTACCATTGGCAGCACCAGAAGTACCCACTGCAGTATTAGGAGCAAAGAAAGGTGGGAGTCCGTAAGGGTATCCCCTCGGCATAGCAAAGCGGTCATCGAGAGATGCTGTTGGAATTGCCTCAACGGTCGCGGAAGCAGACGAGGCTGGTTGTTCCTGGGCAGCCAACAGAGCAATCATAACATCGTGAGCTTTAGCCAACTCTTCCCTTAGAGAAGCCAATTCGGTACGGAGCTGTTCGTTTTCTTCTTCCATAGCTACCTGATTCCTTCTTCTGTATTGTCTAGTCTGATGTACTCTAGCAGGTTGATCAATCTTTCGAGCACAAGCCACTTTTCACACTACGGCAGAAGAACCAGGAGGCAATGAGCACTTGGAAGTTTTTCGTGACCGATGAATGATGCATATGATGCATGATATGTACAAATGCAGATGCAAAAATGACTCTTTTTGGTTATCGAAAGGATTTCTTAGACAAATTAGAAATCTTGTAAACATTATTAGGAAAAAATGAAGAGACTAGAAAGTTGTAGAGATAAATCGTTTTGGAATGTTAAGCCAAAGGGAGTGGGCCTCAAAACACAATACAAACAACATAATCATCTAGGCCTATGAAGTGATAGGATAATCCTCAGAATCAGACTCCGGAGCCGAACTGCAATATCTGGCATAGAATTCCCGACGACCTCTGGCTCTCTTGGAATCCCTCATAAGCAGATCATCTTTTTCCTCAAGCTCCTTCCTAGCTTTGGCTAGCTCTCTTTTCAACATTCGGTTCTCATGATCCTTCTGCTCATCTCTACCATCCAAAGTCAAAATCAAGTTCTCGGCTTCATTGTATCGGGCTTTCCATGCTCGCTTCTCCTGACTCTCCATAGCTAGATGCTCCTGATACATCTCCTAGGTTGCGGGAAGCAAAGGTAATGGCCTGGACGGAACAGATGCGGACACATGCCTCATAGCAGGATAAGGCATGTCAATCTCTTCGGCTCGATCTATCACCCACTGAGTATAGGCCTCATGAGCGATACCGGATCTCACACCCAAATGCTTCACATCCTTCCTTCGAACTTTAGACCAAGCATCTATAAAAGCTTTCCTTTGCCCGGCGGGGGCATTGGAATAGTAGAAGAACTCCTGGGATGTAGCGAGATTGATGGGCTTTGTTCTCATAGGGAAACCGAACTGTCTCATGGCTAGCTCAGGATTGTAGTTGATTCCTTCCCGGGTACCGAGAAGAGGTACATTGAGGAATTCTCCACAACCAGTGATAATCTCCTTGACTCGAGCTGTCGGAGTAATCCAAACCACCTCATCGGGAGTGAGAGCCATAATCCACTGCGAATAAGACCAATTCTCCGAGTTGGTATGGAAAGAACTTGGGAGGTGAGAAATAAACCACCTATATAGGAGAGGCACACAGCAAAGAATATATCCACGACCTTTGAGAGTCCGATCATGGATGGCGTGGTACGTGTCAGCTAACAAAGTAGGACCCGGATTCTTGGAGTGGAAAATCTCAATAGCATTCATGTCCACAAAGTTCTCAAGATTCGGGAAGAGAAGGAGCCCATAGATAAGTAGTGCAAGAATAGCCTCAAGAGTGTCCTAACAAGTAGATTCGAGATTAGCCCGCTCGAATAAGTACTTCGAAGTGAAACCCTGGATGTGAGATTTGGTAATGAGATTCTTGGACACATCGGAAATCTTGAGATAAAGATCCTTAGCAATCACCAAAGGAGTAAGAGGAGCTCCGGGACCCGTGAAAGGTGTCCTCTCGGCCACAGGTAAACCCAACAAACTAGAATAAGCCTCGAGTGTAGGAACTAATTGGAAATCCGGGAAAGTGAAGCAACGGAAGACCGGATCATAGAATTGCACCAGAGTGTGCACCAGCTTCTCTTCCACATTAGTTCGGAGAATAGTAAGCAACCCACCGTATCGGAGACGAAACCCAGTCGGATTCTTGACCTTGAGTGCCGACTCCCTTAAGCTAACCAAATCGACCTCCTTGAATTTGTAAGACTTAGTCTTCTTCATACCTGGAATGTTTACGAAGTTTTCAATTTGTCTAGACCTTTCGATAAATGCATGAAAAAGGTTTATGCATGAATGCATGTATGCATGATTTTGGTTAAAGAGAGCACGGTGGGTTAAGGTTCACAGTTGCGGAGCTGCGGATGGACACGGTGTCCGATGAGACTAGGGCTTTGATAGTAGTAACCATGGTTCTAATAAGGTTCCCAAACTGCAACCTCTCTTACGCATATCATAGTAGCACAAGGCGACGCCCATTCCATGATTATTTGTAAGAAGGTCTAGTTTGAGTGTAGTATCGCGTGACGACTAAATTTCGAGACAACGCTCGGTTTAGCCACCGCACTACGTCTTAAGAAAAGGCCAAAGATGGGTTTGGTAACTACAGTCCATAGCATCATCGATCAATTGGAAGTAAAGTGCCTAAGCATGACAACACACGCCGACAACGTCACCCCCAAAATGCCTCAGCTACGTGAGATTGATCGCGTAACCCAATACACGAGGCAACCCCCAGATTGGATTGTCGATTATATCTCCACCTAATCCTAAGTTCACTCAGCCCGGGTATAGGACTTTTGATATTCTCACCCCACACGTCGCATGAAAATATTTACATATAACAATAAAGTAAAGCGTAAAACATAAAGCATGAAAAACTAAGCGTAATATTTCTGTCATCGCGATTTTCGGGTGTCAAGTCATTAATTAGGCTTGAACCTTTCAATCATTGATGTCTCTATTTTTTTGGGGAAGGGTAAAATTGAGAAAACCCTTAGAAATTCTAAGTTCGGGGCAATTTCCGCTACGGGAAGGTGTTAGGCACCCGTAACGACTATAGTACTCTATAGGAACCGTTTTTCTAGACTTATCTTTTACGCTTTATTTTTAATGCTATTTTTGAAAAGGTTGTTTTTAAAGAATGGGGGAAAGAAGTGTTTGGGATTTTATTTTTATTGGACTTGGAGAGGTTTTGGCCTCTTGCCTACATACCCTTTTAAGGGATCAAACTCCATGTAGTTCTCAAAAATACCTTTGTGAGTTTTGATTGATTTTAGTTTTAGAAAAAATGGTTTTGAAGAAGAGAAAGAGGCCGTAAAGGCTTGAGAAAATAAAACGGTGAGGTTGGTCAATTATTTACAAAAAAGGTCTAAGTAAGAATTATTTTCATTTGGATTTGATTAAGAAAAGGAAAGAAAATACAATGGAGTTTTGGCTCCAAGGTTTATTGAAAAAGGTTTTCAAGTGATGGAATTGTTAATACTTTTTGGAAAATGATTTTTTCTAAGTTTCGCGCTTCCTAAACATACATCTAGCGTTAGATCATACAACGTGTGTGCGTGTCGGTGCGTGTGTCAGTGTACATCGTTATAGTGTCCATTGTCCTTTACATTGGCCCTAGTTTACATTCTATGGTCTTGCAAGAAATTAAAATAAAAGAAACTACCTAATCATTGAGAAATTGAATGGAACCTAAACTTAAAGAATGGAGATGAATTGGAACTTTCAATATGCATGAAACATAAAATGGTTAGTAAAGCAATATGAAATGATAGTAAAATGTTAAGCAAAGTAAAATAATGACAAAGTATGGAAAGAAAAAAAAGGGAAGAGAATATGCATGCAAACTAACATTACTTACAAAGCAAGAAACTAAAAAGTAAACTTTGCAAAATTAGAAACTAGCATGTAAACTTGTAAGATAAAAGCTAACCAATTATACCAACAAGATTGACAATATTGCAAAACTAACAAGATCTAAAATATTGCAAAATAGTAAACAAGATTGAAAATATTGCAAAATAGTAAACAAAATCCGACTTAACAAGGTTGGAGAAAAATTGTAAAAGATGGGGAAACACACATCAAACCTACACAATTTGAACATATTGTAAAAAAATTTGCAAGCAAAGATCAAACTTAACAAAATTGAACATATCGTAAAGATTGTAAACAAAGATCAAACTTAACAAAATTGAACATATTGTAAAAATTGTAAACCAAGAATCTAACTAACACATTTTGGTGAATTAGCATGAAATCAGAGGTGAATCCATCATGGAATCAAATGCCAAGCATCAAAATCAAATGATAAATATTTGGATTAAAAATTATGCAAGAAATTTCTCACAAAAACACAAAATGCACCAATCAAATGAGGAATTAACACCTATCATTTTTATCAATTTTCAACATGTAAAAATATCACAAAAATAGTCACAAATATACCAAGAACACGCAGTAATTTTTCCGGAATTTTGTAAAAAAGTAGAGTGCACAGGGGGTCCAAATAGTGAGAATAGGGGTGAACATAGCAAGAAAACTCAAGAAACTGAAAATAGGCTGAAAAACTAAAGCTACCCGGCCCAAAACCACGCTGGTGGGTGGATCCGGATCTCCAGAACGCCTCTGAGGCGTTGGATTGATCCGGATCCATTAGGATCTAGATCTAAGGGTTGAGAATATGGGGCGCTGGGTCGGGTCAGAACCCACCCGGTCCAGCGCCTTATATAAAAGCTTTTTAACCCGGTTTCCCTCATTCTTCTTCTCCACTTCTCTCTCTTCTCTCTTCTCCGTTCGTCTTTCTCTCTTCTTCGGTTCAAAACCCTAACCCTAACTTTCACAATCCAGCCCAGAACGACATGAATCATAGCTTAAAAGCTTCGTCTTGTTATTCTAAGCATGAATCTACTACTGGAAATCACATGCATCAACGGAACTGATGTAGATCTTGAAGTTTTGTTTACGGTTTCGAACGGTTTTGGTTTGTGTTTTTTATTCAAATCTCTTTCAAACGAGTTTGTTTACGGATTCGTTGGTTTACAACGATTGATATTCGTTGTAAACCTTGGAATCTTTACGGTTTTCTGGAAAATTTTAGGGTTTTTATGATTTTGAACCAAAACTCTTCGAATCCTTTACGGATCTACATCAATTGGGATTCGTTGTTGTTCTTGAGTATGAAGAGGTAAGTTTTTTGATTTTCACCTGGCTTTATTCAGAGATTTGATTTGAATCTTCGGAACTCCTTGGTTTGATTCTGTCTTTCCTTGATTCTTCTTGAAATCTGGAAATAAACCGGTGACTCTTCTTCTTCTTCTTCACCGGTTCAAAACCTTTGAATTCTTTCCCTTTTCTTCTCGGATTCGCGCCTCTGTGATCGCATTAGAGTTTGTTGCTTTCTGCGATGAATCTGATGCTTGAATTGCAGAGGCACTGGCTCAATGATGAAGATTCACCATTGAATCTCTGAGAGCTAACACAAACTCCATTGGTTCTGCTTGAATTGAGCTTCTGAAAACGGTTAGGGTTTGAAATTGTTCTTCAACTTTTTCTGAAATTTGTGATGATTTTGATCTAACTGGTAAAGACAATGTAATTTGAAAAAACGTAAAGTGAAACAGTTAAAAATGACAAAACGGACTAAAACGAACAAACTACCAAAATGAGGTATTTTAAAATACCTCTCTGTCAAAAAATTATTTGATGTGAAAAGACAAAAATGCCCCTAAGGACTAAAACGACTCAGACTGACTCAGACTAAATTAGATGCAATGTTGAGATGATATTTTGGACAGAAATTGATTGACGATTTATGCAGACAAGTTGAAAAGACTCAGAGACAAATTGTAGGGACTAAAATGGGTTCCTCTGTAGGAAATGACCAAAATACCCTTTTGTGTGATTTTATGCAAAATTTGGAATAAAATGCAGGAAAATATGTAATGGTTTTAGAAACCCTTTTTAAGGACTTGTAATGCAAGAAAACATTTTGGATGGTTTTAAATGCAAGAAAATTAGAGACGGAAACAGTAAAATGTGCGGTTGAAACACAGTAGAAAACTGTAAAATAGACATAGTGAATTTGAAATAATCAGAAACAGAAAATAAGTTTGAACGAGTATTTTTAGGTCCAAAATGAGGGTATGACAGCTACTGAGGTTGTTCATGAGGAAGCAGGATGTTCAAAAGCTCCTGATGCTTCAGAAGCTCCTGAAGGTAATTCTAACTCACATATTGCTGAAATAGTTGAAATATGATCTAGTACCTCCTCTGAAACTAAGTCTAGTTCATCCTCCCCCTCATCATCTTCATCCAGATCATTTGATCCAGATGATATACCTCTCAGCAAAATGTACTCTACCCTCAACAAATCTTTATCCCCATCACCACCAACCAAAACACATCAAAAGCCAGATTATGATACCTTTGTGCCAATGTATCCCTTTGTTGAAGAGAGGTTAATTGGTTTGTAACAAAGAAGAATTGATGCTTGCATTCATCTACCTGCTGATCATCCCCTACAACCACCCGTGATTAAGGCTATTCAATCTATTCCTGCTGATGCAGAGGGTGCTGATGATCACACAGGGACAGAGTCTGCAAACATCAATGTATCATCACCTCACCTTACTTCTCCAACACAAACAACTCTAACAACAGAAACATCTGAACCATCAATAATACACAACCTTGTAGATCATTATTCAGGTGAACTACTTGAGTATGAGACCAACTTAGAAAAAGTCTCTAACATAGCTTCTGATGAAGTTATCACAGAAAGCCCCCAACAACATGAACTTGACCAAGAAAATGTGTCATCAACCAACACAAATTCTGTTCTTATCCCTGATCTTGTTCCTGAACAAAATGTTCCTGAACAAGTTGTTCCTGAACAACCTCCTTCTGAAGTATCTGTTCTTGAACAAATTATCATTGACAAATCTTCTCAAACCAACACCATTCTTGAACCAGAAATAACCACAAATGACCAACCCTCATCATCCAACCTTTCTCTTCAAACCAGTGCTCCTGCTAGACCTAAAAATATCCATTCTCCATCCACATTGTTTCTAGATTCTATTATTTTGGCAAATGTGTGTGAGAATATATTCCACGAGCTGAACAAATTGATTCAAGCTAGAAACAACTTGATTCATGAAGACAACTATGTTAATCAGTGGAGAAAATTGAGAGAAAGGGTAGATTTTGTCTTGACAGAACTGCAAAGATCCTCATTTGATGCCCAAGACGCTACCCAAAACATGCTTCAGGACTGGTTAAGAGGTATTATGAATGATATGCAAGAAGTACCAGTCAGCAGAGTTCTTGCGAAGACTGCTTTGTGCTTAACTTAAAGAAGTGTTATTCCCAACTATGTTCATCCAAAGGAACTAAATCTGGACTGGTTGAACAAGATTAGCTTCAAGTCAGCCTCTACAGATCTGGAACTACTGCAAAGAAACACAGTATTTGAAAGGGAAAATAAACAGCTCAAGAAAGAGCTTCTGGAGCAGAAACTACTTCTATTGGAATACAAGACTGCTACTGAAGCCAAGCAGGAAGAAGCAAGAATAAGGGAAGAGAAGCTGATCAGAAGCAATGAAGAATTCAAGCAAGAAATGAAGGAACAAGCAAAAGAAACAAACATGATAATGCAACAGATGATGGAGATGTTTCAAAAACAAGCCCAACCCTAGTTGCACACCATTTTAGCTTGTTTTTATTTCCTTTATTTGTATATCTTTATATATTGTTTCTGAACTTGTTTATGCTTCTGAATTAACTGTTTAACCTATGTGCTTATGAACAATTCATGCTTCTGAATATAAACTGCTTATGAACTTCATTATATTGTGTGCTCTGATCACTCTTGATATATTTTTCTCACTTTGTTTTTCTCATCTCTCTTTTTGTTTTTATTTTTTTTTATACTTTTTGTTGATGACAAAAGGGAGAGTAGATGCATTGTATTTAAAGGCTCTGAGCTCCATTAATTTCAAACAATATAAATTAATAGGACCATCTTCTTATCTCTTAGTCTTTTAATGTGAGATTATTCTGAGTGTTATTACGTTTTTAACGATGAATTTAATTAACAAGAATAGAACTCAAGGGGAGCTTACAAACCTCGCCTTATAGTACTATTGGACTCAGGGGGAGCTTACAAACCTTATACCCTAATAGTCAACTTGTTAATTAGATTAACAACAATTGAACATTTTAAATACTAATGTTTATCATCATCAAAAAGGGGGAGATTGTTGGAACAAAATGTGTTTAACACTACCTCTTGAGAGTTTTGATGATAACAAGGTATTAAAAATTGTCAATTGGATATGCTAATATTTGTTCAAGTGTACAGGACCATAGACAAAAATTTGAGATCATCTTTAGGTTCTGGAAGAACAAAAGAGAGCAAAGGAATCAACAAAAAGGAAGCTTAAAGCGTCTGAAGAGAACTGCTCCTGAAGTCAAAAGTGCTCCTGAAGACAAAGTGCTCCTGAAGTGATGACGTCATCAGAAGCAAGTTCATCAGAAGCGTCTCATCATAAGCTGAAGATCACCAGAAGCTGCAGTTCATCAGAAGATGCAAGACTTAAAGCTTCAAAGGTTGTTCAATGGATTTAACCTCGTTTAAGCATTGCAGAAGACCAGAAGAGTGAAGCAACGACTAATTCCAATGAACTTGAAGGAATTGGATGCTTGTTCTTTGAAGAGCGTTGACAAAGTACAATTGTACGAAGTGTACAACCACTACCTCCACTACTCAGTTTTTGTCTCTGCTACAAGACAATAATAACAACTCTGCTACAAGACAAGAATGGATTTGAAATTGATCCTTCATAGGAGAACAACCAAATCAGGCAAAAGATCATTGGTGATTGATCAAAACTTCAAACGACTCTTATCTTGATGCGCTGGCAATTCACAACGTCTCTTTCACACTTCTATATAAAGGAGTGAAGACTTGAAACAATTTAAAGCGCCAAACCTCTGCTGAAATTGTTCTACATCAAAAGTTCACTTAGAATTTCTTATCAAAGTTCATATCTTAGAAATTCTAGAGTCTTAAGAGTTTGTATCTGATTTGTATTGTAAACACCACTGATTGTATATCAAGTGTTCAACGTCAAACATTTTTCTTTGTAGTTTTGTTTGATTAGAAGTCTTTTGCAGTTGTGCTTGAGCATAGAAGTCTCTTGATTGTGTTCAGGAGCATGGGAAGTCTTTTGCAGTTGTGCTTGAGCATTTGAAGTCTCTTGCTAAGTTTAGCAGTGAGCATTTGTAATCAGATATTACATTATAGTAAACTTTCCTTGAAAGTGCAAGGGGGACAAGACTACTTCCGGTTTGTGGAACGAATCTGTATAATTGCTTGTGTCCTTCTTCTTTCTTTCTCTCTGTTTTATCCGTTGCATCTAGAATCTGAACATCACTTCAGAAGCTGTACTTTAACTGCTTCTGATCAGTGACTTCAGTAGGAGAAAACGAAGAAAAAGCTAACACAATTCAACCCCCCCTTCTTGTGTTTTTCTCACCTTCACGTGAAACTAGAGAAATATTCATAAGAAAGAGGTGTAGTGTACCAATTAGGGGAACTCAGAGCATTCGAAAGACCTAGTATCATCTCTCTCTATATTTTCTAAACAAATCTTTATTTTATGTTATTTAATTTTATGCAATCAAATCTACTGCCTAGGGAAACTAAAATAAATTTACATATCCTATATAATAACCATATTGCTAATTTAAGGTTAACACAGTCCTTGTCGATACGAACTTAATTTTATTACTTCGATAGTTTTAGTACACTTGCTAAAAGTCTATTAGAACCATTCGTCCTTCTCAAAGTTCCAAATCGAAACCCACGAACTCAAATCTCCACCAAACATGATAAAGAAAAAGGTAGGAGACATGTGTTAATTCTCTCTATTACATGCTCGTTCCTCTTATTCTTCTTCTCAGATTCGAGTTAAAAAAAAATGAAGTTTTACTACGGTGATCGATGGTCATGGTTTTACGTTGTGGTAGGAGACGTTGTGCTATCAGAAATTAGATGGTTATGATCATGTCTTTGTCTAATGATTTTGGTTGTTGGACAAGGCTCGTAGTGTTGTCACAAAAAATAGGCTTTTCTTCGTGTATTTGAAGAAAAAGAAACTTGCACTTGATTAATGACTTCTTCTTCTTCCTCTTCTTCTTCCTCCTCTCCTTCTTCATCCTCCTCCTCCCTTTCCTCCTCTTCCTCTTCTTCTTTTGGCATCTGGCACCGTAACATACTTGTCGTCATCACAATCCAACTCTCACACTTGGAAAGTTAAGTTATATTCATGTTTTATTTTTACTTCTTGTTGTGCCTAAATTTCACCACCCTTCATCTTTTTTTGTTCTCTTTTTAGTTTTATTTGTGGCATTTTACATCCACAACCTATCATGCCAACTACTTATGGCACCATAACATATTGTAAATTGATTTTGTTAGTCTTGAAGTGAAGTTTGTTGAATTGTGTTTCAGAAACTCTTTTACTTATATCTTTTTTATGCTCAAGATTTGGTGACACTTTAACTTCAAAGGAAAACAATTATAGATGCAATGTTTTGCCTCTTTGTGTTGTGTCAAAGTACTTGCCTATGACTAATTTGGTTATGTGATGATGTATAACAATTCAACTCCATTGTACCATCATTATAGCTTAATTTGTACGGGATAATAAAATAAGATATAATTAAATAAACATTCGTGATTGTTAATTAAAGTATAAGATAATCTGTTACGAAGAAGAGTCGTGGTTTATACTAATAAGAGTTATTATGTACCTAGGTCTGACTTACATATGGTGTGAAGGAATATAACATATGAGTTTGAAAATTGATGTTGACACATTTGATAGGGCTGAAAAACATATGTAAATTACTCATATGCCCCTCGGCAGTTAACTGCCGAATTATATTAGAACCAGCTGCAGTTAACTGCCGAGGAAAACCTCGGCAGTTAACTGCTGATTTTCTGTTATAAGAACAGAAGAGGCATAGGAGTTTCCAAAACTCCATTGTTGCGGTTTTGGGTCTCCAAAGTGCGATTTTCAGCCTTTTGAAGTCATTCCAAGCCAATTTCAATCAGAAAAACAAGTATCTGTTTTGAATCTTATTGCATTGCTGTTTTGTTGTTGAATTATTTGTTTTTTTTTTTGTTATTAAATTTCGATTATATAGATTTTATTGATGTTGTGATTTTATGCTATGTTTAGGTTTTATTGTTAGGTTTAGTTTAGGTTTTGATCGCCAATTTTATTTTATTTTATGTAAACATGTCTCAGAATCAGAAACAGGGTAACAATCAGGGTGATGAGAAGAAGAAAGAAAAATCGCCTATGAAATGGCACAGAATCACATGTGATGGTTCCGTCATAAAGAAGGATTCGAAGGTGTCGGTGCACAATCAGTCGAGGTTGAGGAGGAGCGGGAGGACATGCTATTTTGGTCCTCAACCAAAAGCAGGTGCCATAGGGACTAAAGTGGGCAACTCGATTGACTTGTGTGATGATGAAGATGAATGAATGTAATGGCTTGTAATGACTAATTGTTTTGGATCTTTTTTATGTTTTTTTAATATGTCGCGCACATTTTGCTACATTATGGTGCGTAATGAATAAAAAAATTCGAAAAGTGAATAAATAAGATAATAGGTTGTTCCATTACATTATATATGTTATCACATTACATTAAATTACATTCGGGAATGCATCTTCCAACTACAACAATTATCTTACCTCTAAATGGGGTAAACTCAAACTAGCCAAACAACAGGACTCAAGCATTCGCCCGACATTCAAGTTTTTCCTTTGAAAAGAATAAATTTTTGTTAGGCTTGGTTTAGATGAGGGTATTCAAGTGCCATCGAAATGAGGTACATTTCCTTGACACTTCAATACCGTCATCTAAACCAGGCTAACAAGAATTTAATCTTTTCAAAGAAAAAACATGAATGTCGGACGAATGCTGAGGACTTGTCGTTTGGAAAGTTTGAATTACCCCATCTAGAGGAAGACAATAATTGTAGTCGGAAGGTGAATTCTCTATCTAATGACCATCTTTTGCGGAATCAGACTCTTGATAATATCTTCAGTTGATCTCAACCACGTTACCCGCATATCGATCCACTGGAACTTGCTGTGCTCCCAAAACATGGTCGTCTCGTTTTCGTCGTTCTTTAACTCCACCCAAGTGAATGATACTCTCCCCTCTTCAGGCGTTGGATGTTTATACCGAACGTTTTCCACCCTCCTTGTGTCTCCGGGGTTGACTCCTTGGTTGAATTCATTCAGTTTATCCTTGAGACCTCTTAACGTTACACCAAGGCACCGAACCTTCAACCTCTGAGGTTCTCCGCCGTTGAATTGTGCATGAACGTCGATCCACCCGGCCATTGTTTCAAATCTACACAATAAGAAATTGAAAACAATCAATGAAATACTCATTCAAACATTTCATCAAACACTTGAAATGTAAATCATACATAAACCCTAAAAATCATAAAAATAACCCTAAAAAAAATAAAAATAATGTAAAATATAACAAAATTATTCAACTTATATCTACTCTTAAAATAAATCATATACTCTTACATGTAAAACAATAAAAAAATTAATATAAAACACCCAAATGGTGTGATTGTTTCAAGTTATGTTTGTAGATTCCTGGGAATAAAATCATAAAAATGCATATGCCTATGTTTGTTACAATTTTATTAAATTTTATTCCCGGGTATAAAATGTTCCTGGGAATAGAAAAGTTTTCCCAAAGAAAATGGTGGAAATAAGTTTCCATGGAGATGGGAACAAAATTATATGTAATTACTTATTATATTTCCTATTTTTAAGGTTCCTTGGAATATTATAATGTTAATCAAACATCTTTTTTCAAAATACCTTAGAATAAAATTCCTATCTTTATATTCCAAGGAATGTTATTCCTAGGAATAAATTTGTTACACTTGAAACAAACACACCCTAGAAAATAACCCTAAAATTCTAAACTATAACATAAACATTATCCAAACATTTTAACTAAATTTATCAACTAACATCTACTCTAAAAATGAATTATAACATGTAAATCTACTCAAAAACTAAAATAAATTAAATCTACTCAAAAACTAAAAAAGAAACATTTAAAACAACAAAAATGTAAGTTAATAGCATTAAGATTACTTACTTGTGATTTTGTTGAATAAATTTGGTAGGATTTGGTTGGGTTTTTTAGCGAGATTTTGAGGGAGATTTGAAAAAAAATTGGTAAAATGAGAGTAATAATGGATGAGAGAGCTTCTGTCAGATTTGTAGCAGGAACGCATCGACAGTTAACTGTCGAGGCTTTTCTTGGTAGTTAACTGCAACCGGATCAATTTTTCTTGGCAGTTAACTACCGAGGGGTATTTTTGTCTTTTACATGTGTTTCTCAGCCAAACCAAATGTGTCAACAACAATTTTTTATGAGTTTATAGAATTACGTGGACAAAAAATTATACTAATACAAGTTATTATGTACCTAGGTCTGACTTACGTACTACGACGATTGCACTTTTCAGAAAAGTAAATGTTAGAATCTATCTATATATAATAAACATTCGATATACCACCACTACTCATCGTAAATAACCTCATTTATTCTTCCCCGAACAATAAAAAAAGTGTTATATATAACAAACTGTAACACCCCAATTTCCCCGTCTTAAAAATTTCATTAAATAAATCACATAAATCAGAGTACTTCTCAAATGGAGTGTCACATTTCTTCTTTAAAAACAACTTAGATAATAATTTATCAAATTATAAAAATATTCAATTAAGCAGCGGAATTCAAAAGTCTCATCTCATAAATAGTCTTGGCTTAAAAGCCAACAAAAACGTCTCAAATATTAATGTTTCATCATCACTGAAAGTCAAATTTATTCTAACAAGATACATAATGGAATAGACTCTACAAAAGACCCCATCCCGTTACGTATCAGAGCAACCCTACTTCACACAGACTCTTCGCATCAGCGCACCTAAGACTGGGTACCTGCACTTGCCCACGAGGCGGCAATTCCAGCAGAAGGGGTGAGATTCACAACAATAATATTAATATATAAATCAAACGTCAAGATTAACAATCATAAACCCAACTCATAGCATATACATTGTAGCACATCATAACATCGTCATAAGCATCATCATAAACAACATCATATCATACATCAACGTCTCAAACATCATCTCATATATGTCACAATTGACTCGACTAAATGCAACACCTAACGTCTCAACATCATGCATGTGGTACCATATGATTATAGCATTAATATGCTTCACCGTCGCTTTGAGCAAATGCTCCACCGTCGCTTTGAGCATAAAGCTCCACCGTCTCATAAATATGCATATGCATGGACTCGTCGTTTAACAACTTAATACACCGTCTCAAACCATCATTCATAATGCAAAACTGACACATGCAGGTATAATAGTTACATGGCAGAACATCATCTCATTAATCATATACATCGCAACACGTAACATCATCATAATCACATATCATCATATTTAAACATCACTTACTATCAACAATACATCAATTATTCACGACATAAAAGAACCATCAGCAATCTTCATTACAGAATGCATCTAAGGATATAAAACCTCTCCAATACTACCCAAAGGTCTCCTCTCAAAGTCCCATGCGAAACAGATCGCAAAACGGAACAATCAGTCCTGAACCATCTAACTCGCCACGGCGAGTGATCTGCTCGCCACAGGCGAGTACTCACAACAGTTTACTCGCCAAAGGCGAGTTGGGGGCGAGCTGCAGGCGAGAAATCCTGGGTGCTCTCGGCCTTTTTGACATTTTTCACCAAAAAGCTCCCTTTTAAGGTTTTCTAAATCCAATTTGGCTAAACCAACTTCACAGGTCATCTCTATAAATGCTAAGGCACTCAAAACCATCCTCAATTGGGCCAAAATCCTAAAATTAAGGGACAAGCTCGCCACGGCGAGCTATACTGCTCGCCTCGTGAGCAACTAAGGGGTACTCGCCACAGCGAGTGGTCACTCGCCACAGGCGAGCGATCTCAGAACCCACACGGGTTCAGACCGAAACTCACCAAAACATCTCCAATCTCTCCAATCTAACCTCTAATTCATCTGCAATGTCGTCCTAGGGGATAATCTAGGTTCTGTAACACGTCTCTACAGCATTACAACACAATCTCACATCAACCCATCACAATTTCATCATAAACCCTAATTCTCAAACCCATCCCAATCCTCACCAAACTCTATGCCAATCAAGAACAGATGATTTACAATTAAATTACTAGAGTTAGGCTCACCCTTACCTGGAAAATAGTGCAGAAATCGCAGCTCCTATGTTCCTCTCTTCTCTTCAACCATTCCTCTCCCTTTCCAAAGTCTGTAACGCGTTTTCTAAAATGTTTTCTCTTAACCTACTTCTCTTAAATATTCCCTTTCAACTTAATTAATTCTATCTCAACCCTCACAACTCTTCTTATTTATAAATATAACCCCATCTCTTAAAATTATATACATTTTTCCAACAAATCTATTTATTTATCAAATAAATATCCATATAAACATCACTTATATTATTTTATTAAACAATAAAATAATAACACGTCATACGTCACAAATACGTCACAAATACGTCACATAATCATCAAAATCATATAATATATAAACATATACCATATCATCTAATAAAATAATTAAATAATTAGAGAGGGCATTACAACTCTCCCCCTCTTAAAGGATTTTCGTCCTCGAAAATTTACCTCGCTTAAACAACTCTGGATAGGATTCCAGCATCTTACTTTCTAGCTCCCAAGTCAAGCTTTCACCCGTCGCTCCGTCCCAAACAACTCTAACGAGAGGTATCTCTTTGCCCCTCAGCGTCTTCGTCTTTCGATCATCAATCCTCACGGGTAAGGTCTCAACCGTAAGGTTGTCCCTAACTTGCACATCATCGCTTTGGATCACATGAGACGGATCCGAAACATACTTCCTCAGCTGAGATACATGAAAAACATCATGCAAATTCGATAAGTGCGGTGGTAATCCAACACGATACGCCACCGGCCCAATCCTCTCTGAAATCTGATAAGGACCAATAAACCTCGGAGTCAACTTCTTCGACTTCAAAGCACGTCCAACACCCGTCATAGGAGTCACTCTCAGGAACACATGATCCCCCTCTTGGAACTCAAGGTCCTTTCTACGCTTATCATGATAACTCTTTTGTCGACTCTGCGACGCTTTCATCTTTTCTTGGATCATTCTCACCTTCTCAGTAGTCTGTTGAACGATCTCTGGTCCTAAGACCACTCTTTCACCCGACTCAAACCAGCACAACGGAGTCCTGCATCTCCGACCATACAAATCCTCAAACGGTGCCATTCCAATACTTGAATGGTAACTGTTGTTGTACATGAACTCTATCAACGGAAGATGACTATCCCAAGCCCCTCCCTGCTCAAGTACACAAACCCTCAACAAGTCCTCCAACGACTGAATCGTCCTCTCCGACTGACCATCTGTTTGCGGATGATAAGCCGAACTCAACCTCAACTGAGATCCTAACGCCTCTTGCAAACTCTTCCAAAATCTAGAAGTAAATCTTGGATCTCTATCTGATACGATGCTCGAAGGAACACCATGCAGCTTTACTATCTCTTTAACATAAATCTCCGCCAACTGAGCTACAGGAAAGGTAATGTTAATCGATAGAAAGTGAGCAGACTTCGTCAATCTATCAACAATAACCCAAATAGCATCGTTCCCTCTAGGAGTATTGGGCAAACTCGTCACAAAATCCATGGATATACTATCCCATTTCCATTCTGGCACATCTAAAGGTACCATCATACCAGTCGGTTTCTGATGCTCAATCTTCGACTTTTGACAAATCAAGCAAGAATACACGAATTGTGCCACATCGCGTTTCAAACCAGACCACCAAAACAGCCTCTTTAAGTCATGATACATCTTCGTAGCTCCCGGGTGAATACTCAAGCTACTTCTGTGACTCTCTTCAAGAATCATCTTCTTAATCTCTTCATTGTCAGGAATGCAAATCCTACCTTGGAATCTCAACACTCCTTGATCATCGACCTTAAAGTCACCATCCACAGTCTCATTATTAGCAATCAACAAGTCTACAAACTTGACATCTTCTTTTTGGGCTTCTTTGATATGTTTCAGGAAATCATTATCGATTCTCAACATTCCCAGTTTAATGCTCTGAGGTGTCCTTTCACACACCAAGCTCAAGTCTCTAAACTGTTCCAACAATTCAAATTCTTTCACCATCAACGCGGACATATGCACAGTTTTCCTACTCAGGGCATCTGCAACTACATTTGCTTTACCAGGATGGTAATTCAGACCAAAATCATAATCTTTAAGTAACTCAAGCCACCTCCTCTACCTCATATTCAACTCCTTCTGATCAAATAAATATTTCAAGCTCTTGTGATCACTAAACACCTCAAACCTCGAGCCATACAAATAATGTCTCCATATTTTCAATACAAAGACCACAGCTGCCAACTCTAAGTCATGCGTCGGATAATTCTTCTCATGAATTCTCAACTGTCTGGAAGCATACGCCACTACCTTACCATCTTGCATAAGAACACCACCTAGACCCAGCTTGGACGCATCACAATATACCAAAAAAGGTTCATCGGGCTTCGGCAAAATCAGCACTGGAGCCGTTGTCAGACGCTTCTTCAGCTCATTAAAACTATTCTCACAATGCACATCCCATACAAAAGACTTACCCTTACACGTCAATTGCGTTAACGGAAGAGCCAACTTGGAGAATCCTTCTATAAACCTTCTATAGTAACCAGCTAGTCCCAGAAAGCTTCTAATTTCCGTAACCGACTTAGGAGTCTCCCATTGCGATACCGCTTCAACTTTTGACGGGTCAACCGCGATACCATCACCAGAAATGACATGGCCAAGAAAACTCACTTCCTTTAGCCAGAACTCGCACTTAGACAACTTAGCATACAGCTTCTTTTCTCTCAGCACCTGCAAAACAGTCTTCAAATGTTCAACATGCTCCTCTTCAGTCTTGGAGTAAACCAGTATATCATCAATAAACACCACCACGAACCGATCCAAAAATGCATGGAAGATGCGATTCATATACTCCATAAACACTCCAGGTGCATTGGTAACTCCAAAAGGCATAACCTTGTACTCGTAGTGACCATAACGGGTCCTGAAGGCCGTCTTCTGCATATCTTCATCTTTTACTTTGATCTGGTGGTAACCTGACCTCAAATCTATCTTGCTGAAAACACGTGCACCCACTAATTGATCCATCAGATCGTCGATCCTCGGAAGTGGATACCTATTCTTGATCGTCACTTTGTTCAGCTGTCTGTAATCAATGCACAGTCTCATACTGCCGTCTTTCTTCTTTACTAGTAACACTAGAGCTCCCCATGGTGAAACACTAGGTCTCACAAACTTCTTATCCAGCAAATCCTCTAACTGTTTCTTCAACTCTGCTAACTCAGAAGCAGACATGCGGTAAGGTGCCATCGACACCGGCTTCGTTCCAGGAACAAGGTCAATAGAGAACTCAACTTCTCTCTCCGGAGGCACATCAGGAATTTCATCTGGAAAAACTTCAGGAAAATCACAAACCACTTGCAGTTTATCAATTACCGCTTGATTCTCTAAAGATAACGAAGCCATCAACGAAAACATCAGCATCCCATCACGTTCTAGTTGCTTCAGCTGCTTAGTAGATAGAAACTATGCGCCCCACTCTTCTTCGGCAGAAGAAAAATGTACCGTCTTTCTAAAACAGTTGATAAGAACATGGTTGTACTCTAGCCAATTCATACCCAGAATCACATCCATACCACTTAAAGGTAGGCACACTAAATCCATCACAAAGTCACGGCCAAACATAGATAAAGGGCAATTTATGCACACGAGAGAAGTAGTCACCGAACCCTTAGCTGGAGTCTCGACAACCATCTCTCCATTCATATCAGAAACATCAAGGCCCAAAGCAGAAACACAATCTAAAGCAACAAAACTGTGCGTAGCACCAGTATCAATAATAGCAACTAAAGGAGTATTATTAATATAGCAAGTACCTCTGATCAAACGATCATCATTCTCAGTCTGAGTGCCATTCAATGCGAACACTCTCCCAGCAGTCTTAGTCTTCTTGGGCTGCTTACACTGCGAACCAATGTGTCCTTGCTCATTGCAGTTGAAACACACAACATCATCAAACTTGCAGTCATTAGTGATATGTCCTTTCTGACCACAACGGTAGCATCTCTTCACCTCAACAGTACACGCATTACTCTTGTGACCTTTCTCGCCACAAGTGAAACAGGTAATCTCAGCAGGAGCAGTCTTCTTCTGGGGCCTCCTCTCGTCATTCACTCTTTGCTTCCCTTTATCTCTAGGGGCATCATAAGGTTTTGGGCGACTCTGCTGGCCCTTAGCTTTCCTCTCATTCACTACCTTGTAGTGAGCCTTGGTATCCTCTTCATAAATTCTACAGCTACTCACTAACTCCGAAAAGTTGCGGATCTTCTGATAACCAATGGCTCGCTTGATGTCAGCACGCAAGCCATTCTCGAACTTTATGCACTTTGAAAACTCAGCCGTCTCAGGGGTATAATGCGGGTAAAACTTAGCCAGCTCCACAAACTTTGCCGCATACTCAGTCACCGACATGTTTCCTTGCTTGAGCTCCAGAAACTCTATCTCCTTCTTCCCACGAACATCTTCTAGGAAGTATCTGTTAAGGAACTCCCTCGTGAAAACAGCCCACGTCACCACAGCTCCGTCTTGCTCCAAAATGGGTAGGAGACTAACCCACCAATCATCAGCCTCCTCCGCTAGCATGTGCGTGCCAAAACGCACCTTCTGCACATCATCACATTGCATGACTCTGAAGATCCTCTCTACTTCCTTGAGCCATGTTTGAGCCCCATCTGGATCATAGCGCCCCTTGAAGGTAGGCGGGTGATTCCTCAGAAAGGTCTCCAACATCCTAGTCCCGTCGTTTCCACCAGCATTGTTCTGATTACCCACAGCATTAGCCATTGCTTCCAAAGCAGCAGCAAGGGCAGCATCGTTTCTACCAGCCATCTTAGTTCTCTGGAAAACAAACATAAGTCAGAATAATACGATAATACTATTCTAACTCTAAGACAACGTCACTCGACTCTCTACTTGGCCAGACGGACCGACCTGCTCTGATACCATTTGTAACACCCCAATTTCCCCGTCTTAAAAATTTCATTAAATAAATCACATAAATCAGAGTACTTCTCAAATGGAGTGTCACATTTCTTCTTTAAAAACAACTTAGATAATAATTTATCAAATTATAAAAATATTCAATTAAGCAGCGGAATTCAAAAGTCTCATCTCATAAATAGTCTTGGCTTAAAAGCCAACAAAAACGTCTCAAATATTAATGTTTCATCATCACTGAAAGTCAAATTTATTCTAACAAGATACATAATGGAATAGACTCTACAAAAGACCCCATCCCGTTACGTATCAGAGCAACCCTACTTCACACAGACTCCTCGCATCAGCGTACCTAAGACTGGGTACCTGCACTTGCCCACGAGGCGGCAATTCCAGCAGAAGGGGTGAGATTCACAACAATAATATTAATATATAAATCAAACGTCAAGATTAACAATCATAAACCCAACTCATAGCATATACATTGTAGCACATCATAACATCGTCATAAGCATCATCATAAACAACATCATATCATACATCAACGTCTCAAACATCATCTCATATATGTCACAATTGACTCGACTAAATGCAACACCTAACGTCTCAACATCATGCATGTGGTACCATATGATTATAGCATTAATATGCTTCACCGTCGCTTTGAGCAAATGCTCCACCGTCGCTTTGAGCATAAAGCTCCACCGTCTCATAAATATGCATATGCATGGACTCGTCGTTTAACAACTTAATACACCGTCTCAAACCATCATTCATAATGCAAAACTGACACATGCAGGTATAATAGTTACATGGCAGAACATCATCTCATTAATCATATACATCGCAACATGTAACATCATCATAATCACATATCATCATATTTAAACATCACTTACTATCAACAATACATCAATTATTCACGACATAAAAGAACCATCAGCAATCTTCATTACAGAATGCATCTAAGGATATAAAACCTCTCCAATACTACCCAAAGGTCTCCTCTCAAAGTCCCATGCGAAACAGATCGCAAAACGGAACAATCAGTCCTGAACCATCTAACTCGCCACGGCGAGTGATCTGCTCGCCACAGGCGAGTACTCACAACAGTTTACTCGCCAAAGGCGAGTTGGGGGCGAGCTGCAGGCGAGAAATCCTGGGTGCTCTCGGCCTTTTTGACATTTTTCACCAAAAAGCTCCCTTTTAAGGTTTTCTAAATCCAATTTGGCTAAACCAACTTCACAGGTCATCTCTATAAATGCTAAGGCACTCAAAACCATCCTCAATTGGGCCAAAATCCTAAAATTAAGGGACAAGCTCGCCACGGCGAGCTATACTGCTCGCCTCGCGAGCAACTAAGGGGTACTCGCCACGGCGAGTGGTCACTCGCCACAGGCGAGCGATCTCAGAACCCACACGGGTTCAGACCGAAACTCACCAAAACATCTCCAATCTCTCCAATCTAACCTCTAATTCATCTGCAATGTCGTCCTAGGGGATAATCTAGGTTCTGTAACACGTCTCTACAACATTACAACACAATCTCACATCAACCCATCACAATTTCATCATAAACCCTAATTCTCAAACCCATCCCAATCCTCACCAAACTCTATGCCAATCAAGAACAGATGATTTACAATTAAATTACTGGAGTTAGGCTCACCCTTACCTGGAAAATAGTGCAGAAATCGCAGCTCCTATGTTCCTCTCTTCTCTTCAACCATTCCTCTCCCTTTCCAAAGTCTGTAACGCGTTTTCTAAAATGTTTTCTCTTAACCTACTTCTCTTAAATATTCCCTCTCAACTTAATTAATTCTATCTCAACCCTCACAACTCTTCTTATTTATAAATATAACCCCATCTCTTAAAATTATATACATTTTTCCAACAAATCTATTTATTTATCAAATAAATATCCATATAAACATCACTTATATTATTTTATTAAACAATAAAATAATAACACGTCATACGTCACAAATACGTCACATAATCATCAAAATCATATAATATATAAACATATACCATATCATCTAATAAAATAATTAAATAATTAGAGAGGGCGTTACACAAACACTATACTATATTTTCATGTAAATAAATAGATAATCATAAAATATTAGATTAACATTCTTCTACTCCTCAATGGTAATTGTAACACCCCGTTCCCGAAATAACGTAATAATACTAATAAACAATCAGAGTTATTCAGCAAACAACGGAGTATTACACTACTTTTTTCAAAATTATTTAAATAGAATATAACAACTATTTAAAACCATCAACAATTCAACATATTAAAATTTATGCAGCGGAAAGTCTTCAATTAGAAATCATATTCAACAACTACATCATAATCTTGGCACAAAGGCCATCAATATAATAAAATTATTCGACAATAGAATCTCAACAACATCTTCTTCAAGAAATGATACATAAGGAATACAAGAAAGATAACGTTTCCCCATCCCTACTATGTATCAGAGCCCTAGACTCAAGAGCCAACACCGCTAGTCTTCGCTACCTGCACTTGCCCACAAGGCGGCAATTCCAGCAGAAGGGGTGAGTTCACAAAACAAAGCAATATATAAATATATGAATTCACTAAAATGCATTGAAAACAACAACAATATTAACAATCAGCAGCATCATCATCAACATCATCAACTCAACATTATCATATTGATTCATCTTAGATTCATATCAATAACAACAACAACACTTGTGGCGACATCTCACCAACAACAATCCCAAAAGGACAACTCACACCTACAACTAATGCAAGACTCCATAACATCTAATGCATTATGCATGTGGTACCAACTACGCGCGTTGAATGCTAAGCATTCCAGGGCAATAAGCCCCCAACAATTTGGATGGTTAAAGCATCCCAGGGCAATAAGCCCCCAACAGGTGAACGATAAAGCGTTCCAGGGCAATAAGCCCCCAACAGTGAATGATAAACATTCCAGGGCAATAAGCCCCCAACAAATGCAAATGAGTATGAAATGACTCTATGGTGTATATCTGCATACAACCCAACATCTTAATGGAGCATATCAGCATGCAACCAACAACAACAACTTAGGATACCCTCCCCAACTGGACAAGACTACTCAACATCAACAAGGCAACTCAAGTTTAGCAAAAATACATTTATTTGCACATAGCATACATAAACCCATCATAATCAGCTTCATAATATAGTTTTTATCATCTAAACAATTCTTAAAAATTCCAATAAACATCTTAGAAAGCTTAGGTTTGGGTTTGGAACACTTTAGAAAAATCACATTTTGGGTCGCACAGGACCCAGCTCGCTTGAGCGAGCAGCATCTCGCTTGAGCGAGTCAAATGACGAAGGTTGGGTTTTAGTTCGCTTGAAGCTCGCTTCTGGTTCGCTTAAGCGAACAGGTTAAATACACTATCCTGGGCGTCTCTCGCTTAAGCGACGGGAATCTCGCTTAAGCGACGCAAATGACGAAGGTTAGCATTTTGCTCGCTTGGGGTTCGCTCGTGGCTCGCTTAAGCGAGCGGCTGAAAATCCAAACTGGGCATAGCAAAGAGTTGCTCGCTTGAGCGAAGGGCATCTCGCTTAAGCGAGTGTTCGTCTGGGCAGAATTATAACCTACGATTCTAACTCCATTTTCATCCAAAAATCCCATTTTTAATCCCCCAATCACCCAAAATGGTTTAGAAACAATGTTTATGGGTTTAAGGCACAACAAAACAGCAGAACATATTATAACAACATCATTGCAACACAATTCATCAAGAAATGAGCAATTCAACATATTCATAAACCTAGTTTCAAAACTACCAAGTTTCAATCCAAATTCATGAAATCATATACATATATATTGACAATTGAAGAGTAAACCCACCCTTACCTTAATTCACCAAAATTTCTACAACAATGGATGAATCTCCCTCTCCCTAGCTCTCCCTCTTGGTTCTTCCCTTTTCTCCCAAAAAGTCTGTTTGTTCTTTTTACTGGTACGTACAAATTTGTTTTTCTTTCCTTACTGGTTTTCTCTTTTCTTTCTAACAAAACATAACCCCCCTTTTCTCTTTACTCCCTCACTTAATTTTCTTTTAATTCCTCATTAACCCTCCTTAAATCTAATAATTCTAAATAACTATTATTCTTTTTAATTCAAAAATAATATTATTTCTTATACTCCACTTAAATAATAAAAACATCACTACTTCTTTATAATAAAATATATTAAAATAGCAAACACCAATAATTCACATAAATCAACATAAATAGTTCTAAAGCACATAAAACACACATAGATCAACTAAAATAAATAAATAACAACTAGGGCGTTACAGTAATCCTATGAGTAAGGTTAAAAAACTCTTCAAGTATACTAATGCGGGATAAATCATGAAAATGAATTAAATAATATGTAGAAGAATTTGTCTTTTCACTCACAAAGTTGTAATAAAACTTAAAGAAAAATAACAAAGGTTAAGAATAGTTATCTTGTCTCCACAATTGCTTAGTTGATAAAAAAAAACATTTTGCTTAGTGGTTTTCCTATCACAAAAGAAACAAATTAAATGATTAAAGTAAATGAAAATATATTTACTTTTCAATGACATTAAACAATCAAATTGATAATTATAAATACTTATTTTGAAACAACTTAACTTTTGTCAATAAATTTTTCCCATTCGCCTTTTCAGATTCACCGAAAGATAAAAAAAAAGAGAGATGGATCTAACACCCACATCAACCTTAAACAATTACTCGGCACCAATCAATTGTACAATCTCATTGGGTAAATCATGAAATGGATCACCTTGCCACAATATCATAAAAATAATAATATCATATATTTGTTATTATGTAAATTGTCTATTATATATATTTATAAAATAAATATTATATTATAGCTTTGTATTATAAAAAGGTTGAAATAATATATACGGCAATGTTGTTGGATTCAATAATGTCAGAACATGATTTATTAAGCAATCTAGAAACATATCGATCAAATAAAATAAAAAGTGCACTTCTAGTGTCATCAATTACTCGAATCTTGATTTTGAACCTGCATTAGATGGTTGGATGTGTTAATAACAAATTTAAGGATAGCGTGTTATGCTAACTAATAATCTTCACTAATTTGAGTTAGCATATACCTAGGTGTGACATGCACAACATGACGATCACACTTTTCACAAAAGTACATGTTAGAATCAACATACACCTTTTTGTTACATGAGCAAGCGGTGTACACCATCCATCATCAACAATAATCTCGTTTATTGTTCGCAAGGCAATAAAAGAGGTGATTTGTATATCCAGAAAATGTATAACTTTTATAATACAAATAACATTATACTAAAAGACATACAAACTTTATCAAAATAGATTGCTAATAAAACAAAAACCTTATTAACATTCTTCAACTCCTCAATAGTGGTCATAGGAGTAAGTTTAAGAAACTCCTCATTTATATGTATGCGAGATGAATATGGTAACGAAAACATGTTTGTAGGGACCAAAGCAGTTTTAGATCTTTTCACTTTTGTGTTGATTGTGAAATTCAGTTTGTAGTCGTTGCTTGATGCAAGCGATATCAAATGAGGAAATCGTGAACACCATTCCCTCTTGGAGTTGCTCCTTGAACTTCTAGACCAATGTTCTTCGTATAGACGCACCAATTCGGTCACCATACATAACAAAGATTAAAACACTATACTTTAAACAAAAAAATACAAAAAACTAAAACGATATGAAAAAAATACCTCTCAATCCATTAGAACCAACTCCATGAAAAATTGTAGTTTTTTTATCTTTATTGTCTTGAACAAACCAAGCACAAACAACCCTCGCAACCAACATTCACGATTGTTTTCTTGAAGAAACATCAGAGATGAAGTTATGATTCAAAGACATTTTTTCTCTACAATAGAAAAAAATTACAAAAACAATAGGATAATAGATATGAGAGAACCAGATAAAGAAGAACTATATTTTATGATTGTCGTTTACTCGTAGCCCAAAGCGTTACTATCTATTAATATCTCTTAATTATTAATTTAACCATTTTAAAATTAATATTATTAACGTCTTTATTTTTATAAAATGTGTATTGAATGATTATATTATATTTCATGTAACCAACAAAAAATTAACTACATAACATTTGAAATTTATTAGTATCTTGCAAATTATATTAAGTAATATATTTTTGTAACGAATAAAAATTAATTATATAACCTTAAAAACTAATTATGACATTTAATTTTTTTTTTAGGGAAACATGTTTATAGCATTTCATTAATAATGAGAGTTTCAATACAATTGGGTAATTCAAAATAAACGGCGGGACTAGCAAAAGACATGGCCTCTCTTGCAAGAGCATGAGCAACCACGTTGGCTTGTCGCCTAACAAACTCCACCCTAGAGTTAGAAAAGAAAGTACTGAAAAGAGAACGACAGGAAGAAATGATGCAGCCAAATTTGGACAAATCGTTCCTGGTAGAAAGGAAGACATCAGTTGTCAACTTGGAGTCAGTTTCAAAATCCACATTGTCAATCTGCATATCACTCAACCATTGCAAAGCGGTGTACAACCCTAAAGCTTCACCCACATCCACCTGAACATTACAAGGATATGTCATAGTCTTAGCCAGAACAAAAGTACCTTCTGTGTCACGTACACAAATGCCAATGATTGTTCGGTTTACTTGCGAAGAGAAAGCCGCGTCGATATTACATTTATATCTTCCGACCACATGAGGCTGCCACTTGATTCGATGTTGTTGAGAGGTGGAGGCCATTGCTTGTTGATGATTCGAATTAGATGCAAGGACTGCCGGAATATTAGCCATTTTCCAATCCTCAACCATGTTGATAGCTTTTTCGACAACCTTGGTGCTTGATACTGTTTCATCATTCCACACTCTGAGATTGTGATGTTTCCATATGTTCCAAATTACAGATGTTAGACGTTGTGTTAGTTCAGTAGACAAGTTTGCTAACATATAAAGAATAGCTTCCGTGGCTGAATCTGTAGTGGAAATGGCGTGTTGCATAGAGCCCCAAAGACCTGTTTTGTTCCAAACCTGTAAAGCAAAAGGACAAGCAAAGAAAACATGCAAAAGATCTTCGTGAGTGGAGTCACAGCTAGCACAATTAGTGGAACAAGTAACACCTTTATCCAATAATCGAACCTGGGTCAGTAAACAACCACGACACATTCGCCAAATTAAATTCTTTACTTTTGGCGACACTTTTAGATTCCAAATACCAGCCCAATACACCGGGCGCTAGTTATAAGAGGAGTCAATAAGTTCTTATACACATAACATGTAGGCACTACGAACAGAGTAACGTTTGTGCCTTTCTGCTTTCCATATAATTTTGTCCTCGTCAACCTGAGAAATAAGTGGCGTATGGAGTATTTTGTTTTCTATATCATCACTAAAAACTTGTTCATTCCAGCTTTTATCATATAAATTCATCAAGCTATTATCAGTAAAATTATGAACAAAATGAGCACCTGGGATATCACTACCAATAAACTCCACATTTGACAACCATGGTTCATTAAGAATAGGTATAGTCGCGCCTGTACCTATACTTCATCTAGCGCCATCACGCACAATAAATCTAGCACGCATAATGTTGCGCCAAACATAGCTGGGGTTATGCCCAACAGTGGCCGTGAGATAGGAACCCGACGGGAAATAGCGAGCTTTAAAAATATGAGCAACTAGAGAGTCTGGTTCAGTAATAAATTTCCATCCTTGTTTACCCAACATAGCTAAGTTAAAAGCAGAGAGGTCCTTAAAGCCCATACCTCCATGAATCTTTGGTGCTGAAAGCTTCTCCCAATTCATCCAATGAATTCCCCTCTGTGTTGTTTTACCATTGCCCCACCAAAAGGAGTTCATCATCTTTTCGATGGAGTCGAGTAAGGTGGTGGGAAGCTGAAAAATACTCATCACATATGAAGGAATTGCCTGCAAAACAAATTTTATCATTACCTAACGCCCTACTTTGGAAAGACACTTACCACTCCAAGAGTTGATTTTCTGCCAAACACGATCCTTGATATACGCAAAAGTAGCTTTTCGATCTCGACCTATCATAGAAGGTAAGCCCAAATATTTACATGTGCCCAACACCACTTGGACGCCTAAAATATCTTTAATATGAACTTTGAGGTCATCAGGAACATTACGGCTGCAGTATATTTCAGACTTAGGTAAACTGATCGCTTGACCAGAAGCTAACTCATAAGTGGATATAATATTTTTCAAAGCATGTGCTTGATCCTCGTTAGCTTTGAAAAAAGGAAACAATCATCAACGAACAACAAATGGGAAACTGATGGTGCTTGACGACAAACCTTTGTACCCGTGCGAACTTCTCTTGTCTCAGCATCTCTGATAAGCGAAGATAAACCTTCTGCACAAATAATAAACAAATATGGAGAGAGATGATCCCCTTGACGGAGACCCCGCCCTGGAATAATAGGACCAACCTGTGTACTATATACAAGCACATAATAATCCAAGGATTCAACACACATACTCGTCCAGTGAATCCAACGGTTATGGAAACTCATCTTATTCATAACAGCCCTTAAATAATTCCAATTCAAACGATCATAGGCTTTGCTAATATCAAGTTTTAGAGAAACATACATATCTTCCCCTCGCGTCTTGGCCTTCATAAAGTGTAAAACCTCTATTGCGACCATAACATTGTCCAAAATAGAACGTCCTGGAACAAAGGCGGATTGGTTGTCAGAAATGCAATTAGGCAACACAATCTTCAATCTGTTTGCTAACACTTGAGATGATTTTGTATAACATGTTACAAAGTGCTATAGGCCGCCAATCCTTCATGCTAACTTGCGTAGATCCTTTTGGAATAAGAGCAATGTTAGTAATATTTAAATCAGGGGGAAATTGTCCCGTATCTAACCAACCACAACATTCTTTAAAAATATCATTGCTACATAAATTCCAAAAGTGCTGGTAAAAACCCGGATTGTAACCATCAGGTCCTGAACACTTGTCGGGATGCATGGAGAAAATAGCATCCTTGAACTCGGCCTTAGTGAAAGGTGTCGTGAGCATGTCATTTTCATTTTCACAAACAGATGGATTAATGACATCAATAACAGAAGAGAAATCACTATGTTGTTGTTGAAAGATATTAACAAAGTATTGCCTTTTCACATCTTGCATATCCTGCTCATTAGTTATTTTATTACCAGCATCATCGTCAAGAGAGGTTATATGATTTACCTTCCTTCGAGTCGTTGCCGAAGCATGAAAAAACTTGGTATTTCGGTTGCCATCCTTATACAAATGAGTTTTAGCGCGTTGACGCCAGCAGGCATCATCTTGGGACAACAGCCGTTGCATTATTTTCCTAAGCTCAAACATGCAAACTTGGTCCTCACCAGAAGATCCTACCCGAGTTTCCTGCAATTGTTTACGATAATCCTCAATATCAATTTTTAATTTATGACAATGTGATTTTGTCCAAAGAGGAAAGATTCAGAATAATATTATGAGTAGAGTGTTCCTGCCAAGAGTTAGTAACAAGATCCTTAAAACCTGGTTCGAGATGCCACGCATTTTCGTAGCAAAAATTGTGTTTAGAAGCATAAGGCTGAGGAGTATGAGCAACGTTCACAAATATAGGATAATGATCAGAAGCAGGTGCTACTAAAGTTTCAACAATAGCATTCGGAAAAATATTAAACCACAAGTTGTTAGCAAGTGCACGGTCTAACCTTTCTTCGACGGCACGCTGAGTGCCTAAACTTTTGAACCAAGTAAATGGATAACCTTCAATTGTAACATTAGACAAACCTGAATCAAGAACGGCTTGACAAAAACCGTTTATAAACCACAGAGGTCTAGTGGTGTGCCCCCTTTTCTCACTCGCATCAAGGATATCATTTAAATTGCCAAAGATACACCAAGGACCTGTAAATTGATTAGAAAGTTGTCGAAGAAAATTCCAAGCGGCAGTTCTACGACCTTCGTTAGGATAGCCATAATAGCCGGTAAGTCTCCAAGTACCAAGAAAATTATCATTAATCTCAACAGTAATGTGATTATTTGAAAAGTCAACAAGTTGACAATGTAGCGAGTTACGCCAAAATAAAGCAAGACCCCTGCCTCTACCGGTGCGGTCTACAGGAAAACAACAGTCGTAAACAAGCAAAAAACGAAGTTCTTCAATTTTATTTCGGTGAGCTAGAGTCTCACTTAAAAATAAGAGGTCCAGATTGAAGTGTCGAACTAGGTACTTAAGATCGGGAATTGTACTCGAGCTACCTACACCCCGAGAATTCCACGCCACTAGACTCATTTACCTAGGCAGGCCTTATCATCAGGGCCTGCCTTTACATTATTTTCAGCAAAAAGTGGGTTAGAAATTACATTCATATCAACATCCCCCCCCCCCATGACTAACATTTGATCCTATTACAAAATTTCCCATTTCCCCATCAGCAACAAATGATTCTCCATTCTGAAGGGCCAGCACACGCTTTCTTTTCTTCAGCTCTGAGCAATTTTCCTCATTCGCATCATCGTGGATTCACTTGAAAAAGGGGCAGCAGGTAAGCCAAGAACCAAGGGACGGTCCAGGAGCAGATTCGAAGCTGTGGTACCTGAAGAAAAGGAGGGCAGCAAGTGCACTTTGCAAGCAGAATTAGCATCGTTACCTTTTTAGCTAACACCGCATTCTGGGCAGAAAGAACGTCATGTCTCATGGCAGTGAGTTGTGATTGAAAAGCACTCATACGATCATGAAAATTTGTTATGGGGCTTGTACCTTCAGCAGTTGTGGTTCGGCCTACAGGAGCAGCAACAACACCTTAGTTTTGTGGTGGTATGACAGCAGGGATTGGATCCTGTAACCAACGGTTGGTAGCAGCAGTTCCAATTCTTTGCGACACTGGTTTCAGAAATGGCCCCCAATTACGAACACCATCATCCGAGTCAAGCTCAAATAATTCGGGGCAAAACTTGTCAGTATGTCCAAGAACTCCGCATCTGTGACAAAAAACACCAAGTTTTTCGTATTTAAAATCAATAGTAACAAACGCACCATTACTAGCACGGACACGCCACTCTTTTTTCAACGGGACAGTGACATCTATAGCCACTTTGATACGCATATATGAGCTGTGAATGGTGTTTCAGCCATCATAAGCCTTAAGAGTGCCTAGGAAACTTCCTATAGCTTGACCTACTTTTGGCTGGATAAACCCGAAAGGTAAACCATGAACCTGAACCCAAAACTCAATGTGATTCAACGGGACAAAATTCAGGACAACACCAGGGGAAATACGATCCATGACAATATGAAAGTTATCATAAAGCCATGGACCTTCATCAAGGACACGGGCAGCATCTACCTTATGGTGGAATTGAAATAAGTAGCGATCAGCCACATATTTGGTGATCGTAACCCTTTTGTCTGGCTTCCAAGCACGCGAGATACGCTCGCTGAAATAGGCAAATTGGATTTCACGATCAGCCAAGACTCTACCGATCAGACAGTGTTCAAGGACGGCTGTAGTTTCAGGTTCGACCTCTAGGTTTAGGGTGAGACCTTCATCGGATAGGGTGAGACCATCAAGGTTGAGGTTTGTGGGATCCATAGGTTCAGTTGACAGACAAGGAAACACAAAGGAAAAGGTTGTGAAAACAAGGAAACACAGGAGAAACAAAGTTGTACGCATAAATAGGTTTGCAAGCTGTTAGGGTTTTGGATGAAACAGATGTCTGTGAACGGGAAATAATATATAAGCTGAATTAGAAACATCTAGATCATGGATCAGATGAGCAACAACTTCTCACAAGGATGATCCGGCCCAAAAGGTGTGGCAACAACCCAAAAGAGGGTGGCACTAGAAACCCTAAGCCATGGAAACCCTAGGAGACCGATTTTTTTTAGTTTTGAATCTACTTGTTAGACATTGCATTACGACATTTAAATTTTTAATTAGTATGTTATTGTAATTGTGTAACGGACAAAAATTTAAAATATATTTTATTCAAGTTATTTATTATAATTTTGTCACCTACCGAATTTTTAATGTACCCTATAAATCTTAATCGAAACGCATATTATATTAATAATTATATGAATGTAACCGACTTTGTATTTTAAGAAAAGTTAATTCGAAGTTAAAAGTGACTTTTATATAATAACTATTATTAAGCATGAATTAATAATTATATGAATGTAACCGACTTTGGAACAATTGTCATACAAGATTTTGATGATATGAACAAGCTTAGAGTAGAGAATTCTTAAAATAGTGCATTTAAAAAAGGTTTTGATGATGTGGGCATACTTAAAGTAGAGAATTCTTGAAATAGTGCATTTAGAAAAGGTTTGAAATGTTAGTATAAAGATGTGACTCAGATGCTGCTCATGATACACATCTCTTGGAAAATCTTTGAAGTGTTGATCATTGTTGTAATAAGATTTTATTCAAATTGCCTCCAAGTTTAAAATGAGAATATCTAAAAATCTAGAGCGTGCTAATACTTAAAAGTTATGACACATTTTAAATTGCCTCCTAAGGTTCTTTTTCTTTTACTGTAATCAAAAGGTTATGAGTTAATTCTCTTTGGAGATGGTCTTAAAATGACTATTAATGTCACTTTAAATATCATCAAATTCACACAAAAAAAATATATCTTTTGCATATTTATCACTCTACCTTTTAACTCTTTCATTTCCTGTTCAAAAAAAAAAAAAAACTCTTTCATTTCAATCAAAGTCATTATAATCCATGTAATTATATCTGACTCAATGGTTTGCCAAAGCGATAAAATATTTTTTATGCAAAATATTCTTAAAAATTATCCTTACAATTGAAGCCCCCACTTTGATTCCACATTCAAGTCTAATTTAATTACACCATAAACTAAAAGATTAGAAACTTGATATGGTTTTGAACTTTGGTTGATATCTTTACTCAGAAGCTTTACGAGGAAATATAGGTCACCCCACTTTGACCACTATGAGTTAGTACATTAAACTTTCCACCAATAAGGGAGTGTTCTTTTTCGAAAATAGGACGCATAAGTTGTACATAACCACAATATTGCACTTTATCTACCACGACATCTTTTTTGAATGAAGAAAGAGCCACTTCAATTCCTTCACCTGGGAAGGTTCAATTTAATTTCAAATCACATACTAAACAAAAAGTTCCTTATTGATTCATTTAACAAATATCATCACAACTAAAAAAGTGCACAACCAATCATAGTTTCAAATTGTGGTTGTGGTTGCGATTAACTTTTATGTTGTAAAAAAACACATGAAAACGCGGTTGAGATTGCAGTTACGATATCATTGTGAAGTCCTCAAAATTCTTTACAATTGTGACCGCGGACCACAATATAAAACCATGTTTTCAACTATAAAGATATTTACATCTTGAAAATCAACATGGATTTTTCTAAAAAGTTAAATGGACAAGAATTGAATAATTTTTACCATGTGTAACAAACAACAAGTTCTCAGTAGGATATTTATCTGCAAGGTTCTTAATTGTTTGTTGATATCTTGCCCTAGCTTGCAAAACTGATTCTTCCCACTTAGGCAGCTGAGGTTTATCAAGAAAATAAGTTTTCATTAGCCTCAATAATATTTAATTGCATGCATATTTAGCTTCAATAAAATTAAGATAGAAATCATATTCGTATGTACCTCTTTATATACCATTTCTACATTATTATCCACTGTCCCAGCTGGGAGCATGGCTGCAAGTTCTGATATATCAAAACTCAGATTTCCATCTTTAGGAGCAACATTGAGACGTATAGCTATACTGTTTATCATTTCACATAATCCATACTCAAGAGAGACCTGCAATTGTGGAAGTGAGGGAAGAAGTTTTAGCAAATTAATAAAGAAACTTCGTGATTGTTTGATTATGTGGTAATAAAAATTGTTTTTGAATGAATTGATTTGACTTTTTTTGGGTCAAAGATTTGGCTTTTTTTACTTGAGGCAATATAACTGATTTGATTTAAATGTAAAACAGTAAAGTGGTTAACGTTGAGGTACATATCTTTATTGGTGTAAAAACTGCATTCAAAAACTACAAATCTAAACCAAATTAATTCAACCGAAAAAACATTCGATCATGACAAAATCAATCAAACACATTTTTTTTTAGGGAAAAATCAATTAAACACATATAAATCAATTCTGAACCATTTATTTATCTTTTTTTTTTATATGCCTTCGTTTTATTTAATTGTCAAGACTCAAGAAAAGCAAAAAACTACGCTAGCAATAAACACAAAGGATTTGGTCAAAAATAAATATTAAGGATGATAAGAAGTATCAGATTAACTAATCCCCAAAAAAATTGCTTTAGTTTTTATTTTTAACTAGAAATTTTAATCAATTTCCTTAGCAAATAAATGAAACAATATCTGACCTTAACTTTTGAAGGATCAATGAGAATATTGTCACTAATGTCACTTTCACGAACATCGTTAATGGCAGAGAGAGCAACAGCGAGCTCGGCAGCAGTTTGGATGCAGCGAAGGAATGGGGAGACAATGAGTCGATGTATCGGAAGACCAAGACTTTGTCGAATACTTTTCCCTATTTGAAATGCTTGAACCTGGCCCGGTTGGGTCAACGGAGGATCCCACGGCCGTGCTGCCGTGGATATCCATGAGGGTACAAAGTTATCGATGCGTTCACCGTGCCTCATCACGATGATATTCTGGCACATAATTGGGTGTTGGTTTTCCAAATTATGGTCTCCTCTGAAATTCGTTTTCACTGTCACGTACATAAAGAGAGTCTTAGCGAAAGTTTTATATATAAGAATGCAATGGAAAATTTAAAATGAATTTAAGAAATTTCGTGCGAAGGATCAATGTTTACTTCAAATTTCAACAAGGAAAATGTATAACAATGCAGGGAACATTTTTTTATAGAGTAATAATAAATCAGACATTTTTTTCTAAGAATGCGTGGTGTGTATTTTATAATATATGCTTTCATGCCAAAATAAAATCTCAACTTAGAATTTGACGTAATGTATGATATTTCAATATTAGAGTCGCTTTCTTCATTATTTATTTACTATTACTTGATAAATATTATAGAACTACGTAAGATATATTAATATTAGGTTGGCAATGTTATAGTTTTTTAAGGATGTTGGCAATAATTTTTTTAAAAAGTGAAAATCGAATATATTAAAACCTGCAAAGAACCCTAATATACAACACAAGTACTAATAATAGGTCATGAGTCTAAAAATAGCAACATACATCATCATAAAATAAACCAACTAGATGATTTAGGCTCAAGCTAAGTGACTAAACTCATATGCTAAAACGGACTATGCGGACTATGCCACCAAAATTAAAGATTAAAAAATAAATTTTCGTTATTCGCTTTTAACCACAAATGTTTTTCTTTTCGAAGAATCCGCGAGTAGGTTAAAAGCTTCACTTGTTGAGTTAATAGAACTTTGTTGTGATGTATAAGACATTAATGTGTGTGTCTTTTCCAGTCGAGATTCAAACTCTAATTCACGATTTATGGACCCCCATATTTATGTATTAAGAAAAATGTTTTGATGAAATAAAAGTGTTAAGAAAAATATAATAAAATAATATCATTGTGTAATTTAATAAGGTGTAAAATAATCATCCGTTGCCCTGTCCTAAATATATAATATTATTCAAATGTAAACCAAGAAAGAACAACAAAGAAATAATATATAAAATAATTAAGATAAGATTTCAACAAACCTGTATGTAATGATCGAAAGCCAGCTACTTTACTACTCTGAATAGGATGATATGGTTGAAGAGTGCAGAAACGAAATAGCTGTAAACGAAGCATGTTTGTATGAACAAAGAAGAAAATATGGAAATACAAATATTTTTGAATCAGAGAGCTCAAAGAAGAGGAGGTTGGAGAAAGGAAGAGACCCTTTGAGATTACTTGCTGAAAAGAACAACAAATATTAAATAATATTGACCGTTCAAAATATGTCAATTTATGAACAAATGGGTCCAAGAGATTTTGTTCTAGGAAACTTCCTTAAAGTGTAGTGTCATTATAATTGAAATTGAAATTGCAAAGAAAGTGTACAAATGGGTCCAAGAGAGTCTTCTGTTATGAACACAAGAGAGTCTTCTGTTAGAATTTTTTCATGAGATTTGAGTAAGTTACAGAAGAATTTAACCAAAGTTATACCATTGACTTTAATCATTATGATTTCTTCTGCGCGTACGCATCACTACATATTTAATTGACTAATTTTTTTTTTTTAGGGAATATTTAATTGACTAATGTTTTCATTGTTTTTGGTATGCTCATATTTTTATTTGAGAGGGTATTTTTTATTTATTTATAAGAAAATGTTAAACAGATTGCACGCACAATTATTGATCTTTTGGTTTTTAAATTACTAGTGAATATTAACAAATGTGATACGTTATGTATTTTCATACAATTTGTCAACAAAAAAAATGTATTTTCATACAAGAATATAGGTAAAATATTTTATATTGAGAGTACAAACAAATTAAATCCATGAATATTATTTAGGAAAAGATTTTATGAGACATCAACGTAGGTAAAATTACACTCGCAGTCCTATAACTTTAACATTTATCTTGCTCAATAGAAAAAGTTTAACATTTATTTTAGATTTATCCTTTAAGTTTTATTTGTCTTAAATTAGTCTTTTATGATGCATTTTGTTTGCAATGTTAGCCTTTTAAGGTTTTTTTTTTTGTGTTGTAGTTTTTATGTTATATTTCATGATTGTGTGAATCACATGTTTTCTTGCACAATTAGATATGAAGAACATTTAGGTGTCCATTCATCACATCTTACACTAGAAATAAATGACTTATTATTTTATGTTCGTAAATTTTAATGATTTCTGCCAATAGAATATATTTTTGCGAATAATGAGATACTTTGATTTTTAAGTTTTTAGATTTAAATAAGACATGATAGGAGAAAGGATATGGACATATACGACATATCTGTGAAAGTTTTCTCGATATTAAAATGTTAAAAAGGTTAGCGGTGAAAGTATAATATAACATATGATCAATTCAAAAAAATAAAACTTGAAGGACTAATCCAAAAAAAAGATCAACCTTAAAAGAACTACAGATGTAATTTTGCCTAAAATGTAAATCAACTAAATAAAAAACGTTATTCTATCATTTACCCCACAGTCAACTTTTAATGACAAGGCCACTTTTAAAAAAAAAACTTCTAATGACAAGACATGTTCTCAATTTGCATTTGGATTGTGTATAGCCACAGCTTTGTGTCAGCACATATCAAGAATGTATATTGTAAGTGTAACTAGTTTTAAATTTACATTCAATAAAAATAGATTATTTGATAGTTATTTCTAAATTTAAATTGATTATAAAATAGGTAAACATAGCAAGATTTTTTTTGTTGACCTTATTTTCTAAAAAAATGAAATTTTTGGCCCCCCTGTAAGAATTAACGACATAAATGACCCATCATCATTTTTTTTTACTTTAATGTTTTTTTTTATCTTTTAGTGGCCATTACCGCCATTTGAGATGGTTGTAATGGCAGAACATGACACCTGTCCTGAAACAACCGTTTTTTTTTCCTGTAGTGCGTTCAGAAAATTGAGAAAAAAATTCAACTTCCAACAGCCTTGCCACTATGTCAGTACACATTTGTTCCATACCATTTCTAAAAACAGTTTCACAAACCATATCTCAATTATGTTTTTTTTTATTCTCTCCTTTTTGTTATTTTAATATAAGTCTTATAAAAAAAATTATAATTTTAATTGGATTCTAGATGAAAGTGAATATTAGTCAGATAAAATTTGTCGGATAATTTTTTAAAAAATTTAAATTTTATTTTGAAAAATTAGATCTAGATGAAACTGAATATTAGTCAGATAATTTTTCAAAATAAAATCTAGATTTTGCTCATATTCATCAGATAATTTTTTAAAATAAAATCAAGACTTTGTTCATATTTGTCGGATATTTTTTAAAAATAACATCAAGACTTTGTTCATATTCGTTGGATAATTTTTTTAAAATTAAATCTAGATTTTGTTCATATTCGTCGGATGATTTTCCAATATAAAATCCAGATTTTGTTCATATTCACAAAAAAAAAAAATCGATATAAAGTTTAATTTTTTTTCGTATTCTTCGAATTTTTTTTAAATATTATCTTTTTTTTGAAGGATTTTTAAAATATTATCTGACTAGCCTAGAATTTTTTATTAGATGGGATAATTGGATAAATAATTTTTTTATTTTGACATAGCTTAGAATTTGTTTTGAAATATTATCTGACTAATATTTATGATATATATACTATTAGGTGCGGTTAAATTTTGTTAAGTATTTAGTAGCTTAGTTGTAAGTCAGTGTGAGTATTTAGTAGCTTAGTTGTAAGTCAGTGTGATAGGCTCCTGTTGTGTGCAGTTTAATTCTCGCTGGGAGCAAAATCAATTTTTTTTCTCAAATTTTGGTTATGCACTACAAGACAAAACAAAATAACTGATGTCCAAGACACGTGTTGGTTTCTGGCATTCTCACAAAACAAAAAAACTAGGATTAATAGTGTTTTTCACCCCTGTAATATATGTCATTTTTGGTTTTCACCCCTATAAAATTTTCGGTTTGATTTGCACCTTCGTAAAAATTTTATTTTCCGGAAAACACCCTTAATAGGCCATTCAAAAACCAAAATTTCTTGAAAAAAAATTCTGAAAATGGCCTATTAGGGATGTTTTCCGGAAAATAAAATTTTTACGAGGGTGCAAATCAAACCGAAAATTTTATAGGGGCGAAAACCGAAAATGACATATATTATAGGGGTGAAAACATTATTAACCCAAAAAACTAACGAGCACTAAAGGGCATAACAATAACAAACAAAAAATTGAAAGTGGGTCATTTTGGTTAATAATTCTCATAGGGGGTCAAAAATTTCATTTTTTTTGATAACAAGGTCAACAACAAAAAATTCTACATAACAATACAATAGTTGTAAAACTATTTTATATTGCCAATACGATGCATACCTATGAAGTTCAGATAGTCTAAATGTGGAGAGGTACTCATATCGGATATGTATTGAATACCGATATTTTACGAATACTTGTGGATATGTACTTACGGAGTATCAAAATTATATTTTATCAAATAGGATACTCGATAGATACACAAATACCTATATGATACTTCATAGATACGTATCCTGGCAAAAATGATGGGTAAAGAAGTGAGGTTGTATTGTGAAAATTCAATAGAAATGTATATGATTCAATTTAATATAAGAAATCAGTATAATTGTTTTTCGATTAACCAATTAAAAATTATGTTTTTTGTGGACGAAGGTAACGAGATAGAAGATTCAATCAATCAACATTAAACAATATTTGTTTTGAGTTCTTTTATAGATGAATTTTTTTTTAGAAAAGATGCATTTGTTAATACCATAATATATGAATGAAAATAAAATATAATTTATACGAAAAAATTCACATTTTTTATTTTATCACATGTATTATTTTTTGTAAATTGTGACCTTTATAATTATATAGTAATGAAGAGTAATCAATTTTTTTAAGTATTTTACATGCATAAAATTTTGGTATTTATTAACGTATTTTTAACCGTATCGCATATTTAATTTTAAAAATTCTTCATATCAATATATTTGTATCATATCGTACCCGCATCCTTTCTACTTATTAGAATTTTTTAAATATATACCATTAAACTTATTTTATATTTAAAAAATACCAAAATATAAAAGTTGATCCTCCTACCTATAGTGAAAATATCGATTGATGTACTAAAATTGACTGATGGACTGATTGCCTTCACAATTTACACTATCCAAATCCACTCTATTGCTACCTATATTTGTTGTGATGGATTGGGATGTTTGACAGCACACCTTAGTATGGGTGACAGTGAGGGATTGATGAAGATTCGAGTGTCAGTGTCTCTCTCTGTTACTCCATAAATATAATTTATCTAAGTCCAATTCTCATTGGAACATGTATGTAAGAGAGGATAGGAAGAGAGAAATAAGTGAGAAATAGAGTAGATTTGACTTATTGTTTGGTATAAGAGAGACATGAGAAATAGAGAAGAAAGAAGTATGTTAAACTTTTGAAAAGACCAAAATATCCTTATACTAAACTTTAATATACAATTTTATTATATTTGAATTAATTTCTTATATAAATTGATATAATATTTTACATTAATTTAATTCAAAAATTGAGTAATTTTTTTACAAAGAAATTTAATAGCTTACTTGCTTAATTAATTATTTATTTACAATTTTATGATTTAGTCGATTAAACTATTTCATTAGTTAACTAAATAGTAGTTTAATTTTACTTATATAATAAAAGAGGGTTCAAAGAGGTAAAAACAAATATAGTTGCGTTTTAGTTTCTTTTCGCAACAACAAAAAACTTGAAAACACTACAATAGTAGGAACCAAAAAAAAAAACAGGACTATAATTGTATTTTATTTTTTTTTGAACAAAAGACTATAGTTGTATATTAGCCACAACACCAGGGACAATTTTGGAAAAGAGAAAAAAGTTCACATCTCTAGTCCATTTCTTCGCACCTCCAGATAGAAATAAAACAGGCATCGGTCCCACCATATTTGGTCTCTCTCTTCAATCTCTCTTCTACACCAAACATGAGAAATTGCTTCTCTTTATCCAACTTCTCTCTTCCCTCTTTCTCTCTTTTTTATTTCTCCTCTACCAAACACAGTGGTAATGTAAGAACTAAAAGTACTTGAGTTTTTAACAGCAAATATCTCTCAAATGAGAAAGTGAAACCTGTCACCTATTTCAATTTTAAATTTTATTTATTTATTAAAGTTATTCTCATGCGAAGTTTATGGGTTCAAATTTTCGAAACAGTCTATTGTATAAAAAATTAACAAGACTATATATAATACACTACGATGCAACCTCTTTCCAGACTCTATATATGTGAAATCTTAAACTTTAATGCACCGAGCTTACCTTGTAGTATTTACATTTTGGAGAGCCTTGAAGATTCACAGATTTGGACAATTTTGGTGTGTTAGAGTGAAATTAGATAAACTATGTAATAGCAATGATAGTAACTAGATAGAAAGAAAGTCCTCTAATATCAATAATCAATATCAACACCATCCTGAAATACAAACAATGAATGTAGCAGCAAATTCCTCAAAATGGATTTTCATTGAAATTCTAACTCTACAAAATATTAGCCACTTATGCTCACTAATCACTATGCCAAATTGTCAATGCATCACAATCACTAGTTGCCTTCATTATTACTAGAGTAGATCTGATAATTACTTGGTACAAACATTAATATATGTATTTCTTTAATTGATTTTTTTTTAGTGTTGTTTGTTTTCTAACTGCATGGAATTGTTGGTTTTTGACTCTTTCTGTGTTGACGGTTGGGTCATACACCAATTAGATGACATACGATTAGTGTTAGGATTTATATTTGTTCAGAGTTTTGGTTTGGTCCCCCTCTTGTATATATATTTTTCATTTTTTTTAATAAATTTTTTCTAAGTTTGGCGGTAGCGGATAGGAGTTTCGTCGGAGTGCCAACTTAGTTGAAATGTCTACGATTCTCCTTGATGTCTGTCCTTTCTCCTGACTTATATTAATTGTCTTTTTTCAAAGTGTAAACCATTCTACCTCAATGTAATTATTAATTGATGAGACACCATCCCAGACCATATATAAGCAGAAATTGTACTGCATCAGGCTGCCCCAAAGTGTAAACCAAATTACCTCCAACTACAGTTAAGAAATTTTTAATCAAAGCATAATTGATGTGCATTAGGAAGAATGACAATATTTTTGTGTTACTAACACATAAATCTATTTCCTAAGTCACAAGTCCTAGCAAGAGAATCACATTATTTACAGGTAAGTAATAAATGTAAGCTGTGAGACCAAAAGAAATTACAATATCTTTAATCTGTTTAGTTATGAAACCAATTTCCTTTAATTTAACCAGTCTGCTTGTGAAGAATCTGAGAAACCAAATAAAAAGCTGCATTAGAAGCATGAACTGAATAGCTAATCAAAATGGTACAAGATAAACTGTGTTTTTTGTTTACATGATTCATCAGAACTGTCCTATTTTTTTTTCTTTTTTCTTTTTTTAAGTGAAAGACCATTTCATTAAGAAATAACATAAGAAACATTACAGTGCAGTAGGGACTTGATATGGGACAGACCCCATCCAAGTTTTGGACATCCTAGCAAGGTTATGAGCTACAACCTTCAAATGTCTCCTAATATGGCATACATTGACACTACCTAATTCTTACATAGATTGGTATTCAAACATTTAACCATAGCTTGTAGGTTAAGATAGAAAAGTTATAATTCTTGAGTCAATTTCGCTGTTTTTTTTATCATCTAAAGTTTAATCAAGAGCCAAATCTCGCTCCTTCGACTGAACTGTAACGAACACGTCTTTGAACGTTTCGTGCTGTTTCAACTGATCAAGAATTTTATCTTCAAAGTTAACAGCGCAACTCTTGGACTTATCTTTATCAGCATTTTTAGCCGAAAAAACCAGTTCAGATAACCTGTGCTTTTCGGCCTGTTTGCGATGTTTTATTTTCTCAGCAGTCCCTTCAGTGAGCAGATGGTAAGTGTATACAACCTTTTTCTGGCCAATCCTATATGCTCTACTGATAGCCTGTCGATCGACTGATGGATTCCAAACGACATCAAGTAGTACAACCCTTGAAGCTCCAACCAAGCTAATTCCCTCGGAACAAGCATTTGTTGATGCAAGGAGGATCTTTGCTTGGCTGTTAGCATCATTGAAGCTATGGATTAAGGATTGTCTGTCCTTTAGACTAACCTCTCCATGCATGAAGAAGATTTCCTTCCCCACTGTCCAGTTTAAAGACGTGTGCAATAATTGGTCTATGATTAAGCATAAGGGACGGATTAATTGGCTGAACACAAGAACTTTCTCTTTAACAGCATCACAAAGTCTAACAAACTCAACCAGAAATTTGGTTTTCACACCTACATATGGATTCAATCGAAGCTTTTCTAGCCGGTCCTTGTCGATAACAGATTCCTCTTCTTTCAAAAGATCGCATTCAAGGAAAAGAGATGGATGGATTGATGCCATTGTCAGCTTACGCTCAAAGATCAACGCGTTCTGACGACTGTGAATGCTGTCAAGAATTTGCTTCTGCAAACTGTCCGGCTTCAAAGTCAGCTTACAACTTCTTATCCCGGGGAGCTTCTTTTGAAGGATCGCACCTTTGTGAACATGAACAAAGGGATCCATAAGCAATTTTAATTGTTTGATCTTATCATCAGAAGGGTTACTTGTTAAGTTGCCAGAATCGGCTTCCCAACTCCATTCTTCAGATGCTTTTTTATATTCCTGCTTTAGGCAAAACTTTTTCAGCTCATGCGGTATCGTGTTAGGAAATGAAGGCTTCACTAAGCTCAAGATGTTGTACAGTTCCAAGAAATTGTTCTGGAAAGGAGTTCCGGAAAGGATGATCCGCTTCCGGGTTTGAATTTTCGACAACACCTTCCAAATAAGACTTCTTTCATTTCTCGGTATGTGTCCTTCATCCAGCACTAACAAACCAGGAGATTCAAGTAAAGCATTTCTCATATCACCATTTTCTTTCCTCTTCACATTTGCATGTTTTCTCTTTTTCCTGCGTTTGGATTCCCCTTCTCCGGCTAGCTTCTCATACAAATTGTAACTGATTCCCAGAATGCTCTTTTCTTTGTACCACGAAATCAGTTTCACCATCCGTGTTGTATCCTTACTCAGCCGCTTATTAGACCAATTAACAAAATCAACAGCATCATCATGCTCTTTACCGGATAATTTGAGATTGTTCAAATTATGAAATGGAACTCCAATGTCCCATTTTTTGAACTCATCTTCCCAAGTAAGTAACAAACTTGCGGGAGCAACAATAACCGGCAAGCATTTAGGAAACACTTTCAGATATGACATGAGAAACATTATAGTCAACCTTGTCTTTCCGGTTCCGGGAGCATGGGAGATAATGCAGCCACCCTCCCTGCGAGGATCGGTCTTACTCAACTTGTGAAGATCGATGTGTCCTGTCAAGTTTTTCCAAATGAACTCAAAGCCTTCTTTTTGATGAGGATACACGGTTTCTTTCACATCATCAGGAATTAGGTCCCAAACAGTGCCTTCATTATGAGAGAAATTAGTCTCTGGTTCACAATCAGAAACATTGAACTGAGAGCCATCAAAGTGTGAGACATTTGCTGAATCATCAAATGAAGCTCTTTTTCCAGAACCTTCAGAGGGAAATTTATCCATCTATGTCATGAACAACATGAGTACGCAAAAGTTAGTGCCTCTTATCAAAATGTCTCAGTGTCAAATCACAGTAAACATAGTAACAACCAAGGTACTTTTCTACTACTGCAGGGAAATAAATAACAGCATAATGCCATAATGAAACCAAAGCAAACACAATTTAATGGAAACTATATGAATCTCACAGAAATCAGTTGCTGTTTCACTCGTTAATTTTTAAATAATCTGAGAAAAAACAAGAAATTAAACATACTGAACTACTCTACTATTGTATTGAGCATCACGGTTCAACATATAACAATTCAAATTAAAAACATGTAGGACACATGCTGGTGATACTGTCGCGTCAGGGTCAGTGTTTTAAAGAATAAGCAAGTTAGTTTATTTATATAAATAATAATCATCAATCCATGCTTATCACAAGGGTGCAAATATCAGTGCCTCCTATGAGCAAATTCCATAAGCAAACCAGAGAAAACATACAACATCCAAGGTCATTTCTCTTTATTAAACGAGGAATTGGGATTAAATGAAAGCAAGATGCCATAAATCACAATGAAACTCAAATTTATGCAGATTATTTGGATCCTACTGGAATAAATTGCTGTTTTACTCATTAATTTCTACAAAACCAGAAAAAACAAGTTAAAGAACTCAAAATTACTTCAATACCATCATGGTTAAGAAGATACTAAACTTATTTAAACTATCTGGATTCCACAATAACTTATTTACATATCTTGTACTATTTAGTTAACTAAGCCCAATAAACAGTTTAAGAGATAGTAAACAACACTGAACAGTGAAAATAATTACTATTAAGATGCCAAAAACTAGCTTGGCTTAGAGTCTGTGAAAAATCCGAGAACTATGCATAAGTGCTTCTATCAACAAATCGCATAATCAAGTCAGAACAAACATAAAACAATTAAGGTCCTTTTCCACTACAACATGGGAACTAAATGACAGCATAATGCCATAAATCATAATAAAATCAGATTAAACTTAAATACATTTAACCTATATATATATGCCATAAAACATATTATTTTATATAAATCAATATATAACCGTGCTTACCACCAGCTGTGAGACATATTTGATCTCAGTGACAACCACACCACACCATCTGCAATATACACCAATCTGATCGTCGAGACGAGTGTCGTGTTCACAGAGAGTGGATGGACTTCCCGTGTCATTTTTCCCTAAATTTCCAATCTGCAGATAGTAACACACTAAGTTAATCACTGATTTCTCCCTAAAAATATCATTGATTATCTTATACAAATCATTTAGATCAAAGTTTAATATAAACAGTTTAAATTAAAAGTCAAAACCAGATTAAGCACTAGTCCTATAGTTCACAAATTAAAATGGAACTTTCAAATTTAAATGTTCTTAAAGAGCAGGATTACCATGGATTCAGCTTCTGATTCTCTAAGGGCTGTATCCATTTGATCCCATAACGGTTCTTGCTCCTCCTCCTCCTTGGTCTTTTGCACTTCTTCCACCTTTTTAAGGCTCCATATCGATTGAGGTGTCTCAACATAAACCGGCGGTGACCGTGTATCTCGCCGATCATCGCTGCCATTCTTCCCCTCGAACACAATTGAATCCTTCTTCATTGTATTCTTGTTGCCCCAAAAGCAATCTGCAAGGAGTTTAGCTAAACGCAGCTCCTTCGGCACAAACATTTTAGTCAAACCATTGTTATCCATAGATTCCTTCTTCTCACCATTACGGATCCTAACTCTGCCTTTACAATCCCCTTCTTTATTCTCCGTCATTTTTGGTTTATCTGAATCCCTCATCTTTTCTTGTTTTGCTTGAGGGGAAGAAACTCCTCCAACAACTAAACCTTTGACATGTTTCTGTTTTCCTTCATCAGAATCACCAACATTCACATTCTGATAAGCTTTAGCATCATCTTTGGATTTTGCTTTGGCATTGGCATTATTTGACTCACCCTTGTGAACCTTAGAATGACCAAAACTTATAGGTTGATCAGCAATAAATTGAAAGTCATATTCATTACTGACATTTTGCATTTTTATGCCTAGGCTCTTTGCTTCGCGTTTCTTCGATTCTCCATTCCCTTTGGAAGAAGAACAACCCTTCACTGGATCAAAATAACCCTTTTTCTCAAAGGTTATTAAACTAGAAGCATGTTCTGATACATCATTGCAAACAGAAGACGGACTATTTTCAATTTTTACCTCCTCATTGTTCCTATCAGAAATTTCACTTTTTTGATCCTCCACCTCTCTCACCATCTCCAATAACCCATTGGAACATTCTTCCCAAATCTTACTCAAATCCTCCCCTTTGTCCTCCCCCTCCTCCTCCTCCTCCTCCTCCTCACCGTCATCATTATCATTGTCAACATAAGAGGATTCACTGTGTCTATCGTTCACCTCTCTCACTAACTCTTCCACCACATCGAAGTATTTTCGCCCACCTTTTTTCTTCTCCTCCTCATCATCCTCCTCCTCCTCCTCCTCCTCATCATCATCATCATCAACAGAAGAGGATCCAGAAGAACTTTCATCATCACTTTCAGAAATCTCAATCACCTCATCAACTATAAAATCCTCATCGCTAGTCTCATTTTCTTCACTTTCATCATCATCATCATCTTCTTCTTCTTCTTCTTCAAAATCATCTTCATCTGAATCATCTACATCTTCATCATCATCAACAATGTCTCCATCTTTAGCAACAATCTCATCTCTTTTCTCAGTCTGTTCTTCTTTTTCAACATCAACACAATCCTCAAACATCTTCTCATCACATTGCACCGACCCTTTTTCATCTTTATCATCATCATCAATGGAAATAACCTTCTCATTCTTAGGAACTACAAAAGATTCTTCTTTAACTTCCCCTTCATCATTTTCTCCAATTTCATCAATTTTAACTTTGTTTTCAACATCAACACTTCTCTCATCACAATGCTCTGACCCTTTTTCATCTCCATCATCATAATCAATAGAGATAACCTTAACATTCTCAGGAACAACAAAAGGCTTTCCTTCTTCTACCTTCCTTTTCTTAGAACCAGAAACAGATTTCAATCCACTCTTTCTACGTTTTGATGAATCAACAAGTGGAATACAGCCAAACAATGGAACATTTTTGCTACGAGTTCTGCTAGAAACACCAAATAACAAAACATTTTTGCTACGAGTTCTACTAGAAACACCAGCCATAACAATTAAAAAAAAAAACAAAGGAAAAACAGAACAAGAACAAAGGGTTATGTTCTGTGCTAGGAAATAAGAATGTGATGTGATAAGATGTAGTGAAAGAAGATCTTAATGGAAGAAACAAACGCACGTTGGTGTGTAAGAATGAATGAAGAGAGAATGAAAAGAAAGATTGAGAGAGAGAGAGAGAGTGAGAGAGAGACGCCACTGAAGACGCAGTGTTATTATGGCGCCAGAGAGTCTCCAAGATCTTCTTCCTATGTTGACTCCTTTTATTATATGCTTTTTCGTAAATATCAACATAATAAATGATAAATAAAAGTAAAATTTTAACAAACGACCTTAAGATTAATGTTTGAATGTATCGAAGTTTTAAAATAGTATTTAATTGTGTATTAATTGATCTGTATCTAGTTTGTAATATAAATCAAATACATTATCGTGATAATAAAAACTTAAGAATGTACTTTTTAAAAAATAATTCTACTTTTTTTTTACAATAAAAAGAAGGCATTATGTATTTGTAATTTGTTGCTAGTTTTGGAAGGCTTTGTCTTTTAGGTTGCTTTTAATTGTTTTTTTAGTGAATTTCATGTGAAACTAAAATTTGCATATTTTAATCTATGTTAATACATGTGGAGGGATGTAAATATAAATATCTTTATAATTATTATTTGAGTTTAAAAGTCTGACATATTTTAGATTTAGCATCAATCTCTTGTCTTAAATTACTACTAATATTAACAAATATAAACGATATTGTATAAAAAAAAAAATTTTGTCATTGGAGAAAGAATTTTGAAGTATTTGTTATTTTGTGTTGAGAATGACTGGAGATACTAAATATTTTGTCTTTAAGAAAAATATAAAAAAAAAAGTGGATAATGCTACTTTTAATGACACCTTATCTTAAAGGCTCAAATAACATCTGGATGAAATCTCAAAGCATGTTTTAAAGTATGTATAAAGTAGTTTTTGAGGTCCCCATGATTGCACATCTACCATTGCAAAGAATCTACACTTTAAAAAGCTTGTTAAACACTACATGACAACTAAAAACCAAAAATATGTCCAATGAGATGAAAATAATGAACACTGTGAGTTTATTTGCTGGCTTTATGACCACTATATGACAAAAGGAAACATTGTTTCCAATGACATCAAAAGTCATAAAAAGTCACAAGTGAATTTTATAAATTATATTTCTAAATAATGCATTGAAAAGGTAAAGAAGTACCTAATACTAAGCTTTCTCTACTAATTTCACACATAATAAAAAGGTTGATAGTGTAGTTAATGTGTCTAATTTGTCTGTGAATTTTACTAAATTGTCATTTGTCTATATGTATATTTAATTTGATTTTTCGTATCCCAATGCAAGTTACTGTTATTAATTAAGGGTATGTTTAGGGGGAAATGCATCTAGTAATTGTATAGGGACTTATATTTATGGAATATTTTTTTTTTTCAAAAAGAGCTTATAATCAGGAGGAAATGAGTATATATTTTATGAATGTTATGAAAATATAGATTGATGAAGAGAAAGAGAGAAAAATGAGACAAAAAATATTTCTTATATGTGTTTCTATTACAATATACCCTATTTATAGGGAGATACAAGAGTATGAAAATGGGTTAATGGGTCAAATGTTTGACCCAAAGATTAATGGACATCCACTATAATATATTTATAACACTCCCCTTTGGATGTCTACTGAGGATATGCCTCATTAAAACCTTACTAGAAAAAAACCCAGTGGAAAAAAATTCTAGTGAAGGAAAAATAGTGCAATATCGTTGTGAGTGTGAAATGTCTCATTAAAAACCTTACAAGAAAGACTCAATGAGATAAAACCATGGTGAAGGAAAAAAGAGTGCAAAAGACATTTTTTTTCTCCCCCTCATGGAGACAATCATCTCTAAGACGACGAAGATCAATCCTTAATACAAGTTTCTCAAAATCTTTACGATGACTTTGGCGAAAAATGTGGTTATCTTGATATTTTTATCCAAATTGACAGTGCTCAAGATGTTATCTTAATATTAAATTGTTGAAAGAGTCGCCTTATGAGAAAAACACAAGTTTCTTGCATGTGTAAAATCATAATCCCTTACCACTTTTTTGATGTAACTAACATTTTCAAGTGCTGGAGCAAATTGTATGCTTGACTTTGTTCTAATAACTATTATCGACAAAAATAAAATTTCACAATATATATAATATGTTAGTTTCCTTGTTTGAACTAAGATATGGTACTTCAGGACCAATTCAAGTTCATCATTTTCTTGAGGCCCGCCTTGATTTTTTTTTCATGTTAAATGACATCGCAATCATTTTAGCACATAATCACCTAGATTTGTCCATATATAATTATTTTAAATAAATTTGTTGATGCACAACATCTCAGTCAAATAGTAAATTTGTAAATCCAAACAAACTTTTTGCATCCAACATATTCATTTCAAACCTTTCTATAATCAACAAATTTTAGAATCTCTTCAGGAGTTCTGACAAATATTTATACCATCATCATAGAATCGAATATAACAAATACATTTTCTAATCTTTAAGATGGACAAATGATGTCATCTCTCTAACAATTTTAATAGTATGTCTCACGAAACTTAAATCCTTTTAAGAGTTTTATATAAGTATCACTATCAAGTGAGTCATACATTGTAGCACATATTTCATATAAATTGAGTCTCTCATGTGCTGCTAAACATAATCAAGAAAAAGTTCTTGTACCCACTTCAAGTGAATTATTCTAAATGTTTAAACATTAATTTCAACATTCCACATGTGTCTCAATGTTGGAACAAAACATTATTATTCTAGCATTCCAGGATTACAATTGGCATCAGAGCAGGCACCCTGCCTGTTTTAGGGTGAGCTACAGGGAAGATATTTTCTGACAAAATGGACAAGGAAGGAGGATTTGTGAATAGGCCACCATTACTGGATGGTTCCAACTATGACTATTGGAAATCTCGCATGAGTGTTTTCCTTAAATCAGTAGATAGTAAGACATGGAAAGCAGTACTGAAGGGTTGGGAACATCATGTTGTGCTTGACAAAGATGGAAACAAGACAGCTGATCTGAAACCAGAAGAAGAGTGGTCCAAGAATGAAGATGAATTAGCTCTTGGCAGTTCCAAGGCATTGAATGCTTTATTCAATGGAGTGGACAATAACATGTTCAGACTGATCAAGCAATGCACTGGACTAAGGATGCTTGGGAGATTCTCAAAACTGCCCACCAAGGTGAAGGAAAATCGAATTCAAACAGAATAAGCAGCGGATAAAACTTTTCGATTTTCTTTCCTTGGATCATTACGAGTTACACATGAATCAGTGATTCGATTGTTACCTCGATAGTGTAGAACAGGAACTGGAATCACGATCACAACAAAGCAAGCAGCAAGCAACAAAGCCTCTAGCAAGTCCACATGAACAGTGCTCCTCCAAATCTCAGTGCTAGCCAAGGAATCAGAAGTTTCAGAGAAGTAGGGTTGCTCAAAAACGTGTAACAAAAACTTCAGCACTAGGGTTCTATTTATAGAACTTCTAGTGTGCTCTGTAAGTCAGAAGTCACTATTGGATTTCAGTAAGCCCAATACGAGTTTAGTAATTCTGCTAACTAATTAGCGTTATTTACTAAACACACCCCTTATATAAGTTATACTTATATATATTTCTCGTTTGACTGTTCTTTGTGTGTGACCCTATAGGTTCTAGTCACGTTGGCAATAATATTAAATCTAATATTTAATACTATAAGCAATGAGCGGTATCTAGCAACACATCATTGCTACCCAAGTGACAAGAATGTCAAGTGATCTGACGAAACCTTTCCATGATAATGCTCATGTGTACAATTACTCCTTTGTCTCGATATCTTTATTGATCCCAAGGCATAGATATTGTCATCCTTGTATAGATCAATACTTATGTTTCTTGATTCTGAAATATACTGAATAACGAATAAGTCTAATATCTTATATTGACTTAGTTCGGCATGGCCATGTAGTTTTACAGACATATTTCATCAAGATGCCTAAAGATATATCTCCTGTTTATGAGGATGGACAAATCCCATCTAGGACACTCATGTCCCTCAGCATGATTCATCAAGTACCCATCAACCAACGTTATGGTTATCCTTTTACAGACAACGTTAGAATGGCAACAAAGCACTTGAGTCCACATGTAGGGATCATAGTGGTTTCAGGTCTAAGAGCGATATACACTATTATCATTTTGAGAATATCTTATGACAATCTTATAACTTACTATGTATTATTCTCACTGTGGGTCAATCCAGTATAAATATTACTCCTAATATTTATACCTATGTATAGACTTAATATCTCATATCTATGACCCATGAGATGCGGTCATTGGTCTACATACATAATAGCCTCGACGCTTTATTTTATCCTTTATTCATATTAAAGCTTTGACTACGGATACATTTAAGAATATCATTCTTTATGATAATGTAATCTCATGATTAAGTCACACTTAATATATTATTACACGAACTATCTATTCTAAGGACTTTATTAACATTATATAAATATAATAAAGAGTGTCATATATTATTCAATAATAAAAGTCATGATACATAAGATAAGTTTAACATAAACTATTGGCCTCTAGGGCTGATACCAACAATCTCCCACTAGCACTAGAGCCAATTAGGCATAAACCTAATACCCATAGATCTAGTATGACCATCATGCTTCTGCTGGGCAAGAGCTTTAGTAAGTGGATCAACAACATTGTCTATTGTTGGTACTTTGCATATTTTAACATCTCTTTCGATAATCTCTCGAATAAGATGATAGCGCCTTTGTATGTGTTTGGATTTCTGGTGAGATCTAGGTTCTTTGGCTTGTGCGATTGCTCCATTGTTATCACATAGTAATTCAATGGGATCCACAATGTTTGGAACTATTCCAAGATCAAAAATGAATTTCTTAATCCAAACAGCTTCCTTTGCGGCCTTAGATGCAGCAATATACTCGGCTTCTGTTGTAGAATTAGCGATTGTTTCTTGCTTTGAACTCTTCCAGCTCACAACACCGCCATTTAAGCAAAACACATATCCAGATTGCGATTTAAAGTCATCATGATCTGTCTGAAAACTAGCATCAGTGTAACCAATTACAAAGAGCTCTTCTTGACCTCCATAGATCAAGAAGGTATCCTTAGTTCTTCTCAAGTATTTGAGGATATTCTTGACTGCAATCCAATGATCATTGCTAGGATTAGACTGGTATCTGCTCGTAGCACTTAAAGCATACGAGACATCTGGTCGAGTACATAACATAGCATACATGATAGACCCAATTGCTGAAGCATATGGAATATCACGCATTCGATCCCTTTCTTCGTTAGTCAAAGAGGATTGAGTCTTTGATAGATTTATACCTGCCGACATAGGAATGAATCCTTTCTTGGAATCATGCATATTGAAACGTCTCAGGACTTTGTCTATATATGTACCCTGACTTAAGCCAAGCAATCTTTGTGATCTATCTATATAGATCCTGATTCCTAATATATAAGAGGCTTCACCTAAGTCTTTCATAGAAAAGCATTTCCCTAACCAAGTTTTGATTTCTTGTAATGTAGGGATGTCATTTTCGATTAACAATATGTCATCCACATATAAAACCAGAAATGAGACTATGCTCCCACTAACCTTCTTGTAAACACAAGGCTCGTCTTCATTTTTAATGAATCCATACTGTTGTACAGTTTCATCAAAACGAAGATTCCAACTTCTAGAAGCTTGCTTCAATCCATAGATTGATCGCTGTAACTTGCATACTTTGTTGGTTGCTTTAGGATCGCCAAATCCTTCAGGTTGTGTCATGTACACATCCTCAAGAAGATTTCCGTTAAACGAGAAAGGGTATTTTAGACATTTTTAGGACTGAGGGTATTTTATTAAATTGAGGAGCGAGGGTAAATTAGTAATTTTAAAATGTAGAATATTTTAATGTGAATAGTTATTTTTACTAAACTAGTAGTAACTTGAGGTAATTATTTTGAGATGATAATTATTGAGCTGTTTTAACGAGTTAAGTGGGTAGTAACATTTTAATTAAGTGGTAAGAGTCACTAGGACCATTATGAATAGAGTTAACCTAGCTCATTAACTTATGAGGAGAATTAGGGTTAGCTATTCATTCCACACATTCACATAAAAAGGTTGGCTAGATAATTATAGAGAGAATTGAGAGAGAAGTGAAGATAGAAGAAAAAGAAGGAGAACCCAAGTGAAGAAAATAGAAGAGGAAAGCTAGGATTCAAGAGGGTAGTGAAGATTTTGGTGGAATAGCTTAAGCTTAAGGAAAACAAGGTAAGACTCTATAATCATGTTTTAGTTTTTGGGTTATATTTGTTTGGATTGATTTGTGAAAATTGATGATTATATGTGTTGATTTTCGTGCTTGGAATTAAGTGATCAATTTTGGTATGTGAAAGTTGTTGAAAACTTTTTGTTGATGCATAAATTTCATTGTTGATATATGTTAAGTTTAGTTACTTTGAGAATTTAGCTTATATTGGTGAAAATTATAATGTTGTTGTTGATTAATGTTGAATTCATGATTTAAGTGTTATAAATGTTGTTGTGTACATGTTTTTGTTGAGAATCCATGAAATTGATTGTGGTAAATGTGATGTTTGGTTAAGTTGTTGTGTTTTGGTGATTTTTGTGAAAATAGGTCAAAATAAGAGAAATATGATTTTCATGATTTTTAACGGATTCATGGAGTTATTGTATTGAGTTGGATTGAGTAGAAATTCTGTTTTTGATTGTTATATTTGGTTGAGGAATTGATTGGGAGACAATTGACTTTTTGAGTTAAAAGTTGTTTTAAGCATTTTGAGAAATAAGTTGTTTTGGGATTAGAAAACTATGTTTTTGAATGAGTATGACACGAGTTTGGCAAAAACAAGATCGAAAACGGTTTGAAAAACATAATTTTATGCACGAAAACGTAAATTTTTGAAATGTTGTGCTGAGAGGCTGGCATGGCAGTGCGTAGACCTTCTGGTAGAACCTCTTCTTTTTACGTTTTTGAGCGTTTTACACTCTTTTATGTTTAGAACTGGGTTTTAGTGTAAACATAAAAATTGCAGATAAAGATATTAGCTTTCTAATGACTTTGGTTTGACTTCATTATGATTTCTAGAACTTAAGTTATGGTCAAATTACTACGCATAGGTCATGTGACAATTTTCATGAAACTTTGTCGTAACTTTTTCAACGAGTCATGAAACATCCTTAAAATTAATATTTGGTTTAGGAAAGTCTTTAGAGTGAATAGATGAATATATGGTCATGAAACTATGATATTTATGATGTATATATAATGATGTGGAGATAATGTATAAATTAAATATGTGAATGCTTGATTTACACATGATGTTGAACTTTTGATTTTGATGAAATGATGTTGCTATGCTTGAACTACTGTAATGTTAGACATAGTGATACTATGTAGAAGTGATAAGGAAATGTATGTGAACATGTAACTTGGTTTTTGGTAAGAATGTGAAAATAGACAAACTTTGGAATTTATAGACGAACTTTGGTGAAATGTTGAAATATGACTTGTTAGCTTGAAAATGACTTTATACTCATGATAATAGGATGGATTATGATTAAATTGAGGATTAATATGCATGAGATGTGATGAACTGTGTGAAAATGAAAAATAGACGGACTTTGATAAATGATAGTTTGTGTTAAGTTAACTTGTGAATGAGTCTTAGCTACTGCTTAGATGATGTTTGATTATTGTTTTAATGATGAAATGTATTCCCGGAAAGTGGATTTACTTGGAGTAACTGATTTTTCGTCTAAAATGTTATAAATGCTAAATGAAGAGATTTTATTTCTTTGTGGTGATAAATGATTATTAATAATGAATATGTAGAGATGATTATTGATGATGACTACGTAGAGATGAATACTTGACGATGAATATGTGGAGATATTTAATTGATGGTAATTGTTGATGTATGGATGTATTATTTGATAATGTAATATGGTGAAAATGTAGAGAATATGAAGAGTAATTTGGCGTTGTGTATTCATGAGTCCTATGTGTAGAGAATATGCAGAGAATATATAGAGGGATCACTCGGTAAAATGACTCTGATATCTAAATATGTAGAGAATATGTAGATGGATCAATCAATAATATTATCTCTGACATCCAACAACCATGAAGATGGGGGATCACTCGGTAATACCATTCTGAGATCCAAAAACTTGCTCGGTACCACATGCATGTAGAAGTGTTTAGAACATTACATGCACATGAGTTATATGAAATGTGACATATTTGATTATGTGACTTGGTGAATTACGTGAATTGCGTAATTGGTGAATGTTATGATTATGTGAATTTTGTGTACTTGGACATGTTGCTTGGTTATGCTAGTACATTTGAGATAATATTGTTGATGTGATGATTCATTGTTTGATGATTTGATTAAGATAATATTTACTTGACTTTGAAAATGAATATGCTTGATATGATATGATAGATGTATGATAATATTCACATGATGTTAGTGCTCTAAGATGATGAGTGTAACAACCCGTTTTTCGCTAGAATTATTTTAATTAATTATTATATGTGTTTATATGTGCTTGTATGTGATTATTTGTCTTTGTGTGTATTTTGGCTTTAGAATGGTATTTTAGTCATTTTGGACTCATGGATATTTTGGTCTTTTCGTGAGCAAGGGTAAATTAATAATTTCAGTTCGAGGATTATTTTTAGTGTTTTTGGTGGCAGTAATTATTTTTACTATGTTACTAGTGAATTGAGGTAATTAATTAAGAGAGGTAACTATTCATTATTTTATCCGTTAAGTAGAAACTTAATGAATTAGTTAGTATGAACTTTGAGCCCATTAAGACAATTGAGGGTTGCGCTCAATTATTTGGAAACTGTATAAACTCTAGTCTTAAGAGAAACTAGGTCTTTTTCATTCATTCACACTATTGCAAAACATTTTGGAGAAAGAGATAGAAAGAGAAAGAGAGGCAACAAGGGTTAGAAGAAGATCTAGAGAGAGAAAACTTGGATTGGAGCTTTGGAGCAAAATTGAATATAGTATTCTAATTCTTGGAGGTTAGAGGTAAGGGGGATAGTGATCCTTCATGATTAAGACATAATCTATTTTTCTACTTAACTGAATAAGTGCTTATTTGTGAGTAATGGTTTTTTTTGTAAATTTTAATATCAATTTTCGTGTTCCTTAATTAGTGATAAGTTTGAGTATGTTAAATTGATGTTAAACTTGTTGTTGTTGTTGATTTCTCATGATTGAAGTATGTTGATAAGTTACTTTGTTGAATTTAGCTTAAAGTAATGAAAATGAAGTTGTTGTCGTTGATTGTTGTTGAAATTGTGAGATTATTCTTTGATTGATGTTATGTTATGTTGTTGATGATAAATTATGCCTTGGGTATTGCTATTTTTGAAGTTATGGTTAAGTTGTTGTTGATTTGATGAGTTTTGATGAAAATTGGTCATTAACGGTGAATTATGATCCTTGATAATCTGTGGTGAATTGTTGATGTTGTTGTGTTGAGATAGATTAGATAAACTTTTGTTTTTGATTATGAGTTTTGGTTGTGAAAAGTTTTGGGAAGAAACTTAGGGTTTTTCATGAAAATCTAGTATAAGTGATTTTGAAAGATAAGTGATTATAAGTGATTTAGGGAAAGTTGTTTTGGGATGGGAGAAACATGTATTTTCTATAGAATGTGATAGAGCTAAGTGTAATGAACGCATAGGCGGAAGCGGCATTGAAAACGGGTTAACGGTTTGAATTTTACGTTCGAAATGGCTAAGACGCAAAAATCGGAAATCCCGTGTTGTTTGGGTGGCACGACCGTGCGTGTGCACGTCACGACCGTGCGTGTGCCTCTGTTTTGAATTGGCTTTTGGTGTAAACATGAAAGTTTTAGATAAAAACGTTGGCTTTCCAATGACTTTTGTTTGACTTGAAAATGATTTGTAGATTTTGAGTTATGATGAAAATACTCCAAGTAGGTCTTGGTGAAATTTTACAAAAAGTCAGCATAACTATTTTTAAGTCAACCCAAAACTTATGGTTTGATTCCACATCTCAAAACTTGAGTACTAGGAGTTTAAATAAGTTGTTTAAGAGTATTTAACCTAGGGGTGTTGGCGATACAATTTTTTGTTTCCAACATTAAAATCAAGTTAAAAAGCTTAAACATAACATATTTTCAGTAATGTTTTAAATTTCATCAAATATTACAATTTCATTTTCATTTTACAATGTTTCTAACAACATAGACCAAGTTAAAAACATGTACCAAACTCAAAAGACTAAGATTTTATCATTTTCTAAAATTTCAAATAGCACATAAATACCTTTTTTAAATAAAAAGTAAAGAAAGAATTTAACAAGACAAAAAAAAAGTCATTTTATAAAAGTTTCCATTGAGTTTCAATGAGTATTGGTTTAGGTGAGATATGTTTAATTGACATTTTTCTTATGTTGCGGTTTGGTTTGGTTTAGTTCAGTTGGTAAAATGAAAACCGTAAACCAAACCAATCCATGCAGTTAAGAAAATGATCAGATTACATTCGAATCAAATGCGAATTTTTGATTGGTTCAGTTTGCAGTTTTTCTATTGGGTTGGTTCGGTTTTGAACACCCCAAATTTAACCTATGACATGATGGATCAAACTTGGTTTCGTTTGTTAAATGAATTGGTTTTGGCAATATGACAAAATGAGACGAACTTTGCGAAACTTTAGAATTTATTGGGATTGGTCTATGAAACGTATATGTATACACTACTGCACTCATATGTGATTTGTGTATACACTTGGTTGAAGCACTTGAACTTGTTTACTTTGATTTTGGAGAAATGATTGGAAAATGCTAGTTTTTACGAAAATAAACGAACTTTGTCAAATTGATGTTTTATAGTGAGATAACTTGTAATATACTTCGAGTTCATGTTATTATGATAAAATGTGAATGTTTGAGTGTTTGATATGATGAATATCTTAATGTGGATAGTTGTCCGTCTTTTATGTGAAAGGTGACTTTGGAACTTGTTGTTCTTTAAGGTGTTGTTGTTGTTGAAAATTATGACGATGATTATGTTGATGTTTAATGATAAATATGATGATATAATGAAGACTCTTGTTTGAATTATGACTTGTTGATTGTGTGGACGTAAATACTTGATAACTCAATTGGTGGTAAATTAATCAATGTAAATGGAGGTGTAATTTTACATTGTTGTTGGTGAATACGTATGTTAGGTGATTTTACATTATCGAGTATATGCTTGTATGTTCATGCATCATAATCATATTGAGTCATAAGAGTAATGTAAAATGAGGTGTACTTTTATATAGGTGAATTGTAAGAGGAGGTGTACTCTTACATATTTGAAATACGTAAAAGGATGTGTAGTTTTACGTGGGTGTGGATTCATACGGTAAAATGATCTCTGGAATCCAATTGGTACCACATGCATCTAGAGAAGAGTCTAGAACATTGCATGCACTTTATAATTGGTGGATTGTGTCATAATTGACTATGCGACTTGTTGGATTTTTGCATTGGTGAAATTTGGTGAACGATGTGATTATGTGAATTGCATGAAAATGTGTACATGTCGATGTTGTTATTTTTTGTGATGCTTGTACACTTGGTGACTTTAATCGTTGATGACTTATTTGCCTAAAACTTTTGAGATGATAAAGTGTAGTTGTTGAGTTGATTAGGCAAGAGTTTACGTGATCTATATGATCGGTGTGAATTAGATCAATTATATGTATAAGATGAAATATGTGTTTATGTAGAATGAGTAAAGTTTTATGTATTCCTATACTTCTTAAATGATAACTTGGTGTAGTTGATGATTGAACTAGATAGGAAATGCGGTGAGAAATTCTTATATTATTTGATGTTGTTAAGTGATGAGCTTTTAATGATGAATTGATTCAAGAATGAATATGCTTGATATTATGTGATTTATGTGGAGTTTGTATTCTAGGAATGTTGAGTATGTATATGTGTTATGCATGAATCCTTGAATACTTGTGTTTGATTATGTTTAATTGTGAATTGTGGACTAACCCCCAGTGGTCGTTTGGTTGACCGTCTTCCTTATCCGTATGGATGGGTAGACGGCGTGCAACAGTAGTTGCTTTGGTGAGTTGATTGAGGAAAGCTTGGAGCTTCCTCATTTTTTGCTTTCATTTCGGAGTATAATGTGTCGGCTTTGATTAGGACGTCGCCTGTTTGGAGTCTTATGACTATTTATTGTTTTATAACTCAGTTGTTGAGATGAGATTTTATACTTGGTGATGTAGTATGATTTTATAACATGACTACTTGGAGATGTTTTATTAAATGTCGATGTATTGATACAAGCGATGTAGTAGTTCTGATTATTACAAGCGAGACCAAACTAGAAATATCAGGACATAAGGAAAATAACTGGAAAAGCACTAACCCATGATCAGCACTTCCTCCATCTTGGACAACTGCTTGTCCCCACGTTTCCATTAAGGCAACCGCCTTTGAGCTTGAAATTGAATCTTTCGGCCTTGATTGCTTGACTTCGACGAGATTGCACGTTCTAGCCTTGTTCTGTCGAACTCCAGACCATGTGCACTAGGCCTGATATCCTGTCGAAATACTCAAATAAAATGAGAAAGTCTTTGATTCCTGCAAAGTTAAAGGTAAACCAAATGTTGGACCATATTAAATCAGTCTGTCGAAACTACAGGCTAAGAAAATGCCCCAAAAAATGTCATTTTCGACGAATATTTCCAGAAGGAGAATATTGGCATTATTTAATAATGTCTCAAATTGCCTTTTGAAAAGATGACATCATCCCCTTCATAACCCTCCAAACCTGCTCTTTTCAATTTCTTTTCTCGGATTTTTGTTTGGTGTGAGTGGGCCACGTCTTTCCACACTCATCAACTTATTTATTGCCCTAAGGTGCCACTTGTCGTTGATCGAACTCTTCATGTTCACCCCTTCGCAACTTCCCATTTTTACCATCATTGCGCCTTTCTTCGCAAGATTTCTCCAAGACTTTATGTCTCCCAAGACAATTAATTGCCCACTATCTCAAGGCATTTTTACCTTCTTTTGTATTCATGGCAATTAGAAAGAGGGAAGATGAGAAGACTGTCCCATCAATTGTGTTATAAAAGTCTTATTTCTTTACCTGTCTCTCATCAAACCTTCTCTTTCCATCTATCTTCCCTTCTTTTACAAGGAGAAAAACAAAATATAAGTTTGACGCCATGAAAGTTTTTCCCCCCATAACTCCAACTCTTCATTGCTAAAAAGATTGCAGCTTCGAGCATGAGAGGGTTGTTGTCCTTTAGGGCATCTGCAACATTCCACCGGCGACTGTCTGAAGACGTTGAGGTACCTAGGGCTGTGTCCAACGATTTTCTGCAACTTCTTGCCCTCCCTTCACCCACTATGGGACATAGGAAGTTCATGCAACAACTCACTCTCAGCGACCACACACTTTACTGAGTCGTTAGGGCTGCTCGACTGCTTCATCACTCTCGACCCGACTTACCAAGGATTCATCTTGTGATGAGGACCGCGTTTTGTCTGACTTTACTAGTTTCTTCGTTCGACAATGCCTCACTCATTGTAGGGACATCATTAGTGTTGGTGGCTTCCTATTTGATTGGGAGCAACTTGAGTTGCGGTTGATGCCCCCTGTTTTGGCTTACAGGTTTATGTGTCCCTTAGAAGGAGCTCGTGCACGGAGCAACAGAATCTACAACGCTCACTTGCCATTTCCGGGTGTGGATGATGATTATGACAAGGTCAACATCTGTCTCTAGAGCCGTCTTGACATCGAACTCACCTGGTTCCTGGGACACTTCCATTTTTTCGACCTTGGCTTTCTGTTGTGAAAGGTCTAGAAACTCTTTTTGTAATGTGGCGAATGAACACGACATGTTTCGACCACTTTAGGCTTTGACTTGGTGTATTTTGGCCCAATAGTTGGCTTTTAACTTTACTCTTTCGCTCCTTTCTGATTTACTTTACCTTTTTCTTTTCCTGCTAACTTTGTATCCTCGTTGAACTTGTTAGTTCCTGTAAAAGCAACTTTTGTTACTAAGCATTAGATCGTGAAGAAACATTTTCTATGTTTCAACAACTCGTGCGGATTTTTCCTGCATGATTTTAAATCAATGGCCATGAAAGAAAACCTCCCATTTCGCCACTTTTTTTTTGTTAATCCCTATCGTGGGCAAGTGACACATTCTTTCCTCGACACGTGACTTTCATTTCGACGTATTATCAAAAGAAATTCATTCTCTCACTGTCGCGTCATTTTTCGGAGGTCAAGGCTATTTGATTAGCTTTTGACTCACTAAATAATTTCACGACTTTGAAAAAAAATTATTTAAATTAGGTGGGGTCCGGGGGTTGGTTATATTTAGGGAAGGTATATCACCCTAAATATTTGTAGTACTCTACGAGAACCTTTCGACTTTATTTGCTTTTTGTGCTGTAAACTTACTTAATTTTGAGGAAAGGAAGAATGGTGAATAAGGAAAAAGAAAGAAGCCTATTATCTACATTTTTGATTGATTCGGAAGGACTGGGTCCTTTGCCTACGTACCCGTGAGGGATCAGAACCTCGTTGTAACACCCCGTTATCCCAACAACTAATATTTAATATAAAATCAGAGTAAATCAACAAACAGGGCATTACACTGCTTTTCAAAATTTCTTAAATAGATTTAATATACTATTTATTCTACAATATAACAAATAATAATTTGCAGCAGAAAATTGTTTTCAACATCAACAACTTCAATAAATAGGCACAAAGGCCACCAACAGTCATAAAACATCATTCGACACCATTAAACTTCAACAACATGTTTCAAAAATTGATACATAAAGGAATGAAAATACAACGACTAATTCCCATCCTGTTACGTATCAGAGCCCTAAGACACAAGAGCCACCACTTCTACTAATCTTCATTACCTGCAAGTTACCCATACGAAGGGCAACATTTTCAAGCAGAAGGGGTGAGATTCACAAACAATAATATTAATATATAATTCATCAATTGAATCTAACACCCTAAAAATCAACAAAATACTTCAATATTTATATATATACTTCATGGATAACAACATATTTAAATTCATCCAACAACAACAACACAACAACAGCTCAACCGACGACATCGACTATGCAATGACACAACGACGACAACCAACAACAACGACTACGACAATGCACCAACGACAACAACTAATGCAATATGCATGTGGTACCATTTTACGCGTTTGAATGACAAGGCATTCCAGGGCATGAGCCCTCAATAGTTTTGGATGGTTAAAGCATCCCAGGGCATAAGCCCTCAACAGTTGAACGACAAGGCGTTCCAGGGCATAAGCCCTCAACGGTTGAATGATGAACATTCCAGGGCATGAGCCCTCAACAATATATGAGCATGCAATGGACTCAACACTGTGTATATCTGCATACAACTCAACAACAACAACAACAACAACTACTAATGCATAATCAACTATGACATACTCCCCAACTTGGTCAAATGCGACACAACAAGATACACGACAACATTCATCAACATAATGCAATTCTCATAAATCAATCCAATTCAAGTATCAAGAAGTGTTTATAAGATTTAGTGCATATACAGAGGTTATACAATATAAAAGAAACATTTTAGAATGCTCAGACGGATCCCCAAATGCACGAAACGCGATTCAAAAAGTGGCTGATAAAAGCCCAGCACGCTTGGGCGTGGGTCTGCTCGCTTGAGCGTACAAATTCACGTAAGGTCTGGTTCTGCACGCTTTTGGTTCGCTTGCGGTACGCTTGTGCGACCTAAATCACGTAGCTACAGTTTTTGCACGCTTGAGGCTCGATTGTGGCTCGCTTGAGCGTGCGGTTAATTTCAAAATATGGGCACAAAGTTTGAATGCTCGCTTAAGCGACGGGTTGCTCGCTTAAGCGACCATTCATCTGGGTTGGGAAAAAGCTCTACGGTTTTTCTAACCCTATCTCATCCAAAACCCCATTTTCAACCCCTGATTACCCAAAACGTGATCTAACAATTGTTTATAGGTTTAATATACAACAATGCACAACAAGTACACAAAACAACATCATCAAACAGCAATTCAGCTCATTTTCATCAATTTCACACAACATTCTTAACCCTAACACAAGAACAACATTCAATCCAATTTCAGAAATTATGTATTAAAATCATTGCTAGTTAGCCTCACCCTTACCTGGATTAAGATGATTCAAAACTCTACAGAAATCAGGTTCCCTTACCCTTGTTCTTGGCTTCTCTCCCTTTTCTCCCAAAACTCTGTTTTTCTCATGTACGTGAAAAATGTTTTCTGCCTTCTCTTTGCCTATTCTCACCAATATTTCCTTAACCCCCTTTTCATTTCACTTAACTCCCCTTAATTCCTATAATTATAATGTAACCCCCTCCTAACTCCAATAATTTCTATTAATTCACATAAACTCCAAAATTTCAAATAAATATTATTCCTCACTTATATCTATTAAATAAAAAAAATAACTATATAGTAAAACAACAAAACACCAAATAATCATATAAATCATTTAAAATCATATAAAAGACTTAAAATCAACCAAAAATAATGAAATAGCAACTAGGGCGTTACACTCGTAGTTCGGGGTAAAAATTCCGATTGATTTGTTTTGTTTTTTTTATTAGTTTTGAAAAAGGTTTTAAAATGAAAAGCCAAAGTGGCAAAAGTAAGAATTTGTTTGTATTTTTTATATTAAAAGAAAATGACTCGAATATAATTAAATGGATTGATATTTGATTAAGAAAAAAAATAGAAAAGAGGGAATCACTCGACTTGTGGATCGAGGTTTATTGTGAAAATTATTTTTGTGATTTTGCATTATGTGAATGTTTTTGTTGTTTTTGTATAATGAGTTAAAAATAAACTAACGGAGCGAAATAGTAAAGCATAGGTAACTCATGGTGGCGTTGGACCACCACGAAGACCTTTAACCTAAACTACGAAGCATAAAAAGGTAACGCATACACCCACACACGCACACATGCACCTAAAACTATTACATTAAGCCTATTATTATACATTCTAAGGTCTGCAGAAAAAAAATATGCATGATTTACATTAAGCCTATATTTACATTCTAATATCCTTGCTGTAAAAATAAATATATGAACAAAATGTAGAATAATAAATCTACACCTAAAATATGCATGAGAATAAAAAAAATGAGATGCTAAACGATAAAATAAAATGCACGCGGAAAAAGACATAATTACAACCAGGGGGTTTAACAGTAATAAAAGGGGGTGCAAGAATGAAAGAAATAAAGAAAAAGAAACAGATTGGGCCTCTGCAGGACCTAGGGCACTCCTGGGCTTTAAATCAAACTGAACCGGTCTGATTCAAGTGAACCGAACCGGTTCGGTACAAAATATATATATGGGGTGCAACCGGTTTTCTTTCATTTCTCACAGACACTTCTCTCTCTTCTCTTGTTCTCTCTCACGATGCTCTCTCTCAATCTGAAGAACATGAATGCGCCGATGAAGGTTTCGGCTAGGGAATCCAGTTTCCGACGGTGGTTGGTCGACCGGTACAGCGGCGCCACCACGCCGAAACCCTAATTTTATTTTTATTTTTTTGTTTTTTCGAACTGATTTCTCCCCTTCTCTTCTTCTTTTCGCTTCTGGCTGTACCTGAATCAAGGATCACGAAAAAAAAAAGAAAAAAAAAGAGTATGAGTGTTAGAAATACTACCTTCTGGTGTTGTTTATGATTGGGTTAGTGACTGAACCGAGATAGGTTTGAGCGGTTTAGGTACCGGTTTTGTGACTGGATTTTATGATACTTGAGGTTTATGATTCAGTTTTGAAAGGTGGAGATTCGATTTAGTTTGTGAACTTGTGGTGTGTGTTGGTTCCGATTTGAGTTTGTGCTTGGTTTTGGGTGTTTGTGTGTATCGGCTATTGTTGTTGTATGGTTTGAATGGATTGGTGATGTTGATTTCGATTCTGCTGTGTATTTCGTGTGTTATTTGCTTTGCAGGTTTGGTTGTGAATTTCAGCTTCTCTGTTGTGTTCTGATTGAAGCCGTGAACCTAGGTTTTATGATTATTTGTGCAGGTTTTGGTTCATGTGTTAGGTTGATGAATTTCGGCCTCCCGTGGGTGTTATTCTTGTTGTTGCTTTTCTGTACATGCTTTGTTTTTGCAGGTTTGTGGATTGATTGAGGCTATGGTTTTCTGATTGAATCTACGTCCCCCTATTCTATTTGCTGGGTTTGTGTTTTATAGTGTTAGGATTGAGACTTAGGGTTTGTTAAAAGAGCACAAAAGCTGGCATGGATTGGGATTGAATGATCTGCAAATGTGAGTTGTTTGGATTGAGGCACAGACTGTTTCTTTGGCCATATCTTCTAAAAAAATAAATTGGACTTATTGGACAACAAAATATAGATAAAAGAAAAAATAATTAAAATGGAGATAAAGAAGGAGAAAAAATAAAAAAAATAAAATAAAAAATTAAAAACAAGAGTAAAATTGATAAAAGATGGAATTGAAACTTAAAAATAAAGAGAGAAGAGGGCCCGACTCGGAGAAAAAAAAAGAGGTATTTTAAAATACCTCTCTGCCGAAATTTCGATTGAAAAGTCGGAGATTATTCAGGACCAAAAGGCGCGTGCCAGTGGTGTCTTGGGTCAAAAATTGGGGTATGACACTCACCCATTCGTAAATGGTAAATGATTTTTAGATTTCAAGATAACCATCATCTGTAGCAAAAAGATTGCTTGCAAATACATCAAAACTTTGTAGTAAAATCTGAATAGATATAGCTCTTTGCTCCAACCATTTTATCATTAACAAACCTGTAAAAGGTAATGGATGGGAGTTACATCTATTTTGATTTCAACCACTTCTTTTGGTTTTACTCAAAATTTTGAATCTTAAGGCAATTGATGCCAATTTTTACCATTTGGTTTACAACTAGGAACTATGTATGAATTCCTTAACAAAGATACAATCAAATTTATGGTCAATCGACCATCATTTCCTCAGGTTTACACCTAAGTATTTCGATAATATCTTCAACTAATGGTTTCTTAACCATCTTTTGTTAACTATCATCCACTAAGGCCTTCTTCATCTCACGCTCTGGCTAAACAACCATGATTTTTGTTCTAAGCTTTTTCTTAGATGTGATGATCATCCTCATCATTCCCTAAGGCTAGGGAATTCAGATCTTCCACATTAGGTTTTGTGTCGAGAGTCTCCCTTTCCAACATGAAACCATGAGTCGGATGGAGTCTTACAGAACTTGCACCTGCTTGATTAGTGCCAACATATTTTGCAGATGAAAATGAAGCAATATTTGCTAGACTTTTGTCGAAAGTCTTTCTTGTAATCTGATTCACTTCCGCAACAAAATAGCTTTGGTCAGCCTCAATATTTTCGATCGTACCATCATCTTTCCAGATTGAGATTCTTTAATGCCTGGATGAGGGAACATCGCCTATCCCATGAATCCACTCTCTTCCTAACTACAAGTTAAACTTAGCTTTCGATGGTACGACTACGAACAGAGTTGGTCTGACCACAGTTCCCACCGTAAGATTCACTTGCAGAGCACCAAGGGAATGACAAGCCTTTCCTTCATAATTTGACAAATTCATGTTATGAGGCTTCAAGTCTTTGTCGGTCTTAGGGATTTTTTGAGCAAAGATTGAGGCATCATATTAACAGCAGCACCATCGTCGACCAACACTTTGTTGATGTTAGTCTCATCCACTTTGGCTTGGATGAACAAGGGTTTAAGATGATTCTTCATCGAATCATCAGTTTTCGAACATGGCTTTCTGTTCTTCTTTAGAGCCATTGTTTGTCACAAAGTAACACATGGGTTTGTATTCCTCCATGTCTTTAGGATCGAACTCCTCCTCTGAATCGTCAATGATGACTTGTTGTCATTACGTAATTTTTATGTAAATTTTATCACATTTTGGAGTTCACAAGGCAACTTAAGTAGCAAGAAAAGCAAGAAAACTGAAGAAAAAGGCAAAGATAAAATCGTGGCACGTTTGGTCAAAAACGTGACACGATTGGACAGGGCAGAATGCATTGTTTCGACGTTGAAGAAAACGTGTCACGATGGCAAAAATGTGACACGATTTGGTGAAACCCTAATTCAGTTTCTTGTTACACAAGGTGAAAACATGTCACGATTTACTTAAAACGTGACACGATTTTGGGCGAATTTCTGTGTCTATTTAAGCTGACGACTATTCAGAAAACAAGGGTTACGATTTGAGAAGAGCAAAGTGCGATTTTGAGATCTAAAGACGGCTAGGAGGGCGATTTTTTCAACCTTCTTTCAGTTCATGTATGTTTTGATTCCACTATTGATTATGCCATTTGTAAATCTCATTATGAGTAGCTAAATCTCTTAGAGATTAGGTCTGAGATGATTTTATGTAACCCTTATTGATCTACGTTGCTGTGAAACTCTATTATTTGTGAATGACAATCTAGTTTTTATTCAAATCAATTGTTTTAATTATTTTATATCGTGAGTATGGATGACTATTGACCCTAGCTTTCAACTTAGATCCATTAAATTTTTCTAATAAACATGGTTAGTCTAGGAATGGATAATCGTTTGTCAGTGATATTAGGTTAACGTGCTTAAACCTTCAAGGATTATTAGACCACCTAAGGAATTAGGGGTTGTAGTTTAAGAAGAGGGTCCTAACTCAATGGATTGATTAGAGCTAATTTGTTAACTATCGTGGAACTAGAAAATCATTCATAAGAATAGAGTGCAGTATACCAATTGGGGGAACATAGATGATTCGAAAGACTTGATCTCATCTCTCTCTATATTTTCTAACCAAATCTATATTTTTTGTAATTTAATTTTATGCAATCAAATCAAATCTACCGCATAGGGCAAATGAAATAATTTACACATCCTAAATATTAACTCTATTGCCAAATCGAGATTAACACAGTCCTCATGGGAACGATATTTTACTACTTCGATAGTTTTTGGTACACTTGTCAAACTTCTATCAGTCAACCTCAAACACCGTATCATATTCAGCTGGGAAAATAGAAACCATATTGCATATGACGTCGAAGTCCGGTTCTGAATCCATGAACTCTGAATCCAATTCATCATTTTTGTTAGGATCCTCTTCGATTGAGGGAAGAGACAATCTCTCCTTCGTTGGTCTCCTTCCTGATTCGATCATCCTTTAATTACCCTCTGGGTTAATCACTTTGTTTTCAAGGCTTGCAACAACGCCTTTTTTATACCTTTGGTATCTTCTCCATTGAGTCCTTGTCATGGGGTTCTTTCCTTTATAGTTGTTAGTATAAGCATACTTCTTCGACTCAAAGGCAGTACCATTTTTATTGTTATCGGCAGTATTAGTGCTTCCTTTCACCACATTTTTTTCCCATGTTGCACGTTCTTATGGGTAGATTTGACCCATTTTTGATTAGGTGCATAAGGAACAAAAGCCTTCCCTTGGACACTCTTATTTACATAAGTGGTTGTCAAAGAGTTATTGATGAAAGGGATATAACTCTTGCTAAAAGAAAACTTAGGTTTATGATCACCATACCACTTTCCCCTTTTCTTAGGTTTTGGGGTAAAACCATCAAGGCCTTTAGTTTCCTCTTTGTCAAATACAACACTACCTCTGGAGCAAAGCATTACCTCAGAATTCTTCAGCCTGCATCGATTAAGGAAGTCAATCAATTCTTCTTCAGCTGTAGGATATGCTACCTTCAACTTCTCGTCGAATTGAGGCTCTAGGTAGTCTCTTTGACGTTTCCTGAAACTTTGGTGATGTCCACCATTTGACATTCTGCAACATCTGCTTCTGCTTTAGCTTTTGTTTCGACAGACAACTTCTCGACGGTGTCGACAATTGCTTCAACCATATTGCGGCCTGCAATGTCAGTGTACATCATACTTGCTTCTTTCAAAGGATCATAGTCTACTTGCATTTGAGGCTTTGGTTTGTCTCCAAACTTCAACCTGCCTTCATTGAGACCTTTCTTAACCAAATCCCTGAAAAGGGAACATCGTGAGGTTTTATGTCCCAAATAGTTATGATATTTACAAAAACCTCTTTTTTGACGTTGTTCTAGTGGTGGGATTTTTAAGTCCTTAGGTACTACCACTTGACCATCAACAACTAAGAGATCATAAATATCGTCGCATTTGGTTACGTCGAACGTATATGTTTTAGGAACATTTTTTTTATTGCTTGGTTCGATAGGATTATTCCCGTCGGAGGGCCTTATTGATTTACACGTATAAGGAGGCTCTGGTTTAATTTCAACAATGTCAACCTCTTTTGTTTCGACATCTCCAAAAGCTATGTCGAATTTTTGATTGCTTTCATCTAATCCGATACAAACAACTTTTTCTCTTTTGTGATATTTCTGAGTCCTGGCTTTTTCAGCCTTTAGTCTTTCGACATGTCGAACTCTTTCAGCCAACTAAACCGTATCTCCCAAGTGTTGAGTGTCTAGTTTCTTCCTAATGGAATAATCTAGGCCACCAACGGCCACTTCGACCAACTCATACTCAGGCACTTGAGTGAAATATCTTGCCTTTAACAATCTGAATCTATTGAGGTAATCATCAATGGATTTAGAGGAACTCATCTTGTCACTCACCAATTCTTTTAGACTTATCTTAGATTGGCCCATGTAGAATTGTTCATGGAATAACCTCTCCAATTGAGTCCAATTTTGGATCGAATGTGGTGTAAGAGTAGTAAACCATGTGACGACATTTTTTGTTAGACAATTTGGAAAATATTTCAATCTCAAATTCTCATCATTTGCTAGATCTCCTGCCTCTGTCAAATATTGTGCGATGTGTTCGACAGTGGACTCACTGGTGTCACCTGCAAATTTGGTGAACTTAGGAATTTTATAACCCCTATGGAGTTCAGATCGTAGTACCAATTTCGACAAAGGAGAAACAAAGTTTGGCCTATGCAGGCCAATGTTTAAATCATTTTGAGCCATTATATTTTCGACCAAATTGGCTATGTAGTTATGGGCTCCTATATTTTGTTGTTGGACATTCATAACAACTTAATCAGCATTATGATTTATATCCACTAAAACCACCTCAGGTCAACCTTAAAGTATTGGTTCGATAGGTTAGGTTTGAGGCACAGGTTGTGGCCTTTGAACCATTGGTTCGACCAACCACAACGATTGTTGGTTTTGGACTTGTGGAATTGTTTGGTAAACAGGTTGTGGAGGAGCAAAGAAATATGCTATCCTCCCCATTTCTGTGATTAGGGCTTGGTAACTCTGGTTTATGTCCCTTATCAAAGGATTATACACGGTACCAATTTGTTGTGTTAACAAACTAACCATTTCGTGATTACTCTCATCCATTTGTTTCCTTAACAAACTCATCGAGTCCGATGTTAAGGTTGGTAGAGTATTTCGACCGAAAATGCTAGAACTTGAGGGAGTATGTACATTGTGGATTGTGAACAGATTTGCTTGGTCTACAAATGCGGACGCACTATTATGTACATTTTCCATCATTGAAGTTGGCATACCATACGATTGTTCCCTAGGGATGTTTTGCACATTTGTGTTTCGATCATCAAGCCTAGACCTGACTAAAGGAGAACTTGGAGTACTGGTGGTCAAAGGGACACAAGCAGTGAATGGGGACACACAGGTTCCCATTTCTGGTCGTGTCATCTGAGAGGACGTCGAAACGGTTGAGGAAGCGGTTACTCCCGTTTCCGTCGAGACTGGCATAACCATGGTTGCCACCAAGGGAGTCGATGAAGGTGGGAAAAACACAAGAAGGGGGGGGGGGGGTTGAATTGTGTTTTCAAAAACGTTTCTTTCTTACGAAAAATAACAATGTTCTCAGGATACAGAGTCTGATAGAGTTCAGACTCTGATCAGAGTTCAGAGTCTTAGCAGCGGAATGTAGAACAGATGCAAGAAAGAAAGAAGACACAAGCAATTTTATACAGGTTCCTTCCACAAATCGGAAGTAGTCCTGTCCCCCTTGCACTTCCAAGGAGAGTTTCACTAAAATGTAATATCAAATTACAAGTTGCTCAAACACACAAGTAAGAGACTTCCTTTGCTCAATCACACAAGAAGGAGACTTCAAATGATCAAGCACACAAGCAAGAGACTTCAAAAACAATTACAGAGAATTGAAAAGAGTTTTGAATACTTGATATATAATCAGAGGTATTCACAAGACAAAACAAAACAGAACAGACTCTGTTTTTCTTAGACACTTAGAAATTCTAAAATGTAAGCTTTTGTAAGAATTATCTAAGTTATTGATGAGCAATGTTTGCGACTTGGAGTATGAGAGAAGAGCTTAATTCGCGTGTATATGTCTTGTACTTAGTTCTTCAAGTCTTCATCTCTATTTATAGAGAATTTGAGAGACGTTGGAAACTGCCAGCTCATCACTTTTTCTTTACCGAAGCTGATTTGACACCTTTGATCCTTTGCTTGATTTGAGGCTTGTATAATGAAATCAAATTCAAATCCATTCCAGCAAATATGGAAAAGTTTCTGCTTTAGTTACTGTTATTCTTGTCGTGTATAGAAGACACTGTGCAGAGTTGGTGGTTGCAGGAACAGGCGTAGGCATAGTGGTTGTACTTTTCGTACATTATGCTTTGTCAACGCTTTTGAGTGTCTGAAGAATCTTTGCTTCTGATGAATCTGCCTCTGGATACCATTTGCTTCTGATGAGTCTGCCTCTGAAGAACTTGCTTCTGATGACGTCATCTTCAGAAGCTCTTTCTTCAGACGCATTCTGACTCTAATTTTCCAGGAGCGCTTTCATTCAGATGTTCTTCAAGCTTCAGTCTAAATTTCCTTTGCTCTTTAATTCATTCAATCAGAACCTCTTGTTAATAAAACTTTGATAGTGGTCCTGTACACTTGAATAAATATTTAGCATATCCAATTGATAATTTTTAATACCTTGTTATCATCAAAACTTAAGTGGTATACTTGTGAAACACCCTTTGTTCCAACAGTCGACACGTTTAAATCTCCCGAAGGAGCACTCGTTTGTAAAGGTTGTGTTTGTGAAGATGACTGTGAATAGGTCGAACTGGCACGAGCCATAGATTTTCCATTTCTCAAATGCATACACACACAACTTGGTGTTTTTAGAAATAAAGTTACCCAAAAATAGTAACAAAATCCTAAAAATGCCTCTGAAGAAGGTGGTCTTCCCTAGCCTTTGCTTCTTCTTGCTGCTTCAGCACCTTTTGCTTCAGCATCTTGAAGACCTTGGAGTCTCTTGTTACATACTCAGACTCAGCGTAGAACGGAGCATTTGCCAGATACAAAGGCTTGCTTTGGAGTTGAGGAGAAGAGTGTGATTCTTGCAAACGACGTCTCATGGCGCGAGCTTGAATATGACAACACTTCTGAGCAACGCCATCAAAGAAATTCAATGCCCTGTTCGTGAGATTACACCAGCTGTCTTGATAAACGAAAGGTAGAAATGGAGTGTTCCTTAGAAGCACTAAACTCTGCATTTCATCATTAAGTGCCACCAGACGCTCATCCAGGTATTCAGAATCCAAAATGTTTATGGGAGGTTGGTCAGACATTTGGATTGGTGAAGAGGGTGAGGATTGGTCAGAATCAGAGGTATGGTTTTGTGTTGGTTCAGAATGTGAAACAGACACAGTGGGTTCAGACTCTGTCACTGGGACAGACTTTGTAGCCACAGTCGCCATAATAGATTCTGAATTGGTCTGTTCTGATGGTTGGTTGACAGTGGTATGTTGTTGTTCAGTGGGTTTGTTTTGTGGTGAGGAGGTTTGTTGTTGTTGGTTGTTTGTTGGTGGCTCTAAGATAGGTTTTTCAGAAGCAGTTGGATTTTTAGTGACTACTTGCTCTTCAGAAGTAGCTGTTAAATCAACAACTTCTGAACTACCTTGATAGGAGGTTGAGGAGGGTGGAATAGAAGCATCAGGAGCAAGCATGTTTAGAGGTTTAATAACAGGTGGTTGGAAGGGATGGTTGGCAGGTAGCTTGTTACAGATACCTATCCTCCTTTCACCTAACTCCCCTATTGTTTTATAGGCATCATCTGAAACTTCTTTGTAGGGTTTGGGTTTAGGAGAGAGTTTGGATTTTGTAGTGGTTGTTTTAATTCTAAGGGTTCGTTTGGCCTTAGGGACAGGTTTGGATATGTGGAATTTCTGACTTAGAGGTGCATCGTCTAAGTCAGAGTCTGTAGAAGATGAAGTAGAAGTAGAAGGTGGGGGAATTGGATTCTGAGTTACCTTAGACATTTTGGGAATGTCTGAGGCAGCAGCCTCTGAAGCAGCAACTTCTGATGTAATCCCAGTGACTGATCTGCCTGAGAGAGAAACACTTGTCCGAATTACTGGTGGAGTTTCAGCAGCTTCTGAAGCAGTAGCTTCTGATACAATCCTAGTGACTGATCTCTCTGGGAGAGAAACACTCGTTCGTATTACTGGTGGAGGACCAGCAGCTACTGAAGCATTCTCTTGAGGGACAGCATCTGAGGTATCAGCTTCAGAAGTTCTTGAAGTTTCTTGCAGAACCTTCTGAGCTCCCTTCATAGCACTTTCTTCCAGCTTCCTGGCCAAATTTTGAGCCTCAATAGCCTTATCAATGAGGTGTTGATCTTCATCATGGTCAATGCCTATAGCTGCTAGAGCCTTGTCTCTATCAATCCGGTATTGAGCTTCTAACCTCTTCTTCTCATTCTTGAGATTCTGATAGTGTTCCTTAGTCCTCTTCTGCTGTTCAGGAGTGGGTTCAAACATAGACATCACAATCTCCCCAGTTGCTAGCCTCTTGAGTGGTCTGACAGTCTCAACAAAGCCAGCTTCTTCTTCCTCCTGGGCTTGTTGATACCTCTCCTCCATGTTTGCATCAGCCTTACCTCTTTTCCTCTTTGGAGCAGTTACAGTTCCAAAGGTAGTTGCTTGAGTATTAGCAGCCTTCTGCTTTCTGGCCACTGCAACTTCAGATTTCCTCTGAGCCTCTCCAGACTCCTTAGCAAAAGCTGCTAGATAAGCAGATAATGCTTCAGGGTTGTTTTCTTTGAGGATAGAGGGAAAATTTCTGATGAAAGAGAAGGGGGCTTCAGACTCCTTCAAATCCTTTGAATCAGTGAGGATTGACTTAATGACCTTCATGTTAAAAAGGGATGTGCCATTGATCATCCTTCCAGTAGTGATACCCAACACTCTGTCTCACACCAGATTGAATGTCTCTAGAGTCCTCAGTACACCTCCTTGGTAGAAGATTTCAGAGAGAAGTCTTCCACAAGGGACTTGTTTTCTTTTTCCTTTATAGGCTTCCTTGATAGCCCAGCATAAATGATGCATGATATATCTTGGAAGATTTATTGGCTGACATCCAGCCAAGAAATACAACACCAGTTTATGATTCGAATTTGGTTGGTCAGCACCTCCTCCCTTCTGGAAGAAGCACTCGTTCATGATCTTCAAAAGCACCCTGTGCTCAATGTCCATTTCAACCAGCCTGGTTGCAGGGTTTCCCTTCAGCAGCAGTCTTGTAAAGCTGTCCAACATGGCATCTTTACTGCTGACGTTCCATTGGAACCTTCCTTCTAGAGGCATCCTGCATGCCTGAGCAATCACCCCTTCTGTGATAGATACAGGGATACCCATCACAGCAGACTTGATTTCAAGGCCATGAAAAGGTTCAAGACCCATTTCCTTTCTTGTTTTTCCTCTCAAGGAAGGGTTTCTTGACACAGCTTCCCTTTCTTGTGCCTTTGCTGAATCAACATCAAAGACTTCGGCCCTAATCCAGAATTCCTTTACCAGATTCACGTAAGTTGGACCGTTTAGCATCTGAAAGTACCCAGCCATCTTCTGAGCAGAGATTAAAGCCTCCATATCAACTTTGTTTCTTTTCAAGGAGGAGAAATCCACCGGCGATTCGATTTGAACAACCAACGAATCGATTGGAATGGGTACGGTTACTTGTTTGATGGAGAAATTTGATTTCGAGCTTGAACCGCTAGTAGATGATGCCATTGGAGAAGATGAAGTTTGGGGGTTTAGGGTTTCTAAGTTGAGAGAAGAGAGAAAGATAATTTTTGATTGAAACTGCTTAAAAACTTCAAAGTGTAGGAAAATGAGTGAGTAGTGTGTGTTTGGTATTTATAGTGATTTGAAAAACAACTCTTCACATTTCAGGAGTTACAGCCAAACATGCGTATTAATGACTTTGAGGGGCGCGAAAAAAAATTTAAGAGAGAAAAATCATCATTGCCCTTAAAAGCGTTGTTTCCCAATGCAGATAGACGTGTCAGAAGCCTACAAAAAATAACTTTAACCTTTCCACTTCCCAGTACTTTCAGAGTCACAAAAAGATTCCACTCCAGAGTCTGATAATTTTCTCAGAGGCTGAGTCTTTTCAGATTCTCCGAAGAGAGTCTGAAACTCCTTCAGCGTCTGATCATTTTTCAGAGTCTGATTTTTCACCCAGAGTTAAACATTACTCAGAGACAAAATGCATGTTCAAATTTTTCTTTATAAAATCGAATCTTTCAACAGATAAAAGTTTTGTAAAGATATCAGCCCATTGATGATCAGTATCAATGAATTGAATATCTAATATTCCCTTTTGAACATAGTCTCTGATAAAGTGATGTTTGATTTCAATGTGTTTGGCTCTTGAATGAAGAATAGGATTTTTTGACAAACAAATAACAGCTGTATTGTCACAGTAAATTGGGATACAGTTTTCAGTTATTTGGTAGTCTTCTAACTGATGTTTCATCCAAAGCAGTTGTGTGCAACAACTAGCAGCTGAGATGTATTCTGCTTCTGCTGTTGACAGCGCAATAGTTGCTTGTCTCTTACTGGCCCAGGATATCAGATTCTCACCAAGAAACTGACAGTTTCCACTGGTTGATTTTCTTTCAATCCTGTCACCAGCATAGTCAGCATCACAGAATCCAACTAGCTTATAATCTGAGGATTTCTTATAGAGAAGTCCAAGATTAGTTGTTCCTCTCAGATATTTAAAGATTTTTTTAACCGCAATTAAATGTGATTCTCTAGGATCTGATTGAAATCTTGCACACAAGCAGACACTGAACAAAATATCAGGTCTAGATGCAGTGAGATACAACAGAGAACCAATCATACCTCGATACAGCTTTTGATCAACTTTGGCTCCTTGATCTTCTTTGTTCAGAGTACAGGTAGGATGCATTGGAGTGTCCATTTCCTTGCAGTCTTCAAGTTTAAACTTTTTCAGAAGCTCTTTGGTATACTTGGACTGATGAACATACACTCCTTCTTTGCATTGATTGATCTGAATTCCTAGAAAGAACTTCAGTTCTCCCATCATGCTCATTTCAAATTCCTCCTGCATCATCTTAGAAAATTCCTTGCAAAGAGATCTATTAGTTGAACCAAAAATAATATCATCAACATAAATTTGTACAATCAGAATGTCTTTCTCAAGTGTTTTCTTGAAGAGTGTTGTGTCAACCTGTCCTCTTTTAAAATCATTTTTAAGCAGAATATTATTTAGTCTGTCATACCAAGCTCTGGGAGCTTGTTTCAGACCATACAGAGATTTCTTTAGCTTATAAACATGGTCAGGATGTTTTAAGTCCTCAAAACCAGGTGGTTGTTTTACAAACACTTCTTCAGATATGACTCCATTGAGAAATGCACTTTTAACATCCATTTGATACAAGGTTATGTTATGATTTACTGCGTAGGAAAGAAGTAACCTGATTGCTTCCAATCTTGCAACTGGAGCAAAAGTTTCAGTGTAATCAATGCCTTCTTGTTGACTGTATCCTTGAGCAACAAGTCTGGCTTTGTTTCTGATTACTTCTCCCTGTTCATCCAGCTTGTTCCTAAACACCCATTTAGTTCCAATAATGTTCTTGTGTTCAGGCTTAGATACAAGATCCCATACATCATTCCTTTTAAATTGATTGAGCTCATCTTGCATTGCTAAGATCCATCCATCATCAGCTAGTGCTTCATCAACTATTGTAGGTTCTATCATGGATAGCAGACCCAGAGCAGACTCTTCAGGTCTGAAATGAGATCTAGTTCTTCTAGGGCTTTCTTTGCTACCAATGATCTGATCTTCAGGATGAGAAGACTTGTATTTAAATGAATTTTTGGACTGGATAACTTGCTGTGAATCATCTTGATTTTCTTCAGAAGCTTCAACAATTGGGACATCAGGAGCTGTTACAGCTTCTGAAGTATCATGTGTCTCTGAAGTCTGATCAGGTTCTGAATAATCATCAGACTCTTCTGAACCTGCATTGTTTTCAGTTTGCTCTGGAATTTGACTTCCAGGCTCTTTGTCATCAAATTTGACATGTATAGATTCTTCGACACAGAGTGTTTCCAAGTTATACAATCTGTATGCCTTAGATCTCTCAGAGTAACCTAGAAAGATTCCCTTTTGAGCTTTTGCATCAAATTTCTTCAGATAGACTTTATTGTTCAGAATGTAACAAGTACATCCAAACTGATGAAAGTAAGAGATGTTAGGTTTTCTACCTTTAAAGAGTTCATATGCTGTTTTGTTCAGAATGGGTCTGATGTAGATCCGGTTCTGAACATAACACGCTGTGTTTACTGCTTCTGCCCAAAAATGTTTTGCCAGATTGTTTTCATGAATCATGGTTCTTGCCATTTCTTGAAGAGTCCTATTCTTTCTCTCTACAACTCCATTTTGTTGTGGAGTTCTAGGAGAAGAGAATTCATGGACAATTCCAATTTTTTCACAAAATATTTCAAATGGCTCATTTTCAAATTCTCCCCCATGATCACTTCTGACTTTTAGAATTTTAAGTTCTTTTTCAGATTGGACTTAAATACAGAATTTTGTGAACACATCATATGAATCATCTTTAGATTTGAGAAACTTAACCCAACTCCATCTACTGTAATCATCAACGATTACCAATCCATATTTACTTCCATATATGGATGCAGTACTAACTGGTCCAAATAAATCAATATGGAGTAGTTCTAAGGGTCTGGAGGTGGAAACAATGTCTTTAGATTTGAAAGAAGTTTTAACAATTTTTCCCTTCTGACATGCACCACATAGTGCATCTGAATGATAATTAATGTCTGGTAGGCCTTTGACAAGTTGTAACTTGCTAAGCTTAGAGATTAATCTCCAGTTAGCATGTCCCAACCTTCTGTGCCACAACCATTTCTTATCACTTACTGACAGGAGGCAAAATACCTTCTGATCAGTCAGTTCTAAAAAATTTATCTTATAGACATTGTTCTTTCTCTTTCCCTTAAACACTACAGATTGGTCATCAGTGTTAATTACTGTGCAGTTGTTCTTCTTAAACAAGACGTCATAACCATTATCACAAAATTGACTTATGCTAAGTAGGTTATGCCTTAGTCCATCTACAAACCACACATTATTGATTGAGACTGAGGAATTACCAATTGTTCCAGTACCAATGATTTTGCCAGTTTGGTTTACTCCAAATCCCACAGTTCCTCCCTCTTTCATGGTCAGGGTTAGGAACATAGACTTTTCTCCCGTCATATGTCGCGAGCAGCCACTGTCCAGATACCAGGACTTCTGCTTTGTATTTCCTTTTAGACATATCTGCAGCATCAACAATTTGTGTCTTAGGTACCCATACTTTCATGGGTCCTCTTGGGTTAGTCCTAGAAGTTCTGAATCTCTTTTGTGTACTCTGTCTGAATTTTTCTTTATCAGTCTTCTTCCAGACTTTGGGTTCAGAACCTTTAGTCTTAGAATATGACTTAGTAAAAATAGCTTCTTTTCTCTGAAATCTAGGCTTTTGAGTTTCAGACTCTGTTTTCTTCATAACCTGTTTGATGGGTTCTGATCTTTTCAGAATCTGTAACGTTGGAGCTTTTGATTTAGAGTCATTCGTGAATTTTGTCTTATGATCTTTAGGCTTTGACTTAGTCAACTCCTCTGAATTTGAAGACTTAGATTCTGAATGAGAAGCTTTTTCAGACTCAGACACAAAATGAGTTTTCAGACCTTCTTTGATGTTATCAGAATAAAGTTTCAGAATTACTTCACTAGAGTTTCCTTTTGTGAAACCAATTCCCTTTTTGTTGTTCTGATTTATGCTATAAATCATGGATGCAACTTTGGTTCTGTCAATTCCTGTGTTAATAAACTCTTGAAGAGCAACATCCTGCTCAGTTAAGGTTTTATTATCACCCTTCTTAGTCATTGTTTTCAAATCATAATTTTCTTGTTTTAAAGCATCCATTTCCATCTTAGTTGATTCATGGAGTTTTAGCAGCTTAATGCATTGTTGCTTAACTCTCCTCAACTCAGTGGATTGGTTTTCATAATGACAAAGGAGTTCTTTGAGAGATCAATTAGTTCAGATCTAGTGAGTTTAGAGTATACCTCAGTTTCAGTTTCAGAGTCTGTACTTGACTCAGCATCAGATGATTCTTCCTCATTATTAGCAGTAGCTACCAAAGCCAGAGCTATTTTAGCTTCATCTTCAGCATCATCTTTGTCAGACTCAGACTCATTATCCAGATCTTCCCAAGTTGCCATCAAGCTCTTCTTGAATTGCTTCTTGAATTTGTTAGACTTGAAGAACGCTTTCTTAGATTTTTCTTTGGATTTCTCTTTCTGTAAGTCTGGACATTCAGCAATGAAATGTCCAACCTTTTTGCAGTTGAAGCAACCTTTCTGATCTTCCTTTCTTGAGCTTTTGTGATTACTACCTCTGTTCATAAACTTCTTGTTCTTCTTAGCAAGGTATTGTAATCTGTTGGTGAGCATAGCCATCTCTTGAACAATCTCAGAGTCTTCATCAGAATCTTCAGATGTAGATTCTTCTTCAGACTCCAAAGCCTTCAAAGCCTTACCTGACTTGCCTCTGGACTTTAATGCGATGGACTTGGGCTTCTTGACAGGTTCATGCTCGTTAAGACCTATTTCATGACATTTCAAGGAGCTTATGAGATCCTCAACACTCAAAGTGTTTAAATCTTTAGCTTCCTCAATGGCTGTCACTTTTGGTCTCCATTTTGCAGGTAAACTTCTCAGAATCTTGTTCACATGATCAGATGTTACGTAGCTTTTCTTCAGAATCTGAAGTCCAGAAACAAGAGCCTGAAACCTTGAGTACATGGTCTCAATGTTTTCATCCTCCTTCATTCTGAACAACTCATACTGATGAACAAGCATAGTAGCCTTGGCCTCTCTGACTTTCTTGTTACCCTCATAAAGTGAGCACAGTGAGGTGAACATAGCTTTTGCTGTTGATTTGTCACTCATCTTTAAGTACTCTTTATGAGGCAAGGCAGCCACAAGAATGCCCCTGATCGTATGATGTTTCTTATAAAGCTTTTTCTGCTCAGGAGTATGGGCTTTCCTATCAAGAGCAGCACCTTCTTCATCTAACCTCAGATCACAAACACCATCTTCAAGAACATCCCACAACTCTTCATCCATTCCCATGATGTGACTGTACATCTTGGTCTTCCACCAAGAGAACATTTCAGGATCACCATTAAACATAGGTGGTTTGTTGTGATTAGAAGATTTTTCACTTTTGTTGATGTTGCTGTAGTCATAATGCACAGCAGCTCCAGAACCAAAACCAGAACCAGATGCAGATGCAGAAGCTTCATCCCCAGACATGTTTTTCACCGATCATTTACTGTAACACGGTTAAGTGCTAACTACAGAGCGGAAGCTCTGATACCAACTGAAGGTGGGAAAAACACAAGAAGGGGGGGGGGGGTTGAATTGTGTTTTCAAAAACGTTTCTTTCTTACGAAAAATAACAATGTTCTCAGGATACAGAGTCTGATAGAGTTCAGACTCTGATAAGAGTTCAGAGTCTTAGCAGCGGAATGTAGAACAGATGCAAGAAAGAAAGAAGACACAAACAATTTTATACAGGTTCCTTCCACAAATCGGAAGTAGTCCTGTCCCCCTTGCACTTCCAAGGAGAGTTTCACTAAAATGTAATATCAAATTACAAGTTGCTCAAACACACAAGTAAGAGACTTCCTTTGCTCAATCACACAAGAAGGAGACTTCAAATGCTCAAGCACACAAGCAAGAGACTTCAAAAACAATTACAGAGAATTGAAAAGAGTTTTGAATACTTGATATACAATCAGAGGTATTCACAAGACAAAACAAAACAGAACAGACTCTGTTTTTCTTAGACACTTAGAAATTCTAAAATGTAAGCTTTTGTAAGAATTATCTAAGTTATTGATGAGCAATGTTTGCGACTTGGAGTATGAGAGAAGAGCTTAATTCGCGTGTATATGTCTTGTACTTAGTTCTTCAAGTCTTCATCTCTATTTATAGAGAATTTGAGAGACGTTGGAAACTGCTAGCTCATCACTTTTTCTTTACCGAAGCTGATTTGACACCTTTGATCCTTTGCTTGATTTGAGGCTTGTATAATGAAATCAAATTCAAATCCATTCCAGCAAATATGAAAAAGTTTCTGCTTTAGTTACTGTTATTCTTGTCGTGTATAGAAGACACTGTGCAGAGTTGGTGGTTGCAGGAACAGGCGTAGGCATAGTGGTTGTACTTTTCGTACATTATGCTTTGTCAACGCTTTTCAGTGTCTGAAGAATCTTTGCTTCTGATGAATCTGCCTCTGGATACCATTTGCTTCTGATGAGTCTGCCTCTGAAGAACTTGCTTCTGATGACGTCATCTTCAGAAGCTCTTTCTTCAGACGCATTCTGACTCTAATTTTCCAGGAGCGCTTTCATTTAGATGTTCTTCAAGCTTCAGTCTAAATTTCCTTTGCTCTTTAATTCATTCAATCAGAACCTCTTGTAAATAAAACTTTGATAGTGGTCCTGTACACTTGAATAAATATTTAGCATATCCAATTGATAATTTTTAATACCTTGTTATCATCAAAACTTAAGTGGTATACTTGTGAAACACCCTTTGTTCCAACAGTCGACACGTTTAAATCTCCCGAAGGAGCACTCGTTTGTAAAGGTTGTGTTTGTGAAGATGACTGTGAATAGGTCGAACTGGCACGAGCCATAGATTTTCCATTTCTCAAATGCATACACACACAACTTGGTGTTTTTAGAAATAAAGTTACCCAGAAATAGTAACAAAATCCTAAAAATGGATCTCTTAAAGAGATGGGTTTTGAAAAACAATTTTTTATGAAAAAAGTTTTGAAAATCAATTGCACAAACAGGGTCCCACTGAGGGTGCCAATTTGTTTACCGGTGTTTTTGGTAAACCAAGGCTAGTTCTAATTATTACAAGCGAGACGGAACAAGAAATATTAGGACATGTTGTGCAAATGTTTTGATCGAAAACAGTTTGAAAAAAGGGCCAAGAAATGCACTTAGGTTACTTAGAGAGCATGATGTAACACCCCGTTTTTCCCAACATATAAATAATATAAATAAATCAGAGTTCATCACAACAGGATGTCACATTTCGTTCTTTAAAACATCATTAAATATAAATAGAGTTAAAATCCACTATTTATTTAAACAACTGCCTTCAATAATTAAACAATGTCGCAGCGGAAAATATTCAATGTTTAAAAAATACTTGGCACTAAGGCCTCAACATCAACAACATAATAAAATTCCAAATTTAAAAGTGGTCCAACATCAACTTATAAAAAAAATACGTAACAAAGGAAAAACAAAACACATTCACAAGAATAGAGTATAGTGACCAATTAGGGGAACATAAATGATTCGAAAGACCTGATCTCATCTCTCTCTTATTTCTTAACAACTTTTACTTTTTGTTAATTGATTTCTTAAAATCAAATCAAACAAACCGCCTAGTGGCAAAACAAATATAACTTTTACACATCCTATTGCTTAACGAAGTTGAATTATTGAAGTTAAAAACAATCCTTGTGGGATCGATATTTTACTACTTCGATAGGTTTTGGTACACTTGCCAAATTTCTATCAATAATCTCGACAGGTCTTACCCTATGTCTAGATTTTGACGGTTATATTCATAGTTCGCTAGAACAATCGTAACTTTCTGGGAAACAATCAAGCACAAAATGCCTTGAGATTTGCTGTTTGATCTCGCTCGTCTTTGTTTTAAATCAGTTCAGTAGTTTACCAAAATCCAGGGTAAACAATATGCAACCAAATTTTATACACACTTACATTTATTTCTTGAGTTACGATGTCCACTTGTATATGTATGTATGATAATTTAAATCCTTGAATGTTTATTCTTAGATTATATTATTATGTGGAATATTATCTAACCCCCAGTAGTCGTTTGGTTGACTGCCTACCCATTTGTACAAATGGTGTAGACAGCGTGCAAGATTGAGTTTCTTTTGCTTGTGAGTGCTCGAGAACTAGCTTGAAGCTACCTCTTTGTTTTTGCTTGGAGTCTAGTTAGCCTCTGATTTAGGAGTGTCGAGACTTTTGCTTTTATGTCGTTTATATGTTATTGGATTTATCTGCTGAGACTATTGTTATGTATATGAGACACGAGCAATGGTGTTGAGATTTTATTATTCAATACTTTAGGAAGATTACATGTTGTTGAGATATTTATGTATGATGATTTTTCCGCTGTGAGTTTTATGAAAACCATATTTATGCATGTTTTGATAAAATGATGACATGACATCTTAAACTATGTTGAATAATTGAATTATTTGCATGATTTATTGCATTCGGGGTTTAAGGGTGTTACAAGTTGGTATCAGAGCCATGTCGGTCTAGTCTGGACCAAAACCATGTGATTTTTCCTGTTTGTATACGAATGGTATATGAATACCTTCGATACTTGTTCTGTTGTTCTTATTTGTTGGTTGTTTTTTCCCGTTGTATGCGACATGTACAGCAGCACTGTTGATACTTGTTCCGTTCTTTTAGGTGAGTCTGAGCGAAGTGGGGGAGAAGCAAGATGCTTCAAGTGTAGTGGAGCAGGACAAGTGGAAGCATCTTTGGATGCAGAAGCTCCGTTGGTTATGGTTTGTGTGAAGTGTTATGTTAATTTTGGTAATGTTGATTTTGAATTGGATTTGTTTTGTTTTTCTTTGGAGCACATGGACGTGATTTTCGGAATGGAATAGATGTTATCTTTTAGAGTTAACATTAATTGTTTAACCAAAATCGTGACATTCTCTACGCAGGTGGATCGGGTAGGAGAGAAGTTCTTAACCATGGGGCAAGTGAAGAAGTCTTTGGGTGATGAAGCATGTGTGTTTATGATGTTTGCTTCGTTGAAGGGAGATGTTGAGAAAGGAGTTAGCGATTTGCCAGTAGTGAAAGAGTTTCCATAAGTTTTTTCGAATGACATTACCGACTTCCCGCCGAAGAGATAAGTGGAGTTTGCAATTGATTTGGTACCAGATAAGAGTTAAGGCGGAAGATACTTCTAAGACTGTGTTTCGAACGAGTTATGGACGCTATGAGTATTCAGTAATGCAATTTGCTGTGACTAATGCACCAGGTGTCTTCATGGAATACATGAATAGGATTTTTCATCCTTATTTGGATCAGTTTGTGGTGGTGTTTATACACGATATCTTTATGTATTTGAAGTCGGAGGAGGAACATGGGGAACATTTGAGAATTTTCTTGCATACTATGAAGGAGAAGAAGTTGTATGCTAAGTTGTCGAAGTGTAAGTTTTGGTTGCGTGAAATGAGTTTCTTAGGTCATCTTATATCGAAGGGTGGTATAACAGTGGATCTGTCCAAGGTTGATGCAGTTTTGCAATGGGAGACTCTAAAGTATGTTTTTGAGATTAGAAGTTTTCTTGGTTTGGCGGGTAATTAACGGAGGTACAGTGAAGGATTTTCTAAGTTGGTTTTACCGTTGACGCAGTTGACTCGGGAGGGAAAAACGTTTGTTTGGGATGTTAAGTGTGAAGAGAGCTTCTAGGGGTTGAAGAGAAGGTTGACTTTTGCGCCTGTTTTGATTTTGCCAAATGTTAAGGAATTGTTTGTTGTGTAGTGTGAAGCTTATAAGATGGGTTTGGACAGAGTGTTTATGCAGAATTGTTAGGTTGTGGCTTATCGTCGAGGCAGTTGAAGGTTCATGAGAAGAATTATCCGACCCATGATTTAAGATTGGCGGCAGTTGTGTTTGTGTTGAAGATTTGGAGGCATTATTTGTATGGATCGAAGTTTAAAGTGTTCAGTGATCATACGAGTTTGAATTATTTGTTTGACCAGAAGGAGTTGAATATGAGGCAAAGAAGGTGTTTGGAATTTCTTAATGATTTTGATTTCGCGTTAAGTTATCATTCAGTAAAGGCGAATGTGGTGGCAGATGCTTTGAGTAGGAAGACCTTGCATATGTCTGCATTGATGGTAAAAGAGTTGGAGTTGATCGAGCTGTTTCGAGATCTGAGTTTGGCGAGTGTGTTGACGTCGAGTGGGGTGAAGTTAGGGATGTTGAAGTTGACGAGTAATATTTTGAAGGACATAAAGTGGATTTAGAACATGTGGATCATTTGATATTAGTGAATCAAGGGAAAGGAGTGGAATTCAAATTGGGTGAGAACGATGTTTTGAAGTTTCATGATCGAGTTTGCATACCGGGTGTACCTGAACTTAAGAAGCGGATTTCGAAAGAAGGTCATCAGAGTAGTTTGAGTTTTCATCCAGGAGCGACAAAGATGTATCAGGATTTGAAGAAGTTGTTTTGGTGGCCTGGAATGAAGAAGGATATAACAGAGTTTGTGTATGCATGTTTGGTTTGTCAAAAGTCGAAGATTGAGTATCAGAAGCCGCCGGGAACGATGCAGCCGTTGTTTGTGCCAAAGTAGAAGCAGAATAGTATTTCTATGGATTTTGTTGGAGTGTTGCCTAAGACTGTGAAGGGAAGGGATTCAATTTGGGTGATTGTTGATCGATTGATAAAGTTAGCACATTTTATTCCCATCAAGACTGGTGTGACTGTGGCAAAGTTGGCAGAGATCTATAATGAGCAGATTGATAGATTGCATGATATTCCATCTATCATTGATGTAAATACCTTTATATACTCTGTTTGTCTTCTTGTACACTTATTATGCTAGCGAGACGCTTTGATGTTAATATAATTTATTTTTGGCTTGTTAAAACAAAATTGTTGATTTAAATGTCTCCCATAAATAGTACAAGAAAAAGTATAAAAAGAATCTTCAACAATGCAATAGAAATCAAAACTTCAAAAAGATAGTTTTTAGATGTGATCACTGTTTTTCAAATTTCAAACAACACCCGATTTGTATAAATCATAAAATTGAATTGGGCGCATGCATCATACATCTCCAGCCAATAAAAAACCAAACATAGAATTGATACACTGCATTTCAAACAATACCCCATTTGTATAAATCATCAAAATCTGACTTGTGTTGCGACAAATCACTGCTTGATTTATTTATAGTAAAATTAAATTTCAATTAGAAAAGTCTTCCATTAAAAAATAAAAAGAATGAGAAAAGCCAAATTTGTAGCTTTGCAATTAACTAATATGTCATTGTCTTCGTGAGCTTAACTCAGTTGAGATAATGTATAATATATGCAAAAAAACAAATATCCCATCGGAATTGTAAAAACAAATCATGTAAAATCTCAACTAAAATCAGTTATCCCTATTATCTAATATCTAAATATTAATATTTGTAATAAAAAGAATGGAGTTTAAATGTGTGTTTGTGGGTTGAATATATATTTAATATTTTAATACATTAGCATATAACATTATATTGTTCGTTTTTTTAAAAACATTATTTCATATATATCAAAATATGGATTTAACTCTTTAAAAACACCCCCTTCACCTTTAAAAAAAACCCTTAAAAAAACTATTCAAAAACCCTTAAATGAATTATGACCTACTCAAAATAAATTGAAAGCCAGCTACTTGATTACTCTGAATAGGATGATATCGTTTAAGCCAGCAGAGACGAGATAGTTGTAACTGAAGCATGTTTGTATGAACAAATAGTTGAATATAGAAATAGAAAGATTTTGTATTAGATAGCTCAAAGAAGACATAGTAGACAGAGACCACTTTGAGATTAGGTGCTGAAAATAACAACTATTGACACTTTAAAATAAATAAGCCAAAATAATTTAAGACCAAATGGTCCAAGAGCAGTGGCGGAGGGACCATGGGGGCCAAGGGTGGTCGTTGTCCCCCCATGTTTTGCAATTTTTTTTTAATACTAGTAATATATAGTAATATATCGTGTAGGATAGGGTAAATAACATATCATGTAAAACAGTGGTCCCCCCAAAAAATTATACTAGTAATATATGATACTTTTATATGTTGTTTAATGTGGTCCCTTATGGAAAAAAAAAAACCTTTTAACATCACAAAAAAAGCAGCTACAAAAGAATAAAATAAACCAACAAATAGTTAAACCTAGTTTTTCTCTCTTCTCCCAATTTCTGAATCGTAGTAACTGAAGCTGCCTCTTGGACCAGTCCTTTCGTCTTCTTCCTCTTTAAATTTCGTCTTCTTCTGGTGGTAAGTAGAACATGCTTTTTAACTTGTCCTTTTCACAACACAATAATAATTAATATTTTAATGCTTTAATTTTGTTGGATTGTTGGTAGAACCGTAGAGTATTCTATAGTAGTTTCTTTATCAATTTGTTGTTAAAGTTTCTTTATTAATAGTTTAATGCTTTTCACACCATTATAATTTTTTATTTTTGTAGTCTTTTTAACCATTATCATTTATCAGTTTGTTGATTTTTTTTAAATGAATTTTCTTCTTGCATTAAAATATTTATTTATCTGCACTATTTTTTAATTGGAAATTCTATGTGCAATATGTTACTTTCTTTAACTTTCACTGAATAATTGTTTATGTTTTATCATTCAGATTTTTCTATTCGAGAAAGGACTCAATTGGAGTATGAGGTGCAACACTATGAGTTTGAGGTGCTTAAAGATGTTAACTTTCAGAATTTGTCAACTATTGGTGAATTATGTCAAAAATTAGTTGAAACAGGAAGATCAGTTTCGTTTCCATTGATTGATAGAGTGCTCCGACTTGTTTTGACTCTTCCTGTGTCAACAACAACAACAGAACGTGCATTTTCAGCTATGAAACTTATAAAAACAAGGTTGCGCAATAAGATGGAAGATTGAAGATGAGGTTGCTGCAAAATTCACATCAGATATGATAATTGATGATTTTGACTTCATGAAACCACGACGGGTACAACTTCAGATGTAATATATATATATATATATATATATATATATATATATATATATATATATATTTGACAATATTAACTTTAAATATAGTTTTTTTTCTTTAAATATGGAGTGCATTTGAGAATTTATTTTTGTCTTTACTAAAGTATACCTTTTAAAGTTGGTCTCCCTGATGTTTAAATCTTGGCTCCGCCCCTGTCCAAGAGAGAGAGAGAGAGAGAGTTGTAAGAAACTTACGTAAAGTAGTGTCCTTATAATTTAATTTGAAATTGTAAAGAAAGTGTGTCTATGTTTCCCATGTTTTTCAAGTCCCCTAAGACAAGTTAGTTCATTGACTTTAATTTTACCAATGTTTTCTTATTTTTGGTATGTTGAGATTTGATTTATTTCCATAAAAAAACTCTAACCCTCTTTTTGGATGAATGTGAAATGCAAATAGCGATTCACAATGAAGAGGATCAGATTGAAAACAAGGAAGTTATTGCTCTTTTGGATAAATGTGAAATGTAAATCAACAAATTCTAAACGTACGATTTAGTGGTAAAAGTACATGTATTTTGTCCGAGGTTTCAAGTTTAAGCTTGCTAATTTTAGTAGAGATGGGTGAAGATAATTTTTTTTTAAAATTGTTTTGAGTCTTTAGATCTTTAGTACCTTAGACTCGGATATATTTCTTCAACAAAAAAGTGTAACCACATTCCCTCTAACAAAAAAGTGTAACCACATTATTTAAGCCAAACCTAATCCTTAATGTGAATATTTTTGTTTGGAGGCTTATGCGGAAACATCATCCTATAAAAGACAATCTAGTAAGGTAGTTGTGGTCTAGAGGAGAATATGAATCATTTATTTATGGGTTGTGAGTTTTTTGATAGCGCTTGGTTGTTATTGCGACATTGGTTGGGTATACATTCAGTTAACCCCTCGTATCTCTTTGATAATATTGTGCAATTTAGTGCACTAGGGGGATGGTCTAAGAATATAAAGTCTTTGCATATTGTTTGATTTGCTTGTATTTGGGTTATTTAAGCCAAACCTAATCCCTAATACGTATGCTCAATTTTCAATTTGACACAAATTTGTGCACATACTGAGCATATTTAAGCAGATTTCAAACTAAGCACTCCCTCAAAAATGAAATATAAACAAAAAGGATAATTGAAAAGTTGATGTATGAGGATTAAATTTTTAATTATATACATTGACTTTTCAACTATCAGTTTTGTTAATATTCCATTCTAGAGAGAGTATATATATATATATATATATATATATATATATATATATATATATATATATATATATATATATATATATAAATTTTACAATAAATTTGGATTGTCTAATCAACCAATCTAGATTGGATGTTTTAGATGTAGTTGATTTTGCACATGATATTTGTACTTGATATCAAATCTTAATAGCCCCACATGGTCATAACCTTGTACTTGATACCAAAGCATGTTGCATAGAAAATAACCATAGTTTTGGAAGATGGGTCTATTTAATTTCGACCACCAATTTGGACCACTTAAATGACTTACAATAACAGGTATGGATCCGGTTAAGAAGACTCACACAACACCATAAGCACATGCACTTTATCAATTCCCTTTACATGTTTTAAAAGAAAAATTTAAAAGACAGATTAAATTATAGTATGGGCCCCTTCAGAAGTGAGTTGTTGTCTCTAATGAATATTACTATATCTATACCTATAGATAAAGGGAATACAATTTTTTGGTGTAGCATTTTTAAAAAAATCCCAAACTGCCCTTAGTTGATGAAATTTATTGAAATTGCATTATACCCACTAACGAAAAAATATGCCCACTAATTACACTCAGTAAATTATGTACAGGTATAGATAAAAAATCTGCCCTTACTTTATGATATTTATTAAAAAAAAAAGTCTGCATTAACGAAAAAATCTGCCCACTAATCAGCTCAAAGTAGATTTATTATTTTGGTTATTAAAACAAAAACAAAAAAATCACTAACAACGTTGCAGTAATTTATATTTTCCTCTAAAATGTCTTACCTATCAAATTTCATAATCATGAAAGTAAAATAATTCATATGAGATGAAATTTTCTTGCAAGTATTTAACTTTCAAAGAGAATTGTGGACATAATTAATTTATCATATTCATTTGACATTATCAATAAAAAATACAAAAAGGCCATCAATAAATCTCTATTCATCTTGGATTTTGTTCATATATTTGTGAATTAAAACCTATATATTAATTTATTAAATCCAAAAAAATTCAACTGTAGTATATATGCATTAGCGCAGTAGAAGAGCGGATAGACGGCCACGGGAGTGGCCGTCTGGACGCTAGTTCATGTAAAGCACATAAATTTTTGTCTCTTCCTTTTCATTATCTGATGCACTAATTTAAAATAAAAACTTTCAATCTTTTTGAGGTTTTTTATTCTTTCTCAATTTTGAAAATCACTCCAACATGAATGTCCATCAGTCACAATGGGGAGGTTATAGAACTTGACAATGGGGAGGAATTCCCTTATCAACAGCGTTGACTTCGTTCTAAATCAGTTCTAGACAATATTTAGCAGAAAATATAAAAGGTCCTCTTTGCAAAGCATAAAATGTAATCAACATCTATTACATAATCCATCTCTGCATACCCCCAATTTTACTACCTCTACATAGACTTCATCATTAATAATTGTAACTTGCAACGAGAAAGCCACCATCATCGTGTGAAACAAAACCCAGACCCACAATATACAATTATTTTTTTGAAAAACTATTATAAAAAAATTATGTAGTGACCTGTTTAAAAAATAATAATAATAAAAAATAATAATGTGTTTTTGTCAAAAATAATAATAATGTGTCAGTGCCACGTCAGATCCGTTATTATTAACTCAAACCGTACCTTAATATTAATAATAACATCAATAATAACTAGTAACAACTTTCTTCGACATGATAACAATTGTAGTAATAATAGTCATCATACTATTAATAACGGTTAAATATCTTTTTGGCCCCAATAAATTTTTCAAATTTCAAGTTTTTAGATCAAAAATTTTAATTTAAAAACTTGAAATTTTAAATTTTACATTGACCAAAAACATATTTAACCCATTACAATTGTAATAATAGTAGTTTTTTTTTAATTATACTTGCTTAATTTGATTTTTTTTTTAATTATTCTTGCTTATTAATTACATTGTCAAAAAAAATCTTTCTATGTTCAACGTAATTTAAAAGGCCTAGGAATTTTATTTTTTTTGTTGAACATGGAATACCCATGCAAAAGTAATTTATTTGTTTGAATGTAATTTATTAGATTTTCGTAATTTATTTGTTTCTTTTTAAAATAAACAAATAAATTATTTGTTTCTTTTGAACATAATTTATTTGCTTCAACGTAATTTATTTTTTCCTTTTTAAAATAATACTACAAAAGCCCATGTAACAACCCATAAATAAGAGAGCCTAAAAAATTTCATGACAAAAAAATAATAATTTGCTAGGGTTGTCAACAATAAATCTGATGCATTCCAATAATTTAGTAATAAATCTATTGTCAATATTAAAAGGGTCCAAGTTAGACCCAAAGAGTTGGTGGTCCAAATCATACGCCGCCCTATGTACCAGATATTTTTAATTTACATGTACCAAATAAAATTGTAGTTTCCGATGAGATCACAATGTGCCTAGCTTACCATATTTAGGACCATATAGTATAAGACAAATCAATATACCTCTCAAACAGCCTGGAAAATTTACAATTTCAATTGCTTGTAGTAGCTCAGAACTTTTGTAATGCAGCTGTACTGGTTCAGGTGGCATGCAGAAAAGAAGCAATGAGATGGCAAAAATGATAATAAAGAGAGGAGATGAAATTTGACCATAAGAAATTGATGAAAATGGAATTGTGTTGGAAGAGATGTTTGCATGGATTTGCAATGTTTTGGGTTGTTGTTCAAGGTAAATGAGTTTTGTTTGCTCAAAGTGTAATGAGAGAGAAGTCTCAAAGTCTTATGTTAAGGAAAAGCATTCAATGCTTATCACAAGAAAAAATAATAAAATATTGAATTGTTGTAGCATTGCTCTCCTTTTCAAAGACACTGACAGCGTAATATTGAAGTTAATTGTAGCATTCTTTAAATGTAAAATATGTCTAAACCAAACAGTCTAGTTATAATGATTAGCTCTAAATCACTTTAAACTCCAGTGTAAATATAGAACCCATTTACACAGACAATGCAAATGAGAAGACAAGAAACTGTAAAACAAATTGGCTAAACCTTTGATCTATATATATAATCAAATTACAAGTCAATCAAGACAAATTGCAGCATTAATCTCAATTTCAATATACTGACAGTGTAATATTGAAGTAAATTGTAGCATTCTTTAAATACAAAATATGCAAATACCAAATAAGAGTTTGAATATAATGTCATGTGCTGATCTAATCAAGCTTTACACATTGTCTATATGCTCTTGGAGACTTTTTTTTCCCAGCTGGATTAGAGGTCTCCTGAAAATCAAGAATAATAATTCAAATTAGATTACAGTGATGATTTATGAGGTAAAATTTTGTTAAAATGAATTCTGTAATTAATAATTTCCTTTCTACTAAATTAAAAATATAATGAATTATGTAATTATTAATTGATGAGGTAAAGTTCTGTTACCTCCAACTATAGTTTAAAACTGATGTATGTTAGGAACAATGACAATATCTATATGTTATTGACACAATATATTTTCCTAAGCCATGAGTCCTAGCAATGATAATTACTATAGTTATAATAAATGAAAACAGGGAAACTAAGAGAAAATATAAAACCTTTAATACCTTTGACAGTAGTCCTCGCCTCCTCGGCCTATACACTAATACTTTAGAAGTTGACATTCATCTAGAGTTTAATCAATAGCCGAAACTCTCGACAAAATCTTGCTCCTTCGGCTGAACCACGCAGTTAACAAACATGCCTTTAAGTTTTTCGTGCTGAAGCATCAGATCAAGAACTTTATCTTCAAAGTCCACAGCACAACTCTTGGACTCATCATTATCAACATGTTTGTCCGAAAAGACGAGTTCAGATAACCGCTCCTTTTCGGCCTGTTTGAAATATTTTTGGTGCTCCGTGGTCCCTTCAGTGAGCAGATGGTATGTGTAGACAACTCTCTTCTGTCCAATTCTATAGGCTCTGCTGACAGCCTGCCTTTCGACAGAAGGATTCCATACAACATCGAGCAGCACAACCCTTGATGCTCCGACTAAGCTAATTCCCTCAGAACAAGCTTTGGTCGATGCAAGTAGAATCTTGGCTTGGCAGTTTGCATCGTTGAAGTTATGGATTAGCTCCTGCTTCTCTTTTAATCTAACCACGCCATCCATGTATAGAATTTCCTTGTCGGTCCAATTAAGAGAAGAGCTTAATTGGTCTTTAATTAAGCGTAAAGGACCGAGTAATTCGCTAAACACAAGAACCTTCTCATTAAAAGCATCACAAAGCCTAACAAACTCCACCAAAAATTTGGTTTTCACACCTCCATTTGGATTCAATCGAAGCTTTTCTAGCCGGTCCTTGTCGAGAACAGATTCCTCTTCTTCCAAAAGTTTGCATTCGAGCAAAAGAGATGGATGGACAGATGCCATTGTCAGCTTAGGCTCAGAGATAAAAATGTTGTGAGAACTTTTAATGCTCTCAAGAGTTTGCTTCTGAAAACTGTCCGGCTTCAAAGTCAGCAAACAATTTTTTAACCCAGGAAGCTTCTTTTGAAGGATCGCACCTTTGTGAACATGAACAAAGGGATCCATAAGCAACTTCAACTGCTTGATCTTATCATCAGAAGAATTCCCAGAAACCAGTTCCCAACTGGATTTTTTCAATGTTTTTTTACGTTCCGGCTTCTGGCAAAAGCTTTTCAGCTCGAGTGATATTGTATTAGGAAATGAAGGCTTCATTAAGCTCAGAGTGTTGTACAGCTCCATGAAATTGTTCTGAAAAGGTGTTCCAGAAAGTATAATACGTTTGTTTGTTTGGATCTCCAACAACATATTCCAAAGAAGACTTTTTTCATTTCTCGGTGTATGTCCTTCATCGAAAACCAACAAACCAGGAGCTTCAAGTAAAACCTTTCTCATATAAGGGTTTTCTCTTCTCTTCTCTGCACTTGCATATTTTTTCTTTTTCTTATTTTTGGATTGCCCTCCTCTTGCTTGTTTTCTCTTTTTCTCATCTTCATCATCAGATTCACCCCCTCCTCCAGCTAGCTTCTCGTACAAACTGTAACTGATCCCCAGAATGCTACTTTCTTTGTACCACGAAATCAGTTTTACCATCCGCGTTGTATCCTTACTAGACCGTGCATTAGACCAATTATGCAAATTAACGGCGTCACCATGCTCTTTACCGGATAACTCAAGATTGTTCAAATTGTGAAATGGAACACCTATGTCCCACTTTTTGAACTCATATTCCCAAGTAAGCAACAAACTTGCAGGTGCAACAATAATCGGCAAGCATCTCGGAAAAACTTTCAAATATGCCTTGAGAAACTCTATTGTCAACCTTGTCTTACCAGTTCCAGGAGCATGTGAAATAATGCAGCCACCTTCCCTTCGAGGATCAGTGTTCTTTAACTTTTGAAGCGCAATGTTTCCTGCTAAGTTTTTCCAAATGAATTCAAATCCTTCTTGTTGATGAGGATACAATTTTTCTTTCACATCAGGAATTAGGTCCCAAACAGTGCCTTCATTATGAGAGAAATTAGTCTCTGATACACCATCAGAAACATTAAACTGGGAACCATTGAAGAGTGAGGCATTTTCTGAATCATCAAATAAAGCTCTCTTTCCATTACCTTCATTGGGAAATCTATCAATCTGTGTCATGTACAAAACAAGTATGCAAAAATTCAGTGCCATAAATCATAAATGGAATCAAAGCAAACACAAATTTATGCACATTATTTGGATCCCTCAACAATCAATTTCTGTACATAACCTGAAAAATTAAAAGAGTTCAAAAATACTACTAATACTATTTAGACTCATGGTTCAGCAGATAATAGATTAATTTAAATTAAATACATCCCACAGTAATAAATTCTAAATTACTCTTCAGTTTGTACATATCTAGAGAAAAATAAAATGAAAATATAATTAACTACTACTATTTAGCATCATGGTTCAATTCAAAACTCAACAGTGAATATAAATTACAATTAAAGGTGCAAACAACTAGCTTGGATTAGAGTCAACCAAACATGCAAACATCAATGCCTCCTACCACCAATGAAACCCTTTTTCAAATGACAGAATAATGACATAAATCATGATAAAATCAAACTAAACACATATATTTAAACTACATGAATACCACAGCAATTAGTCCAAATTTTTCTCTTTTACATATATTGAGAAAGACAAAATAATGTGAATCGGTTAGTGAATCGCGAATCACAAATAATAGCGGTAGGTACGAAATAGTTCCGCTTTAGCCGCAATTAGACAACGCTTGGCATTGACTCATTGTGTATTGTGGAACAAACAGTGGTTTGTTCAAATTTCACTAATCAAGATCAAAATTAAAAAACAATTAACAAAGTTATTTTACATAAATCAACAGGAAACCTTGCTTACCACTAGTGGTGAGATATTTTTGATCTCAGTAATAACCACGCCACATGATTTGCAAAATTCACCGATCTCTTCATCGAGAAAAAAGTTGTGTTCACAACAAGATGATGGATTTCCACTAGCTTCATCTGTCTCTAAATTTCCAATCTGCAGATAGTAACACACTAAGTTAATCAATGTCGCTGATGTCTCTTTACAAATCTCATTGAGCATCTTATTGATATCGTTTAGACCAAAGTTTAAACATATAAACAATTTATATCAAAAATCAAAATCATCTTAAGCACTAGTCCTATAGTTCACAAATTAATGTTAAAACGCAAAGTTCAAATTTTAATGTTCTTAAAGAGGGTGATTACCTTGGATACAGCTTCAGATTCTCTAAGGGCTATTTCCAATTCATCCCATATCACTTCATTCTCTTCCTCCAACTTAGTCTTTTCAACTATTTCCACCTTTTTGAGGCTCCATATCCGTTCATGAGGTGTGTCCACAGAAACTGGTGGTGGCCGTGTATATTGCCGATCAACACCGTCGTCAATGACCTCCAACACAATTGAATCAGTGTTCATGGTATTCTTTCTTTCCCAATAGCATTGAGCAAGGAGTTCGAGTGAACGCAACTCCTTCGGCATAAAATGCAGGCTTTTGACGCTTTGATTCAAACCGTTGTTATCAATAGATTCATTCTTCTTCTCACTAGTGATGTTAGCTACGCCTTTATAATCCCTTCCTTTGTTATCCATCATTTTCTGTTTATCTGATTCCTTCATCTTTTCTAGCTTTTGTTGAACCGAAGAAACCCCTCCAACATCTAAACCCTCGACATTTCCTTCATCAGAATCACCAACTTTGTCTTTGGATTTGGCTTTTGACTTGGCATTCACTCCAACATTCACACTTTCCTCAGAGACATTTTTCAGTTTCACTTCCGTACTCTTTGCTTTCTCCGTCTCTGATACTCCATTCAGCTTAGAATAAGAACTACCCTTCTTCTCAATGGTACAGGAGGAAACACTAGCATGATCTGCATGCTCCAACTCATCAATATTCTCATTCTCTACCTTCTCATATTTCCTCTTTAAAATTCCACTTTTTTTACCCTTCACCTCTCTTACCATTTCTTTATCATTATCGTAAGATGGACTATTCTCAACATTTACCTCCTCATTATTACCCTCAGAAATTCCACTTTGTCTATCCATCACCTCTCTCACCAGCTTCTCCACCGCAGTAAAGTATTTCGGCCCACCCTTTTTCTTCTTCTCTACTTCTTCTTCCTCCTCCTCCTCCTCCTCCTCCTCCTCCTCCTTATCCTCCTCCTCCTTCTCATTCACATAAGAGGAGCTAGAAGAACTGTCATCATCATTGTCAAAAACCTCATTCATTACATCAGCCCTAAAATCTTCATCACTAGTCTCATTTTCTTCACTTTCATCAGAATCAGAATCCTCACTTTCATCAGAATCGTCATCATCACTCTCATCAGAATCACCCAAATTAACAAAGTTTTTATCTTTATCATCAAACTCACTGTTTCCTCCAACTTCATCACTCTTAACTCCATCTTTAACATCACCAGCATCATCATCAGCATCACTTTTTAGTCCAATATCACCAGCATCATTATCGTTATCACTTTCTACTCCATCTTTAACATCATCAGCATCAATTTTTACTCCGTCTTTAACATCACCAGCATCATCATCAGCATCATTTTTTACTCCATCATCAACAGCATCAGCATCATTCATTACTCCATCTTCAACATCATCAGCATCACTTTTTACTCCATCTTTAACATCATTGGCATCAGCAACATCAGAATCAGAACCATAGTGTTCTTCATCATACTCATCTGAATGTATTGAAATAGGGGTGTCTTCATCACCAACAAAGTTTTTATCTTTATCATAAAACTCACCGCTTTCTCCATCACTCCTCGCTCCATCTTTAATATCACCAGCCCCATCATCAGCATCACTTTCTACTACATCTTTAACATCATTAGCATTATCAGAATCAGAACCATTAGAATGTTCTTCATCACTTTCACCATACTCATCTGAATGTATTGAAATAGGGTTGTCTTCATCACCAACAAAGTTTTCATCTTTTTCAGCAAACTCAACACTTTTTTCTTCCTTTTCAACATCCACACATTGCTGCACTGACCCTTCTTCATCTTCATCACCATAATCATCCTCGTGAAGGGAAATTACCTTGGCACCTTCAGGAACCACAAAAGATTCTTCTTTTAGCATCATATTCTTAGAATCAGAATCAGAGTCAAAATACATATCATCATCTCCATCAATGGAAATAACAAAAGGTTCTTCATCACTCTTTCTTCGACGCTTCGATGTCGAAGGAAGACAACCAAACAAAGGAACATTTTTGCTACGAGTTCTGCTAGAAACACCAGCCATTACAAACAAGTAACAACAATTGAAAAACAAAAACAAGAAAAGAAAAACGTTGGTTTGTTCTGTATTAATGTCTGTGTACTGTTCTGGGTTAGTGTGAAACACAGAGAGAGAAAAACAAAAACAAAAAGTGTTTGAAGGGATGAAAAGGTTGACTTTAAGAATGTGATGTCATGAGATGAGATGCTACAAAAAGTTTTAACACAGACAGTGCAGAGAGAGAGAGAGACGTGTAAATGGCGCCAAACTAGAAGAAGAATTGATTTGATATCAAACTAAACAAAATAGTCCAAGATCTTCTTTCCTAGGTTGACTAATTTAATATATTTAGTATTTTAATAAATATATACACATGTTAAGTACTCCCTCCGTCCCTTAATATAACCCCCTTTTTGTTTATTTTTTTGTCTCTAAATATAACCCCCTTTTCAAATTACAACACACATTAATTATTTTTTTTCATATATACCCTTATTTAATACTACTATTAATTCTAAAATTACAATAAATTGACTTTTCACATTATCTCTTTAATGAGGGTAATTTTGTAAAATTGTACTATAAAACAGACACATTAACTACACCAACAACATTTCTTAAGAAATGTGAAAAAAACAATAGGTGGTATATTAAGGGACGGAAGGAGTATAAAGTTTATATTGGTCATCCTTTAGTAAATTATTTCAATGTGTTTCTTTAAGAGGGTTTTCAGTTAAATTGTGATTATAATCAGATTAAATTCAATATTTTAAACGTATTTGAATTTTAGCAGTTGAGTTTTTTGGTTTACAAATTATAACGTTGTTCTCTCAAAAAAAAAAAAAATTATAACGTTGTTAAACTACTAGCTTTATTTCCTCAAAAAAAAAAAATTAATAGCTTTACACCAACAACAAAAAAACTTCACTAGCTTTGTTCATTAGAAAAAAAAAATCACATTTTTTAATACCACCTAATTAATTAATGTTTGGTGTATTTTTCTCCATCCTCCTCTCGACTGTGTGTTGTTGCAGGCAAATGTAAAGAGGTTATGGTGTCTGGAACTATGAAATTGGAAAGAGGGACAAAGCAATCAGCGAAGGAGAGAAGAAATTAACAAAATTGAATTTGTTGTGAAAAAAATTAAAAGTGATAAATGTATCTCTAAGAAAAAATGACAAATGTATGTTACAATTCTACCCTTTGTTTATGTTTGTGTTTTCAAAGAAAAGTTGGGTTTTCTTGTCCAACTGAAAAGGTGCATAATGCTATAATACACCTTCATAATTAGTACTTTGAAGTTAAAGTTGTTTAGTATTTGTTGTTTTTTTCAACTTAATTATTATTTTAAGTCAAAAATTGTTCGGTAAAATATTTTTAAAAGAGCTTTGAGAGTTTGTGGAGAACAAAAGATCATAAATAAAATAAAGTATTTTTTTATAAACATGTAAATTTTGTAAAGACTTAATTTTTTTTATAGCAAATGAAAATTCATAAATTATTATATAAAACATGATCATAAATTAAATTAAAAGAGTTTAAAAATAAATCTAATATCAGAAACATAACACATTACAAACTTAAATGATTTTTGTTTTCCAACAACTTGGTGGCTATTTGGTGATAAAAAAAAATAAAAAAAAACTTTGTGGTTATTTGATTTCTAACTCTATCCATGTGGCTCCTATGATCCAGTATTGAAAACATAACACATCATAAACTTGAATGATTTTTGTTTTTCAACAACTTAGTGACTATTTGATTTCTAGCTCCATCCATCTAACTTCCATCTTGTACTCTTAAATTGTATGAACTCGAATCTTCATTAATGTTTCTTTCTTCTTCGCATTCGGACATATATCGAAAGATTTGGTTCCATTTGTTGAATTCCTCATCCAGAACGCCACATATTCGAATAAAGTTATGAAGTGTTGATGTTGCAACTATGATCTTTTCTTGTTTGATTAATGGAAATAGTCTCGTATCACATAAAATATGTCACATTTTTTTTTCCAACCACCAATTGTTTTTCAATGACATTTCTAAGTGAAGAATGTGCATGATTGAATACTTCACGAATGCCTTGTACTTAACTATCATCTCTAAAATCATGAATGTGATATCTTTCGTTTTTGTATGGTGATAGATATTTGGTCATGTTTGGATATCCTAAATCAACTAAGTAATATTTTCCTAGAAATATTTAAAAAGAAAAAAAAAATCATTGTTAGTTTATACACAAAAGTTATTGTCAAAACTATACAAATCACAAAGTTTATTTATAAAAAAAAATATTAGTTACGAGGGATCACATTTTTCATTCTATTTTTATTTTTCAACTGCTTTTGGTTATAGTTTTTTTTTTTTGAAAACTTGGTATCTGATCCAAGGACCGACTAATCCAAGGGGATCAATCCCACCGCCCACTTGCAGCGCCCCGTTCTAAGGCAGAGCTTAAAGCTCTGTATTGACTTGCCCACCAAAATTGGCATCAGAGGGAATCGAACCTGAGACCTTAAGAGAAGCACACTCTAAGATTCCAAGCTAACCACTAGGCCAACCCCCAAATGGGTCTTTTGGTTATAGTTTTTATCAGCACGTTTAATTAGGGGTGGACAACGGTCGGATCCGGTCGAATTCGGTCCGAAAATCCTAGTCTGACGGACAACCGTGGGTGGAGAATAGGAAGCCACCACCGTCCGTTTTTCTCAACGGATAGATCGGATGTCGGGTTCGTCGGAAGCCGGTTAGATCGGATCGGATTTTACGGGTTTCAAGAGATGGAGAGTCCATTTAAGATTTTAGAGAGTAACTCATAAATGCAGCAAGATTAGTGATGAAAGAAACTCAAAGAAGAAGGGTTGTTATATGGGAGAGAAGAGAGACGTGTAGAGGGAGTGGCACATAAGTTGTGTGGAGAAATGGAGGCTTAGATGGTGGCGTATAGATGTTACTGGTGGCTAAACATGGCCACTTTGATCAGTTCTGCAGTCTTCAAAATAGTGAGAGGATGTGTTAGATCATGACAAAAGAGATATGCATGTGAATGAGGTTAAGGGTGATGTGAGTTATCTCCAGAAATTAAGAGTACATGTGAAGATGATATGGTTATTGGTTAGATAATGGGGTGAGTTTAATTAGTATTAAAAAATTCAAAGAGCAGTATTGATGGGATATTCTGTCAAATTATAGTGCCTATTCTATAACTAAAGTGATAAAAACTAATACATTAATATATTGTTCGGTCAGTTACGGTTTTAATACGGATTGAAATTGCAAATCTGTTTTCGCCCTACTGTGTCCCTTTGAAACTGGCTATGGAGACCCGTTTAAACCGAAAGAGCCCACCCGACTGTTTACGGACTGTCCGGTTTGGATGGATTGGGCCGGTTGGCGGAATTCTGTCCAGCCCTACGTTTAATGAATTCTTCATGTATTTCCTCCCATTTCTTATTCTTAAAAGAAATACGAGATCTTTCTAATACAGATGTCAAGTAACATTTTGGTATCCGATGAAATTTTCTACGTTGCTTTTACTAAATTTTCAGTTTTACATTAAGGGATTTCTTTAGTAGCCATAGCTGCAATGTGTTTTAAAAATTATAAATAATAAAAACAAACTAATATTTTTATTAGGTATGCAAATTGACTATCATTCTAAATGGAAGAAAAAAGAGATCCAACATGATGAATAGGTAAGCAAACTGAATGGATCTACCAAGATAAAAGATCCATATATGATCGCATGTAATCATATAATATAATAAAAGGTTAAATATGTTTTTGGTTCCTATAAAATTGCGACCTTCTAAGTTTAGTCTTTACTTAATTTTAATAGCTATTTTAAGGAAAATGATAAAAAGCACGAGGCAAAATTTCGTGCTACTCCCGCGAATGACGTGTAACATGCATAGCCGTCAGATTTCCTTCAAATTACAATTTTATCCAGACTTATTTCATAACATTACGTCATCACCTCTCTCTTGTGGCAACACACGTTCATCTGCAGATACTGTATATGTCAAACTTGCTGTAGCAACCAAAGGCAACTACCACCGCAAGCTTGTCCCTTTGTATATAAACTATAGGATTTAAACCCTAATCGAATATCCAATCTGAGTTCAATCAGATCCACCTCTTTTGAAATTGCAATTGAATAGTGCAGATGATATACAATGGTGGCTACCTAAATATGGGTTAATTTTGCTTAGTTTGGATTACGACTTATAAAATCTGAAAGCCATCACCGTTTGAAGTATTAAGTGTTTTCCTGTCAAACCTGTTTCTCTCGCCGAAAGCCAACGTAAATTAAATCATTTTTATTTCTTATTTCAAGCAAAGAAAAAATATGTTAGTTGAGGATGAGAAAGAAAACCGCACGTGACTTTGGGCGTTCGCAAAAATTCGCACATATAATTCATCGCACCATATAGCACTGTTCCTTTTTTAATCCCTACAAAAAATTACTGCACTCAATATTAGTCCTTACTCAATCTAAATTTGTTTAATTTATGCTTAAACTCTTAAGTTTTTCAACAATTTTTTACAGGCGTGTTAAGAACGTTATTAAAAGTTTCTCCAAAAAAATATCGCAAAAATTTGATTTCTACGTCCATATTTTTGTTACTTATATCTTAAACTTTTGTCGTTTTAAAAAATTTATATTTAATTTATTTCATGTTAAAAAATTCTAGATTTTAGTAAATGAACCTTTCATAGTGTTCTAAACTTGTATAAAAAGAATCGTTAAAAAATTTAAGAGTTTAAAGATAATTAAACAAAATTTGTTTTAGCAGGGACTAAAATTATAAGTATTTTTTTTTTGTAGGGATTAAAAAAACTATTAAAATTAAGTAAGGACTAAACTTAAAAGATCACAATTTTATAAGGACCAAAAACATATTTAACTCTATAATAAAAGATCAAGCTAGTACTAATAATCAAAATGATTTTTTGACTAATAATAATCAAAATGATATAATATATTATTGAATGATAGTACTGAAATTTAATATGAGCTTTTAAAAAGGACATAATATGATCATGACAGGACAAAGCAACCAAAGTATAAAACCTGGAAGAAAAAAAACTCCATGTCCATATCTATAATCTTAACAAAATGCATGTTTACAATTGCACTTAGATTACTGTTGAAACGCTAATTTGAAGGGTTATCTTCTTATCATTTATTATCTGTGGTACTTATTTTGCGATTTCTGTGTTGCGGCTGTTGCATGGATCGAGGTTTGGGTCGAAGAGCGTTGCCGGTTGTATCAGATGGAGAGTGAACCTTTTGTAAATACAAGCATGTGTATTGCGAGTGAGTTGTGTCAGGTATTTCTCTAAATCGGCCGTAACTTTCACCTACAGCTTTTCTTCTTCTTCAATTTGTCAGGGTTAAAGTGGCTTTATCGTATTTGCTGTGAAATTTTCCATATGTATCAGGTTTTTCCAGTGAATTTGAATTTTTCCCCTTTCTTTCCATCTATAAATACCCCATTTGTGTTTGGTATCCTCACCACTGCCTTTGAATATTTTTTTGAATTTTGAATTTCATCTGATTCCATGGCAAACGCTTTTGATAGCCTGTGTGACATTCTTCCTGGGAAAGATGCTTGGAGGATCAAGGTTCGTGTTGCCAGGATGTGGCAAGTTCCATCATTTTTGAAGCCTGATCAGGCGAACACTGTTGAGATGGTTTTGATTGATGAGAAGGTGATTTATTTCTTTTACATGTATAATGGGATATTATCCTATGTTCAATTAAATTGTTTTTTTTATATGTGGGATGCTTGGTTTTGTGTTGTTGGGATTTTCAATTTCTGTTGCTGTTAGATGATGTTTTGATTGTGTTTCCTGTCCTTGGTTCTCTTAGGGTGGAAAGATTCAGGCCACTATTAGGAAGCAGTTGTTGTATCTCTTTCAGCAGAAGGTTGTCGAGGGAGGTGTTTATAAGATGTCTTTCTTTTCTATTGCCCCCTCTTCTGGATTCTACCGTCCAACTTTGCATCCGTACAGGTTGTATTTTCAAATGAAGACAAAGGTTCAGATTGTTAAGAGTACCATGATACCTCTCTATGGTTTGGGATTTACCAAGTTGGCTGAGGTGTGTGATCAAACTGTTGATAGTGACTATTTGGTTGGTAAGTTAATTTATAGTTTTCATTGATTAGGTTTTTTGTGTGATCTATTTTGATTGTGGCATTGCCTTAATTTCATTGATGGTTGTTTGAATGATGTAGATGTCATAGGGGTAATGACCGCAATTTCTGCTGAGCGTGAGTATGTGAAGGAGGGAAAAGTTACTAAGATGGTTATCTTGGAGTTAACTGATGACAGGTTTGTTCTCCCCGTACTGTTTTCTATGTTTATTCTGGTTGGTAGTAGTTTTTTAAATGGTTTTTTTGGTTTGATATTAAACAGTGGCAACTGTGAGTGTGCTTTGTTTGGGGATTATGTTGATGCTTTGCAAAAGATGGTTGGAAAGTCTGTTGGAGGAATGCCAATAGTGGTTCTTCAATATGTTAAGATTAAGACATTTAGAGGTTGTTGTTTGATGTGATATAAACTTCTGTATTCAATTTCAATCTCACATGTCATACCCATATTAATTTACTGCATTCCAAATTTTTTGCACTGATGTTTAGATCAATTTTTTATTTCAGAGAAAGCCTCCCTTCAGAATGTCATGCACACTACTAGGATTTTGGTCAATCCCAACATCCAGGAAGCAATTGACTTTAAGAATAGGTTGGTTTTGCCCTTTGCTCAGCCATATTTTTGTTAGTGTCTGTTCTTTTCCGATGTTTAAATTGTGATGTTTGTTTTTTTCTCCTATGTAGTATTGTTGTTCATGGTATTGATTCAACTGCTCCAGTCCCCTTGCTTTGTCCACGTGAGAGGCCTTCGCTTGAGGATGAGTTTTTGAGGATGTGTCCAAAAAAATCTCTTGATCAAATGAAGGTTATGGTTGAGGATGGATTGTTTATTGTGTCTGCTATTGTCGAGGGAATGGTTGAGGGTGAGGAGTGGTGGTATCCCGCCTGTAAATGCCACAAGGGTCTTGTGCGTGATTCAGGGGCATATTATTGCAAAGATTGTATAACTCATGTTTATCACATGCTTCCAAGGTATGTGAATTTTATTTTCCAGCAGTATAAAACCATGTTCCATGCCCTCAAATTTCATTTGAAGTTTTGCTATTGATTTATTGTAGGTTTAAGGTGAAGCTTCATGTTAATGATGGAACTGATGATGCTGTGTTTGTTCTCTTTGACAATGACATGCGTCATCTTCTTGATGTCCAGTGTTCTGTGTTGGTTGCAGCTGCAAAGGTTTTGTTTTGTTTGTTTTATGTTTATTTTTTTGTTAGGTTTGGTTGCATAGTATTTGACAATTCTTTGATGCCTTGGTCCTTGGTTTACGGTGAAAATGCTGGGTTTTACCCCCCTGAGATGGATGACTTGAGTGGTGCCAGGGTTCTGTTTAAGGTTGAGAAGTGTACTCCCTCTTCTATCATGTTTGATGAATCATATAGGGTGAAAAGGGTCTGCACCGATCCAGCTATAATTAAGGCTTATGCTTTGGAGGGAGTGTACATTACCCCGAATAAGGTATATGTGTTCATTGGTGTGAATGATTTGATTTATCGGTTATTCAATTTTGGGTTTCCATATTTTTTGCATGCATGGTGTCTGTGATATGAGTAATTGATTTTTTTGTTAATATCAGGCGCTCTCCCAGGCTTCTGTTCCTGTGCCCAACAATGTTGGTGAATCCAGTGCTGATTGCTCTGATTCTGTGGCCGGTAATGAGCAAGGTGATTCTTTGGTCGCTGGTGTTGTATCTGCTGGGTCTTCCACTGCCAAGGGAAGTGTTTTAGTTGATTATTCAAAAATTTGTCCAGAGGGTGTTATATCTGGTGTTGTCAATGTTGGAGATGACATAGACTTTGTACCTGAGACCCAGGTGTCTGATAATGCACACCCTGTTGTTGCTGTGTCTCACGAGCTTGACTAGGTGAATGATGTTATTGATCTCACGGTTTCTCCAGACGGTCCTTCTGCTGTGATAAATCTCGGCGATGATGGTTGTGTCCCAGGGGATGCCGGTGGTCTTCTTGATGCTGCGGATGTTGATGGTTTTGTTGATGGGCTAATTGTTTCTCCGACATCAGTGCTTGATCCAAAGCCTTGCTTTAATGATGTTGTGGATTCTGTTAAGAGGTGTCTGAATGATGCTTTTGATGAGGTTCTTGATGCTGGTCCTGTGAAGGCAATGAAGATTGCCAAGATTGAGAAGGAGTAGTATGGTTTATGTGTTGATGTTTAATGTGCTTTTTGTTTGTTTAGATAAATAAGCCAGCCATTGTTTTGCTGGTTGTACTGTGATCTTTTAGTTTCCCTGTATTTCAAAGGCTTTATTATGTCCTTATGTATTTGATGGAAAATGGCCACTGTGTGTGTCAAGTATCCTGTACTATTGTCCTTGAATTTGAATATGAATCTTTTCTTGTGTTAATTATCGGTGTTTTGGTTATAATTGTTATAAAATAGATGACGTTTGGTTGCAGTATAATGTGAGTTTGATGGAGGTTTATCGTTTGTGGCGATTTGGGGTCGGTTTAATATGTTTTATCGACTCCTATTACCACATTCTTTTAAGTTTGTAATTTGGGATTGCAGGAAATTATCAAAGTTTCTATTTATAGTTTGCAATAGTTGATTTAGTTATTTTGATTATGTTTTAATTTTTTTTTACTTAAGTTAGTCCTTTGAATATTTTTGATGCCCATGTTAAATGTTTTATTTTAAAATTGTAAACTGTATATTGAATGTATTTTGAGTTGCACTATGTTCTTAGAGAGCTATGAGTTGTTTATTAACACTTACATATTTGATTTTTAAACTTAAATAATTGTGATGTTATGTAAAACCATATTCGAATTGTGTTTGAGTCATTTTTTCTTCATGGTAGTGGACATTAGCTATTTTATTCTATATACATTACAGATACCAGTTCTTCTAATTGTGTTTAATTTTATTACATTGTAAGTATTTATTTTTTTGTGCCGGACAAATTAATTACTTTGAAGAACCAACTGATTTTATTGTATTATTTTAAACCATATATTTCAATGGTTTTACGGTTGGCCAATAACACGGATGTCACCAATTCTTTGGCTCATAATTGCTGGCCGTTCTTTTTGTGGTGTTTGTGTCGGGATATTTAGCATGGGATACTTATTTTGAATATTTTTATGTCGTTTTTTTGTCGTAGCAGTGGAAAGTAAGTATTATATCTCCTAATTGCTACCATTTTTTTGTGGTGTTTATGTCGGGATATTTAACGGGGGGATATTTATTTTGAATTTTTTTAATTCGTTGTTGCATCGGGAGATATCGGTATTAAATCGGATGATGACCCGTGACTTTTTTTGCAATAAGTGGTTTTTTTAGCTTTATTGCATTATAGATTTTTATTTCATCACGCCGGAGAATTAAAATACTTTGAATAATCAACCGGTTGTTTTTTAGTTATTTTAAACCATATATTTCAGAGGCATTGCGTTTGGCCAATGACGCTGATGTCACCGTTTCTATATCTCCCAATTTTTTTGTTGGGATATTTACCAAGTTAAATTGAACTGCCATTTTTTACCTTGTGCGGGTATTATATAACTTTACTATAGGTGTGTTTACCTTTTTTGTACTATAAGCTGCGTTTTTTTTCTAAATAAATTTGTTTATTGGCGAGATAATTTGTGTTGGTGTCCTTTTTTGGTCCTTTGTATGTTTTTCCCAGTTAAGGGGTGGTCATCTACAGTATATTTTAGGGAGTTTGGTATGTGTGATGTGTACTTGGAATTCCATTAATGCTTATGCAGTAGTTGTGCTCTGCTTACAGTTTCCTAGATTTGTACTAAGACTTTTTTTTTGCGGCTAAGGGGTCTCAATCACCGTCATCCAAAGAGAGCATTAAATGTGGGTTATGTCAATGTTTCATCTTATTAGTGGATGTTATACCCTCATTTTGGACCTAAAAATACTCACTCAAATTCCTCTGCTATTTTCTAATGCTTTCAAATTCATCACGTTTTCTACTGTGCTTCAAATGCATACATTACTACTTCATTCTTTTAAATTTTTGCGTAAAATCATACAAAAGGGTATTTTGGTCATTTCCTACAGAGGAACCCATTTTCAGTCCCTGCAATTTGTCCCTGAGTCTTTTCAATTTGTTTTCATGAATCATTAATCAAATTTGTACAAAATCATCTAGTTTGCATCTGAGTCAGTCTGAGTCGTTTTTGCCCTAGGGGCATTTTAGTCTTTTCACATTATTTGAATTTTGGGCAGAGAGGTATTTTAAAATACCTCATTTTGGCAGTTTGTTCATTTTAGTCCATTTTTTTCAATTTTAAACGTTTCACTTTACGTTATTTTCAAGTTACATTTTTTTAGCCAATTTTATTAGTTTTACATTTTAGTCCAAATACTTTTAAAAATTACAATTAGGCCCAAATCTTTTGTTTTTTGCAAGTTTGTCCCAATTCTTTTAGAAAACAGTCATTTTTTTTTTATTCTTTTGAAAGTAGTCCTATTTTTTTTATTTATTTGCAAAACAGTCCCAAATTCTTTTATTTTGCAGTTTAGTCCTTTCTTTCAGAAACAGTCCAAATTGCCACGCAAGCAGGTCCAAGTCTACATGGCAGTCCCCAATTGGTCAGAATCCCACTTGGCAGCCTATAAAAGGCCAGTTACTGTGCAAAGTGCCAACAGATCCATTCCTCACGCGCCACATCAACACAAACAGATTCAGTTTCTCTCTCATTTCAGTTACAGATCAAAATCAGAAATTCACAAAAAGCTTCAAGAACATTCATGGAACCCTAGCTCAATTCAGAGCAATTCCAGCACCAATTCACACAAAACTCATACGGATTCCTCAAATTCATTATCGAATTCAACTCACAGAGACAAACCGCAACAGAATTCACACAAATTCGATGGAATCACACGCAGTTCTCAGGGATTCAGATTGAATCTTCATCATCGAACCTAAACACCTGCAATTCGAACACGAGCACGTCGCCGGAGGCAGCGCGCTACAAGTGCGATCGCGAGGTTCATATCAGAGAAGAAGAGGAAGAAGAAGGGAAGGACTTCAACAGTTCGGACCAGAGAAGAAGAAAAGAAGAGAATTACCGGCCTATTTCCAAATTCGAGCCAAGAAATCAACGAAGCCGAATCAAATTCAAGGTTTTCCGAAGATTTCGACTCAAATCTCGAATCAAAACTCAGGTAAACTCTCAAACCTACCTCATATCACTGAAAATCATCACAGAAGTCCAGAACCACGTGAATCAATAGCAAGTTCAAACGGTCCGATCCAAAACCCCAACCCTAACATAAAAAATTGCTTGAAAAATCAAAGAAATGTTTCAAAATCCACAACGAGTGTAAACCGAAACAAATCCTTACGTTTTCACCATGATTTCAGCCAAAAAACACAAGGGATCCGAACGGTTTGAACTTGCATCAACAAAACGAAGGATTCACGTTGCTCCAACGGTAAAAACGTTTTCTTTCGTTTGATTCATGAGTAGAATGATGAAACGAACGAAACAAGCCATGGATTAGCCATTTCTGAGCAAGATTCAAAGAATTAGGGTTAGGGTTTGTAGAAGAGAGAAACGGCGGAGAAGAGAGGGAGAAGAGAATGAAAGAAATGAGAGAAAACGGGTTTTTTCCCCATTTATATGCGCGCTGGGTCGGGTCGACCCAGAACCCGGTTTACTTCCTTTTTTTGGCCGTTGGATTCAGATCCTGATGGATCTGGATCAATCCAACGCTCCTGGAGCGTTAGCTTGATCCGGATCCATCAGATCCGTGGGTTTGGGCCTCTTACCCGTCAGCTTTTGGTTTTCTTTCAGTTTCTTGATTTTTTCTTGCTATTTACACCTTTATTCTTGCTACTTGAACCCATACGCATGTTAATTTTCTTGCAAAAATCCTGGAAAAATTACTATATGTTTCTTGATGAATTTTCAACCGTTTTGTGGTAATTTCATACTTTGAAGTGGATAAAAAGCATGTGCGCTAATTTTTGTTTGATTTACACGTTTTGATGCTTTTTGCGATTTTTCTTGCGCTATTTTGGATCCAATTTTTGCTCTATGGCATTGATATTTGATATGTGTTTTTTGTGATGTGTTCATCTCTGAATTCATGCTGTTTCTACATTCTTGCATGCCTAATTGTTAATTCCTTGGTTTTCAAATTCAATGGATCCTTTCTTATTTTGCAAGTTAACTCCTAGTCCACTAGTTCAAGTGCTCAATAATTTTACAAGTTGCTTGCTATCTACAATGCCACAATTTTGTTTGTTAATTTCTCTTTGCAAGATTAATTGAAAGCCTCTCTTTGGTCAAGCTTAGTTGTTAATTTTGAAATATAATTCGTTGTTGAAATGTGTTGATTTTAGGGTTTAAGTGTGACTCGTAATTTCCCTTTGATTCTTGGAATGTTTTCTTTGAAAAAGAGGTGCTGTTTTGGGTAAAGGTTATAGGTCATGGGACTTAGTTTGGCTTTTAGGTTTTAGTTTGGTGCCATTTGCATTATTTTTGGTATTTGTTCTTTTGCAATTTGCTTAATGTTTTTAGTTGTGTTCACTTCATCCTTTTTAATTGGTTTGGTGCTTTGTTAGTAAATTTCATATCCTATGCATTGCTACTCATGCTACCATTTCTCATTTCATTACTAACCATTTTGTTCTATGTCTCATGCACATTGCAAGCATTGCCTCACTCTCATTTGTTTTTCTTCCTTTAGTTACCCTTATGCAATTTTCCATTGATTCATGTAATGTTTTAGGTTTAGTTTATTTTCTTTAATTTCATGCAAGACTATAGAATGTAAAATAGGACCCGATGTAAAGGACATGGACTATAATGATGTACACCGACACATGCACCGACACACGCACACACGTTGTATGTTCATCGCTAGGTGTATGATTAGGATACGCGGTACTTAGAGAAAATCAATCTTTTGAAAAGCAAACAACTTCCATCACTTCAAATCTTTTTCAAACAAACCTTGGAGTCAAAACTCCAAGAGATTTTCCTTTTGTTTTCTTAATCAAAAATCAAAATGAACACTAATTGCCAACTTTAACTATTTTTTGTAAATAAACTGGACTAACCTCATTTGTTTTCAATCTAATGCCTACACGGCCCCTTATCTCTTTCTTCAAAACCCATTTTTAAAAACTAAAAAGAACAAAACTCACAAAAACATTTTTGGAAGAGAACTACATGGAATTTTGATCCCTTAAAAGGGTATGTAGGCAAGAGACTCACATCTCTCCAAGTCCAATAAAATAAAACCCAATCTTCTCCCTCTCATTCTTAAAACCAATTTCTTTTACAAAGTAGCGATAAAAGCAACGCATAAATGTAAAGCGTAGTAAAACGGTTCCTATAGGATACTATAGTCATCGCGGGTGCCTAACGCCTTCCCGTGATGAAATCAGCCCCGAACTTAGGATTTCTAAGGTTTTCTCGATTTTACCTTCCCCAAAAAAAATAGAAACATCAATGATCGAAAGGTTCAAATCCAATTAATGATTTGACACCCGAAAATCGCGATGACAGTGGACATTACATTTTTTTTATAGAGTTGTTTTAGTATCTATTGATAAGAATAAATGGAGTTTGTCATCCGGATAGATATAAATATGCATACCAGAAGATCGTTTTTAACGACTATAGTTTGTGTCACTTTTGCCGAATTAAATTGTAGTGGTTGTTTAGAAAGAGATACATACAAAAAAAAAGTCGTTCGGTCAATTTATTTATTTTTTAATTTATTATTGAATAGATCATTTAAATTGTAAACAAAAAAAAGATCATTTAAATTTTGTAAAATGTATTGTTTTTTGTTTGGTTTATTGGTTTGGTGTTCTCATTGTTATGCCTAAAACGATCAAAGGTATTTTTCATTTAACTATATTTATCTGGTCAAATTTTATTAGATGCTCATTTGTCTGATGTCACGTGTTATTATCCATGTCATTGATCTTAAATTTGTATGGAGAATTAAATGGGGTTGTGGTTTGAATTTTTTTCTTCCCTCCACGTACAGTGCAATATTTAATAATAAACTATTGCATGAGCATATTTGTTGATCTATTGGATTTGTCCTGTCATTCTATATATACCCATGTTGCATTGTTGTCATTCGTATAGTAAAATATATTTCAAAGAGTTATGGTTTTCATGGGCGAATCTGGAAGCAAGCAGGAGAAGTCTGTGTTGGTTTCTCAGTTTGAAGCTTTTGTTGGTGATAATGAAGTTTGTAATTTCAAAGACTTTTGTTCTTCTCAAGACGGTGGGGTTGGGTTTGTTGTTGCTTGCTGTTTGGATGTCGTTGAAGGTGTGGATATGTGGTTTCCTGAAGATCCAGTTCAAGTTGGTCCCAGGTGAGTATGTTTTGGTGTTTTAGTTTTTGCATTCTAAGTTTGTTTGTTTCCTACTTAAATTTTATAAATTACCTTGAAAGAAGTTTGTGTTGTTGTTTGTAGGTTTCGTTTGAAGTTAAATGCTGGAGATTTAGTGGAAGAGGGCATATTTGTTATGTACGATGATGTTGTCATGAAGTTGGCTGGGCAGACTTGTGATATGTTGACTTTGGTGGTTAGTGATTACGTAAACCGTATTTTGTATGTTTTTGTGTGTGTGTGTGTTAGTGTGTGGTTGACATGTTTAACCATTGTTGTAGGGTGAGGCTGCTACAATTTACCCTTTTGAATTGGAGGAAATGTTTGGTGATCCCATGATCTTTAAGGTTGAAAGAAAGGCTAACGTGGAGAAGTCTAATGTTAGATCATACGAGGTTGTGGATGTGTGTTACGATCCCTGCTTGGTTGGGATGTTTATTCAAAGATTTTTCCACCCCTCTATCCAGGGGAATGTGCAGCAACATTGTGATGAAGTTGTGGTTGAAATTCCTTCCGTAGCTGCAGATGGAAAGTGTGTTTTTGATGAGCTTGGTTGTTCAAAGAAAAGGAAGCATGCTCAGGTGTTAGAGGCCGTGGAAGAGGTTGATGTTCTTGGTTCATGCAAGGTTGCAAAGTTGGAACATGATTAGACAAATGTTACATTGGTGATTTTAGAATAAGCTGGTGTTGTTCATTGTACTTGTGATTTTGTAATTTGAAAAAGATAAAGTGTATTGTTGTTCAATAGGTTGGTTGTATTGAACACAAACAATTTATGTTTTGTTTGTATTGTGCATCAATTATGTATGTTATGTTGTCCAGCAAGCTTATGTAATAGTTCATTTCCCTAATGAGCAGTGATTGATTATTAATATATTTATCTTTGGTAGATGGATGACTTTTTTTATGTTATTTTTTTGAGTTCATTTTTATGTGAAAGTTGTTTGATTACATTGCTTAAGAGAATTATTTTCTATTTTGTTTTTATAAAGGGGTTATAGCAGTGGCTAATTCAATTTATCAATTGGTGTTGTGGTTCTAATTGTGTTCGTAGGTTTTGCTAGATAGTTAGTTTAATCTTTGCATGTTATAGCTGGAATCAATTTATGGGGATTGTGGTTTTGTGTGTTGTAGCAGGGAACTGCTTTAGTTGGGATGTTATTTTGGATTGTTGATTAATAGATTAATTTTGTTATTTTAGTATAATCCCAGGTTGAATTTGGGCAAGATAAAGCAAATGAAGTTTGGTTTGTTAAATGTATTTGGAATAGTTATAGTGGATCAGTCCTGCAATTAATAAATTCAACAAACCTTATTCTAATTGGTAGTTATGTGTAGATGTGTTTGGTTTTGTCAGAATGCTTATTAGTGGGAATATATATTATTTAACTAATATTTCTTATGTTTTAAAATGTGTGTTGTTTTAGGAGCAAAATATAGTTGTAAAATATACTTCATTATTAGTTTCCAATGCAATAATAATTTTTCCTTTCGGTTGTATGATTCGATTATTAATTTTTAAAAAAATTTGCAAGGTAATATTTTTTCTTATATCATTAACAAATCAATAGTTAATTAGGATTAGTTTGTATGGTAGTATTTTTTTTTTATTAATGTATTTATTATTATGTGTATAATTTATTTTAGTGACATTCGTTTAGAATTAGAAGTAGTATTTTGATCAATGGTAGAGCACTGTATATTAATTTGATTAGATCATGTGGATAAAGTGTGTTTGTGTGACATGGTTTATAGTGCCCCTAAACAGTGATTCTAATAAATGCACATTTCACTTCATTCTTTTTTTCGAGACAGTTCAGTGAGATGTTGCTGGATGTGATCTAAGTGGCATGTGTTTGGTCTAATGTATTTCATTATGTTATTATTTTTGTTTAAAGAAATTCAAGGATTTTGTGTCCAAGTTTGTTCTATATAACATATTGGATGTTATCTATAAAGGGACATATGCTTGCCATATAGTTGTTGGTGCTTTTACTAAAAGAGTGTGCCTCTTGCTTATTTTGTGGCTGATACTTTTAAATTTTAAGTCTCTTGTGAAATTTCAAAGATGTATTTTCCTTTGAGTGGTTTGATGTCCTTGAAAACTGGTAGGATGAATTGGAGTGTCAAAGTTAGACTTCTTAGGATGTGGAATGTGGAGAGTAGCATTGTTTCTAGGAAGGTTAACTCACTTGAATTGATTTTGCTTGACAGAGAGGTAACATGTTTTGCATGGCAGCCTTTTTTGGGGGTTATATGGTTGTTTGTTGTTATTTCTTTTGATTTGTTATGTCTTATGTTTTTTTTATATTTCCATTTGGCAGGGTAACAAGATACAAGCATCTGTTCCCATTCAATGTATTGATTTTTTCAAACATATTCTCGAGGAGAAACGTGGATATGTGTTTTCTGATTTCCATGTTGTTCCTAACGTTGCTGATATGATGACCACTCATAACAGCCACAGGTTGATTTTCAATGCAAGTACAGAGGTGATTTTCAGTGATATACCTGCTATAGACAAGTTTGGGCTGTCTATCCATGGCTCTGAGGTCATTGGAAAGCATGTTTTTGGCTATAGTTACTTGGTTGGTAAGTGGTTTAAGTGTTTTTATATTTTGTATTTGGTTTTCTTTGTTGAGGATGGCTTTGTATAGCTTCTTTTTGTGTCCTAGATGTCATTGGTTTGTTGACTGCTGTTCACCCTGAATATCTTAAGGATCCGTATGGAAGGTTGAGTACTGTGTTGAGGTTTGAGTTGACTGACTTGAGGTTGGTGATTTTCTGTTGCTCTCTTGAAGTTTTGTGGATTTAAAAGTTTAGGTTTATCGATATTTTTTTTTTCCTTATGCAGTGGAAGGTTTCAATGTGCTTTGTATGGAAAGGCTGTTGGTGTGTTTCAGTCAATGTTTGATAAGGTTTCTCAAGGCTTGCCTGTTGTTGCTCTTCAGTTTGCTAGGATAGTGAGAGATGGAGGTGAAGTTTATTTTATTTATTTCTTAGTGCTACTTTGCTGGTTATCATCTATGGTTGTTTATGGTTTTGCTGGTGTGCATGTTTTCCTTTAGGATCTATAGTTGTTCAGAGTGTTAAGGACATTACTCGCGTGTTCGTGAACCCTGATTTTGAAGAAGCTGCGAGGTTCAGGATGAGGTATTTCGTTTTATGTTTGTTGCATTTTAGTGACTGGCGGTTTTTGTTAGGTGTTTGCATAGGTCTTTGTTTGTACGAATTTTGCAAGTGTACCGGTAATAGGTGTGTGCTCTATACATTCAGGTTGGCGTTTGCTGATGATCGATGTCCATTGGTTAGGAGGAAGTTTGTTGTTCGTGATTTTGTTCTGGATAGTTCTTTGTTTGTTCGGATGTACCCGAAGAAAACTCTGTTTGAGTTGAATAAGTCGTTGGATGATGGGTTGTTTGTTGTTAGTGGAGTGGTGGCTGAACTTTCCCAGATTGATCAATGGTGGTACGCTGTCTGTGATTGCCAAAAGATTCTGAGGCCATTGTTTGGTGCATTTTACTGTCATGATTGTCATCGTAGTGATTTCAATGCCACGTCGAAGTATGTTTGTTTGGTGTTTATTTATGTATATATTTCGTTGACACTTTTCTTCTTAAGTTTTGATTTTGTTTTGTTTTTGTTTAGGTGCAAGTTGAAGGTTGTTGTCAATGATGGGTGTGGGGCTGCTGTGTTTGTCTTCCTTGACCACTTGCTTTATGGGATTCATTCTCTTAACTTTGATGTGTTGGTAAGTTTGTGTAGTTTATTTGTAGAAATATTTAGTCTCTACTTCATTTTTAGGCATTCATGGTTTTTGTGGTTTTGCACATTATTTTTTAAATATGGTTGAATTTATTTTTAATCAGGGGAAGACCAATTGCTTAACCTTTGATGGTCTGCAAATGCTTAAAGGGAAGAATTTGATATTTATTGTTAGGAAGGTCTTTTCCTCCTTTAATTTGGTTCAAAATGAGTATGAAGTTGTCCATATGAGTGATGATGCTGAGCTTATTGGTGTGTGTCGCCGTGTTGGGAAGAATTACACTCCTACTAAGGTTTGTTCCGTCTATGGATTTGGTTGGGATGCAATTTGTTTGAGATATATGTTTTGTGTGCCTCTAATGGTTACTTTGTTTGATTATGCAGTCTGTATTCAAGCCTTTCTCCATGTCCAACACCCCCTTTTTGCTTGGTGATCAGGTTCGATCAAGTGCGGCTGTCCCTTTTGGATCTGGGTCTGATATATCTGGCCCCTCTGTGATTAGCTCTCTTCCTGCGTCTTCTTTTGATCATTCAATGGCTGTTGGTGGAGGTTCCAGTTATAGGAGGGATCTGTCGTCGCTGTTTGGGTGTGTGGAGGGTGAAGGATCTGGTGTTACATCAAAGGATTGAATGGTTTTATTGATTAGTTTTAAGTTTGGCAGCAGTTTAGTGTTTTAGCCATGTTGTGCATTTGATGTTAGGATTTCAATGTGGTAGATTCATGTGTTGTATTATTTTGGGTTGGGTGTGGTCTTGATCGTTGGTTGTGGTCTGACCTCTTACCGTTGTTTGTATGGATTGATGTAATATTTGCTACTTAGTGTGTGTGTGTGTGGAACGATTCGGTGCTGTAATGTTAGCATGTGTCTGCAACAAGCGTTTGTTTTGGGATTACGTAACTTGGTTTATTTCTCCGTTTAATTTTGCTCGATTCTTTTACATCATAATGTTGAGGGAATATCTGTGGTGGTGCCGAGATTTTTGTTTTGGCTATGAGGAGCGTTGTTAATGGATTGTGTCTTTATTTTGCTCATTTTCTGAAATTTGAACTAATGCGTGTTAAGTTGTTAAGGAAAGCTATTCAAACCTGCCACATCCGTGATCGCCATCGTTGGAATTGACATGTAATTTTGTAAGTAGCATAATTGAAGAACATTATTACCAATTGGACTTTGGTAGGTCGTGATTTTTTTTGCTGTTATTGTTCCATGTTATATGGTATCTTTTATCTACATTCCACTCCTATGCGTGGTGTCTTGCAATGCAAGTATTAGTCATTTCATGTGTGTTGAGTTTCATGCAGCTTGAAAGAATGATCCCATACCTTTTCCACAATCTTTATTATCGTTTTTTTTTTTTTTTTAAATATGTGTTATAGATTTCTAAAGGATGCCAGCAGAGGTTTTGTGGAAAGCTGTTTTTGTTTCTCTTGCACTGCTTTTGCTGAGACATATGTATCCACACCTTTTTTAGGATTTAGTGACAGGTTCCATTTTTCTTTAGTGACACTGCCACTGCTTTTTCAGGTCTAGTTATTGGTCAGTTCTGCAGTTGCTATTTCCACTGACATTGCTTTTTTGCTTTTGTGTAGAGTATTTTCTGATTTGATTGTTCTATTATAGTATGTTGGTTAATTGGTATAGATGTATGAAACTGATTTTCTGTGTTGTTAAAGACTGTTAGAAACCTGCATGAGTGAAAGTGAATTTTATTCTCTTATGTCCTTTTCCCTTTGGTGTTGCAGATGCTATTGTATTTGCCTGAAACTGACATCTGTTGTAAATTAACATTTTTATTTTTAAATGATGTGTGAGGAATAAGTGATGTGCTTAGTATTATCCTTATTATTATAAGTAATGGACTGATGGTGGAGGTTTTGGAAAACCTTTGGATAACATTGTGTATTCTATTGTTCAAAGTTTTATTTTACATTTTCTGTTCCTAAGCTTTCCTTGTGGGTGGTGTGGAAAGAGCTGTGTTTTAAAGTGTTGTTGGGTTAATGGAGCCTGGTGTTGTTCTTGATCGTGTATTGGCGGCAAAGCAGAAAAGGTGTGAGAGGAGGGCCAAGCTTCATAGAAAAAGACAGAAGTTGTCATCCGATCGGCCGATATCTAGGCGTGGTTGTGAGTGTTTATCCTTTAACTGGCTTGTTTGTGAGTTTACGCATTTCAGCCTTAATTTTATGTTGATTTGTTGTTTAACCTCTTCTTTTGATTTATGTAGTGTTTATGTCCAAGGCTTCTGCCTGTATGCCACGGAATGGAGGTTCAGGTGTTGTGTATCATCCCATTCCAGGTACAGGTTTAGTTTTTTTGTGTGTTTTTCAACTTTGTGTTGTTCATTATGTGAGGATTACCTTAGAGAGGTGGCATCTTTGTGTAATTTATTAGGCTGTAGTTTCAAACATGGTCGCAGTGCAAGATTCTCTGACTTTTGTATAAGTACTCCAAGACAATGGAAACCTAGGAGTGAAAACATAGTTTCAGACAACCAGCATAGTTTGCATATTAAGCTTTTTACGAGGCTTGAAACAACGCATGGTATGATTTATGAAACACAATAGTGAATTAGTGATACTCTATTTTTCAGATACATGTTAGAATTCCCAGAGCATCAGATCAATAGATTCAATGTATTGGCATAACAAAAATTGGTTAAATCATGCACACAAAACAGAAAAGCACACATTAAGATTAATTTTAGGTGGTTAAGGAATTGGCATGTAAAAGGCAATGTGCACCGGATTCTAAACCTCATCTGATATCAGCTTAAATGTTTGTCAAAGTCTATTTCTAAGTAAAACATTGATTTTATCGATAACACTTTTCTGGAACTGAGTCATACAAATGATAATTAGAGTTTCAGACAAAGATAGGGAGATGGGATTTGATTTTATTATTTATTTCTTTATTGTATTTTTTTCAATTGGTTTGTAACATTTTCGATTGTGGGTGATTTTCACAGGGTTATTCTTTCCCCCTTTTGCATATTGATTATATTTTTTTTTTATATGCATGTTTGTTAGTTTTGATAACTACTGTGTGTGAAGGTTATGTTTTCAGATTGGTTTTGGTCAAGGTAGTGAAAACCGAACCTCTAAAAGAAAACCGATGGTTCACAGAACCGGGTAAAAAATCGGAAAACCGGTCAAAAGCCAGATAAAACTGGGAACCCGCCGGTTTAGACCGTTTAATAGGTCTAATCGTTTAGAGGTTTATTTTTTTCAACAAAAGAAAAATTAAAATTACTTTTATTTCTTATCGATTCGTTTGCATTCACAATTTTTTTTCCAGAACTGTAAGATTCAAAACAGAAACAAATTAACAAAGATCAGTAAAACACAAGATTTTAGAAGAAAGAACAATAAGGAAGTAAAAACAATCCATGTAATTCATCATGTTTTAGTGAAGCACCAATGAAGATGTAAGAGAAAAGAGAGATAATGGGAGAAGAAGAGAAATACTGAACCCATTGGAGTGTGAGAGTAGGAGATGAAACTGGCGAATGAAGCAGCTTCCAGCATTTATCAAGATACTGTTTGTAATTTAGGGTTAGTGAATGGTGGGTTGGGCTTATAAAAGAAGCCCATTAAGAATGTCTTTATTTAAAAAAAAATATTAAAAGAGTTTTGAAATTAGTAGTGAATTATATAATTGAGGTACAGTGCATGAGATGAGCTTTGTTAATTGTTTTTTTTTTTATTTTACTTTTTGACAAAATTATTTTCTTTATGATTTATCATATTTTAATAAAAATATATATATTATTACTAGAATATTATAATAAAATTATATATAATTGTTATCCTAGAGCATAAATATCTACTTAGTCTCTCTCAATCAATAACCGCATATACAAATTCTTTAACATATCCTATAGAGGAACAACCACGCTTCATTGTCTGCTAACTATAACGTGATTATGCATATATCATAAAAATTAAAGGATGATATGTTGCATACAAACAATCTTAAGATTGAGGATGAATTTATAAAGTAGAATCTTAGAGTTTAAGCCATTGGGTTGGGAAGAACAAAAATCCCACCATGTAATTTGCATGGCAAAAATAACGAGCATTTATAAACTATCCAAAGTTAACAAACTCACATCATTAAGATCATAAACATTCAACATTAGCCGAAGCATCTTTAACCGAGCATTTTACTTTTTGCATTTCATCCATTGCAACTAGCTCTGTCACTAAAACAGATTTTTCAACCGGTATATATTATTACTAGAATATTATAATAAGAGGGGGTTATTTTGACTCCAAGAGTAAGTGTAATAACTTACTCCAAATCTTGACCTTTAATTTCAATTTTGATTAATGATTTAGATTAATTGATATGGTATGCTTTAATTCATTTTCAATTGTAGTCAACACTTATTACCACAAAATATCAAAACAATAAATGTCTTTTAATTGTTTGATTTTTTTCTTCTCCCATTGGTTTTTTTGGTTTCACGTTAAAAGAATTTGGTAAGAGAAAAAATTCTTTCATAAGAAAAAATTTGCTATTCCTTCAAAAAAATTGCATAAGAAAATATTTGCATATATTTTTTTACGCTAAAAGAATTTTTTTTCTTCTCCCATTGATTTTTTTTTTCTTCTCCCTTTACTTTTTTTTTACGCTAAAAAAAATTGCATATATATTTTTTTTTAAAGAAAACAATTGTAAAATTTAGAGAATTGCATATTTGTTCTACTACCGTTACTATTTTTTCAAACGATATATTTTATTTAGTTTCTTAATTATAATTCTGATCTTTTCTTATATTTTTTATAAACACACTTTTTTGTACTATTCTGTCACGAAAAAAAAAATAGAACAAGTAACCCTGATCTTTTCTTATATCCAATTCATTTACAATACTTGCATAAAAAATAAATAAATTTGTGTTAAGACCAAAAAAAGCAATGGGAGAAGAGAAAAATCAAACAATTAAAAGACATTTATTGCTTTGATATTTTGTGGTAATAAGTGTTGACTACAATAGAAAATGAAATTAAAGCATACCATATCAATTAATCTAAACCATTAATCAAAATTGAAATTAAAGGTCAAGATATGGAGTAAGTTATTACACTTACTCTTGGAGTCAAAATAACCCCCCTCTTATAATAAAATGATAAAAAAACATTATTTAGTTGAATCTGGTTGAACCTCAAAACCTTAAACCCATGCCTATACAGGTTTAATGTCCGATCCGGTTTTGATTACCTTGATTTTGGTTGTTTTTTTTTTATTTGTATATGCTTATGGAATTTTTTTTTATTTTTTTTAGATGAGCCTTTGGAGATAAATAATCTAGCGTTGTTTGGTGGCAGTGAGGAGCTAGGTAATTTATGTGGGTTTTAATTGTAGTGTTCATTAATGGCCTGGATTTATTAATAATAAGTGGTATGGTATACTATAATTTTCTTCTCTATTAGAGTTAACTCTCATCACTCCAAAGTGGCAAAAAAATTAATGACTTTGAATTGATTGTTTTTTTTATTGTTCTCTCTTTGCTTTTTTTTAACACGTATAGTAAACTACTTATATTTTCTTTTTGAAGGAAAAAATTTGACTTTTTTTAGCAAATTTTTTTTATATTTTTTGTAGGGAAAACGAAAAATGAAAGGTCTATGGTTGGGTAGAAGGAAACAAAACTACCACATATGGATAACACGACATATATGGTTTGACTTTTTCATTATATAAAAAAATAATACATGTTTTCTTCACTACATTGTGTAGGACTATCACTTAAAAGAAACATGTGTGTTCAAGATATGATATTATTATATACACATGTGAATTTTTTTAGCACTAAGGATGTGTATGTATCTCCCTCTTTATATAGTTTTCTCTATACAACTACTACACAAATTATATTTTTCGTTTTAAAAAAAATATACAAATTTTTTCTTCAAATAGAAAAACTATGCAGTTAATTATGCATTTTGGATGATGAGAGTTAACTCTAATAGAGAAGAAAAATATCGTCTACCATACCACTTATTGTTAATCAATGATGTAAATTTTTTTTTTTTTGACATTGGACTTGTGTTCTTGCGCAGAATATTTGGACTTTGGTGACATTGATACGGTTTGTAGTAAATGTGGTGCTATGGTGTGGTATTTGGAAAGAGCCGAGAAACATATTGATACATGTACACCGAAAGTTTCATTGTGTTGTATGAAAGGGAATGTCACTTTACCTTATATGATAGAACCTCCGACGTTGATAAGGAATTTGTTTAGTGGGGTTGATTCAAGGAGTTCTCACTTTATTTCAAACATTAGGTCATATAATAACATGTTTGCTTTCACGTCATTGGGTGGGAGAGTTGAGTCCGGGGAGAACGATGGTGCTGGTCCCCCGCGTTTTGTCATATCTGGTCAGAATTATCATCGAATTGGGAGTTTGCTGCCTGATGAAGGTCAACCGCCAAAGTTTGCTCAACTGTATATATATGATACTGAAAATGAAATTTCTAATCGGCTATCTCATTTCAGGTTTTACTATCTTACTCATTTTTTATATAATTACTTTCAATTGCGTTGGTTGGTGTCCTTTTTCATTGTTGTATGGTTATGGTTGATAGTTTTTAATGGTGATGGTTTGCTTGCGTTGGTGTTTCATATGAGTTGTTTTTCATGCCTGATTTTCTAATGTTTTCATTTTTTTCTAACGTGTTTAGTGCTCTTTCTGGTGGGAAAAGTCTAGATCCAGTATTGGTTAGTGAGTTGATGAGTGTATTTGATGAGCACAATAAGTTGACAAAGATTTTTAGAATGGTTAGGGATTTTCGTGTTGCAAATGAGAATGTGCCAGTTAAGCTTCGTCTTTTTTGAAATAGGCGTTTCGACTCGCGGGTTTATAATGTACCTGAAATTGATGAAGTGGCTGCGTTGATAGTCGGGGATTTTGACAGCTCGGAAGATGGTAGGGATATAGTTGTCCGAGAAAAGGACGGGATGTTGCAAAGGATACATGAGACCCATTCAAAGTACATTCCGTTGCAGTATCCTGTTTTGTTTCCATTTGGTGAGGATCAGTACGAGGAACATATCGAACGTAATGTGGTTACGAAGAGTGGTACTGTTAAAAAACGTGTTCGTGTTTCGTTGCGTGAATTCATGGCTTTTCGGCTGGTGGAGCGAAGTGTTGAGAATGCCGTTATATTCCAAGGTAAGAAGCTTTTGCATCAATTTATTGTTGATTGTTATTCGATGGTTGAGATGCAGAGGTTGTCTTATATTAGATCTAACCAAGGTAGTATTCGGTCTGGTTTTTTGACGGGCATTGAAGAGGCAGTGGAACGAGGGGATATAGATGCATCTGATGTAGGAGCGAGGACGGTTTTGCCCGCTTCATTCACTGGGGGTAGAAGGTATATGTTTAACAATTGTCAGGATGCGATGGCTATTTGCAAACGGTTTGGTTACCCTGATTTATTTTTGACTTTTACGTGTAACCCAAAGTGGGTTGAGATTCAGCGCCATTTGGATGGGACTGGCAATTATGCAGCTTTTAGACCGGATATTGTTTGTAGATTATTTCGTTTGAAGCTTGAGGAGATGATGCGTGATTTTAAAAATGGGGAGATATTTGGGAGAGTAATAGCTGGTTAGTGATTTTGTTATTTTAGTTTTCGTATTTTGATTTTTTGTTTCTTTTTTATATTCATTGACGAAATCTTTCCTTGGCCAGGTCTTTATACTATTGAGTTTCAAAAAAGAGGTTTGCCTCATGCGCATATTTTGTTGTGGCTTGATCATAGGGATAAGCTTGTGTCTGCTGAGTTGATAAACTCTGTAATTTGTGCTGAGTTGCCTGATCAGAGGATGTTCCCGAAACTGTATATGGAAGTTACGAGTTTTATGATGCATGGCCCTTGTGGTAAGGCAAGGTCTGATTCCCCGTGCATGAAGGATAGGCGTTGTTCAAAGTTTTATCCGAAGAAGTTTGTCCCCGTAACTTCATTTGACGAGCGTGGTTATCCAATTTATCGACGTCGTGATACTGGAGTTACCGTTTTCAAAAGGGGTGTTGAACTCGACAATAGAAGTGTTGTGCCGTACAATCCAACGTTGCTTATGAAGTACCAGGGACATGTAAATATTGAATTTTGCAACAAGTTGAATTGCATTAAGTATTTGTTTAAGTACATTACCAAGGGTGTTGATAGGGTTACGGCTGCACTGCAACTCAGCGATGATCATTGTGTGGATGAGATTCAACAGTATTATGATTGTAGATATTTATCTTCGTCTGAGTCAATATGGAGGATCTTTAAATTTGATATCCATTGTCGTTGGCCTTCGGTTCAAAGGTTGACTTTTCATTTGCGGGGTGATCAAAGGATTGTTTTTAAGGATCGGTCTAATTTGGCGTCTGTTTTGACTAGAAATAAGAATAAGGACACAATGTTTTTGGCTTGGATGGAAGCAAATAGGGATTACTCTTCCGGTCGGGGGTTGACATACATCCAGTTTCCAAGCCTTTTTACTTATGACTCTGAGCTTCGGTCTTGGCATCCCCGTAAGAGGGGACAAATGATTGGTAGACTGACTTTTGTCCCTGCGACTTCCCGTGAACTATATTACATGAGGTTGTTGTTAAATATCCAGGTTGGTTGTACATCCTTTGAAGATATTCGTACGGTTGAAGGTCATAGATATGATACATATCGTGAGGCTTGTGGTGCTTTGGGTTTGTTGGCTGATGATAGAGGTTTTATCGATGCTATCCATGAGCTTTCTATTCTTGGATCAGGACATATTGTTCGGAATTTGTTTGCTAATTTTTTGATTTGTTCATCATTGGGTGACCCATTGCGCGTGTGGGAGCAAACTTTGCCTGTTTTGGTTGAGGGTCTACTTTATGAGCGGAGGAGAGCGTTGAATGCACCAGGTTAGTTGTGTTTTTTTTTTTATAGAGATTATATTATTTCTTGAAAATGCATTTACATCTTTTTTTCTTTGTAGATTTGATAATTTCGGACGCTGATATCGAGCAGCTCTGTTTATTGGAGATTGATAAGTTCCTCCGTCGTAACGGGAAGAAGTTGGCTGATTTTGGGTGCTTGCCGAAGATTGTTTCACCAATTGCTGAGGTTTATAGTAATGTTTTGTTAGCTAACGAATTGTCGTATGATCGTGGGGAGATGCTTGCGAAGCATGAGTTGTACTTCAGGTCATTAAACGTTGAGCAGTTATCGACGTACAAACATATTGTAGATGCAGTTAACTGTGGTGTGGGTCAGATGTTTTTTGTTGATGGTTATGGTGGCACGGGGAAGACTTTTTTGTGGAATGCTCTTTCTTTTAGGTTTCGATCAGAGGGAAAGATTGTTCTGAATGTTGCATCCAGTGGCATTGCATCTTTGTTACTTCCAGGTGGTCGGACAACACATTCACAGTTTGCAATTCCGATGCTTTTGACCAAGGATTCATGTTGTAGAATTGACAAGGGTACTGATAAGGCACAGTTGTTAGAGTTAGCGTCTTTGATTATTTGGGATGAGGCTCCGATGATTAATCGTTGGGCCTTTGAGGCTTTTGATAGAACATTGCGTGATATTATGAGTAACGTTGTGAAATGGGCCTCAGGTTTGCCGTTTGGTGGTAAGACTGTTGTCTTAGGAGGTGATTTCCGTCAGATATTGCATGTTGTTCCTAAGGGGGGCCGTGCTGATATTGTTCACGCATGCATCAATTCATCTCCACTTTGGCGTGGTTGTAGGGTTTTGAAATTGACAAAGAATATGAGGCTACAGTTTCCATCCGATGGCATTGATAGTGAATGTTTGAAGGTTTTTGCCAAGTGGATTCTTGATATTGGTGATGGTAAGTTAGGGGAAGATAATGATGGTGAGTTTGTGATTCAGATTCCTGAAGACCTTCTTATTAAATCTACCGGTGATCATATTGGTGATATTGTTAGTTCCACATACCCTCGGTTGCTTGAGAGTATTCACAATCCAAATTTTTTTCAAGATAGGGCTATTCTGGCACCGACTCTTGAATTGGTCGAGAAGGTCAATGATTATGTGATGTCCTTGATTCCTGGTGAATGTAAAGAATATTTAAGCTGTGACACTGTATTGAAATGTGATGAAGATATTGGAATTGATCGTCGGTGGATTACTCCTGAATTTCTGAATGATATTAAATGTTCTGGTATGCCGAATCATAAATTGCACTTCAAGGTGGGTGTTCCTGTTATGCTTCTTAGAAATATCGATGTATCGGCTGGGTTGTGTAATGGTACACGTTTAACTGTTCTTGAGTTGGGGAAAAATATCATTGGTGTTCAGGTGGTTAGTGGACCTCATAGTGGAGACAGAGCTTGGATACCGCGAATGAATTTGGTTCCGTCAGATGCAAATGTTTCAATTAGTTTCCAGAGACGTCAATTCCCGTTGTGTGTATGTTTTGCCATGAGTATCAACAAAAGTCAGGGACAGACATTATCTTCTGTGGGTCTGTTTTTACCAAGGCCGGTTTTTACTCATGGACAGTTGTATGTTGCTGCTTCGCGTGTTAAAACAAGGGGTGGATTGAAGATTTTAATTACTGACGATTGTGGTCAATTATCTTCTTCCACTACAAATGTTGTGTATCCAGAAGTTTTTCGGAAGATTGGTTTAGTTTATTCGTAGGTTTCATTTTTATTTGTAAGTTATTTTGCTCACTTGCGTATAATTTTGTGTGTGTTAATGGTTGTCGTTGGGAATGATTTTTTGTTTTCACAGTATATTCTTTTGGTCTGTTTTGGTCCTTCTTTTTGGAGTTGATTCGGGTTTTGTGTGTTTGCATTTGTATGTTTCCATCGAATTGTTGTGGCATTCGGTTCATCTTTTGCGTGGATGATTATTTGTTGTTTTGCGATTTGGGTTTTAATTTTTGTGTTTATTTGCTTGCGTATGTTTGAGTTTGATTCGCAATCTTATTTTTAGCCCCGGCTGTGCGTCCGCACGGGTACTAACACTAGTATCATACAAAAGGCATAACCGCATAAGGAAAGGAAAGTAGCAAAAGGACAAAAAGAATAAAAAAATAAAATATAAAAATGATGTAGCTGTACCAGTGGTCAGCGGCGGCAGCAAGAATAGGTGTGGCAGAAAACACCGGAATGGAATAGATATATATGACTAGGTTGATGCAGTTTTGGAGTAGTTTCCTGAAAAAGGAAATAGGTTTGCCCGAATTTTTCCAAAAAATAATAAAAAATGAGTATGGGAATAGAAGGTTAGAAACCAATGTTAGCTTTGAAAAGTTGTCAAAAAATTCAATACATCTTATTTTCAAAGTCACTCCTATTGGATTTACAAAAAAATATACTTATATTTTTCTTAAACATTTTCCTTAAAAAAAAATATTTGTTTTATTAAGAGCTTTATTAAAATTGTGTTTGGCTACTTCTCCGTAGAAGTAAAAGAGAAGTGAAAAATATAATCAATGATTCATGATATAAAAAATACTTCATCAGTTTGAAAATGAGTATCGTTTTGGTAAAAAATTGTTTCAAAATGAATGTCACTTTTAGTTTCCAATGCAATAATAATTTTTTCTTTTCAATTGTATCCTTCAATTAATACTATATAGACTATTTCCAAAGTATTATTTTTTCTTTGATGAAAAATAAACCAATAGTTAATTAAGATAATTTAGTAAAATAAAATCTCTCTTTTTTTTAATTAATACATTTTTTAATATGTATGTAAAAACCTTAAACGACAATGATTTTGAAACGAAAAGAGTATATTATTATATTTTTTGAGTAATATTTTGGTGTCGCTATAGTCACACTAAACTTTAAGTTGGATATGCTCATGTTACAACAATTGATTGAGAAAGTGAAATTATTTTTCTTTTGATGGTTAAAAGCAAAAAAACACATATTTATCATTTGATAATCATCATGGATGAAATAACTTCATTCAATTTTTACTCTTGTTACGTATCTAGAGTGGTGTCCCATTGTCTACCTAAGGGTTGTGTTTTGTTTCTTGTGTACTAGATTGTAATTACTCGAATCACAACTCTTTATATAGATAAGGAACTTTTTTTATTTAATATATTTCATTTTATCTTCTTAAAAAAATATATTTAAAATCGGTATTATATATATTTGAAAAATTACTGAAAATAAAAATATCAAACATCTAGATTTAAAAGTCAGTATTATATATATTTAAAAAAAACATACCTAAAATGTACCTTAAAATTTGTACTATCTGATTGTCCAGCTACAACTTTGCTTGGGCAGTCCATGTATAAGTGACAGTATATTGCTACACTTTACAATTTACACTATCCAATATTTACCTTTTTGGTGGAACTGTTGATCTGATAGATTGGTATGTTTCATAGCACACTTTTGTATGTTCGGTTAGGATTAAAGGGTTGGTCCACTCAATTGCTACCTTTTTGGGGAGAACAAAGAAACTAATGCCCTTATAATAACTCAAAATATTTCCTTACAATTTTTGTGTTGCAACCTAGAATTAATAATATCTGATCATAGTCAAAGTTCTTTTAAAAAAATAGCAATTCAAGACTCAAGTATAACTATTTATTTTTCATGTTTATTAGTGTTCTTTAAAAAATTATGGATCTCTACTCCATTCCATAACCCAAATTAAATTTGAAAATTAAACAAATGCATATTTATGTCAACCGAATCATAATTAATAGATTTGAGGACTAAAATTATTTGAAGGTAATTTTGATATATTGAAAATAGGCTACACCAAAAAAATCCATGTACCCACTTTATTATTAGTATAATTAATTGATCCTGTAACATAGTAAATTGGACATAAGATTTTAAAAAATTTAATTTAGAAAAAATTCTCTCAAGAGAATCAATAGTTATTGTAACAGGTAATATTGTTCTAGCTATAAGGTTTGCACTAATTTAGAAAATATACATTTGAACTTGCAATTATTCTTAATTTTCAAAGTGATTAAAAGCTAATACTAAATGAATTGTGATGCTTCCAAGTTACTACAGGCTAGCATCACATGACAGTAGAAGTGAGTAGGTGAAAAGTGAAAACTATAGTTCAATTCATTGATGATGCAAATTGCTTAGTGCTAACAATGACAGAAAATAGAAAGTTAGCAAAGGAATTACATTACTTAACAGATAGTAATATATATCCTAAGTTGCAAGTCCTAGGAAAGGAATTGCATTACTTAACATATAGTAATAAATGATATCCTAATGTATTTACTTATGAATTGAAACCTAGTTTCATCAATTTAACAAGCCTGCATTAAATTTTGTATAGTGACCAATGTTGAAGAATCTGCAAAACCAAATAAAGAGCAACATCAGAAGCATGATCAGAATAAAGCAACATAGAGATGAGTAGAGCTAATCAAAATGGTTAAGTAAGAGCATTTCTGTTTTTTGTTTAACCTTTGGTTAAAGTATATCATTGATTCATCATGAGTATTAACAAAATACAAAGACAAAAATATTCTTACCTTTGCAAGTAGTCCTTGGTCTATAGACAGAAACTGAATTGATTGAAATTTTGATATTCTTGTGATGCCAACACATAAAATGTATCCAAGCACGACATTGGATCCACGGCCAAAACTCTCAGACCACATCTCGCTCCTTCCTCAGTACTACGCACTTAACAAATATGCCTTTGAGCTTTTCGTGCTTAGTCAACTCATCAAGAACTCTATCTTCAAAGTTCACAGCAGAGTTCTTGGACTTACCATCATTATTGGCGGCATTTTTTGCTGAAAAAACGAGCTCAGATAACCGGTCCTTTTCGGCCTGTTTGCCATATTTTTCTTCCTCAGTAGTCCCTTCTGCGAGCAGATGGTATGTGTAGACCACTTTCTTCTGACCAATCCTATAAGCTCGGCTGATAGCTTGTCTTTCGACTGAAGGATTCCATACAACATCCAGAAGCACAACCCTTGAAGCTCCAACTAAGCTAATTCCCTCAGAACAAGCTTTTGTAGATGCAAGTAAAACCTTTGCTTGGCAATTTTCATCGTTGAAGCTATGGATTACGGATTGCTTGACCTTTGGAGGATCCTCGCCAGACATGACCAGCACTTCCTTTCCCTCAGACCATTTAAAAGCCAAGTTTAATTGGTCTTTAATCAATTGTAAAGGAGCACGGAATTGGCTGAACACAAGAACTTTCTCGTGAAAAGCATCACATAGCCGAACAAACTCAAACAAAAATTTTGTTTTGACACCTTCATTTGGGTTCAGTTTAAGCTTTTCCAGCTGATCCTTGTCGAGAGCAGATTTTTCTTCTTCTGAAAGAGCACATTCAAGGAAAAGCGATGGATGGACAGATGTCAATGCTACCTTTCGTTCAAAGTTAAATATTGTGTTCTGAGAACGTTTAATGCTCTTCAGAATTTCATTCTGCAAACTACCAGCCTTCAAAGTCACCAAACAGTCCCTTAACCCGGGAAGCTTACTTTCAAGGATCGCGCCTTTGTGCACATGCACAAAGGGATCCATTAGCAATTTAAACTTCTTGATCTGATCATCCGAAGGGTCTCTTGTTTTGTTGAGCAACACTGGTTCCCAATTGCATTTTTTAGATGATCTAACTCCCTGATTTTGGCAAAAACTTTTTAGCTCAGGCGGTATAGTGTTTGGAAAAGAAGGCTTCACCAAGCTTAAGGTGCTGTAAAGCTCCCAGAAATTGTTCTGGAATGGAGTTCCTGAAAGGATGATACGCTTCTGCGTTTGAAGCTTTGAAAACACCTTCCAAATATGACTTCTTTGATTTCTTGGTGTGTGTCCTTCATCTAGAACTAACAAACCAGGAGAATTAAGTAGAACCTTTCGCATATCACAGTTTCCTTCTTTCTCCTTCACATTTTCATGCTTTTTCTTATCTTGGCATTTTTTCCCAAACAAATTGTAGCTGATTCCAAGAATGCTTGCTTCTTTGAACCACGAAATCAGTTTTGCCATCCGCGTTTCATGAATATTATGCTGTGTATTAGACATATTAAAATTTTCAACCGCATTAGGATGCTCTTTACCAGATAACTCGGGATTGCTTAAATTGTGAAATGGAACTCCGATGTCCCATTTCTTGAATTCATCCTCCCAAGTTAGAAGTATACTAGCAGGAGCGACAATGATCGGCAAGCATTTGGGAAAGGCTTTCAAATATGCCTTGAGAAACACTATGGTCAGCCTTGTTTTTCCGGTTCCAGGAGCATGAGAAATAATACAGCCACCTTCGCTACAAGGATCGGCATTCTTTAACTTTTGAAGCTCAGTGTGTCCTGCCAAGTTTTTCCAAATGAATTCAAAGCCTTCTATTTGATGAGGATATAAAGTTTGTTTCAAATCTGGAATTAGGTCCCAAACTGTGCCTTCATTGCGAGGGAAATTAGTCTCCGAATCATTATCAGAAACATTTAACTGAGATCTATCAACATGTGAAACATTTACTCCATCAAATGATGCTTTTTTTCCTGAACCTTCACCGGGAAATCTATCCATCTGTGTCATGGGAAAAAACAGTATGCAAAAATTCAGTGCCTCTTATCAAACATTGTAACAGCATGATGCCAAAATACGAATCTAACATCAACAAGTTTATTTGAATTTATTGAAATAACCTGAGAAAAAAACAAATAAACGGGAAAATACTTAACTTCTCCCTTCGATCTTTTATAACTGTCGCTAATGTAGTAAAAAATGTAATCCTATTTATTTGTTGTTTTCATTAAATTATTATCAATGTCTCATATCAGTATAGTGTCAAGTATTTGTGTCTATGCCGGAGCTTCATAGATTAAGCAAATTTCATAATCAAATTAGAGATTTGGGATTAAATTACAGTATGATGCAATAAATTATAAAGGCATCAATGCAAAAGTTATGTATGCAAATTCTTTGGATGCCATAACAATCACTTTCGGTTTTTTTTAATCATTAGTTTTTACATACCCTGAAAAACAAAAGAACTAAAAAATACTTAACTGCTGCTAATAGTTTTTACATAGTTCAACAGATAATAAGTTTATTTCAACTATATGGATCGGATCCGACAGTTATACATTTCAAATTACTCTTCAGTTTATACATATCTTGAGAAAAAGAAAAGAATACAAATATAGTCAAGTACTTAGCATAACGATTCAAACATCAGTGCCTCCTACCACCGATGAATCCCATTATCAAATCAGAATAAACATACAACAACTAAGGTCCATTTCCACTACCACATGAGGACTAAATGATATAATAATACCATAAATCGTAATAAAATTAAACTAAACATAAATATATTTAAACTACATGGATAGCACAACAATTAATCCTTATTTTGATCTTGAGTTTATACATATATTGAGAAAGACAAAATAATGTGAATCAGTTTGTCAATTGCAGATCGCAAAATATAGTCGTATGTTCAAAATAGCACTGCTTTAGCCGCAATTAGACAACCCTTTCCATTGAATCGCCACATGTTGCAGAATAATAGTGGTTTGTTCAAATTTCACTACTCAAGATAAAAATAAAAAAGTACAAAGTTATTTTAAATAAATCAATATGAAACCGAGCTTACCACTAGTGGTGAGATATATTTGATCTCAGTAATAACCATGCCACATGATTTGCAAAATTCACCAATCTCTTCATCGAGAAAAATGTTGTGTTCACAACAACATGATGGACTTCCGCTAGCTTCATCTGTCTCTAAATTTCCAATCTGCAGATAGTAAAACACTATGTTAATTGCTGTCACTGATTTCTCTTTACGAATCTCATTGATAACGTATAAACAATCTAAATTAAAAATCAAAATCAGCTTGAGCACTAGTCCTATAGTTCACAAACTAAAATACAAAGTTCAAATTTAAACGTTCTTAAGGAGGAGAATTACCATGGATACAGCATCAGATTCTCTTAGGGCTGTATCCAGTTCATCCCACAACACTTCATTCTCTTCATCCTCCTTGGTCTTTTCTACTTTTTCCACCATTTTAAGGCTCCAAAGCGATTGGGGTGTCTCCACCACAGTAACCGGTGGTGGCCGTGTATCTCGTTGATCAACTCCATTGTCCTTGAACTCCAACACGATTTTATCATTTTTCATTGTATTCTTTCTTTCCCAGTAGCATTGAGCAAGGAGTTCGAGTGAACGTAACTCCTTTGGCATAAAATGTGGGCTTTTGGCGCTTTGATTGAAACCGTTGTTATCAATAGATTCCTTCTTCTTCTCAATAGGGATGTTAGCTATACCTGTATAGTCCCTTTCTTTATTCTCCACTATTTTCTCTTTCTCTGATTCCTTCATCTTTTCTTGCTGCGTTTGGACCGATGAAACTCCTCCAACACCTAAACCCCCGACATATTTTGCTTTTCCTTTATCACAGTGAGCAACATTCACTCTGTCAATAGGTTTGGCATTGTCTTTAACCTTGAAATTGAATCTGGCTTTGGCAAAATTTCCAATCTTTGCTTTTTTTACCTCTGATACTTTATTCTGTTATGAAGAAGAATAATAACCATAGTTTAAACAATAAATAATTAAGGTCAAAATCAGCTTAAGCACCAATCTTATAGCTTACAAATTAAAATTAATATGCAAAGTTAAAATTTAAATGCTCCGAAAGAGGAGGATTACCTTGGATACAGCTTCTGATTCTTTTAGGGCTGTCTCCATTTCATCCCATAAAACATCATTCTCCTCATCCTCCTTGGTCTTTTGCATTTTTCCCACCTTTCTAATGCTCCATATCGATGGAGGTGTCTCTACAGGAACCGGTGGTGGCTGCCTATCTCGTCGATCAAAGGCATCGTACTTGAACTCCGACACAATTGACTCATTCTTCATCTCTTCTTGCTTTGTTTGAACGAAAGAAACTCCTCCAACATCTAAACCTTTGGCATATTTTTCCTTTCCTTCATGAGAATGTACAACCTTCACACATTCATTCGGGTCTTCATTGTCTTCAACTTTGACTTTGACTGTTGAAACATCAATATCACCACAAAGATTCACACTTTCTTTGGCTTTGGTAACATTTACATCATCATGAAGATTCACACTTTCTTTTGCTTTAGTAACATTTACATCATCATCAGAGACATTTTGCACACATTTTTCCTTCTGTATCTCAGATGTTTCCTTCTGGTTTGAAGAAGAAGAAGAAGCCTTTATTGGATCTGAATGCTCCACTTCATCATTGTGTCCAAAAGAATCCTTCTTCTTCTCAGAGGTTGCTACAGTGACATAATCAGAATGCTCAAATTCACCATTGTTTACAGAAGGACTTTTATGCTTCATCTCCTCACCATAATCTGAATGCTGCATTTGATCATTGTTCACAGAAAGACTTTCATCCTTCACCTTCAAATTATCTACCTCCTCATATTTCCTCTCTGAAATTTCACTTTTTTTACCCTTCACCACACTCACCATTTCCTCATCATTATTATAAGATGGACTATTCTCAACTTTTACCTCTTCATCATTCATCTCAGAAATTCCACTCTGTCTATCCATCACCTCTCTAACCAAATCCTCCACCACATTCAAGTATTTTCTACCACCCTTTTTCTTCTCATTCTCCTCGTCCACCTCCACCACCTCCTCCACCTCCTCCTCCTCTTCATCATCATCATAAGGAGAGGCAGAAGAACTATCATCATCCATGTCATTCGCCTTATCAACATCAAAATCTTCATCTTCAGAATCATCATACTCACTCTCATCAGAATCAAACTCTTCAGAATCATCCAAATCAACACTTCCTTTACTTTCATCATTCTTTACTTCCTCTTTAACATCAACACCTTCCTTTTCTTTTTCTTTTTCTTCTTCTTCTTCTTCTTCTTCTTCTTCTTCTTCTTCTTCCTCTTCTTCATTATCAACACCAAAACCAACAGAGTGTTCTTCATCACTCTCACCATACTCATCTGAACATATTGAAATCGGATTATCTTCATCCAAACCACATTTTTTCTCAACAAAGTTTCCATCTTTAGCATCAAACATCACATCTTCATCATCAAACATCATCACATCTTCATCTTCATCATCATCATCATCATCATCAATGGAAATAACCTTAACATTCTTAGGAACGACAAAAGGTTTTTCATTAATCTTCCTTTTCTTAAAACCAGAAACATAGTTCAAACCCATATCATCTTCATCACACTTTCTCCGCCGCTTCGATTTTGCCGGAAGACAACCAAATAATGCAACATTTTTGCTACGGGTTCTGCTAGAAACACCAACCATTACAAACAACAGATGAAAAAACAAAAACAAAAATAAAAAACGTTGTTCTTTCTCTGATATAGTGAAGAAGGATGATATGAAACGTTGTTGTGGAAAAAATGAAACAAAGAAGGAGAACAAAGAAAAGAGAAAAGTGTGTTTGAGTGGAGAAAAAAGATAGAGTAAAAGTGTTGTCTAAGGATGATGAAGTTTAATGTTAGGAAAGTGATGTAATGAGATTACTATAAAAAGATGGTAGTAGAAAAAGAATCAGACATTGGTGTGTAACACAAATAGAGCAAAGAGAAAGAGAGACGTGTAACTGGCGCCAAACTATATGAGGAAAACATCACTTATGAACACCAAACTAAATAAATAATCCAAGATCTTCTTCCTATGTTTAATAAATGTTCACATAATAATAAATTAATAAATTTGTTTTATATTGCTCATTCTTTTTTTAATTTATTTGAATGTATGTATTTATTCTTTTTTTAATTTATTTGAATGTATGTATTTATTTAAGGTGGTTAATGACTATGCACTGACGGTGTAAAATATTTTTACACCGTCATCTAATATGAATGGAACCAATCATCTTGACATGTATGGATGTTTTGTAGCTGCTTTTTGAAGATATATATCAAATATTTTAATTTTATTGGATGTTGTTGTAAAATTAGTTTACACTGATAATGTATGTGAATTTTAATCGTTGACTTTTGCATTGTTTGAGGTAGGTTGAGTTTGGGTTCAGAGATTATAATGTTGTTAAACTGTACTTGATCCTGTATTCGGATCATTCATTGTTATATTGTGTTTGAAGGGATTTCTTTTTTCACCACCCTTTTTGTTCTCGCGCACTCTATTTGAATTATAAAATCTGAAAAAAGTGGAGGCTTCTAAGGGTGTTTTAATGTGTTTGAAGGGTTTTAAAGGGTGTATAGCCCATTTTCAAATTATAAAATTCGAAATTCGTAGAGTGCGTGAGAAACTTACAAGATGAGACGGAAAAAAAAACGGTTGAATTATTTATATTTACCTTTTTGGTTGGACTGATAATATGATAGATTGGGATGTTTAATGGTACACCTTGGTATGTTCAGTTAGAATATTTTCAAACTCTTCTCTATAGAGTTGAAAATTCCCTTTGAATAAATGATAATGGTGTTAGAGCCAACTTTATAGAGGCTATTCCGTGAACCAGGTGGATGAGGAATAAGGGGGTAAGCTTAATGGTGATACTTCTGTAGTTTTGGAGACTACAGAGATACTTAGTATGGTTAAGGGAATGATGGGAATAAGAGCTCTTTCTTTTAAGGGAGTAAATTATTTGATCTCGAATACATATAAAAGTAATAGATATGAATTGGTCTCGAATTATTTAATTTTTAAGGAGTAAATTATTCAATTTTAGCCTTTTAAGCTAATTTTTTTTTAACAAACAAAAATGGTATATATATATATATATATAAACAACTGCAGTTATCCCCGCACAAGGCGTGCAAAAAGGATAACCACTCAAAAGTATTTACAAGGACAAGATGCTAGCAAAAGCAAAGCACCACCGAGAAGTACAAACAGACAAAAAATTACAAGTGGACGCCCATACAAAGGAGCGGTTTCCTCCACCAATCATGATAGCTATACATAAAAGTTGCATGTTTTGACTTTAACCATAAAAAAGATGTCAGTTTAACCTTTTCAATGAGGGTGAAAGGTGTCGAAGTCGTGTTATTGAACACACGGTCATTCCTTTCCTTCCAAATAACTCATACAGATGTAAACCAAATAATCCTGAAAAACATATGTGTAGATCTACGCAAACCAGGCATTGTAATAAATTGTTTAAAATGTTGAAGAATGTCACCATGTTAAACTGAAGAAATACTCAGCAAAAGCCAAACCTGAGACCAAAGTGCTCCGAAGACATCACAACCCAAAAATAAATGATTTGCTGTCTCTTGACTCCCACATCCAGACACACAAGCCGCATCTTCATGAGAAAGGACCTCCGCCGCACCAAATTATCCTTGGTTGAAAGTCTATTACGAAAAAGGCGTCACACGAACACAGACACCTTAGAAGGAATCTGCTGATGCCAAATGTCGTCAACTTGTAGCCTATCCCCTACATCAGCCGTGGTAGTAAGGAAGCGGTAAGCCCCCCGAGCCAAATATCCATGAATAGGATCTAGCAGCCACGTACATGTATCCTCAACATTTTCCTGAAAAACAAAATTATGGAGTAACACAAAACACTCCCTCAGGCTCTCCTCCTCCCATGCCAACAACCGACGACGCCACATGCAACACCCCATTTTCCCAACGTAAAAATTTCTTTAAATAAATCATCAGAGTAAACACATAACAGGGCGTCATATTTCACATAATTCTCAAATATGAATAAATAATGATTTATTCTTCAGAAAGTAGTCATAGCAATATTTCGAAACTTCGCAGCGGAATAAAATCAATTACATAATAGTCTCTGGCACGAAGGCCTCATCATCGTCTCATAAAATTCCAAAATATTAAAATCATAGCCATGAAATCTTAAAAGTAATACGCAAGGAATAGAGAAAACATAGGCAAGGTTCCCCATCCCGTTACGTATCAGAGCACCTAGACACAACCGAGGGAAATCCTCAAAAGACTGCACCTAATCTTGAGTACCTGCAAGTTACCCATACGAAGAGCAACATTTTCAAGCAGAAGGGGTGAGATTCACAAAACAATAATATTAAACATATAATTCAACAATTTTAGTTAACAACAATCATCACATAAACACGTCACGACAAACACCATTTATCATCATAAGTAACGTCATATATCATCATCATAAACATCTTAAGCAACTGGACTCGACGATGCAACTTCACTTGACTATGCAACTCGAACATCTTAATCATCTTAGACATCTTATATGCATGTGGTACCAATCCAGGGCATAAGCCCTCGTCGCTTTGAGCATAAATATACTCCTAGGGCATAAGCCCTCGTCGCTAGTGAGCAAAAGCTCCAGCGCATGAGCCCTCGTCGCTGTTGAGTAAAAACTCCAGGGATAAGCCCTCATCTCTGAATGAGTATGCATGAGACTCAATCTTAGACATCATGACACATCCTATATGACTCCAACAATTGGACAACATCCCACATCACAGACCGACTCATGCAGCTTAATTAAATAATAGCAACATCATGGCAGCAATCATTATCAATGCAAACATCATCTCAAACATCGCATAAACTTCACATATATTTCACATAAGACATATATGATTCATTAATTGATAGCAACAACATAAAAAAATCATCACAAGCACCTATACCAATCCTTAATTATATTATAGTTAACTTCCAGTACTACCCAAGGTCCAACTCTCAAGGTCCCGTGCGAAACAAATCGCAAACGAGGAAAAGTGACATTCTGTCACAGCACAGCTCGCTGTGGCGAGCTCAAATGCTCGCCTGGCGAAGCGACTAAAGGTCCCTCGCCATGGCGGGTGGGATTGCTCGCCTGGCGGAGTGTCACGGTTCCCTCGCTATGGCGAGCTAGATTGCTCGCCTGGCGAGCGATGAAGGTATGTTCGCCGTGGCGAGCTACGACTCTCGCCTGGCGAAACGGTGACAGAACAGTTACGGGATTTCGAACTTGATCACCCAAACACCCAATTTTCACCATGATTAACCCCAATTTCGACTGAAACATTAACATTAAGGTTACTCTAAGTTCTGTAACCAATTCTTACATTAGTACAACAAATTTTCATCACCTAATCATCAAATCATCATGGTTAACCTAATTCTCCAATTCTCTAAAATCAATCCTACACTTGTTAATTATAATTAGATGAGTTACAGTTTAATAAAATTGAATTGCTAGGCTCACCCTTACCTTGTTTATGCAGAAATCGCAGCCCTCTTGCCTCTTCTCTCCTTCTCTGGTTTTTCTCCCTTTTTCTCCCAAAACTGATCGTACGTACTGAATTATTCTTAACCTAATATTCCCTATTTATACTCCCAACAAATCTTATCTTATTTACTTTTTCTCCCACATAACTCTCTAAAATCTCAAAATTACCCCCACATCTCTATATTTATTTTATTTTCAAAATCACATAAAAATCTTATCTTATCTTACTCTTTCTCCCACATATCTTTATCTTATCTTTATTTTATTTTATTTTCAAAATCTTATCTTATTTACTCTTTCTCCCACATAACTCCCCAAATCTCAAAATTACCCCCACATAAAAATCGCTAAAATCACATAAATCTTATCTCTTCACATCTCATATAATATATATAAATATATCTAGACTCTTCAAATAATTAAATAATTAAAATAATCTAAAGTGGGCGTTACACCACATCCTCTCCCTCCCGTCAACCAGCCGGAAAACCCTCCTCATTTTCTCCACCGAACACTCCTTGTCTACAGACAACTCAAAAAGGCGTGGGAATTTAATTTTTAAAGGAATTTCCCCAACCCAAATGTCATGCCAGAAATAAGTACCGCTCACATTCCCGACTACACTCCGAACATTACTGTCAAACCACCTGCCAACTCCCTCACCAACCCCTTCATGGATCCTACACAAAGACCCCCACCAAGCCGAACTATGTCTATCTCCCTCTTTCAACCGACCCCCCTCCTCACCATAACGAGCTTTTAAAACACGGTACCAAAATCCCTCTTTATCAACCATCATCCTCCAACACCATTTACCCAGTAAAGATAAATTAAAAGCGCCTAACCTCTTAACCCCCAACCCTTTTCCTCCTTTGGAGTACAAATTGACTCCCATTTTATCCATGCAATTTTCCTAAAATCCTCACCTCCTCCCCAATATTTTTTTTAAAAAATAGATTCAATAGAAGAAATTATACCTGTAGGGGCTTTGAAAAAGAAAAGAAAGTAAACTGGCAGTGAGGACATGACATATTTCAAAAGGACTAAACGACCACCGAAAGATAGGAACTTATGATTCCACGACGACAAGCGCGAGACAATGCGATCAACAACAAGTTTCCAAAAAGAGATTTTTCTAGAATCACCTCCGATAGGCAGCCCCAAATAAACAAACAGAATGGTACCTTTGCGACAGCTCATCATCATAGCAGCCTCTGATAACTAGGAAGCAGGAATGTTAACACCAGTCAGCATACTTTTGTGGAAATTCACTTTGAGACCCGAAAGCTCCTCAAATAAAAGCAGCACCGATCTCTTGTACGGACATTCAACCAACTCTTCTCACCAATGATTAGCGTATCATCCGCAAACTGTAAATGTGTCAACCGAACCTCAGTGTGTGCACCGATATCGTACCCAATAAAGAGATGCGCCCCTTCGACAGCAGTCATTAACACATTTAGCCCCTCAGCAGCTAACAAGAATAAAAAAGGTGATGAGGGGTCACCCTGTCGAAGACCCCGCTCAAAAGGAAACACATCCGTCGGACTGCAGTTCACTAAAACAGATGCCTTTGTCATGCCAACACATTCGAAGATCAACTTCCTCCATAACTTTGGAAAATTCATGTTTGCCATAACATAGTCCAGGTAATTTAAATCAACAGAATCATATGCTATTTCGAAATCAACCTTAAACAGAAGTAGCTCTTTTTTCAACCGAGTCGCTTCGTCGACTTCTTCATTAGCAATTAAAATACCATCCAAAATTTGTTTCCCTTTAACAAAAGCTGACTGAGACTCAGATACCACACTTCCTATCACAGACCGTAGTCTGTTGGCAAGAACCTTAGCAAGAATCTTATACAGACTTCCAACCAAAGAGATAGGTCGAAAATCATTCAACCTTTGCGGATTATTCACCTTCGGAATAAGAGCAATAAAAGTAGAATTTAAACCCTTCGTCAGCTTACCAGTGCGATGAAACTCGACCATAAACCTTAACAAGTCATCCTTTAATAAGCTCCAAAATTCCTTGACAAAACCAAAACTAACACAGTCAGGGCCCGGGCTCTTGTAACTGTCGTAGTCCCAAACAACTTGTTTCACTTCCTCTAAACAAAACGACTTATTTAATGTCCCCGCCTCTATAAAAGATAGTTTTCAAAAGTTTAGGCCCTCAATACCTGGCCGCACGGCACCCCTGGACTGAAAGTGTTGTGAAAAATGGTTGAAAACAGTCGCACGAATATTATTGACCCCCTCAACATCACCGCCATCAACAGACATCAAATGGATAGCATTATGACGCCGACGATGGGACATATAGTTGTGAATTTTTTTTGAATTTGCGTCCCCCTCCTTCAACCAACTCATCCGTGATTTTTGCCAATTAATACTATTTTGCATACGAGCCATAGAGTGTAACAATACAGATAAATCATGAAGCTCGGTAACCTCTGTTACCTGAGGATCGACATTTTCTACTTTAGCATCTAAAACAGACATTTTATCTTTGACCTCCTTCATCCTATCGTCCATGTTCTGAACATGTTGAGAATGCCACACCTTTAAACTTGACTTAATCAATTTCAACTTTTGTTGTAGCACAAAACCGGCCCACCCTTGACAGTTGAACGTTTCCCATTTCTTGCGGACAAAGTCGGCATAACCAGGAAGATCCGACCAACATTTAAGCATCCTCAAAGGCTGAGGCCCCCAGTTGGTATCGTCGACATGTAACATCAACGGGACATGATCATAGAGACCCCGTTGATAAGCAACCTGAATACAATGTGGCCAAATGTCACACCACTTATTTGACAGCAGGAATCGATCCAATCTACTCATGGAAACTCCATCACCTCTATACCAAGTAAACAGTCTTCCATAGATAGGCAAATCAAATAACAGATTGTCATGAATGAATTTGTTGAAAACCTCCGCATCCGGGTGCCTAAAAGCCACGACTCGACCCTTCCTTTCATCAATACTACACACATAAATAAAATCCCCACACACACATATGCATACGTCACAATTATTTTGAACATGCAATAACCAATTACCCCATAACATCTTTTTAGCCACCAAGTCGCACGGTGCATAAACATTGAAAATAATAAAGTTTTCTCTAGAAAGTAAATCCTTACCCTTGATAACCAAAACATAACTGAAGCTAAAAGAAGATGTCACATCAAGCCGAGACACATCCCACACCGTAACCAAACCACCAGAAGCTCCAACGGACGGTTGGTAAGAATAATTATGCACACCGTCACCCCACAATGCTTTAACCAGTTGTTCATTCATGAATTCTAATTTAGTCTCTTGTAAACACAACACTAAAGGCTTTTTCTCATTAACTAACCTCCGCCCTCTTCTCACCACCACCCAACCCCCTTACATTATAAGTGATTATCTTCATTAAAAACCTCCCTCACCTAACCCGCCTCTCCACCAACACCCTCAAAACTCTCCTTCAACACCCTCGGTACCCACCTCCTTCCCACTTAACTTCTTAACACCTCATACTGCCCTCCACTCTCTCCTACCTTCCCTCGAAAGCATATTGAAGTTATTTGAAGTAACACAATTAACCTGCACCCCCACTACCTTTCCCAACTCCCTAACATCCTCCTTAACCTTGTCCGCCTTACCATGTAAATGCAGCCAATTCTCCCAATCATTAATACATGAGGCAGTACCTGTAGAATTTGAGTTTTTAGAGGAATTGGAAGTTGAAACTTATGACGGCTTTGAAGCATTTTATGCTGCCCGCAGTTTGTTCTTGCGTTTTTGTTTCTTTAATAAGCGAATAATCTGCTTTCGATCACTAGCTGGAAAACGAGCTATTTTCTTCATAAAACCGACTGATTGAAGTGCCACTCCACCTTTCTTCTTCGCTGATGACTTGCAAGATGTTGTTGAAGGGCTTGTTTTTTATTTCAAATTAATTTTGACAATTGTGTCCACCTTGCAACTTGAAGAAAATACCACACCTCCTTCCGAAATAGGTTTCTGGTTCTCAATCCAATCTATGCTCCAAGGTCCCTGCTTGATACAAGGTTTCTCCAAAGAATCATGAGTCGGTTGATTATTACCCAAGGTGGCGTTAGCTGAAGCTTCTACTGTCTGTATCAGTTGTAAAATGGGAGATAATGAAACCGCAAAAAATTCGTTTCCAAGATCCTTTCCTCCACTGTTCGGCACTTCATTATCTTTGCGAAACACCTCAAGTTTTTTCTCATGTTGGCACCATTCGTTTTGCAAGTCAGTTACTAGATCATCCAACTCTCATTCTTCTTGAACCCCATCCAACCCCACAAAATTATTGTTGTGTGGTCCCTCCTCCGATGCTGGATCCGCTTCACCTTCCAACATGAATGCATCCTCACCTAAGTTACATCCCCATTCCTCCACAATTTTAATAGCATATTGCCTCCCATCAATAATAAATTTAGACAACTTGTTCACTATCTCAATTTCTGGTGTCACTACAAGAATACGACAAAGTCTAGTCTTGCTTTATCTGCAGTGCATTCATCAATGTAAAGAAAACGACCAATACCAGATACACATAGCCTGAAAAAAAGTATCATTCCAAGCATGCACAGGAATGCCGTAAACACGCAGCCAAGCACCTCGTTCATATCAGACCGATGACTCAGACCAATTATGGAAGTTAGAGAATAACAAACCAAAAAATTCATGCGCCCCTTGAAGCACTTTCGAAAAATCATCTCCACCGGTGCAATTTAGAAGAACTCTATCACCCCCCAATGGAGTAACAGTAACATTGGGAAAACCGCATCTTCTATTCGTTGTTAGAAAGATAATGCTGAATATCCCTCCTTTATTTGAGCAACCATGCCAGAACTCGCCCATGCTCTATCCTTCTTGCACGAGTGATACACTGTAATAAACTTTGCTGCCGGTATGTCTTTTGGTAAAGCAAAAGGTTTCGGTATACCAATAATTTTCTTCTCCTCCAACCGCCCATTTTCCTTGCCACCTCTATCACCCTGTTCCTCCTTCTCCCTCACCTTACCAGCCTTCCTTTCCTCCCTCGAAAATCCTACCACTCCTCCCATGCCTGCCTTCACCGTTTTTGCCCTCTTCTTCCTCTCCAATTCCCCCACCGGCACAAGAACCGACCCCACAGTAACCTTCTCTTCCTCACCCCTCTTAGCCACCACCGCGTCACCCTTCCTTACCACGTTGACATTCACACCCTTTCTATTCACAACCGCACCACTCTTAATGCCAACCTTCCTCACAACCGCCTTTGGCTTCACAACCACAGTATCATTGTGTGCAAACCTATCGAACCTTGCCTCCTTTGCCAAAATACGAGAGTCCCCCACCCAAACACCATTCAAAGCTTGTAACAGTTTACCTTTATTCTTCACATTAACAAACCTGACGAAACCGAATTCCTGACCACGAGTATTTCTATGGTGTGCCACATACATATCAGAGAGAATCCCACAAACTTTAAAGGCTTGACGTAAACGAAATAAGGGCATATTCTCAGGAAAATTTGTAACATAAAAAGAAGCTTTGTACTCGTTCCTGCTGTCAGCCATCATCAAATCAGTTGTGTGCCATTATGTAGAAGCCACACATCCTCCCAAAAATTTGGAGAAGCCATCGCCATTCCTAACCCTAACCTCCTCCCGCTGTCTGTCGAATAAATCATCCTTGAAACCTCTATCAGAACCTTGAAACCGATGTTGTCTGTTACCTGTCGCCGCTCCTCGCTGATCATCTGAACCTCTTGACCTGTCCTGTCCTCTTCGCTCCAGTTCCGTCGCTTTCCTCTTCCTAGACCTCACCACAGTCCAATTTCCCATATCCCCCTGATATCTGCCACCTGGCTGGACCCCGTTCCCCCTCGTGATGTCTCTCTGCCGGAGAATAGCTCCGACGCGGTTGCCCGTGGCTAGCCCAAGGGTTTCCGCCACTCCTACGCTCAGAATCTCTCATCGCTCTTTTTTTTTTAATATTATTCCCTCATTTTTTTTGTTCTTCAAACTCTTTTAGTAAATTATTCAATTTTATGTTCAATTATTTAAGGGAGATAAAATATTCTTCAAAGTTTTTGATCTCTAATACATTAAGTTAAAAGGCTAAAAGTGTAATTTTAGTTTAAAAGTATCATTTACAAAATTTTGAATTTTTAATGAAGGATGAATTAGATATGAATTTTTAAGTTTTTTGTTGCTTCAAAAATCATATTTAATTTATTTAATGGAATAAGATTCTAAATTTTTGTTAAAGAGATTTTAATACTAATGAAATATGATATATTTTTATGGATTAAAAACTTACTAAGTATTGAGAAAAAATTTCCAGCTTTTGCAGCTCCCGGTTCACTTGTGCTAGTGCTTTCCCTGCCGCCAGAAAATTTCAAGTAATAACAACAAGCATGATCAAATGGCCCAATTTACTCCACTTTATTATTCAATTTTCTTGTATTTTTTTAGAACTAAGTCGCGGTTTTATTTTCTCTCAATGAAGATCTAGTGTCATTTTTTTAATTCCAATCGTGTTCATGGTGAACAACGAGTTTCTTTTCTGGTGATGATATGAACAAGGTTTTAAAAACCGATTTGTTATAGAGAAAAAAAAATACCGCGACAAAAGATATAAGTAGATGTTGTTATCGTTTCCCCCATTTTTACACAGTAGAAAAAAGTCATGAACAAACATCGTTACAACCACGATGAAACACCATTACGGCCACAACAAGACGTCGTTCATGAAAATAGACAGAGAATCTCGTTAGCTTTCAATTGAGATATATGAAAATCACATTTTAAGTACATATTTGAACATAAATCACATAATGTTATCTCTTTTAGGCGCTTTATACATTTAAGAGTTGTGCAATATTATGATTAATTCACACTGCAACGACCACAATCCATAAAGCAACATCTATATCGCCCAAAATCGCTAAATTCTATACACTTAACCGCGACCATTATTTAAAACCTTGAATGTGAAAAACATGTTGCTTATACTCGAATTATGAATGATTAAAGTTACATTATATTTATGTTCTCCGCGAGTTTTCGCTGGCTAGGAAGATATGAATGCATCTGGTTCCGTGGAAGAATCGCCAAACTTTCTTTGAAAGTTATTTTAAGGATTGGTCGGTGGTAGTGTTTCAGGAAAAAGGCTGCTTCAATGAGAATCAAATTTGCTTGAGTTGGATTGAGAGTCAAGATTTGTCATTCTTACATGAGAATCAAATTTTTGGCAAATGCATTAACTTATATAGAGTGTGACAAAAATTCTACTATGATTTTCAACGTAGTCTTTTACTATTAACCGATAAAACTGTTGTATCAATTCAACATTTAATTTCTTAGTAGTTTTTTTTTTTGGACTTCTACGTCTTCTTGTTTCTAAAAACAAAACTTACATTTATATTTCAAATGTGGAAGCTTAGTCCTAAGAGATTAACGTGATCAATTTTAGTGATTTAGAGTGAATTTAAATGAACTTGCAATTATTCTTAATTTTCAAAGTTATTAAAAGTTAATAATAAATTAACTGTGAATTTTCCTTCAAAAAAAATGAACTGTGAATTTTTTTTCTTTTATTTGTTTGATAAAAACTAGGCTTAAATATGTCTTTTGTTCCTGCAAATATATGTCATTTAAATTTTCGTCTTTGAAGTTACTAATCCTTTTAATATGCCACTGCAAATATTAATCATTCGAAAAATGGTCCTAATTACATCTGATTAGTAACTTCAGGGACGAAAATTCAAATGACCTATATTTGCACGGACGAAAGACCTATTTAAGCCAATCATCTCGCCCAATCATCACTTGCCACATGGGCACCACGTCGCTAATGACAGTCCACCTGAGCAAAAAAACCTAATTAAGACTAAAAGTCAAATGATTAATATTTACAGTGACAAAGTAAAAGAATTGGTAACTTCAGAAACGAAAATTCAGGAAAGAATTATGCCTAAAAACTATTATGCTTCTATGTGAGTAATAATAAATTAATAATAACAGCAGTGCAGGCTAGCATCACATGACAGTAGTAGTAATGAGTAGGTAAAAAGTGAAAACTAGAGTCATTGATGATGCAAATTGCAAAGAATTAGTGATAATGACAAAAACAAAATAAAAAACTCACATGTCAATATAATACCATATTGATACAAAAACGAAAATGAATGTAGCAGTAGCATACCCCTCAAAATAGAATTTCATTGAAATTCTAATTGCACCAAAAACTAGCCACTAATACTTGTGATGTCTAATTGTCAATAAATTGTAATCACTAGTTACCTTCATTAGTAAAAGTAGTTCAGAGAATCAATAATCTTGACCACCGTGATAAAAAAATCCCACTGTTCAAACGCGAATAAATTATATTATCCTCGTGTTTGTGTGTTTAATGTATAGTGACCATCCCGCATTGAGGATTTTTTGAACGTATGGTTGTTTACTTGTTTACTGAGGTTAGAGTTAGACATGGTAGGTGTCAGGGTCTATAGGTTGTTGCGTGCAATAGGTTTAGGATGGAATTTGTGTTACCCCACATATAATTAGGTGCGTCGTTGGATTGTTGTTGTACTTTTGACGTGTTGATGTATAGGCCTTTGATCTTATTTTAGTAGTTTAGTTTCTCTTTGCCTTGGGACTATTGTTTTGTCCTTATACGGCTTGGGTTATATTTTATACATTCTTTATAGCACTTGCATTTATTAGAGATTGTTGCATGTACAAGTAGTTTTTCTTGTTTGCCTACTATAAAAGCCATGCGTCTCCTGCTTTGTTGCTCATCGTTTTGAGCTCTCTTTGTGTGGTTTATTAAGTTCTTAAAGTTGTCATTTCTTTTTATGTTTGTTTCGATGGTTAATGATAACTCATTTGATAGGTTGCCTTCTATTGTTCTTGGGAGAGATGCCTTGAAATTTGATGTTCGTGTGGTTAGGATGTGGGAGGTTCCCATGTTTTTGAAGCCATAACAGACAAGCTCGGTGGAGATGATCTTGGTTCATCAGTTTGTAGGTATTTATTTGTGCAAGGCTTGTATATTGTTTGGTTGTGTGTATTTAACTAATTAAGTGTGCTTAATTGAAAATACTTGTGGGTGTTGGTGTTTGTTGCAGGGGGATAGGATTCACGCAACCATTAGGAAGTAACTGTTGTATAGGTTTTAGGACAAGTTATATGAAGGGGGAGTTTACAAGCTATCAAATTTCACTGTTTTGCCGAACTCTGGTTCTTATAGGACTACGGATAATAAATATAAGTTGATGTTTCAAACGAAGACCACGGTTCAGGCATATGAAAGTGGTTTGATTCCATTGCATGGTTTCAATTTCACTAATACTATTTCTTTGTGCATAACTTGTAGCTGGTCACGGGCGTAGCCCTTCATATACAAGGGTAGCCTTAGCTACCCTAAAAAATATATTATTTTTGAACTAGTTGGTATGTATTTATATTTTGCTACCTTAAATAATAAACATTGAACTACCATAAACAAGTTAAGTTGTCGAAAATTAGCATAAATAAGAAAGTAAAAAAATTACTACATGATTGATAGATTTATTTCTAATGGTTTGGTATTTTCGATCGCAATATATAACAGCTATAGAGAAAACTTTTTTAACAATTAGAATTATAAGACAATAGTCATAAACATATTAAATGGGCAATGAATTTCTTGCAAATGATTTAATTGTTTACATTGGAGAAGACGTTATCATTCTATTTTGTTAACAATCAATTATGGATAACATTGGCTCCTTGAAACGTATTTTGCCGAAGTTTTTTAAATAGTTATTGTCAATTTTTATCATTTGTTGCTACTCTAAGTTAATTTTTACGTATTGGTTAGTTTTCATATTATTTTGTTTTTAGTCTCTACAAAATTTGCAATTTTTAAGTTAATTTCCTAAGATTTTGTTTAATTTGAGTTCTTAATTTTTGTTATAGAGATTAAATCCAAGACTAAAAACACTTTTTTTGTAAAATTTTAAAAAATTGAGACAAAAATTAAATAAACTTTGTTTAAGGGCTAAACCAAAAAATATATAATTTATTGGACTAAAAAAATATTTTACCTTAAATTTAATATGTTAGTTTTAAAATATTTTATTTTTTGTTTATAGTTGGCCCTTGCGTAAATTTTTTGCCAACTTCGTCGCTGGCTGGTTATGTTTATTTAGAGAAGGCATACAATTTGTTTGTGGGTTTATACTTCTACACCGTGTTTATATAGACGTGATTGGTCTCTTGAGTGGTATCTCTTCTGATAGGGAGTATGTTAGGGACGGTAAGGTGACGATGATGATAGTTGTTGAGCTAACCGATCACAAGGGTGGTGATTGTAGGTTTGGTTTTAATTTCTGTATAATTGGATATATTTTTGTATAAGATATGTTATTGATACAAGAAAATATAATTTGACACTGGAAAGGTTGAATATGCTTTATTTGGTGAATACGTGGACGAGAACAAAAAACTTATTGGTAAGTCAGTGGAGGGAGCTCCGATTTTTGTTGTTCAGTTTCTGAAGGTCAAGATTTTCAAGGGTTAGTGTTGTTTATTGTTTATTGTTTATTTTTTTTGGATTGGTTAATTGTTTGAAATGTTGTGTAAGCCTTGTTTGTATTTGTCTATTTGGTTGAAATGTTCAGGTAAAATATCTCTTGGAGAAATCATAATTTTTTCAACTATTATTTCCACCCGTGCGTCGCGCATGGGTACTAGACTAGTTGTGTACAAGCATCACTATATTTTTATCTTTAATTGAAACTTTTCACACTCAATAATATTCGAGCCATTAATTTATGCTAATCTTCCCTAAAAAAAAATTTATGCTAATCTTAAAGATTAAATTGGATAACAAAATTTGACAAAAAAAAAATTGGATAACTAAATAAAAGTTAGATAGAAAAATTACTCTGACTGCTCCAAATTATTATATTTCAGATAAAAATGTAAATGATCTAATAAAAAAAATTTAGAAGTAAGATTTTTTTTTTCATAAGCAAAATTCATTAATGGGACTGTAGGAGTACTAGGGGTTTTGTTATCCAAACAATTCAAAGAGTGATTTACAATTCAATTGGCCTTCTTTGGTGTGAGTTAAGCCGACCCTAATTTTTTTAGTGAGAGAAACTCCATCTTCTTTTTAGGTTTTCTTTCTCTTTCGTTCATCGAGGAAGGGTGATTTTAGGTCATTTTTTGACCTAGAATCACCCATCTGCATCCCTTTTCCCTTTCTTTCAATCAAATAAGTGATTTTCACATAAGTGATTTTTCCTTTTTTCGTGATTTTGTTGTCTGAGTGTAATGTTGTGTTGTTCGTCGTCTTGTGCGGCGTTGTTTGATTTCGCGTCGTGTTGCGGTGTTTGTTTGTTCCTATTGAAAGATCAGCTTCAGTCAATCAATTATAGATTCAATCAATGATTTGGACGTCAACGTTGCAAACCCGGGAGCATGTATTCTGGTGATTTAGATTTGATCATATTATTTGTAGGCATTTTGCCGTTGTATGCTATTAACTTGGATGTTGTGAGTTTGTTCGCAGTTTCATCCTTTACGTTTTTAGCGATATTGATAATGTTATTGTATCTGATGTATTCTATCGATTTGAATGAATTAATATCGTTTTACTTTTATAAAAAAATAAAATCAATTGGCATTCCTTTTGCTCCCATCAATTAGGCAAGAAATTATTTCATCACAACAATTATGCGTGGTCACCAGGTCAATAGTTTTCAATTGACAAATCAAACAACCGTTGATATATAAATAACTAAAGAAATAGTCATTAATGATTCATCGTTAATGTATAACCTCAATTTATAAAAGATATATGTAGTTAAAACAAAACTTTTTTTTGAAAGATGTAGTTTTTTCTTAAGAAGGTAAACTAACCTACCTAAATTTGTAGAGTTTTGTCTAAATTATAAGATACTTGATACAATGATACATACTCGACACATATACTTCTCTTATTTTAAAGTATTCGGACTTTAAAATAATTGTTTATGTTATTTTTATCTTTGACTTACTATTATTTAAAATAAAATAAAATAAAAATTTAAAGCATCAAGACTTTGTGAGATTTTTTTTTGTTAATAACAAATTTAAGGTGAAGGGATCATGCATCTGTTTAAGCCTTTAAGGCATAGAAGACATTCGATATAAAAAGTGCTTATAAATACAAATGTACTAGTACAGTGATCCGTGCCAAGCATGGGTAAATAAAAAACTTTTTTAATCAAATGTATAGATTTTTATTTTATTTTTTAGGAAAAATGTATAGATTTTATATTATGTTATCTTAAAGTTGTAAGTGTTGTTATAATTTAAATTTGATAATATGGAAAAAAATATCATCTTAATTTTGTATATATTTTGAAATATCTAAACATTGCACATAATGATAAGTATTTGAATTTATACTTATATTAATTATTTATAGTATAAGATGTACTCATTGTTAAACTTAACATATGAAATATTTTTTTAAAAATACGCCGACGTATTGTATATTATTATTTATTCTTCCAACTTTCGTTTCAGCTGCGAGTGCCTCAGAAAATCGAAAATGCCGTTCAAGAGGTTTGTTGAGATCGGAAGAGTTGCACTTGTCAACTACGGTAAAGATTATGGCAAGCTCGTTGTAATCGTTGATGTTATCGACCAAATTAGGGCTCTTGTTGATGCACCTGATATGGAGAGAGTCCCAATCAATTTCAAGAGGCTTTCTCTAACTGATATCAAGATTGATATCAAGAGAGTTCCTAAGAAGAAGGATCTCGTCAAAGCCATGGAAGCTGCAGATGTGAAGAACAAGTGGGAGAAGAGCTTCTGGGGAAGGAAATTGATTGTTAAGAAGAATAGGGCTGCCCTTAACGATTTTGATAGGTTCAAGATTATGTTTGCCAAGATTAAGAGGGCTGCTGTTGTTAGGCAAGAACTTGCTAAGCTGAGGAAGACCGCAGCTTAGGCATCATGATAAAAATTTCAAATTTTGTTGTTGATTTCCTTCTATTTAGTACAACTTGGATGCTTGAGTGTTTTGTATCACTAAGACAGTTGGTTAAATGTTTGATCCGAAGATATTTTTGTGTTACGAGATTTATGTTACTACTCAGTTTTTCATTTTTTTTTTTTTGATTGCGTACTTTTTAATGTTGGTCTTTTGGTAATATATAATCAAGCAAAAAAGAGGTAGAGGTTTATTGTTAAAAAAAAAACTGTATATAATGTATTTATAATGTATTTTATTAATCATAAAAATTAAAAAAATTGTATTTTTTTATATAATAGTTAGTGTCAGATGTACACACATAATCTGTGAATGCAAACGTTAAATTTTTTATGGGTGTGTATAAATATAGTTTGGTCTACAGAAACGCCAATTGTTATTTGTTTTTACTTTTTACAAAACCAATGGTTTAATGTAAATATTGTATTTTAGGGTAACAACAATGTAAAAAAAAAATGTTTCACGTATTGTTATACCTGAAAAGTGAATCAATTAAAAATCAATGGTAGAAGGATCTGTTTATATAGAAATTGCATATCATGTAATGACCAGTAAGCCTTACAAAGAAATTAAAAACTTTACGATACACAATATTTGTGGTCTCCTTGCAAACATTATTATCTTAATCCAAGATGAGCATCTTCAAAATACACGATACACAATGCAACTTTAGTTTTCTAAATTATAGCAACAACAATTCTAAAACATAACCAATGATCATTGTCATACCCTCATTTTGGACCTAAAAATACTTGTTTAAATCTCCTTTCTATTCCCAATACTTTTTTTCAATCCACCGTGTTTTCTACTGTGCTTCAACTGCATACATTACTGCTTCAGTCCTTTAAATTTTTGCATAAAGTCATACAAAAGGGTATTTTGGTCATTTCCTGCAAAGGAACCCATTTTCAGTCCCTACAATTTGTTCCTGAGTCTTTTCTATTTGCCTGCATGAATCATTAATCAAATTCTGTACAAAAATCATCTTAGTTTTGCATCTGAGTCAGTCTGAGTCAGTCTGAGTCGTTTTTGCCCCAGGGGCATTTTAGTCTTTTCACATCAAATAAATTTTGGGCAGAGAGGTATTTTAAAATACCTCATTTGTGGTAATTTGTTCGTTTTAGTCCATTTTGTCAATTTTAATTGTTTCACTTTACGTTGCATTTCAAATTACATTTTTTAACCAATTTTATTTTTTACATTTTAGTCCAAACATTTTTAGAAATTACAATTTAGTCCAAATATTATGTTTTTTTGCAAATTAGTCCCAATTCTTTTAAAAACAGTCAAATTCTTTAATTCTTTTAAAAAATAGTCCATTTTTTAATTGCAAAAAGGTCCTGTTCTTTTCAAATTTGCAGTTTAGTCCTTTTTTCAGATTCAGTCCACAGGTGCCACGCCAGCTCAGTCCAGTCCACGTGTCACTACCTCATTGGCCAGAATCACACATGGCAGGCTATAAATAGTACACAGTGTCAGAATCAGATCCATTCACACGCCACATCACACAAACAGAATCAACATTCTCTCTCTTGGCAGTTACAGATCAAAAACTCACAAATTCACCAAAAGCTTCAAGAACATTCATGAAACCCTAACTCACATTCAACCCTAATCCAGATCAATTTTGTACCAAAAACCACAAATTCACCATGAAATTCAACCCACAGAATCAAACAGAAGCGAAATTCGCACAGAAACAACACAAATTGGAGCAATTCTCAGAGATTCTTGCGAATTTTCATCATTGAATCGCTTCTCTGCAATTCAAACGCGAACTCACCACCCAAAGGATAGCAAGCTCAAGCGTGATCACAGAGAGGGTCGAAGAGAAGAAGAGAAGGTGAAGAGGATCGCAAGGTTCGAATCAGAGAAGAGAAAAGAAGCAATACCAGCATACCAGAAGAGATTCAAAGCCAAGGATCAAAAGAAACGGTTCGGATCTCCATTCACAAACACAGGTAATGCTCAAACTTCACCTCATTTCAATAGAAACCACTACAGAATCCAAAACGATGTGAACTTGTAGCAATCTCAAACTGTTCGATCCAAAAGCCCAAACCCTAACACAAAATCGTTTTAAAAAATCAAAGAAACGTTTCAGAATCCACAACAAGTGTGAATCGAAGCGATTTCTTGTAATTTCACAACAGATTCGGCCAAAAACGCGACGGATCAGAACAGTTCGAACCTAAGGCATCAAAACTCAAAGATTCACATCGTTTTGACGGTTAAAGTTGTGTTCTCTTGGATGATTCATGCTTAGAACGATGATACGAACAGTTTAAGCCATAGACGAACCGTTTTTGAGCAAGATTCAAGAAACTAGGGTTAGGGTTCGTAGAGAGAACGGCGGAGAAGAAGAGAAGAAGAAAGAGAAACGTTTTGAAAAATGAAGGAAACGGGTTGTAAACCCTTTTATGTAGGCACGTGAACCGGGTTGACCCAAACCCGGTCCACTCTCTCTTGTTCTCAGCCGTTTGATCTAGATCCAGATGGATCTGGATCAATCCAGCGCTCCTGAAGCGTTATGGAGATCCGGATCCATCAGGAACCGTGGGTATGGGCCGGATAGCATCAGTCTTTCTTGTTTTTTTTCAGTTTCTTGGAATTGCTTGCTAATTGCACCATCTTTTTTTGCTGTTCGAACCCCTGGCATGCTTTAATTTTATTGAAAACTTTTGTAATTTTTTCTATGGGATTCTTGGTATGTTCTTGACTGTTGGTGATGATTTTTCATGTTAAGATTGATAAAAATGATAGGTGCTAATTTCCTCGTGGGTTTTGAGTACTAGGTGTGTTCGTAAGAGTTTCTTGCATAATTGTAGATCCGATTCTTGCCACCTAGTGCTGATATTTGATACATGATCTTGTGATGTGTTTGGTTCTGAGTTCATTGTTTAATTGATTATTTCCAAACCCTTTTTGCAAGCTTAGTGTTAATTCCTTGTGTTTTTTGCAAATATAGTTGTTAATTTCCAAATCTTTGCAAATTTAATGGTAATTACTTGTCTTACAAGCTTAACCGTTAAGTTTCCAATTTCTTGCAAATTTAGAAATAATTTCTTGTTTTACAAATTCAATAGTTAGTTTCTTGTTTTGCAAGTAGTGTGAATTTTTGTTTGGAAATGAGGTGTGAAATATGCATAGAATGTGTGTGTGCTAAATTTGAATGCATGGCTTGTAATTCCCTCATAATTCTTGAAATATTTCTCTTGAGAATGCTGTTTTGGGGGGGGTTATAGGTCATGGGATTTGGTCTAAGTTTTAGGCTTTTGTTTTATGTCGTTTGCACTATTTTTGGCACTTGTTCCCCTTGCAATTTGCTTAATACTCTTTGATCATAATCATTTCATCCACCATGCATTGCTACTCATACTATCATTTCTCTATTCACCACTAACCATTTCATTTCACGTCTTATTCATATCGCAAGCATTGCATTATTTTTATCATTTTCTTCCTTTTAACCATTTTGTGTAGGTTTCCATCAATTCATGTAATCTTTTAGGTTTATTTTACTTTTCTTTAATTTCATGCAAGACCATAGAATGTAAATTAGGACCCGATGTAAAAGACTATGGACTATAATGATGTACACCGACACACGCACCGACACGCACACACGTTGCATGAGCTAACGCTAGGTGTATGTTTAGGATGCGCGATACTTAGAGAAAATAAATCCTTTTAAAAAACAAATAACTTCCATCACTTCAAATATTTTCCAAATAAACCTTGGAGTCAAAACTCCAAAGGATTTTCCCTTTATTTTCTTAATCAAACCAAAATGCAATTAATTTCCAAACTTTAACCGTTTTCATTAACAATTGAACCAACCAAATGTTTTCTTTTTCTTTTCAATTCTAATGCCTACACGGCCTCTTTCCTTTCTTCAAAACCATTTTCAAAACTAAAATAGAACAAAACTCACAAAAATATTTTGGAAGAGAACTACATGGAATTTTGATCCCTTAAAAGGGTATGTAGGCAAGAGACTCAAAATCTCTCCAAGTCCAATAAAATAAAATCCAATCTTCTTCCTCTCATTCTTAAAACCAATCTTTTTTACAAAATAGCGATAAAAGCAAAGCATATACGTAAAGCATAGTAAAACGGTTCCTATAGGATACTATAGTCATTACGGGTGCCTAACACCTTCCCGTAGTGAAATCAGCCCCGAACTCGGAATTTCTAAAGGTTTTCTCTCGATTTTACCTTTCCCCAAAAAAAATAGAGATATCAATGATTGAAAGGTTCAAATCTAATCAATGATTTGACACCCGAAAATCGCGATAACAATCATACTTTTTGAAAAACTTCACGATACACGATATTTGTGGTATCCTTGCAAACATTATTATCTTAATCCAAGATGAGCATCTTCAAACCTTTTCTAGAAGTAACTCGAGAGACAACGGCATATAGTTGTCCATGCGTGAACACGGGCTTAGGAAGATAAACTTCCACTCGAGATAAAGATTGACCCTGACTTTTATTTATTGTCATTGCAAAATAAAGCGTCAATGGAAATTGCTTGCGCCTGAATTTGAAGGGTATTTCTGGATCACTCAGAATAAGATTCATCTTGGGAATGAATACCTGGTACCTGCCATTTTTCCTGTAATTATGGTAACATTTATTGTGCTCTTCCCTAGATGTGTTATTGTTAGCCTCGTACCATTACACAATCCATTGGTCTGATCAATGTTTCTAATCAGCATAACTGGACATCCCACCCTTAACTAGTGATTTGGAATTCCAGAGCTCTTAATACCATTAAGAAATTCTGTTGTGAACTACTCGCTTTGAACATCAGAATTTTCACCCGATCGATAAACAGAATCAGAGCTTAAATACTCTTTCTCTTCACCTGGAATCAGTGACATCATATATTCGTTAACATGCTCAACTGAATCAAGCGTTGGTGCGAGTATTCCCCTTTCTTGGAAAAATAGCGGGTCACCAAGGTTATCATTCAAATCGGGATACACAAAGTCTATAAGTGACATCAACGGATTTGTTGTATCCGATATGAGCGAATCTTTAGGAATTTCTACCTTCATTTCACCATTCTCATCCGAAGCGTCGTTGTCGTCTCCAATTGAGAGTATCCACTTGCCAAAATTAGCAATTTCTTCCTGCTCTGCAGGTACCGAAGATGCACTCAATCTCATATTAACAGAAAGCCTCAACACATTACAATAAGCCCATATCTTTGATGAATTAATTGAGGCATCAACAATATCCTGCCTCGTTCCTTTTCGGACAACAGGAAATATCTGCCTGAAATCACATTCTAAAACTACTATTGTCATACCCTCATTTTGGACCTAAAAATACTTGTTTAAATCTCCTTTCTTTTCCCAGTACTTTTTCAATTTACTGTGTATTGCTCTGCAATTTACCGCTGTGCTTCAGCTGCATACGTCACTGTCTCTGTCTTTTAAATTTTTGCATAAGATCATACGAAAGGGTATTTTGGTCATTTCCTACAAAGGAACCCATTTTCAGTCCCTACAATTTGTCCCTGAGTCTTTTCAATCTGTTTGCATGAATCATTTGTTAAATTCTGTTTAAAAATCATCTTAGTCTGTATCTGAGTCAGTTTGGATCAGTCTGAGGCGTTTTGGCCCCAGGGGCAATTTAGTCTTTTCACATTATTTGAATTTTGGGCAGAGAGGTATTTTAAAATACCTCATTTTTGGTAGTTTGTTCGTTTTAGTCCATTTTGTCAATTTTAACTGTTTCGCTTTACGTTGCATTTCAGATTACATTTTTTAACCAATTTTATTATTTTTGCACTTTAGTCCAAACTTTTTGAGAAATTGCAATTCAGTCCAAATATTATGTTTTTTTGCAAATTAGTCCCAATTCTTTTAGAAACAGTCAAATTCTTTAATTCTTTTAAAAACAGTCCTTTTTTTATAAATTGCGAAAAAGTCCTATTCTTTTCAAATTTGCAGATTGGTCCAATTTCAAGTCCAAGGCCACGCAAGCAAGGTCAAGGCCACATGTCACTACCTCATTGGTCAGAATCACACTTGGCAGGCTATAAATAGTACACAGTGTCAGAATCAGAGCCAGATCCATTCATTACACGCCACATCACACAAACAGATTTCTCATTCTCTCTCTTGGCAGTTAGGATCAAAACAGAAAATTCATCAAGAACGAAGAACAAATGCATAAACCCTAGTTTTCCAGAACCAAAAATTCATCACAAATTCATCACAAACTCATCAATTCTCAGAGATTCATTGATGAATCTTCATCATTGAATTGATTTCTCTGCAATTCAAGGCACGAATTCCTCACCAGAGGCGAGGAACCCCATCACCGATCACAGAGTCAGAGAAGGAGAAGAAGAGGCTAGAAGCAAAGGATTTCGCAGAATCAAAACCAGAAGAAGAGAGAAAGAAGTGAAACCGGTTTTTACCTGCGAAAATTCGAAGCCAAGGATCAAAGAAACGGCTTCAAACCTTCAAACAGAACTCAGGTAACGTCTTAACTTCACCTCCTTTCACTGAAAACGATTGCATAATCCAGAACCATGTGAATCTGCATCCGGTTCGAACTGTCCGATCCAAAACCCTAACCCTAACACAAAAATTGTTTGAAAAATCAAAGAAAACGGTTCAAGATCCACAACGAGTGCGAATCAAAACGAATCCTTACGATTCACAACGGTTTCATTCCAAAAACATGAAAAATCTGAACAGTTCGAACCTACAGCAACAAGAACGCAAGATTCACATTGTTCCAACGGTGAAAATCACTTTCTTTCGCATGATTCATGTTTAGAACAGTAGTACGAACAGATTAAGCCATGAATGACTAATTTCTAGGTAGATCCGAACAGTTTAGGGTTAGGGTTTGTGAAGAGAAGAGAGAACGGCGGAGAAGAAGAGAGGAAGGAAGAGAAAGGTTTTGAAAAATGAAGGAAACGGGTGAAAAACCCCTTTTATATATGTGCTTGGGTCGGGTTGACCCAAACCCGACCCACTCTCTTCTATTCCTGGCCGTTTGATCAAGATCCTGATGGATCTGGATCAATCCAACGCTCCTGGAGCGTTAGTTTGATCCGGATCCATCAGATCCGTGGGTTTTGGACTGTGAAACTATGGGCCCTGAGTTTTCTTGCGTCTTTTTTAATTTTTGTTGATAATTGCACCTTTATTCTTGTTGTTTGAACCCCTGGCATGCTTTAATTTTATTGAATACTTTTGTAATTTTTTCTATGGGATTCTTGGTATATTCTTGACTGTGTGATGATGATTTTTCATGTTAAGGTTGATAAAAAATGATGGGGGTAAATTTCTTTTTTAATTGGTATGTTTTGTTGTTTTGTGAATTTCTTCGCGTGATTTTTAGTTCAAGCTCGTATCATATGATTTTAGTACTTGGCTTTGATCCCATGGTGATTTACCCCTGTTCTCATAATAGCTCCTTGGATTGTGTGAAGTTTGGTGCTTTTGTAGTATTTTCAATCTTATTAAAACTTGAATTTTGCGATATTTCTCATGTTCTTGTTAAAATTGATGCTTGATTACAATTTTGTGATATTTCTTCAACTTTGTCAAATTTGATTCTTGATACCAATTGTGTGATACTTCGCAATTTTGTTAAACTTGACTCTTGATACCAATTGTGTGATATTTTGCAATTTTGTTAAATTTGGTTCTTGATATTAGTTTTGTGATATTTTGCAATCTTGTTTAGTTCGATTCTTGATACCAATTGTGTGATATTTTGCAACCTTGTTAGTTTGATCTTTGATGCCAATTTTGCGATATTTTGCAATGTTGTTTAGTGTGATTTTATGCCAATTTTTGTGATAGTTATCATTTTGTTTAGGATTAGCATTTCACTATTATTTCGTCTTGTTTTACTAACCACTTTACTCTATGTTTCATGCATACTAAGCATCTCATCTCATTCCCATTTTTCCCTTTAACCCTTTCATGGAACGTCCAACTAATTCTTATGTAATGTTTAGGTAGTTTACATTTCTTTAATTTCATGCAAGACTATAGAATGTAAAATAGGACCCGATGTAAAGGACTATGGACTATGATGATGTACACCGACACACGCACACACGTTGTATGTTTATCGTTTAGGTGTATGTTTAGGATGCGCGACACTTAGAGAAAATGAATCTTTTTAAAAAAAAACAAATAACTTCCATCACTTCAAATATTTTCCAAATAAACCTTGGAGTCAAAACTCCAAAGGATTTTTCCTTTATTTTCTTAATCAAATCAAAATGCAATTAATTTCCAACTTTAACCGTTTTCATTAACAATTGAACCAACCAAATGCTTTCTTCTTCTTTTCAATTCTAATGCCTATACGGCCTCCTTCCCTCCTTCAAAATCTTTTTCAAACTTAAAAACAAATCAAAACTCACAAAAACATTTTGGAAGAGAACTACATGGAATTTTGATCCCTTAAAAGGGTATGTAGGCAAGAGACTCAAAATCTCTCCAAGTCCAATAAAAACAACCCAAAATCTTCTTTCTCTCATTCTTAAAATCAACCCCTCTTTTTTACAAATAGCAATAAAAGCAAAGCGTATACGTAAAGCATAGTAAAACGGTTCCTATAGGATACTATAGTCATTGCGGGTGCCTAACACCTTCCCGTAGTGAAATCAGCCCCGAACTCGGAATTTCTAAGGTTTTTCTCGATTTTACCTTTCCCCAAAAAAAATAGAGATATCAATGATTGAAAGGTTCAAATCTAATCAATGATTTGACACCCGAAAATCGCGATAACAACTATCATTCCACCAAAAGGTCTAAACTCGTTGAGGAGATCATTCATGGACATGATATCACGCATTGATTGGTTAACTTCCTCAAAACATCATCGGTGCATCATTGGAGTCTCATCCCAAATTATCAACTTTGTAGCACGTACCAGGTCTGCCTTAGGACTATCTTTTTCCATCGTAAGCGATGATGCCTCATTAATCTCAATAGGGACTATCAGCGTCGAGTGCAAGTGCAAAGTACTTTTTTAATGTATCATAAAATTTTGTGATGCAAGTGTGAAGTACTTTTTTAATATATCATAAAAAAAATGAAAATTAATTTATACAAAGTTATTTAATATATAAATTAGTATAAACTTAAAGTAACTTTAGTATAAATTATAAAGTCTTTTCTGACAAAGATTATGACTTGTAATATTGTGTAGTTTTTTGTAAAAAAAGTATTATACAGTTGTATTAAGATATTTGCTTTTACAAATATAACATATATATATATATATATGTGTGTGTGTGTGTGTGTGTGTGTGTGTGTGTGTGTGTGTGTGTGTGTGTGTGTGTGTGTGTACTATATTTTATTTTAAATTAGTATCTTTATCCTAACTAATAAATTGTTTATGGGATAGAGTAGTTCAATTGGTTTAAGTTAAGGAATAAGGAGTTGGAGGTATTGGGGGTCAAAACTCAAACGAATGAGTAAATATTAATGTAAAAACTAATTACTAACACTTGTCATTAAAAAAAGGACAATTATTTCAATCCCTCCAACATAATAATATTTGCACCAAGAATAATACATTGACATTTTTTTAAAAATAACTTATATTTACTATTGTCAAATTCACCTTTTGAAAATGGTTTTTGATATGATCTATGGTAGCCCATGTTCATATTATGATTGACTTGTGGAACTTAGGCATGGCAATAAAACTTGTACACGCGGATACCCGACTGAGCTCATTTTGATTTGACGGGTGTTCCCCTTTGTTTGGGTTTGGAATTTCTCAATTTCAAAATACGGGTATGGGGCGGGTAAAAGAGATATAGATACACAATTCAAACTTGTACCGAACGTAGAAATATATTGATATGTAGCATGCAAGTCTCTAAATATTATCCCGACTTTTGAGATATTTTTGAACATTTAATCACTGTAATCATTACCCTAGTTTGAAATTGACTAATTACTTTATGGTGAGGTCTGTTTGATGCAAATATGGTTCTGGGTGTATTTTCCTGCCTCAAATGGAGTAGATTAATAAAAAATGGTGGATATTAATTTCTTGTAGTAGGTTTGGGTTTGGGGAAAATTCTAGGTTTGGGGCGGGTTCGGGTTTGAGGATGAAATTTCTCGTTACTCATCTGTTTCAACACTTCTTTTACCTCATGTTATTGAATCCGATGATAGTAGTTATAGTTTCTGTCCTCCTCTCTAATGTCTATCTTGACCGAGTATGGTAATATATATCTCATAACCTTCATTAAATAAGTTTTGAAAATACTACTTTCATTTACCCTCTTCCTTTTTAATACACTTCATTTTGTCCATATATATTTTCTTTCTTTCTTGTCCCTTAGTAATAATATATATAAACATTTCGTATAACCCACAAAAGCTTGTGTTCAATGTCTTCTTGGCCCATTTCTTAGCTCTCTTATAATTTTCCTAAATATTTGTACTTTTACACCTATACCACACTTCCCTTTTGATTCTCACTTTAATTTGCACACTTTGGTTCCACCAAGATTCTTAACTCTTAGCTAGGTCCAAAACCTATTAATTCTTCTAGTGTCATCTTGTTCCACGTAGCATTTTCGCTTCTACGTAGCTTCACACAACCTTCCTTTAAAATCTTTTGTAGGAAAACACTTTGTTTTTCATTCTTTAAATGCCACCACTTGATCCTTGTATACCAACTGTGGCATCTCCTCTTCGCTCTTCTCTTAATACTTACATCCATAACGAATATTATATGTTGGATAGTCAAACTCTCTTCAGGTAAAACTTTAAGTTCAAACAAATCTTTCTGTTAGAATTCCTACTAAAAATAAATCTATCCGAGAACATGACATCTCACGCTTGTATGTAATAAGTTTCCTTCTTCTTTTCCTAAAGTAAGGTTAATAGACAAAAAAAAATATAGGATGGATTTACCCTATGTATTTATCTCCCGAAGGCTATACCATCATTCACGTCCTCAAAACTTATCAACCACTCCTTACATGCCCATTTAGATCCCCTCCTATAATTTTTGTTCTCCTTGTGGTATATCTTGAATCAAGCCTTTCAAATCCTTCCAAAATTTTACATTAGAATATTATTCCAACCCTACCTAAAGTGCGTAAACACTAATAACATTAATGATGTCTTATTCAATCACAAACTTGTGGTCTACAGTCCATATATTTGCAAGTAAGGGTGCCTTTATTTCATGTTCTAAAACGGGTCCTACTCTCATAAACTAACTTCTTTACCAACACTCGTTCACAAAGATTTGGAGACCCTTGCTTATTTTTACTGCATCCAAGCGGTGATGTATCCATGCTTCTAGGCACTGACCTAGTGTTAACACTATTATATACTTGGTCCATATCATAGAGATTCAAAGTGTTTCAATTAAATTCAAGTGTTCCAATTTTAAACAGTAGAATTTATTCTAAGTCTTAAAAAATTTATAAAATAAAATGTCATTTAATTATGTATATTTTTAAGTTATTTTTTTAAAAAAAAATTATATGTAATTATTTGTTGATCCAACCCACTGAAAACCGACTCATCCTGTGAACACTTATAGGTGTGGATCCAAAAGCATGTTTTACAACACCAATATATTGTTTTTTTCCCCTTTTAACCAAAAAAAAAGAACACATATGGTTTGACAAATTTTTTAAACTTGTCATTCTACACTTAGTTTACATGCATTTAGAATGGTGAGAGGAAAAAAACCAAAACAAAGTGAAAGTCCAAAGTGATATATATAGCAAAAAATTAAAATCCATAAATATTAAAACTTCAAAAAAGTGAAAAAAGGAAAGAGAAAATATGAGAAACAATAGTGAAAGAAAGCAATAGAAGCTGTGCGATTTGTTTTGGCAGAGAAGAAGAAAGAAATATATTCTGATTTGCTTTCTTGTAATCCTCATTTAAGACTTTGCAAACATTTTAATTCAAATATTTCAATATTAAAGGCCAATAAAAAATTTCATTTAGTTTTGCAAACTTTAAATGCTTGCCATTATTGCATATCCATTTGTTTCCTTGTAGAAAAAAAAAATCGAATTCATGTGTAATTATTATAATTTTCAATTTATCTCCTCAAAAGAAAATTTAATTTTTATTAATTTTTTAACTTAATGTGGATCATTGAAATTTGACACTTGGATTAGGAGGTTAAGGTTAAGCTACACAAGATTAAAAGTTTAATACTTTGGTTTTGGAAAAAGTCTTAACTATTTATAGTTTAGATTAAATTTGAGTTTTTATAATTGTAAAACATGAATATGTTTATTTTATATGTTTATGACTCAACTTTGTAGTGTCGTGTGTAACTTTTCTTATGTATAGATAGAGGGACTAATATTTTCAAATGTCAAGGGAATAACACAATTTTATTAAATTGATTTTTTTTGGTACAATTATTAAATCGTTTTGATATATCTTAAAAGTGTAAAGGGATTAACATATATACATTTGAGGAAAACCCTCAAATTTATATAATATAGATATAGATACAAAGGTCTAATTTTTTTCTTCAGATAATCATCTAAAAATCTCAGTTTTAAAAAAAGTATCATGTTTTATTTTATTTAGTCGAATTAATTTTTTTTTTTTTTGAAAAAGCTAAACTAACTCACTTAAATTAACACCAGAGAGAATCAAACTTGAGACCTCGAGGAGGAGCACACTCTCAGGTCCCAAACCAATACCACCAGCCAAACCCAAGTGGGTTACTCGAATTAAAATATTAACGTTGTATTTATAATATACAAAACACTTCAAGCATACACATTAAAACTCTTGGTCAATGGTAAACTACATATGAATTAGGGATAATAATAGGTAAACTTCATATGAATTTATTCTCATCTCCCCGAGATCCTTTTCTTTGGTAAAATTTTCCGTGCATTAATGATTTATTTAAAAGATGTTCATAGTTGCAGTTATAAATGATGTGTTGAAAGTGCAGATTTAAATATGTTATTTCTCATTTTTTCACATCTACGTGTGTTTGTTTAAAGTTTACCAAATTTATTCTTAGTAATAACATTTCTTGGAATATAAAGATGGAAATTTTATTCCAAGGTATTTAGAAAAAATATGTTTGGTTAACTTTATAATATTCCTAGGAACTATAAAATTAGGGATAATAATAGGTAACTACATATGAATTTATTCTCATCTCCCTGAGACCCTTTTCTTTGGTAAATTTTTTCTATTCCCAGGAACATTTTATACGCGAGAATAAAATTTAATAAACTTATAACAAACATATGTATATATATTTCTATCATTTTATTCCCAAAAATCAACAAATATAACTTAAAACAAACAAGATATATGATTCTCGTTACTAAACTATTTGACTCCAAAGAAATAATTACCATTGAAAATATAAAATTCTATTTTTTTTTAGTGTATTACTTCTCTTGAAGGTATAATGAAGGTACGGCTAATTTCTCTTGAAAAGATTTGATGAAGGTATGATGTAAATCAACTATCTCAAATGAATTGTCTAGGTCTCTCAAAAAAAAAAAATTGTCTAGATCAATTAATCGCCAATGGAAAAGTTTGTACTCAATTGATACCTATATATTTACCCTTTTGGTGGGACTGCTGATATGATAGATTGGTATGTTTAAAGTAAACCTTGGTATGTCCGGTTAGGTAAGGTGATGTTCTGTTCTCTCATAAATTCTAATATGGTCACAAGACTAAACAAATAGTGTTTGGACACACATACATAATCAAATATTTTTTAATAATAAAAAGAAAAGTGATAAAAAAATAATTAAATATTTTGAAAATAATCTCTTCATGTGAGTGTGACCAAAGACTATTTATTTGATCTCGTGATCATGGAAGAATAACTCCTATTCTTTATGGTCGAAGCCAATATTAGGGTGGTTTATTCCCAAAAAAAAAAAAACATTAGAGTGGTTAGTGTGAACGAGGCTTGATAAAAAAAAAAACTATTTTGGTCTTTGAATAATTATAGAGGCTAAATTAGTCCTCAACAAATAAAAAATCATATTTAGTCCTTTATAAAATTAAACCGGAACAATTTAGTTTTTGAATCAGTTTTTATCATTAAACCTATGACGTGTAAGTTAGCTTAACTATGTGGCGTTGACAATGTCAATTAAGTGCCAACATGGAATTAAAAGAATTTTTAAAGGACAAATTAGCCTCTTAATTAAATAAAAAAAAGTCAGGATTTCACGATAAGAGAATGAATTGTTTCTTGATTCACGATATGAGAATGAATGATCGTGTTTAAAGCATCCTTCTGTTTTGATTTCTTGCATTTCATTTCACGCTTTTTGTTTTCCTTAACATCTTTTTCTTTTCGGCGTCCACGACTGTTTCAAATAAAGAAATGTCGACAAAAAGATAAAAATACTGATTTGGTCTCTTAAAACAAACTGCATTTTATAATTTTTTGACATGAAGAAATAAAAAAATAATGAGTAATTTTATTTCTACGGGGATCAAATTTCCCAATTTTTTTGGTAGGGACTTAAATGTCTTTTATTTTTGTAAACAATACATGTGGCAGGTAGTGAGACAAATGAACTACCACACATATGCTCAGTCACAAGTCAAAAATAAGAAGAAAAAAAACTAATTGGAGAAAAATATTGATAGAGGAACTATATTATTCCGGTTTAATTTTGTTAGGGATTAATAGGGTTTTTTTTCTTTCTTTTTGTTGGGGATTGATTTGACTCGTATAAAAGTTGTTAAGGTAACCCCAAAATTGGTCTTCACTCAAGAAAAAATATATTGAACGAGGTGGATGTACTTGAGAGAATTAGGAGGAATCAATGATTTTTTATCCCTGTGACATCCTAAAAATATCCGGTTACACTTAAATTTAATCAAAATTAAATGTTAATATCCAAATTGTCCTTTTCAAATAATTTTTTTCAAACCCCTTTTTTCATCTCTCTCTCAAAATCGTCACCTCTCACAAACATCCATGAATATGTGACAAAACTTGAGCTCAATTCATGCACATGTGGCATGTCCTTTAAATCTCTCTCTTGAATTCACGTAAGACCATGTAATCTCAAATCATGACCAAAATTGATTTACAAAATTTGTCCCTAGAAGTTAAAGTGTTTTATGAAGTTTCTGTGTGAAAAAAAGAAAAGAAAAAAAGAACTTGTATATGTGAGGGTCGTGTTGGTCGACACACATCGAACACGCCTTCATTTGAAAGTTCATATATTTGAATTAAGAACAAAGATACACTATCTTTCAAATGTGAAACTGAAAGCTGTCACCTGTTACAAAATAATCACTGTTAAAGAATATGTACTACATTAAACACATGAACTGAAGAAAATAGTTACAGTTAAATCTAATAAAAAATGGTAACAATAAGGTCAACTATGTTTTTTGTTTCAATAATAAATCACAATAATCAAAATAAATAACTGATTCATCATAAGTACTTACAGAAAAAATCATTGAATCATCTTAAGTAGTTACAAAAAATAAGAACAAAACTCCTAATTGAATCTAATCCACCAGAAATTATCTTAGCTCTGAAGTTAGCCCTAGGCCTATACATTCATCATAATCACCAGCCAAAAGTCTCAATTTCTCGCTCCTTCGGCGGTACCACACACTCAACAAACATGTCTTTGAGATTTTCGTGCCGAATCATTAGATCAAGAATTCTATCTTTAATGTTCGGCGCACAGCTCTGCGTCTCATCATTATGATCAGCATTTTTAGACGAAAAAACTAGTTCAGACAACCGGTGCTTTTCGGCCTGTTTGCAATATTTATCACACTCTTTAGTCCCTTGAGTGAGCAGATGATATGTGTAAACAACCTTCTTCTGTCCAATTCGATAAGCTCTGCTGATGGCCTGTTTTTCAACCGAAGGATTCCATTCGACATCGAGTAGTACAACCCTAGAAGCTCCAACTAAGCTGATTCCCTCGGAACAAGCTCTCGTTGATGCAAGGAGAATCTTCAATTGGCTGTTTGCATCATTGAAGTTATGGATTAAGGATTGCCTGTCCCTAACCTCTCCAGACATGTAGAGAATTTCCTTCCCCAGAGTCCATTTAAGAGCAGAGTTTAATTGGTCTATAATTAAACGTAAAGGATCGAGGAATTGGCTGAACACGAGAACTTTCTCATTGTGAGCAGCACAAAGACTAACAAACTCCACTAAAAACCTTGTTTTGACGCCTGCATTGTGGTCCAATCTAAGCTTTTCTAGACGGTCCTTGTCAACAAAAGATTCTTCTTCTTCTAAAAGTTTGCACTCGAGGAGAAGAGACGGATGGATCGAGGCCAGTGTCTGCTTGTTCTCAAGGATGAATGAGTTTTGAGAACTTTTAAAACTCTCAAGAATTTGCTTATGAAAACTGTCCGGCTTCAAACACAGCACACAATCTTTTAACCCAGGAAGCTTCTTTTGTAGGATCGCGCCTTTGTGAACATGAACAAAGGGATCCATAACCGATTTCAACTGCTTGATCTTATCGTCAGAAGTATTACCCGCTGTGTTTCCCAAATCCGGTTCCCAACTCCATTCTTTTGGTGCTTTTTTATGTTCCTGCTTCTGGCAAAACTTTTTCAGCTCTAGCGGTATCGTTTTATGAAAAGAAGGCTTCACCAAGCTCAAAGTGTTGTATAGTTCCAAGAAATTGTTCTGGAAAGGAGTTCCAGAAAGGATGATTCGCTTCCGCGTTTGAATTTTCGACAACACCTTCCAAATAAGACTATTTTTATTTCTCGGTGTATGTCCTTCATCTAGAACCAACAAACCAGGAGTTTCAAGTAAAACCTTTCTCATACAACTGTTTTCTTTTCTCTTGTCCGCCCTTGCATGTTTTCTCTTTTTCTCATCTCCGTCTTCAGATTCCCCTCCTCCGGCTATCTTCTCGTACAAACTATAACTGATTCCCAGAATGCTCTTGTCTTTGAACCACGAAATCAGTTTCATCATCCGTGTCTCCTCTGTACTTAGCCGTGTATTAGACCAATTATTTGCATTAACAACATCGTCATGCTCTTTAACAGATAACTCAGAGTTGTTCAAATTGTGAAATGGAACACCTATGTCCCACTTTTTGAACTCGTATTCCCAAGTAAGCAACAAACGTGCAGGTGCAACAATAATCGGCAAGCATCTCGGAAAAACTTTCAAATATGCCTTGAGAAACTCTATTGTCAACCTTGTCTTGCCAGTTCCAGGAGCATGTGAAATAATGCAGCCACCTTCCCTTCGACTTCGAGGATCGGTGTTCTTTAACTTTTGAAGCTCAATGTTTCCTGCTAGATTTTTCCAAATGAATTCAAATCCTTCTTGTTGATGAGGATATAATTTTTCTTTCACATCAGGAATTAGGTCCCAAACAGTGCCTTCATTATGAAAGAAATTAGCATCTGAACCACCATGAGAAACATCGAATTGAGAGCCATCAAAGAGCGAGGCATTTACTGAATCATCAGATGAAGCCCTCTTTCCAGAACCTTCATTTGGATATCTATCATCCTGTGTCATGTACAAAAATAGTATGCAAAAAAATCAATACCTTTTATCACATACATCTCAGTCAATCAGAACAAACATACATCATAGAACATAGAAATTTATGGAAATAAACACTACATCGTCGCATATAGTTACCGTCAATCACTTCCATGTACATTGTCAGGTATCTATGTCTATGTCGGTGTTTTATAGATTAAGCAAATACTTTTTTATATAGTAATCATATCAAAACATGTTTATCACGAGGATGCAAGTACTGCCTACTGTAAACAAATTTCACAATCAAATCAGAAAAAATATACAACATTCAAGGTCCTTTCCAACGCAAACACAAACTTTTGCAAATTATTTGGATCTCAGAGCAATCAATTACAGGTTATTCGTTAATTTTGACAACTATTAGTATCACGGTGTAGTGGATAATGAACTTATTTAAACTATATGGATCCACAAGAAAAGAATGCAAACACTCAATAGTGAAAAGAAATTACTATTAAAGGTGCCAACAACTAGCTTGGTTAAGAGTCAACTAAAAATCCAAAACTTAAACTAGTTTTCATATAAATCAAATCAACATAAAACCATAGATACAAACATCAATGCCTCCCCACCACCAACGGATCCCATCATCAAATCAGAACAAACATGCAACAATTAAAGCCATAAATCATAATAGTACAATGCATGAATATCAGAGAAATTGGTCCTTTCTCTTTAGTTTTAACATGTACTGCGAATTTTAATGTATTGAAGAATGAAATAATAACGTGAATCAGTTTGTAGGATCACAAAATTTAGCTGTATGTTCAAAATAGCGCCACTTTAGCCACAACTAGACAACACTTCAGATTGAATTGCCGCCTATTGCGGAACAATAGCATTTTTTTCAAATTTCGCAATCCAGATCAAAATTTAAAAAATTAACTAAGTTATTTTACATAAATAAACACGAAACAGTGCTTACCACAGGTGGTGAGATATATTTGATCTCAGTAACAACCTCATGACACAATTTGCAAAATAGACCAATCTCTTCGTCGAGAAAAGTATCATGTTCACAGCGGGATGATGGACCTCCATTTTCTCCTAAATTTCCAATCTGCAGAGAGTAACACGCTATGTCACTGATTTTTCCTTACGAATCTCATTGAGAATCTTATAGATATCATTTAGATCACTAAAGTTTAAAAACAAATAAACAATTTAAATTAAAAATCAAAACCAAAATCAGCTTAAGCACTAGTCCTATGGTTCACAAATCTTAAGCACTAGTTCTATAGTTCACAAATTTTAATTAAAAGCAAAGTTCAAATTTAAATGTTCTTGTAGAGGAGGATTACCATGGATTCAGCGTCGGATTCTCTAAGGACTGTATCAAATTCATCCCATAACACTTCCTGCTCCTCCTGCTCCTTGGTCTTTTGAACTTTGTCCACCTTTTTAAGGCTCCATATCCGTTCACGAGGCGTGTCCACAGAGACTGGTGGTGGCCGTGAATCTTGCTGATCAACACCATCGTCGTTGACCTCCAACACAATTGAATCATTTTTCATTGTATTCTTTCTTTCCCAATAGCATTTAACAAGGAGTTCGAGTGAACGCAACTCCTTCCGCGTAAAATGTGTGCTTTTGACGCTTTGATTCAAATCATTGTTTTCAGTAGATTCCTTCTTCTCACCACTACAGATGTTAGCTCTACTTTTACAATGCCTTCCTTTGTTCTCCATTGTTTTCTGTTTATCTGATTCCTTCGTCTTTTCTTGCTTTTTCTGAACTGAAGAAACTCCTCCAACATCTAAGCCTTTAACAAATTGATCTTTTCCTCGATCAGAATCACCAACATTTTCCTTGGATTTGTTTTTTGATTTGGCATTCACTCCAACATTCACACTTTCATCAGAGAGATTTTTCACTTTCACTTCCACACTCATTGGTTTCAGTGTCTCTGATACTCCATTCAATTTAGAAGGACTACCCTTCTTCTCAATGGTACAGGAGGAAACACTAGCATGATCTGCATCATCCAACTCATCACATTTCCTCTCAGAAATTCCACTTTTCTTATCCTTCCCCTTTCTCACCATCTCCTCATCATCATTACCATAAGATGAACTATTCTCAACATTCACCTCCTCATTATTACCCTCAGAAATTCCACTTTTTTGACTCTTCACCTTTCTTACTAATTCCTTCACCACATTGAAATCTTTCCTATAACCCTCTTTCTTCTCCTCCTCCTCCTCCTCCTCAGCATCATCATCAACATAAGAGGAGCTTGAAGAACTGTCATCGTTATCATTGTCTGAAATCTCATTCAGCTCATCGGCTTCAAAATCTTCATCACTAGAATCATTTGCTTCACTCTCATCAGAATCCTCCTCCTCCTCACTCTCTTCAGAATCATCGAAATCAACTATAACCTTTTCACCTTTATCAGAAAACCTACCAACACTTTCATCACTTTTTACTCCCTCTTTAACAACTTCATCTTCTTTTTCTTTTTCCTCTTCTTCATTATCAGCATCAGAATCAACAGAGAGTTCTTCATTACTTTCACCAGACTCATCTGAACTTAACGGAATCGGGTTATCTTGTGCCCTATCACAATTTTCATCAACAAACTTTCCATCTTTAGCATCAAAATCACCACTTCCTCCACTTTCAACACCAGCCTCAGACATCTTCTCATCACTATGCTCCAACCCTTCTTCACCAACATCTTCATATTCATCATCATCGATGGAAACTACCTCGACATCTTTAGGAACAACAAAAGGCTCTTCGGTCATCTTCCTTTTTTTAGAACCAGAAACATAGTCCAAACCCTTACCTTCTTCATCACTCTTTCTCCGCTTTAATGACCCACCAAGTAAAAGAGAACCAAACAACGGAACGTTCTTGCTACGAGTTCTGCTAGAAACACCAAATAACGGAACATTCTTGCTAGAAACACCAGCCATCACAAACAACAACAAAAAAAAAAAAAAACCAAACAACTTGTATTCGTTTAATGTCTCTTTGTCTGTGTTAGGGTTTTTAATGTTTCTTTGTCAGGTTAGGATTATATTGATGAAAAGGGTTTGAAGATATATACTGAATAAGAAAAGTTCACAAAGGAAAAAGAATCACACGTTGGTGAAGAGAAAGAGAGATCGATAGAAAACGTATAGAAGAAGTAGAGAGAGAAGAAGTGAGGAAGTGAAGAGAATGCTAAATATGTAAAGTGCAACAATGGCGCCAACTATAAGATTAATCGATCAAACTAAATATTAGTCCAAATCTTCTTCCAATATTCACTCTTTATTTTTTTTATTTACTCCTATTTTATAGCAATATAATAAATGAGAAAATATATATATATATATATATATATATATATATATATATATATATATATATTTATTATTGATTTGAGTGTATATTTAAGTTTTTTTAGGTGATATTTAAGATTTTTTTAGTTTTTTTAAGGAAAGAATAATTTTAGTTAAATCTTGATTCAAGATTAATATATATTCCTATATATGTGTACTTGCAAAAGTACAATATTATAATCTAGGTTTAGACGGTGTATTTGATGCCTTGAGAATGATCTCAAGAGTGGTATTTATAGTCTTATGTGAGCTTGTTTTTACTTGACTTAAGCCCTAAGCAAGCTGGACTTTAAGTCTTTTCACAGACTTCTAGAAGCTTCTAGGAGACTGTTGAGGCGACGCCTTTGGAGGGACGCGCCTAGGCCTCATGGGCCTTTGGGAGGGCGCATAGGCCCTTAGAAGTAGATTGACGGTCCACAACCCCCCAAGCACGAGTCTTGGAACAAGGCGAAGTGATTAATTATGAAGTCGATAGTCCACAAATGGTGAATAGATCTTTTGAGGCAGCTTTCTATTGTGCTTTGTTAGGCGAATTCTTTGAAGGTTTTTTCATAGAGATAAGGCGATGTTTCTTCTTGCATGTATTTCGGCGGGCTTGTTTATGGATCATGAGGGCGAGTTGGATTCTTTTTTAAGATCATTTAGGATGGCAAGTTGGTTGACGAGCCTAGAAGCTATTTGTCTTGCTTGTGTTGCGTTGTACCCTTATTTTGATGTGAATTAATCGAGCAACCTCTTATGGTGCCTTTAGTACCTTCTAAGTTTTATTGGCGATGTAATTTTAACTGGGCGAACATTTTGGGGCGCCTTCAACACTTAAATAGTTGCCTGGTGTAGCTTTTGCTTTACTTTTCCGAGTGCTCTTTCTTTGTAGCGTTTGTTGATCTTCTATTAGTCATTTTGTGCTTTTTGCTGGTAAAGGTTCCTTTTTGCTAACTTTGTTAAGGAAGGCTTTTATATAAGCCATTTCTTGTGTTCGGATCCCACTTAGGGTTTGACAAAAAGGCGGCATTCAGAGCCCTCTTTAGGGGTTGACGTAATGTCGAAGTTCAAAGCCCTCTTTAATGGTTGACGGAATGGCGACGTTCAAAGCCCTCTTTTAGGGTTGACGGAATGGCGACGTTTAGAGCCCTCTTTTAGGGTTGACGTAATGGCGACGTTCAAAGCCCTCTTTAAGAGTTTATGGAATGGCGATGTTCAGAGCCCTCCTTCAGGGTTGGCGTAATGGCGATGTTCAGAACCCTCTTTCAGGGTTGGCGGAATGACGACGTTCATAGCCTCGTGGGGTTGACTTAGATGTTTGTTCAAAGCCTCTTAGGATTGACAATCTGTTCAGAGCCTCGTAAGGTTGACGCTACGTTTAGAGCCTCGTGGGGTTGACGTAGATGTTTGTTCAGAGCCTCTTAGGGTTGACAATGCGTTCAGAGCCTCGTGCGTAACGTTGACGCCACGTTCAAAGCCTCGTGTGGTTCACATATTTTTATTAGTCGATGTTCAGAGCCCACTGGACGGGTTGACGTAGTTTTTTGAGTCGACATTCAGAGCCCATTGGTCGGGTTGACGTATTTTTCTGAGTCGACGTTCAGAGCCCATTCGTCGGGTCAACGTATTTTTCCGAGTCGACATTCAGAGCCCACTATTCGGGTTGATGTATTTTTCCCAGTCGACGTTTAGAGCCCACTGGTCGGGTTGACTTAAATGTTGGCGGCTTTTGTATAGATGCCTTTTATTCCTGCTAGAGTCAAATATAGAAAGCAATAATAATTTGGGTGCCTTGTTAAAAACCTGAAAAACAAATCTCAAAGGTCCAAAATAGTTAGATAGCCACGCGTTTTATCTTCAAGCTCGTAATGGCGGGACCGTTGCTTTCTACATTTCATCAAGGCGTGTTGTTTGGTGAGTTCTTCCTTTTGTTTAATCCCGCCATTGGCGAGCTTGTTTGCCTCCCAAACTTTATTTATTTGAAATATAACGTTACTTCCGAACATCTAAAACAAAGGAGTCTTAATCATACTCAATCCTCTTTAATGAGAACTAATTACTTGCTGTCTTTTCTTATTAACTCGCCCATATTTTCTACTCCCCTTCCTATAACCTTCTTATTTGATTATCTTGTGCTTTTAATCCTTTTCTTTCATCTATTAGATTGGAACTAAGTCTTCCTACTACTTTTCTTAAATCGAAATGCGCTACTTCATTCTTAGATTTAAACTAACTCGCCCACTTCTCTCTTTTTATTTTATACTCATTCTTTTTCTCCTACTAACTTGAATTTTAACTTGCTTGGTTTTTTATTTTCTATGTCTTTACTTCCTCCTATGAAGTTGGAACTAAAGTCTTCTGCTCAATTTTATTCTTCTACGTGGGTCTGGCGCTATTAATACATTATTTATGTCTTTACTAAACAGTTAGTTCAGTTCACAAAGTAAATGGTACATGAAATGAGTTCCCAGAAAAGGGAGGTGGGTCACTTGGACCTCTTAAATACCAAGACTTTCCTCGCCAGAATCCCTCATATGTGACATTTTAACAATACTACACTTTACTTCTGCCACAGGGTACCTAGAGTAGTCTTTCTTTTATTAACTTGGTTCTACCTCTTGTGTTTTACTCATCTTTCTCTCTATTAAATTTTTATTGATTTATCCTTTTTTACATATATTCATATTCGGTCCGAATATATATTGGACCAAATTTTATTCCAAACCAAAAAGTATAGATATATTATCTCAAAATATATTGAACAAAAAATATTTTCTTCAAATCAAAACGTGGAAATATATTGTCTCAAAATATATTGAGCAAAAAATATTTTCTTCAAATCAAAAAGTGAAAATATATTCTCTCAAAATATATTGAGCAAAAAATATTTTCTTTAAATCAAAAAGTGAAAATATATTGTCTCAAAATATATTAAACAAAAAATATTCTCTTCAAATCAAAAAGTGGAAATATTTTCTACAAATCAAAAAGTGAAAATACTCGCCCTATTTCTTCTACCTATTTTTATTTTTATTTTTTGTTCTCTATTCTCTCATATTAAAAAATTTGAACTAACTCGCTCATTATCTCGTTTCTTACTTACTCGCAACCAAAGATCATTCCTTCTAAAAAATTTGATACTCTAGCATAACACTACAACAAAGTGACCATTCACGATCATAAATTTTTTTGAATGAACGAGCCAGTCTTGACGTATATATCAGCCAACACATTATGAATAAATAAAAATATATAAAACTTAAGAACATGGAGGGATGATAACAAGCCGTAATAATGGTGAAGTAAAAAACAGAAAATTAATCAGCCCCACATATTCATATAACATGGATATAATAAAAAACAAACATGAAAGTTCGAAACGCTGGAAAGAACATTAAATAATGATGTCGATGATCATGAGGTGAAAAAGAATATCAAAACGAGGTAACCTAGCGTATGAATAACGGTGCACATGATTATGGTTGTTGATGCTTCCAAAGTTGACGTTGATACGGTTTTTGGGCGGCATCACCGACGATGGGGTTTTCATGGTTTCAACGGCGTCATGATCAGAAGTGGTCGTCGTGCATTGGTAGATGGTGAAGTCGGTTTCCTAAATCACGAAGGGTACAATTTAGGGTTTGTGGTTGAGTGATGTTTATAAATTGTGGTTAGTGGGTTGTGCTCGTGATTTTCGGGTATCAATCCATTAATTGGTTTTGAACCTTCAATATTTGAACTCTCAACTTTTATTCGTGGGAAGAGAAAAAGTGAGTAAAAACCCTTATGAGATCAAAGTCCGGGGGTTGGTTTCGAATAGGGAAGGTGTTAGGCACCATAAACGACTTTGGTACTCCGAAGGAGCCTCTTGCCTAAATTATCTTGTGCTAATTACTCGCTTATTTATTTGCAAAATATTGCCTAAAGTCTAAGTGAAAGAATGAAGGGAGAAGAAGTATGTTTTTTTTGTTGTTTTTTATTGATTTGGAAAGACAAAGTCTTTTGCCTACATACCCGAAATGAGATCAAAATCATGTAGTTCGGGGTAAAAATTTCGATTGGTGAGTTGGATTGATTTTAAAAGTTTGAAAAAAAATGTTTTTGAGAGGACAAGAGGCCGAAAGGCATAGAAGAATAAAAATGTGTGGTTGTTTGATTTTAATTAACGAAAAGGAAGACTAAATGATTTAAAGTTGATTGAAATTTGATTAGGAAAAGATAAAGAAGGAATGCTCACTTAGTTTGTTTCTAAGGTTTGTTAAGAAAATGTTTTTGTGATTTTTGCAATATTAATGACAGATGGGTCACTAGTTTGGGTAGTTGGTTTGGATGGAGATAGTGATACCTCATGGTTGGAAAACTCAGGCCCTGTTTGATCATCTACAACCTCTGCATCAGGAAGAACAAATTGAAGTGGTTTAATCATTGGTGGTTGTAGAGGATGATCAGCAGGTAGTCTTACACAAGCATTAATCCTTCTGTTGCATATCATGTATCCTTTCTTCAATAGAAGGATACATATGAACAAAGGTATCATTATCAGGCTTTTTCTGAGGTTTGGTGGATGGTGATGGGGATAGACGATTTTGTAGGTTTGCATAGACTCTATCCAAGGGGATATCATCTATGTCTGAGGAGGTTGAGGTAGAGGTTGATAGAGAGGCTGAGGTTGAACTAGATCCTACTTCTATTATATTAGCAGTGTTAAGAGAATCAGTATTACCTTTGTCAGCTTCTGAACAACGAGCTTCCTCCTGAACTTCTTCAGTAACCTTCACCAGTTCACCAGACACTACCATTTGTTAAAGATTCTTTGTAACCTCAATTCCCAGTTGAGCAGCTTCAACTGTTGATTCTTTCAACAAAACTTTAGTAGGAACTACTGTAGCGCCCCATTTTTATTTAATTATTTTTAGTTGATGTTTGAGTATTTTTATATGATTTTATATGACTATATTTGACATATATGATTTAGATATGATTTTATGTGAAATATATGACTTGGTATGAATTGTGTGATATTTGGTGTGATGATAATTTATTATATGATTTATGGTGTTGTGTTTTATTTAAATAAATGTTGTTTGATTATTTTATTTATTTAATAAAAAGGTAGAAAATAGTATTATTTGGTTTAAAGGGAATTAAGTATAATTATGAGGAATAAGTGGGAGTTAAGGAAATAAGAGGGGGTTATAGTTTACAATAAAAAGAAAAGGAGAGTCAGAAAGAGTTTTACGTACAATTGAAAAAAAGAGAGAAAGTGAGTTTTTGAGAGAAGAAGAGGAGAAAACCTAGAACCAAGAGAAGAGGCTAGAAGAAGAGAGAAGAACGCAGCTTAATTCAGGAATCATAATCTAAGGTAAGGGTGGGATTCCTTCAATAATATGTATATATAATTTTGATTGTTGATGAAATTGTGTTCTAGGTTTAGGGTTTAGAAAGTTTATGATAATTGATATGGTGTGATGAATTGTGTTGTTTAATGCATGTTTCTGTGTTGTTTTGATTGTTATGTTGTATATAGAACCTGTAAACATTGTTCTCTATCAAATTTGGGATTTGGGTAGATGAAATTTGGGTTTTTGAGTGAAAAATAGAGTTTTCCCGAGAGCTACCTTTGACAGCATACCCTGTTCCATGTTGTTGCGTCTTTTGCATCAGTTTCTGTTTCGAACTAGCTTTCGGTGTAAACACGAAAGTTGTAGGTATGAATGTTATCTTTCTAATGCCGTTGGTCTGACGTCAAAATGATTTATAGAACTTGAGTTATGGTCAAATTACTGAACGTAGGTCACAGTGAATTTTTATGAATTTCAGCACAACTTTGTCCGAATTTGAAATGAAAACTGGTATTGATTGGTACATAATTGGTCTTAGGTGTAAACATGAAAGTTGTAGATAATTGAGTTAGCTTTCTAATGGCACTGGTTTGACTCGAAAATGTTTTGTAAATCTCGAGTTATGATAAAAATAGTCCAAGTAGGTCTTCAGAAAACTTTAAGAAAACTTAGCATAACTTATTCCAAGTTAGTCCAAAACCTATGGTTAGTTCCCAAACTTCAAACTTAAGTATGAGAGGTTAAATTGAAGTGTTTTATGAGTATTTAACTTATGACTTGTTTAATCAAATTTGATTTCCTTTTGAAAAATGTTTTCTTGATTTATTTAACCTTGTTTATGAAGCGAATATTATAAATGAAAGTGAAGCTATGTGAACGCATGTATATATAAATAAATATGATTATATATGCTATGTCGTTGATTTCCGTTGTTGATGCCGTTGAGTCGTGTTGTCTAAGTTGGGGAGTGTGTCATAAATATATTAGGCACAGTTGTTGTTGTCGTTGTCGTCGTTGTTGTTGTTGTTGGGTTGTATGCTGATATACACCACGAGTCTTTCATACTCATGTATCGTTGGGGGCTCATGCCCTGGAATGTTAATCATTCAAATGTTGAGGGCTTATGCCCTGGAACGCTTTATCGTTCAACTGTTGAGGGCTCATGCCCTGGGATGCTTTAACCATCCAATTGTTGAGGGCTCATGCCCTAGAATGCTTGTCATTCAACGCGCGTAAAATGGTACCACATGCATATTGCATTAGTTATTGTCGTCGGTGCATTGTCGGAGTCGTTGTTGCATAGTCGTGTCGTGTCGTTTGTGAAGTGATGATATAATTGTGAAGTGATGATGTATTCGTGATGGTGTAATTGTGACTTGTTGATGTATTTATGACGTGTTGAAGTATTTGTGATGTTATGATGTACTTGTGAGTGTTTGAGATGTTTTCGTTATATGTGATGATTTGTTGATGTTGTTGATATTGTTGTTGTTGATTGTTTATTGTTGTTGTATCTTGCTAAATGTCGTTGATGTTGATAACGTTGCTGTTGCTATATATATATATATATATATATATATGTATACATACATATATGAACTTGTTGATACTTGTGATATAATTTGTTGTTGTTTCATCGATTTGATGAATTATATATTATTATTATTGAATGTGTTTGTCACCCCTTCTGTTGGAATTGCCGCCTTGTGGGCAAGTGCAGGTAATGGAGACTTGTAGGATGTCGGCTCAAGTGTCCTAGGGCTCTGATACGTAACGGGATGGGAAACGTTGTCTTGATTCTTTCATTCCTTTATGTATCGAATTTTTAAATAATGTTGTTGAACCTTAATTATGTTGGATATCATTTTATTGTTGAGGCCTTTGTGCCAAGATTTTGTTGAAGTTGATTATATTTTAAAAAAGACTTTTCCCCTGCAAAATATTACGAGATTAATTTATGTTGTTGAATAAATAGTATATTTTCTATTTATGAATTTTTGAAAAGTAGTGTAACATTACGTTTTGCGATGAAAACTCTGATTTTACGTATATTTAATTATGTTGGGAAATCGGGGTGTTACAACTACAATTTCCTTGGCAATCTGAAGTGCTTTCTCCAAAGCAACAACATCAGCAGCTTTCTTCTTCTTAACCTCTCTTGTGACAAGCTCATATGCATTTTCCACTTCCTTTTCTTCTTCCATATCATGAGAAGAAACCTTTAGCTTCATGACAACATGCTTCCTTTTCTTCTTAGGAATTAAGAGTTGAGCAGGTAGAGGTTGTGAAATTTCAGCTGATTTGTCACTTCTTGTTCTCTTATTCAGAACCTTAGTAGGGTCTAGATCCTGAACTTCTTCTTGGATGGATGACACATCAGAACCAGTTGCTTTTGCTTGAGGAGCAACCTTGGCTTTCTTCACTTTCTTTCTCTGAGGTTCAGAAGCTTCTTCAGCATCATTAGCTTCTGATAGGTACTCCTCTTTGGTTAGCTTTCTTTTCTTTTTAGAAGCAGCAGGAAGAACACCAGCAAACATAGTTTCTGGAACATCTTCCATCCTGATGGTCTCCCCAGTTGTTTCATAGTGCTTTAGGATGAAACTGACTCTTTCATCAAGAGGATCTTGCATGCATATAGTAGGAAAGTTATCCATTAAGTTGGATACTGCCTCAGATTCCTTCAAATCTGTAGCCAACTTCTTGTAATCCTCTCTCTTAATGAGCTTCATGTGTCTCAAGGTGCCACCATTAATCACCTTGCCAGTTACTGTGCCCAACTGCTTATCATCAACAACCTTGGATGTTCTGATAACATCCGAAATTCTTCCTTGATAGAAGATTTCAGAAAGAAGTCTTCGATAGGGAACCCATCATCTTTTGATTGTTTGACTCTCCACCACCACCTTTTGGTAGAAGATTTTCATTCTGGATCTTCAGGAGCAGCTTGTGTTCCATACTCAAGTCATAGTACTTTCCCTTAATAGTACTGTTAAACATTGTCCTAATCATTGTATCATTCCATGGAATTGTTTTGTTGTTGTCCAAGCCACTAATAAACCTTCCTTCAGATGCTCTTCTGATCACCCAAGCAATTACTTCTTCTGAGATAAACACAGAGATACCCATGATGCTTGATCTTATTTTTGTAACAGTGAAGGGTTCCAAACCCATTTATTCTCTTGTTTTACCAGCTAAAATGGGGTCAATCAGAACTTTCTCATCCATTTCCAACTGAGCAGCTTTACGATTGTAGACTTTTGCTCTAACCCAGAAGTGCCTTACTAGGTTCATGTAGGTTGGACCATTCAGCATGTCAAAGTAGTTGATGAGGTCCTGAGCTTCATAGTATTTCTTGATGTCGCAACCATGATGTGCTAGAGATACGAAGTCCACAGGGTTTTCAACTTGAACATTAAGATCCCATTCTTCTAAAGATATAGTTCTTCCCCTGATATCATAAGCAGTTGCTTCTTGCATGGACGATTCTAGAACTGAACTTGAAGTTGCCATTGATGAAGATGAGGTTTTTAGGGTTCTAAGGTTTTTGATTTTTGAAAAGATGAGTTTTCGCAGAGAAACAATCTAAAATCAGAAAGTGTGTATTGTGAAGTGAGTAGTGTGTGATTATTGTCTAAGTGTTTTGAGTAAAACATTTGCAATTCAGAAGGGGACAAACAAACACAACATTAATGACATTGGGGGCGCGAGATAGTACATTCAAAGCTTAAAATCATCATTGCCCTCTTATGTTATACACCAATACAATTAAGCCACGTTGGATTACTTCAGATGAAATGCCAAGTTAGTGGGACAGGTGTTACCAAAAAGTAACTTCCAACGTTTCCCTTAACTCTGCTATTCAGGAGCTAAGAGTCTAGCTTCTGAAGTTAAGATGTTCATGTCATCTTCAGAAGCACATTTTCCTTAGAGTCTCAGTTAAGAACTTTTGATGCACCATAGCTTTTGAACTAACTTCAGGACCTAACTTCTTGTTCAAGAGCAAGCAAATTTAATCAGACACAAAATGCATGTTCAAATTTTTCTTAATAAAATCAAATCTTTCCACAGTTAAAGGTTTAGTGAATATATCAGCCGATTGATGTTCAGTATCAATGAATTGTATATCCAAAATTCCTTTTTGAACATAGTCTCTAATAAAGTGGTGTTTGATTTCAATATGCTTGACTCTTGAATGTAAAATTGGATTCCTTGACAAACAAATAATAGCAGTATTATCACAAAAGATGGGAATACTGTTAGCATTAATCTGATAATCTTCCAACTGATGTTTCATCCATAGTAGTTGTGTACAACAACTTGCAGCTGAGATGTATTCTACTTCTGCTGTAGACATAGCAATAGTTACTTGTCTTTTGCTAGCCCAGGATATCAGATTCTCTCCCAAGAACTGGCAATTACCACTAGTTGATTTTCTTTCAATCTTATCCCCAGCATAGTCAGCATTAGAGAATACAACCAACTTATAATCTAAGGATTTCCTATAGAGGAGTCCAAGATTTGTTGTTCCCTTCAGATACCTGAAGATTCTCTTAACAGCTGTTAAATGTGATTCTCGAGGATCTGACTCGAATCTTGCACACAAGCATACATTGAATAAAATATCTGGCCTAGAGGCAGTGAGGTATAACAAAGAACCAATCATACCTCTATACAGTTTCTGATCTACCTTTGATCCAGTATCTTATTTGCTTAAGGTGCAGGTTGGATGCATTGGAGTGTTCATCACTTTACAATCTTCTAGCTTGAACTTCTTTAAAAGCTCCTTAGTGTACTTTGTTTGATGAACATACACTCCATCTTTATAATGATTAATTTGAATTCCAAGGAAGAACTTCAATTCTCCCATCATGCTCATTTCAAATTCATCCTGCATTAACTTAGAAAATTCCTTGCAAAAAGATGCATTAGTAGAACCAAATATTATATCATCAACATATATCTGCACAACAAGAATGTATTTCTCAAGAGTCCTTCTGAAGAGTGTTTCTGTCAACTTGACCTCTTTTAAAATCATTTTTAATCAGGAAATTACTTAGTCTATCATACCAAGCTCTGGGAGCTTGTTTCAAGCCATATAGTGATTTCTTAAGTTTATAAACAAGGTCAGGATGCTTAAGATCCTCAAAACTAGGAGGTTGCTCTACATACACTTCTTCTTCTATGACTCCATTAAGAAATGCACTCTTGACATCCATTTGATATAATATTATGCCATGATTAACTGCATATGATAGAAGTAACTTGATTGCTTCCAATCTTGCAACTGGAGCAAATGTTTCAGTGTAATCAATGCCTTTTTGTTGACTGTAACCTTGTGCAACAAGTCTATCTTTGTTTCTGATTACTTCACCTTGTTCATTCAGCTTGTTTTTTAATACCCATTTTGTTCCAATAATGTTCTTCTGTTGAGGTTTGGGTACCAGATGCCACACATCATTTCTTTGAAACTGATTGAGCTCTTCTTGCATAGCTAGTATCCATCCATCATCTGAAAGTGCTTCATCAACTATAGCAGGTTGAATTATTGATAACAATCCTATCATAGACTCTTCTTGTCTGAAATATGATCTTGTTCTTCTAGGATTGTCTTTGTTTCCAATGATTTGATCCTCAGGATGTTAACTCTTGTACTTGAATGTATTATTGGATTGATTAGCTCGCTGAGAGCCATCTTGAGCTTCATCAGAAGCTACTTCATCTTGAGCTTCTGAGGTTGGTTCTGCTTCTGGACTATCTTCAGATTCAATAGTCTGATCAGGTTCTGGAGTATCTTTAGTAACCTGTATATCTGCAAAACATTCATCTTGCTCTGGAGTTTCACTTCCAGGCTTTTTGTCTTCAAATTTAATGTGCATTGATTCTTCAACACAGAGTGTCTCTGAATTATACACTATGTATGCCTTTGACCTTTCAGAGTAACCTAAAAAGATTCATCTTTGGGCATTGGCATCAAACTTCTTTTTGTAGAGCTTGTTATTTAGAATGTAGCAGGTACATCCAAATTGATGAAAGTAAGATATATTGGGTCTTCTTCCCTTAAAGAGTTCATATGCAGTTTTCTCCAAGATAAGTCTGATATAGATCCTATTTTGAACATAACATGCTGTATTCACTGCTTCTGCCACAAAATGTTTAGCCAAATTATTTTCATGAATTATGGTTCTTGCCATTTATTGTAAAGTTCTATTCTTTCCCTCTACAACCCCATTTTGCTGTGGAGTTCTAGAAGAAGAGAATTCATGGATAATTCCATGTTTTTCACAAAAACTTCAAATGGCTCGTTTTCAAACTCTCCACCATGATCACTTCTGACTTTCAAAATTTTCAATTCTTTTTCAGATTGTATTTGAGTGCAGAAGTTACTGAATACATCATATGCATTATCCTTACTTCTCAGGAATTTTACCCAAGTCCATCTGCTATAATCATCAACAATGACTAGTCCATATTTACTTCCATATAAAGATGCAGTGTTAACTGGTCCAAATCAATCAATATGAAGTAATTCTAAGGGTTTGGAGGTTGAGACAGTGTCTTTTGTTTTAAAAGATGAATTCACAATCTTCCCTTTCTAGCATGCACCACAAAGTGCATCTGAATGATAGTAAATGTCAGGTAGGCCTTTGACCAGTTGTAACTTACTAAGCTTAGATATTAATCTCCAGTTAGCATGTCCCAACCAATTCAGAGAAGGCAAATTACCTTCTGATCAACCAGTTCAGAGAAGTTAATTTTATAGACATTCTCTATCCTCTTTCCCTTGAATACTATGGACTTGTTATCCTTGTTGATTACTGTGTAGTTGGTCTTTTCAAACATCACATCATAACCATTGTGACAAAACTGACTTATACTCAAAAGGTTATGTTCAAAACCATCTACCAACCACACATTATTAATAGAGATAGAGGAGTTAGCAATAGTTCTTGTACCAATGATCTTGCCAAACTGGTTGCCTCTAAACTTCACATTTCCTCTTTTTTTCATTGTGAGGGTGGGGAACATAGACTTCTCTCCCATCATATGTCTTGAGCAACCGCTGTCTAGGTACCTTGATTTTTGCTTTTTCTTTGCTCTTAGGAATTTCTCATTTTCTTCTTCTGAGTCTGATTTAGGTTCAACTTCCGAAGTCATTATAGCCACTAATCCCACATCTACTTTTGCATCTTCATCAACATCATCCTTATCAGATCCAGATTCATTGTCTAAATCTTCCCAGGTTGCCATTAAACTCTGCTTGATCTGCTTCTTGAACTTGTTGATTTCTTGGACTTCTCCTTTGATTTCTCCTTCTGAAGATCAGGGCAATCAACAATGAAGTGTCCAGGCTTCTTCCAATTGAAGCAACCCTTCTGATCTTCTTTCCTAGAGCCTTTGTAACTGCTTCTTCTGCTCAAGAACTTCTTGTTCTTCTTAGCCAGATATTGCAGCCTATTAGAAAGCATAGCCATCTTCTCAGCAGGATCTTCATCATAATCTCCATCAGGTGATTCTTCTTCAGATTCTATAACTTTAAGAACTTTTGATGACTTCCCTTTGAATGGAAGAGCAATAGATTTGCTTTTCTTAGCAGGCTCATGTTCATTTAAGCTTATCTCATGAACCTTGAGAGAGCTTACAAGATCTTCAACACTTAAAGTGTTTAAATCTTTATCTTCCTCAATAGCAGTAACCTTAGGTCGCCATCTAGCAGGAAGACTTCTTAGTATCTTGCTCACATGATCATAAGCAAAATAGCTTTTCTTCAGTATTTGTAGTCCAGAGACTAGGGTCTAAAACGTTGAGTACATTTCCTCAATGCTTTCATCATCCTTCATCTTGAACAATTCATACTGATGAACAAGCATAAGTGATTTTGCTTCTCTAACCTTCTTACTACCTTCATAGTTTGCACAGAGAGAAGCAAACATTGCCTTTGCAGTAGATTTGTCACTCATCTTCATATACTCTGCACGAGGTATAACAAGAACAAGTGAGACTCTGTTCTTGTGATGTTTCTTGTACATTTTCTTTTGAGCAAGAGTATGTTTCTTTCTATCAACAGCAGCTCCTTCTTCATCAAGGTCCAAGTCACGAACTCCATCTTCCAGAATATCCCATAACTCTTCATCTAAGCCCATGATATAACTGTAGAAGTTAGTTTTCCACCAGGAGAACTCTTCAATATCTCCATTAAACTTTGGATGTTTTCCTGAATCAGCTTTCTTATCACCATAATCAAAAGAAACAACATTATGATTACCACTAGAAACAGAAACAGATGATTCACTAGCAGAACCAAAGCTATGATAGGATTGTTATCAGTGATTGAACCTGCTACAGTTGATGAAGCACTTTCAGATGATGGATGGATACTTGCTATGCAAGAAGAGCTTAATCAGTTTCAAAGAAATGATGTGTGGGATTTGGTACCCAAACCTCCTCAGAAGAACATTATTGGAACAAAATGGGTATTCAGAAACAAGATGAATGAACAAGGTGAAGTAACCAGAAACAAAGGTAGACTTGTTGCACAAGGTTACAGTAAAAAGGAAGGCATTGATTACACTGAAACATATGCTCCAGTTTCAAGATTGGAAGCAATCAGGTTACTTTTATCCTATGCAGTGAATCATGGCATAGTATTATATCAAATGGATGTCAAGAGTGCATTTCTAAATAGAGTCATAGAAGAAGAAGTGTTTGTCAAACAACCTCCTAGTTTTGAGGATCTTAAGCATCCTGACCATGTTTCTAAACTTAAGAAATCACTATATGGCTTGAAACAAGCTCCCAGAGCTTGGTATGATAGACTGAGTAATTTCCTGATTAAAAATGATTTTAAAAGAGGTCAAGTTGACACAACACTCTTCAGAAGGACTCTTGAGAAAGATATTCTTGTTGTGCTGATACATGTTGATGATATAATCTTTGGTTCTACTAATGCATCTCTTTGCAAAGAATTCTCTAAGTTAATGCAGGATGAATTTGAAATGATCATGATGGGAGAATTAAAGTTCTTCCTTGGTATTCAAATTAACCAAATTAAAGATGGAGTATATGTTCATCAAATAAAGTACACAAAGGAGCTTCTAAAGAAGTTCAAGCTAGAAGATTGTAAAGTGATGAACACTCCAATGCATCCAACATGCACCTTAAGTAAAGAAGATTTTGAATTAAAGGTAGATCAGAAGTTGTATAGAGGTATGATTGGTTCTCTGTTATACCTCACTGCATCTATGCCATATATTTTATTCAGTGTATGCTTGTGTGCAAGATTCCAGTCAGATCCTAGAGAATCTCATTTAATAGCTCTTAAGAGAATCTTCAGGTATCTAAAAGGAACAACTAATCTTGGACTCCTTTATAGGAAATCCCTAGATTATTAGTTGGTTGGATTCTGTGATGCTGAGTATGCTGGTGACAAGATTGAAAGAAAATCAACTAGTGGCAACTGTCAGTTCCTGGGAGAGAATCTGATATCCTGGGCCAACAAAAAACAAGCAACTATTTCAGCTACAAGTTCTTGTACACAACTACTCTGGATGAAACATCAGTTGGAAGATTATCAGATTAATGCTAACAACATTCCCATTTATTGTGATAATACTGCTGCTATTTGTTTGTCAAAGAATCCAAATTTACATTCAATAGCTAAACATATTGAATTCAAACACCATTTTAATAGAGATTATGTTCAAAAAGGAATCTTGGATATACAATTCATTGATATTGAACATCGGTGGGCTGATATATTCACTAAACCTTTAACTGTGGAAATATTTGATTTTATAAAGAAAAATTTGAACATGCACTTTGTGTCTGATTAAAATTGCTTGCTCCTGAACTAGAAGTTAGGTCCTGAAGTTAGTTCAGAAGCTATGGTTCATCAGAAGCTCTTAACTGAGATTATGAGGAAAATGTGCTTCTGAAGATGACATCAGCATTTTAACTTCAGAAGTTGGATTTTGTGCTTCTGAATAGCAGAGCTAGTGGAAACGTTGGAGTTGCTTTTTTGTAACACCTGTCCCACTAACTTGACAGCGCATCTGAAGTTATCTAACGTGGCTTATTTGTATTGGTGTATAACTTAAGTAAGGCTATGATGATGTTATGCTTTGAATGTACTTTCTCGCGCCCCCAGTTGTCATTAATGTTGTGTTTGTTTGTCCCCTCTGAATTGCAATCGTTTTCTTTTTCTCAAATCACTTAGACAAAACACACACTACTCACTTCACAACCTACACTTTCTATTCTCACCGATTGTCTGTGAAGCGAAAGCTCTTTCTCTTCAATCAAAACCTAGAACCCTAAAAATTTAATTATCATCAATGGTATCCTCAAGCACAATTCCAGAATCAACTATGCGATATTTCACAAGGAATGTCTACTCAACAAGAAACTCCAGCTTATGATATAAAGGGAAGAACTATATCCCTAGAAGAGTGGGATTTAAACGTTCAGGTTGACAGACCGGTGGATTTTATCTCTTTAGCACACCATGGCTGTGATATCAGAAGTTACTATGAAGCTCAAGGTCTCATGGATTACTTCAATATGTTGAATGGTCCAACCTACGAAAATTTGGTTAGACATTTCTGGGTAAGACCTCATGTCTATGACAAGAAAGCTGCTAAATTGGAAGAAACAGAGAAGGTACTGATTGATCATACTCTGGAAGGGAAATCAAGAGAAGAAATGGGTCTGGAACCATTTGTTGATACAGAAATCAGGTCAAGCATTATGGGTATTCTAGTCTTCATCTCTCAAGTTGTGATTGCGTATGTAATCAGAAGCGCTTCTGAAGGCAGTTTCGAGGATGGTTTGGACAATAACAAGAAGAGTCCATGGAATGAAGTTGTTCATCAAACCATGTTCAATAGAAAGAAGAAGGGTGCCTACATCAACCTTTCTATGGAAAAGAAGATGCTTCTGAAGATACAAAATGAAAACCTTCTACCCAAAGGAGGAGGTTCTGACCAACCTTCATTGGAACACAGGGTGTTCTTGCATTTCTTCATCAAGAAGGAGATAGCAAACGTGCCCAAGTATATCTTCAAGCATATGATCAAGACATTGAGAGAAAGTCAACTAAACAATAGAATCTGGGTTCCCTATGGGAGACTTATCTCAGAGATTCTACATCAAGGAGGGATTCTGAAGGCCCTGGATGAAACTAAAGTCTTCACTGATCAACAACTCGGTACAGTTACCCGGAAGATTATCAATGGAAGCACTTTGGGGAACATGACCTTGATTAAAAAGGAAGACATCAAGAAGCTGGAAACAGATATGAAGGAGTCTATAGCCATATCGAATCTCATGGAAGGCTTTCCTCCAATTTGCAAGCAAGATCCACTTGATGTGCAACTGTACTACATTCACGACCATCTGCAAAACACTGGAGAGAATATCGAACTGGAGGATATACCAGAAACCATGTATGGTGGTGCTCTGCCTGTGGCAAAGAGCAGGAAGACAAAGAGGAAAGCACTTATAAAGGATGAGTATCTTGATTATGCCTCTGAAAAACCTGCAAAGAAAGCCAAGAAGGCCAAGAAAGACAAAGTAGTTGAAGCAACTGGTTCTGGTCTATCAACAATTCAAAAGGAAGTTCAGGACCTAGAACCTGTCAAGGTTCTGAACAAGAGGACCAGAAGTGGGAAGGAAGCTGTACCTTCACCACCTCAACCTGCTCAACCCTCCATTCCTAAAAAGAACAGGAAACATGTTGTTAGGAAATTAAAGATTGCTTCTGAAGAAGAAGAAGATGAAGATGCTGCTGTGAAGAAAGCATTGCAGCTGGCTAAGGAGATTGAAATACCTGCCTTGGTTCTGGCCAAAGAATCTACAGTTGAAGCTACTGAACTGGGATTAGAACTCTCTAAAAACCTACAGCAGATGGCAGTGGCTGATGATATGGTGAAAGCTACTGAGGTTGTACAAGAAGCTGGATGCTCAGAAGCTCATGTTGCTTCAAAAGCTTATGAAGGTATTTCTAATTCTCACACTGCTGCTGAAATAGTTACAATAGAATCTAGTACAACCCCTGAAACTAGGTATAGTCCAGCCTCCCTCTCATCATCTTCATCATATTTATCAACCTCATCTGATACAAATGATATACCCCTAAACAAAGTCTACACCAACCTAAACAAAGCTTTATCCCCATCACCATGAACCAAAACTTCGAAAAAGCCAATAAGTGATACCTTTGTGCCAATGTATCCCTTTGTTGAAGAGAGGTTAATTGACATGCAACAAAGGAGAATCGATGTTTACAAAAATCTACCTGCTGATCATCCTTTGCAACCACCCATGATTGATCCAATTCAATTGTTCATGCTGATGCAAAGGGTGCTGATGATCACACAGGGACATATATTGCTAACATTGATGTATCATCATCTCAACCCAACTCTCCAATCCAAACAACTGAAACACATGAAACTTCAATCATTCCAGACTTGATAAGTCATTACTCAGGTGAATTACCTGGTTATGTGTCAAACTTAGAAAAAGCCTCTGACATAGCTTATGATGAAGTTATAACAGAAAGTCCCAACAACATGAACCTAACCAAGAAATGGCCTCTTCAACCAACCAAGATTTTGTTCTCATCTCTGAACCTGTTCCTGAACTAGTTGTTCCTAAACAACTTGGTCCTGAACTAAGTGTTCCTGAACAAGTCATACTTAACCAACAACCAACACTTCTACTGAACCTGAAACCTCAATAAATGACCAATCATCATCCTCTAACTTGGTCATTCAACATGTTGCTCCTGCCAAGACAAATGTCCCTTCTCCACCCACCCTGTTTCTAGATTCAACTATACTAGCAGATGTGTGTGAGAACATCTTTCAAAAGCTGAAGAATCTGGTTCAAGCTAGGAATAACCTTATTCATGAAGATAACTATGAGACGTTGTGGTTAAGGTTGAAAGATAGAGTAGAATATGTCTTAACAGAGCTATAGAGAACCTGCCTTGATGCTCAAGACATTGCTCAGACCAAGCTTCAAGACTAGCTGAAGGGAGTTGTCAGTAATCTCCATGAAGTAAAAGTTCTTAAAACTTGGGTGAAGACTCCTCTATGTCTAAGAGCAAGGAATGGTACTAATTTCATCCCATCATGTATACACCCAAGAGAGCTTGATTTAAATTGGTTAAACAAGATAAATCTCAAGGAAGCCTCTATTGAACTGGCACTTATGCAAAAGAACACTCTCCTGGAGAAGGAAAAAAACAGTTCAAGAAAGAGCCTCTAGAGCAAAAACTACTAATGTTGGAATACATGACTGCTACTGAAGCTAAACTAGAAGAAGCCAGAATCAGAGAAGAGAATCTCATTAGGAGCAATGATGAATTCAAGAAGGAAATGAAGGAACAAGCAGAAGAAACGAATAGGATGATGAAACAGATGATGGAGATGTTTCAAAAACAAGCTCAACCTTAGTTGCACACCATTTAGCTTGTTTTATTTCCGTTATTTGTGTATCTTCATATGTATGCTTCTGAAATTATGTTTATGCTTCTGAATTACTGTTTGATCAATACTTATGTGCTTCTGAACAATTCATGTGCTTTTTAATATAATGCTTCTGAATTGTGTCTGCTCATGTGTTTTCTTCTCTACTTTATGTTTACTTATTAAATTTCTCTCACTTCGTTTTTCTCATCTCTTCTTTTTGTGTTTAAGGTTTTACTTTTTGTTAATGATAAAAGGGGGAGTAGATGTATAGTATTTAAAGGCTCTGAGCCTCTTTAATTTAACTTCAAGCAATTTAAATTAATAGGACCTTCTTCTCATCTCTTAGTCTTTTTAATGTGAGATTATTCTGAGAGTTATTGCGTTTTTATATGATGAATTTAATTAACAAGAATAGAACTCAGGGGGAGCTTACAAACCTCACCTTATAGTACTATTGGACTCAAGGGGAGCTTACAAACCTCATACCCTAATAGTCAACTTGTTAATTATATTAACAACAATTGGACATTTTAAATACTAATGTTTGTCATCATCAAAAAGGGGAGATTGTTGGAACAAAATGTGTTTAAACACTACCTCTTGAGAGTTTTGATGATAACAAGGTATTAAAAATTGTCAGTTGAATATGCTAATATTTGTTCAAGTGTACATGACCATAGCCAAAAATTTGAGATCATTATTACGTTTTGGAAGAACAAAAGAGAGCAAAGGAATCAACAAAAAGGAAGCTTAAAGCGTCTGAAGAGAACTGCTCCTGAAGTCAAAGTGCTCCTGAAGACAAAGTTCTCCTGAAGTGATGACGTCATCAGAAGCAAGTTCATCAAAAGCTAAAGATCACCAGAAGCTGAAGTTCATCAGAAGATGAGAGACTTAAAACTTCAAAGGTTGTTCAATGGATTTAATCTCGTCTAAGCATTCCAGAAGACAAGAAGAGTGAAGCAACGGCTAATTCAAATGAATTTGAAGGCATTGGAAGCTTGTTCTTTAAAGAGCGTTGACAAAGTACCATTGTATGAAGTGTATAACCACTACCTCCACTACTCAGTTTTTGTCTCTGCATCAAAAAGTTCACTTAGAATTTCTTATCAAAGTTCATATCTTAGAAATTCTAGAGTCTTAAGAGTCTGTATCTGATTTGTATTGTGAACACCACTGATTGTATATCACGTGTTCAACTTCAAACATTTTTCTTCGTAATTCTGTTTGATTAGAAGTCTCTTAAAGTTGTGCTTGAGCATAGAAGTCTCTTGATTGTGTTCAGGAGCATAGGAAGTCTCTTGCAGTTGTGCTTGAGCATTTGAAGTCTCTTGCTAGTTTTAGCAGTGAGCATTTGTAATTAGATATTACATTTTAGTGAACTCTCCTTGGAAGTGCAAGGAGGACAGGACTACTTCCGGTTTGTGGAAGGAAACTGTATAATTGCTTTGTGTCTCTTTTCTCTCTCTCTCTCTCTCTCTCTCTCTCTCTCTCTCTCTCTCTCTCTCTTTTTATCCGCTGCATTTAGTATTTGAACATCACTTCAGAAGCTATACTCGAACTGCTTCTGATTAGTGACTTCAGTAGGAGAAAAAGAAGAAAAAGCCAACACAATTAACCCCCCCCCCCTGTGTTTTTCTCACCTTCAGAATTGTGTTAGCTTTTTCTTCGTTTTCTCCTACTGAAGTCACTATTCAGAAGCAGATAGATTTCAGCTTCTGAAGTGATAATCAGAATCTAAATGCAGCGGATAAAATAGAGAGAGAGAGAGAGAGAGAGAGAGAGAGAGAGAAGAAAGACACAAAGCAATTATACAGGTTCCTTCCACAAACCGGAAGTAGTCTTGTCCCGCTTGCACTTCCAAGGAGAGTTCACTAAAATGTAATATCTGATTACAAATGCTCACTCCTAAAACTAGCATGAGACTTCAAACTACTCAAGCACAACTGCAAGAGATTTTCTATGCTCCTAAACACAATCAAGAGACTTCCAATGCTCAAGCACAACTGCAAGAGACTTCTATTCAAACATAATTATAAAGAAAATATTTTGAGGTTGAACACTTGATATACAATCAGTGGTGTTCACAATACAAATCAGATACAGACTCTTAAGACTCTAGAATTTCTAAGATATGAACTTTGATAAGAAATTCTAAGTGAACTTTCGATGCAGAACAATTTCAGCAGAGTTTAGGTGCTTTCAAATTGTTGTAGAGTCTTGCCATTCTCCAAGTCTTCACTCCTTTATATAGAGGTGTGAAATAGACGTTGTAAATTGCCAGCACATCAAAAAAGAGTCGTTTGAAACTTTGATCAAATCACCAATGATCTTTTGCTTCATTTGGTTATTGTCGTATGAAGGATCAATTTCAAATCCATTCAGAGTATGAAGGAACAATGTTGCAAGCATAGATGTTATTCTTGTCCTGTAGAAGAGACACAAATTGGGTAGTGGAGATAGTAGTTGTACACTTCGTAAAATTGTACTTTGTCAATGCTCTTCCAAGAAAAAGCATCCAATGCCTTCAAATTCATTTGAATTAGCCGTTTCTTTACTCTTCTGGTCTTCTGCAATGCTAGGCGTGATTAAAACCTTTGAACAACCTTTGAAGCTTTGATTCTTTCATCTTCTGATGATCTTCAGCTTCTGGTGATCTTGTTTCTGATGAGGTGCTTCTGATGAGGTCATCACTTCAGGAGCACTAGACTTAAGGAGCATTTTCTTCAGATGCTTCAAGCTTCCTTTACTTTGTTGATTCCATTGCTCTCATTTGTTCTTCCAGAACCTATACTTTAAATAGACACTAAATTTTTGTCTATGGTCCTGCACACTTGAACAAATATTAGCATATCCAATTGGCAATTTTTAATACCTTGTTATCATCAAAACTCTCAAGTGGTAATGTTAAACACATTTTGTTCCAACAAAAAAACCTGTTCTGAATGGTTTGAGGGACAAACAGCTTAGTGGGGCTGAGGGTAGAAGCCCTCATGAAAACTTGAGTCATTTTGCTGAAACCTGTGAGTTTTGTGTACCCCCAGCCACTGTTATAGATGACTGGTAGAGCCGAAGACTGGTTGCTATCCTTACCGGCTGGAACCATTCAAACATTTGAGGAGTTAGAGCTGAAATTCCTAGAAAAGTATTTTCCTATGTCCAAATATTGGGAAAAGAAACAAGAGATATCAAACTTTAAGCAGGGAGAGAGTGAGTCACTTTATGATGCTTGGGAGCAATTCCATTTGCTTCTCAAGAGATATCCTAACCATGAGTACACTGAAAAGCAATACCTCCAAATCTTTACCGAGGGGTTGTCACATAATAATATGATGTTTCTTGATGCTTCTGCTGGTGGTAGTTTGAAATCCAAAACTGATCACGAAGTCCAAGCCTTAATAGAGAAAATGGCCTAGAATGATTACCGTGCTGATGCGGATAAGAAGAAAAGGGGTGTGTTTGGGGTAAGTGACAATACTACCATCTTAGCTAACCAAGCAGCCATGAACAAACAGTTAGCTGATCTAACCAAACATGTTCAAGGGTTAACCATGGCCACCAAGTCTCAACAAGTAGCTGCAGTGAAATGTGATTTATGTGGTTAAGGGCATGCAAATGGTGAGTGTGTACCTGAAGGAGTGACTGTGGAGGCCAACTACATGGGAAACTATCAAAAGCCAAACCCTTACTATAATCCAGGTTTTAACAAGCACCCTAACCTCAGCTACTCAAACAACAACACCCTGAATCCTTTGCTACCTAAACCTCAACAACAACAACAACAGAGAAAGCCTTCAGCTCTTGAGGAAACAATGATCAACTTCATGAAGATGACTCAAGGGAACTTTGAAGAAATAAAGAAGAGCCAGGAAGTTGAAAGAAAGAACAATATAGCTTCCAGAATGATGCTTGAGACTCAAATCGGGCAAATGGCTAAGCAATTGGCTGAACAAAGAAAAGGAGGATTCTCAAGTAACACCAAAGAGAACCCTAAGAATGAAACTTGTAATGTTATTGAGCTTAAGAGCAAAAAGGTTTTCACACCTTTAGTTCCAAAAGCTAAGAAAATTGTTGATGAATTTGTAGTGGAGGAGGTAGAAAATGGTGAAGTTGAAAAGAATTCTGATGAGGGTGTAGTTGAAAAAGAGAATGATCATGGTGAAGTTGAAAATGAAAAGAAGGATAAAAATAGTGAGGAAGAAAAAAGTGAGTCTTTGATTGATGTAGATTCTATGTTGAGGAAGTCTAGGAGTCAATTGTTGAAAGAGATTGACCTACCACAAGTGGTTCCATCTTATGTGAAGCTTCCTTACCCACATTTGGCTAAGAAAAAGAAGAAGAAGGAAGGTCAATTCAAGAAGTTCATGGAGCTTTTTCACAACTTCAGGTAAATATTCCTTTCAGGAAGCTCTTGATCAAATGTCGGTCTATGCAAAATTTATGAAAGAACTATTGACCAGACGAAGGAAACCAAAAGATGATGAGAACATAGCACTTTCTGAAAATTGTAGTGCTATTCTTCAATGGAAGCTTCCTCCTAAAATGAAAGATCCAGGTGCTTTTTGTAACACCCCGTTTTCCCAACATAAAAAATTCTTAAAACAATTATCAGAGTAACATAGAAAACAATGGGATATCACATATAACATAATCTGAAACAGTTAAATAAATAATTTAACCAAATATCTTAAACATAGCAGCGGAAATTGTTTCATAAACCGTAAACGTTGGCACGCAGGCCCCATCAAATATCTCAAAAGAGTTAGTTACTTATTGCAATTAGCATAAATGTTCACGTAAAAGAATGAAGCATGCATAATAGATAACCTCATCCCGTTACGTATCAGAGCGACCTAGACGACACAGTGAGGCAAGGCCACTCACGAAGCAACTGCACACTAAGCACGATCACCTGCACTTGCCCACAAGGCGGCAATTCCAGCAGAAGGGGTGAGATTTCATAATAAAATAATATTAATCAATATAATTCGATTCATAAATAACATCATAACATTCTTAATCAACTTTGCATAATTGATAAACAGTTATCACGTAAATCACTTATTCAATCATCATTAATAACATAACATCATAGACACGACAAATGCGACAATGCTCTTAGACTCCTTATATGCATGTGGTACCAAACTTCATCATAAGTATTAATATACTTTAAAACGTGTGGAGGACAAAGCTCCTATTAGTCGTGCGGAGGACAAAGCTCCTATCATGGTGAGGACTAAGCTCAATGAATGCTAATGCATGGACTCTATCAACAAAACATCTTAATCATCATATCAACATGCATCCAATAATTTGGAGCTAAACAATATCTCATTCATCATATATAGACATCATGCAACTCAGTTAAATAACAACAGCAGCATAACCAAACCTCAAAATTAGAATGATATCATAATATTAATTACAATCAATGGCATCATAAACCTTATTCATATTTTTCATAATGCATAATACTTAAATTCATACTCATTTAACATTGACACGACTCAAACAGCCTTACAGATTGCTCTTAACATTACCATCAGGTCTCACTAACACTTAGGGGTCCACTCTTGATTAAACGTGCGACACAGATCGCACCAGCACTCAAAACACTCCATTCTGGTAGTGCTCGCAAGGCGAGAACACCTGCTCGCCATGGCGAGTAGAGTCAACTCCCTAACTGTTGTTGATCTGGGTTCAGTCCAGTCCTACGGTCACTCCTAATCATTACTAGGTATACTCAGGCATTCAACGGCACTCAAGGTCCAACTAAAAGTCAAAAATGCAAAACCTAGCATGCCCTCTGTCCTAACTCGCTATGGCTAGCTGCCAGGAGCAACTCACGAGGCGAGGGGAAATGGTCGCTATGGCGAGCGATGAAGTTCATCACTCGCGAGGCGAGGATCATTGCTCGCTATGGCGAGCGATGAATGTCGCCGCGGGCAGACTTGCTATTTTCTCAAAAATTTAACAATTCTCACGGTTCTAAGCCTCACGTTGATTCTAGAATTCATCCTAAACATATTCTAAGGTCTAGCAACACTTTCCACACGAAAACAACCAATTCCTACCGTTTAATCACCAATTTTTAAGGATTAGACCTAGTTTTCACTTTTTCAATTCAATCCTAATCTTTGCTAACTAATCATCAGAATTACTATCAATTAACATTACTGAATTATTAGTCTCACCCTTACCTGGAAATATTGCAGAAATCGCAGCACTTCCTCTTGGTCTCTCTTCTAAGCGTTTCTCCCTTTTTCCAAAAGTCTGATACGCGTACTGACTTTCTAAACCTAATTCTCCTTATTTATACTCCCAACAAATCTTATCTTATTTACTCTTTCTCCCCCAAAACTCTCTAAAATCTCAAAACAAACCTTAACTAAATATTTTATATTATTTTCAAATCTTATTTTATTTAACAATAAAATAAGTCCCTTAACCTTATCAAAACCTCAAAACTCATAACTTATCACAACATCAACTAAATCATCCAAAATCATCAAAACATACTAAAATCACACATATATTATATAAATATAATATAATCGCCTAAACTCGATCAAATAATTAATTAAACGAAAGTGGGCGTTACAACTCTCCCCCACTTAAAAAGATTTTCGTCCTCGAAAATTACCTCAAGCGAACAACTCTGGATAAGACTCCAGCATCTTACTCTCAAGCTCCCACGTCAAGCTTTCACCAGTCGCTCCCGTCCAAACGACTCTAACGAGAGGTATCTCCTTGCCTCTCAACATCTTCACTTTCCGATCATCAATCCTTACCGGTAAAGTCTCTACCGTAAGGTTGTCTCTAACTTGCACATCATCACTCTGGATCACATGAGATGGATCCGGAACATACTTCCGAAGTTGCGACACATGGAAAACATCATGCAAATTCGAAAGATGCGGTGGTAGTCCAACTCGATACGCCACCGTTCCAACTTTTTCCGATATCTGATACGGACCAATAAATCTCGGAGTCAACTTCTTCGACTTCAAAGCACGTCCAACACCAGTCACAGGAGTGACTCTCAGAAACACGTGGTCTCCTTCCTGAAACTCAAGATCTTTCCTTCGCTTATCATGATAACTCTTTTGTCGACTCTGCGACGCTTTCATCTTTTCTCGAATCATCTTAACTTTCTCAGTAGTTTGCTGAACAATCTCCGGTCCTAAGACCACTCTTTCACCTGACTCAAACCAACACAACGGAGTTCTGCACCTTCGACCATACAGAGCCTCAAAAGGTGCCATTCCAATACTAGAATGATAACTATTACTGTATGTGAACTCGATCAATGGAAGATGACTATCCCAAGTTCCTCCTTGCTCAAGAACACAAACTCTCAACAAATCCTCTAGCGACTGAATTGTCCTCTCCGACTGACCATCTGTCTGCGGATGATACGCCGAACTCAATCTCAACTTAGAACCCAAAGCCTCTTGCAAACTCTTCCAAAATCTAGAAGTAAATCTCGGATCTCTGTCTGATACAATGCTCGAAGGAACACCATGCAACCTTACAATCTCCTTGATATATATCTCCGCCAACTGGGCAACAGGAAAACTAATATTAATCGGTAGAAAATGAGCCGACTTCGTCAATCTATCAACAATAACCCAAATTGCATCGTTCCCTCTAGGAGTATTCGGCAAACTCGTCACAAAATCCATGGATATGCTATCCCATTTCCACTCTGGCACATCTAAAGATACCATCATGCCAGCCGGTTTCTGATGCTCAATCTTCGACTTCTGACAAACTAAACAGGAATACACAAACTGTGCTACATCTCGTTTCAAACCAGACCACCAGAAAATCTTCTTTAAATCATGATACATCTTCGTGGCTCCCGGATGAATACTCAAGCTACTTCTATGACTCTCTTCAAGAATCATCTTCTTAATCTCTTCATTGTCAGGAATGCAGATCCTACCTCGGAATCTCAACACTCCCTGATCATCGACTTTAAAATCACTATCTCAACACTCCCTTTCACAGACTAAACTCAAATCTCTAAACTGTTCAAGTAATTCGAACTCTCTAACCATCATAGCGGACATATGCAAAGTCTTCCTACTTAAGGCATCTGCTACCACATTAGCTTTACCCGGATGATAATTCAAACCAAAGTCGTAATCCTTCAACAATTCAAGCCATCTTCTCTGCCTCATATTCAATTCCTTCTGGTCGAACAGATACTTTAAGCTCTTGTGATCACTGAACACTTCAAACCTCGAACCATACAAGTAATGTCTCCACATTTTCAATACGAAGACCACAGCCGCCAATTCCAAATCATGCATCGGGTAATTCTTCTCATGAATTCTCAACTGTCTTGAAGCATAAGCTACCACCTTACCTTCTTGCATAAGCATACCTCCTAAACCCAACTTGGACGCATCACAATACACTACAAATGGCTCATCAGACTTCGGAAAAATTAAAACTGGAGCAGTCGTCAAACGCTTCTTCAATTCGTTGAAACTGTTCTCACATTGAACATCCCATACAAAAGCTTTACCTTTACAAGTCAACTGGGTTAACGAGAGAGCTAACTTGGAAAATCCCTCAATAAACCTTCTATAGTAACCAGTGTAACACCCTAATTTCCCGACTTAAAAATTTCGTTAATAAAACATAATCAGAGTACTTCTCAAAAGGAGTATCACATTCATTGTAAAAACAAATTAGATAATAAATTATCCTTCGCAAAATAGTCATATATAGCAGCGGAATTCAAAAGTCAGATTTTCATAAATAGTCTTGGCTCAAGGCCATCAAAACGTCTCATAACATTTAAGTCTCAAAAGCATCTAAAGTCTTAAAGTCAACAAATAGTTTTAAAACGTGATACATAAGGAATAGACTCATAGAGGACCCCATCCCGTTACATATCAGAGCAATCCTACGTCACACAAGACTCCTTGCATATGTGCATCTAAGACTGGTTACCTGCACTTGCCCACAAGGCGGCAATTCCAGCAGAAGGGGTGAGATTCACAACAGAATATTAATATATAAATCAAGCAGTTATGATTAACAACATAAAACAACTTATTAAAACACAGGGTGTCATCATCACAAACATCTTTAAACAAACACATCAACGTCTCAAAACATCGTCTCATATTATGTCAACAATTTAACTCAACTAAATGCAACTCTTAACATCTTGACATCATGCATGTGGTACCAACTATATAAGCATTAATATGCTTCACCGTCGCTTTGAGCAAATGCTCCACCGTCGCTTTGAGCAGAAAGCTCCACCGTCTCATAGTTATGCAAATGCATGGACTCAACTCTCAATAACTTAATCAAGTTAACACATCATCTCAAACATTATTAATAATTCAAGACTGACACATGCAGCTATAACATTTACATGACAGAAGCTCATCTCATTAAACATACACATCACAATACATAGACATCATCATAGTCACATAACTTCATGTTACAAGTCATTTAAAATATAAATAATTCATCACTCTGGCATCAACACAAAGGTGCATCTTAATCCTTATCACAGACTCCATCTCATGCTATGAAACATCTCTAACACTACCCAAAGGGGTTCCCTCAAAGTCCTATGCGAACAGATCGCAAACAAGCAAATCAGCCCTGAACCAACTAACTCGCCACGGCGAGTGATCTGCTCGCCACAGGCGAGTACTCACAAAAGGTTACTCGCCAAAGGTGAGTTGGGGGCGAACTGGAGGCGAGAAATCCTGGGTGCTCTCGGCCTTTTTGACATTTTTCACCAAAAATCTTCGTTTTAAGGTTTCCTAAATCCAATTTGATCCAAACAACTTCACAGGTCTTCTCTATAAGTATTAAAGCACTCAAAACCACTTACAATTTGGCAAAAGTCCTAGTTTTTAAGGGACAAGCTCGCCACGGCGAGCTACGCTGCTCGCCTCGCGAGCGGTCAAGGGTTACTCGCCACGGCGAGTGGTCACTCGCCACAGGCGAGCGATCTCAGAACCCACACGGGTTCAGTCCAAAATTCACCAAAACCTCTCAATTCTCTCAAGTTAAACCTCTAATCCATCATTAATGTTGTTCTATGGGTTAATCTAGGTTTTGTAACACGTTTCTACAGCAATCACATCAGTTCACACCTCACATTCATCAAAATTCATCGAAACCTAATTCATGAAACTCTTCCCAATTCTTCCTAATCCCATAGCTAATCAAAAACAGATGATTCAACATTAAAATTACTGAAGTTAGGCTCACCCTTACCTGGAAATAAGCAGAAAATCGCAGCCTAGCTTCTCTTCTCCCTTCAACCGTTCTTTCTCTCTATTCCAAAAGTCTGTAACGCGTTCTGCCTAATTCTCTTAACCTACTTCTCTTAAATACCACCTCCCAACTTAATTAATTCTATCTCAACCCTCACAATTCTTCCAATTTATAAAATTAGCCCCACTCCTCAAAATAATATATTTTTCCAACAAATCTCTTTATTTTTCATATTAATTTTTATATATATATATATATATATATATATATATATATATATAAACACCACATATATTATTCTATTAAACAATAAAATAATATCACATCACACCTCACAAATACGTCATAAAATCATCATAAAATCACATAATATATAATAATATACTATATCATCTAATAAAATAATTAAATAAATAAAGAGGGTGTTACAACTCTCCCCCTCTTAAAGGATTTTCGTCCTCGAAAATTTACCTCGATTAAACAACTCTCACAAGAGGTATCTCCTTGCCTCTCAACGTCTTCGTTTTCCGATCATCAATCCTTATCGGTAAAGTCTCGACCGTAAGATTGTCTCTAACTTGCACATCATCACTCTGGATCACATGAGACGGATCTGGAACATACTTCCTCAATTGCGACACATGGAAAACATCATGCAAATTCGATAAATGTGGTGGTAAACCAACATGATATGCCACCGCCCCAATCCTCTCGGAAATCTGATATGGACCAATAAATCTCGGAGTCAACTTCTTTGACTTCAAAGCACGTCCAACACCTGTCATAGGAGTAACTCTCAGGAACACATGATCTCCCTCTTGGAACTCAAGGTCCTTCCTACGCTTGTCATGGTAGCTCTTTTGTCGACTCTGTGACGATTTCATCTTATCTTGGATCATTCTCACCTTCTCAGTAGTCTGTTGAACGATCTCCGGTCCTAAGACCACTCTTTCACCTGACTCAAACCAGCACAACGGAGTTCTGCATCTCCGACCATACAAAGCCTCAAAAGGTGCCATCCCAATACTCGAATGGTAACTTTTGTTGTACGTGAACTCTATCAACGGAAGATGACTATCCCAAGTCCTTCCTTGCTCAAGTACACACACTCTCAACAAATCCTCCAACGACTGAATCGTCCTCTCCGACTGACCATCTATCTGCGGATGATAAGCCGAACTCAACTTCAACTGAGATCCTAAAGCCTCTTGCAAACTCTTCCAGAATCTAGAAGTAAATCTTGGGTCTCTATCTGATACGATGCTCGAAGGAACACCATGTAGCTTCACTATGTCTCTAATATAAATCTCTGCCAACTGAGCTACAGGAAAAGTAATATTAATCGGTAGAAAATGAGCCGATTTCGTCAATCTATCAACAATAACCCAAATGGCGTCATTTCCTCTAGGAGTATTCGGCAAACTCGTCACAAAGTCCATGGATATACTATCCCATTTCCACTCTGGCACATCTAAGGGTACCATCATACCAGCCGGTTTCTGGTGCTCAATCTTCGATTTCTGGCAAACCAAACAAGAATACACAAATTGTGCCACGTCACGTTTCAAACCAGACCACCAAAACAACTTCTTTAGATCGTGATACATCTTCGTAGCTCCCGGGTGAATACTCAAGCTACTTCTGTGACTCTCTTCAAGAATCATCTTCTTCATTTCCCCATTGTCAGGAATGCAAATTCTACCTCGGAACCTTAACACTCCCTGCTCATCGACTTGAAAGTCACTATCTTCAGTCTGATTACTAGCAACCAATAAGTCTACAAACTTAACATCTTCTTTCTGTGCCTCTTTAATATTCTTCAAGAAATCATTATCAATCCTCAACATTCCCAGCTTTACACTCTGAGGTGTCCTTTCACAAACTAAGCTCAAATCCCTAAACTGTTCCAACAACTCAAATTCTTTCACCATTAAGGCAGACATATGCATAGTCTTCCTACTCAAGGCATCTGCAACCACATTAGCCTTGCCCAGATGATAATTCAACCCAAAGTCGTAATCTTTCAATAATTCAAGCCACCTTCGCTGTCTCATATTCAATTCCTTCTGATCAAACAGGTACTTCAAGCTCTTGTGATCACTAAACACCTCAAACCTCGAACCATACAAGTAATGTCTCCATATTTTCAATACGAAGACCACAGCTGCCAACTCTAAATCATGCGTCGGGTAATTCTTCTCATGAACTCTCAATTGTCTTGAAGCATAAGCTACCACCTTACCATCTTGCATAAGAACACCACCTAAACCCAGCTTGGACGCATCACAATACACCACAAAAGGTTCATCGGACTTCCGCAAAATTAAAACTGGAGCCGTTGTTAGACGCTTCTTCAGCTCATTAAAACTATTCTCACAGTGGATATCCCACACGAAAGACTTACCCTTACACGTCAACTGCGTTAACGGAAGAGCCAACTTGGAAAACCCCTCAATAAACCTTCTATAGTAACCAGCTAGTCCCAAAAAGCTTCTAATTTCCGTAACCGACTTAGGAGTCTCCCATTGCGATACCGCTTCAACTTTAGACGGGTCAACCGCAATACCATCACCAGAAATAACATGGCCAAGAAAACTTACTTCCTTTAGCCAGAACTCACACTTAGACAGTTTAGCATACAACTTCTTTTCCTTCAACACTTGCAAAACAATCTTCAAATGTTCAGCATGTTCCTCTTCAGTCTTGGAGTAAACCAGGATATCATCAATAAATACAACTACAAACCGATCCAGAAATGCATGGAAGATGCGATTCATATACTCCATAAACACTCCCGGTGCATTGGTAACTCCAAAAGGCATAACCTTGTACTCATAGTGACCATAGCGAGTTCTGAAAGCTGTCTTCTGCATATCTTCATCTTTTACCTTAATCTGGTGATAACCGGACCTCAAATCAATCTTGCTGAACACGCGGGCACCCACTAACTGATCCATCAAATCGTCAATTCTCGAAAGTGGATACCTATTCTTGATAGTTACCTTATTCAACGCCGATAGTCAATACATAGCCTCATACTACCATCTTTCTTCTTTACTAGCAACACTGGTGCTCCCCAAGGCGAAACACTTGGTCTAACAAATTTCTTTTCGAGTAAGTCCTTTAACTGTTTCTTGAACTCAGCTAATTCGGAAGCCGACATACGGTAAGGTGCCATCGACACTGGCTTCGTTCCAGGAACGAGATCAATAGAAAACTCAACTTCCCTCTTTGGAGGCACATCTGGAATTTCATCTGGGAAGACTTTCGGAAAATCGCATACCACTTGTAGTTTATCAATTACCGCTTGATTCTCTAAGGATAAGGAAGCCATCAACGAAAACATCAACATTCCATCACGTTCCAGTTGCTTCAGCTGCTTAGTAGATAAGAATTCTACACCACTTTCCTCTTCCGCAGAAGAAAAATGTACCGTCTTGCTAAAACAATTGATAAGAACACGGTTGTACTCTAGCCAATTCATACCCAGAATTACATCCATACCGCTTAAAGGTAGACAAACTAAATCCATCTCAAAATCACGGCCAAGCATAGACAAAGGACATCTTAAACACACAAGGGAAGTAGTCACCGAACCTACCATCTCCCCGTTCATATCAGATACAACAAGATTTAACTTAGCAGCACAATCAAGAGCAATAAAACAATGCGTAGCACCAGTATCAATAATAGCAATTAAAGATTGATCAGCAATATAACAAGTACCTCTGATCAAACGATCATCATTCTCGGTATGTGTGCCAGTCAACGCGAACACCCTTCCAGTTGTCTTAGTCTTCTTTGGTTGCTTGCATTGTGAACCGATATGTCCTTGCTCATTGCAGTTGAAACACACAACATCATCAAACTTGCAGTCATTAGTAGTATGCCCTTTCTGACCACAACGATAGCATCTCTTAACGTCAGCAGTACACACATTACTCTTGTGGCCCTTCTCACCACAAGTGAAGCAAGTAATCTCAGCAGGAGCATTCTTCTTCTGAGGTCTTCTCTCATCATTAACTCTTTGCTTCCCTTTATCTCTAGGGGCATCATAAGGTTTAGGACGACTCTGCTGGCCCTTAGCTTTCCTATCATTCACTACCTTGTAGTGAACCTTGGTATCCTCCTCATATATTCTGCAGCTACTCACCAACTCAGAAAAGTTGCGGATCTTCTGATAACCAATAGCTCTCTTGATGTCCGCGCGTAAACCGTTCTCAAACTTGATGCATTTTGAAAACTCAGCAGTCTTTGGGGTATAGTGCGGATAAAACTTGGCCAACTCCACAAACTTGGCCGCATACTCGGTCACCGACATGTTCCCTTGCTTAAGTTCCAGGAACTCAATCTCTTTCTTTCCACGAACGTCTTCTGGAAAGTACCTATCAAGGAATTCCCTCTTGAATATAGCCCATGTAACCTCAGCTCCCTCTTGTTCCAGAATGGGTAGGAGGCTAACCCACCAATCATTAGCCTCCTCGGCAAGCATGTGCGTACCAAAACGCACCTTTTGAGCATCTTCACACTGCAAAACCCGGAACACTCTTTCAATCTCCTTGAGCCATGTCTGGGCTCCATCTGGATCATAACGCCCCTTGAAGGTAGGCGGGTGATTCCTCAGAAAAGTCTCTAGCATTCTCGTCCCGTCGTTTCCACCAGCATTGTTCTGATTACCCACAACATTAGCCATTGCTTCCAAAGCAGCAGCAAGAGCAGCATCATTTCTACCAGCCATCTCAGTTCTCTACAAAGCAAACATAAGTTAGAATAATACAATATAGTATTCTAACTCTAAGACAACGTCACTCGACTCTCTAATTGGCCGGACGGACCGACTTGGCGAGTTAGTTGGTTCAGGGCTGATTTGCTTGTTTGCGATCTGTTCGCATAGGACTTTGAGGGAACCCCTTTGGGTAGTGTTAGAGATGTTTCATTGCATGAGATGGAGTCTGTGATAAGGATTAAGATGCACCTTTGTGTTGATGCCAGAGTGATGAATTATTTATATTTTAAATGACTTGTAGCATGAAGTTATGTGACTATGATGATGTCTATGTATTGTGATGTGTATGTTTAATGAGATGAGCTTCTATCATGTAAATGTTATAGCTGCATGTGTCAGTCTTGAATTATTAATAATGTTTGAGATGATGTGTTAACTTGATTAAGTTATTGAGAGTTGAGTCCATGCATTTGCATAACTATGATACGGTGGAGCTTTATGCTCAAAGCGACGGTGGAGCATTTGCTCAAAGCGACGGTGAAGCATATTAATGCTTATATAGTTGGTACCACATGCATGATGTCAAGATGTTAAGAGTTGCATTTAGTTGAGTCAAATTGTTGACATAATATGAGACGATGTTTTGAGACGTTGATGTGTTTGTTTAAAGATGTTTGTGATGATGACACCCTGTGTTTTAATAAGCTGTTTTATGTGATGGATTTTATGTTGTTAATCATAACTGCTTGATTTATATATTAATATTCTGTTGTGAATCTCACCCCTTCTGCTGGAATTGCCGCCTTGTGGGCAAGTGTAGGTAACCAGTCTTAGATGCGCAGATGCGAGGAGTCTTGTGTGACGTAGGATTGCTCTGATATGTAACGGGATGGGGTCCTCTATGAGTCTATTCCTTATGTATCACGTTTTAAAACTATTTGTTGACTTTAAGACTTTAGATGCTTTTGAGACTTAAATGTTATGAGACGTTTTGATGGCCTTGAGCCAAGACTATTTATGAAAATCTGACTTTTGAATTCCGCTGCTATATATGACAATTTTGCGAAGGATAATTTATTATCTAATTTGTTTTTACGATGAATGTGACACTCCTTTTGAGAAGTACTCTGATTATGTTTTATTAACGAAATTTTTAAGTCGGGAAATTGGGGTGTTACAACCAGCTAAACCCAAGAAGCTTCTAATCTCGGTAACTGACTTCGGAGTCTCCCATTGCGATACGGCTTCAATTTTTGACGGATCCACTGCAATACCATCACCAGAAATAACATGGCCAAGAAAACTTACCTCCTTCAACCAGAACTCACACTTAGACAATTTGGCATAAAGTTTCTTCTCCTTCAACACTTGCAAGACAATCTTCAAATGATCAGCATGTTCTTCCTCAGTCTTGGAGTAAATCAAAATATCATCAATAAACACAACTACAAACCGATCCAAAAATGCATGGAAGATGCGATTCATATACTCCATAAACACTCCAGGTGCATTGGTAACTCCAAAAAGCATAACCTTGTACTCATAGTGACCATAACGCGTTCTGAAAGCTGTCTTCTGCATATCTTCATCTTTTACTTTAATCTGGTGATAACCTGACCTCAAATCAATCTTGCTAAAAACACGTGCACCCACTAACTGATCCATCAAATCATTAATCCTCGGAAGTGGATACCTATTCTTGATGGTTACCTTGTTCTACTGCCGATAATCAATACATAGCCTCATACTACCATCTTTCTTCTTTACTAGCAAAACTGGCGCTCCCCAAGGTGACACACTTGGTCTAACAAATTTCTTCTCGAGCAAATCTTCCAACTGTTTCTTCAACTCAGCTAATTCGGAAGCCGACATACGATAAGGTGCCATCGACACCGGTTTTGTTCCAGGAACAAGATCAATAGAAAACTCAACTTCCCTTTCTGGAGGCACGTCCGGAATTTCATCTGGGAAAACTTTAAGAAAGTCGCATATCACATGTAGTTTATCGATCACCGCTTGATTCTCAATGGATAAGGAAGCCATCAACGAAAACATCAACATACCATCACGTTCCAGTTGCTTCAGTTGTTTAGTAGATAAGAACTCTGCTCCACCTTCCTCTTCAGCGGAAGAGAAATGCACTGACTTGCTAAAACAATTGATAAGAACGTGGTTGTACTCTAACCAATTCATCCCCAAAATTACATCCATACCGCTTAAAGGTAGACAAACTAAATCCATCTCAAAATCGCGACCAAACGTAGACAAAGGACAATTCAAGCATACGAGAGAAGTAGTCACCGAACCCTTAGCTGGAGTTTCGACAATCATCTCTCCATTCATATCAGACATAACAAGACCCAAAGCAGTAACACAGTCTAAAGCAATAAAGCAATGTGTAGCACCAATATCAATAATAGCATCTAAAGGAGTATTATTAATATAGCAAGTACCTCTGATCAAGCGATCCTCATTCTCTATCTGAGTACCAGTCAGGGCAAAAACTCGACCCGCAGTAGGCGCCTTCTTCGGCTGCTTGCACTAGGAGCCAATATGACCCTCTTTTTAACACCCCGTTTCCCCAAAACAACATAATAATATTAAAACAATCAGAGTTCAACAATAACGGGCATGTCACACTACTTTTCAAAATTATTTAAATAGAAAATAGAACTATTTAAAATACCAACAAAATCTCATTCTTATAAAAATCTGCAACGGAAATATTTCTTTTAAAATCATCATCATTCAACTTCAACAGAATTCTTGGCACAAAGGCCTCAACAACAAAATATTATTCTTCAACTTAAAATCCAACAACATGTTCAAAATTCGATACATAAAGGAATGAAAGAAACAAAACAACATTTTCCCCATCCCGTTACGTATCAGAGCCCTATGACACTTGAGCCAACATCCTACTAGCCTTGGAAATCTGCACTTGTCCACAAGGCGACAATTCCAACAGAAGGGGTGAGATACACATTCAATAATAATAATATATAATCAATCAAGTTAATGAAAACAACAACAATTCAATGACAAGCATCATCAGGTTCACATATATATACATATATATATAAATACACCAACAACAGAATCATCAATCAACAAAACATCATATAGTCATAGCAAAATAGGCATCATCTAACATCATAATTATCGTCCTAAATCACCTTATACATCATCAAGCACACCATTCACGAAACACGTTAAACGTCAATCAAGAATATCATCACGAAATATCATCAAGAGCTTCAAGGAACTTCATCACGAAGATACCATCAAGAACATCAAAGAACAATCATCATCACAAATGCATCACAAACCATCATAAATCATCGTCTTAACAACCATCTCAAACATCACATCATCATCACAAATCATCGTCACGACATCTCATAAGACACGACTCAACAAATGCAACTCTACGTCTTAGACATCATGCATGTGGTACCATCAGGGCATAAGCCCCCATCGCTAAAGGTCAAATAGGACCTGTCAGGCATTGAGCCCCCATCGCTAAAGGTCATAAAAGAACCTGTCAGGCATTAAGCCCCCATCGCTGACTATGCTATGCAACGACACGACTCAAATGCAACCACACGAGTAAAGACTCAACAATGCACATCTTTAGATGACTCGACAAATACACATCTTTAAATAGCATCATCGTCAAATATCACATATTTAAATATGACATCTTTATATAGCACATATTTAAGTCACACATCTACAAACAACACATCTTGATATAACACATATTTAAATCACACATATCCGGAAAGCACATATACATTAATCAACTACATTCATATCAAAGTCCAACACATCCTTCAACAAGCAAATCAAGTTTGATCAATAAAACATAAGCCAAATACTCATAAAACACTCCGACTAAATCCCTAATACTTAAGTTTGAAGTTGGGAAACCAACCATGAGTTTTGGACTAACTTGGGATTAGTTAAGCTAAGTTTTCTTAAAATTTTCTGAAGACCTACTTGGACTATTTTTATCATAACTCGAGATTTACAAAACATTTTCGAGTCAAACCAGTTCCATTAGAAAGCTAACTCAATTATCTACAACTTTCATGTTTACACCTAAAGCCAATTATGTACCAATCAATACCAGTTTTCATTTCAAATTCGGACAAAGTTGTGCTGAAATTCATAAAAATTCACTATGACCTACGTTCAGTAATTTGACCATAACTCAAGTTCTATAAATCATTTTGACGTCAGACCAACGGCATTAGAAAGATAACATTCATACCTACAACTTTCGTGTTTACACCAAAAGCTAGTTCGAAACAGAAACTGATGCAAAAGACGCAACAACATGGAACATGGTATGCTGTCAAAGGTAGCTCTCGGGAAAACTCTATTTTTCACTCAAAAACCCAAATTTCATCTACCCAAATCCCAAATTTGATAGAGAACAATGTTTACAGGTTCTATATACAACATAACAATCAAAACAACACAGAAACATGCATTAAACAACACAATTCATCACATCATATCAATTATCATAAACTTTCTAAACCCTAAACCTAGAACACAATTTCATCAACAATCAAAATTATATATACATATTATTGAAGGAATCCCACCCTTACCTTAATTCAGCAAGCAAAAACTCTACAGCAATTGATTCCCTCTTCTCTTAGCCTCTTCTAGGGTTCTCTTCTTTCTCTCCAAAAACTCTCTTTTCTAAAGTTTTGTACGTGAAAAATGAAACAGACTTTTGTTTTTCTGTAAACTAAAACCTCTCCTTTCTCTTTCTATTTTTCCTTAACCTCCCACTTATTTCACTTAACTCCCTCCTTAATTTCTATTAATTCTCATTAAACCCCATAATTTCAAGTAAATAATAATCTTACTTATTTTTATTAAACAATAAAAATAATCATATATTCACATAATCACATAAATACTATATAATAAAATAGTAACACCCCACATATTCACATAAATCATTAAAAATTCATATAAAAGATTTTAAAATCAACCAACGATAATTAAAATAAAACTAGGGCGTTACACTCTTCATTACAATTGAAACACACAATATCCTTACGCTTGCAATCAGCTACAATATGACCCTTCTTGCCACACCGGACACATTTCTTAATCTCTTCAGGACAAACATTGCTCTTGTGGCCTTTCACACCACAGTTGAAACACACAATCTCTGTAGGAGTACCCTTCTTCGCAGGCTGCCTATCAACAACCATCCTCTGTTTTCCTTTATCAGCAGGAGCACTGTACGGCTTAGGACGACTCTGCTGGCCCTTAGCTTTCCTATCATTCACTACCTTGTAGTGAGCCTTGGTATCCTCCTCATAAATTCTGCAGCTATTAACCAAATCGGGAAAAACTCGAATCTGTTGGTACCCAATCGCCCTCTTAATGTCGGGCCTCAAACCGTTCTCGAACTTGATACACTTCGAAAACTCAGCAGTCTCAGCAGCATAGTGCGGGTAGAACTTTGCCAACTCTACAAACTTGGCAGCATACTCGGTTACCGACATGTTTCCTTGCTTCAGCTCAAGGAACTCGATCTCTTTCTTCCCGCGAACATCTTCCGGAAAGTATCTCCTCAGGAACTCTCTCCTGAACACAGCCCAAGTCACAACAGCTCCATCTTGTTCAAGGCTGGGTAACAGATTAACCCACCAGTCATCAGCTTCCTCGGACAACTAATGTGTACCAAAGCGCACCATCTGAACTTCGGTGCATTGCATCACCCGGAAAATCCTCTCAATCTCCTTAAGCTACGTCTGGGCTCCATCGGGGTCATACCTCCCTTTGAAAGTTGGAGGGTGATTCTTCATGAAGGTCTCCAACATCCTTGTCTCAGCATTCACGCCAGCATTCGCGTTAGGTTGTTGTCCCACAGCTTGGGCAACAGCTTGTAGAGCAGCAGCTAATGCAGCATTGTTCCTTCCAGCCATAACTGATATTTTACAACACGCAGTAACAGCAACATAAGATTAGCAATACAAATATTACTAAGACTCAACAGGACTCTTCTAATTGGCCGGACAGACCGACTTGCTCTGATACCAATTGTAACACCCCGTTTTCCCAACATAAAAAATTCTTAAAACAATTATCAGAGTAACATAGAAAACAACGGGATATCACATATAACATAATCTGAAACAGTTAAATAAATAATTTAACCAAATATCTTAAACATAGCAGCGGAAATTGTTTCATAAACCGTAAACGTTGGCACGCAGGCCCCATCAAATATCTCAAAAGAGTTAGTTACTTATTGCAATTAGCATAAATGTTCACGTAAAAGAATGAAGCATGCATAACAGATAACCCCATCCCGTTACGTATCAGAGCGACCTAGACGACACAGTGAGGCAAGGCCACTCACGAAGCAACTGCACACTAAGCACGATCACCTGCACTTGCCCACAAGGCGGCAATTCCAGCAGAAGGGGTGAGATTTCATAATAAAATAATATTAATCAATATAATTCGATTCATAAATAACATCATAACATTCTTAATCAACTTTGCATAACTGATAAACAGTTATCACGTAAATCACTTATTCAATCATCATTAATAACATAACATCATAGACACGACAAATGCGACAATGCTCTTAGACTCCTTATATGCATGTGGTACCAGACTTCATCATAAGTATTAATATACTTTAAAACGTGTGGAGGACAAAGCTCCTATCAGTCGTGCGGAGGACAAAGCTCCTATCATGGTGAGGACTAAGCTCAATGAATGCTAATGCATGGACTCTATCAACAAAACATCTTAATCATCATATCAACATGCATCCAATAATTTGGAGCTAAACAATATCTCATTCATCATATATAGACATCATGTAACTCAGTTAAATAACAACAGCAGCATAACCAATCCTCAAAATTAGAATGATATCATAATATTAATTATAATCAATGGCATCATAAACCTTATTCATATTTTTCATAATGCATAATACTTAAATTCATACTCATTTAACATTGACACGACTCAAACAGCCTTACAGATTGCTCTTAACATTACCATCAGGTCTCACTAACACTTAGGGGTCCACTCTTGATTAAACGTGCGACACAGATCGCACCAGCACTCAAAACACTCCATTCTGGTAGTGCTCGCGAGGCGAGAACACCTGCTCGCCATGGCGAGTAGAGTCAACTCCCTAACTGCTGTTGATCTAGGTTCAGTCCAGTCCTACGGTCACTCCTAATCATTACTAGGTATACTCAGGCATTCAACGACACTCAAGGTCCAACTAAAAGTCAAAAATGCAAAACCTAGCATGCCCTCTGTCCTAACTCGCTATGGCGAGCTGCCAGGAGCAACTCGCGAGGCGAGGGGAAATGCTCGCTATGGCGAGCGATGAAGTTCATCACTCGCTAGGTGAGGATCATTGCTCGCTATGGCGAGCGATGAATCTCGCCGCGGGCAGACTTGCTATTTTCTAAAACATTTAACAATTCTCACGGTTCTAAGCCTCACGCTGATTCCAGAATTCATCCTAAACATATTCTAAGGTCTAGCAACACTTTCCACACGAAAACAACCAATTCCTACCGTTTAATCACCAATTTTTAAGGATTAGACCTAGTTTTCACTTTTTCAATTCAATCCTAATCTTTGCTAACTAATCATCAGAATTACTATCAATTAACATTACTGAATTATTAGTCTCACCCTTACCTGGAAATATTGCAGAAATCGTAGCACTTCCTCTTGGTCTCTCTTCTAAGCGTTTCTCCTTTTTTCCAAAAGTCTGATACGCGTACTGACTTTCTAAACCTAATTCTCCTTATTTATACTCCCAACAAATCTTATCTTATTTACTCTTTCTCCCCCAAAACTCTCTAAAATCTCAAAACAAACCTTAACTAAATATTTTATATTATTTTCAAATCTTATTTTATTTAACAATAAAATAAGTCCCTTAACCTTATCAAAACCTCAAAACTCATAACTTATCACAACATCAACTAAATCATCCAAAATCATCAAAACATACTAAAATCACACATATATTATATAAATATAATATAATCGCCTAAACTCGATCAAATAATTAATTAAACGAAAGTGGGCGTTACACTTTTACTATTCCTTGCACTGTTGGAAAGGTTAATATTGGAAGAGCTCTATGTGATTTAGGGGCAAGTATCAACTTGATGTCTCTCTCTATTATGAAGAAGTTAGGGTGTGGCGAACCAAAACCTACAAGAATGACCCTCACTCTAGCTGATTGTACCATCTCTTATCCTTACGGAGTGCTTGAAGATGTTCTAGTGCAAGTAAATGATTTGGTGTTTCCGACTGATTTTGTTATCTTGGATATGGCTAAAGATGAAGATATGTCATTGCGTTTAGGAAGACCATTTCTAGCTACTGGTCGTGCTTTGAACGATGTGGAGATGGGTCAGTTAATTTTGAGATTCCAAGATGTGCTGGTTGTGTTCAATATCTTTGAAGCTATAAAACACCGAACTGAAAATCCTCAATGTTACCAAATAGATGTTGTTGATGAGATTGTTGAAGATGATTCACGTGATCCTCAACCTACACAACTTATGGAGAAAGTAATTGTGAATTCCATTGAAGGGTGTGACAAAGAGGAAGACTATGAGGTCAAGGAATGCATCAAGCAACTTGAAGCAAGTAAAGAAGAGGTGGAACCTATGAAAGTTGAAGACTTAGTGGTTGAAAGTGAAAAGGGGGTGCCTCATGTGCTCAAAGAAGGAGGAGAGGTTCAAACACTTCCTTAATTAAAAGAACTTCCCTCTCATTTGAAGTATGTGTTTCTTACTAAAGATGCTTCTAAGCCAGCTATCATCAACAACTCCTTGACACCTTTAGAAGAAAATAAATTAATGAGGGTGTTAAGGGACAACCAATGAGCTTTAGGGTGGTCAATTTCTGATTTAAAGGGTATTATTCCAGCTTATTGCATGCACAAGATACACATGGAAGCTGAATATAAATCAGTTGGTCATCCTCAAAAAAGACTAAATCCAACAATGAAAGATGTGGTCAAGAAAGAGGTGCTGAAGTTACTCGACGCATGTATGATTTACCCTATCTCTGATAGCTCTTGGGTGAGTCATGTTCATGTGGTGCCTAAGAAAGGAGGAATGACGGTGGTGGCTAATTAAAAGAATGAATTGATACCCACTAGTACTGTCACTAGTTGGAGAATGTGCATAGACTACCGAAGGTTGAATACCGCAACAAGGAAGGACCACCTCCCGTTACCATTCATGGATCAAATGATAGAGAGGTAGGTTGGCTAAGCCTTTTATTGATTTTTTGATGGGTATTCGAGGTACAATCAGATTGCGGTGTCTTCAGAAGACTAAGAGAATACCACCTTCACTTATCCTTTTGGTGTGTTTGCTTATAGGAGGATGCCCTTTGGGCTGTGTAATGTGCCGACGACCTTTCAAAGGTGTATGCTCTCCATCTTCTCTGACCTTTCAAAAGTCTTTTAATCAATGCTTGTTCCATCTTAATGATGTTCTTAAAAGATGCACCGAAACTAACCTTGTTTTAAATTGGGAAAAATTTCATTTTATGGTAGCTGAAGGTATAGTTTTGGGACACAAAATAAGTTCTAAAGGCATAGAGGTGGACCAAGCAAAGATAGAGGTTATAGAAAAACTTCCCCCTCCTGTTAATGTTAAAGGGGTGAGGAGTTTCTTGGGGCATGCAGGTTTTTACCGTCGTTTTATAAAAGATTTTTCAAAAGAGCAAAGCCCCTCTGTAACCTCTTAGTCAAAGATAGTGAGTTTAAATTTGATGTTGAATGTTTAAATGTGTTTTCTTTGATTAAAGAGAAGTTGGTGACTGCACCAATAATCATTACACCCAATTGGGATACCCACTTTGAACTTATATGTGATGCAAGCAAGGTTTTGAATGAAAATCAAATCAACTATTCCACAACTAAAAAAGTGTTGCTTGCGATAATCTTTGCCTTGGAAAATTTTTGTTCTTACCTAATAGGCTCAAAAGTCATTGTTTTTACAGATCATGCAGCTCTCAAGTATCTCTTGAAAAAAAGGGATTCAAAACCTCAGTTGTTGAGGTGGATCCTTTTGTTGAAAAAGTTTGACCTTGAGATTCGTGACAAGAAGGGAGTTGAGAACGTGGTGGCTGACCACCTCTCAAGGCTGGAGAACACGGAGGTGAATAAGAGAGAGAAGGCCATCATGGCCGAGTTTTTGGATGAGCAACTGTTTGTGGTAGGAGAAAGGATGTGGTTTGCTGACATGGCAAACTTTAAGGTCGGTAACATAGTGCCAGATGACTTGGAGTGGCACCAAAGAAAAAATTTCTTCAAGGATGCAAACCACTACTTGTGGGATGATCCTTATCTTTTCAAGGTAAGTGCTGATAATTTGATAAGACGTTGTGTTGCAGGTAAGGAGGCTAATGACATTATGTGGCACTGCTATAGCTCAGCTTGTGGAGGCCACTAGAGTGGAGAAAGAACCGCGGAAAAAATTTTGCAAAGTGGCTTCGAGTGGCCTTCCATTTTCAAGGATTGCCAAGCCTTTGTGCAAAGGTGTGATAAATGCCAAAGAAGAGGTAACATCTCTAAGAGGAATGAGATCCCCATCACAGGAATAATTGAAATTGAACCATTTGATTGTTGGGGAATTGATTTCATGGGACCTTTGCCTTCCTCTTACTCTTATCTCCATATCGTTCTTTGTGTTGACTATGTCACTAAATGGGTTGAAGTGATACCATGTATTGCTAATGATGCCAAAACTGTTGTCAAGCATAAATTTGCAACTCCCTATCACCCACAAACTAGTGGTCAGGTTGAGATTTCAAATCGACAGTTGAAGTAGATTCTAGAGAAGATAGTTGCGTCAAATAGGAATGATTGGTCTATGAAATTAGATGACGCATTGTGGGCCTATAGAAATGCCTTTAAGACTCATATAGGGCTCTCACCCTATCATTTAATCTATGGGAAGGCATGTCATCTTCTAGTTGAGCTAGAGCATAAAGATTATTGGGCTATTAAGGCCCTCAATTTTGATCAAATAGCCGCTGGTAAGAAGAGACTCTTGAAACTTAATGAACTTGAGGAGATGAGGCTTAGAGCGTATGAAAATGCGCTCATCTATAAAGCCATGACTAAAAGATATCATAACAAAAACTTAGTATCTAGGGATATTAACTCTAAGCAACTAGTTTTGTTGTATAATTCCAGGTTGAAGTTGTTTCCTGGAAAGCTCAAGTCAAAGTGGTCTGGACCATTCTTGGTCAAGAGTGTGTCACCTCATGGAGCTGTTGAGTTAATCACGCCGGAGGGTGACAAAAGTTTCAAGGTGAATGGGCAGAGAGTTGAGCCATATATGGGTGGCGACCTACCAAAAGAAAGAGAGGACTTCTTCTGACGGACCTCTAAGGGTCCTTAGTAGTCAAGCTAGTGACTGTAAAGAAGTGCTTTGTGGGAGGAAACCCACCATTTTATTGCAGGTAGTATTTGTTTTTTTATTATTGCTTTCAAAAAAATCAAAAACACAAAAATATTTTAGATGAAACAAGCAGAGGAACAAAAAATTTCAAGTCCAATACTGGGGAAAATCGTGACACGTTTTTGGTGAAAACTGACACGATTTTGCCTATCCTCTGATGCGTCAAGAAAATTTTTATAAGTTAAAAATGGGTGTCTTTCGACATTTCAAAATCGTGACACGTTACTGAAATCGTGACACGAATTTTGGCACCCAAAATTTTTCCTATGTTAAAAATGGTGTTCTTTCGACATTGCCAAATCGTGACATGTTGGCCAAAACTTGACACGATTTATGGGCAAGTAATTTTTTGAAAAAGGTGGATTGTGACATGTTTTTACCCAAACGTGACACGATTTTAGTGGTTCTTCAAATTTTTAACCGTTACAAAACCCAATCATGACACGTTTTTGGCCAAACGTGACACGATTTCCCCAGCCTATAAATAAACCCAACACGATTTTCATTCCATTTACTTCCAAATGTAGCCAAACTCTGCCAAAATTTTCCCAGAACCCTAACCTTCGAATTTCCAACCTTTTTCAACCAAAAATCTTCACCTCTTCACTCTCAATTCACCAAACAACCACCATAAACCTTCATCATCATCACCAACCTACAAACTCACTACCCTTACCCTAACCCTAACCATGGTTGATACACGCAACAAAGGCAAAACCCAACAAACCAAGAAAGCCAAAACCGGCCCCAAACGAAAACCACCCGTTAAGCCAAACCCTACGGCCGCACCACCACCATCCATGAACCACCGTTTTTATAATGAACAAGCCAAGGACCGATTCAAAGACATCTGACACTATCGAGTGATCCAAGAGAGAGGGTTCAACTTGCCTAAACTCATAACCAACCTCGAGTTTAACCATGTCATCACTACGAGAGATTGGGAGTCGCTCAACAACATGATCTTTGAACATGCCAACAAGACTTTGGCCCTTGAGTTCTATGTTAATGCTCGGTTCATGGGGAAGAAATATGTGTCTTATGTGACAAGTAAGGAAATTGATTATAGCCCAGAGGCTATTAGCACAATGTTGGGTCTTCATGCGCCTGAACAATGTGATGTTTGGAGGCGTATTGATGAGTGCAAGAATTGGAATGAGGAGGCACGGGAAGAGCTCAAGTCGCAGCTATGTGGGGAAGGAGAAAAGTGGTACGGAGGATCTTATATGTTGTTAAGGTCTGACTTCAACCCTTACCCTAAGGCTTGGGCGTCATTTGTGGTGCAGACTTTGGAGGGCACCTCGTGTACTTCTGAGATACCTTTAGTGCGAGTCCACACAATCGCAGCTATTTTTGATGGGTCACCCATCAATGTTGGTGAGTTAATTGCCAACAATATTTATCTGTTTGCTTCAGGTTCCAAGAAATTTGTGCCCCACTTGAGCCTTATCAACTGGCTCTTTGAGGAAGCTGACTGTGACTTATATGCGAATGATTTGAGTGCCCCTATGATGAAGCCTTTGACGGACACTCATATGGATGTATTTGTTAGGGATTTTCATGATCGCCTGCATAATATTCAGGTTGAGGAGGCAGCAGAAGCAACCCATCCCCAACCACAGCCACAACAGCCCCCGCCTCAGCAGCAGTTTGTGCAGGGAGAAAGGAGCAGCAAGCAGGGCTATTCATCCTATGATGCTGGACTACATGTTTGGCCATTCCAACTAGATGAATGAGGTGTCTGATCAGGAGTATTCGAACCATCCTAGGTTCGGTTAGGAGTTCACTGAGGAGGTCTGCCTCAACAGGAGAGCTATTACGGGGTCTTTTGACCGATTTGATGGGTCTGAGGAGGCTATGGACCAGTATTTTGATGTGACCATAGGTCGGGCTCAGGATAGAGAGCAGGAGATCCGAGCTGACTTTGCTGCTGGTGGTTCTAGGTCGAGACATCATTTTGGGGAGGACTCTTATTCGGAGGAGAACCCTAGCACCTGGATTTTTGATGACCTGATGGAGGATTGAGTGGGCTAAGTTTCTGGATTTGTTCAACGCGTGAAATATGATTTTCTGGGTTATATCCTCAAAAAGTAACTTCTCCATATGCATAAAAAAGTTGTTGGATGAAGTAGGATAAAGTTAACCAAATATGCATTGAACATTGTGCAGGAGAGAGAATAGGAGATTTCTGCTGTACCAAACCACAAACATGTCTGTCTCTGATTGATTAAGACAAGATCTCCTTTTTGCTTTGCATTCTAACTTTTCACCAACTATATTGTTCATGGAGAAAAGCATGTGCGGAGATGAACATTCTGACCTTTTGTTCCTTTTGTTCTTACTTTAAGATGATTTGTAAGACTAACTTTTGATGTAATCAATCCTAATAGTAGAGACACAACTGAAGTGCAGTAATTGTAACCTCTAGGATAATATTCCCTTTGGAATATTCCTAGTACTTCAAGTGTTCATAGTATTGAATGAACCTTGAAGTTCGTTTTGACATTAATCTTGTAAATGCCTTTATTGCTTGATTGACCCATGAAGATGTACTATTCTGGACTTTTTATTCATGTCATGTGTATTTGCATGTTCTTCATGTTCTTGATGATTCTAGGTTTGCTTATGAACAACCTTTTGAATTTTCATCAGAACGTTCTAATCAACTAACTGATCAACATTCTGAACTAACTTTATGAACTTCAGAATTAGTTCATGAATTCAATGTCTTTTGATTTCTTGTATCTTGGTATGATTTAAACCTTGTTCCTGTCATAGTAAAACACTCAAAAGCAAAAGTTAAATACGAAGGAATTAATCAAAGTCCATTTAGTCCTTATATCATCAAAGTTTATTATCTTTAAAATTAATTAGGGATTTTGCCTCAACAATCTCCCCCTTTTTAAAGATGATAAACTTATGATTTAGGATTATGGATTTTGATTATATATGAAGAATTTCAGAACTTGAAAATTTTAATTTTAATTCTCCCCCTCATTTTTATAATCCATGAGTTTTTTAAGAGCTTTAAAAGGCTCCCCCTCAATTTCATAATCCATTGCATAAATAAAAATATGCACAATTGAACCAAAAATCAAATTCATTCATTGATGTTATACATGAAGTACAATTACATGATTTGTATGGTTCAAAAACAAAAAAGAAATTCAAAGTACATATGTGATAAAGAAAAAGATGAAGTTTTATAAAACTCCAATAACTATTGATCACTAGCCTACTTAGGGCCTAAAACTTAGAAAAACTTAAGACATAAAATCCTAAAGCTTCTCCCCCTTTAGTCATCTGCAAAAAGGATATGGAGGTGGTCTTGAAAATATTTAGGGGGTTGAATCCCCAGAATCTGAGGATGGTTCAGACTCAAAAACTATTGGATCATCAAAGACAGGTGGTGCAATAGCCAAACCAGGGGCATGAACATCTCTTGTCCACTGAGCAAGTACACAAGCAATCTTATGAGTCTTTGTTGAAACTCTAAGAGCCCTAGTGTAACACCCCGTTTTCCCAAAGGTAAAATTTCTTAAAACATTTATCAGAGTACACAACAAAACAACGGGATATCACATATAACATAATCCGAAACAGTTAAATAATAATTTAACCAAATAACTTCAAAACATTGCAGCGGGAAAATACTTATAAATCACAAAACGTTTGGCACGCAGGCCCCATAAAATGTCTCAAAAGAGTTAGTTTCATTCAGGCAAAATAACATAAGGATCCACGTAAAAGAATGAAGCATGCATAATAGATAACCCCATCCCGTTACGTATCAGAGCGACCTAGACGACACAGTGAGGCAAGGCCACTCACGAAGCAACTGCACACTAAGCACGATCACCTGCACTTGCCCACAAGGCGGCAATTCCAGCATAAGGGGTGAGATTTCATAATCAAATAATATTAATCAATATAATTCGAATTCATAAATAGCATCTTATCATTCTTAATCAACTTGCATAATTGGTAAACAGTTATCACGTAATCACAGATTCAATCATCAACAATAGCATAACATTATAGACATGACAATGCGACAATGCTCTTAGACTCCTTATATGCATGTGGTACCAAACTTCATCATAAGTATTAATATACTTTAAAACGTGTGGAGGACAAAGCTCCTATTAGTCGTGCGGAGGACAAAGCTCCTGTCATGGTGAGGACTAAGCTCAATGAATGCTAATGCATGGACTCTAATCAACAAAACACCTTATCAACATGCATCCAATAATTTGGAGCTATACAACATCTTATTCATCATATATATAGACATCATGCGACTCAGTTAAATAACAGCAGCAACATAGTCAAATATAAAAAGAAACAGAATGATATCAATTGCAATCAATGGCACATAATCATTCATTCATGTTCTTCATAATGTAAAATACTTTAGCTCATACTCAGTTAACATTAACATGTCTTAAACAGCTTTACAGAATACTCTCAATATTACTATTAGGTCTCATAATCACCTAGGGGTCCACTCTTGATCAAACGTGTGACACAGATCGCACAAACGCTAAATACATTCCAATCTGGTAGTGCTCGTGAGGCGAGTGTATCTGCTCGCCATGGCGAGTAGAGCCAGCTTCCAACTACAGTCGTTCTAGGCTCAACCTTGTCCTACAATCATTCTTATTCATCACCAGGTATGCTCAGGTACTCACAGGCGCTCATGGATCAACTAAGGTCGAACGTTGCAAAACCTACGTGCTCTCAGCCTTAGCTCGCTACGGCGAGTAAGCATGCTCGCTATGGCGAGCTGCCTAGCACAACTCGTCAGGCGGGGAAAAGGCTCGCTATGGCAAGCGATGAAGTTCATCACTCGCGAGGCGAGGATCATTGCTCGCCGTGGCGAGCGATGAATGTCGCCGCGGACAGACTTGCTATTTCCTCAAAAATCCGACAATTATCATGGTTCTAAGCTTCTCAATGATTCCAAAATTCATCCTAAACATATTCTAAGGTCTAGGAACACATTCTACACGAATTAAACCCATTCTAACCGTTTCAATCATCAATTCTAGGGATTAGACCTAGTTTTCTACCTTTCCAATTCAATCCTAATTCTTGCTAATTAATCATCAGAATCATGCTAATTAACATTACTGAATTATTAGTCTCACCCTTACCTGGTTTAGAAGAAATCGCAGCACTCTCTCCTTCTCTTCTCCTTCACGTGCGTGTTCCCTTTTTCCAAAAGTCTGATACGCGTTACTGACTTTCTAAACCTAATTTCCTTATTTATACTCCCAACAAATCTTATCTTATTTACTCTTTCTCCCACAAAACTCTCTAAAATCCAAAACTAACCCACAACTAAATATTTTATTTTATTTTCAAATCTTATTTTATTTAACAATAAAATAAGTCTCTTAATCTTATCAAATCGACGAAATTCAAAACTTATCACAAAAATCAACTAAATCATCAAAACATACCAAAATCACACATATATTATATAAATATAATATAACCACCTAAACTCGATTTAAATAAATAATTAAACGAAAGTGGGCGTTACACCTAGCAGCCATTTTCTCAGCTCTGGAAGGCTTCTTAGCCTGACGAGATGATTCAGCCTTCTCTTTGTTTGCTATGACAAAAGTGTTCATGGAGTCAAAAAGAGCAGACATGTTTGGCAGGTTTTGTGTGGTTCTGATTTGTGGTGGTGGTGGTGTAGATGAAGGTATAGTGTTGGGTGTTGGTAGGGAAGACACGAGATACTTGCTAATGCCAGCAGTAGACCCCATGGTTAATGTTGACAAGTTGACAAACTGATATTGTTCCATGTTTTGAGCAGATTGAACATTCTGATCAGTTTGAACGTTCTGACCAGGTTGAACAAGGAGTTGTACTTCCTCAGAAGGCAAAGATCCTGAAGCCAAAGGATTAGGATCTGCTGACAGCTGTTCAACTAGTTCAGTGGGAACATTTTGAGGCACATCTTCTAGAATATTCTGATCAATGTTTACTCGAACATTCTGATCTTGAGCAACAATTTCTTGGACAGTTTGATTGTCTTGCTGAATGCTACTTGCTGAGTGTGCTCACTTTCTTCCTGAGCATCCTGAAAGGATTCTCCATTAAAGTCAGTGGTCATATCTTCCACATTGAGGTCAAAGTCAGCTAGAATTCCAACATTCTCATGTTCCATCTAGAACTCTTCATCAACATCCATATGTTGAATTTTACTTCCAAAAGAGTTGGATACCAGGATCTCAGCAACTTCCCTAGTATCTTCATCAACATTCTGAGCTTGTGGCTCAATATTTTCTTCAACTCTTAAATCTTCAGAGGGTGCTTCAACACCTTGATTCAGATTATCATCATCCTTCTGATGATTATCAGCAGATTCTCCCACATTCTCAACAGCTTTCTTTGCAAGCATAGCTTCAAATTCCTGAGTGCTATCATCAATGAGTTCTCTTACACGTTCAGCAACTAGAGCAAAGAATTCATTAGTTGGAGGAGAGTTAACTTTGTGAGATCCTTCTTCAGCATCCTACTTGAGGTTTGATGGAAGCTTCTCAACTTTCTTAGCTTTTTGTTTCTTTTCAGACTTTTGAACTTTCTGATCAGCAAGTCTTTTAATTGACCCAGCCTTTTGTTGAGGAGTCATGTTGGTGGAAGGGAGGCGTAGTTGGCTTATAGTTTTGGCTGTGAAATTCATGAAGGCATCCTGCCCTTCTTCTTCATCAAGGGAGATGTTAGCAGCCCTAAAGATATGTGTCAGATTCATTCCATAAGGTAACCCAACAACATTTTGTTTTATTGAAAAATATTGATCAATCATATACTGAATCATGATGTAGCAGAGATTGAGTGGAGTCTGGTTCATGAGATGATAAAGGATACATAAGTCTGTATCAGTTATAGCATCAAAGGTTCCACATCTAGGCAAAATGGTGTGTCTAATCATGTTATGAAGGATTTTGGGAGAATCTTTGAGATTTGTGGAATTAAACTCAAAGTTTGCTTTGGTGTATTCTAAGATAAGTTGTTCACGTGTAACACTTATGCTAGAGTTCCAAGAGTTAAAGAGTTGATTACCTTCATTTGGGATGTTCAGCACTTTTGAGAGAAAGTCTTGAGTGACTTGAATTTTCACTCCCTTAACTGTGGATACTAAGAATTTTTCTTCATTCTTCTCTTTCACTTTCATTGATGCATAGAACTCTTTCGCCAATTTCTCAAAGGTTTGTTCTTGAGTATACACAAAACCTGACCATCCTTGAGGATTTGTGAACTTACTTAGATCCCATCCCTTTGTTTTGAGACTTTCAAAATCAAAGTACTTAGCTCTGCTTAGTGGTCTAGAGGCCATTTTATCAATGTTTTGAACTTTTAGTGGCATGGGTAGTTTTGGTACATGCCATTTTTTTCGCAAAAACAGAGTATGAATTGTGTTTAAGGAAAAGTTTGAGAAAAGGATGTGTCATGAGTGGTTTCTGAATAGTTGTTGGTTAATATAGAACCAGACGTGTGAGGTGAAGGAAAATCGAATTATAACAGAATAAAGCAGCGGATAAAATTTTCGATTTCCTTTCCTTGGATCATTACGAGTTACACATGAATTAGTGATTCGATTGTTACCTTGAAAGTGTGGAGCTGGAACTGGAATCACGATCACAGCAAAGCAAGCAGCAAAGCCTCTAGCAAGTCCACACGAACAGTGCTCCTCCAAATCTCGGTGCTAGCCAAGGAATCAGAAGTTTCAGAGAAGTAGGGTTGCTCCAAAAACGTGTAACAAAAACTTCAGCACTAGGGTTCTATTTATAGAACTTCTAGTGTGCTCTGCAAGTTAGAAGTCACTATTGGGCTTCAGTAAGCCCAATAACGAGTTTAGTAATTCTGCTAACTAATTAGTGTTATTTACTAAACGCACCCCTTATATAAGTCATACTTATATATTTCTCTTTTGACTGTTCTTTGTGTGTGACCCTATAGGTTCTAGTCACATTGGCAGTAATATTAAATCTAATATTTAATACTATAAACAATGAGCGGTATCTAGCAACACATTATTGCTACCCAAGTGTAACGCCCTAGTTTTATTTTAATTATCGTTGGTTGATTTTAAAATCTTTTATATGATTTTTTAATGATTTATGTGAATATGTGGGGTGTTACTATTTTATTATATAGTATTTATGTGATTATGTGAATATATGATTATTTTTATTGTTTAATAAAAATAAGTAAGATTATTATTTACTTGAAATTATGGGGTTTAATGAGAATTAATAGAAATTAAGGAGGGAGTTAAGTGAAATAAGTGGGAGGTTAAGGAAAAATAGAAAGAGAAAGGAGAGGTTTTAGTTTACAGAAAAACAAAAGTCTGTTTCATTTTTCACGTACAAAACTTTAGAAAAGAGAGTTTTTGGAGAGAAAGAAGAGAACCCTAGAAGAGGCTAAGAGAAGAGGGGATCAATTGTTGTAGAGTTTTTGCTTGCTGAATTAAGGTAAGGGTGGGATTCCTTCAATAATATGTATATATAATTTTGATTGTTGATGAAATTGTGTTCTAGGTTTAGGGTTTAGAAAGTTTATGATAATTGATATGATGTGATGAATTGTGTTGTTTAATGCATGTTTCTGTGTTGTTTTGATTGTTATGTTGTATGTAGAACCTGTAAACATTGTTCTCTATCAAATTTGGGATTTGGGTAGATGAAATTTGGGTTTTTTGAGTGAAAAATAGAGTTTTCCCGAGAGCTACCTTTGACAGCATACCCTGTTTCATGTTGTTGCGTTTTTTGCATCAGTTTCTGTTTCGAACTAAATTTCGGTGTAAACACGAAAGTTGTAGGTATGAATGTTAGCTTTCTAATGCCGTTGGTCTAACGTCAAAATGATTTATAGAACTTGAGTTATGGCAAATTACTGAACGTAGGTCACTGAATTTTTATGAATTTCAGCACAACTTTGTCCGAATTTGAAATGAAAACTGGTATTGATTGGTACATAATTGGCTTTAGGTGTAAGCATGAAAGTTGTAGATAATTAAGTTAGCTTTCTAATGGCACTGGTTTGACTCAAAGAGGATTTGTAGATTTTGAATTATGATGAAAATAGTCCAAGTAGGTCTTCAGAAATTTTTAAGAAAACTTAGCTTAACTAATCCCAAGTTAGTCCAAAACTTATGGTTGGTTTCCCAACTTCAAACTTAAGTATTAGGGATTTAGTCGGAGTGTTTTATGAGTATTTGGCTTATGTTTTATTGATCAAACTTGATTTGCTTGTTGAAGGATGTGTTGGACTTTGATATGAATGTAGTTGATTAATGTATATGTGCTTTCCGGAGATGTGTGATTTAAATATGTGTTATATCAAGATGTGTTGTTTGTAGATGTGTGACTTAAATATGTGCTATATAAAGATGACATATTTAAATATGTGATATTTGACGATGATGCTATTTAAAGATGTGTATTTGTCGAGTCATCTAAAGATGTGCATTGTTGAGTCTTTACTCGTGTCGTTGCATTTGAGTCGTGTCGTTGCATAGCATAGTCAGCGATGGGGGCTTAATGCCTGACAGGTTCTTTTATGACCTTTAGCGATGGGGGCTCAATGCCTGACAGGTCCTATTTGACCTTTAGCGATGGGGGCTTATGCCCTGATGGTACCACATGCATGATGTCTAAGACGTAGAGTTGCATTTGTTGAGTCGTGTCTTATGAGATGTCGTGACGATGATTTGTGATGATGATGTGATGTTTGAGATGGTTGTTAAGACGATGATTTATGATGGTTTGTGATGCATTTGTGATGATGATTGTTCTTTGATATTCTTGATGGTATCTTCGTGATGAAGTTCCTTGAAGCTCTTGATGATATTTCGTGATGATATTCTTGATTGACGTTTAACGTGTTTCGTGAATGGTGTGCTTGATGATGTATAAGGTGATTTAGGACGATAATTATGATGTTAGATGATGCCTATTTTGCTATGACTATATGATGTTTTGTTGATTGATGATTCTGTTGTTGGTGTATTTATATATATATGTATATATATGTGAACCTGATGATGCTTGTCATTGAATTGTTGTTGTTTTCATTAACTTGATTGATTATATATTATTATTATTGAATGTGTATCTCACCCCTTCTGTTGGAATTGTAGCCTTGTGGACAAGTGCAGATTTCCAAGGCTAGTAGGATGTTGGCTCAAGTGTCATAGGGCTCTGATACGTAACGGGATGGGGAAAATGTTGTTTTGTTTCTTTCATTCCTTTATGTATCGAATTTTGAACATGTTGTTGGATTTTAAGTTGAAGAATAATATTTTGTTGTTGAGGCCTTTGTGCCAAGAATTCTGTTGAAGTTGAATGATGATGATTTTAAAAGAAATATTTCCGCTGCAGATTTTTATAAGAATGAGATTTTGTTGGTATTTTAAATAGTTCTATTTTCTATTTAAATAATTTTGAAAAGTAGTGTGACATGCCCGTTATTGTTGAACTCTGATTGTTTTAATATTATTATGTTGTTTTGGGGAAACGGGGTGTTACACCAAGTGACAAGAGTGTCAAGTGATCTGACGAAACCTTTCCATGATAATACTCATGTGTACAATTACTCCTTTGTGTCGATATCTTTATTGATCCCAAGGCATAGATATTGTCACCCTTGTATAGATCAATGCTTATGTTTCCTGATTCCGAAATATACTAAATAACGAATAAGTCCAATATCTTATATTGACTTAGTTCGGCATGGCCATGCAGTTTTACAGTCATATTTCATCAAGAGGCCTAAAGATATATCTCATGTTTATGAGGAGGGACAAATCTCATCTAGGACACCCATGTCCCTCAGCATGATTCATCAAGTACCCATCAACCAACGTTATGGTTATCCTTTTACAGATAACGTAGAATGGCAACAAAGCACTTGAGTCCAAATGTAGGGATCATAGTGGTTTCAAGTCTAAGAGCGATATACACTATTATCATTGTGAGAATATCTTATGACAATCTCATAACTTACTATGTAGTATTCTCACTATGGGTCAATCCAGTATAAATATTACTCCTAATATTTATACCTATGTATGGACTTAATATCTCATATCTATGACACATGAGATGCGGTCATCGGTCTACATACATAATAGTCTCGACGCTTTATTATTATCCTTTATTCATATTAAAGCTTTGACCACAGATACATTTAAGAATAGCATTCTTTATAATAATGTAATCTCATGATTAGGTCACACTTAATATATTATTACACGAACTATTTATTCTAAAGACTTTATTAACATTATATAAATATAATAAAGAGGGTCATATATTATTCAATAATAAAAGTCATGATACATAAGATAAGTTTAATATAAACTATTGGCCTCTAGGGCTTACACTTGGAAGTGGAAAGAAGAAAGTGACTTGACAGTTGCATTGGAAAAGATGAAACTGAAAAGTAGTGGTTAGGAGAGAGAAACTAGCCGTTTGAGGGAAATGGAAAGGATTGGTTGATTGATGGTTTAGGTTTTACATGGTGGTTAAACCTTAAACATGGCTTCTTAGATCCAAACATTAAATGCTTAAGATTATAGAAGGATTTCTGGAAAATATCAACACAAAATCTCACGTTTGAGATTATTGACCCAGAAGTCAGGTTCTTAACATTCTGATTTGTATGAACATTCTGACCTGAAGAACTATCAGATGAACATTATGATGAACATTCTGATCATATGAACTTTCTGATGAAAATTCTGATCATATGAATGTTCTAATGAACATTCTGATTAAGATTGATCCATCTGAATTTTATCAGATAACATCAAGGGGGTTAGTCTAAAACCCTTAGTGATTTAGTGATCAATCTTTATTGGGATTTTTCATGATGAATAATTTTCTTTGAGAAAATTGAATCTATCCTCAACAAGAGGTTTTGTGAAAATATCAGCTATCTGATTTTCTGAATCAACAAAACTTAGTGCAATATCCTTTTTCTGAACATGGTCTCTAATGAAATGATGCTTTATTCCAATATGTTTAGACCTAGAATGTTGAATAGGATTTTTTGAAATATTAATTGCACCTGTGTTATCACATAAAATAGGAACATTTGTGTACCTTAGTGAGTAATCTTCCAACTGATTTCTGATCCACAAAACTTGACAGCAATAGCTTGATGCAGATACATACTTAGCTTTAGTTGTGGAGAGTGCAATGGTGTTTTGCTTTCTGCAAGACCATCCAATCAATGCTTGTCCCAAGAATTGACAGGATCCACTTGTACTCTTCCCCTCAATTTTGTCTCCAGCATAATTAACATCACAATAGGCTACAAGATCAAAACTAGAACCTTTTCTATACCAAAGGCGAAGATCAGTAGTATCTACTAGATATCTAAGAATTCTTTTGACTGCAGTCAAATGTGATTCTTTTACACATGTTTGAAACTTGGCACATAAACCTACTGCAAACACTATGTCTGGTCTGCTAGCAGTCAAATGAACCTATCATGCCTCTATATTCTTTTTTAGAAACAGATTTTCCATTTTCATCCTTATCTAAACTTGAAGATGGATGCATGGGGGTGACCATGATTTTTGCCTCATTCATTTTGTATTTTTTAAGAATGTCTTTGACATACTTTTCTTGACTAATAAAAATTCCATTTGGATGTGGTTTGATTTGTAAACCAAGGAAAAAACCAAGTTCACCCATCATGCTCATCTCAAATTCACTTTGCATGAGGTCGGAAAATTCTTCACACATTTTCTCTTTGGTTGCACCAAAAATGATATCATCCACATAAACCTAAACTATAAGTAAGTCAGATTCATGAGTTTTTCTAAAAAGTGTGGTATCAATTTTTCCTCTAGAAAATCCATTTTCAATTAAAAATGTGTTAAGTCTGTCATACCAAGCTCTAGGAGCTTGCTTAAGACCATAAAGTTCTTTAGTGAGTTTAAAAACATGATTAGGTTTCTCTTTATTTATGAAGCTAGGTGGTTCACTTACATAAACTTCTTCATTAAGAAAACCATTTAAAAAAGCGTTTTTCACATCCATTTGAAAAAGTTTAATGTTTTTATGTGCAACATATGCAAGAAGAATTCTGATAGCTTCTAACCTTGCTACAGGTGCAAAAGTCTCATCATAGTCAATGTAACACTCCGTTTTCCCAACATAAAAATTTCTTAAAAATAATCAGAGTATTCACAACTTAAACGGAATGCTACATTTCTTAGAAATCACAAATGGAATAAATAATAATTTATTCTTCAAAACATCTCAAAATAAAATCTCAAATACTTCGCAGCAGAATTTAATTCAAAAACCTTAAACAACTTTGGCACGAAGGCCTCAACGTAAAATCTCATCAAAATGTTTCAACATCATGTTCATAAAATCTCATAAAAATAATACGTAAAGAATAGAAAACAATAACAAAGTTCCCCATCCCGTTACGTATCAGAGCACCTAAGGACACAGTGAGAGGTAGTCACTCACAACAACAATCAACAGCTACTCTTGATCACCTACAAGTTACCCATACGAAGAGCAACATTTTCAAGCAGAAGAGGTGAGATTTCACATTCATTAATAGCAGGTAACAATTCATAAAAGGTAATCAACAATACATACAACCATCATTAATTAAACATCACATAAATCATCATTTAATAAAAGTAAAACAACAACAACATCATCAACAACAACAGCCACATCATCAGCAACAACTTCTCAATAATCATCATTTATATTATGCAATGACGACTCTACAATGCAACGACAACAACTCATCTTAACAACACATCGACTCGACAATGCAATATGCATGTGGTACCATCAGGGCATAAGCCCCCATCACTAAAGGTCAAATAGGACCTGTCACGCATTGAGACCCCATCGCTAAAGGTCATAAAAGGACCTGTCAGGCATTAAGCCCCCATCGCTGACTATGCTATGCAACAACACGACTTAATGTAACGACACGACTCAAATGCAACAATCTTCAAATATCACATCTTTATATAGCACATCTTAAATCACATATCATCAAATAGCACATCTTTAAATCAAACATCTTCAAATATCACATCTTTACATAACACATCTTTAAATCATACATCTTCAAATAGCACATCTTTATACAACACATCTTTAAATCATACATCTTCAAATAACACATCTTTATATAACACATCTTTAAATAATAAATCATCAATCATGACCAACATCATATTCAACAACAATAATTCATCAACGTATACATATATACATAACTTTAGCATATAAATTCATCATCAACAACTTAATTAACATCAAATTCACATACCCAAACATTGCATTAAAACATAAGCACAGATTTCACCAATTAAATCCACAATAATCACTTTATACAAATAGGCACTTATGGGTAGAAGTAGAAAAAGAGATTATACAAAAGATTATGAATGGACTCTAACCTTAAGTTCTACAACGTCAAATCTAACAACAATTACAAGGTTAAACCTTTTTCAGAATTATACAACCCATTATTAGAGAAAGCTAGTCTCACCCTTACCTTAGATTAGATGATCGGTCTCTACGAGATTGTTCCTTTTCTCTTTCTTTGACTTCTCACTTTCTCCCTTTTTCTCCCAAAAGCAGTTTGCACGTAATCCTTATTTTCTAATTCCAACTCTCCCTTTTTATAAAAATCCTTAACCTACTTATTTTCTCTTATTTCCAAATCTGCCCTCAAAGTCTCAATATTCTAGTTTAATATATATATATATATATATATATATATATATATATATATATATATATATATATATATATTTCTACACTAAATAACAAATATATTTCTATAACAAATATATCTCTACAACACATAACAAATATATTTCTATAACAAATATATCTCTACACCACATAACAAATATATCTCTACAACACATAACAATTATATTTCTATAACAAATATATCTCTACACCACATAACAAATATATTTCTATAACAAATAACATAATATTTCTACACCAAATAACATATATATTTCTACACCAAATAACATAATATTTCTACACCAAATAACACATATATTTTTACACCAAATAACATATATATTTTCTACGCCAAATAACATAATATTTCTACACCAAATAACATATATATTATAATATAATATTCTACTAAAACACCAACACATGACACAAAATAACACACATCATCATAAATCAAATAAATTATTCAAAAAGACTCTAAACTCAATCAAATAATTAAATAAATAAAATAGGGTGTTACAGTCAATACCTTCTTGTTGGTTGTAGCCTTGAGAAACTAACATTGCTTTGTTTCTGAGAACTTTACCTTCTGCATCAAGTTTGTTTCTGAAAACCCATCTTGTTCCAATGATGGTTTTTCCTTGATTGTTTGGAACTAAGTTGCAAACTTTGTTTCTTTCAAACTGAGAAAGTTCCTCCTTCATGGCTTCAGCCCATGAGTCATCAATGATAGCTTCATTGATTGACTTAGGTTCCATTTGAGAAATCATTGCCATTGTGTTATCTTGAAAGGACAACCTGGTTCTTACACCATCAGTTGTGCTTCCAATGATTTGATATGTAGGATGATCTCATACCATTCTCCAACTTCTACGTGGACTTTGAAGAGGTTGATCCTGATCATTCTGATCATCTCCTTTCTCTATTGTACTCTCATTATTTTGAATAGAAACATTTTGAGGTGTTGACACTTCAGTGTCTTCACTTTCTTTTGATTGAGAATGTTCATCATATTCATCAAATATGACATGCATACTAATTTCAACTGTTTGGGATTTTGGATTGTACACTCTATAACCCTTAGAAGTTGTAGAGTATCCTAAAAATATAGCTATATCTGATTTAGGATCAGACTTACCCAATTTTCTTTATTGTTCAGAATGTAGGAATAGCAGCCAAATATGTGAAAATAAGATATGCTAGGTTTGATGTTTTTCCAGAGTTCATATGAGGTTTTATTAAGAACCTTTCTTATTGAAACTCTATTTAAAATGTAACAATATGTATTTATGCCACCTGCCCAAAAGTAATCTTCCACATTTGATTCATTTAACATTGTTCTAGCCATTTCTTGCAAAGTTCTATTTTTTCTTTCAACAACTCCATTTTGTTGTGGAGTTCTTGCACAAGAAAAGTTATGTTTAATACCATTTTCATCAAAGAATGTTTTGAAGGATGCATTTTCAAATTCACCTCCATGATCACTCCTTACTGTTATGATATTTGAACCTTTTTCATTTTGAACTCTTTTACAAAAGTTTTAAAATACTTCAAAAGATTCATCTTTGTGTTCTAAAAATAGAACCCATGTAAATCTGAAGAAATCATCAACAATAACAAAACCATATTTTTTGCCATTTAGACTTGCAGTTTGAACTGGACCAAAGAGATCAATGTGAAGAAGCTCTAAAGGTTTCTGAGTTGAAATAAACTCAATTGTTTTAAAACTGCTTTTTACTTGTTTTCCTTTAACACAAGCTTCACAGATCTTGTCCTTTTTAAAGCTAATCTTAGGCAAACCTCTAACTAGATCAAGTTGAGAAAGTTTAGCAATGGTTTTCATACTTATATGACCAGCCCTTTTGTGCCAAATCTATTTATCTTTTTCAAGAGAAATAAAACATGATTTAGCTGGCATATCATTTAAATCTAAAACATATAAGTTCCCTGATCTAGAAAAAAATAGTTTGTTAGAGGAGGTTTGTCTTATTTCACATATGTTAGGTTTAAAGACAACTTCAAATCCATTGTCACACAATTGACTTATGCTAAGTAGATTGTGTTTCAAACCTTCTACATACTGAACATTTTCTATTTTAGCAAAGTTAAGCTTACCAATAGTACCTTTACCTCTGATTTTACCTTTGTCATTGTTTCCAAATGTTGCCAGTCCTCCATCCTTCTTTTCAAAGGTTAGAAAGCAATTCTTGTCACCAGTCATGTGTCTAGAACAACCATTATCCAAGTACCATGGCTTTGTTCTTGCACCTTGAGGCATGACCTACATTTGACAAGATAAAAATTTTAGGTACCCATGTAATGTTGGGTCCTTGAGGGTTAGTTCTTCTAAAAGATCTTTTCTTATTGTAACATTTTGTCTTGTTTGATCAGATTTGTTACAGTAGGAGCACATCTTCTTAGCCTTCTAAGCCTTTTGTGAACTTTCTGATCTATTTAGACGAGAACGTTCTGAACTAAGATTAATCTTATTTTTTCTAATAAAATTCTTTTTATGATAGCATAAAGAAATATCATGTCCTAATCTATCACAGTAAGAACATTTTAATTTCATCTCAACCTTCTTGGGTACAAAGCTTTCAATAATTTCGTTTGGATCTTTAAATCCTAAACTAGATTTTTTGGCACTTTCCCTTTGTGTTCCCAAAATGTTTCGAAAAGTTTATGTGGACTTTATAAAACATGTAAGATCATTTTTCAGTTCTTCAACTTCCTTTTTCAAAAGAGTCTTTTCCTTTTGTACCTCAGAAGGTTTAGATGAAATGTCCTTCTGTTTTCTGTTCAACTCTTTCTGTTGTTCTGATATTTTAAAATGGGAGTCTTGCAAAATTTGTATGGTCTTTCTAGATTCATCATACTTGTTTTGAAGTTTCTCCTTTTCTTCTTTTAGTTCAGAAAGTTGTTTGATCAATGAATGACATCTATTAGTTAAGAAATTTGAATCATATAAGAGACTATCTATTTTACTTTCAAGATCTTTATAAAAAGAGTCAGTTTTATAGATGATTACCTCTTCTTCATCTTCTAACTGAGCCATTAAACACATGTTGGCTTCTTCATCTTCTTGGGGTTCAGTTTCTTCCATGTCATCCCAAGTAATCGTTGCTTTTTTCTTGAAAGGTGGTTTTCTTTGCACTTTTTTAATGTCAGGACATTCACTTTTGTAGTGTCCAGTTTTGTTGCATCCAAACCAAGTAACTTGACTTTTGTCAGCTTCAGTTTTGGTGTTGTTGATGGTGTTTGGAAACTTCTTTCTGATTTGATTTCTTCTCATCATCATTCTTTGAATCCTTTTAGAGATTGGTGCAAGTTCATCTTCATATTCTTCTTCATGAACTTCCTCTATCTCTTGTGGTTCTTGCACATCATCCTCATTTACTGATGAGGTTTGCTGAGATTCTTTCAAGGCGAGTGATTTTACCTTTTTCACAGGTTTGTCTCCTTGAAGTACAACTTCATCAGCTCTCAGTGAACCAATTAGATCTTCCAGGTTCATAGATTTTAAATCTTTAGCCTGGGTAATTGCAGTGACCATAGCTCTCCACATACTTGGAAGACATCTCAATATTTTTCTGATTCTTTCATGAGTGGAATATGCCTTTTCAAGAGATCTCAGTTCATTTACTATTGTAGTAAATCTAGCATACATCTCATCAATGGTTTCATTTTCACTCATTTCAAAGACTTCAAACTTTCTGACTCCAATGTCAATTCTAGTTTCTTTGACATGAGATGTACCTTCATGATGTACTCTCAAAGTATCCTATACCTCTTTAGCATTCTTACATTCATCAACTCTTTCACTTTCTTCCATGGTTAGTGCACATGATAAAAAGAGTCTAGCTTTAGAGTTTAACTGTAACACCCCGTTTCCCAAAACATCGTAATAATAATATATTCAATCAGAGTTATTTCACGAACGGGCATGTCACACTGCTAATCAAAAATTATTAAATAGAATATAAAACTATTTAAATGCCAACGAAATCATTCTTATAAATTCTGCAGCGGAAATATTATTTCAAAACCATCATCATGCTACTTCAACAAACCTTGGCACAAAGGCCTCAACGGTACAAAATTATTCAACAATTAAAATCCAACAACTTGGTTCAACATTTGATACATAAGGAATGAAAGAAATAAAACAACGAATTCTCATCCCGTTACGTATCAGAGCCCTAAGACACATGAGCCAACAACCTACTAGCCTTCATTACCTACAAGTTACCCATACGAATGGCAACATTTTCAAGCAGAAGGGATGAGTTTCACAATCAAAGATAATATATATATATAAATAATTCATCAACTTGAATTAAAAGCAACAACAGCACAACAACAAGTATCATCAAGTCCATACATATATGGTATCAACATTTATAAGCAATTAGTTACTTCATTTTATATTCAAATTATAACAACAACACCAATGGCGACAGCTCACCAACAACAACCTCGACATCAAGGACTACACAACGACAACTCACACCGACAACAACAATGCAACGACATCAACAGCAAATGCAATATGCATGTGGTACCATTTTACGCGCGTTGAATGACAAGCATTCCAGGGCATGAGCCCTCAACAGTCGGATGGTTAAAGCATCCCAGGGCATGAGCCCTCAACAGGTGAACGATAAAGCATTCCAGGGCATAAGCCCTCAACATTTGAATGATTAACATTCCAGAACATGAGCCCCCAACGATGCATGAGTATGAAAGACTCATGGTGTATATCAGCATACAACCCAACAACAACTAAATGGTGTATATTAGCATACAACCAAACAACAACAACAACAACTACTTAGGACATCAACAACTGCGTCTAATACTTATGACACACTCCCCAACTGGACAACACCACTCGGCAACATCAACGACAATTCAAACATAGCATGGATATTTATTTTCATATAGACATACATAATTCCTCCGTATTCATCTTCTTATATAATTTTCACCACTTAAACAATGTTAAATAAATCCAACAAACATTATAGGATTCTCAGATTAAAGCCCTAAAACACGTAGCAAAATTCACAAAATGGTCGTACAGGACCAACTTCGCTTAAGCGAAGCATAGCTCGCTTAAGCGAACCAAATCACGTAGGTTGGGATGTTCCTCGCTTGAGGCTCGCTTGGCGTTCGCTTGAGCGACGCTCACATGCTACAGGTTCTGGGCAGAATTTGGATTTCTCGCTTAAGCGACGGGAACTTCGCTTGAGCGAACCAAATGACGAAAGTTTGGGTTTTGTTCGCTTGCAGCTCGCTTGGCGCTCGCTTGAGCGAACTGACTTTTCAGAATTCTGGGCAACTACATGAATGCTCGCTTAAGCGACGGGAAGCTTCGCTTAAGCGACGCATCATCTGTACAGACTAAAAACTACGATTCTCAACCCCCTTTTTCATCCAAGAACCCAATTTTGATCCCCCAATCACCCAAAATGATTTACATAAACGTTTACGGGTCTTATATACAACATATCATCATAAACAACTCAGAAAAACACAATCAACAACTCAAATCAACAACATTAGACAATTCTTACAACTTTCTAAACCTAAACCAAAAACAACCATTTCAATCCAAATTCAGGAATCATGCATATATATTATTAAATAATTGCTAGCTCACCCTTACCTTAATTCAGATGAACAAATTCTACCGAAAATCCTCTCCTCTAAGCCCTTCTCCCTTGTTCTTGGTCTCTCTCCCTTTTCTCCCAAAAAGCTTATGTTTTTCTTTCAATTGTACGTGCAATGTTTTTCTCCTTACTGACTTTCTATTTCCTAAAACATAACCTCTCATTTTCTCTTAAACTCCACTTAATTCTCATAATTAATATGTAACCCCCAAAAACTCCATAAATTCTAATTCTTTACTTATTTCTATTAAATAATAAAATAGCAACACCAAAAATCACATAAATTAAATAAACATCACATAAAACATATAAAATACATAAAACATATTAAAATCAACCAAAAATAGTAAAATAACAATTAGGGCGTTACATTAACAATACCTGGGCTTTCTCATCTGTTGACCATGCACTCTTTTCTTTGACAGCTCCTTCTTTGGTTGTTGGAACAAAGTCTTTATTTGTGATAACTGTCCACATGTCATTGTCTTGAGATCTGAGAAAGAGTTTCATCTTGTCTTTCCAGAAGTAAAAGTTTGAGCCATCAAAAAGTGGTGGTATGTTTGATGATCCTCCTTCAGCTATGTACTTGACTATAGACATATTTCCTGAATCTTTTCTCTAACACTTGTTTAAGTGTTCAAACCCTTAGAACCGGGGTCTGATACCAATTGAAGTTGATAAAATAGTCACAAGGAAGGGGGGTTGAATTGTGACCCTTTAAAAATTATCTTGTAACTTAAAATTAATTCTCAAGTTGAAACTTGGAATGGTTAAGTTAATAAAGTTAACTTCAGAATGTTCTGAAGTCTCAGTGCAAAACAGTTTCAACAAAATGAATGTGTTTGTGTGTGTATTGTGTTTACAGTAAAGTAAAAAGTTTAAAGGAAAGAGAAGAAGAACACACAGAAGTTTATAGTGGTTCCCCCAATATGGGTTAGTCTACTCTTCACAAATCTTGTGAGAGTTTACACTATGATGCTTGAGATAAGCTCTCAAATCTTGCACCTTACAATCTTGTTCACCTGAACAATTACAACAACTGTATATAGGTATCATTTTCCAAATTAATTTATATCTTAAAAATTAGTCCAACAAACTCAATGATCAATGCTAATTAGCACCTCTTTTCCTGAATAATAATGGATGTTAAATTAACACTTTCTGCAAATATGTAGGCTGAGATTTGACGATGACGATGACGTAGGAATATAGGACCACCGTAGCTTAATAATAGGAAACAATCCAAATGAGAAACAAAAAATTTTATCCGACCCTGTTGCTAAATTTTTTTTCAAATATGACCCCCTTTCACATTTAAATACAGATCTGACCCCCCCCCCCCCCCCCCCTCCTTCAGGTATTTTTTTTGTTTGTTTGTTTTGTCGTTTTCCTCATTACCGCAGTTTCAAATTGTGGTAATGAGCTTCCTTTCTGACACATGGCAGATTGGTACAGGGTGCAACAGGTTTGACTAATTTTTTTTTTTTTAACTTTTTTTATTCATTACCGCAGTTTGGAATTGCAGTAATGAATTTTAATTTTTTTTCGTTTTCCCTCTTTTTGACACTATAAAAACACCATATTTATCCAAACTCACAATCATTTTTGCATACATTTCTACTTCTTTTTCATAGTAAAAATAGACATTAAAATGACAAAACTACTTAATTTTTTTACACGATGAAATTTGATTAAAGGTAAAATAAAAAAGGTCATAAATACTTATAAAAGATTAGTTGAACACATAATACATAACTATATTAACTACCGATTTTGAATGGTCCAAAAATTTCTCCTAATAAGACCAGGATGCCGACACAACCCACACAGTCTCGGTGTCGGTGTTCTTTCTTCCACCTCCTCATCCATTTCAGTCCTAATGTGAGTACTATTGGGTCGACCTTTCTTTAGTCCTCGTATGTCTGGATTATGGCAAAGCTCGCGACCTTCGTATGAGGGCCAATGACTCTCGTCGTGGACTACTTTGAATGCTTTGTTGTAGATGGCGTAAACATTCTCGTTCTTGAACACAAAATGTACACTATCCCCAAACAAACTACGTACCCCAATGGTCACAACCAAATACTACCATAGAAAGTCTGGCTGCAGGGTTTAACGAAGATGATTTCGTTAATGGAATTTGGAGGAACTTTGTTCCACATGTGCAAAATGAGGTGACTATGGAAACTAATGATGCTGAAATTCAAAATGAGGAGGTGGAAGAGGAAGAGCACGAGGATGAGGAAGAGCAAGACCAACGACCGTACGAAGAAAAAAAAGATAAATTATGTGCTACGGGAAGTCATAATTTAAATTTAGGTTGGCGCAAATGAATACCGCGAAGAAAGTGGTTTTTATTTTAACACAATGAATAATATCATTAGTGTTTTTAAATTAATATTTATTACAATTATCATTAATATTTATTTATTATTATTTGCATTTAATTTTAAAAACATATATTGTGTCAAAAACAGAAAAACAAAAAATCAATAAAAATTCATTACTGCAATTCCAACCTGCGGTAATGAATAAAAAAATAAAAATAAAAAATCAGTCAAATCTTCTCACCTATACCAACCTGCCATTTGTCAGAAAGGAAACTCATTACCACACTTTGAAACTGCGGTAATGAGGAAAACAACAAAACAAACAAAAAAAGTATTTGAAAGGGGATCATTTTTGTATTTAAATGTGAAAGGGGGTCAGATTTGGAAAAAAAAATTGGCAACAGGGTCGGATAAAAAAAAAAGAAATAATATTTGTAACTCCATTTTGTGATAAATTGTAGACAATTTTCTCTCTCTTACTCACATCATCTTCTTTTCTTCTCTCATCCTTTTTCTCTCTCCATTGTTTTTAACCAATAATAAAGGAGAAATGAGAGGTTGTCATAAAAGTTGTTAACAAATAGTTGTTCAAATATCATTGCTAAAAAAAATTCTCCATAATCTTTATCTTAGAGCATTGAACATTGAGACTGTATTTTGGGGAACAAAAGTGACAAGTACTTTAACATAGGAAATGTAGGAAAGAGACGGCAAAGGAATGCAATGATGCATACTAAGCATGTCGATGACATGATGTCTTAGACACCTACCAGATTATAATTAATAAAAGCGTGTAGGACAATTCCCCAATTTTGTACATAACAAAATAAGAAGTGTTTGTGTGGGTGTTTAAGGGAAAATATTTTTGACTTTTAGTTTTTATTTTATTTTATGATTTTAGTGTATTTTAAATAGAGAGAATGATAGATAAATGATTATAATAAATTACTATTTTAATAAAAAAAATGATTAGTTAAAAAAAGATAAAGAAAAGTCATTAATATCATCGATACTTAAAGTTATCAAATCGAATTTGCGTTTTATAGAGATTTATATTGTGAATGGGGTGGAAGAACATGAGACAACTTTAATTTGAACCATTTATGCTTATCCTACGAATCACCAACTAAGTCGTTGGTGTTGGTACTATATATGTTGATTGGAGGGTTAGGGGACTCAAGTGATTTGAGGTAAGAGATGAACATTTGGAGATTCTCAGCTCAAACTCAAATAAAAAAGAAAAAATTAACACTATCAATTAATTATTATTCCCTCCGTTTCTTTTTAGTGTCGTTCTAGTGCTGATTTATCATTCATATTTAATTGTCGTTTTGACATTTTAATGGTATGATTTATCAATTATACCCTTTGTCAATTAGTCATATCTTTTCAATAAAACTAATTAATGATATATATTTAAAAAATTAAAGTTTTTTTTTAAACAAAGTTTGTTTCTTTTTTTAAAACAAAGTTTGTTTCTTGTTATCTTAAAATTTAAACAAAATTTTGTTAACTACTAGTGTAACGCCCCGTGCCAAGCACATGATACATTTTATTTAAATTTTTTCAAAGGGGTTTACACATAAATAAGTTTTTTAGATATTATTTGACTTTTTTAGTTTGATTTCATTCAAAATTTTGATATTATGTAGTACTTTATCTTCATATTTAAAATTGAGACAGAGTTGGCAGGGGCATGCCAACTCTGCTTAAAATAGTGAGAAAAAGTACAACTATGCTTAAAATATAAAAATACTATAAATAATTACTATATTCTTAAAAATATATCTAATCAATAAGATGTATGATTACCTCTGTTATAATCTACCATTATGGCTCTGCCCTCTCTTTAGAAATCTTCCACCATCTCTCTTTAGAAATCGTTTCCCCTTTTTTCCAAGCAAACACTGCCTCCTTCTTAATGTTCCTAACCGAAACCCACAAACTAAAACCTCCATCAAACATGGGAAAGAAAAAGGTAGGAGATCTATGTCAACCCCACTCAATTTCATGCAAGTTCTTCAACTCCTCAATGGTGATCCTGCTGAATGGTACATTGACAAAAGGGTATATCATCTAATGATGCAAGTGGAGCATGATAAACCTATGGTTGTAAAAAATCTCATTAGGAACAAAGTAGCTCCTCAAAATGTCTCTCTCTTTTCGTGGAGGCTCTTGAATATCTGAATTCTAACAAATGGCAACTTAGCTTGATGGAGTATTTAAAATATGGACTTATTTTTATGTTCTGGCAGATGTGAAAAAGAGGAAAATTATCTTTTTAATTTTTTGTGTGAATTCTTTGGTAGCATATGACATAATATTCTAAAATGGTTGAAATTATTGTGTTCTTCCAATTAATTATTGTGAGGGTACTCTTCATTTAAATGGTTCTCAATTGTTCCAAAAAAAGTTTGTTTTAGTTTTCAGTTGATTTTGTTTTGTTGATTTGCATTTGGTTTATTTGGAAAGACAACAATTCTTACATTTTTGTCACAAGAACCAGTTTATGGTGTTGGATAAATTTACAATTCTCGATTACTTGTTACAAAATGCTAAGAAATCATGTACGTATTTTGAGTTGAAATGTTGGTGGAATAATCTTTCTACTTGTCTTGGTTATTCTACCTCATGATTTGGTTCTTTTGTATCTATGCATCTTGAACTTTGTATTTTTCTTTGTTGGGCACATCTTGTGCTTGAAAGGTTTTTCATATAATTGATTTGACGTTTTCATACAAACAAAATCAACCCCAGTCAAGACACCAACTACATCAATATATAATTTATTTCATGTTGTTAGAAAGGGATGGGGGTTTGAAAGTAGTTTGATGATAAAAATATGATTCGAATTACATTTCATGTCGTAAGAATCATTGAAAACATCATATGCAGTGTAAACGAATACATGTTTGTAGGGACTAAAGAAAATTTAGATATTTTGACTTTTGTGTTGATTCTAAAATTCAGTTTGTATTCGTTGTGTGATGGTCTATACGAACCACTGTTGCAAGCAACATCAAATGAGGAAATCGTGAACACCATTCCCTCTTGGAGCTGCTCCTTGAATTTGTAGATCAATGTTCTTCGCATAGACGCACCTATTCGATCACCCTAGATAACAAAGAGTAAAATACTATACTTTAAACAAAAAAATAGAAAGAAAAAAAAAACAAAAACGGTATGAAAAAAATACCTTTCGATCCATTAGAACCAACTCCATAGAAAATGGTAGTTTTTTATTTTTGTAGTCTTGAACAAACCAAGCACAAACAACCCTCACCACTAATGTCCACAATTGTTTTCTTGGCGAAACATCAGAGATGAAGTCGTGTTTCGTAGACATTTTTCTTTTCAATAGAAAAAATTAAAGAAATAACTTAGCATATAGATATCAGAGAACAGAAAAAGAAGAACAATATTTTGTGATTGTTGTGTACTCGTACCCAAAAGTGTTACTATTTATATAGAAAAATAGTGTCATAACAGTTAATATCTATTAATTATTAATTTGACCGTTTTAAAATTAATATTATCAACGTATTTAATATTATAAAATATGCATTAAACGATTATATTATATTTCATGTAACCTACAAAAAATTAACTTCATAACATTTGAAATTTAATAATATCTTATTAATATTACGTAATATAATTTTGTAACGAATAAAAATTAAATATATAACCTTAAATACTAATTACTACAATTAAATTTTTAATTAGTAGGTTACTGTCATAGTGTAACGGACCAAAATTCAAAATATAATTTATTCAAGTTATTTATTATAATTTTGTAACCTACCAAATTTTTAATGTACCATATAAATGTTAATCGAATAATAATTATATTAATAATTATTTGATTGTAACGTACAAATTTTTAATGTAACATATAAATTTTAATCGAAACAATTATTATATTAATAATTATTTGATTGTAACCAACTATGTATTTTATGTACAATTTAATGTTTAATAAAAAACGGTTTTTAATAATAGTTATAATTATTAAGCTTGTATTAAAAATTAGGAGAAATATTTGGAACAAATGCCAAGTAGGATCATGATGATGTCGACATCTTTAGAGGAGAGGATTTTGGAATAGGCTATTTCTAAAAACTCTAAATTGTTAGTATAAAGATAATAATGGTTCCATGAATAGTTAAAATTCTATAAATAAGATGAGTAGTAATTGTTAAAAATTTCAAGTGCAAGGTAAAAGAACAGATCTGAGAGAAAAATAAAATAAAAGACTTCATGAATATTCAAAAGGAAGAAGAGCGAAAGACTCATTGGAACGACCAATGGGAGGTGAAAAGTGGGAAATAATTGAAGACTCGTTTAACAAGATAGAAGAACAAGATAAAAAAAATTGTTGGAGAAAAAGATAGTAATAAGTAACAAATGCTTGTTAGGAGAGAAATATAACATATCAATTTTTTTGGAAAAGAGAAAGTGTATGCAAAAAATATGAATATATCAATGAATTAAAATAAGGGTATAATAGGAAGAAAATGTGCAAAAATTCTTTTTCTATTTTTGTAGTATTTGCATTTTGGAGCCTTGAAGATTTAACGGGCTTGGAGCAATTTTTTTACGATTATTCCTAAACCTAAGTAACGATAATAAATAATAATAGAGAAATGCTAGCAACACACCTTCTAACACATTTTTTAACACTCTTTCTTTGATTAGTTAAAACTCACATGGGACCCACCAAATTTGGTGGGTCCCATGTGAGTTTTAACCAATCAAAAAAAATATGTTAGAAAGTGTGTGTTAGAAGATGTGGTTCTAACGTTCCACATAATAATAATAATAATAATAATAATAATAATAATAATAATAATAAGTAGAGTTCGATGATGCAAACTGCTTAGTAATAATAACAAACGGAAAATAGAAAGTCCTCTCATATCAATATCAACAACACCATATCTTAATATCTAATACAAAGGTACATAATGCATACCCTATTTTACAAAACCCTAATGATTTGGGCGGAAATGTGTGCTTATGTGCCTAATTAAATGCAAATTTTGAAATTCAAATATCTCACCTATTGGAATTGTGCTTGCTTCTTTCTGAGACATGCAGTTACCCACTTCTCAATGCAAAGACATCTCAATCAAACAAACCTATTTCCTTGCTTTTGTTCTCTCCTTCTCTCTCCACTCTCACGCCCATTTTTTTAGATCAGAATCCATTTTCAGTGCCTCTTCTCTTCTCTCTCACTCTGACCTAACCCTCCCCCCTCTCTATCTACGGTTCTTCTTCATCTCTCCCCCCATTTCTCTCACACAGATTCTCCCAAAACCATGGCTGCTTCTTCTCTCTTTCTCCACCAAAGCCTCCCTCATGAGTCACGCCACCAGAATCCTAGCGGAGCTCCGCCATATCACCGTCGTCGCCCGTGGCAGCTCCACCGAATACTTCATCCCATCCGACTAAGCTAAGCCCACGTTTGTTTCTCTCTCTCTGGTATGCATACTTTCCTCTCTTTCCCCCATCTATCTCAACATCTCATTTCCACTACTCTTACTACTCGAATATCGTTTTTCAATTTTGTTTTTTGAGGGTTATCGATAGTTTAGGAAAAAATGATTTTATATACCCACTAATCTTTTGTCACATATTCTATTCTGCTCATATCTACAATCACTCATTGCCTAGATCTTCATCCCGTTGGTAGTATATGAAACAAGATTAAGAATTTTCTACGATACAGGTACTCCATCACATTCTCCATGGTTCTTTTATTTTTGCTTTTGTGTTATGTGTATTGCTTTTGTCCCCATTTTAGTTTATTTTTAATTTTTTGAATGATAAATTAAACTTCATCGTATTTGTATTGTCTATGCAGAAATCTGTGCTTAAAATGAACATATGTAATGGTGAGGATTCTGATGGTGATGACACACAACTTAGTGATGGTGAGGATTCTGAACATATGTGATGTTGCTTCTGGTTTGTAAGGCAGCAGGTTTGTTACTTACAAGGATGTCCAAATTTTGGTGTGGTGCTTTATTCATTTAAGGGTTAAGAATGAGGAGCTGCTATTGGAGTTAACATACATGTGATCAAACTTTAATTGGAATAACTACATCTTATGCAAGAGGAACTTTCACTTGGTTTGAGCATTAAAGGTTGCTTACCTCGAGATTTTAAGTAGATATTTGACTGCATTCTCTCCGAGCAAACAATGGATATATGTCTCGGATTTAAATGGTTTTTTGCTATTGGATAATAGAGATTCTATAAATTAACTAAAACTTGAAATTAACTTGATAATTTTTGTGTTTCTTCCTTTGTTTGAATTGATTGGAATTGAAAAACAATTATTGTTATTGATTTTCTTTGAATGGATCAGGGATTCCATGGACGGAGGAAGAGCACAAGATGTTTTTGGTTGGATTGCAGAAAGTTGGAAAAGGTGATTGGAGAGCAATCTCAAGGAACTATGTGAAAACAAGAACGCCTACGCAAGTTGCAAGTCATGCTCAGAAGTTCTTTCTCTGCCGAAGTAATCTCAATCGATGTCGCCGTAGATCCAGTCTCTTTGATATCACCACCGACACGGTAATTTTTCCCGGAATCTCTTTATAGAAACAATAAAACACTTTTTTTCCCCTAAATTTGTATTCAATTAGTTACTAATCAATAGAGTAGTATTATGGTATTGCAAAAATGATATTTAATTTTCTCTGTTATTTACTGGTTTTCTAATTTTGATTCAATCAAGTTCAATGCTATTATTACCTTTGCCATTTAGAAATTCGAAATATTGTAAAGGAAACAAAAAAAATTAACAGAAATGCAACTTTTGCTTTTTTTTTTGTGTGGAAATCCTTTGGTAGTTGTAAAGAAATCTAACAAAACTAGAATGGAGGCAGAACCGGTCAAGAATCAAGATAGTGTTTCACAGTTATAGCCATTGTGCCCTGCAGCCCCTGAAACTAGAAAATTCAATGGATTTCCTTTTATGTCAGTATGAGTTGGGTGTTAATGAGAGTACTCCAATGGAAGAACTCACTCTTGGACAAAAAGCAATGGATTTATGTGATTGTGATTTCATTTGGCGGAGTGCGGCGACAATTTATGCTGTGGTGATTTCCTGTAGCGACTCGAATCCTTATCTAGAGTGAGTTGTTTCCTTCTCCTTCCACACATTAATTTTTATTTAATCACCTTTTGTTGAAGTTTTTTAGCTCTACTTCTCCTTTTACATGTTTGATCGAATGCCTCATTGATTTTCACTTTCATCCCTCATGTTCTTTTTGTGTTACAAATGCATTTTTTAGATTAAGAATTTGAAACTGTCTCCACTCCTATCACATTCTTCAATGCCTAAATGTGTGTTTCAGTAATTGTTTCATTCATATGTCTAAATCAAACAAGTAAATTTTATCTAAAAAATATTGTCAATTAATTAATTTTAGAACAAGTAAGTAGCAACAGGTCTCTGACTATAACCAATGGTACCAAAGTTATTATAGAATGATTTAACTTCATGTATGCTAGAGTAAGCTTAAATTGGAGTTTGGATAGAGTGCTTGGTGACTACTAATTGAGTTATGAAGGGAGTTTGCATCCTTTTGGTTCCATTGAGCAGTGAATAAAAGATGAAAATATGGGAGAAATTGAAATTATTAACTTATGTTGAAAGGTTATGATTCTCATTCTTCGCTCCTGTAATCTCTGGGTTAAAAAAATTCATCTTTTTTGGAATACATGTTTTGATTTCATTTTAGATTGAATTATTATAGTCGTTGAAATTGAGTTGTTGAAAGGTTATGATTCTCATTCTTCACTCCTGTTTTGAAGGTTATGTTTTTCAGTTTCCATGCAAACTCAACCTTAAATGAATTTGATTGGATTATGTACTTCACTAAAGAGCATTGATTTGGTTTAAAGGTAACAAAATTGTGTAAAACATGGTCCCTGTGAGAAAGAAACAAAATTAGAATTGATATGGTAAAGATTAGTTTATGTGTATTTCTTGGTATAGTTGATAATATATTTTGATGTTTATTACGTTTGTTATGTTTTTGATCTTGCAACTAGATTATGAATATAAGCATCTCTTTATGATGGAAGTTCAAATTTATATATTAATTAATTTCCTTGCAGGTATCATGTTAGACAAGTTGGATGTAACATGAAACTACGCAGGAAAAGCAACATAGCTACATTTGATAAGCACATAGCTGCTAATTGCACGATACCTGGAGAAGCTATGGGTTGAACCATTCATTCTCAAGATATCTTCACAGCAAAAAGCAGCAATAAATGACATGTGTTTCTTATTGTTTTACTTTGTTTTAGATCTGATAAGAAATGATAGTAACATAAACTAAGTATTTGGTTTATGGTCATGATACTTGCTTAATTCCCAACTTGATTTGGCTTAGAATGATTTTTTTCAGTGAGTTTTTGACTTTGTGCTTCAATTTCTTATTGGAAGTTTTTGAGAAATCTGATTTGGTTTGACAACTTAGTCATGTTTTTGTCATTGGTTTGTTGTTCAGTTTTGAAAATGTTAAATAAAATTTGCATGACTTTTGCTTAAACTTATGATATGCAGCTGAAATCTTAAAGGTTGTTATACTAGCTCTAAATGCAACAAAATGATCAAATCTCCTTAATTGTTTGTAGACAAAATCATATCTCCTTAAAGGTTGTGTTACCAGGAATACTAGCCTCTAAATTAGAAAAACGATCAAATCAAATCTCATTAATGCTAGCTCTGTTATAGAATTGAATATTAGATAGCATATACTTTAAGAAACTGTAAGCATATAATATCCATTTTAAAATTAGCCTGTAAGCATGCTCTAAGAAACTATAAGCATACTTTAAAAATTGAGACCGTAAGGATACAAATTTTGAAGAATTTTAAAAATCTCCTTAAAGGTTATGGTTTATTTCATAACTCACAAAGTAAGTTTCATTGTTTGTTATTTATAAAGATAATGTGAAACCATGTGTTCTTTTTGAAAGATTCATTACCCGGGTGCATTGTTATAGCAATCTGTCAATCATCATCCTTTATGCAATAATCTTCAAGCCTATGAATCCTTATAGGACTGAGTTGGAAGAATGCATAGATTCATATTTCAAGAATCTAAAGATATCATTTTTATTTCCATCCTACATGGTTATTATTAGTGTTATGTATGTATAAATATATTTTGTCCTATCAAAATTTGCTTTTTGGGCAAAATGAATTTAACCTTTCCTTTGCTTTCCTTTCTTTTTCCTGTGAATGTTTCCTTTTAGTACCAAACGTAACCATGCAAGATTCATAACTTTTTCTTCTATACTAAATGATTATTCATAACTTTTTCTTCTATACTAAATGATTATTTTTGTGTTTGTTTTCCATATGTTAGGAATGATTAGGCCTCGAGTTTCCAAAGAGATATTTTTGTGAATATTAAGTGGGTCTATACGATATAATCTTGCTTTTTTCTACTACATTTACAATGTATTATAATCTTGCAATTGATATGACCCGTGCGGCAGCACAGGTGCAAAGTCTAGTTGGCAGCACGGGTGCAAAGTCTAGTTGAAATAGAAATACCAATAAAAATAAAAATAAAAATGAATGTAGCAGCAAGCAAACCCCAAAATGAATTTTCATTGAAATTCTAACTCTTCAAAAAGTTAGCCTTTTTTTTTTTATCATAATGTTAAATTGCCAATCAATCATAGTCACTAGCTGCGCCACCATTGGTATATGTGTGTCTATAATGTACGGTTTATTGGTTCACCATCACAGTATATTTTTATTTTCAATTAAACTTGGTTGCAAGGAGGATATGTTATAATATTTGAACCAGTTACTTATCCTAAAGATTAAATCGGATAACTAGAAATTATTTAAATCACTTAGTTATAATGCTTATCTCTAAATCACTTAAACTGCGATTTAAATATAGAAATTATTTAAACAGGCAATGCAAATGAGAGGACAAGAAAGCATAAAATGGAAAAAATTTATGTTTATGGTGCAATTAAACTGTTAAACTAATTGGATAAACTATTGAAATATATAATTAAGTTAAAAGTCAATCAAGACAAATTGTTCTCAATTTCGAGATACTGATAGTTAGTTATATGCAGGATTTTTTAAATACAAAATATGTAAGAATCTGAATATATATGCTGATCCAATCAAGCTTTGCACATTATCCATATGCTCTTGCAGACATTTTTAGTCCCTGGAAAATCAAGAACCATAATTCAAATCAGATTACAATGATAATTGATGAGGCAAAATTTGGTTAAACACTAACATCCCTTCTTCAAAGTGTAAACCATGTTACCCCAAACTATACATAGTTTAACCATGTTACCTTTAAAGAACTGGACTGATAGAAAAGTTAACATTCATCATAATCAATACCAAAACTCTCAAATTCTCGCTCCTTCGGTTGTACCAAACACTCAACAAACATGTCTTTGAGCTTTTCATGCCGAATCATCTCATCAAGAATTTTATCTTCAATGTTCGCTGCACAGCTCCTCAACTCCTCGTTATTATCATCATTTTTAGCCGAAAAAACTAGTTCAGATAACAGGTCCTTTTTGGCCTGTTGGCGAAATTTATCGCACTCTCTAGTCCCTTCAGTGAGTAGATGGTATGTGTATACAACTTTCTTCTGCCCAATTCTATAAGCTCTACTAATAGCCTGTTTTTCAACAGAGGGATTCCATACGACATCGAGCAGTACAACCCTTGAAGCTCCAATCAAGCTGATTCCCTCGGAACAAGTTTTTATCGTTGCAAGGAGAATCTTCGCTTGACTGTTTTCATCATTGAAGGTATCGATTATGGACTTCCTGTCCTTTACCTCTCCAGAAATGAAGAGGATTTCCTTCTCCATCGTCCATTTTAAAGACGAGTTTAATAACTGCTCTATAATTAAGCGTAAAGGACCGAGGAATTGGCTGAACACAAGAACTTTCTCATTTAAAGCAGCACAAAATCTGACGAACTCCAACAAAAACTTTGTTTTGACGCCTGCGTAGGGGTTCAATCGAAGCTTTTCTAGCTGGTCCTTGTCGAGAACAGACTCCTCTTCTTCCAAAAGGTCGCGTTCAAGCAGAAGAGACGGATGGACTGATGCCCTTGTCTCCTTAATATCAAAGATCAATGTATTCTGAGAACTTTGGATCCCCTCAAGAGTTTTCTTGTGAAAGCTGTCTGGCATCAAACGCAGCACACATTTTCTTAACCCGGGAAGCATCTTTTGAAGGATCGCGCCTTTGTGAACATGAACAAAGGGATCCATAAGCAATTTTAACTGTTTGATCTTTTCCTCAGGAACCGGTTCCCAAATCCATTCTTTAGATGCTTTTTTATGGTCCTGCTTTTGGCAAAACTTTTTCAGCTCGTGTGGCATCGTGTTAGGAAAAGAAGGCTTCACTAAGCTCAACGTGTTGTATAGTTCCATGAAGTTGTTCTGGAAAGGAGTTCCAGAAAGGATGATTCGCTTTCGTGCTTGAACTTCGGACAAAACTTGCCAAATACCACTCTTTTTGTTTCTTGGTGTATGTCCTTCGTCAAGCACCAACAAACCAGGAATTTCACGTAGAACAGTTCCCATAATTTCTTTTCTCTCATCGTCAGATTCCCCTCCTCCTCCAGCTAGCTTCTCGTACAAACTGTAACTGATTCCAAGAATGCTCTTTTCTTTGCACCACGAAATCAGTTTCACCATCCGCATTGTATCCATACTATGCTGTGAATTAGACCAATTAAGCAAATTAACAACATCATCATGCACTTTACCAGATAACTCATGATTGTTCAAATTGTGAAATGGAACTCCAATGTCCCAATTTTTGAACTCTTCTTCCCAAGTATGTAACAAATTCGCAGGAGCAACAATAACTGGCAAGCATTTAGGAAACACTTTCAAATATGCCTTGAGAAACTCTATTGTCAATCTTGTCTTACCAGTTCCAGGAGCATGTGAAATAATGCAGCCACCCTCCCTGCAAGGAACGGCTTTCTTTAACTTGCGAAGATTAGTATTTCCTGCCAAGTTTTTCCAAATGAATTCAAAGCCTTCTTGTTGATGAGGATATAAATCCTGTTTCACACCAGGAATTAGGTCCCAAACTGTGCCCTCTTTATGAAAGTAATTATCATCTGAATCATCATCAGAAACATTGAACTGAGAGCCATCAAAGAGTGAGGAATTGACCGAATCATCAAATGAAACTCTTCTTCCGGAACCTTCATTCCAAACTCTTTCAGACTGTGTCATGTACAAAACAAATATACAAAAATTCAGTGCCTCTTATACAGTCATTGTTAGGTATAACCATATATCAGTACATTGTTAGGTATTTGTGTCTATGGCGGTGCTTCATAGATTAAGTAATATTTCTTATACAAATAATAATGATCAAACCATGTTTATCACAAGGATGCAAATAATGCCTACTATAAACAACTATCATAATCAAATCAGAGAAAACAATACAAAATACAAGGGCATTTACTTTTATTATATGAAAAGGGATTAACAGACAGCATACCAGAAATCATAATGAAATCAATGCAAACACAAAGTGCAAAGCAATCAATTACTGTTTTACTCATTAATATTGTCAACCTGAAAAAACAAAAGAATTCAAAAAGACTTAACCACTTTTGTTTTGTATCAGGTGTAGCAGATATCAAACTTATTTAAACAATATGGATCCACGAGTAATAAATTCCAAATATACTATTCGGTGTGTACATATCTTGAGAAAACGAAAAGAATGCGAATATTGTAACTGGTACTATCTAGGCATCACGATTCAAAACAAATTACTATTAAAGGTGCAAACAATTAGCTCGGTTTAGAGTCAACTAAAAATCAAAAACATAAACTAGTTTTCATAAAAATCAAAATAAAATCAAAAGATACAAACATCAGTGCCTCCAACCACCAACGTATACCATTATCAAATCAGAATAAACATAAATCATAATAAAATATAACTAAACATAAATCGCGGAGCGCAAAAAATAGCGGTATATTCAAAATAGCATCGCTGTAGCAGCAATTAAACAACACTTAGCAATGAATCGCCGCGTATTGCAGAATAACAATAGTTTGTTAAAAATTCACTAGTCAAGATCAAAATAAAAAAATTAATCAAGTTATTTTACATGATCGACATGAAACCTTGCTTACCACTAGTTGTGTGATATATTTGATCTCAGTAACAACCTCACGACACAATTTGCAAAATAGACCAATCTCTTCGTCGAGAAAAGTATCATGTTCACAGAGGAATGATGGACTTCCGTTTTCTCCTAAATTTCCAATCTGCAGATAGTAACACACCATGTCACTGATTTCTACTTACAAATCTCATTGAGAATCTTATAGATATCATTTAGATTACCAAAGTTTAAACATATAAACAATTTAAATTAAAAATCAAAATCAGCTTAAGCACTAGTCCTATAGTTCACACATTAAAATTAAAATGCAAATGTCAAATTTAAATGTTCTAAAAGAGGAGGATTACCTTTGATACAGCATCTTCTTCTCTAAGGGATGTATCCAATTCATCCCATAACGGTTCCTGCTCCTCCTGCTCCTTGGTTTTTAGCACTTTTTCCACCTTTTTAAGGCTCCATATCCGTTCATGAGGTGTCTTAACACAAGTCGGTGGTTTCTGCATATCTTGCTGATCAACGCCAACATCCTTCATTTCCAACACAATTGAATCATCCTTAACGGTATTCTTGTCATCCCAGAGGCATTTACCAAGCAGTTCAAGTAAACCCAACTCCTTCGGCATAAAAAGTGTGCTTTTTCCCCTTCGAATCAAACCATTGTTATCAATAGATTCCTTCTTCTTCACAATAGGGATGTTAGCTATACCTTTATAGTCCCTTCCTTTGTTCTCCATCATTTTCTCTTTATCTGATTCCTTCGTTTGAACCAATGATACTCCTCCAACATCTAAACCTTTGACACAATTTTCTTTTCCTTTATCACAGTCAGCAACATTCACACTGCTATTAGGTTTGGCATTGTATTTGACTTTGGATTTGAATTTGGCTTTGGCAACATTTACACTTTTTGCTTTTTTCCCCTCTGACATTTCATTCTGGTATGAAGAAGAATAACCAAAGTTTAAACAAATGAATAATTTAAGTTCAAAATCAGCTTAAGCACCAGTCCTATAGTTCACAAATTAAAATTCATATGCAAAGTTCAATTTCAATGTGCTTAAAGAGGAGGTTTACCTTAGATACCGCTTCTGATTCTCTAAGGGCTGCATCCAATTCTTCCCATAGCACTTCATTCTCTTCCCCCTTCTTCGCACCATTTCGGATGTTAGCTCCAACTTTATAATCCCTTCCTTTGTTCTCCATCATTTTCTGCTTATCTGATTCCTTCTTCTGTCCTTGCTTTGTTCGAACAGAAGAAACTCCTCCAACATCTAAACCAACATATTGATCTTTTCCTTCATCAGAATCACCAACATTGTCCTTGGATTTGGCATTCACTCCAACATTTACATTTTCATCGGAGACGTTTTTCACTTTCACATCAACGCTCCTTGCTTTCAGTGTCTCTGATACTCCATTCAGTTTAGAAGAACCCTTTTTCACATAGACACTAGAGGAAACACTAGTACGATCGGCATTATTCTTCTCAGAAATTCCATATTTTCTATCCATCACCTCTCTAACCAACTTCTCCACCACACTCAAATCTTTTCTATAACCCTTTTTCTTATCCTCCTTCTCATCAACATAAGAGTCAGAAGAACTGTCATCATCATCATTGTCAGAAATCTCATCCAGCTCCTCAAATTTAAAATCTCCACTAGAATCATCATCCTCCTCAGTCTCATCAGAATCTTCATCAGCAAACTCCCCAATTCCTCCACTTTCATCACTATTTGCTCCCTTATTAGCATCATCATCATCAGCAGCATTATCAGAATCAGAACCAACAGAGTGATTTTCTTCTTCATCACTTTCACCATCTTCATCTGTATCTATTGTAATAACTGTGTTTTCTTGTGCCAAGCCACACTTTTCATCAACAAACTTTTTATCTTTAACATCAAACTCACCACTTCCTTTACTTTCATCATTTTTTACTTCCTCTTTAACATCATCACCTTCTTTTTGTTGTTGTTGTTGTTCTTCTTCTTCTTCTTCATTATCAGCATCAAAACTAACAGAATGTTCTTCATCACTCTCACCATACTCATCAGAACATATTATAATCGGGTTATCTTCATCCAAACCACATTTTTTCTCAACAAAGTTTCCATCTTTAGAATCAAACATCTTCTCATCTTCATCAATGGAAACAACCTTAGCATTCTTAGGAACCACAAAAGGTTCATCTTCTTCTTCTACCTTCATTTTCTTAGAACCAGAAACAGAGTCCAAACCCTTTTCACCTCCATCACTCTTTCTCCGTTTCGATGAACCATCAACAGAAAGAGAACCAAACAATGGCACATTTTTACTACGAGTTCTGCTAGAAACACCAAATAACAAAACATTCTTGGTAGAAAAACCAGAAACAGAGTCCAAACCTTTATCATCTTCATCACTCTTTCGTCGCTTAGATTTTGAAGAAAATGATCCATCAACAGAAATGCTACTAAACAATGGAACATTCCTGCTACGAGTTCTGCTAGAAACACCAGCCATCACAGACAAGAGAAAACGTTGTTATGTGTGAGAAAAAGAAGAAGAAAAAGTGATGTCAGTGAAAAAGGAAGAAGGATCAAATCAGAAAAAAGAGAGAATAGTAAACGTGTTCGAGAAGGGGTTATGATATGATATGATGGCGCCAACCTAAACTAGAAGAGGAATCGATCACTCTTCCATTTTCCAATATTCATTCACTCTTTACTTTACTCCTTTTTTTTTGTTTTTATCGATTAAATAAATTCATTTTTTATTATTTATTAGGAGTTTCAGTTTTTTCTTGAGAGAAAGTGGAGTTTCAGTTAAATATTGATTCTCTTTAAATTAAATTATATAAATTGTGAACGTATCTGAATTTTTTTTTTAAATAGGAAATCTGAGTATTAGATGTTTTTTAGGTTACTTGAGGGTTTTCTTTACCATAGGTAAGTTGAGGTGGTACCAAAAAAATAGGTAAGTGGTGGATTTTTTTTTTAGCTTTTAACCTCTAATATGATAATGCTCATGTCAAAACTGCACCGAATTTATTAGGGTAGTAACTTCCGTAACTTCGATGATTTTGATAATTTTAATGTATTTTAGATACTTCCTCCGTCCCTTAATATAGTCATCTATTGCTTTTTTCACATTTCTTAAGAAATGTTGTTGGTGTAGTTAATGTGTCTGTTTTATAGTACAATTTTACAAAATTACCCTCATTAAAGAGATAATGTGAAAAGTCAATTTATTGTAATTTTAGAATTAGTAGTAGTATTAAATAAGGGTATATATGGAAAAAAAATAATTAATGTGTGTTGTAATTTGAAAAGGGGGTTATATTTAGGGACAAAAAAATAAACAAAAGGGGGGTTATATTAAGGGACGGAGGAAGTAAAAGAGAATGATAAATGAGTGATTAAAATAAATTATTTTGATGAGAGAGAATTATTAGTTAGGAAAGAGATAAAGATAAAATCATCAAAGTCACCAAATTCAATGAATATTATTTTTTTTAAGGGAAATTCAATGAATATTATCATCAATGATATTTTATTTTGAGTAAATTACACTCTTTTCCCCTCAAAGATGTTTGAATTACACTCTCCTCCGCTCTTATGTTAAAATATACATTCCCCTCCCCTCTTATTCAAAACATATTAGAAAAAAATTCATTCTCATCCCCTAAGAAAAGCTTGAATCACATTCCCCTCCCCTCTTATGTTAAAATCTACACTTTACTCTCTCAATATATATTTTTTATTTTTAATAATCTAGCAAAAAAATAATAATGTAATACACTTCGAGCAGGTCTATTTTAACATAATAAAAAATTGAATATGCTTTTTTTCGCTATTTTTTATTCACAATTTCATTAACATGTAGTTTTAAACCCTATTATAAAATATGAAACAAGCCAAAATAAAATTAAAATATGTGAAAAATTACTAACGACAATAAACCATGGTTATTTAAAAGTTAATTTTAAACTCTAAATTATAAAATCAATAGCAAAATATTTAAATTTAATTATCATTAACATTTAGATTATAAAGAAATGAATTAATTTTTTTTAAAGGGTGGTTTAAAATTAATATATATCATAAAAATATTTATTTATGTTAATTTAAGCATATTTAATTATCAAGGGAGGGGGTTGTAATTCAAGCATCTTATAAGGGAGGGAAGTGTAAATTTTATTTTTCAAGGGAGAAAATTGTATATTTTAACATAAGAGGGGAAGGGAGTGTATTTCAAACATCTTTAAGAGAAGGGGAGTGTAATTTACTCTTTTATTTCTCACCAGTGACATATTATCCTCATTTGCAAAAGCTTCATGTACATCACCTCAAAATGTACAGAGAGATAATGCAGAGTCTAATAATCAATAGAAATTAAAATCTCAATATAATTATTTAAATTTAATCAATTTCATTGACATTTATAAGAAAATTACTTGAGTTTATACTGATTCCATAAATTTAAGGCCTTCAAAACTATTTTTTTAATTATGAGTTCTAATCTGCATATAAATGAAAAAGTCTTCTAAATTAGAATTTGTTGAATTTTTTTTATTTAAATTTAATCTTATTAATTAGGATTTTTCTAATCAAGAAGTGCCAACCTTCTTTTTTTTTGGTCAAAAAGTGTGTTCCTTTTTGTTTTGTTTTTGTCAAATAGTCTAATGGTTGAAACTCATACATTATAAATGTGGAGAAGTGGGGTGTCAGGGATTCGAACATCTGCCCTTGCATAATTTATGCAATGTTCCTACCAATTAAGTTAAGCTCACGGGGACAAAAGTGTGTTCCTTTATTCGGTTAAGCATAAACTTTTTTGAAAAGAAAATTTAAACATAAACTTGTCACTCTGGAATTAAAAATGGCGAAATAGAATACCAATCATAATTAAATATAAGTTATGCCCTTAATGTAGTAAAAAAAAGGAGAATGAGAATTGAAATACATTAACTAATTTCATCAATATATTGTACGCCCTTTTGTTCCATTCGAATGCATATACGCATAATCATATATGCATTTACAAAAAGGGAGCACCGTGAGGTTTTATGTCCCAAATAGTTATGATATTTACAAAAACCTATTTTCTGACGTTGTTCTAGTAGTGAGATTTTCAAGTCCTTAGGTACTACCACTTGACCATCAGCAACTAAGAGATCATAAATCTCGTCGCATTTGGTTACGTCGAATGTATATGTTTTATGAACATATTTTTCATTGCTTGGTTCGATGGGATTATTCCCGTCGGAGAGCCTTAACGAATTACACGTATAAGGAGGCCCTGGTTTTCGTTTAGCAATTTCAACCTCTTTTGTTTCAACATCACCAAAAGCTATGTCGAGTTCTTGGTTGCTTTCATTTGAACCGATATAAGCAACTTTTTCTCTTTTTGTGATATTTCTGAGTTCTGGCTTTTTCATCCTTTAGTTTTTCGACATGTCAAACTCTATCGGCCAACTGGGCCATATCTCTAAAGTGTTGAGTGTCTAGTTTCTTCCTGATGGAATAATCTAGGCCACCGACTGCCATTTCGACTAACTCATGTTCAAACACTTGAGTGAAACATCTTGCCTTTAACAATATGAATCTATTGAGATAATCATCAATGGATTCAGAGAAGCTCCTCTTTACACTTGTCAATTCCTTTAGACTTATCTTGGATTGGCCCATGTAGAATTGTTCAAGGAATAACCTCTCCAATTGAGTCCAACTTTGGATCGAATGTGGTGTAAGAGTAGTAAACCATGTGAAGGCATTTTTTGTTAGAGCATTTGGAAAGTATTTCAACCTCGAATTCTCATCATTTTCTAGATCTCATGGCTCTGTAAAATATCGTGTGATATGTTCGACAGTGGACTTACTGGTGTCACCTACAAATTTGGTGAACTTAAGAATTTTATAACACCTAGGAAGTTCAGATTGTAATACCAATACCAACAAAGGAGAAACAAAGTTTGGCCTATGTAGGCCTATATTTAAACCATTTTTAGCCATTATATTTTCGACCAAATTGGCTATATTGTTGTGTGCTCCTATGTTTTGTTGTTGGACATTCCTAACAACTTCATCAGCATTATTATTTCTATCTACCAAGACCTCCTCAGGTTGACTCTGAACCACTGGTTCGACCGGTTAGGGTTGAGGCGCAGGATGTGGCCTCTGGAACATTGGTTGGACCAACCGTAACGGTTGTCGGTTTTGGATTTGTGTACCTGGTTGGTAAACTGGTTCTGGCGGTGCAATGAAATCTGATATCCTCCCCATTTGCGTGGCTAAGGCTTGGTAACTCCGGTTTGTGTCCCTTATCAAAGGATTAAACACGGTACCAATTTGTTGTGTTAACAAATTAACCATTTCGTGATTACTCTCATCCATTTGTTGCCTCAACAAATTCATCGAATCTGTTGTTAAGACTGGTAGAGTATTTCGACCAAAAATGCTAGAACTTGAGGGACTATGTATGTTGTGCGTTGTGAACTTGAGGGACTTCATTGGAGAGGATGTCAAAACCGTTGAGGGAGTGGTTACTCCCGTTTCCGTCGAAACTGGCATAGCCATAGTTGCCCCCACAGGGGTCAGCACATTTAAATCTCCTAAAGGAGAAGTCGCTTGTAAAGATTTTGCTTGTGAAGATGATTGTGAAGAGGATGAACTGACACGAGCCATAGATTTACCACTTCTCAAATGCATACACAAACAATTTGGTGTTTCTAGAAATAAAGTTACCTGGGAATAGTAACAAAATTCTAAAAACGGATCTCACAAGGAGATGGATTTTGAAAAAGTTTAAAAAAAAATAGTTTTTTTATGAAAAAGTTTTTGAAAATCAATTGCACAAATAGCGTCCCACTAGGCGTGCCAATTTGTTTACCAGTGTTTTTGGTAAACTACAAGCTAGTTCCGATTATTAGAAGTGAGACCGAACTAGAAATATCAGGACATGTTGTGTAGAGGTTTTGGTCAAATAAAAAGGTTTTGAAAAGAAAAGGTCACGAAATGCACTCAGGTTACTTAGAGAGCAGGACGGGTTTTGAAGTAAAAAATAGGCACTGTCTTTCAACAGGTTTGAGATTTGCAAGTAAAAGCAAGATAAAATTAAAGGATAAAGTAAAAGTTTAAACGCATAAACTTAAAGGAAAGGTAAAATGCATTGCATTAAAAATAAAGGTGGTTTACAAAAAGTTTACGTACATTCTGTATAACTCGTTTCCCTAGACGCCGGTAGTTTGAGTGTTGTAGAATTTAATAATGATTTGCGACCCATTTTCCGACTTAGAAACACTTATTTATACTAGAATAACTAACCGGCGAACCGCTAATCCCATGATCAACACTTCTTCCATCTTGGACAACCGCTTGTCCCATGTTCCCACTAAGGAAACCACCTTTGCACTTGAAATCGTGTCTTTCCCGCCTTGAATGCTTGACTTCGACACGATCCTGCTTTCAGCTTTATTCTGTCGAACTTCTGAATACGCGCATCAGGCTTGCCATCTTGTCGAAACCCTCAAATATAAATAAGAAAGTCTTTGATTCCTGCAAAGTTAAAGGTCAACCAAATATTTGACCATATTAAATGAGCCCGTCAAAAGTACAGGCTAACAACTACTTAGATAGGTTATGAGACTTTTTGGTCGGTTTTTGTCCTATTGTTTGCACGACATCACACCGATGTATTTTTTAGTGGCCGGTTATGTAATTTGAATATTTGTGGCCAATATTGGTCCATATTGACCAATTTGAATATATGTAAATAATAGTAATTTTGCCTTCAATACAAGTGATGTAATAGTAATTTGAATATTTTTGGCCAATATTTATGTGACATTATGTGATTTTCGAATTGGGTTAATATATGTTTAACCCCATGTAATATTAGCGGTTTCTGGTTTACCCCCTATAAAAAAAATTGTTTAGATTTCAACCCTATAATTTGAAGATTTTTTGATTTTGGACCTTCATGGCATCAAATTACAAAATTTAACGTACTTTTGCCCCTTGTAATTTGAGAGAATTTCGGTTTACCCCCTGCCATATCATTGATATTTTGGTTTACCCCCTTGCCATATCATCGATTTTGTACACGCAAAATTTATGAAGGTCCAAAACCAAAAATCTTCAAATTACAGGGTTGGAATCTAAACAAATTTTTTTTTACAGGGGAGTAAACCGGAAATCGCTAATATTACAGGGGTGTAAACATATATTAACCCTTTCGAATTTTATGGACGAATTGGTGTAATTTGGATCGTTTACGAGTGTTTATGTAATTTAACGATGAATTTGTGTAATTTTGACCGTTTATGTGACATTATGTGATTTTCAAATTTTATGGACGAATTGGTGTAATTTGGATCGTTTACGTGTCATTAAGTGCGATTAAATGATTACGGGTCGTCAACGACAAATTCGTGAAATTTGGATCGTTTGGATTGTTTATGCGTTATTATGTGATAGTGTGTTAAACGATAAATTTGTGTAATTTGGTTCGATTATGTCGTATTATCTGTTAATGTTGTTAAACTGACGTAATTCGGTTCAATTATGAGTGTGTCAAGATTACAGTTCATTTACGACTTGCTGCACTGCATGTTGTGCATTAAATGCATGTTTTTGATTCTGGCTATAAACATGAGTTAACTCACGCTGTCCTATAATAAACGTGAGTTAACTCACGTTGAATTTTTTAAAAATTTACACTAGTGTGAGTTAACTCACGCAACATGGCTTAACCTACGCAAAATTTACACTAGCGTGACTTAACATGTGTAAGGGTATTTTCATCTTTTTAGTTGGGAGCGAGCAATTTGTGTTGGATAAAGAGCAGTTCTCCATTTTTTTTGAATTTTGCTATTTATCCAACACATTTTGCTCATTCCTAATTGAAATTCCAAAAATACCCCTATGTGAGTTAACTCACGCTAGTGTTAAATTTGCGTGACTTAACTCACGCAGCGTGGGTTAAGTCACGCTGCGTGCTGTTTTAAAGGCAGGAAAAACCTCATTTCCTCATTTCCCCATTTAAAGTCTCAAAAATTTCTCTCAAATCACCCAAATTCAAAATTCCTGCAACTTCAAATCAAACAACGCTCCAATAACAAGTAAATTTTCATAATCAAACATCGTTAAACTTTTTATGCTTATGTGTTAGATTTTTCCTCTTAAATTAGATTTTTATAGTTTTAGGGTTTTGTTTAAATTTTGATTTTTTTTGCAAGAAATGATACAATGTTACACATAAATGACTTATATTGCTTAATTGCTTAGATGTTTGCATGTTTATGTTGTAGTGATGAGTTTTAGGGTTTATGTATAATTTGCACTCCAAGCGTTTGATGAAATGTTTGAATGAGTTTTTCATTGATTGTTTAATTTTTTATGGTGTATATTTGAAACAATGACCGATTTGTTCAGTATTTGCATACGCTTCAACGGTGGAAATCCTCAGATGTTCAAGGTTCGGTACATTAATGTCACATTAAAAAGTCTCAAGGATCAACTGGATGAAATCAACCAAGGGCTCAACCCCGGAGACTCAAGAAGGGTGGAATACATTTGGTATGAACATCCAACGTTGGACGACCGGAGACTAACGTTCAGTTGGCTAGAATTAACGAACGATGACAATGTGAGGAGCATGTTCTTGATTTTTTTTCCAGCACAACATGTTCTCGTGGATTGATATGTATGTCACGTTGTTGAGATCGCCTAAAGATATTATCAATAGTTTGATTCCGCCGGAACCAGAAGATTATGATTAGTTAGCATCATTATTATGTAGTGTCTTTATTTTGTTGGAATTTAAGTTTAGTTCTTGTTAGTTTGCTGAAGATGTTGGAATTGAAGTGTTGTATACTTAGGATAGAGATTTGCAGATTTTTTGAAAAGTCAAAGAATGAAGAGAACACAACTTGTATTTTACCAAATCAACCATATATGTTTTCACATCGAATTACTTTGTATAGATGAGTGTGATGAAAGGGAATGTACCTTTAAGATGTTGTTTTGTGTTTGATCATACTCCTCTGTCAATTGAAACTTGTCAGTTGACAATGCAGTAGGATTAAGTTCAAAAGAATATATTATATTGTAATTCATTCTTTTTTGTTACTACTCATCTTATATGAGGGAATTCGTTGTGATAACCTATATAGTTGATTTGGTAAAAACACAAGTGTTGTGTTCTCTTCATTCTTTTGACTTTTCAAAGAAGGATGCAAATCTCTATCCGAAGTATACGAGACTTCAATGCAACATTTTCGGAAATCTTTCAAGAATTAAATTTAAATCCAACATAATGATGATACCACATATATTTAGGACAAAATTGTGTATTTTTTAATTGTTTTTGTGTAATTGCGTCACTTTATTCAAATTTATTTATTCAATACGCAAATTTTATTCGAACTCACGCCGAGTTTGATTAGTCTTTATTCAAATTTATTTATTTTATACGCAACTTTTATTCGAATTCACTTTATTCAAATTTATTTATTCAATATGCATATTTTATTCGAATTCAGTTTATTCGAATTTATTTATTCAATACGCAATCATAAAATAAATGCACATATAAACAAAAATAAATGAACAAAAATAATAGACATAAAATCTCGTTTTATTAATATAATTGATACATTTACGATAGGATAAGGGGATTGGGGTAAAACTGAATCTGGGGTAAAAAGAAAACCACAAGAAAACCAACCTTCCTGGGGTAAAACTAAATCCGCTTTTTTTTACCCCAAGAAGGTTGGTCACCAATCATCTTGGTAACGTATTTTCTTGTTTAAGTTCAAAGCAACGTCTTAAAATTTTCAAAGATGCCTCTTTCTATGAAAGACCATGGATGAAAAAACATTGTTGTTGTAGAAGGAAGAGGAGGAGAGTGAGAGGACGAGAGAATGTGAGAAATGGTGTGAGAAATAGTGAAGTTTGGAAGGGTATTTATAGGAGTTTAGGGTAACATAGGTTTAAACTACATTTAATGCAATCAAAAGACGTGTAAAACCTTGTAAAAAACGTGTAAAATTAATTAAAAAACTTGACCACTGGCCAAAAAACGTGTTCTTTGTTCATGAACAACCGGCCAACCTGCGTGAGTTAACTCACACCACCGGACAAAGGGGCGTGAGTTAACTCATGCAGGGGCATTTTAGTCTTTTCAGTTGGGAGCGAGTAATTTCTATTGGGTAAAGAATAGAATTCCTTTTTTATTTTTTTTTTAATTTTTAAAAAACAAAATTCAAATGGGCCTAAACACTAACCATTCTTCAACTTTTTTTTTTTTAAATTTATTTTCTCACCCTACTCCCTTCTCAAGCTCCCTCCAAATTGCCCATTTTATCATGTTTGGATTTTATGATTCGAAGCGTATTTTGTGAATTTTAAATTTTTAAATATAAATTGTGATTAACTAGTATTTTTTTCATATAGTGACATAAATGATTAAAATGATATAAATTAAAGTGACAATTTAAAGATACATAATACAAATTGTCAAGAATTGAACACATTTTATTATTTTATCAAGAATTTATAATACATTTAGATTAACATAATGTTTATTACAACAAATTAGTTTATCAATAATTCATAATAATCCACTATTTTCTTATTGTTTTTTTTAGAAATATTTTCCAATTGTTGTTAATATGACAATTACATCTTTGAAAAATCTATTTGAGGAATTAATGACATTTGAAATGATTTTGCATCTTAAAATGCTCTAAGAAATGCATTCCTTTGACTTCCAAATAAAAGTGAAGTTTTTTTCTTTTTTTTTTAAACAATTGTAGATTCTCAATGGTGGTCTATATATCCTAGTTTTATTAGGACTAGTTTTTCTTAAATGCATTTTATATGCCTACATATCGTTTTACTTAGGTTCATTCGGTTTGGTTTGTCCCCTAACTATTTTTGTGTTATTATTTATTGTTAATAATATATATGATGAGGTGCATTTGACAAGCGATGTTTTGTGTAACGCCCCATTTTTATTTAATTATTTTTAGTTGATGTTTGAGTATTTTTATATGATTTTATATGACTATATTTGACATATATGATTTAGATATGATTTTATGTGAAATATATGACTTGGTATGAATTGTGTGATATTTGGTGTGATGATAATTTATTATATGATTTATGGTGTTGTGTTTTATTTAAATAAATGTTGTTTGATTATTTTATTTATTTAATAAAAAGGTAGAAAATAGTATTATTTGGTTTAAAGGGAATTAAGTATAATTATGAGGAATAAGTGGGAGTTAAGGAAATAGGAGGGGGTTATAGTTTACAATAAAAAGAAAAGGAGAGTCAGAAAGAGTTTTACGTACAATTGAAAAAAAAAAGAGAAAGTGAGTTTTTGAGAGAAGAAGAGGAGAAAACCTAGAACCAAGAGAAGAGGCTAGAAGAAGAGAGAAGAACGCAGCTTAATTCAGGAATCATAATCTAAGGTAAGAGTGGGATTCCTTCAATAATATGTATATATAATTTTGATTGTTGATGAAATTGTGTTCTAGGTTTAGGGTTTAGAAAGTTTATGATAATTGATATGATGTGATGAATTGTGTTGTTTAATGCATGTTTCTGTGTTGTTTTGATTGTTATGTTGTATATGGAACCTGTAAACATTGTTCTCTATCAAATTTGGGATTTGGGTAGATGAAATTTGGGTTTTTGAGTGAAAAATAGAGTTTTCCCGAGAGCTACCTTTGACAGCATACCCTGTTTCATGTTGTTGCGTCTTTTGCATCAGTTTCTGTTTCGAACTAGCTTTCGGTGTAAACAGAAAAGTTGTAGGTATGAATGTTATCTTTCTAATGTCGTTGGTCTGACGTCAAAATGATTTATAGAACTTGAGTTATGGTCAAATTACTGAACGTAGGTCACATTGAATTTTTATGAATTTCAGCACAAATTTGTCCGAATTTGAAATGAAAACTGGTATTGATTGGTACATAATTGGTCTTAGGTGTAAACATAAAAGTTTTAGATAATTGAGTTAGCTTTCTAATGGCACTGGTTTGACTCGAAAATGTTTTGTAAATCTCGAGTTATGATAAAAATAGTCCAAGTAGGTCTTCAGAAAACTTTAAGAAAACTTAGCATAACTTATTCCAAGTTAGTCCAAAACCTATGGTTAGTTCCCAAACTTCAAACTTAAGTATGAGAGGTTAAATTGAAGTGTTAACTTATGACTTGTTTAATCAAATTTGATTTCCTTTTGAAAAATGTTTTCTTGATTTATTTAACCTTGTTTATGAAGCGAATATTATAAATGAAAGTGAAGCTATGTGAACGCATTGATATATAAATAAATATGATTATATATGCTATGTCGTTGATTTCCGTTGTTGATGCCGTTGAGTCGTGTTATCTAAGTTGGGGAGTGTGTCATAAATATATTAGGCACAGTTGTTGTTGTCGTTGTCGTTGTTGTTGTTGTTGTTGGGTTGTATGCTGATATACACCATGAGCCTTCCATCACAGATGTCGTTGCTGTTGTTGTTGTTGTTGGGTTGTATGCTGATATACACCACGAGTCTTTCATACTCATGCATCGTTGGGGGCTCATGCCCTGGAATGTTAATCATTCAAATGTTGAGGGCTTATGCCCTGGAACGCTTTATCGTTCAACTGTTGAGGGCTCATGCCCTGGGATGCTTTAACCATCCAATCGTTGAGGGCTCATGCCCTGGAATGCTTTGTCATTCAAATGGTACCACATGCATATTGCATTAGTTGTCGTCGTCAGTGCATTGTCAGAGTCGTTGTTGGTGAGTCGTCGGAGTCGTAGAGGTTGTTGGTTGAGTTGTTGGTGTAGTAGTCAATGATGTTGTTGTATTCCAATTATGAATTGATGTAATTTGCAAAGTGATGATGTATTCGTGATGGTGTAATTGTGACTTGTTGATGTATTTATGACGTGTTGAAGTATTTGTGATGTTATGATGTACTTGTGAATGTTTGAGATGTTTTCGTTATATGTGATGATTTGTTGATGCTGTTGATATTGTTGTTGTTGATTGTTTATTGTTGTTGTATCTTGCTAAATGTCGTTGATGTTGATAACGTTGTTGTTGCTATATATATATATATATATATATATATATATATATATATATATGTATGTATACATACATATATGAACTTGTTGATACTTGTGGTATAATTTGTTGTTGTTTCATCGATTTGATGAATTATATATTATTATTGAATGTGTTTCTCACCCCTTCTGTTGGAATTGCCGCCTTGTGGGCAAGTGCAGGTAAAGGAGACTTGTAGGATGTCGGCTCAAGTGTCCTAGGGCTCTGAAATGTAACGGGATGGGAAACGTTGTCTTGATTCTTTCATTCCTTATGTATCGAATTTTTAAATAATGTTGTTGAACCTTAATTATGTTGGATATCATTTTATTGTTGAGGTCTTTGTGCCAAGATTTTGTTGAAGAAGATTTATTATGTTGAAAGAATTTTTCCGCTGCAATTATTTATGAGATTAAAGTTGTTGAAGTTAAATAGTTTTATTTTCTATTTAACAAATTTTAAAAAGTAGTGTGACATACCCGTATTTGTTGAACTCTGATTATATATTCTTTATTAAACGTTGTTTTGGGAAACGGGATGTTACATTTTGGATGTCAACATAACTGAAATTTCAAAACATCATATTATGTAAGGGGTCATTTTCTCAACCTTGGTCTAAGACCCACAAAAGGCTAAGAATGACCCTAAAACTATGATGGAAAATAGTAACAAACAAATGAAATGTTTCTCTAAGTATTACAAGATGTCACCGAGTAACAATTACAACATAGATCGAAGTGACAAATTCTAATAAAAAATATGAAAAAGAAGAGGAAGAAGAATTGCTACTGTGAGACTTTGAAGTGTATTTTTTATTTTTAAGGAAGTGTATTTCTTTTTTATTGACTCAATCTTTAGAGGGTGCACAAAAACTTATCATAATAATGACTTCTAATAAACCGTGAATATTTTTGGCCTTCACACAATAAGTTCGTTTTTTATTAGCAGTCATTATCATGATAAACTTTGAGCACCCTCCAATCTATTGAATGCAAGTAAACAATAACAACAAACTCTGAAATTGGAACCATCTTGAAGAAATTGATTGGTGCATCAGCACACCTAATCCGAAGGAAGGTCTCATGTACAACAAGGGTGACAGAGAAAATATATTACTAGGAAAAAGGAGATTCTTATAAATCTATACTATATATATAAAAAAAAACTATTCATTTTAGCATTTTTGGGCTGGATTTTTATTTTTAAAAATACTTTTAATTTTAATTACAAATAACATATGTAACAAATATATAAGAATAAATTTAAATATTAAAACAAATCTAACAAACACGATATGAATATATGCATATCTGTAAGTATAACAAATTTATACTTTTTTTTCTTCATTATTTCAATTATACCCTTAAACAATTTTTTCTATAAGAAAGATTGTTGTTCGTGTCGTTAAAAAAAAAAACTAAACATTTATATTTTCACTTCTAATCAAAATCAAAATTTCATAAAAAAAATAAATAACATTCATAATTTTCAAAAGTTAACGCAATAAAAATGGCGAAAAGACGGGTATAAAGTAGTTTAAGAGACTGATCATAGGCATATAAATAGGAAGCCCTAAATTCTCTGCTAGGAAACAAAATACCTTAATTTTTTTTTAAGGACCTTAATGTTTGGTTGTGAAGCGTATAAATCACGATGTGAACTGAAGTCCTTAATAGTCTCTCCCTTACCTTCCGCACGCAAGTTATCAAAATATATCGCGATGGAAGAAAATGAAAAATAGTCTCGCCCTTAAGAAGAAAATGTAACATTCAACAACATATATCAATTAAGAAGTATGATCTAGTAACAAAGACTATGCCATTAAAAGCTCCCTGGAAACCTGCTCCATCGCAGGGCGAGATCGTGGACTTTCAGTTAAGCAAGAAATTGCTGTCTTTGCAATGGTTACTAACTTCTTAGCTATATGATTCATCGGACGAGGGAGACGTTGATCCAACTCATCCAGCAATGGCATGGAATCAAGTGTTGAGTCCATGATAGTCCATTGTAAAGAGTTAGATATAATATCTCCAGGGTGTTTTCCACATAGTATTTCCAATGCTAATACCCCAAAACTGTACACATCACACTTCTCATTCACTTCCATTGTGTATGCAAGTTCTGTACCAAATCAAAAGAAAGATAATTACGCTTAGCAAAGACTAACTACAAATCCATCATTTTCATAATTAGTACATAGAAATGAAATTAACCTGGAGCAGCATATCCATAGGTGCCTGCAAATGAGGTCCAGTTTGTTGAATTAGGATTCAGAAGCTTAGCTGTTCCAAAGTCCGAGACACGAGCCACATATTCTAAATCCAGTAGAATATTCTTGCTTGATATATCGCGATGAACGATTGGAGGTGAGCAATCATGGTGCATATAGCATAAAGCATTAGCTACATCTTTAATGACATTCAACCTCTTTTTCCAATCAAACGCGATTGCTTGTTCATCATCTTCCAAAATCTTATCCAAACTACCTTTCTCTATGAACTCATAAACCAAAAATGACAATTGTGAATGTGAGCAAAATCCATATAGCTTCACAATGTTACGATGTCGAATTTCTGTCAGAGCTTGGATCTCATTTGCAAAACATTTTAGGTCAGAATTTTCTCCATTTGTTATTGAATGGAGTTTTTTAACAGCAACTACTTGACCTGTGTGCAAATCTGCTTTGTAAACACTTCCATGCGCTCCTACTCCAATGAGATGCTTGTCATCAAACTCTTCTGTGGCTTCAATAATGTTCTCATACACCATTTTCCCATCAAAACTCCATATTGTAAATACATTTTTAGGAGCAATGATGTTTCCTCCAAGCTGGTTTTCTCCTGTGGTTGATGTTTGGCAGCAATGATATGAAAATTTGAAACAAACTAAGGCTAGAATTAGAAGTCCTAGTGCCAGAGGTAAAACTATATATAAGATCAATTTATTAATCTTATGATTACGACTATGAGACCCACTGCCTGATTTTTTGCAAGGTTCTAAGCCAAAAACATTACCGCACAAGCCTGTATTATTTCTCAACACTTCAATTGTAGCGTTATTGAATGCTCGCATGTTTGGAAGTGGACCCTCAAATTGGTTATATGATATATCAACAAATGACAAACTAATCATCTGATCAAAGGAAGAGGGGATAGATCCAGAAAGATTGTTATGCGAAATATTTAATGTTTCTAAGAATTTTAATTGTCCAAGCATTGGTGGTATGGTTCCACATAAAATATTTCCACTGAGATCAAGACTTCGAAGAACTCTAAAATTTCCAAATTCAACAGGAATATTTCCTCTGAATTTGTTATGGCTCAAATTTAACTTCAATAACTTGGGCAAAATAACAAGTTGTTTTGTTATGAAACCACTTAGATTATTTGCTGCAACATCTAAGATATCAAGTCCCTTTAAAGATGCAATTTGTACCGGAACATTACCAGAAAGATGGTTGTTGCTTAAAAAGAGTCTACCCAACATAGTCAAATTTCCTAACTCCTTTGGAATTCTTCCGGTAAGATGGTTTGAAGATAAGTCAATTGAATATAAGTGTGTTGCTTCACCGAGTTCGGGTGGTATACAACCTGATATATTATTTTTGGAAATGTTAAGTTGCTTCAGGTTATGACACTTTCCCCAATTGGATGAAAGGTGACCATAAAAATTATTGTCGTTCAATGCTATGAAGTTCAAATTTGGGTATACACCAAAATCATCTGATATTTTTCCATCAAAATGGTTATTGTCAAGCCAAAGTCTAATAAGATTAGAACAATTCTTCAAACTAATTAGAACTTTCCCTGTGAAATGGTTATTTGAAGCAGTGATGTGTTTCAAGTTTCCCCCAAGGCAAATGTTGTGAGGCAACTGACCAATGAAATTGTTATCATAGACATGGAATGATTGCAAATTAGCAAGCATATTCAATTCTATCGGAATTGTCCCACTAAAGTGGTTTCTATGAAAGCCAAGATATTGTAAATGGCTCAAGTTTCCAATTGTAGGTGGGATTTTACCAGAGAGAGAATTGTTTGACAAATCAATATGAAGCAAAGATCTCATCATTCCAATTTTACTAGGAATGAAACCAGAAAGATTATTGCCAAAAAGAAATAGTTGTTTTATGTTCAATAACGTTCCAATTTCTAGAGGAATGGATCCAGAAAGTTTATTGACATGAAGATATAGAATTTTTAAGTTCAATAACTTCCCAATTTCTTGAGGAATAGATCCACAAAGTTTGTTGCCATCTAGACGCAAGTCTGACAAGAAGGATAAGTTCCCTATTGAAATTGGGATATTTCCTGCTAGATATGAAGATGAGATATCAAGTTCTCTCAAATTCCATAATGCACCTATTTCTTTAGGAATGGTACCATTAAGAAAATTATGAGACAAATCTAAAACTTGAAGATTGGTCAAATGTGTTATTTCATATGGAATTTCTCCTAAGAGATGATTGACACTAAGATCAAGATGGGAAAGTTTGGACAACATCTCAATATGAGGAGGAATATTTCCATTCAAGAAGTTGACACTAAGATCAAGATGGAGAATGTTTGGAAGAGATGAGAAGTTAAAACTTTTGAGTGTACCTTTCAAACTCATATTTGTGAGATTTACCTTAGAGACAGAAATTGAATATTCATTACACGTAATTCCCAACCAGTTGCATGAATAATTGCCTCTCCATGAAGATAGCAAAACTTGGCTTTGGTTGTCAAGACTTGCTTTCCACTTCAACAAAGCACTTGCTTCTCTACTTTGTAAAGTGGAAGGAGTAGATGAAATTGTTAGGGAAAAACCAACAATGAAAGAAGAAGAGTTAATTATTACTGGACAAAAGTATATGGAAAAAAATAGCCAAAAGAGTACACACTTCATGGTCTGAATCGTTGGAAATATGGACACTATGGAAGCTATAGGGTGAGGGCTTAAGATATGTAGTTAGTAGTGTTGTGGATGTTTATACTTTGCAAATGCATAGTTTCTGAGCAAAGAGGACAAAGGTTGCTGATATGGAAGATCCTCGAAGTAGTTTTCACTGATGACAAGGTTGCCTTTTCACCAATTAATAAGGTTTCCTGAAAATGAAAATTCACAAAGTTTTTAGCAGTATTAATTTATTTATTTTTAAACATCTCGCTAACAAATGTTCCCAGAACACTCTTTAAATATTTCAAATATAAAAATTATTCTTCAAAAAAGTTATCTATTACAATTTTCAATAAATTGAATACACAAATTTTTATAAAAATTTATTATTAGGGTCCTTAATGAGTGCTCCAATGACACTCGTTAGTATTTCCCTATTTTTAATTACTAACAACAATTTTAGATTATAAAGCTATATAGAAAAAGGAAATCAAGGATACCCAATTATGTTCTTAAAACAAAAATAATCACTTTTTAGAATATTGTATTTGTTTGTATAAAATGCTAAACAATGCCTTTGGGGCATTCGTTAAGCAACCAAAACAAGTAACTTTTTTTTTTTATAAAAAGTGATGTAATTACTACTTAATCAAAAGTCAAAACTTATATTTTCAAGACAAATTTTCTATTTATGGATTCCTTAACCATTACCCTAAGGGCACTGGTTAGCAAAACCCAAATTTTAAATAACCTGAAAAATACAATTAAATTATGAAGCTATATGGAATAGTTTCTCGAGGTAAGCTGATTCGATAGATGAGAGAAATCTAAGAGTAAAAACCAGGGAGCTCTTTTTCTTAAAAAAATATGCTTTCAATTTTATTTATTTTTTGAAGGAAAATAAGCTTTCAGTTTTTTTTTTTAAGGATTTTTTTTGACAAAAATAAATGATATTCATTCATTAAAATTGATAGAGTACATCGATACAATACAAATTGATAAAGTATATCACTCTTGTTCCAATAATCTTCCCCTTTTTTATGATGACAAACACAAGTATTTTCAAAAAAAGGGAGAGTCCCTTTAGAAGTCTCTATCATCAAATAGGTCTAAACAATGGACTTTTGGATTTTGGGGTGGAGTCCCTTAAGAAGTCTCTTCTATGAGAATCTTGACCCTTGATTTTTTTCTGATTTTCCGAGAAAGTTTCGGAGCAATCCAATCAAGTAGCTCGAAAACTAGATTTTTGACTAAGAACAACTAACAATGAATAAAGGTGTTTATGGGGTGTTCAGACTCTATAATCCAAAATATCAAGGAACGCGCCATATTTTTTGAGGTTTTCAGATTATAAAATTCAAATTGGTGAAAAAAAAATCATTTTTTCACCCCATAACAAAGAAAAAACTCAGTTCGGATTTTAAAATCCAAAAATCACAGGGGCATTTTTGGAAAAACACAGGGTGCACGAGAGAATGACATAAGACGGGAAAAGTAATAGTCAACAAAAATAAATATGCATTTCTTGTTTCTTAAAGATGGTCCAATATGGTTGAAACAACAAGAGATCCCATCAAAAAACTTTTCTGTAATAATCAACTTTCTGCAAGTTTCAGAGTGTCACTCCTCAGTTTACTTACTTTACAATGCCTAATTCCTTGCTGGCAGTAATGAGGCTTGAAATCACTTTTGCCAGTTTTCCTGTTTGGATGCTGACCACAGAGAGCTTGTTTAACTTGTTTTACAAATGAAGATTTCAACCTCCCAATTCGACACAAAAATTTCTTCATAAATTTTGGAGTGGCAAGTTTCATTTCTCTAGTTCTCTTGGTTGTTGCTTGCATCGTTGATCTTGGCCATCTGCAAATTGAGAAGCTCATTCACTCTGTGCTTCAGCTACACAATAAAAACAATAACCGAAATAGTTAATCAACTTTAGCCCTATACTTCATCTCGTTCAAAAAGCAAAATGTCAATCACCAGAAAAAAAAGTAAGACAAGTTCAATATAGAAACGACATCTCACTAGAGTTTGCAACAAAAATTACTAAACAAATAAGCTTCTACATGGAGCTCTCACTCCATTATCGCACATCTCAAAGTTCTCTATTCTCTTTATTCTGCACCAAATCATGTAGTTACGTTCCTAGTCTTGTTTGAATTTTAAGCTAGTCCTACAAGTGTGTCCTTTTTGGAAACACTTTCATAGTCCTGAATTGAAAGTAAAACCTAAAATCCAACTATTTTAGGCGCTAAATCTTAGACAGCTGGTTCAGAATCGTGGGACCTTGAAGAATGTTAATATTACGATGTATTAAAGGCAATTTTCTGTCCATAATATTATGGTTATTTAATAGGAATAGGTTATGATTTTTTGTCCATCAAGATACTACAAACTTTCAGTAAATCTATCATCGTATGAGCATCAGAAGGAAGAAAATATAAAGGAATTTCATTATTAAGAAATGAAATTAAAGAAAAAAATTGAAAGGGGAACTTAAAAGGCTAAAAATAACTAAAAACTGTTTCCCTGTCAGATATGCCTATGCTTTTATGAATACTATTCATTGTTATTATGAACATATCACATCTACAGGTCTTAAGTATGAGAATTCTTTGTTTTATTGGACATTTCTTTCGCTTAAAATAATCAATTTCTTCATACATAATACCAACCATTACCCTCGATGAAAATTTAGTATAAATTTTTCTCACCTCATGTATTCCTTCCTCTGTTGTCACAGACACATTAATAGCTCCATCGGGACCTGATTTACGGTACTTCTCTAGCTCATGCTGTGTGAGATCACGATCTTCTGTTGCATATATCACAGGAGACGTCCTCAACAGATCAGCTTTGGAGACAACATCAAGCCATAAATGTCCATCAAACCTTTCTTTGATTTCTTTGTATATTGAATACTGCATAAGCAACCATCATCAAACAAACGTTTTAACGAAAGGCAACTTAGAAAAAGATTACAACTGCTATAACATTTTTATATAAAGCAAATACACTTGAAAGCAAAAAATTTGTAAACATAACAAGGAGCATCCAAATTTCTCTGAAATGTCAAACATAAGATGAATGCTAAATGCAGTCGCTCTATCAATCGCTTTTGGGCCCTTCCTCGTGGATTGGTCCACATCATTAATCTTAATAAAATTTACTACCGGCAACCGGCTGCTCTATTCAATTATTACAGTATATTTTAAAATGAAAAGTCTGATAATTATTGCCTCCATCTCCCACATAAGCGTTATCTTCAAAATCTGAAGTCCCAAAATCATTTCTTACAGATTTAGCGGCACCACCTTCTTCATCAAGTTTGTCTCTCGACGAAACTGAGGGAAGCAAAGAAGAGGTGATGATAGGACAAGATCGCCGGAAAATTGTTACGGTGCTGACTTAGAAGAACACATATATTAGGAGGAAGAAGTAAGATTCGTGCACTAGTCTGGTTGGGTTTGGGGTTACTGAAGTTGAAATAAAGATGAAGAACTATATAAAGATATTTGATCTGCCCGAAATCCTCATCCCATCGATAATGTTTTAAGTTATTATTGGTTGTCTTCTTATTTTTCATTTGTGTATTAATCATCATCATTTGTTACAATTCCTAAAGATGTTTGTGAGAAACTTGATCATCCAGGACGGCGACAAAGACAAGCCATGATTGAAAAGTACAGGATCTTGAACATAGTGGTAAATGGGAGTTGATTCCCCTTCCTCCGGGGAAGAAACATGTTAGTTGGAGACAGGTGTATGCTATCAAAGTTGGTCGAAATGGAGAATTTGATCATCTCAAAGCTAGATTGGTTGCCAAAGAGTATACCCAATATATGGTCCAAATGGAGAAAAGTATTGGTTGCAGATGGGTGTATGCTATCAAAGTTGGTCCAAATGGAGAAGTCAATTGTCTCAGAGCTAGACCCCAAATCTACAGTCCAAATGGGGAAAATTGATGGTTGCAAATGGGTGTATGCTATCAAAGTTGGTTGAAATGGAAAAGTTGATCGTCTCAAATCTACATTGGTGGCCAAAGCGTAAACCCAAATCTAAGGTCTTGACTTTGAAAATACTTTTTTTTCCTGTAGTAAGAATTACTTCGGTTCGTCTTTTTCTTGCCATGGTTACTATCCTTCACTGGACATTAAATCAACTGGACATTATGTATTCCAAGGAAGCACCCAACCACTGGATTATATGATGCAGATTAGGCAGGATCGCCAATTGATAGACGTTCCACTTCAGAGTATTGTGTATTTGTAGGTGGAAATCTTGTTTTATGGATAATATCCAAAAGGCAATTGCCCCAAAATACATTAGAATGAAGAAGCACTGAATTTAACCATAAATAGAAGCCTTTGATTAATGTCTTATTTAAATACAACCACAAGTTGAGCAAGGCCACAGACTCTAGAAAAGTACATAATTCAACTTTGTAGCAGTTAGAAGGTCATGACTTATATAATTCAGTTGTTCAAACTAAATCACATTTGCAATACATTAAAAAATGAATCAGAAAACCCTCTCGATAGCTATTTAACGAAGATAGGTTTAACGCTAATTTTGAGTATTCAAAAAATTCATTTTAGCCATTTAAAGATCAATTTCACTTTGTCAAAAAACAAACAGATCAATTTCACATTTAATTTTTGCTTATTTTAAGAAGTCAAATGTCATAGAAGCACACCTGATCAGAAGGTGAGGTCCCACATTCCCCTGAAAGGTCGTGAACATACAAAACTGCTGTTGGTAGATACGAAAGGACAGCAAGTGTCAACTTTTCCAAATTATTTCTGTCATCTACGAATACAAAACACAAATAAAAAAAAAATCTATAAGGATAGAATGGTTATGCTAAAACTACACTAAAGACCAAGAAATCAATTATAATTTACTAGAAATTATTATGACGAACAGGAAAACTAAAATGCCAACAACCCATATTAATTGGTATAAGAATCTGTAGTTAGTTTGTAATCTGTAATCAGGTTAAACTGGCAAAACTATCCTAAATCAAGGGATTATTGGTAAAAGCAGGGTTATTCACAGCTGTTCCAGTAACATGAATCATTTGAGTCTCCGGCACGGCCCCCTGAGAGGGAGAGTGGCAAGGTAGTCAGGAACGAGTCCCAGCACGTAGGATCGCACGATCTTACGTGCCACAGCACCTCGACCGTGCTTCGATCCTACTTACGAACCGTGTTTTCTCTGTTTTGCTCTGTATCCTCTGTTTTTTTCCGTTTTTCTCTGTTTTATTGCTTGGTTCCTCTGTTTTCCCTCTAATATCTCTGTTTTTAAGCTTGGTTCCCCTGTTTTCCCTCAATTTTCCCTATATATTTCTCTCAATTCTATTGACAACCTATCGATCCTACTTACGAACCATGTTACGTTCCTCGTGTTTACGTTCTTTCACCGGCCGACCGATCCTACGTAGGAACTCGTTCCTGACTACATTGGAGAGTGGAATGCCAAATCTTTATCATGTGATATATTTTGTTTCCTAGACTAGTAATAGGATATACTTAGAATATTTGGTTGTTCAATGAAATCAACATTCAGACCCTGCTCCTACCATCAACTGAAAACTACCTTAAAAAACCCCTTTCGAAATCAGTTGGCCTTTATTACAAACAGTTATTTCCTCACTGTTTGAGCAAGCTTTTAGGGTTGTCTAAGATAATTCATGAGTCATTTTGTTTCTAAACACCGCAACAGAACAAAATAGTCGAAAGGAAAATGGACAAAACATTGTTGTATTAGAAAGAGAAAAAAATGTTCCAAAAATTTTCCATCAGTTACGGCAACTATAATCCGTAATCAAGAAATGAAAAAATATTAGTAAATAACATGCTAGATAACAGCAAGTTAATCCTAAAATCAATCCTAAAACTAATCCTAAAACCAAGAATGGAGTAAGAAATCTTCTACTGAGAAAACCTTGGATATGTAAAGGTTAGACAAACAAGAGCAAATACTACTAAAAAATTGACGGAAACAAAAAAAGAAAAGAAATGTTACCGTCATGTCTCTTCAGCAGGCCTGGGGTGTCCGTTACCTACAATCATATCAGGCATGCCATTACAACTATTTGATATGAAGTTAAGAGATAAAATATGCAAAAAAGCAAATAAGTCAAAGATTATATTGTTAACCTGAAACTTCTGATGGTTAAAAATAATATGACCCATAAGAATTCCTCTTGTTGTGAAGGGATAGTTACAAATCTGAAATGTTAAGTAGGGAGGAAAGGCGTAAACATGAGAAAAGATTGTATGGATAGCGTAATCTTCAAATATTCGGCAAATAAGTAGATCTGCTGAAGCCCAAAGCAAAACATTTGTTGAATTTAATCTAGCTAAGGCTAGTATCTGATAAAGACAACAATCAACAAAGGATGATAATGATGATGAAATTTGGAACTTGGTGCATTTCTAAATTATTTTTTAATGGCAATTGGGAGGTCCAGATCATCTTAAGATGTCTGGGTTTCAACTTCATCCTGTAAAGCTTAACATTTGAAAAATGTTACCTTATTTGACGAGTTGAACTGGACTCTTAGACCTGAACATGTATAAATTTTGTAATTGGAATGACTTTTGACCTGTTTGTGTACACTAGATTTTTTCCAAATCACACATCATTTTCAAACTCAATTTCATTGGGAAGGTTGACTCCAATTAACTTACTCAGCTTCAAAAGAAGATAGAGATGGTTGAGAAACGTGATTCACTCGGGGTTGAATTTTGGGTTGGTGTGGTTCAGACTGATGTGGAAGATTAAATAAACTAAGATGTATTTCCTGTATCATTCCAAGATTCTTCTCCATAAGATAAGTTCGAGTGAAATAAGCTTTTTCAATGAAAGGTTACATCCTATTACAAAGAACTTACTGGATAGAGGGTGAAAATTCTTATAACCTTTATGAGTGGAACTGTGGAAGACCCTTAAAAAAATGAGAGAGATGCATAAAACACAATTTCTAAGGACTGGTTACCTTGGCCGGATCAATAATTCAATTCAAGCCATCTAAGAAGCGTAAAATAAAAGCAGGGTGTGTAAGAAGGATTTTAACAAACAAATATTCAAATTCAGCTGCATACCTCAGGCTTGCCAGTAGAGAGTACATGGACCAAAGAAGATTTGCCTACATTAGGGGCTCCAACTAGGCAGAGAGTTGGCGTTTCCAAATTTATTACAGGCATTGCCCTCAGAGTCTGAAACATTTATCAGCAATCAGGCAGATGATATGGATTAAGCTCGGGTGGCAAATAATTGCAAGAAAAAAAAATTAAGATTCACTGACCATCTAATTAAACATAGTTGATATGTATATACAGAAAGTGCATGGGTGGAAAGCAGATTACCTTCGCTATATTTAACAAATCGTCAACAACTTTCCGTTCTTGACCAAAACTCTCTTCAATTATTTTAAGACCCTGCATAACATCAACATATATTGTGAAATCACAGAAATTAGAAACTAGATATTCCTTCACAAGATATACACCTCACCTCGGTCAATCTTTCCTCTGCTTCTCGCTTTGTCAAAGACTGTCCACATGGTAAGTTATAAGTTAGAGCAACAGACAGCAAAAAAAAAAAAAAAATCACCAAAGTAAAAAGGTAATTACATAAAGAGACATCAGAACTCTCCATTCAAAAGAATTTATTTGCGGAAAAAATAAAACTGATAAGGGCAATGCTACCTACCATTAGGATGAAATAAATAAGACTACAAAAATCATATAAAGATCTCTTTGACAAATTTAAACATCATAAAATCGTATATATGTGAAAATAAGATATTCACCCATTCAACAAAAACAAATAACAAATGACGTCTAGGCCTGGCAAAAGGGTTCGTAATTTTTCCTACTAAAACTTCCTAAATGAAAACACCAAAATCATCCAGCAAAGAAACGGGTCAAAATAAAAATGTAAATTGCTAACTAAAACCTTAGCACAAAGTGAAGCATGTTCCTTTCCAACAGATACTACCCTCTTCCTCAAACCATCTACCTTCCCTAGTACCTGTTGAACAATTTTAAATCCACAATTAGAAAATGACTAAAAAACAAGTTTGTATGTATTCACCTATTCACGTGACCTTTTTAAAATGGGAATAATGAATAGTCAAAACAGTATACGTCCTTCAAAAATTAAGGGAACGCGCTAGCCAAAGTTAAAAGCACAAGTTCAGTGCTGCACTGCAATTCTCCTGACATACCTTTTCATAGTATCCATCTCCAAGCGTCAGCTCAATAAGAGACCTTTCATAAGGATGAAGGTGTGTTTTGTTAGGAAAATTCTCCACATATGTCCTCAATGGAACAGCAAGTTCCTAAGACGAGCTTTAACATTAACTTTTGCAACATGCTTTTTTATAAAATGGACAATAGAAGTTGAATTAGACACCATAGCTTGAATCATGACAAGTTCAGAAATTTTAAGAACATACTTTCATCAACGCGTCAAGTTGTTTTGCACCTTTGTTTTTCTCTCTTTTTGCAATATTGACAATTCCTACAAAAATTAGTGTCAACCACAGGGTGTAGGATACAAAGAGAAATGTCTAATTGGGATTCAAGAACAAAAACCAAGAACCTTTTGTTGCAGATATCCTCCTCGCCTTTTTCAATGCTGACCCCAAAATGTCAATAGATGGCATCACTATAGGCAACTTTTGAAATGCTCCAACAGATTCAACTGTTCTAGATGGCTTCTCCTACAATTTGAATGTTAACATGAGAACACTGGTAAATCTTTTTTTCTAGACACCACAAAAACACTCGTAAGAGGGAATAGGACATTGAGTTCTAGATTAGAAAAAACAAAACTGGAGTCTGTGAATGTTAATCAGACAATATTAATATCGCAAACATAAACAAGCTAAAAAAGATGTATGACAGAAACAGTGAAAACTCGGTATCCTTGAAATAAAGCAGAAATTAAAAAAAAAAAAAAAATTCACGGCCAGTGATTGGCCTAAGAGATCATGGTCAAGTTTAACATTCTAAATATAAATCAGCTACAGCAATTTTGCTCTGTTTCCTTTAACCAAACTAGCTTCCATTAGTTCCAGTGTTCTCAATTAGGCTTCTGTTAGTCTTGTCCTAACATGACCAATCCCCTTAGAACAAATTAAACAAGATACATCAAAACACTGAAGCTATCCAACGAGTTCAAACACCCAAAAAAAAAAAAAAAAATCCCCAATGAACAGAATAATCTAATATCGACAAGTATGCGATAAAAATAATTTATACTCCTAAGTGTGTTAATTATTGGCATAAATCAAACCAAATTTCCTAAAAGGTTCCTCCAAAGTATAAAGGAAGCTTAAACATTGTTGAAGTAACTTCAAATTATATAAGGTCAGTGGCACAGAGCTTCGAAAGAGCATGAACAAATATGGAGCTAATGTTATATAGTCTTCAGATTATAGCTTAAAATTCATGTTAATACTATTTGCGACTGTTCATGTGTGTTTAAATCCTCAGAAGATTTAAGCTATAGTACAATATGTTGTCTTTTTATTCCCCTTGCATGTCAGGTGTTTAAATCATCCCTAAACCCTAAACCCATATTTGGGCAAGCTCTATAAGCAGAAATGTCACAAATCCCAAGATATTTCCTAAATTCAATGATTGAAGAATTGAACAGAAGCGCGAGGGAAGATATTCCGATGCAGGAGGTGCTATGTGGATGGCCAGACACATACTCTAAACCTCCTTCCCCCACTTGGCCTATTGACCTAGTATGTCAGCTCTAAGTTCGACCAATCATTGGCATGATGATGACACGCAGACTTAAGCGCAGAGCCTATAAGGTGAAACCAATTATAAATTCTGCAAGTCTGGTTTCTTCACTACCAAACTACCAAACAACAAAGAAATTATTCCCCCTTATCAACAACAACACCTTCCCATCATGAATTCACCAATAGAGAATAAATTCTTGTTTGAACACTAGTATTTCCAAATGAAAATTAACACCGAAAAATAAATAAAACACACATTTAATACATAAAATAGAGTGGCAAAGCTGTCTCTCTCAAAGATTAATATATCTGGAGTCATCTCCATCTCCAAAATTGATTCATTCATTGGGACTGGGTAACTCAACTAGTTTGAGCTAAGAGTTAAATGACCGAGGTTCAAATTCTATACAGGAGGAAATACTAACATAACTAATATACTAACATTCACCTATCCAGAAAAAAAAATCGATAATTTTTTTTGTCATTGAAATAATTTCCAATAAACATACATGTCAAAGCAACCTCCGTAGCATTGACACTTCTGACAGAAGATTTCATCAGTGTTGGACACTGACACGACACAAACACATATAATTCAATTTAATTAATTCATTTTTTACCGGTGTCTACGTGTCAGTGTCCGTGGTTCAAAGAAAACAAAACATACCATCCTATTATTCTCTTTTATCTGCTCCAAAGTGGGAGTGGGAACGTAACTTCCTTTAGCAACTTCATAAGAACTAGTTTGAATACTCTTACAGAAGCATAAATGTGGAAGAAATTTAGCATTACGCGTTCCTGCATTATTATTATTATTATAAACTCTCACATCAATTGTAACCAAGCTATAGACATTATGATATTGAAATTGTTACGCTAAAGTGAAGAAAAAGGAATAACTAATTAGAATCGGAAGAAATTTACCTTTGGGGTTTGTAAGGAGTGAAATTGAAGAAGGAAAATGGGTTTTGAGGAAAAGAGTGGAATGAGCTTTCATTTCTTCCAAGCGTGTTCGGAGATAGAAAAACCAGAGAGGGACACAAGTCACAACAGTGTTCCTTTTCTCTAAAATCTCTCTTAATTATAAGATCTTTTTTAAAAAAATATTATTTTTGTTAAATAGTCATATGGTTTGAACACATAGTAGTCGGGTTCGAATCCAATCTCTACATATTCTATCAGGTGAGCTATTATTCTTTTTTCAAATATAAAAAGTTAGTCTTAGCTACATTTATACACAAAGGATAATTTGATAAAACATATACACTTTTATAAAAAAAAAATATTTATAAAAAAGAGATAGAAGACTAATTATAAATGTCAACGTAATTTGATCTACTCTTTTTATTATTTTAATACATATAAATTACGAACAAATTTTTTTAATAAATTTTGATTAAAATTATATATATATATATATATATATATATATATATATATATATATATATTGCTTTCATATTGTAACAAACTATAATTATCTTCTTCTTTTTGACAAAATAATTATCATTTTCAATGACATCACTAATATGTTATAAGTTCTTATATTTTTTTAATGACACTAAAATATAGTATTATTATAGACAAATATGTTTAACAATATAATTAGAAGTTCAAAAGTCACCCAAAAACTATGTATTCCCTTTTATATATTATTATTATTATTAAAAGTCATTAATATTCGTTTAAGCAAATATTTTGAATTTGTTAAAGAGATTAATTTTTTTATAGAAGAAAGCTTGCGTGAGTTGGACTTCGATGGCTCATCAAGACCAGGGAAAACTTTAAGGCTCAAAGAGCATGCACATATCATCCACCAAAGAGGTCCTTACATCGGTTTCAAAATAAATGTCATTTAAAAATTTTATACACAAATTAAAAATATAATGATGTTAAAAGACATTAGTACGATATTACTAAATTAATCTTATTCATTATTGATGTGTTTTCTACCATCAATAATTGTTAGAGGGTGAAATCGAGAGAAAAAAATTAATATTACGTCAAAAAAAAGTGTAAATGACATTCATTTTAAAACAAATTATTTTGCTAAAGTGATATCCATTTTAAAATGGATGGAGTAAAACGTTTTTACGCTAATAACCATAATATTAAAAAAACACATTTGACTTTTATTCTATTTATATTTATTTTCCAGTTCACACATAAATAATTATGATTTGTTGACAATGCAAAGGTTGAACACAATAGGTTTGGTCTTCTGATACTGAAATGTTAGTATCAGAGGCTAATTGATCAAATGTTGAGGTTTCAAAGTGAGCTTCTAGAGGAGAGTCTGACTTGAAGTCTGGATGAACAATCATTGTTATACATGTTTCAGAGGCCATTTGTGATTGGGTTTCAGGTTGTTGTTGGATTTCTGATTTTAAGGCACTCATATTAGTCAAGTTTTTATTCCTAGTTTGTCCCTAATTCAATTTAGTCCTCACTCACCATCAAGCATAAAGCGGTAAATAAATCGTGGTGTCGGTGCATGTGTTAATACATTATTACATAACCTCCTAGATACATTCTATGGTCTCAAGAGAAATATAATGGCAAGAAATAAAATGCGCAAAAATAAATTATATCAATTCCCTAATTATGCACACTAAACCAATGGCAATAAATAATATGAATGACGAAAATTAAATATGCATGCAACAATTCTAAGAAAAATGAAACTACAAGTAACCACAAAATAAATTGAGCATGGAGCAAACGACAATTAATAATAAACAAACAAATATCAAAAGAAAGTGGTGAAAATAAGCAATTAAAAACAATTTTTGAAGCTAGAAAGTTTAAAAAGATAGAAATAAATTTTTAGGAATAAAAGAGTCATTAAAGTGTCAAAAGTGGTGTAGAAAATAATAAAAATGGTGAAGAAATAAATAAAAACAAAGTTGGCTCAGCTGGATTAAATCTGGACCACTTGATATGTAACACCCCGTTCTCCCACAACGTAATTTTAATATAAATAATCAGAGTAAATTAGCAACGGAGCATTACACTGCTTTTCCAAAAATTATTAAATAGAAAATAAAACTATTTAAATTCAACAACATTCAATCTTATAATAATTACACCGGAAAATTCTTTTCAACATAATATTTCTCTTCAACAGAATCTTAGCACAAAGGCCTCAACAGTAAATATTATCCAACATAAATAATTTCAACTACATTAATTCAAAACTTGATACATAAGGAATGAAAAGAACAAGACAACGTTTCCCCATCCCGTTACGTATCAGAGCCCTAAGACACTTTGAGCCAGACATCCAATTAATCCTCAATACCTGCAAGTTACCCATACGAAGAGCAACATTTTCAAGCAGAAGGGGTGAGATTCACAAACAACAATAATATATATATAACTCATCAATTCGAATTAAAACAACAACAAACATCATTATGCTCATAATCACATGGCAACTACATAATCAACAACAACAACACCAATTATATTGGATTTACAACAACATCATTAATGGCATCAACACACCGACAACAACTTCAACACCAACGACTCGACAACAACAACGACTCACCCGACAACAACTATTACGACAATGCACGACGACAACTACTAATGCAATATGCATGTGGTACCATTTTACGCGTTTGAATGACAAGGCATTCCAGGGCATGAACCCTCAACAGTTTGGACGGTTAAAGTATCCCAGACCAATTGTAACACCCCGTTCTCCCACAACGTAATATTAATATAATTTAATCAGAGTAAATCAACAACGGAGCATTACACTGCTTTTCAAAAATTATTAAATAGAAAGTAAAACTATTTAAATTCAACCACATTCAATCTTATAATAATTGCAGCGGAAAATTCTTTTCAACATAATATTCTTCTTCAACCAAATCTTGGCACAAAGGCCTCAACAGTAAAATATTATCCAACATAAATAAGTTTCAACAACATTATTTCAAAATTCGATACATAAAGGAATGAAAGAACAAGACAACGTTTTCCCCATCCCGTTACGTATCAGAGCCCTAAGACACTTTGAGCCAGACATCCAACTAATCTTCAATACCTGCAAGTTACCCATACGAAGAGCAACATTTTCAAGCAGAAGGGGTGAGAATCACAAACAACAATATAATATATATAACTCATCAATTTGAATTAAAACACAACAATCATAACAACAATCATTATTATGCTCATATTTACATGGCAGCTACATAATCAACAACAACTACATCAATTATATGGGATTTGCAACATCATCATTCATGGCATCAACACACCGACAACAACTTCGACACCAACGACCCATCAACAACAACGACTCACCCGACGACAACTACTATGACAATGCACGACGGCAACTACTAATGCAATATGCATGTGGTACCATTTTACGCGTTTGAATGACAAGGCATTTCAGGGCACGAGCCCTCAACAGTTTGGACGGTTAAAGCATTCCAGGAAAATTCCATTTTTGAAATACAAACGAAAAAACTTCGAACGCGAATAAAACTAGAAACAAAGTGCGAGTGTAAAGAATTTTTAAATTGCCAATAAAACTTGAGAATTAAAATACCAATGCAAAGAGCTTTAAAAACGATTAATAATGCAAATAAAATTTGAAAATAAGAATACCAACGCAACGTGCGTGAAAATACATTTAAAATGCAACAAAAATTGAGAAATAAAATACCAGGAAAAAAGGAAATTAAAGGCGAATAAAAGGAGTTTTTAAAATGCGAACCAAAGGAGTTTTAACAAGGTGAACAAAATGACAGATAAAATGCGGATAAAATATGCAAATAAAAATGTGAATAAAAAGAGCAAAAAGCGGGGACGCTGGTCAAAATTTGGGGTATGACAATAAGCAGTAAGAAAAGCAGGAAAATCTAAAGAAAAAGAATGAAGACAAATCGTGACACACTTGCTGAAAAACGTAACACGATTTGAAGTCTAGAAAACATGCTCTCGACATTAGGTAAAACGTGCACGATTCTGAAAACCCTAATTTAGATGGTTTGTTACACAAGGCAAAACGTGTCACGATTTACTAAAAACGTGACAAGATTAGGCGAATTTTTGTGCCTATTTAAGCTGAAGACTATTTTGAAAACAGTGGTTACGAATTGAAGATAGCAAAGTGCGATTTTGAGACCTAAAGACGTCTAGGAGGGAAATTTCTTCAACCTTCTATCAGTTCATGTATGTTTTAATTCCTATATTGATTATGCTATTTGTAAAACTCGATTATGAGTAGCTAAATCTCTTGGAGATTAGGTCTGAGATGATTCTTTGTAACCCTAGTTGACACATCTTGTTGTGAAACTCTATTTATTATGAATGACAATATAGTATTTATTCAATTCAATTGTTCTTAATGCTTTTTATATCCTGATCAAATATAAACATGATTTCGTGACCATAACTTTCAACTTAGACCGAATTGAATTTTTCAAATAAACATGGTTAGTCTAGGAATGGATAATCGTTTATTTGTGATATTAAGTTAATGTTCTTAAAACCTTCAAAGATTATTAGACCACCTAAGGAATTAGGGGCTGTAATCTGAGAAGAGGTTCTTAACTAAAGGGATTGATTAGGGCTATTTTGTTAACCATCGTGAAACTAGAAAATCATTCATAAAAATAGGTGCAATATACCAATTAGGGGAACTTAGATGATTCGAAAGACCTGATCTCATCTCTCTCTCTCTCTCTCTCTCATATTTTCTAATCCAATCTTTACTTTCTGTTATTTTATGCAATCAAATCTACTGCCTAGGGAAACCAAAATAACTTTTACACATCCTATTTAATAATGGTATTGAATTATTGAGATTAACACGGTCCTTGTGGGAAAGAATTTATTTTATTACTTCGATAATTTTTGGTGCACTTGCCAAATTTATATCAAGTTTTTGGCGCCGTTGCCGGGGACTGTTGAATTTTTTCAACAAGGCAATTGTGTTATAATTTAGGATTTTTGCAATTTATTTTCTGTTTAAATTTTTTTAAATTGTTTCAGTGTTCACTATTTATTTTGTATTGTGCAGTGCTACTAAGGTATTTTGCTGTTGATATTCTTTTCGACCTTGAAATAGAGAGGACAACAAGAGCAAATCAGAAAGCTGTCCGGTTGTCAAAGTCTGTTCCACCTGTTCCTAGAACACGATACATAAGTCCAACACCATCTGAACCTGAATCAATCATTTCTCCTAAATCCAACACAATGGGAGATGTTGATCCACCACCGAGACCGAAGTTGGGAGACTATGGTTTAGGTACCTATATCTTTATGGGTCCTTTAGGGTTAGTCCTAAAGGTTTTATTCTTCTTCTTTTGTTCCTTATGTGGCTTCTGTTCATTCAAGACTTTAGGTTTAACACCTTTTGATCTTGAATCCCATGAAGCAACAATTGTTTTCCTCCTCTAAAACTCAGGCTTTAAGACTCTAGACTCTGAGTTCTTCAAAACCTGAGATTTAGGTTTTAGTCTCTTCAGAATCTGAATCTTTGGAGTCTTAGATTCAGAGTTAGTCATAACCTTAGACTTATAGTTCTTTGACTTTGAAACACTCGCAATCTTAGAACAAGAAGCTTCAGGCTCTGACTGGATTACAATCTCAGACTCAACAGCTTCAGGCACAAAGTAAGTTTTCAAACCTTCCTTAACGCATTCACAAGATGATTTAAGATTGATTTCATTAGGTTTCCCTTATGAAAAACCAATTCCTTTACCATTTTTCTTATATATGCCATAAATCATAGAAGCTACTTTGCTTCTGTCAATACCTGATATGATGAAATCTTTAAGATCAATCTCATGTTTACTTAAAGACTTCTTCTCACACTTTTCTTTCAGTTTTTGACAAAGATACTTGAGTTTGTCTTCATAAGTTCTACAAATGAAGTCAAAGCTTTGAAGTTCCTTTTCAGATTCCTTCAGGTCCAACAGAGTTTTTTCTTGTTGTTTTAATAAATCAACATATTTTTCTTTTAAATATTTCAACTCATTGGTTCTGTGTTCAAAGTGTGTGAGAAGCTCTTTAAGTGATTCAACAAGTTCATCTCTGGGAATTTTAGAATATACCTCATCTTTATCTTCAGAGTCTGTTTCGGGTTCAGCATCTGAAGCCTCTGTAGCTACCAACCCCAAAGCCACATTTGCTTCATCTTCAACATCATCCTTATCAGACCCTGACTCATTGTCTAAATCTTCCCAAGTAGCTATCAGACCCTGCTTGATATATTTTCTAAACTTGTTGGATTTGAATGTTGGTTTCTTGGATTTTTCTTTAGATTTCTCTTTCTGTAGTTCAGGACAATCAACAATGAAATGTCCAAGTTTCTTGCAGTTGAAACAACCTTTCTGATCTTCTTTTCTTGAGCCTTTGTAACCACTACTTCTGCTCAAGAACTTCTTGTTATTCCTAGCCAAATACTGAATTATGTTGGAAAGCATATCCATCTCTTGAACAACAGTAGGATCCTCATTTGAATCTCCACCAGGTGAGTCATCTTCAGATTCATTTGCTTTGAGAGCTTGTGAAGACTCTCCTTAGAGTGTTTATGCTCATTCATACCAATCTCATGACATTTGAGAGAGCTTATAAGATCTTCAATACTTAGAGTGTTTAGATCCTTAGCTTCCTCAATAGCAGTAACTTTAGGTCTCCATCTAGAAGGTAAGCTTCTCAGAATCTTGTTCACGTGATTAGACGCTACATATCTTTTCTTCATTTAGGTCTCCATCTAGAAGGTAAGCTTCTCAGAATCTTGTTCACGTGATCAGACGCTACATATCTTTTCTTCAGTATCTGAAGTCCAAGGACTAAAGTCTGAAACCTTGAGTACATAGTCTCAATGTCTTCATCATCTTTCATCTTGAACAACTCATACTGATGAATAAGCATAGTAGCTTTAACTTCTCAGACTTTCTTGTTGCCTACATAATTAGAACACAAGGAAGCAAACATTTCTTTAGCAGTAGATTTGTCACTCATCTTCAAATACTTCTTGTGAGGTAAAGCAGCAACAAGAATGTCTCTGATCTTGTGATGTTTCTTGTAAAACTTCTTCTGAGCAGAAATGTGTTTTTTTCAATCAACAACAACTCCTTCTTTTTCTAACACCAAGTCACCAACACCATCTTTAAGCACCTCCCACAATTCTTCATCTAAGCCCATAATGTGACTATACATTTTGGTTTTCCACCAAGAGAAAGTCTCAGGGTCTCCATTAAATATAGGAGGCTTGTTTGAACTAGATGACTTATCTTCAGTACCATAATCATATGGTATAGCAACACCACGAGGAGTAGAACTTTCACCAGTTGTCATGTTTTTCTAAGAACTTTATCTGTTACACTATTAAGTGCTAAGACAATAGAACCGGAGCTCTGGTACCAACTAGAGGTGAGAAAAAAACAAGAAGGGGGGTTGAATTTTTTGGAACAAAATGTGTTTAACACTACCTCTTGAGAGTTTTGATGATAACAAGGTAATAAAAATTGTCAATTGGATATGCTAATATTTGTTCAAGTGTACAGGACCATAAACAAAATTTGAGATCATTATTAGGTTCTGGAAGGACAAAAGAGAACAAAGGAATCAACAAAAAGGAAGCTTAAAGCGTCTGAAGAGAACTGCTCCTGAAGTCAAAGTGCTCCAAAAGACAAAGTGCTCCTGAAGTGATGATGTCATCAGAAGCAAGTTCATCAGAAGCAAGTTCATCAGAAGCTAAAGATCACCAGAAGCTGTAGTTCATCAGAAGATGCAAGACTTAAAGCTTCAAAGGCTGTTCAATGGATTTAATCTCATCTAAGCATTGCAAAAGACCAAAAGAGTGAAGCAACGATTAATTCAAATGGATTTGAAGGCATTGGATGCCTGTTCTTTGAAGAGCGTTGACAAATTACAATTGTACGAAGTGTACAACTACTACCTCCACTACTCAGTTTTTGTCTTTGCTACAAGACAAGAATAACAGCTCTGCCTTCAACGATGTTCTTACAGACTTGGAATGGATTTGAAATTGATCCTTCATAGGACAACAACCATATCAGGCAAAAGATCATTGGTGATTGATCAAAGCTTCAAACGACTCTTATTTTGATGCGCTGGCAATTCCCAACGTCTCTTTCACACCTCTATATAAAGGAGTGAAGACTTCAAGAATTGTAAGAGACTCAACAACAATTTAAAAGCGCCAAACCTCTGCTGAAATTGTTCTGCATCAAAAGTTCACTTAGAATTTCTTATCAAAGTTCATATCTTAGAAATTCTAGAGTCTTAAGAGGCTGTATCTAATTTGTATTGTGAACACCACTGATTGTATATCAAGTGTTCAACGTCAAACATTTTTCTTTGTAATTCTGTTTGATTAGAAGTCTCTTGCAGTTGTGCTTGAGCATAGAAGTCTCTTGATTGTGTTCAGGAGCATAGGAAGTCTCTTGCAGTTGTGCTTGAGCATTTGAAGTCTCTTGCTAGTTTTAGCAGTGAGCATTTGTAATCAGATATTACATTTTAGTGAACTCTCCTTGGAAGTGCAAGGGGGACAAGACTACTTCCGGTTTATGGAAGGATCCTGTATAATTGCTTTGTGTCTCTCTTCTCTCTCTCTCTCTCTCTCTCTCTCTCTCCCCCTCTCCCTCTCTCTATTTTTATCCGCTGTATTTAGTATCTGAACATCACTTAAGAAGCTGGACTCTAACTGCTTCTGACTAGTGACTTCAGTAGGAGAAAAAGAAGAAATAGCCAACACAATTCAACCCCCCTTCTTGTGTTTTTCTCACCTTCAATCAGTATCTAGAGCCTTGGTTCTGTTGAGAAAACTTAACAGTGTGACAGTCCAAGATCTGAGAAAAATATGTCTGGTGACTCATCTGTTTCTGGTTCTGGTGGTAATCATAATGTTGTACCTTATGATTATAGTGATAAGAAAGCTGACTTAGGAAAAGTTCCAAAGTTCAATGGAGATCCTGAAGAGTTCTCTTGGTGGAAAACCAACTTCTACAATTATATCATGGGCTTAGATGAAGAGTTATGGGATATTCTAGAAGATGGAGTTGGTGACTTGTATCTGGATGAAGAAGGAGCTGCTGTTGATAGAAAGAAACATACACCTGCTCAAAATAAGATGTACAAGAAACATCACAAGATCAGAGGATCACTTGTTCTTGCTATACCTCGTGCAGAGTATATGAAGATGAGTTATAAATCTACTGCAAAGGCTATGTTTGCTTCTCTCTATGGAAACTATGAAGATGAAGGATGATGAAAGTATTGAGGAGATGTACTCAAGATTTCAAACCTTAGTCTCTGGACTACAAATACTGAAGAAAAGCTATGTTGCTTTTGATCATAAGATAAGTCTTAATGAACATGAGTGTTATACCCTCATTTTGGACCTAAAAATACTCGTTCAAACTTCTTTTTGGTTCTGATTATCTCAAATTCACTGTGTCTATTTTACAACTTTTACTGTGTTGCAAACACACATTTTACTGTTATTACCTCCAATCTTCTTACATTTGAAGCCATTCAAAGTGTTTTCTTGCATTACAAGTCCTTAAAAAGGGTCTCTAGGACCATTGCATATTTTCCTGCATTTTATTCCAATTTTTGCATAAAATCATACAAAAGGGTATTTTGGTCATTTCCTACAAAAGAACCCATTTTAGTCCCTACAATTTGTCCCTGAGTCTTTTCAACTTGTCTGCATGAATCATTAATCAAATTTTGTCCAAAAGTCATCTTAGTTTTGCATCTGAATCAGTCTGAGTCGTTTTGGTCCCCAGGGGCATTTTGGTCTTTTCACATTATTTGATTTTTGGGCAGAGAGGTATTTTAAAATACCTCATTTTGGTAGTTTGTTCGTTTTAGTCCATTTTGTCGTTTTTAAATGTTTCGCTTTACGTTGTTTTCAAATTTACATTTTTTATCAATTTTATTTTAACTTTTTGCAGTTTAGTCCAAATTCTTGTTTTAATTGCAATTTAGTCCAAATGTTATATTTTATTGCAAATCAGTCCCAATTCTTTTAAAAACAGTCAAATTCCTTAATTCTTTTTAAAAACAGTCCATTTTTTTTTATAAATTGCAAAAGGTCCTATTCTTTTCAAATTTGCAGATTGGTCCAGAATGCCACGCAAGCCAACTCAGTCCACATGTCACATTTCAATTGGTCCAGCAGTCACTTGTCAGCCTATATAAGGCCACGCGTGTCAGAGGTACCCACAGAATGAAGGCCACATCAGAAACAACTCACAAGTTTCTCTCTCATGTCAGTTAGATCAAAATTGCAACAAATTCAGAAAATCAGATGAACATGAAGAACAATTTCCACGAACCCTAACCGTTTCAGAAGCAATTTCAAGCAAATCAATGGAGTTTTTCCATCCACTCTCAGAGATTCAATAGAACCTTCATCACTGAGCTTAAGCCTCTGCAATTCAAGCATCAGGTTCGTCGCAGAAAGCAACAAACCCTAATGCGATCACAGAAGCACGTAAGGAGAAGAAGAGGGAAAGAAATTCAAGGATTCCGAACCGGTTAAGAGGAAGAAGAAGAAATTACCAGTTTATTTCTGGATCCAAGCCAAGAATCAACGAAACAGAATCACAAATTCCAAGTTCTTGAAGATTCTAGCTCGAATATCCGATTAAAACCCAGGTAAACATGAAAACCTCACTCTTACGCGTTTAAGAACATCAACAAACCCTTAAATCGATGTAGATCCGTGAAGAAATCCAAAACTTGTTCAAAATCATGAAAACCCTAAGAATCGTTTGAAACCGTAAGGAATCTACGGTTTACAACGAAAATCAATCGTTGTAAACCCAAGAATCCGTAGAAAAAAACATTCAGAAAAGGATTAGAACAAGCAACATAAAAAGATCCATTCGTAAACCGTGAAAGAAAAGCCACGATCTACATCGGTTTACCGGTTGGAAGTGATTACAAGTGATGAATTCATGCTTAGAACAAAGAAATGAACCATTTGATGCATGTTTGAACAAGTTTTGGGTGAATCCAAACGAACTAGGGTTAGGGTTCGTAGAGAGAGGAGAAGAGAGAACGAACGGAAGAAAGAGAAAGAGCAGAGCAAATGAATGAACCGGGTTGGATCCCCTTTTATATAAGCACGCGAACCGGGTTGATCCAAACCCGGTCCATTTTCTCTCGCTTCCAATCGTTTGATCAAGATCCAGATGGATCTGGATCAATCCAACGCTTCTGAAGCGTTATGGAGATCCGGATCCATCAGATGTGTGGGTTTGGGCCAGGTAGCGTAGGCCTTTCTTGCTTCTTGTAAGTTCTTTTGATTTTCTTGCCATGTACACTTCCTTCTTTGCTATCTGAACTTCCCTGAGTGCTTTGTTTTTCTTGTAAAATTTTAGGAATTTTTCTATGTGATTCTTGATACACTTTTTACCATTTTGTATTTTTTTTACGTGTTTCATGGTAATAAAAATATATGCTAATTTTTCTTGTGGAATTGCATCCTTTTTGGCATGTTTTTTGTGAATTTCTTGCATGATTGTTGACCATTAATTCTTGATAAATGATAGTGGTACTTGCTATGTGTTTTGTGATATTCTTTGCTGTGAGTCCATGAGTATTGCTACCTTCTTATGATTCTTGAAATAATTCCCTTGAAAAAGTGTTGTTTTGATGAAAATTATAAGTCTTGGGTTTAGCTTAAGTTTTAGGGCTAAGTTTCGTGTGTTGTTTTCATTACTTTTTGGCATTTGTTTTTGCTAATTGTTCAATATTCCTTGCTATTGTCATTTCATTTACCATACATTGCTTACTCATTACTATCATTTCTTACCTTGTTGCTAACCATTTCATGTCTCTTGCATGTTAAAGGCATCACGCTTCTTTCCTAGTTTAGGTTCCTTTCATTTTCCATGTTAAATTTCCATGTAATATTTTTAGGTAGATTTACCTTCCTTTAAATTTTTGCAAGACCATAGCATGTAAACTAGGGCCAAATGTAAAGGACGATGGACACTCTGATGATGTACACCGACACAAGCACCGACACGCACACACGGTGTATGATTTACCGCTAGATGTATGCCTAGGAAGCGTGAAACTTAGAAAAAATATTATGCTTTTCCCAAAAAACAAATAACACCTCACTTGAAAACTATTCTTGCAATAACTTTGGAGTCAAAACTCCACAATCTTTTTCCTTTTATTTTCTTAATCAAAAATGCAAATGAACCTTAAACTCCAACTTTAACCTTTTTCTTTAATAATTGAAACAACCTCACTTTTTCCAATCTCATGCCTTTAAGGCCTCTTTTCTCTTCTCCAAAATCATTTTCAAAATTAAAAACAAACTAACCAAAAAAAATTGTTTTGTGGAAGAGAACTACATGGAGTTTGATCCCTTAAAAGGGTATGTAGGCAAGAGACCAAAATCTCTCCAAGTCCACTAAAAAATAAAATCTACACTTCTTTCCCCCCATTCTTAAAAACAATCTTTTTCAGAAAATAGCATGAAAATAAAGCGTAAGACATAAACTAGAAAAACGGCTCCTATAGAATACTATAGTCGTTGCGGGTGCCTAACACCTTCCCGTAGCGAAAATTGCCCCGAACATAGAATTTCTGAGGGTTTTCTCAATTTTACCCTTCCCCAAAAAAAATAGAGACATCAATGATTGAAAGGTTCAAGCCTAATTAATGACTTGACACCCGAAAATCGTGATGACAATGAGCCTGCTAAAAAGAGTAAATCTATTGGTCTACCATCTAAAGGGAAGTCATCAAAAGCTTTTAAAGTCATAGAATCTGAAGAAGAAGAATAACCTGATGGAGATTCTGATGAAGATCCTGCTGAGATGATGGCTATGCTTTCAAACAGGCTGTAATATCTGCTCCAGGAAAGAAGATCAAAAGGGTTGCTTCAACTGCAAGAAGCCTGGACACTTCATTGTTGATTGCCCTGATCTTCAGAAGGAGAAATCAAAGGACAAGTTTTAGAAGTCAACTTTCAAATCAAACAAGATCAAGAAGCAGATTGTAACACCCAGTTTTCCCAACATAAAAATTTCTTAATAAGTAATCAGAGTATTCACAACTTAAACGGAATGCCACATTTCTTAAAAATCTTAAATGGAATAATTAACTAATTATCCTTCAAAAACATTTCAAAAATATAATCTCAAATACTTCGCAGCGAAATTTAATTCAAAATCTTAATCAACTTTGGCAAGAAGGCCTCAACATAAAACCTCTTCAAATATCTCAACATCATGTTCATACTATGCCTCATAAAAATAATCCAACAACATATTCATGAAAATTCATAAGATTAATACGCAAGGAATAGAAAACATAAACAAGGTTCCCCATCCCGTTACGTATCAGAGCACCTAAGGACACAGTGAGGGATAGCCACTCACAACAGCAATTCAACAGCTAATCTTGATCACCTACAAGTTACCCATACGAAGAGCAACATTTTCAAGCAGAAGGGGTGAGATTTCACCAACATTAAAGTTAAGCATATAATTCATCGATTACAGCTAACAACTTAAACAACATCAAAATTAACATAATCTTCAATGATTATCTTCAAAAATATTCAACTACAAACATAGCACATCATCAATCCAACACATTCTTCACAATTATAATCATAAACAATTCATCGCATTTCAAGTATAGAAAACATCTTAACATCATCAATTTCGTCATGTTAATCAACAAATGCATCCATAATTATTTCATCACAACACTTCATCAACAACTCAACATCTTAGACAACTTAGACAACTCGACACGACTATGCAACTTCAACTTCTTAAACATCTTATATGCATGTGGTACCATCTGGGGCATGAGCCCCCATCTCTTTGAGCATAAATATACTCCCAGGGCATAAGCCCTCGTCGCTATTGAGCAAAAGCTCCAGGGCATAAGCCCTCATCTCTGTTGAGCAAAAGTTATAGGGCATGAACCCTCATCTTTAAATGAGTATGCATGGACTCAACATCTTACAACTTAGAACATCTTAGACACCTCATACGACTTGACTTCTTAGACAACTCTTACATCATGACATCTTAAACAACTTCATTAAACAACTCGTGTGCAATCAATTAAAAGAGAATTGCATATCATATCACAAGTACCGAAAGATAATTCAAACACCAGTAAATCACATATTCAAATCACAACTCAATTCAAATCATAAACACCTTTGTGGACATGAATGCCATTGAGATTTTCCACTTGTCAGGACACTCTTGAGGCTATTCTCGCACTACTTATCTACGGGCTCATTCTCTTCCCGAATCTTGACAACTTTGTGGACATGAATGCCATTGATATTTTCCACTCCAAGAACCCAGTTCCTACTTTGTTAGCTGACACGTACCACACCATCCATGATCGGACTCTCAAGGGTCGTGGATATATTCTCTGCTGTGTGCCTCTCCTATATAGGTGGTTTATTTCTCACCTTCCAAGCTCTTTCCATGCCAACTCGGAGAATTGGCCTTATTCGCAGCGGATTATGGCTCTCGCTCCCGATGAAGTGGTTTGGATTACTCCGGCAGCTCGAGTCAAGGAGATTATTACTGGTTGTGGAGATTTCTTCAATGTACCTCTTCTCGGTACCCGGGGAGGAATCAACTACAATCCTGAGTTAGCCATGAGACAGTTCGGCTTCCCTATGAGAGCAAAGCCCATCAATCTTGCTACATCCCAGGAGTTCTTTTACCATTCCAATGCCCCCACCGGGCAAAGGAAAGCTTTTACAGATGCTTGGTCTAAGGTTCAAAGGAAAGATGTGAAGCATTTGGGTGTGAGATCCGGTATAGCTCATGAGGCCTATATTCAGTGGGTGATAGATCGAGCCGAAGAGATTGGCATGCCTTATCCTGCTATGAGACATGTTTCCGCGTCCGTTCCGTCCAAGCCATTGCCTTTGCTTCCCGCAACCCAGGAGATGTATCAGGAGCATCTAGCTATGGAGAGTCAAGAGAAACGGGCATGGAAAGCCCGATACAATGAAGCCGAGAACTTGATTTTGACTTTGGACGTAAGAGATGAGCAGAAGGATCATGAAAACCGAATGTTGAAAAGAGAGCTAGCCAAAGCTAGGAAAGAACTCGAGGAAAAGGATGAGCTGCTTATGAGGGATTCCAAGAGAGCTAGAGGTCGTCGGGAATTCTATGCCAGATATTGCGGTTCAGTTCCAGAGTCTGATTCTGAGGAGTACCCTGTCACTCCATAGGTTTAGATGATTATGTTGTTTGTATTATGTTTTAGGGCCCACTCCCTGTGGCTCAACTTTTCAAAAGATTTATCTCTACAGCTTCCTAGTCTTTTCATTCTTTCCTAAAAAATGTTTACAAAATTTCTAATTTGTCTAAGAGATCCTTTCGATAACCAAAAGAGTCATTTTTGCATCTGCATTTGTACATATCATGCATCATATGCATCTTTCATCGGTCACAAAAAAAAAAAACTTCCAAGTGCTCATTGCCTCCTGGTTCTTCTGCCGCAGTGTGAAAAGTGGCTCGTGCTCGAAAGACTGATCAACCTACCAGAGTACATCAGACTAGACAATACAGAAGGAGGAATTAAGTAGCCATGGAAGAAGAAAACGCACAGCTCCGTACCGAATTGGCTTCTGTGAGGGAAGAGTTGGCTAAAGCTCACGATGTTATGACCGCTCTGTTGGCTGCCTAGGAACAACCAGCCTCGTCTGCTCCGGCGACTACTGAGCCGATTCCAACAGCATCTCTCGATGACCGCTTTGCCAAGCCAAGGGGATACCCATACGGACTCCCATCTTACTTTGCTCCTGATCCCACAGCAGGAACTTCTAGTACTGCCAATGGTAACCAAATCCCCGTCCCAGGGCATGCCTCTCTCCACACTACTCTGCCTCAGTCAACGGTCTTCACTGACCTGATAGTACATTCCATGCCTCAAAACACCACCGCTGATACTCACCGCGGGAAGTCGCCCATGACCGGAACTATGGAAGAAAGGATGGAGGAACTTGCTAGAGAACTCCGTCGTGAAATCAAGGCTAACCGTGGAAGTGGTGACCTCGTCAAGACTCACGATCTCTGCCTAGTGCCAAGGGTAGATGTCCCTAAAAAGTTCAAAGTCCCAGAATTCAACCGATACAATGGACTGACTTGTCCTCAGAATCATATAATCAAATACGTCCGGAAGATGGCCAATTACTCAGACAATGATTCGCTCATGATCCACTGTTTCCAAGACAGTTTGATGGAAGACGCTGCAGAATGGTATACTGGTCTGAGTAAGGATGACATTCGCACCTTCGATGATCTGGTTGCCGCTTTCAAGAGTCACTACGGGTTTAACACCAGGTTGAAGCCAAATAGGGAATTTCTCAGGTCCCTCTCTCAGAAGAAAGATGAAAGTTTCCGTGAGTATGCACAAAGGTGGAGGGGCGCAGCTGCCCGTATTACCCCTGCTCTAGATGAAGAGGAAATGACTCAGACTTTTCTGAAGACGCTGAAGAAAGACTATGTTGAGAGAATGATCATTGCTGCTCCGAGTAATTTCTCCGAGATGGTCACCATGGGAACCCGTCTAGAAGAAGCTGTCAGAGAGGGTATCATTGTGTTCGAGAAGGGTGAATCCTCCTCAAATGCGCCAAAGAAGTATGGCAATGGTCATCACAAGAAGAAGGAGTCAGAGGTCGGGATGGTATCTACCGAGACCAATCAGTCTGTGGTTGCTGTCGCTCCTATCAATGCTACTCAACTGCCTCTGCCGTACCAATACATGCAATTCGCCCAACATCTGTTCTTTCCACCATTCTACCATCAGTATCCTCTACCACCGGGCCAGCCTCAGGTCCCCGTCAATGCTATCGCTCAGCAAGCGCAACAACAACCACCGGGTCGACAACAACCACAACAACAACAAGGTCCTCAGGCCAGACCATCTTTCCCTCCGATACCAATGCTTTATGCTGAATTGCTTCCTACTCTGCTGCACAAAGGGTACTGCACAACCAGACCCGGCAAGCCTCCGTCCAACCCATTACCTCCCCGGTTCCGTTCTGACCTCAGGTGCGATTTTCATCAAGGCGCTCTAGGCCACGATGTGGAAGGATGTTACGCTTTGAAGTATATTGTGAAGAAACTGATAGACCAAGGAAAGCTGTCTTTCGAGAACAATGTTCCGCATGTGCTCGATAATCCGCTCCCGAATCACGCTGCCGTGAACATGATTGAAGCATACGAAGAAACTCCCTGCCTTGATGTCCGTAATGTCGCGACTCCTCTGGTACCGCTGCATGTCAAGTTGTGCCAAGCCTCTTTGTTTAACCATGACCATGCCGCTTGCAATGAATGTCTTCAGAATCCCATGGGCTGTGATGTAGTGCAGAACGACATCCAGAGTCTGATGAATGATAACTATCTGATGGCCAGCGATATTTGTGTGATTATGCCAGTCTTCCATGATACTCCTATTAGGAACACGCCTTCGAAAGAGAACGTTGAACCTCTAGTGATAAGGCTACCTGGGCCAGTGCCTTTTGTTTCCACAAAAGCCATTCCTTACAAGTACAATGCAACCATGATTGAGAACGGGGTAGAAGTGCCTTTGGTATCCCCAGCCGTGGTAAGAAACATCGCCGAAGAGACGACAACTCTAAGAAGCGGCGGAGTCCGTCCCCCTTTGTTCCGAAAGAAGACAGCCGCGCCCACCATGGTTCTAGTTGACCAAGCAACTCCGCTTCCAGCTCCTCCTGGCGCTAAAGGTGATAGCCGGCCGGGGGAGTCTATTGAAGATTCTAATTTGGACGAAATCCTGAAGATAATCAAGAGAAGTGACTATAATATTGTAGATCAGCTGTTACAAACCCCGTCGAAGATATCTATCCTATCTTTGCTACTAAGCTCTGAAGCCCACAGGAACATCTTGCTAAAAGTGTTGGAGCAGGCATACGTCGACCACGAGGTCACGGTGGACCAGTTTGGTGGTATAGTGGGAAACATCACCGCTTGCAATAATCTCTGGTTCGGCGAAGACGAGCTCCCCGAGGTAGGGAGGCATCATAATTTGGCCCTGCACATCTCTATGAATTGCAAAACTGACATGCTGTCAAATGTATTGGTAGATACCGGCTCGTCTCTGAATGTAATGCCCAAATCAACTTTAGACCAGCTAAGCTATCAGGGAGCACCTTTGAGGAGAAGTACTTTTCTGGTCAAAGCCTTTGACGGATCCCGCAAGAACGTTCTCGGTGAAGTGGATCTTCCTATGACTATCGGCCCTGAAACATTCCTAATCACTTTCCAAGTCATGGACATCGATGCTTCCTATAGCTGTCTCCTCGGAAGGCCGTGGATACATGAGGCCGGCGCGGTTACCTCCACCCTTCATCAAAAGCTGAAATTTGTGAAGAATGGTAAGCTTGTTACTGTACATGGAGAAGAAGCATACTTGGTCAGTCAATTGTCATCATTCTCTTGTATTGAAGCAGGGTCGGCAGAAGGGACTGCATTTCAAGGTTTGACTGTTGAAGGTACGGAGCCCAAGAAGGTCGGTGCCGCTATGGCCTCTTTGAAGGACGCGCAGAGGGCCGTTCAAGAAGGGCAGGCTGCCGGTTGGGGTCAATTAATACAACTACTTGAGAATAAGCACAAAGAAGGTCTTGGGTTCTCCCCGACATCAGGAGTATCTACTAGAATGTTCTACAGTGTAGGGTTCACCAATGCAATTACTGAGGGTGCTACTGGGAGTGGTTCTAGGCCCGTGTTTGTTGTACCAGGAGGCACTGCCAAGAATTGGAATGTCGTTGACCTTCCGTTGATCATGCATGATTCCGAGTAATGTGTCTTGTTGCTTAGGTCTTTGTTTTTCAAAATAACCATCTTTTCGCTCCGCCCAGAGCGAAAATGATACTTTTTGTAAGGGCATGTTTGTTTCGGCATTGCCATTATTAATAAAAATTGTCGTTTCTTTCACGACTGTGGTTTTTCTTAATGCTTTTTCCCTTGGAAATGATGGTAATGCCAGAAAAAACCAAAACATCTGTATTTTCTTATTAATTTCAAAGATCTGCATGAAAAATCTTTTCTAAAAATCATCCAACCATATCACGCAGATTGAACCATAACAAACCCGTTGAACACAGTGACCCTACGGTTCCTCCAACTTTCGAATTCCCGGTGTTCGGAGCCGAAGATGAGGAGGAGGATGATATACCAGATGAGATCACTCGACTACTTGAACAAGAGGAGAAAGCCATTCAGCCTCACCAGGAGGAGATTGAGTTGATCAACTTGGGTACCGAGGACAATAAGCGAGAGATCAAGGTTGGCGCTGCACTGGAAGAGGGGGTTAAAAAGAGGATCTTCCAACTTCTCCGAGAATATTCAGATATTTTTGCATGGTCGTATGAAGATATGCCGAGTTTGGATCCCCAGATTGTAGAACACCGGATACCAACAAAGCCAGAATGTCCCCCTGTTAGGCAAAAGCTGAGAAGGACTCGTCCTGACATGGCTCTCAAGATTAAGGGTGAGGTGTAGAAGCAGATTGATGCAGGTTTCCTCATGACAGTTGAGTATCCCGAATGGGTTGCTAATATTGTGCCTGTACCGAAGAAGGACGGCAAAGTTCGGATGTGTGTTGATTATAGAGATTTGAATAAAGCCAGTCTGAAAGACAATTTTCCGCTGCCTCACATTGACGTGCTTGTTGATAATACCGCTCAGTGCAAAGTGTTCTCCTTCATGGATGAATTCTCGGGATACAATCAAATCAAGATGTCACCCAAAGACAGGGAAAAGACATCGTTCATCACCCCGTGGGGAACTTTCTGTTGCAAAGCAATGCCGTTCGGACTGATAAACGCTGGTGCCACCTATCAGAGGGGGATGACTACGTTGTTCCACGATATGATTCACAAAGAAGTCGAGGTGTATGTGGACGACATGATTGTCAAGTCAAGCGATGAAGAGCAACATGTTGAATATTTGGCAAAAATGTTTGAAAGATTGAGAAAATACAAGCTTCGACTGAATCCCAACAAGTGTACGCTCGGTGTCAGATCAGGAAAGCTGCTAGGGTTCATTGTCAGTCAAAGAGGCATTGAAGTAGATCCTGACAAAGTCCGAGCAATCCGTGAAATGCCGGCCCCGCAGACCGAGAAGCAAGTTAGAGGGTTCCTCGGGCGTCTGAACTACATCTCCCAATTCATATCTCACATGACCGCGACCTGCGGACCAATCTTCAAGCTGCTCAGGAAGAACCAACCCATTGTGTGGAACGATGAATGCCAAGAAGCTTTTGACAACATAAAGAACTATTTGTTAGAGCCACCTATCCTTGTCCCGCCGGTGGAAGGAAGGCCATTGATTATGTATCTGTCAGTGTTAGATGAATCCATGGGATGTGTGCTCGGTCAACAGGACGAGACTGGAAAGAAGGAGCATGCCATCTACTATCTGAGCAAGAAATTCACTGACTGTGAGACTCGGTATACGATGCTCGAAAATACCTGTTGTGCTTTAGCTTGGGCTGCCAAACGCCTGCGCCACTACTTAATGAACCATACAACTTGGCTGATATCCAGGATGGACCCGATCAAATATATCTTTGAGAAGCCTGCAGTCACTGGAAAGATTGCACGTTGGCAAATGCTGCTGTCTGAATATGATATTGTGTTCAAAGCTCAAAAAGCCGTTAGAGGAAGTGTTATAGCTGATCACCTTGCTTACCAACCACTGGATGACTATCAACCCATCAAGTTCGATTTCCCCGACGAAGAGGTCATGTATTTGAAGTCAAGAGACTGTGAAGAACCGTTGATTGGTGAGGGTCCGGACCCCGATAGCAAGTGGGGACTGGTCTTTGACGGTGCCGTTAATGCTTATGGCAAGGGAATTGGGGCAGTGATTGTATCTCCGCAGGGGCATCACATTCCCTTTACTGCCCGGATTGTATTTGAGTGCACAAACAACATGGCTGAATACGAAGCATGTATCTTGGGGATCGAGGAAGCAATTGACATGAGAATCAAACATCTTGACATCTATGGAGATTTTGCGCTTGTTATTAACCAGATAAAGGGAGAATGGGAGACTCATCATGCTAATCTGATCCCTTACCGTGACTACGCGAGGCGTCTGCTGACGTACTTTACAAAAGTCGAATTGCACCACATCCCCCGTGAGGAAAATCAAATGGCCGACGCTCTTGCCACTTTATCCTCCATGTTTCAAGTGAACCATTGGAACCACGTACCAGTAATCAAGGTGCAGCGCCTTGACCGGCCTTCTCATGTGTTTGCCATCAGTGATGTGACCGTTCAAACAAATGCGGATATAATTGACAACAAACCCTGGTACTGTGATGTCAAGCAGTTTTTGCAAAGCCGCGAGTACCCGCCAGGTGCTTCCAATAAAGACAAGAAGACCTTGCGCAGGCTGGCTAGCAAGTTCATGTTAGATGGGGATGTTCTATACAAGAGGAATTTTGATATGATATTATTGAGATGTGTTGATGAGCGTGAAGCAGAGCAACTGATGCACGACGTGCACGATGGCACTTTCGGGACCCATGCTTCGGGGCATACCATGTCTAGAAAATTGTTGAGAGCTGGCTACTATTGGATGTCTATGGAACACGATTGCTACCAATATGCCAGGAAATGTCATAAATGTCAAATCTATGCTGATAAGATTCATGTGCCTCCTCATGCCCTCAACGTCATCTCCTCTCCGTGGCCTTTCTCTATGTGGGGCATCGACATGATCGGGAGGATTGAACCAAAGGCTTTGAATGGTCATCGTTTCATTTTGGTAGCGATTGATTACTTCACCAAGTGGGTCGAAGCCGCATCTTATGCCAACGTAACCAAGCAAGTGGTGGTCAAGTTCATCAAGAACAATATCATCTGTCGATATGGTGTTCCCAGCAAGATTATCACTGACAATGGTACCAATTTGAACAATGACATGGTGCAGGCCCTGTGTGAGAAATTCAAGATTGAACATCATAACTCCTCTCCTTATAGGCCTCAGATGAACGGTGCAGTTGAGGCCGCCAACAAGAATATCAAGAAGATTGTGCAAAAGATGGTAACTACATACAAAGACTGGCATGAGATGTTGCCGTATGCCCTGCACGGCTATCGCACTATAGTACGCAGTTCAACCGGGGCAACACCTTTCTCCCTTGTTTATGGCATGGAGGCAGTTCTCCCCTTGGAAGTGGAAATCCCGTCTCTCCGCGTGATCATGGAAGCAAAATTGTCTGAGGCTGAATGGTGCCAGAGTCGGTATGATCAGTTGAATTTGATTGAAGAAAGACGTCTGGATGCTTTGGCTCGTGGACGGCTATATCAAACAAGAATGAAAACTGCTTTTGGCAAAAAAGTCCGTCCTCGGGAATTCAAGGAGGGTGAAATTGTATTGAAAAGAAGATTAAGTCAACAACCTGACCCAAGGGGCAAGTGGACGCCTAACTACGAAGGACCTTATGTTGTCAAGAAGGCCTTCTCTGGCGGAGCCTTGATTCTTACACACATGGATGGTGTGGAACTTCCTAATCCTGTGAATGCCGATATAGTCAAGAAATACTTTGCCTAGATATATAAAAAGAACAGCGTGGTAGGTCGAAAACCCGAAAGGGCGGCCTAGGCAAAAATGCGCTTCCCGATGGATCGAAAACCCAAAGGGGCGGTCCAGGCAAAATAAGGGACCAAAAAAAAAATGTAAATATGAAAAAGCTCGCTGAGACTACGCGTAACTCAGGCAAAAATGAGCGTCTCGATGAGCCGAAAACCCGAAAGGGCGGTTCATGCAAAAATGAGATTGAAACGAAAGGCAATTGACTATATCTGGCAAACCACCGTCCCCTTGGGGCACGAGCAACCGATGAATGGCCGCTCTCATCTGAAGCTGCTACGCCTGTGAATTCAAAATTTCTGGGAACTGTAGTGATCACTGTGTTCAATGTACCACCAACCAATAAAATTACCATTTTCCAAGCTTTGTAAATCCGTGGAGTCACGACTCCGGCTGACTACTACTCCTATACGTTGATTTGAGCCTATGTTTTTGTTTGAAACTCTATTTCTTCATTCTATTTTCAAAGTTTTATACAAAGTTTTCTTTCCAATTTGATAATGGCAATGTCTGAGACAAACATCTTTGAAATTGAAAATTTTTGTGTGTGTATTTCGAAAACCAACCTAAGCAACTAGGTGCATTCAAACGAAACATGCATGAACAAACATGTGTTCACGTCCATTTCGATACAAGGCACCAGCAGGCTCTCTCCCTAGTACGGTCTGTGGTCAATGGCAAGAATGAAAAAACAGAATGAAAGATACAAAATAAATAAGCTCGCTAAGCTGAAAACCCGAAAGGGCGGCTTAGGCAAAAATGAGCACCCCGATGGATTGACAACCTTCAAAGGCAATTCAGGCAAAAACAGGGGCATTTGAAAAGAATTTATTCCCCGGTGGATTGAAAACCCGAAAGGGCGATCCAGGCAAAAATGGGATGATGAAAAAACAAACAAAAGCAAACATGCAAAAAGCATTGACCACAGATGCATTATCCAAGGTGTGCTCGACAGTAGAGCGTCCAGCAATAGCAGTACCATCAAAAGGTCTTACTCCCTGCAAGTCTATGAACGGGATATGGCTCCCTGTCCTCGACAATGGTTTTGATGTGTCTTCAAACGACGGCATCCTCAGAAGAGGAAATTTTGCAAATATATGTCAGAGCACGAGCCATTACGTGCCCAATACTCCAATGTTTTATCTGTCTCTGCGAAATTATGTCTACAAATTGCCAATCATCATGCATTTCAAAGCATTCATACATGCATAATCATTCATCTTGTACGCTCATGCATCTGATAAAATTGTTATGCCATTCATACACATTGCATCTTCAATTCCTATGTTAATCTCTGTCAAAGTCTCATGTCAATTTCAAAATTCTACAATCATGTCAATTTCACACTCTTGCAGTCATGTCAGTCAAATTTCAATTTGCTTTTGCGAAACAGTTTACTCTTGTTATCGGCCAAGTGGCTAGTTCGCATCCAAGAACAGCTTGTGCCTGTCAATTCATTCTTGTTATCGGCTAAGTGGCTAGTTCGCATCCAAGAATAGCTTGTGCCTGTCAATTCATTCTTGTTATCGGCCAAGTGGCTAGTTCGCATCCAAGAACAGCTTGTGCCTGTCAATTCATTCTTGTTATCGGCCAAGTGGCTAGTTCGCATCCAAGAACAGCTTGTGCTTGTCAATTTACTCTTGTTATCGGTCAAGTGGCTAGTTCGTATCCAAGAACAGCTTGTACCTGTCAATTTGTTTTCATCCTTGTCATCGGTCAAGCCGCTAGTTCGAATACAAGAACAGCTTGTACCTACCCTTTGTTTCTACCATCAGCCAAGTGGCTAGTTCGAATCCAAGAACAACTTGTGCCTTTTTTACTTGTCAGTATTCCCGGTCAAGTTCCCAGTTCGAGCCTAAAGAACAACTTGCACCTGTCAAATCTGCTATTGAGTCTCCCCAGTGAGTCTTGTTATTTGCTATCTTGTTAATGCCTACCAATCCCGCAATGGATACGGCATACTCTGTTATTTGCTATTCTGTTAATGTCTACCAGTCCCGCAATGGATACGGCATACTCTGTTATTTGCTATTCTGTTAATGTCTACCAGTCCCGCAATGGATACGACATATTTTGTTAAATTCAATTCTCAGTTTGTCTTGCATTCATAATCAAAATGTTGCATGGCATGCATAACATTTACGAACGTATTTTTACGCCAAAATCAGTGCTAATGTCGATATTTAAGTATCTTCGTCACGTCAAGCCAAAGACTCTGTCTCTTGACCCTCCAAACGAAGAAACTTAAATAGGGGCAGCTGTTATACCCTCATTTTGGACCTAAAAATACTCGTTCAAACTTCTTTTTGGTTCTGATTATCTCAAATTCACTGTGTCTATTTTACAATTTTTACTGTGCTGCAAACGCACATTTTACTGTTATTACCTCCAATCTTCTTACATTTGAAGCCATTCAAAGTGTTTTCTTGCATTACAAGTCCTTAAAAAGGGTCTCTAGGACCGTTGCATATTTTCCTGCATTTTATTCCAATTTTTGCATAAAATCATACAAAAGGGTATTTTGGTCATTTCCTACAAAAGAACCCATTTTAGTCCCTACAATTTGTCCCTGAGTCTTTTCAACTTGTCTGCATGAATCATTAATCAAATTTTGTCCAAAAGTCATCTTAGTTTTGCATCTGAATCAGTCTGAGTCGTTTTGGTCCCCAGGGGCATTTTGGTCTTTTCACATTATTTGATTTTTGGGCAGAGAGGTATTTTAAAATACCTCATTTTGGTAGTTTGTTCGTTTTAGTCCATTTTGTCGTTTTTAAATGTTTCGCTTTACGTTGTTTTCAAATTTACATTTTTTATCAATTTTATTTTAACTTTTTGCAGTTTAGTCCAAATTCTTGTTTTAATTGCAATTTAGTCCAAATGTTATATTTTATTGCAAATCAGTTCCAATTCTTTTAAAAACAGTCAAATTCCTTAATTCTTTTTAAAAACAGTCCATTTTTTTTTTATAAATTGCAAAAGGTCCTATTCTTTTCAAATTTGCAGATTGGTCCAGAATGCCACGCAAGCCAACTCAGTCCACATGTCACATTTCAATTGGTCCAGCAGCCACTTGTCAGCCTATATAAGGCCACGCGTGTCAGAGGTACCCACAGAATGAAGGTCACATCAGAAACAACTCACAAGTTTCTCTCTCATGTCAGTTAGATCAAAATTGCAACAAATTCAGAAAATCAGATGAACATGAAGAACAATTTCCACGAACCCTAACCGTTTCAGAAGCAATTTCAAGCAAATCAATGGAGTTTTTCCATCCACTCTCAGAGATTCAATAGAACCTTCATCACTGAGCTTAAGCCTCTGCAATTCAAGCATCAGGTTCGTCGCAGAAAGCAACAAACCCTAATGCGATCACAGAAGCACGTAAGGAGAAGAAGAGGGAAAGAAATTCAAGGATTCCGAACCGGTTAAGAGGAAGAAGAAGAAATTACCAGTTTATTTCTGGATCCAAGCCAAGAATCAACGAAACAGAATCACAAATTCCAAGTTCTTGAAGATTCTAGCTCGAATATCCGATTAAAACCCAGGTAAACATGAAAACCTCACTCTTACGCGTTTAAGAACATCAACAAACCCTTAAATCGATGTAGATCCGTGAAGAAATCCAAAACTTGTTCAAAATCATGAAAACCCTAAGAATCGTTTGAAACCGTAAGGAATCTACGGTTTACAACAAAAATCAATCGTTGTAAACCCAAGAATCCGTAGAAAAACACATTCAGAAAAGGATTAGAACAAGCAACATAAAAAGATCCATTCGTAAACCGTGAAAGAAAAGCCACGATCTACATCGGTTTACCGGTTGGAAGTGATTACAAGTGATGAATTCATGCTTAGAACAAAGAAATGAACCATTTGATGCATGTTTGAACAAGTTTTGGGTGAATCCAAACGAACTAGGGTTAGGGTTCGTAGAGAGAGGAGAAGAGAGAACGAACGGAAGAAAGAGAAAGAGCAGAGCAAATGAATGAACCGGGTTGGATCCCCTTTTATATAAGCACGCGAACCGGGTTGATCCAAACCCGGTCCATTTTCTCTCGCTTCCAATCGTTTGATCAAGATCCAGATGGATCTGGATCAATCCAAGGCTTCTGAAGCGTTATGGAGATCCGGATCCATCAGATGTGTGGGTTTGGGCCGGGTAGCGTAGGCCTTTCTTGCTTCTTGTAAGTTCTTTTGATTTTCTTGCCATGTACACTTCCTTCTTTGCTATCTGAACTTCCCTGAGTGCTTTGTTTTTCTTGTAAAATTTTAGGAATTTTTCTATGTGATTCTTGATACACTTTTTTACCATTTTGTATTTTTTTTACGTGTTTCATGGTAATAAAAATATATGCTAATTTTTCTTGTGGAATTGCATCCTTTTTGGCATGTTTTTTGTGAATTTCTTGCATGATTGTTGACCATTAATTCTTGATAAATGATAGTGGTACTTGCTATGTGTTTTGTGATATTCTTTGCTGTGAGTCCATGAGTATTGCTACCTTCTTATGATTCTTGAAATAATTCCCTTGAAAAAGTGTTGTTTTGATGAAAATTATAAGTCTTGGGTTTAGCTTAAGTTTTAGGGCTAAGTTTCGTGTGTTGTTTTCATTACTTTTTGGCATTTGTTTTTGCTAATTGTTCAATATTCCTTGCTATTGTCATTTCATTTACCATACATTGCTTACTCATTACTATCATTTCTTACCTTGTTGCTAACCATTTCATGTCTCTTGCATGTTAAAGGCATCACGCTTCTTTCCTAGTTTAGGTTCCTTTCATTTTCCATGTTAAATTTCCATGTAATATTTTTAGGTAGATTTACCTTCCTTTAAATTCTTGCAAGACCATAGCATGTAAACTAGGGCCAAATGTAAAGGACGATGGACACTATGATGATGTACACCGACACAAGCACCGACACGCACACACGGTGTATGATTTACCGCTAGATGTATGCCTAGGAAGCGTGAAACTTAGAAAAAATATTATGCTTTTCCCAAAAAACAAATAACACCTCACTTGAAAACTATTCTTGCAATAACTTTGGAGTCAAAACTCCACAATCTTTTTCCTTTTATTTTCTTAATCAAAAATGCAAATGAACCTTAAACTCCAACTTTAACCTTTTTCTTTAATAATTGAAACAACCTCACTTTTTCCAATCTCATGCCTTTAAGGCCTCTTTTCTCTTCTCCAAAATCATTTTCAAAATTAACAATAAACTAACCAAAAAAAATTGTTTTCTGGAAGAGAACTACATGGAGTTTGATCCCTTAGGCAAGAGACCAAAATCTCTCCAAGTCCACTAAAAAATAAAATCTACACTTCTTTCCCCCCATTCTTAAAAACAATCTTTTTCAGAAAATAGCATGAAAATAAAGTGTAAGACATAAACTAGAAAAACGGCTCCTATAGAATACTATAGTCGTTGCGGGTGCCTAACACCTTCCCGTAGCGAAAATTGCCCCGAACGTAGAATTTCTGAGGGTTTTCTCAATTTTACCCTTCCCCAAAAAAATAGAGACATCAATGATTGAAAGGTTCAAGCCTAATTAATGACTTGACACCTGAAAATCGTGATGACAATGAACCTGCTAAAAAGAGTAAATCTATTGGTCTACCATCTAAAGGGAAGTCATCAAAAGCTTTTAAAGTCATAGAATCTGAAGAAGAAGAATAACCTGATGGAGATTCTGATGAAGATCCTGCTGAGATGATGGCTATGCTTTCAAACAGGCTGCAATATCTGCTCCAGGAAAGAAGATCAAAAGGGTTGCTTCAACTGCAAGAAGCCTGGACACTTCATTGTTGATTGCCCTGATCTTCAGAAGGAGAAATCAAAGGACAAGTTTTAGAAGTCAACTTTCAAATCAAACAAGATCAAGAAGCAGATTGTAACACCCAGTTTTCCCAACATAAAAATTTCTTAATAAGTAATCAGAGTATTCACAACTTAAACGGAATGCCACATTTCTTAAAAATCTTAAATGAAATAATTAACTAATTATCCTTCAAAAACATTTCAAAAATATAATCTCAAATACTTCGCAGCGAAATTTAATTCAAAATCTTAATCAACTTTGGCAAGAAGGCCTCAACATAAAACCTCTTCAAATATCTCAACATCATGTTCATACTATGCCTCATAAAAATAATCCAACAACATATTCATGAAAATTCATAAGATTAATACGCAAGGAATAGAAAACATAAACAAGGTTCCCCATCCCGTTACGTATCAGAGCACCTAAGGACACAGTGAGGGATAGCCACTCACAACAGCAATTCAACAGCTAATCTTGATCACCTACAAGTTACCCATACGAAGAGCAACATTTTCAAGCAGAAGGGGTGAGATTTCACCAACATTAAAGTTAAGCATATAATTCATCGATTACAGCTAACAACTTAAACAACATCAAAATTAACATAATCTTCAATGATTATCTTCAAAAATATTCAACTACAAACATAGCACATCATCAATCCAACACATTCTTCACAATTATAATCATAAACAATTCATCGCATTTCAAGTATAGAAAACATCTTAACATCATCAATTTCGTCATGTTAATCAACAAATGCATCCATAATTATTTCATCACAACACTTCATCAACAACTCAACATCTTAGACAACTTAGACAACTCGACACGACTATGCAACTTCAACTTCTTAAACATCTTATATGCATGTGGTACCATCTGGGGCATGAGCCCCCATCTCTTTGAGCATAAATATACTCCCAGGGCATAAGCCCTCGTCGCTATTGAGCAAAAGCTCCAGGGCATAAGCCCTCATCTCTGTTGAGCAAAAGTTCTAGGGCATGAACCCTCATCTTTAAATGAGTATGCATGGACTCAACATCTTACAACTTAGAACATCTTAGACACCTCATACGACTTGACTTCTTAGACAACTCTTACATCATGACATCTTAAACAACTTCATTAAACAACTCGTGTGCAATCAATTAAAAGAGAATTGCATATCATATCACAAGTACCGAAAGATAATTCAAACACCAGTAAATCACATATTCAAATCACAACTCAATTCAAATCATAAACAACTTTAAACATCTCAAGAAAACAACTTAAACAACTTCATTAAACAACTCATGTGCAATCAATTAAAAGAGAATTCCATATCATATCACAAGTACTGGAAGATAATTCGATTACCAGTAAATCACATATTCATATCAAAACTCAAATCATAATCAAAACAACTCAAAACAGTACAAGAATCCAACTTAGAAAATCAGGAACAACCTAGCTCGCGAGGCGAGAGCATCTGCTCGCGGCGGCGAGCTCACGTCAAAGGGTACTCACGAGGCGAGAAGGGCTACTCGCCTAAGGCGAACAAAAGTGGGTAGCTACGACTTTTGTGACCATTTTACCCCTGCAGTCTCATTTTAACTTATTTCCATCCCATTCCAACCTAGAAACTCATCCAATACTTCTTATATGTGTTTAAACACTCAAAGCCATCTAAAACTCATCTTAAAACATCAAAATCAAATCTAACTCACTGGTCAACTCGCTAGGCGAGTGATCTGCTCGCTGTGGCGAGCAACATAGCGTCGCTCGCGAGGCGGGAAAACTGCTCGCTGTGGCGAGCGACAAGGAGTCACTCGCGAGGCGAGGATCAACGCTCGCTGCGGCGAGCGATGAACAGCAGCACGGGCAAAATTTCAGATTTTCATAAAACTTATCTAATCTCCTGATTCTAACCTTAAAACTCATTCCAATTAACGTCCTATTGATTATCTAAGGTCTGTACATCATTTTTACACCACTTTAACCGTTTAATCTCATTAATCCACTGAATTCATCATTAAACCTAATTCTCAAAACTCTCCAAAACTAATCCCTAACATGTTAATTGTAATCTCAACAATCATATACTTAATTTTAATGAGAGTTAGTTTCACCCTTACCTTAGAAAAGCAAAATCGCAGCTCTCCCTCTTGGCTTCTCCTCTTCTCTGGTTTTTCTCCTTTTTCCAAAAACGTACGTACTGACAACTCTTGACCTAATTTCTCTTATTTATACTCCCATAAAATCTTATCTTATTTACTCTTCTCCCCCAAAACTCTATAAAATCTCAAAACAGCCCCACATCTAATTATTTATTTTATTTCCACATCTTATTCAATTAAATAATAAAATAAGTCACAACATCTCATAAAATCTCGAAAATCACATAAATCATACTTCTTCACATCTCATAAATCATATAAATATATTCTAGACTCCACAAATAAATTAAATAATTAAATAATCGAAACGGGCGTTACACAGATCAAGCAGAGTTTGATGGCAACATGGGAAGATTTAGACAGTGAATCTGAATCTGATATGGGTGATGCTGATGAAGATGCAAAGGTAGCTGTTCGGTTAGTCGCTACAGTAACTTTAGAAGCTGAACCAGAATCAGATTCAGAAGAAGAAAATGAGAAATGCCTAAAAGCAAAGGAAAAGCAAAAATCATGGTATCTGGACAGCGGTTGCTCAAGACATATGACAGGAGAGAAGTCAATGTTCCTCACCCTCACAATGAAAGAAGGAGGAAATGTGAAGTTTGGAGGCAACCAGTCTGGCAAGATCATTGGTACATGAACTATTGGTAACTCCTCTATCTCTATTAATAATGTGTGGTTGGTAGATGGTCTTGAACATAACCTTTTGAGTATCAGTCAGTTTTGTGACAATGGTTATGATGTGATGTTTGAAAAGACCAACTGCACAGTAATCAACAAAGATAACAAGTCCATTGTGTTCAAAGGAAAGAGAGTAGAGAATGTCTATAAAATCAATTTCTCTAAACTGGTTGATCAAAAGGTAATCTGTCTTCTATCAATGAATGATAAGAAGTGGGTATGGCACAGAAGGTTAGAACATGCTAACTGGAGGTTTATCTCTAAGCTTAGTAAGTTAAAACTTGTCAAAGGCCTACCTAACATAGACTATCATTCAGATGCACTTTATGGTGCACGCCATAAAGGGAAGATTGTGAAATCATCTTTTAAAGCTAAAAACATTGTCTCAACCTCCAGACCTTTAGAACGGCTTCATATTGATTTATTTGGACAAGTTAATACTGCATCTTTATATGGAAGAAAATATGGATTAGTCATTGTTGATGATTACAGCAGATGGACTTGGGTAAAATTCCAAAGAAGAAAAGATAATGCATATGATGTATTCTGTAACTTCTGCACTCAAATACAGTTTGAAAAAGAAATGAAAGTTTTAAAAGTCAGAAGTGATCATGGTGGAATGTTTGAAAATGAGCCATTTGAAACTTTCTGTGAAAAACATGGAATTGTCCATGAATTCTCTTCTCCTAGAACTTCATAACAAAATGGGGTTGTAGAGAGAAAGAATAGAACTTTACGAGAAATGGCAAGAACCATGATTCATGAAAACAATTTGGCTAAACATTTCTGGGCAGAAGCAGTGAATATAACATGTTATGTTCAAAATAGGATCTATATCAGACCTATATTGGAGAAAACTGCATATGGGAAGAAGACCCAATATATCTTACTTTCATCAATTTAGATGTACCTGCCACATTCTAAATAACAAGCCCTACTTACAGAAATTTGATGCCAAGGCCCAAAGAGGAATCTTCTTAGGTTACTCTGAAAGGTCAAAGGCATACATAGTGTATAATTCAGAGACACTCTGTGTTGAAGAATCTATGCACGTTAAATTTGATGACAAAGAGCCTGGAAGTGAAACTCCAGATCAAGATGAAAGTTATGCAGATATACAGGCTACTGAAGATACTTCAGAACCTGATCAGATTGAAGAATCTGAAGACAGTCTAGAAGCTGAACCAACTTCAGAAGCTCAAGATGGAGTAGCTTCTGATGAAGCTTAAGATGGCTCTCAACAAGCAAATCAATCCAAGAATACATTCAAGTACAAGTCTTCACATCCTGAGGATCAAATCGTTGGAAAAAAAGATAGTCCTAGAAGAACAAGATCATATTTTAGACAAGAAGAGTCTATGATAGGATTGTTATCAGTGATTGAACCTGCTACAGTTGATGAAGCACTTTCAGATGATGGATGGATTCCTGCTATGCAAGAAGAGCTTAATCAGTTTCAAAGAAATGATGTGTGGGATCTGGTACCCAAACCTCCTTAGAAGAACATTATTGGAACAAAATGGGTATTCAGAAACAAGCTGAATGAACAAGGTGAAGTAACCATAAACAAATCTAGACTTGTTGCACAAGGTTACAGTCAACAAGAAGGCATTGATTACACTGAAACATTTGCTCCAGTTGCAAGATTGGAAGCAATCAGTTAATGCAGGATGAATTTGAAATGAGCATGATGGGAGAATTGAAGTTCTTTCTTGGAATTCAAATTAACCAAAGTAAAGATGGAGTATATGTTCATCAAACAAAGTATACAAAGGAGCTTCTGAAGAAGTTCAAGCTAGAAGATTGTAAAGTGATGAACACTCCAATGCATCCAACCTGCACCTTAAGCAAAGAAGATACTGGATCAAAGGTAGATCAGAAGCTGTATAGAGGTATGATTGGTTCTCTGTTATACCTCACTGCATCTAGGGCAGATATTTTATTAAGTGTATGCTTGTGTGCAAGATTCTAGTCAGATCCTAGAGAATCTTAATTAACAGTTGTTAAGAGAATCTTCAGGTATCTGAAAGGAACAACTAATCTTGGACTCCTTTATAGGAAATCCCTAGATTATCAGTTGGTTGGATTATGTGATTCTGACTATGCTGGTGACAGGATTGAAAGAAAATCAACAAGTGGCAACTGTCAGTTTCTGGGAGAGAATCTGATATCATGTGCTAGCAAAAAACAAGCAACTATTGCTATGTCTACAACATAAGCAGAATACATTTCAGCTACAAGTTGTTGTACACAACTACTCTAGATGAAACATCAGTTGGAAGATTATCAGATTAATGCTAACAGTATTCCCATTTATTGTGATAATACTGCTGCTATTTGTTTGTCTAAGAATCCAATTCTACATTCAAGAGCCAAGCATATTGAAATCAAACACCATTTTATTAGAGATTATGTTCAAAAAGGAATCTTGGATATACAATTCATTGATACTGAACATTAGTGGACTGATATATTCACTAAACCTTTAACTGTGGAAAGATTTGATTTTATAAAGAAAAATTTGAACATGCACTTTGTGTCTGATTAAAAGTGCTTGCTCCTGAACTAGAAGTTAGGTCCTGAAGTTAGTTAAGAAGCTATGGTCCATCAGAAGCTCTTAACTAAGAGTCTGAGGAAAATGTGCTTCTGAAGATGACATCAGCATTTTAACTTCAGTAGCTGGATTTTGTGCTCCTGAATAGCAGAACTAGTGGAAACGTTGGAGTTACTTTTTTGGTAACACTTGTCCCACTAACTTGACAGCGCATCTTAAGTTATCTGACGTGGCTTATTTGTATTGATGTATAACTTAAGAAGGGCTATGATGATGTTATGCTTTGAATGTACTTTCTCGCGCCCCAAATTGTCATTAATGCTGTGTTTGTTTGTCCCCTTTGAATTTGCAATCGTTTGCTTTTACTCAAATCACTTAGACAAAACACACACTACTCACTTCACAACCTACACTTTCTACTCTACACCGATTGTCTATGAAGCAAAACTCTTTCTCTTTAATCAAAACCTAGAACCCTAAAATCTCATCATCATCAATGGCGTCCTCGAGCTCCATTCCAGAATCAGCTATGCAAGATACTGCACAAGGAACTTCTACACAACAAGAAACTCCAGCTTATGATATAAAGGGAAGAACTATGTCCCTAGAAGAGTGGGATTTAAACGTTCAAGTTGAGAGACCGGTTGATTTCATCTCTCTAGCACACCATGGCTGTGACATTAGAAGTTACTATGAAGCTCAAGGTCTCATGGATTACTTCAATATGCTGAATGGTCCAACATATGAAAACCTAGTTAGACATTTCTGGGTTAGAGCGCATGTTTATCACAAGAAAGCTACAAAATTGGAAGAAACAAAGAAGATATTGATTGATCCTACTTTGGAAGGGAAATCAAGAGAAGAAATGGGTCTGGAACCCATTGTTGACACAAAAATCAGATCAAGCATCATGGGTATTCCAGTTTTCATCTCCCAGGATGTAATTGCATATGTCATCAGAAGGGCTTTTGAAGGAAATTTTAAAGATGGTTTGGACAACAATAAAAAGAGTCCATGGAATGAAGTTGTTCATCAAACCATGTTTAACAGCAAGAAGAAGGCTGCCTACAACAGTTTGTCTATGGAAAAGAAGATGCTCCTGAAGATACAGAACGAAAACCTTCTACCCAAAGGAGGATGTTCTGACCAGCCTTCATTGGAACATAGGGTGTTCTTGCACTTCTTCATCAAGAAGGAGATATCAAACGTGCCCAAATACATCTTCAAGCATATGATCAAGACTCTGAGAGAAAGTCAACTGAACAATAGAGTCTGGGTTCCCTATGGGAGACTTATTTCAGAGATCCTACATCAAGGAGGGATTCTGAAAGCCCTGGATGAAACTAAAGTCTTCACTGATCAACAACTCGGTACAGTTACTGGGAAAATCATCAATGGAAGCACTTTGGGGAACATGACCTTGATCAGGAAAGAAAACATCAAGAAACTGGACACATATATGAAGGAGTCAAGAGCCATGTCCAATCTCATGGAAGACTTTCTTCCTATTTGCAAGCAAGATCCACTTGATGTCCAGTTGTTCTACATTCACGACCATCTGCAAAGCAGTGGAGAGAATATCCAACTGGAGGATATTCCTAATCAGATGTATGGTGGTGCTCTGCCTGTGGCAAAGAGCATGAAAACAAAGGTAAAAGCTCTTACAAAGGACGAATACCTTGATGAAGCCTCTGAACAACCAACAAAGAAAGCCAAGAAGGCAAAGACTTACAAAGCATATGAAGCAACTAGTTCTGGTTCAAAAATTCAAGAGCAAGTTCAGGACCTGGAACCAGTCAAGGTTCTGAATAAGAGGACCAAAAGTGGGAAGGACGCTGTACCTTCACCACCTCAACCTAGCCAACCCTGCATTCCTAAAAGAAAAAGGAAACTAGTTGTCAGGAAACTGAAAATTGCCTTTGAAGAAGAAGAAGAAGTTGAAGATGTTGTTGTGCAGAAGGCATTACAGCTGGCCAAAGAAATTGAAATACCTGCTGAGGTTCTGGCTAAAGAATCTACAGTTGAAGCTACTCAACTGGGATTGGAACTCACTGAAAACTTGCAGCAGATGGCAGTGGATGATGTTATGGTAGAAGCTACTGAGGTTGCACATGAGGAAAATGGATGTTCAGAAGCTCCTATTGCTTTAGAAGCTCCTGAAGGTAATTCTAACTCTCACACTCCTGCTGAAATTATTTCAGTTGAATCTAGTTCATCCTCTCAATCTAGGTCTAGTTCAGCCTCCCTATCATCATCCTCATCAACATCATTTGATACAGATGATGTACCCCTAAACAGAGTCTACACCAACCTCAACAAAACTTTATCCCCATCACCATCAACCAAAGTTCATAAAAAGCCAACAAGTGATACCTTTGTGCCAATGTATCCCTTTGTTGAAGAGAGAGTAATTGGCTTGCAACAAAGAAGAATTGATGCTTGCAAAAATCTACCTACTGATAATCCCCTACAACCACCTGTGATTGATTCTATTCAATCTATTCCTGCTGATGCAGAGTGTGCTGATGATCACACAAGGACAGATTCTGCAAACATCAATGTATCATCACCTCACCCTACCTCTCCAACACAAACAACTCCAACAAAAGAAACCTTTGAACCATCAATCATACAAAACCTTGTAGATCATTATTCAGGTGAACTACATGAGTATGAGTCAAACCTAGAAAAGGCCTCTGACATAGCTTTTGATGAAGTTATGACAGAAAGCCCCCAACAACATGAACCTAACCAAGATATGACCTCTTCACCCGACCTTGATTATGTTCTCATCTTTGAACCTGTTACTGAACGAGTTTCTGCTGAACAACTTGTTCCTGAACTAAGTGTTCCTGAACAAATTATTCTTAACCAACAACCATCAACCAACTCTTCTACTAAAACTTCAATCAATGATCAACCCTCTTCCTCAAACTTAGCCATTCTACCTGTTGCCCCTGCCAAGACCAATGTCCCTTCTCCACCCACCCTGTTTCTAGATTCAACTATTCTAGCAGATGTGTGTGAGAACATTTTTCAGGAGCTGAACAATATGGTTCAAGCTAGGAATAACCTCATTCATGAGGACAACTACACGAAGCTGTGGATAAGGTTGAAGGATATAGTAGAATATGTCTTGATAGAGCTACAAAGAACCTGTTGTAACACCCCGTTATTCCCACAACGTAATATTCCAATAATAAATAATCAGAGTAAATCAACACAACAGAGCATTACACTGCTTTTCAAAAATTCATAAATAGAAAATATACTATTTATTTCAACAACATTTAATCTCATAAAAATTGCAGCGGAAAATTCTTTTCAACATAATATCAATCTTCGACAAGAATCTTGGCACAAAAGCCTCAACAAAATAAATATTATTCAACAATTTAAAACTCCAACAACATGTTCAAAATTTGATACATAAAGGAATGAAAGACAAAACAACGTTTCCCCCATCCCGTTACGTATCAGAGTCCTAAGACACTTGAGCCAGACATCCAACTAATCTTCATTACCTGCAAGTTACCCATACGAAGGGCAACATTTTCAAGCAGAAGGGGTGAGATTCACAAACAACAATAATATATATATAATTCATCAATTGAATTAAAACAACAACATTCATAACAACAGGCATCATTAAACTTATATAAACATGGCAGCAACATCATCAACAACAGCTACATCAATTTTTATTTACTTGATAAAAGCATCAACAACGGCAACAACGACACCATCAACAACTACGACACAACGACTCACCAACAACAGCGACTACGACTATGCACCGACGACAACTACTAATGCAATATGCATGTGGTACCATTTTACGCGTTTGAATGACAAGGCATTCTAGGGCATGAGCCCTCAACAGTTTTGGATTGTTAAAGCATCCCAGGGCATGAGCCCTCAACAATTGAATGAACGAGCATTCCAGGGCATAAGCCCTCAACAGTTGAATGATTAACATTCCAGGGCATAAGCCCCCAACAATGTATGAGTATGAATGACTCAATGTGTATATCTACATACAACTCAACAACAACGGCAACGACAACAACAATTGAGCCTAAATTATTTATGACAAACTCCACAACTTAGACAACAACGCCACAACGACATCAACAACGGAAATCAACGATATAGCATATATAATTATATTTATTTATATATACATGTATTCACATAGCTTAACTTTCATTTATAATATTCACTTCATAAACAAGGTTAAATAAATCAAGAAAACATTTTAGGATGCTTAGATCGATGTCCCAATGCACGAAACAAAATTCAGAAAATGGACGTACAGGACCTATCTCGCTTAAGCGAAGGCCAGTTCGCTTAAACGAACAAAAAGCCGTAGGCTAGGAAGTTGCTCTCTTGGGGTTCGCTTGTGGCTCACTTCAAGCGACCTAAATGTCGTAAGTTTGGGATTTGTTTGCTTGGAGCTCGCTTGAGCGAACGGTCATTATGCAATTCTGGGCAGCTACTTGGTCGCTCGCTTAAGCGACGGTCAGTTTGCTTAAGCGAAGCTTCATCTGGGCAGTTCAAAAGTTCACGAATTTTCTAACCTTTTTTCATCCAAAAACTCAATTTTGATCCCCTGATCACCCAAAATGAATTACAAAAAGGTTTACAGGTTCTATATACGGCACAACATCCAAAACAACACAGAAACATGCATTCAACAACACAATTCACAACATTTAGCAACTTTTCATAATTTTCTAACCCTAACTCAAGAACACCATTTTCAATTCAATTTCAGAAATCATATACATATTATTAATTGAAAGTTAGCCTCACCCTTACCTGAATTTAGATGAACAAAAACTCTACAGCAATTGACTCCCCCCGTGGCTCTCCTTCCTTGTTCTTGGTTTTCTCCTCTTTCAAAACTCTTGTTTTATTGTACGTGAAAATGTTTATGCCTTTCTTTTCCTATTCTCACCAATATTTCCTTAACCCCCTTTTCATTTCACTTAACTCCCCTTAAATCCCATAATTAAAATGTAACCCCCCCTAACACCAATAATTCCCATTAATTCACATAAACTCCAAAATTTCAAATAAATAATAATTCTCTCTTATTTCTATTGAATAATAGAAATAACTATACAATAAAATAACAAAACACCAAATAATCACATAAATCATTTTAAAGCATATAAAATACTTAAAATCAACCAAAAATAATAAAATAACACCTAGGGCGTTACAACTCTCCCCAACTTAAAGAATTTCGTCCTCGAAATATTACCTCAAGTAAACAACTCCGGATAGGACTCTTGCATCTTACTCTCCAGCTCCCAAGTCAAACTTTCATCAGTTACTCCACTCCAAACAACCTTCACTAGAGGTATCTCCTTGCCTCTCAACTTCTTCACCTTACGATCTTCGATTCTCAAAGGTAAAGTCTCCACCGTAAGGTTGTCTCTAACTTGCACATCATCTCTTGGAATAACATGCGAAGGAGCTGCTACATACTTCTGAAGCTACGACACATAAAATACATCATGCAAATTCGAAAGATGTGGTGGCAAACCCACTCTATAAGCCACGGTTCCAACCCTCTCAGATATCTGGTAAGGACCGATAAACTTCGGGGGTTAATTTCTTCGACTTCAACGCACGACCTACACCGGTCATATGAGTGACTATCAGGAACACATGGTCTCCCTCTTGGAACTCAAGGTCCTTTCTACGCTTGTCATGGTAACTCTTCTGTCGACTCTGCGACGCTTTCATCTTTTCTCTTATCACCTTGACCTTCTCCGTAGTCTGATGAACTAACTCTGGTCCCAACACCACACTTTCTCCCGACTCAAACCAACATAAAGGAGTTCTGCACCTCCGACCATACAAAGCTTCGAACGGTGCCATACCAATACTCGAATGGTAACTATTATTGTACGTGAACTCTATCAATGGTAGATGACTATCCAAGGCTCTACCTTGCTCAAGTACACACACTCTCAGCAAATCTTCTAACGACTGAATCGTTCTCTCCGACTGACCATCTGTTTGCGGATGATAAGTCGAACTCAATCTCAACTTTGAACCCAAGGCCTCTTGCAAACTCTTCCAAAACCTCGAAGTGAACCTCAGATCTCTATCCGACACAATGCTTGACGGAACTCCATGCAATTTCACAATATCCCGAATGTAAATTTCTGCCAACTGAGCTACAGGAAAAGTGATATTAATCAGAATGAAATGTGCCGACTTCGTCAATCTATCAACAACAACCCATATGGCATCGTGCCCTCTCGAAGTGTTCGGTAAACTAGTCACAAAATCCATGGAGATGCTATCCCATTTCCATACCGGCACATCCAACGGTGTCAACAACCCTGCAGGCCTCTGATGTTCCACCTTAGACTTTTGACAAGTCAAACATGCATAAACAAACTGTGCAACATCCCGTTTCAATCCGGACCACCAAAACAATTTCTTCAAGTCATGATACATCTTTGTAGCTGCCGGATGAATACTTAAGCTACTCCTATGACTTTCTTCTAAAATCAACTTTTTCAACTCATCATCATCAGGTATACAAATTCTTTCTCTAAATCTCAACACACCTTGATCATCAACCTTGAAGTCACCATCTGCTGTTTGATTACCAGCAACCATCAAATCAACAAACTTAACATCAATTTTTTGCGCTTCCTTGATAATGTTCAAGAACTCACTTTTGATCTTCAGCATACCCAACTGCACACTCTGAGGTGACAACTCACAAACTAGGCTCAAGTCTCTAAACTATTCAAGCAACTCAAACTCCTTTACCATCATAGCGGACATGTGCAACGTCTTCCTGCTTAAGGCATCTGCAACCACATTAGCTTTACCGGGGTGGTAATTCAAACTAAAATCATAATCTTTCAACAACTTAAGCCACTTTCTCTGCCTCATATTTAATTCTTTTTGATCGAATAAATATTTCAAACTCTTGTGATCACTAAACACCTCAAATTTAGAACCATATAAATAATGCCTCCAAATCTTCAACACAAAGACCACAGCCGCCAACTCTAAATCATGCGTAGGATAATTCCGTTCATGAATTCTCAACTGTCTTGAAGCATAAGCCACTACTTTGCCATCCTGCATAAGAACACCTCCTAAGCCCAACTTGGACGCATCACAATAAACAACAAAAGGTTCATCCGGCTTCGGTAAAATCAGAATTGGAGTTGTCGTCAAACGTTGCTTCAACTCATTGAAACTACTCTCACACTGAGTACTCCACACAAAAGGTTTACCTTTACAGGTCAACTGAGTCAATGGAAGTGCTAACTTCGAAAATCCTTCGATAAATCTGCGGTAGTAACCTGCCAAACCCAAGAAACTTCTAATCTCTATGACTGACTTCGGAATCTCCCATTGCGATACAGCATCAACTTTCGACGGATCTACAACAATACCATTACCAGAAATAATGTGGCCAAGAAAACTTACTTTGCTTAACCAGAATTCACATTTGGACAACTTGGTATACAACTTCTTCTCTTTCAACACCTGCAACACAATCTTCAGATGTTCTACATGCTCCTCTTCATTCTTAGAATAAATTAGGATATCATCAATAAACACAACTACAGATTTATCCAGATAAGCATGAAAAATTCTGTTCATATACTCCATAAACACACTAGGCGCATTAGTAACACTGAAAGGCATCACTTTATATTCATAGTGTCTGTATCGTGTCCTAAAGGCCGTCTTCTGCATATCTTCATCCTTCACCTTAATCTGATGGTAACCCGACCTCAAGTAAATTTTACTAAACACCCGTGCACCCACTAACTGATCCATCAAATCATCAATTCTCGGAAGTGGATACCTATTCTTTATCGTCACTTTATTCAGTTGACGGTAATCAATACACAACCGCATGCTACCATCCTTCTTCTTAACCAATAATACCGGCGCTCCCCAAGGTGAAACACTCGGTCTTACAAACTTCTTATCAAGCAAATCTTCCAACTGTTTCTTCAATTCAGCTAACTCGGACGCCGACATACGATAAGGTGCCATCGACACCGGCTTCGTTCCTGGAACAAGGTAAATTGAAAATTCAACGTCCCTTTCTGGTGGCACATCAAGAATCTCATCAGGAAATACTTCTGGGAACTCATTTACAACCGGCAACCTATCAATCACAGCTTGATTCTCCACTGACAAATACGCCATCAAGGAAAACATTGAGATCCCATCGCGTTCTAATTGCTTCAGCTGCTTAGTGGTTAGAAATTCCGCTCCACTCTCTTCTTCAGCAGAAGAAAAATACACCGTCTTACTAAAACAGTTGATATGAACACGATTATATTCTAACTAGTTCATCCCAAAGATCACATCCATACCCGTCAACGGCAAACATACAAGATCAACTTCGAAATCTCTACCAAACATAGACAACGGACAACTCAAACAAACAAGAGAAGTAGTTACTGAACCCTTAGCTGGAGTTTCAACAACCATTTCTTCATTGATGTCGAACATAATCAAACCCAACTTACGTGCACAATCAACAGTAATGAAACAATGTGTAGCACCAGTATCAATAATAGCAATTAAAGGAATACTATTAAAGAAACAAGTACCTCTGATAAGGCGGTCTTCATTACTAGTCTGCGTACCAGTCAAAGCAAACACCTTTCCACTAGTCTGAGTCTTCTTAGGCTTTGTACACTGAGAGCTAAGATGACCTTCTTCATCACAATTGAAGCAAACAATGTCGCCACGCTTGCATTCAGCTATAGTATGGCCCTTCTTCCCGCATCGAAAACACTTTTTCTCATCACGGTGGCAAGCATTACTCTTGTGGCCTTTTTCACCACACTTATAACAAACAACTTCAGCAGGAACATCTCTACGCGCAGGTTTCCTCTCCTCATTCACTCTCCGTTTACCCTTGTCAGCTGGGGCACTATACGGTTTCGGACGACTCTGTTGTCCTTTACCTCTACGCTCACTCATCACCTTATAATGAGCTCTCGTATCTTCCTCATAAATCCTACAGCTGCTTACCAACTCGGAAAAATCCCTTATTTTCTGATAGCCAATGGCCCGCTTTATATCAGCACGCAGTCCATTTTCAAACTTAATATATTTGGAGAACTCTACAGTCTCAGCAGCGTAATGTGGGTAGAATTTAGCAAGCTCCACAAACTTGGCAGCATACTCAGTTATGGACATGTCTCCTTGCTTCAGCTCAAGGAACTCAATTTCCTTCTTCCCGCGAACATCTTCTGGGAAGTACCTTCTCAGGAACTCTCTTCGAAACACAGCCCAAGTAATTACAGCGCCTTCATTATGCAGAATCGGTTGAGTACTCACTCACCAGTCGTCAGCTTCTTCAGCCAACATGTGCGTGCCAAAGCGCACCATTTGAACATCGTTACACTGCATAACCCGGAAGATCCTCTCGACCTCCTTAAGCCACGTCTGAGCTCCGTCAGGGTCATACCATCCCTTGAAAGTTGGTGGATGATTTCTCAAAAAGGTTTCTAGCATCCGAACTCCTTCATTACCACCAGCATTATGTTGTTGTCCCACAACTTGAGCCATTGCTTGCAAAGTAGCGGCAAGAGCAACATCATTTCTTCCAGCCATTTCAAAGTTCTACACAACAACAAATCAGGACAACAAAAGACAGTGTAAAGCTGTTGTACAACACTACTAGGCACGACGCGACTCTACTAATTGGTCGGATGGACCAACCTGCTCTGATACCAATTGTAACACCCCGTTATCCCCACAACGTAATATTCCAATAATAAATAATTAGAGTAAATCAACACAACGGAGCATTACAATGCTTTTCAAAAATTCATAAATAGAAAATATACTATTTATTTCAACAACATTTAATCTCATAAAAATTACAGCGGAAAATTCTTTTCAACATAATATCAATCTTCGACAAGAATCTTGGCACAAAAGCCTCAACGAAATAAATATTATTCAACAATTTAAAACTCCAACAACATGTTTCAAAATTTGATACATAAAGGAATGAAAGACAAAACAACGTTTCCCCCATCCTGTTACGTATCAGAGTCCTAAGACACTTGAGCCAGACATCCAACTAATCTTCATTACCTGCAAGTTACCCATACGAAGGGCAACATTTTCAAGCAGAAGGGGTGAGATTCACAAACAACAATAATATATATATATATATATATATATATATATAAAATTCATCAATTGAATTAAAACAACAACATTCATAACAACTTGCATCATTAAGCTTATATAAACATGGCAGCAACATCATCAACAACAGCTACATCAATTTTTATTTACTTGATAAAAGCATCAACAACGGCAACAACTACGACACAATGACTCACCAACAACAGCGACTACGACTATGCACCGACGACAACTACTAATGCAATATGCATGTGGTACCATTTTACGCGTTTGAATGACAAGGCATTCCAGGGCATGAGCCCTCAACAGTTTTGGATTGTTAAAGCATCCCAGGGCATGAGCCCTCAACAATTGAATGAACGAGCAGTCCAGGGCATAAGCCCTCAACAGTTGAATGATTAACATTCCAGGGCATAGCCCCCAACAATGTATGAGTATGAATGACTCAATGTGTATATCTACATACAACTCAACAACAACGGCAACGACAACAACAATTGAGCCTAAATTATTTATGACACACTCCACAACTTAGACAACAACGACACAACGACATCAACAACGGAAATCAACGATATAGCATATATAATTATATTTATTTATATATACATGTATTCACATAGCTTAACTTTCATTTATAATATTCACTTCATAAACAAGGTTAAATAAATCAAGAAAACATTTTAGGATGCTTAGATCGATGTCCCAATGCACGAAACAAAATTCAGAAAATGGACGTACAAGACCTATCTCGCTTAAGCGAAGGCCAGTTCGCTTAAACGAACAAAAAGCCGTAGGCTAGGAAGTTGCTCTCTTGGGGTTCGCTTGTGGCTCACTTCAAGCGACCTAAATGTCGTAAGTTTGGGATTTGTTTGCTTGGAGCTCGCTTGAGCGAACGGTCATTATGCAATTCTGGGCAGCTACTTGGTCGCTCGCTTAAGCGACGGTCAATTCGCTTCAGCGAAGCTTCATCTGAGCAGTTCAAAAGTTCACGAATTTTCTAACCCTTTTTCATCCAAAAACCCAATTTTGATCCCCTGATCACCCAAAATGAATTACAAAAAGGTTTACAGGTTCTATATACAGCACAACATCCAAAACAACACAGAAACATGCATTCAACAACACAATTCACAACATTTAGCAAATTTTCATAATTTTCTAACCCTAACTCAAGAACACCATTTTCAATTCAATTTTATAAATCATATACATATTATTACTTGAAAGTTAGCCTCACCCTTACCTGAATTTAGATGAACAAAAACTCTACAACGATTGACTCCCCCCTTGGCTCTCCTTCCTTGTTCTTGGTTTTCTCCTCTTTCTCTCGAAGCTCTTGTTTTACTGTACGTGAAAATGTTTCTGCCTTTCTTTTCCTATTCTTACCAATATTTCCTTAAGCCCCTTTTCATTTCACTTAACTCCCCTTAAATCCCATAATTAAAATGTAACCCCCCCTAACACCAATAATTCCTATTAATTCACATAAACTCCAAAATTTCAAATAAATAATAATTCTCTCTTATTTCTATTGAATAATAAAAATAACTATACAATAAAATAACAAAACACCAAATAATCACATAAATCATTTTAAAGCATATAAAATACTTAAAATCAACCAAAAATAATAAAATAACAACTAGGGCGTTACACCTGTCTTGATGCTCAAGACACTGCTCAGACAAAGCTTTAAGACTGGCTGAAGGTAGTTGTCGGTAATCTACATGAAGTGAAAGTTCCTAAAACCTGGGTGAAGACTCCTCTGTGCTTAAGAGGAAGGAATGCTGTTGATTTCATTCCATCTAGTATACACCCAAGAGATCTTGATTTAAATTGGTTAAACAAGATAAATCTTAAGGAAGCCTCTTCTGAACTGGCACTTTTGCAAAAGAACACTCTCCTGGAGAAGGAAAACAAACAGCTCAAGAAAGAGCTTATGGAGCAGAAACTACTTCTATTGGAATACAAGACTGCTACTGAAGCCAAGCTGGAAGAAGCAAGAATCAGGGAAGAGAATCTCATCAGAAGCAATAATGAATTCAAGAAGGAAATGATGGAACAAGCAAAAGAAACGAACAGGATAATGCAACAGATGATGGAGATGTTTCAAAAACAAGCCCAACCCTAGTTGCACACCATTTAGCTTGTTTTATTTCCATTATGTGTATATTTTCTTATGTTTGCTTCTGAACTTATGCTTCTGTATTAATACTCATGTTTTTGAACAATTCATATGCTTATGAACAATTCATATTGTGTGCTCTGATTATTCTTATTATATTTTCTCACTTCGTTTTTCTCATCTTTTCTTTTTGTCCTTATTTTATACTTTTTGTTGATGACAAAAGGGGGAGTAGATGTATAGTATTAAAAGGCTCTGAGCCCCATTAATTTAACTTCAAGCAATTTAAATTAATAGAACCTTCTTATCTCTTAGTCCTTTTAAGAGGGAATAGATGATCATGTGAGAATATTCTGAGAGATATTATGTTTTTAAATGATGAATTTAATTAACAAGAATAGAACTCAGAGGGAGCTTACAAACCTGACCTTATAAGTACTATTGGGCTCAGGGGGAGATTACAAACCTCATACCCTAATAGTCAACTTGTTAATTAGATTAACAACAATTGAACATTTTTTTAAATACTAATGTTTGTCATCATCAAAAAGGGGGAGATTGTTGGAACAAAATGTGTTTAACACTACCTCTTGAGAGTTTTGATGATAACAAGGTATTAAAAATTGTCAATTGGATATGCTAATATTTGTTCAAGTGTACAGGACCATAGACAAAATTTGAGATCATTATTAGGCTCTCGAAGAACAAAAGAGAGCAAAGGAATCAACAAAAAGGAAGCTTAAAGCGTCTGAAGAGAACTGCTCCTGAAGTCAAAGTGCTCCTGAAGACAAAGTTCTCCTAAAGTGATGACGTCATCAAAAGCAAGTTCATCAGAAGCTAAAGACCACTAGAAGTTGTAGTTCATTAGAAGATGCAAGACTCCTACCCTGAGTTGTTTGTTTGAGGTAATATTTCGAGGACGAAATTCTTTAAGTTGGGGAGAGTTGTAACACCCTAGTTTTTATTTGATTATTTTTAGTTGATTTTTAATATGTTTTATGTATTTTATATGATTTATGTGATTATTGGTGTTTGCTATTTTATTATAATTATTTTTATTATTTAATAGAGATAAGTAAGAAAATAGAAATTATTAGTGTTTTTGGTGTTAATGTGAATTATTAGAATTTAAGGGAGTTAAAGGAAATAGTGGGGGTTATGTTTTGGTGAGAATAGGAAAGAGTAGGCAGAAAAACATTTTTTACGTATCAGTAAGAAAAGTAGAGAAAACCAGAGTTTTTGGGAGAAAGGGAGAGAAGCCAAGAACAAGGGAGGAGAGCCAATTTTCTGTAGATTGTTGATCCTTCTTAATTCAGGTAAGGGTGAGGCTAACCTTCAACTAATAATATATGTTTAATTTCTGAAAATTGAATTGAAATGGTGGTTCTTGAGTTAGGGTTGCAAAGATTATGAAAGTTGCAAAATGCTGATGATTATGCTGTTGATTTCATGTTTCTGTGTTGTTTTGAGTACTATGTTGCATATTGAACCTGTAAACATTGTAGAAAATCGTTTTGGGTGATTGGGGGATCAAAATTGGGTTTTTGGATGAGTTAGGGTTAGAGAACCCGTAGAGTTTTTCCCTACCCAGATGAATGCACGCTCAAGTGAGCATTCAAACCTATGCCCAGAATTTGAAACTAGTCGTACGCTCAAGCGAGCTCTTAGCGAGCTCCCAAGCGAGCAACTTCCAACTTTCGTCATTTAGGTCGCTCAAGCGTGTGGCAAGCGTGCCACTAGCGTGCAAACCCTGAAGCTACTTCTTTTTGGACGCTCAAGCGAGCAGTAGGTCGCTCAAGCGTGCTGGGTCCTGGTGCGACCATTTTCTGAATTTTGCTTCGTGCATTAGGACTTTATTATGAGCTTCCTATAATGTCTTATTGATTTATTTAACCTTATTTATGAAGATAAATGTTGTGATTGAATGTAGTATCATATGAATGAATGTATTTACATATATAAATGAATGTTGAACGTGGAAAATAGTTGTGTCACATTAGACAAAGTTGGGGAGTGTGTCATAAATAAATTAGGCACAATTGTTGTTGTTGTTGTTGTCGTTGTCGTTGCTGTTGTTGTTGGGTTGTATGCTGATATACACCACGAGTCTTTCATACTCATGCATCGTTGGGAGCTCATGCCCTGGAATGTTAATCATTCAAATGTTGAGGGCTTATGCCCTGGAACGCCTTATCGTTCAACTGTTGAGGGCTCATGCCCTGGGATGCTTTAACCATCCAAATTGTTGGGGGCTCATGCCCTGGAATGCTTTGTCATTCAAACGCGTTAAAATTGCATTAGTTGTCGTCGTTGATGCATTGTCGGAGTCGTTGTTGGTGAGTCGTCGGAGTCGTAGTAGTTGATGGTTGAGTAGATGGTGTTGTAGTCGATGATGTTGTTGCATTTTCAATAAGAATTGATGTAGATTGTTGTTGCAATTTTTGATGCCATGTGATATAAATATGTTCTAATGATGCTATTTGTTGAGTTGTTGTTGTTTTAATTCAAATTGATGAATTATATATATATTATTGTTGTTTGTGAATCTCACCCCTTCTGCTTGAAAATGTTGCTCTTCGTATGAGTAACTTGCAGGTAATGAAGGCTAGGTTGGTGTATGGCTCAATGTCTTAGGGCTCTGATACGTAACGGGATGGGGGAAACGTTATCTTGTTCTTTTCATTCCTTTATGTATCAAATTTTGAAATGATGTTGTTGAGATTTATTTATGTCAGATAGTATTTTATTGATGAGGCCTTCGTGCCAAGATTTTGTTGAAGAAGAATTTTCCACTGAAATTATTATGAGATTAAGGTTGTTGAAGTTAAATAGTTTTTATTTTCTATTTAATAATTTTTGAGAAGCAATGTAATACTCCGTTATTGAATTACTCTGATTATTTATATTAATATTACGTTGTGGGAGAACGGGGTACTACGCAAAGTACAATTGTACGAAGTGTACAACCACTACCTCCACTACTCAGTTTTTGTCTTTGCTACAAGACAAGAATAACAGCTCTGCCGGCAACGATGTTCCTACAGACTTGGAATGGATTTGAAATTGATCCTTCCTAGAACAACAACCATATCAGGCAAAAGATCATTGGTGATTGATCAAAGCTTCAAACGACTCTTATTTTGATGCGTTGGCAATTCACAACGTCTCTTTCACACCTCTATATAAAGGAGTGAAGACTTGAAGAATTGTAAGAGACTCAACAACAATTTAAAAGCGCCAAACCTCTGCTGAAATTGTTCTGCATCAAAAGTTCACTTAGAATTTCTTATCAAAGTTCATATCTTAGAAATTCTAGAGTCTTAAGAGTCTGTATCTGATTTGTATTGTGAACACCACTGATTGTATATCAAGTGTTCAACGTCAAACATTTTTCTTTGTAATTTTGTTTGATTAGAAGTCTCTTGCATTTGTGCTTGAGCATAAAAGTCACTTGATTGTATTCAGGAGCATAGGAAGTCTCTTGCAGTTGTGCTTGAGAATTTGAAGTCTCTTGCTAGATTTAGTAATGAGCATTTGTAATCAGATATTACATTTTAGTGAACTCTCCTTGGAAGTGCAAGGGGAACATGACTACTTCCGGTTTGTGGAAGGAACCTGTATAATTGCTTTGTCTCTCTCTCTCTCTCTCTCTCTCTCTCTCTCTCTCTGTTTTTATCCGTTGCATTTAGTATCTGAACATCACTTTAGAAGTTGGACTCTAACTGCTTCTGTCCAGTGACTTCAGTAGGAGAAAAAGAAGAAATAGCCAACATAATTCAACCCCCCCTTCTTGTGTTTTTCTCACCTTCAGAATTGTGTTAGCTTTTTCATCTTTTTAAACTAAGTTCAATGTTCAGAGTCTCATAGAGTTCAGAATCAAGAACAAAGTTCAGAGTCTAAGGCAGCAGATATGTAGAGAGAGAGAGAGAGAGAGAGAGAGAGAGAGAGAGAGAAGAGAAAGACACAAAACAAGTATACAGGTTCCTTCCATGATTCGGAAGTAGTCTTGTCCCCCTTGCACTTCCAAGGAGAGTTCATTAAAATAAATATCTGATTACAAATGCTCAAACACAAAAGCAAGAGACTTCCAAATACTCAAGTACAAAAGCAAGAGATTTCTTATGCTCAAGCACAAAAGCAAGAGACTTCTAAACAAACAAAATTACACGTAAAAATGTCTGAGGTTGAACACTTGATATACAATCAATGGTGTTCACAAATACAAATCAGATAAGACGCTTCTACTGTTCAGACTCTAATGAACTTCAGCTTCTGATGATCTTCAGACGCTTGATGACGTCAACTTCTGGGAGTTAGCTTCTGAGGGTCTTTAGACGTTGATAGTCTTCAGACTCTGTCTTGCAACTTAAGCTTCCTTTGTAAATTCCTTTACTCTCTTTTGTTCTTTCAGAACCAATACTTGAATTAATGACTTATAAATTTTTGTCTTTGGTCCTGCACTCTTGACAAATATTAGCATATCCAATTGATTTTTTATTACCTTGTTATCATCAAAGCTTAAGGTGGTAATGTTAAACACATTTTGTTCCAACATTATGCTGTTGAGCTATTGATACGATTTTGGAGATTGTTGTTTATTCTGTTGCGTAACTTTGATGAAAAATATTATATACATGTTTTGGAGTTTAATGATGTGGCACCTTGAGCATAATATGAATTATTTGTTGTATTTATATTAAATAATAGTAGTGAGATTCAAGGGTGTTACAGATAGATAACTTAATGTTTGTACATATATTCTCTAAGGTACATAGATACTCATATTTGTACTTGTTTACTCGCGTTTTGACTTAAATAAATTGATTAATCACAAAATATCATATTACTTGTTTAACATATTCTCTTTATTGTGTTAATATCTTTCATGATCAAACATCAAGGTTTCACAAGTATGTCACATTGATTCAAGACATCAAAGATCATCTTCACCAAGATTGACATATTCACATCACTTACACCCTCCGAAAAGGAAATAGTTGTGCGGACTTCATAACCAAGCAAGGTGCTTCATGTAGTATAGATATCATGATCCATACAACACCTTCAGTCGGCCAGTTGAACCTTCTCACTACAGACTCTATGGGAACTTGGTTCCATGAAACTTATTATTTTTCTTCTTGTTTTGTCATTTTAACTTTGTACTAAAATAAAAATTACTTTGTTCTTTAATGTTGAACTATGAAAATTACAAGTTAAAATATTTAACCTATCCAAACTTATAAACATCTAAAACATCTTAAAGGAGTAAATATATGATAAACATTGACGACAAGTCATTTTACATTATTTTCAGCATGTTTTTTTCAGTCATTTGAGTCAATAAAAAGGTATTTTACAGATATTGTTCATGGTTTAAGGAACATTTTGTAATATTTTAAAATCGAGTCATGTAAATCCGTTTCTTCCCTAAATCATAAATTTTCATAGGTGTTTCGAGTCTATTATGGAAAAATCATGTAATTCGGAAAAACAAGTCACCTTACGAAAGGTTTGGAAGACAAGAAATAAGGTTCAAGAAGGTTTGAAAACATTTACAAGTTGAGGAAATTTTGTCTCAAGTCCTAAGATCAAATCATCATAAGGAAAACACTCAAAATGAAGAAGAAAAATGAGAAATCCACAGTGGAGGCTGAGGCCATGCACCCCAGACATGTGGAACAAGGAGCATTTTTCTATATGTCAGCTGCCATGTGCCTCACACCGAGACTCACGCGTGCTATTCCAGGAAAATACAACATTTTGTTCTATTTTTTCTGCGGGTTTGGGGAAAAAGCCCAGTTATTCAATCCAAGTCCAGCTAGAAATATGCATATAAATACAACTCTCATTCACAATTCTTCATTCAAAACATGGTGGTTCAAGAGGAAGGCAAGCGCTAGGAGTATCAAGAGGATTTTCTCTCCTCAACCTTTGTCCTAAAATTAACCTCTATTTATTTGTTGGATTTTATTAGTTCGAGTCTTTTATTCAGTTATGATTTGAGATCTATTTAATTTTCATATGCATCGCGCAGTATAATGCTTATATGCTTAGGGAGTGTGACTGATCTTAGATTAGGTGCAGATTGGGATCCAACTTACATCAGAATCGTTTCAAATGAACTTTATCCTTTTTTCTCTAATTAATTAGGGTTATTCTTTTTTTTTTTTAAAATAATTAGGGTTAATTATTGTATGTGGTGAAATTTTAATATTCATATGTAAAATTGGTTCCTTTAGAAATGTTATCTATGCTATGTTTCAATTACTTGTGAAAGTGTAAGTCATCGCCTTAATAACGATCCGACCGTGTAGGGAATTCCAGAGGATAAACCACCTTGTACCTTGTATTTCACGTATGACCTTTGAGGTGATTGAGGGGCAACATGACATCTTGAGGGACGTTATATTCCATCAAACTAACCACTTAAATGAGATTCTTCGCTTCATAAATGGTACCTAAATTTGCATCAATCCCAAAAAATAGGTAGAGAGGATTTGAAGAATTTTAATCGCCGTTGAAACTCTGAATCATACACCTTTTATTTTCAATTCATCTAACTGTTTTGTGCAATCAAATCAAACTTGTAACCCCCTCCCATTTTACTACTTTTAATAGGTTAAGCTTATTGCCTCGTCGAAACAACAATCCATGTGGAGACGATTTTATTTGCTACTTTATTACTTGGAAACAATTTGGTGCATTGGCAAATTTAGTCATCAACCACTGAAATAATAAATCAAAGAATTGCTAATAGAAACTAAATAAAAAATAGTAATTGCCATGCTAAATATAATTTTATTTTAAATCAACAACAAAACAAAATTTAGAACACAATTATCATATTTTATAAAATTAATTGTCAACTTAGATTTTTTTTTTTGAAAGATACTTGTCAACATAGATTTTATTTTGTGAGAGGTGTCAACATAGATTTAGGTATTAGTAATGGAATACAAATTTCAAATCTCCAAAAATAATTTAGTTTTATTGAGTTATTCAAAAATAATTGAGTTATTAAGTGATTGTTATTTTTTTATATAAATTTATACAGTAAATATTATTATCCATGCAAAAATTTATATTTTTACCGATATATTTGTGTTGTGTTTGCATTATAATATAGATAAAGGTTTTTTTATTAGAAATTTGTTGGGTGTTGATTTTGAAAGTTTATATGCATATTTGTTTTTATAAATAATATAAAAATAAATTTTTTTATCAATACTCATAATGCGGATAATTATTTGCATCCCACACCAACACCCATGCATTTTTGCGGGTAATTATTTGTATCTGTCTCATACTCATAATGTGGCTTTTATCCATTCACTACATACATGATTCTCTATGTAGATTACTAATGACAAAACATCATATGATATTTTTTGTTATGTTCTAAGTACTTTTCTTTGCATTTGAAGACAAATAAGACGAGAGCTAGAGGAGTGGGCAATGGTTTAAGGAACATATTGTATTGTTTTCATTCGAGTTGTAGTAATTCACTTTTATCCTTAATCATGCAACTCCATAGATGTTTTGATTGTTTTGTAGTGAGGAATCATTTAAATCGACAAACCAAGACATCAGATGAAGGATCAAGGATATGAAGATTGAATATCAATGTTTCTTAGAAGGTTTTTGAAGACAAAACAAAGTGAAGAAAATTCATTTCAAGTTCCTAGGAGTTTTTAGACGTAAGAACGATAAAAAGCACAAGAATTTGAACATGAGGGGTTGCCTCATGCACCACTGCGCATGATCTATGCGCCACTACGCATAAGACAGGGTTGAACTCGTTCACTCTTTGCTTGTTTTTCAATCTGGATCGGTGGAAAAAGCCCGATCTTCTTCTCTTAAACTTAAGTAATCATATGCTATAAATAGAGACCCTTGCACATATTTTTATTCATTCAGAAAGCCAACGGTACAAAGCAAGGTTCAAACATCAGAGTCCATGGCAAATGATCTCCATCCTCCTCTTGTTCTTCTATTGTTTTGTTATGATATATGTTGTCATGTGCAACTAAACCTCTTTGATTAGGGTTCTAAGATGAACCCCTTCTTATTTGTTGGATTCTATTGATAAAGTTTTTATTCATTTATGCTTTTCTTGTGTCTGATTTAATTTGTTCTTGCATGTACCTAATGCTTTTTCAATTGAGAATTTGTACCAGTAATCTTGAAAATTGATATGTTTAGATTAGTAGGATTGACAACGCAAAATCCATATTTTGTTCTTGGCTGTTCTAATTCCTTACTTCTTAATTTTAGTTAATGAAATTTGTTGGGTATTTGTATGTTGGCTTCAGTTTTGCTAAAACAAATATTCATATATGATGTTGGATACGATGTTCCAACATCCTGGCACGGTTCAGTGTGCCCTGTTTGAGTGGCTTGGTTTTCGTGAGCTTTATCTTTTTAAGGAAACCACGCCTTATTTCTTGTTGGCCAAGACGCGTGTTTTTTGTCAAGAATCAGCTGTTTTATTATTTCCTAAAGTTGTGTCAACAATTTAGGAAACTTTGGATGTGTTTGGATTATTCCTAAAGATGGGCCAACATTTTAGGAAACAAACTGCAACAAACTATTTGTTACTAATTTGTTACGTGGATTTGTTGGAGGATCTACATTGTTCTGAAGATGTGTTTCTAAAATATAAACAATATTTTAGGAATCTTTGGTTGTGTTTTTGGTAGTTCCTAAAGATGTTCCTACTTTTTAGGAGTTGCTATTTTTGTTATTTGTGAAGTGGATCAGCTCAAGGATCTGTCGTGTTTGTTACTGAAGCCTAACAAGACTATAACCTGTGCTGCTTCCGTATATATACAAGACTGCAAGACCTAATTCATTCAATCATTCAAGCCGTCATTCTAAAAGTATAGTTCTGAGGGTTTTGAGTCTTTTGTGTCTTCTGATATGAAATTCTGGCATGTTAGACTTAGGATGTTCTATGCGATGTTTCAACACCAGTTAGATGAATTACGATGTCAAATTAAAAGGTTAGAACATTAAGCTAACAAAGAAAACAAATGAACGGAAACAAACAAGAAAGTAAAAAGGCACAAAGAGTTTGTTAACCCAGTTCGGTGACAACACATCTACTTTGGAAGCTACCAAGCCAGGAAGGAAATCCACTAGTGTAGTCCTTGTTCAATAGCTCTCAGCAAACCACGTTTGCATTATGGACCTAGGACCTACCCGTACTGACTTCAACCTAGGAACTCCTAGATTTGAGATCCCATCTCACTCCCTTACAACTGATCACAGACTTTGTGATTCTCACAATACATACACAATTAATAAATGAAGTTACCTTCAAAAACACAACAACTAACACCATGCTTCACAACTTTGCTACGGTGCACAATCTACCTAACTCTTTGCTTAAAAGCTTCAGAGCAGTGAATAATTACAACTCAAAACACAGTCCTAAACATGTATCAATCTGACACACGAAAGACTCACAAAATGACATACTCAAAACCCTAAAGATCTATTCTTCAAAATGACGTCTTGAATGATGAACTAGGTCTTGAAGCCTTGTCTAAATACTGAAGCAATACAGGTCAGATCATTTGTCGGGCTTCAGATAAAATCGGTGATCCATTTCTCAGTCAACAGGACCAGATAAGGAAACTCCTAAAATGTAGGCACATCTTTAGGAACATACTGATCACCTTCAAGACTTTCCTAAGTCGTTAGCACTTACTCAAGAAATCAAATATGTTCTGATCTTCTAATAAAGACACGTAGGTTGACCAACACTAATGAAGGCATGGATTCCTTAAACAAATAGACGTGTGCGTAAAATAAGGCAAGGTACATAACACACAGAACCATGCCTGGATGTTGGAACATTGTGTTCCACATTTGAAGTGAATATTTGTTTTAGGCAAAATTGAAGCCAACATACAAATATCCAACAATCTCCCCCTTTGGCAAATTTTGGCTAAAACAACTTGAGCCCAGTCCAAACAAAGAAGAGAGACAACACACAACCTTTTCTTCAGTCTTCACACACCAAAAAAATCTTCCTTGAAGAAAGGTACACATAGCTCAGATTACTAAAAGATACCAAACATATAGTTCTTCAATCACATCAAAATCTTCAAGACTAAAAGAAGTATATCACAGATCTCAACTTCTGCTTCCAATATTTTCACAAATTAATCAACACATGGAAATATGTAGACAAGAGAAATAATAGGTATCATCCTTAGAAAATCAGAGACTTGCAGCAGCGGAAATATAAGGAAAAATAAGTTCCCATAAAATCCCAAACAGACAGTCAACTGTCACATCATGCTACTCAAATAAACAAAGGGAAAAATAAATTCCCAAAACAGCAAACAATAGCTAAAAGAGAATGTTCAATCATCCAACCAAACATTTAGTAATTCAAATGAGTATTACTCCCCCTCAAGGAACATAAGCAGTATTCTAATACTCCCCCTGAACACATGCATCTGAATATAAACACAGTCATGCAAAGGCATAATCGTATACACACATCCAGCCTATTAGGAAGAACTTCATAAAAAAATAAGTACTTCGAATACCCAGGAGTATACACAGATGTTTCAACATCACCTGGCACATTGTCTGTTTGTACTCAGATCTGCTCACAATAATCCTGCTCTCATAAGAGCACATAAACACTTGTACCTGCTTTCATGCTTGCAACAGATGAACATACTAACATAAATAAGCACATGCATACATGCATATCTACTCCCCCTTTCTAGCCATAAAATATGCCAAATATTAATTAGAGAAAAGCATAAATCAGAGCTAAGGGTACTAGTGTTTTTGAACATTAGCTGTTATAATTCCTCATGAACGCAAATACCCAGCTAGCTCCTTAATCTCCACAGCCTCTTCACTTAGCTCTCTTTCCAACGCCAATCCCCTATGATAGATGAATTTCCACCTTTGAGCGTAGTCAAGAAAATGAAAAGACACCTTGTCAATAGGTACGTTCTCCACAGTCTGAGCACCCTTTTTCCCAGCAGATTTCTTAACAGCAGAGGAAACGATGTTTAGAGCATTCACATCAACATCGTACTCAGACTCACTTGAAGAGATAACTTTCCTCTTCCTTGAGCTACCAGCAACACTTTTCACTGTCACTTTACTCCAGCCTTTCTTGGGTCCAACGCCAGCGGTTTTAGTCTTGCTTTTAGGGGTTCTAGTCACAGTAGCAGTTGTCCTTTTAGGGGTCTCGTTTCCAGAAGGAACAACCTTTCCTTTGTTACTTCTCAATCTCTTGGCCATACTATCACCAAGTTTTTGTGCCAAAGGCACATCATCTAATGGGAGTTCATCAATATTTACCACATCTTTCTCATTTTCTCTGTCATCAAAAACTTCTTCCTCTTCAACCTTTTCAGATTCATTCTATGTTCCTTTACTATCTTCAGCATGAGCATTCTCTAGAGAATTCTCAGAAACATCATCCTCTACTGGATCAGTATCAGGATTGGTGTTTTCTCCATCAGTTACACCATCAGCCTCAACATCAGGCTTATCTTGTTGGCCCAAGGATGTGCCAACATCCGGCCCAACATCGTCTTGCACATCAGCTTCTTTCAGATCACTTTCAACAGAAACATCACCTCCGGTCTCTTTACCAGAGTTGTCCACATCCATGTTTTCGATACTTTCTATAGCCTCGTTCAAATCTTCTAACCTTAGTTTTCTACTAGAAGTTGGTTTATCAGAGATTAGGGTTGAATCAAGATTACCTTTTTCACAAACAGGGGTTGCAACTTCTTCAGCTGGTTTTAGGGAATCTTTGTCATCAGTCTTTGTGGAAGTTTGAACGATGGTGTCTCCCTTAGAAGCTGCGAACAAATTCTCCTTCTCGTACAAATCAGACATAGACAGCGCCACTTTTGATTCTCCTATCTTTACCTTCTTCTTCTTCTTTGAAGTGGACTTAGAGACATATTTCGTTTTGGATTTTGAGGGAGGAACAGTAGAGATGGGTTCAACCATCTTTGAGGCCGAAGATTCAACTTTTGGTTGATCGGCAGTGTTCTTCTTGCTAGAGACAGGGGTGTTAGTCTTGAGTTTCATGACGGAGCGTTGTGATGAACAATGTTTGGTAAAACGGTGAAGTTTTCGAACGTTGGTCGTAGAGAGAGGAGAGCGAACGATTTTTAAAAGCTTAGAGAAAGGTGTTTCTAGGTTTAGGAGAGGAATGATTGCGGTTGGTTGGGTAAAGAAAGAAAATTTGAAAAAGATTTTGTCTAAATTGGCGTGCGCCAATGAGGGACACGGTAAACACAGAGTCTCTGCACGCCAAATCCTCATTAACTGCTATAACTTCTCCTTTACTGAAATGTCTATCCTGTCCCTTAACTTATCATATTTCTCTAAATTTAAAATTTCTGAAAATTTGTTACTTAGAGTACCTGTTGTGGGGAAACTATTTCCATCAAAATTTTTGATAGAATTATTTTTCACAGCCTTTGTTCCTTTCATCTTTACTTTCAAGCTGAGGCAGGGCCAGACTCTCCTGATGTTCCAACATAGTATTCAACATGTCAGCCTGAGTTTTTGGATCCGGAATCGATTTGTAGCAATTATTTTTGGTTCTAATTCCTGTCATAAACATTTATCCCTTTTCATCAATTATCTTGCATCCAAATTTTTCAAAAATGGCTTCCATCCCTTGGTCACATAGCTGGGTTATGCTGATCAAGTTTGCACAAAGTCCTTCAACTAGAAAAACATTCTCAAGATTGGGTAATCCACTGCTGATCAAGTTTCCAATGCCACAGATTTTTCCCTTACCACCATCACCAAAGGTAACAAAACCTTTCTCACAAGGTCTTATATTTTCAATGTAACCAATTTTCCCAGTCATATGTCTGGAACATCCACTGTCAAAATACTAGACTTCATTAGATGATGGTTTTTGTGAGATGTGTCCCATTAGTCCAACATTGTTAAATTTAGGTATCCACTCTTTCTTTGCAGTCCTCATTCCTGATTCATGTGATTTGTGACCATGGTGTTTGGGATAACCATACAGTTTATAACAAAAGGGTCTTATGTGCCCTTTTCTTTTGCAATAGTGACAAGTCCAAGGACGAGTTGTCTTTTTCCCATTCTGATGTCCTTGAGAATGTTTCAACATGATTTTGTTCACAAAACCAACATATGTCCCTACAGAGCCAACTAATTTGCTCTTTTTATCATGTTCTTCAATGGTCTTCTAAAGCATACCTAACGTGTCTGTTTCTTTATCTCAGATTTAGAGGTTTATAATCAAATTCTATACCTTTTGCCTTTCTTACATTATGATCTTTTGTCACCTCTTCTAGTATAGTAGTATCATTCGACACAATTTCAGTTTGTTTCTTAATCTGATCAAGTTGAGAGTTTAGTAGAATTACCTCATTATTAAGTTGTGAGATCTTTGCTAGATGGTTACTTCTTTCAGTGAGCAATTGACTATTGATCTTCTTTTGTTCTCCTAGCAGTTTACATATCTCTGCACTTCTGAAGTATAATTCCCTGTAAGATGCAGCTAGGTCATCATATGCTAACTCTTCATCACATGACTCAGTATCAGAAAAAACTCTCCCAGTAAAAGCAGCGACCCTTTTTATAGGTTCATATTCACTATCCTTGTCCGAAATGTCTTCATCAGGCCAGGCACCAATCAAGTTTTTCTTTAGTTTCTTTTGAAAGGTAGCACACTCTGTTCTTATATGACCATACCCTTCACATTCATAACACTGAACTTCCTTGAATTGATTTCCCTTGTCATATGTGCTGAAGCTCCTTTCATCATTTTGTTTCTCCTTGATGTTGAATCCTAGGTTCTGATCATCCGATTTAGATTTCCAGTTTGCCTGTTTTAGGATTTTGTTGAACAATCTTCCAAGTAGCACCACTGATCCAGCCAAGTTCTCATTATTGTTTGGGTTTCCTTGAGTTTCTTCCATGTTTGCACTAGGAGCTATGTTCATGTACTTTTCTTTCCAACTGTTGATCATGATTTCAAAGTTTTGTAAAGATTCAATAAGTTCTTCTACCTTCATACTGATAGTATCTTGAGCTTATTCTATGGTTGTGACTTTCATGTCAAATCTTTTAGGTAAACATCTGAGGATCTTCCTGATCAGTTTTTCATTTGACAGTTTTTCACCAAGGGAATCAAATAAGTTTGTAATGTCAAGGACATTCATATAGTAATCATGTATGGCCTCATCTTCCTTCATCTTTAAGCTTTCAAATTTAGTAGTCAGAAGTTGAATCTTTGAACTTTTTATCTTGATCGTTCCTTCATGAGTAATTTTGAGAATCTCCCAGGCATCCTTAGCAACATTACATTGTTTCATCATTCTGAACATGTTCTTGTCAACACCAATGAAGATAGCATTCAATGCTCTAGAGTTTGCAAGTGCTTGTTCGTCTTCAGGAGCAGACCATTCGTCCTCAGGTTTCAGGACCTCAGTTTTGTGGCCATCTTTGTCAAGAACAACAGGATGTTCCCATCCTCTCAACACAGCATTCCAGATTTTGCTGTCAATAGACTTAAGGTAGGCACTCATTCGTGACTTCCAATAATCATAATTGGTTCCGTCCAATAAAGTTGGTATGTTAATAAACCCTCATTATTTTTCCATAATGCCAGAACAAATCTCCTCTGGATCTCACCCAATAACAGGCAGGGTGCCTGCTCTGATGCCAATTGAAATTCTGGCACATTAGACATAGGATGTTCTATGCGATGTTCCAACACTAGTTAGATGAATTACGATGTCGAATTAATAGGTTAGAACATTAAGCTAACATGATGTTCGCTCACAGGTTCGCTTAAGCGAACTCCTCAGCGAACTGCTCGCTTGGAACTTCGCTTAAGCGAACTGTGCCTAGGCAGCATGTCCGAAAAACCATTTTCTAACGCATCAGTGTCGTCCGAAACATCCCTGACAAACCTTTAATGTACACGACTTTTGAAAGAGAGCATAAACATATTATATCAAGCCATAACAATGCATGCATCGTATGATTTCTCAAATTTAGATTCATGGGTAATAATCACGATTCAATGGAGGATAGTTTATGAGATTTTGATACGATAATGTTCGTTATTATGCTTGGGGTAGAAAAAAAGTCTAAGAATGGGTGAAACCCTAGAGCCTCGGCTTAGGCAGTCGAGAATTAGTATGTCACCAAGTAACCTAAGCTTATTAGGTACAAGTTGCTTATGATCAAGATTATGCACGAATTGATTCACCGCTAAAGCGAGTAGGTTACGGACTCGTGGTGAACATTCGAGCAAGGTATGTTTAGGTTCTTTTTGAATTCCAAGATAAGTAAGTGGCGCTTCACCGCTAAATGAGTAGGTTACGGACTCGTGGTGATCACTCACATAAGTTAAGATCCCATGTACAATGCTACGCCTATAAAGCGTATTATGAACGTTAGGCTTATGACCTCATGTATGACCACGTTAAGACTATTAAACAAGATGTAGGTGTCGCGTCTCTTACTATCCACGCCAGGGGGATACAAGAGGTTCACGCCAGGGGAACGGGATACGCTCCGCAAGGTAGGCCCGCACAGAACTGAAGGAGTCTGATGTACCCTAGCTAAGTTCATCGGTCATGTATGGGAATATATTCCGGGGTTACTCCACTCGAGATTATTCTGTAAAATGAACCAAAATAATTATGTTTTATGACGCTAACATCTAACATAATGAATGAATATGAATATGTACGATACGTTACGATTATGATTATGTTATGAGGTTAGACATCTGTAGCTTAGGCTATAGAACAAGTTATGAACGTTATACCGTCGACGATCTTAGGTTCCCCTAATCGTCCGGTTTAGGACCGTGTCATGAACATGTTACGTTAAGTCTTGATGCCTTTAGCGTATCTTGAGTTAACGGTCCTACGATCCCTGACCGCCATGACACGAAGGAAACAAATAAGATGACCCTGCGACGGACTTAGCAGTGCATGACTGTCTAAGCAAGCAAGCCCCACACACGATACTAAACTGTCGGGTTGTGTAGTAGACACGTGGTGACCATAGGTTTCCCCCGAGGTCACCTATAGCCTAGGATTAGGAGAACTCAATGAGACATTATGTCTCCCCCAATCCATATTTGTTTCAGATCAGCAGGGCAGTTTAGCAAGCTTGTCGCCGAATGGATATTCAGCAAAGACTCGTTCGTACCCACTGTAGGAGGTTCACATGGATTCAAGTTCGCTTTTCTATGTTTTGGATTGATGTTTGATATATTTGATGTACGAACGTTATTTGTTGTATAAGCTATTCATTCGAATGTACTTAAGTTGTAAATTTTTAATGTATCCAGTACTAAAGATAATGCACATACTAAACCTTCTAGATACGTTTAGTGTGGGCGTTACAATGCATGGTTTCATTTTGTCATTTTCTGCTACAAAGGCCATGGAGTCAGAACTATTAACAAAACCTTCTATAGACTCATTGGTGTGTGTAGGTTTGAATGAAGGGGTTGGGATCATAAGAAAGGGGCCGGTGGATGAATGACCTATTGAAGCCAAAACAAAATGATGGTTAGCCTCATTAAGAGGTGGATGAGAAACCATAGTATGAATCTCTGGGTCCATGTAATGATTTTGAGGAAAAACCCCATAGATATAGGGAACATTTTCTATGCAATTTGGATCAAACTCCATATTATAGAGAGAAACCCACTAGACAAAAATATTTGTTGTGTGTGTGATTGTATGAATGTAATGTAAATTGGGAGCTTGTGGAAAAGTGAATTAGGGTCCAAAGGTTCTTATAGGCTTAAGAGATAGTGAGCCACGCACGACACGTGAACAATGTTATGATAACATCAAACGATTTAGATTCATTATTAATTATTTCTTTGCACCTTGATTAAGCACGCGGATACCTCAACTATGAAATTATTTTATGTTGACTAATTTATTTTCATATTATTTTCTTTTATGGTAATTATATTTTATCGAAATGATTATGTTAAAAAGTCTTATAATTTACTAAAAGCTTTGAACAAATAATTAAATAACATCACGAAATACATGTTTTGTTTTTGAATAAATGTATATGTGTGTAACAATATTTTACGCATGCATCTTATAGAGAGTTTTCACAGTATCATATAGTAAGTATAAAGAGTTGTATTGAAACGAGTTGTCAGTAATACTTTACGCAGTCATTATTACCCACCCTCGTTCCTAAATACATGTCACAGTTGATCACTTCACACATGTTAATACATAACTTCGATCTTAATATATTTAATTGTCTATATTAAAAATTATAAGAAGTTTTATGTTTTGAAAAAACATATTTAGACAAATTGAACAACGTCATATACTTATTATATGATGAAGTTCAAATTTTTTTAGGGACGATTGAAAATGACAACTAGAGCCACATAATTAATAATAGTTTCTCCCTTTTCCAGTTTTTTTTCTCTAAAAAGACTATTGGTATTTAATATCAATTTGACAAAGATTTATTCTTAATAGTATTTAAAGGAAGAATGATATAGTTTAGTACCCAAATGCCAATTTATTGTTATGTTATGTTAAAATTGCCATGCACGATGCTTTCTAATGTTTATATAAGTTGCTGGATGTATATGATGCATTGTAGGACTGACTTGGATGAGTTTGGGGTCAAAAATGCAAAATCTGCACTACAGACCCAAAGAAACTCGCTATTTGCGAAATATTTCGCTAATAGCAAAATTCCCCAGGATGAAACTCGCCAATGGCGAAATGTCTTTGCCCTTGCCAACTTTTCTTTTGCTTGTTGGCTCATCTTGGGGCCTGTAGTGCAGTCCGAGGCTTTTCTTGTGATGTTTCCAACTTTATAACCCCTAAACAACATCTAAGTAATGCACATAATATCAAATGATTCTTGAAATGAAAATCATGGCCAATATTAGCATATACATCAAGAATGGCACGAGAGAGGTTAAGGATGTTCGTTCGGGTAGCGAATAACTAGGAATGGGAATGAATCATAGAGGCTCGACATAGACTGTCGAGAACTAGAAGGTTAGCATGAATCTTAAGTAAGTTAAACAAGACTTGATGAGTATAACTCTTAACCATGAACAAGAATTTCCATGTAAGTGCCTTACCGTTAATCGGGTAGATCACGGACCTGTGGTAAGCAAGCAAGTTTAGGTTAAACCTTTTATGTATGTAAAAGATCAAGCAATGTTGAATTACCATTGAACGAGTAGATCATAAACTCGTGGTAATCAATTATGTAAGTGAAGCTATAATGTATGACTAAGATTAAGCAAGATGTAGGTGTCGTGTCTCTTGTTATCCATGCCACGGGCATACAAGAGGTTCACGTCAGGGGGACATGACACGCTCTGCAAGGTAGGCCCGCACGACACTATAGGATTCTGATGTACCTTAGAAAGGTTTTCATCGATCATGTATGGGATTGTACTCGGGGTTACTTCACTCGATACACTCCGTAAAATGAACCAAGATAATGTTATTGTTACACGCTAACTTCTAACATAATGAACATGAACATGATATGAAAATGATTACGATATGGTATTAGATATGTACAAGCCTATGTAATAGGACAAGTTATGAGGTTTTACAGTCGACGGTCTTAGTATTCCCCGATCGTCTAGTTCAGGAACACGTCATGAATGACTTAGAAGTAAGTCTTGATGCGTTTATCGTATCTCGACATAGCAGTACTAGGCATCCCTCGACCGCCATGACATGTAAAGCTTTAGACAAGACTTATAACTTAAGATATGAAGAACCTTATGACGGCCCTAACATGCACGACCGTCTAAGTATGCAAGTCCCCACACACGTATAATCAACCATCTGGTTGTATTGTAGACACGTGGAGACCGTAGGTTTCCCCGAGATTACTTATAGCCTAGGATTAGGTAGAACTCACTGAGACATTATGTCTCATCCCAATCCTTATTTGTTTCAGATCATCAGGTTGGTTTAGCAGGATTTAGCAAGCTTGTGGCCGAATGGATAATCAGCAAGGACTCGTTCGTACCCGCTGCAGGATGTTCTCATGGATTTAAGAGTGTCTTACTATGTTTGGATAGTTAGTGTTGTATCATTGATTGTACGAACGTGTATTGTTGTATACAATTATTCATTCGAAGTATTTAAGTTGTTAAAGTTTGAATGTATCTAGTACTATAGTTAATGCACATGCTAAACTTTCTAGATACGTTTAGTGTGAGTGTAACATTAAAGGTACTCATATGTAGTATTTTTGAATCTGTTCAATCCTTAATAATATTTATTTTTACAATCTTTCTATTTGTTTTTGCAATCCTTAATAGTATGTTGGTAAGACTATAAAAAATTTAATTTTTAATTGCATTTTTAGACGAACTGATCAATTGAACTTAATCAACTTAATATTATTTAGTTCGGTTCCACTTCTAAAAAAACATTGAAAATCGTACCAAAAGAAAACGTAGATTTTGCATGAATTGAAATTTTTTGACTGAAAATCGAACTAAAATGAATCGTTACACCCCTACTAATATGATCGCTATGATCGATATTTTTGAGAGGTCCACTACTAGACAAAGTCCATGTTAGGGGATCCCTTGCAGTCTTAGAAGTTTTGTGTGGAAAGACATCTATAGAGAAAAGACATAAAAATCACGTTGGTGTTTCCAATTCCAATCAATCACAAAAAAAAACAACAAAATATATTAAGATAGTCAATATAAAGAAAAACATGTATCTTAAGGGGACTAGACCAAAACCCGAGCTTAATTTGATATGCTAAGATCTCTTTAAAGATTTCAAAGTTTTTTTTAAAAATAGTGCAATATATTATTCGGTTGTGATTGGACATCTTTTATTCGTTTAATCTTTCTACAAGATTTTTATTTCGACTAGGTGTCCTTCATTGGAAACTCAAACAACATCTAGATTCCAATCTCATAATCTATTATGCCATATCCATCTTTCATTTCATTACCATCAACATAGCCACCAGCGTCATCTTCTTGGGTTGGGACATCTCCATAGTTAAAGTCATTGTTGTCATTCTCATTCCCATTATCCATCATTTCCTTTTCACACTTTTGAGCAATAGTGACTTCCCTAATATAGTTTTCAAGCAATTTTCCCTTTGAACCATTCCTGCTCCTATTTTCTTTCAGCTTGGGTTTCAGACTCCTCTTAGTAGTATTCCAATGATTCTTGATGGAGTTCTCAGTACGTCCTGGCAATCTCTTTGAAATTTTTGCCCACTTGTTCCCAACTTCTTTATGAGCTTCAATCAGAATTTTGTCCTCCTCTTCGTTCCATGGCCCCTTCTGTATTTAATGTGTGAATATTAGATGCACACAAAATTGAATTGAGGAAAATTATCATCTCTTTAATTTGTTATAGAAATATTTTAAAGTAATCAACCTGCCTTTTTGTGTAATATATGTATGACTTATCTAACAATACATGTTATATGAAATTAATCTTGACAATTTATATTGCACATATAACTAACAGATTTGCGTAGTTATTTCATGAAAAGTGTTTTAGCGACAAAAGGTTTTGAATAAAAATCATTAATGCAAGTTACATATGAAGAACTAATGTTTCATAAGATAAATGTTTTGGCACAATTAAATGATTAGTTTTTTTTAAAAAAAATTATTGAAAGTAGGGTCAACCCTACATATTTTGAGGCGTAAGTCAAACAATGATATGAGAACTTTAATGTTTAAGATATATTTAACTTATTTGTTTCATAAAAAACCAATGTAAAAATCGATTTAGTGAAAAAATTCTGATAAATTACATTTTTTATTATAAAATGATGCATAAAATATTTATTGAATAAATATATAACATTTGATGTTAAAATAAAAAATATTACGAATATACTTTTTTGAAAATTGATATTATTTGGTATATAAGTGTGTAAGAGAGAGAGAGAGAGAGAGAGAGAGAGAGACCCTAATATCTGGTTGAAGATGGTTAGTCCATCGCTCCCAACATTGTTTCCCAGTCTTTCCATCCAAGAATTCAGCAATATATGACCATTGTTTAGGCCCTAACAAATTCACGAACAAGACAAGAATGCTACAAAAATGGTAAAATACAATCAATTATTTTGTAATTTGTCAACTATTAATAACAAGTTGAAGAAAACAATTATGAAACTACATTGGGATAAAATGAATAAAATAAAATAAAAAGTCAGTAAACATCTTTCTTTTTGTGGTGGTCGGGGTTTGAACCCCTGACCTTGCATATATTATGTTTTGTCCATACCAATTGGGCTAAGCTTACGAGGACAAATTCAATAAACATTTATTATAACCATAGAGTGTTTAAAAATAGCTAACAAAAATCACGAATCATTGTGAGAGAGATTACAAGATTTGAATGATGTTTATACCTATCCTCATCTGCAGTCCATTTGCCTTTGATTGTATTTGAAGTTTTGGTCAAAATTTCATTATTCTTGACCTGATCACTCTTTTGTTGGTTCTTGTCACCAAGAACGAATCTTTGATCAGCATCCATGAGATTGTTTTCAGCTCTATCATTGGAATAAAGATGTTCTTTGAGCTTAAACATCATTTCTTGGAGCTGGGATTCTGAAGTTTCACCAGATTGAAGGGAATTGTTTTGGTAGAAATTCCAGAAGTCTTTCCCAGTGTTTACGTAGCCATGCATGGCTTCCATTTTGTCATTTTTGGCTACAAAGGCCATGGAGTCAGAACTATTAACAAAACCTTCTATAGACTCATTGGTGTGTGTAGGTTTGAATAAAGGGGTTGGGATCATAAGAAAGGGGCCGGTGGATGAATGACCTATTGAAGCCAAAACAAAATGATGGTTAGCCTCATTAAGAGGTGGAAGAGAAACCATAGTATGAATCTCTGGGTTCATGTAATGATTTTGAGGAAAAACCCCATAGATATAGGGAACATTTTCTATGCAATTTGGATCAAACTCCATATTACAGAGAGAAACCCACTAGACAATAATATTTGTTGTGTGTGTGATTGTATGAATGTAATGTAAATTGGGAGCTTGTGCAAAAGTGAATTAGGGTCCAAAGGTTCTTATAGGCTCAAGAGATAGTGAGCCACGCACGACACGTGAACAATGTTATGATAACATCAAACGATTTAGATTCATTATTAATTATTTCTTTGCACCTTGAGTAAGCACAAGGGTACGTCAACTTTGAAATTATTTTATGTTGACTAATTTATTTTCATATTATTTTCTTTTATGGTAATTATATTTTATCGAAATGATTATGTTAAAAAGTCTTATATTTTACTAAAAGCTTTGAACAAATAATTAAATAACATCAAGAAATACATGTTTTGTTTTTGAATAAATGTATATGCGTGTAACAATATTTTACGCATGCATCTTATAGAGAGTTTTCACAGTATCATATAGTAAGTATAAAGAGTTGTATTGAAACGAGTTGTCAGTAATATTTTACGCATTCATTATTACCCACCCTCCTTCCTAAATACATGTCACATTTGATCACTTCACACATGTTAATACATAACTTTGATAATTAATATATGTAATTGTCTATATTAAAAATTATAAGAAGTTTTATATTTTGAAAAAACTCATTTAGACAAATCGAACAACGTCATATACTTATTATATGATGAAGTTCAAATTTTATTAGGGACGATTGAAAATGACAACTAGAGCCACTTAATTAATAATAGTTTCTCCCTTTTTCAGTTTTTTTCTCTAAAAAGACTACCGGTATTTAATATCAATTTGACAAAGATTTATTCTTAATAGTATTTAAAGGAAGAAAAACTATCATGAAAATAACACATTTTTTTATGTAGTTATTCTAAATGATTTTTTTCATCAATTTTTCTTTTTAGTTATAAAAATGAAATATATATTTAATTATCAAATTGAATTTATAAAATATAAAAAAAAAATGTTCAAGTTTTGTGTTGTTGTACCATGAATTGTTATAGTTTTTTCAAATACAAGTTTTTATTTTATTTTATGCAAGACTAGTGGAATGCAAATACATCATTATAAGTCTGAGTAGTGAAGAGTAGTGAAGAGTAAAACTTCCATCACTAACCTCAAAGGACCCATAAAACAATGGGTACCTATATATAAAATTGTCAATACTACAGAAATGCCTAAAAGCAAAGGAAAAGCAAAAATCATGGTATCTGGACAGCGGTTGCTTAAGACAAATGGCAAGAGAGAAGTCAATGTTCCTCACCCTCACAATGAAATAAGGAGGAAACGTGAAGTTTGGAGGCAACCAGTCTGGCAAGATCATTGGTACAGGAACTATTGGTAACTCCTTTATCTCTATTAATAATATGTGGTTGGTAGATGGTCTTCAACATAACCTTTCGTGTATTAGTCAGTTTTGTGACAATGGTTATGATGTAATGTTTGGAAAGACCAACTGCACAGTACTCAACAAAGATAACAAGTCCATAGTGTTCAAAGAAAGAGAGTAGAGAATGTTTATAAAATCAATTTTTCTGAACTGGTTGATCAGAAGGAAATCTGTCTTCTATCAATGAATGATAAGAAGTGGGTATGGCACAGAAGGTTGGGACATGCTAACTAGAGGTTAATCTCTAAGCTTAGTAAGTTACAACTTGTCAAAGGCCTACCTAATATTGACTATCATTCAGATGAACTTTGTGGTCATGCCAGAAAGGGAAAATTGTGAAATCATCTTTTAAATCTAAAGACATTGTCTCAACCTTCAGACCTTTAGAACTGCTTCATATTGATTTATTTGGACCAGTTAATACTGCATCCTTATATGGAAGTAAATATGGACTAGTCATTGTTGATGATTACAGCAGATGGACTTTGGTAAAATACTTAAGAAGTAAAGACAATGCATATGATGTATTCAGTAACTTCTGCACTCAAATACAGTCTGAAAAAGGAATGAAAATTTTGAATGTCAGAAGTGATCATGGTGGAGAATTTGAAAATGAGCCATTTGAAACTTTTTGGGAAAAACATGGAATTGTCCATGAATTCTCTTCTCCTAGAACTCCACAACAAAATGGGGTTGTAGAGAGAAAGAATAAAACCTTACAAGAAATGGTAAGAACCATGATTCATGAAAATAATTTGGCTAAACATTTATCGGCAGAAGCAGTGAATACAACATGTTATGTTCAAAATAGGATCTATATCAGACCTATCTTGGAGAAAACTGCATATGAACTCTTTAAAGAAATAGTACCTGTTACATTCTAAATAATAAGCTCTACCTAAAGAAATTTGATGCCAAGGCCCAAAGAGGAATCTTCTTAGGTTACTCTGAAAGGTCAAAGACATACAGAGTGTGTAATTCAGAGACACTCTGAGTTGAAGAATCTACGCACGTTAAATTTCATGACAAAGAGCCTGGAAATGAAACTCCATAGTACGATGAAAGTTTTGCAGATATATATGTTACTGAAGATACTCTAGAACCTGATCAGACTGAAGAATCTGAAGATAGTCCAGAAGCTGAACCAACTTTAGAAGCTTGTGCTCGTGATTTTCGGGTATCAATCCATTGATTGGCTTTGAACCGTCAATCTTTGAACTCTCAAGTTTTATCCGCGGGAAGGGAAAAAACGAGTAAAAAACCCTTAAAGAGATTAAGGTCCGGGGGTTGGTTTCGATTAGGGAAGGTGTTAAGCACCCTAAACGACTTCGGTACTCCGAAGGAGCCTCTTACCTAAATTATCTTATGCTAATCATTTGCTTAATTATTTGTAAAACAATGTTGCCTAAGATCTAAGTGTAAGAATGGAGGGAGAAGATGTATGTTTTTGTTATTTTTATTGATTTGGAAAGACATAAGCCTTTTGCCTACATACCCGAAGACGGGATCAAAACCATGTAGTTCACCTCAAAAATTTCTTTTGGTGAGTTGGGTTATTTTTAACAATTTTGAAAAAAAGGGTTTTAAGAAGGAGATTAGAGGCCTCAAGGCATAAGAAAGAAAAATAATGTGAGGTTGGTTCAATTCTAAAATGAAAATTAAATTCATTAAGCATTTGAAATGAACCTAAAATTACTAATAGTTTGATTTTAAGAAAATAATTAAAGTCCAATTATTAACCTAATTTTGTCCCTAATTCATTTTTGGTCCTCGATCGCGGTAACGGCATAAAGCGGTAAAAAAATAAATAAAGTGTGTGATAGTGTCGGTGTGTGTGTCGGTGCATATTTTATTTGCATAATTTACATGGTCCCTAGATACATGCTAAAGTCTTGCGAAAAATAAAAATGCGAAAAGAAATTAAATTACATCTAATCCTAAGTACCTACTAAAATGAAAGCGATAAATAACTATGAATGATAGAAAATAAATAAATATGTATGCAAACATAACAAAAATAAGTATGCAAGAGAAATATACAATAATAAAAATGAGCTAAAAATGTCATGGTTAACAAGAGCATAAACACATATCAAAATAAAGGACATAAACAAATAATAATAATTTTGTGGATTTTAGAAAAAAATATAGAAATAAAAACAAAGTTATAGAAAATAAAGAAAATAATTAAAAGAGCTAAAAATAAAAAAAAAAGTGGCTCAAATGTCCAGATCGAATCTGAGCCGTAAGATTGATCATGAGGCTCAAATTCAATCATAGAGCCTTTGATCATAGCCTCTAGATTAATCAAAAGGTGCAACAAATAAAGAACACAAAGCAGTACTGTAGCTTAGAAACACATGAATCCTCCCAAGAGCATCCTGGGACGTTGGATCTAAGATCCAACGGCCTAGTCTTGAGGTCACATGGCTACACAATAAATAAATATGCACAGGATTAAAAAAAGAATAAAACACAGCCATATGATCAAAATCAGAGGGTAGAGAGGAAAAGGAAGGGAAACTGTGTGAACCAGTCCGGTTCAGGAGAACCGGCCGGTTCACATACGCCTATAAAAGGCAAAAAAGGGTCCGGTTCCTCACTTTTCAACATCTGTTCTCTCTCAAAAAAAAAACATTTCAAGAAAGAAGAGAGAGAAGCTCTCCCCTCTCTCTTCTTAAGTCTGGCCGGAGAAGAAAGGAAAGTGTGGTCGGAGCTCCTCCAGCGCGGTGGCCGACCATAGCGCCGCCGCGCCAGAGCTTTTACTTCATTTTTTTTAAAAAAAATTTATGTCAAAAGCTTCGTCTCTCCTTTCTCTTCTCGAATCCGAAACCATTTTTCACAAATACGCAACCAAAAGCCCTAGATCTAAGTTTGAAGTTCGCAAAAGTTGCAAGAAAAAAAAAACAATACCTCTTCCTTCTCCTCTTTTTGAGTTCGGTACTGTTTGTGTTGTTGGGAGATGAATCCCGTTGCTGTTATTCCTGTTCCGATTCGTTTGAGTCCGTGTTGCTGGGTTTAGTTCTGTTTCTCTTTGTTTTCCACTCGGTTCGGTTTGTTATTGTTGCTATAAATGTTTGAGTTGTTGTTACTGGAAACTGGAATATGGGTGTGAGTCACGGTTTTGGAAAGAAATGGATGTTGTCGGTTCTGTTTGGGTTGCTGGTGATGTTTATGTGTTGTTTTAAGTGCTTGAAAATTTAATGTTCTTGATGTTCATGATTTTTCATCATTTTTTGGTATTGATTCTGTGAAAAGAGAAAAAATTGTGGATTAGGGTTTTTTGGACTGGTGGCTGCGGCTACAGTGTTTTCTTGGGCAGTGTCCCAATCATTGATTGGACAGCTCTATAAATAGTGACCAGCTAGGTTGTGGCTGAGAAAAATTCTGGACAAAAATGCCCTTGGGCTGGACTGGTACATGGACCTGGACTAGAATAGACTTAAATTGGACTAAAAATTTATAACACATAAATAAAATAAATAATAATAAAAATAAATAAAAAGAAAACGAAAAATGTAAAATAAAATAAAATAAAAAGGGTAAAATAAAAAGTAAGAAATAAACAAGATAAAATAAAATAAAAACTAAAAGATAAATAAAAAATGTCTCTTTGGAACCAAATGAGGTACTTCAAAGTAACCTCCCTGCCGAAATTTCGTTTGAAACGACGATACCTCTCAGTTTAAAAAAGCAAATAAAAATGAGAAAATAACAGCGGAAAGCTTGTAAATAAAAAAAATAAGATAAAATGAATTTTAAGCAGATAAAAATTCGGGAAAAGACGAGTAAAATGTTTGCAAAGCGTACAGATAAAATGCTGAGACATAGATATGTTGAATGTTAAAAAAACTGATAAAATACCGCAAAATAAAAACGGAGAAATTTTAGAAATTGATTTGAAAAGACGGATTTTAAATGACGAGTAAAAACACAAAACGGTCAAAAAATGGAGTATGACAGATGCCCCTATTTAAGTTTCTTCGCCATGGAAGTTTGAAAATGAAAGTTTCAAATTGATGGGTCGAGGAGACTTAAATATCAGAGTACACCATTTTTGATCCGCATCAAACGCAAAATGATATGAATGCTACGTTATGAATGCAATGTTACGTGCAGTGTTGTGAATGCGAGATGTTAAGATGACCTGACTGGGGACAAAAGTTCTCTGGGGAACAAAAGCTTGAAAATGGTAAAGGTAAATGCAATGTTGGTGTTTGCTGACATTGTTGGAGAGCAAGACACGGATAAAAGCAGTAAATGTAGGGTTGTGTTTGCTGTCATTGTTGGAGAGCAAGACATGGGTAAAAAGCGGTAAATGTAGTGTTGTGTTTGCTGTCATTGTTGGAGAGCAAGACACGGTTAAAAGCAGTAAATGTAGGGTTGTGTTTGCTGTCATTGTTGGAGAGCAAGACACGGGTAAAAAGCGGTAAATGTAGTGTTGTGTTGAGAAGGTAAGACTTGAGAAAATATTGGGGAAAAATGAAAGTTGTATTTGTAGACTGACGATTCGTAGAACCTGTCACTTGAAATGTATACTCGGTGATATCTTTGGGTTAGACACACTGGGGATGACATTTTGTTGTTTTGTTTCGTTTCTTTTTTTTTTTGGATTTTGTTGAATCAAGACTCAGAGTAGTCGATGCAATTGCGTGTAGATGACTTCTGTATGTATGTATGTGCATGAAAGTGAACGCGTGTGCTTGTGAATGCATGAATATATGAATGTATGTGACTGTGTATGCACGTAGGTATAAATGTATGTATGTATGTATGTATGAGCATTGGTGACGGTAGACAACTTGATGAGACAAAACTCGACGGCTGAGGTGAGAGTCGGACCCAAGTCGCAAACACAAACACTCGGCAAACTTCCTTGAAGATAGTAACGCTGGAGAGAGACCAAGTCATCGCCAGAGTGAAGCCCGGTATGAAGTAAACGTTCTCGTGGGAATAAAATCCGTTAATCAAGAGTCGGGCAGAAGTCGCCATTTCTGAACCAATCTTAAGCTCTCCCTCATGGGTACATTTCACTAGTCATGCTTTTCTTTTTTCTTTCTTTATTTTGAATCCCTAACTTTTGCTTGGACCGCCCTTTCGGGTTTTCAATCCACCGGGATGCTCATTCTTGCCTAAGCCGCCTTTTCAGGTTTTCGACTTAGCGAACTCTCTTTTTTTTTTTTTTACACACATATATATATATATATATATATATATATATATATATATATATATTTTGAAGCGATGACTAGGTTCGTACTGCTGAATCTAACTGTTCTTGAGACGCAAACCGACACTCGTTCCTGTGATAAAAGAGTTTTAAGATAACATGCTTGTCATTTTGTTTGTTTTTTTTTCTTTAAGAAAATGTAATAGGAGTTTTTTCAAAGTTTTTTTGCTTCAAGTATTAATATTAACAATAGAAGAGAAAACTACACATAGAAATAACTAGGAATTCCAAAAAAAGCATAGGCTCAAATTGATTTAGAAGAGTGGTAATCGACCAAAGGCATGGCTCCACGGATTACAAAGTTTTGGAAAATGGTAATTATATTGTGAGAAACGTTGAACATGAATAACTGCTACATTCCCTAACAACTTCAAATTCCGCCGCCTAGATGCTTCGCTTTGGAGAAATTGTGACAGCTACAGTGCCTTGAACGGGTAGTGCTCGTTCTAATGCAGTTACTTTGTCATAAATCCTTAACTTTTGCATAGATCGCCCTTACGGGTTCTCAACCTATTAGGATAACTCTTTTTTTTTATTGTCTCTAATTTTTGCCTGGACCGCCCTTTCGGGTTTTCAGTCCACCGAGACGCTCATTTTTGGTTCAAGCCGCCCTTTCGGGTTTTCGACCTGCCGAGCTGTTCTTTTTACATATTTTTAGACAAAGTATTTCTTGACTGCATCAGAATTCACAGGACGAGGGAGTTCATCACCGTCCATAGTTGTAAGAATCAAAGCACCACCGGAGAAAGCTCTCTTGACCACATAAGGACCTTCGTAATTAGGTGCCCACTTGCCCCTGGGATCTGGTTGAAAGGATTTGATACTCTTGACCACAAGATCTCCTTCTTGGAACTCGCGAGGGCGAACCTTTTTATCAAACGCTTGTTTCATCCTTGTTTGGTATAGCTGTCCATGGCACAGGGCAGTCATGCGTTTTTCTTCAATCAAATTCAACTGGTCATACCGCTGCTGACACCATTCTGCTTCTGATAATTCGGCTTCCATCAAGACTCTCAAAGACGGGATTTCAACTTCCACAGGGACCACAGCTTCTGTGCCATATACCAAAGAGAAGGGGGTTGCCCCTGTTGATGTGCGCACAGAGGTGCGATACCCATATAGAGCATAGGGCAACATCTCATGCCAATCCTTGTAAGTGACTACCATCTTCTGAATGATCTTCTTAATGTTCTTGTTCGCAGCCTCAACCGCACCATTCATCTGAGGACGATAAGGAGAAGAGTTGTGATGTTCAATCTTGAATTTGCTGCATAGCTCCTTCATCATGTTGTTATTCAGATTTGTACCATTATCCGTGATGATCTTGTTAGGAACACCGTAGCGAGAAATGATGTTGTTCTTGATAAAACGGACTACCACTTGCTTGGCCACATTAGCATAAGATGCGGCTTCAACCCACTTAGTGAAGTAATCAATAGCCACTAGTATGAAACGATGCCCATTAGAAGCTTTTGGTTCAATTCGGCCGATCATGTCAATGCCCCACATAGAGAAAGGCCAAGGGGAAGAAATGACATTGAGCATAGACGGAGGTACATGAATCTTGTCCGCATAAATTTGGCACTTGTGGCACCTTCTGGCATAATGATGACAATCTGCATGCATAGTGATCCAGTAATAGCCTGCTCTAAATGCTTTCTTAGCCATTGCATATCCACTAGAATGAGTTCCGCACGAGCCTTCATGAATCTCGTGCATTAATAAGTCTGCTTCTCGTCGATCTACACACCTGAGTAGCACTGCATCAAAGTTTCTTTTATACAACACTTCCCCATTCAGGAAAAAATTACCAGATAATCTTCTTAGGGTTCTCTTGTCTTTGCGAGACGCTCCAGGAGGGTACTCTTGAGTTTGAAGAAACACTTTGATATCATGAAACCACGGCTTATCATCAAAAACTGCTTCAGCTGCAAACACATAGGCCGGCCTTTCAAGGAAACGGATACTGATCGAAGGCACCCGATTGTGGCGACTCACTTTGATCATTGAGGACAAAGTTGCTAAAACGTCAGCCATCTGATTCTCATCACGGGGAATGTGATGTAACTCCACCTTGTTGAAGAAAGTCAATAATCGTCTAGCATAATCTCGATAAGGAATCAAACCAGCGTGGTGAGTCTCCCACTTTCCTTTGATTTGGTTAATTACCAAAGCTGAATCACCATATATGTCGATGTTCTTGATCCTCAAGTCGATAGCTTCTTCAATACCCATGATGCAAGCTTCATATTCTACAATGTTATTTGTGCACTCGAAACGCAGTCTTGCAGAAAAAGGGATGTGATCTCCCTTGGGAGTGATGATGACTGCTCCAATTCCATTCCCGTAAACATTAACGGCTCCGTCGAAAATCAAACCCCATTGAGATTCAGGATAAGGGCCTTCACCGAACAAGGATTCATCACAGTCTTTCATCTTCAAATACATAATCTCTTCATCAGGAAAGTCAAACTTAATATGTTGGTAGTCGTCAATCGGTTGATGGGCCAGATGGTCAGTGAGGATACTACCTTTGATTGCTTTTTGAGTGCGGTACACAATGTCATATTCAGACAACAACATCTGCCATCGTGCAATTCTACCAGTCAATGCAGGCTTCTCAAAGATGTATTTGATTGGGTCCATTTTGGATATCAACCAAGTGGTGTGATTGACCATATAATGACGAAGACGCTTGGCAGCCCAGGCTAGAGCATAACAGGTCTTCTCAAGTACAGAGTATCGGGTCTCACAATCAGTGAACTTCTTGCTCAAATAGTAAATTGCATGCTCTTTCTTGCCAGTCTCGTCTTGCTGCCCAAGTACACAACCCTCGGAGTCTTCTAACACGGTCAGGTACATAATCAAAGGTCTCCCTTCGACTGGAGGAACAAGATCCGGAGGTTCTGACAAATACTCTTTGATGCTGTTGAAAGCTTTCTGACAGTCTTCTGTCCAAACAATCCTTTGATCTTTACGGAGCAACTTGAATATGGGCCCACACGTAGCAGTCATGTGAGAGATAAACCTGGAGATATAATTCAGTCTTTCGAGAAAACCTCTAACTTGCTTTTCAGTTTGCGGAGCGGGCATGTCCTGAATGGCTTTGACTTTGTCGGGATCAACTTCAATACCCTTCTGACTGACAATAAAGCCCAAGAGTTTCCCTGATCTTACACCGAAAGTACACTTACTTGGATTCAAACGGAGCTTATACTTCCTCAGCCGCTGAAACGTCTTCAATAAGTACTCGACATGCTCTTCTTCAGTTCCTGACTTGACAATCATGTCATCCACGTAGACCTCAATTTCTTTATGCATCATGTCATGGAAAATTTTGGTCATGCCTCTCTGGTAAGTGGCACCAGCATTTATCAATCCAAACGGCATCACCAGATAGCAAAAAGCACCCCACGGTGTGATAAAAGACGTCTTCTCCCTATCTTCTGGAGCCATTTTGATTTGGTTGTAATCGGAGAAACCATCCATGAAGGAGAACACCTTGCATCTAGCAGTACTGTCCACCAATACATCAATGTGAGGTAAAGGGAAGTCATCCTTCGGGCTTGCCTTGTTCAAATCTCGGTAATCTACGCACATTCTGACCTTACCATCCTTCTTCGAAACAGGTACTATGTTGGCCAACCACTATGGATATTCTGACGTGATCAAGAAACCTGCATCAATTTGCTTCCGTACTTCTTCTTTGATTTTCAGGGCCATCTCGGGATGGGATCTTCTCAACTTTTGCTTGACTGGAGGACACTCAGGCTTCAACGGTAGACGGTGCTCCACAACTTCATGGTCTAGACCCGGCATGTCTTTGTACGTCCATGCAAATATGTCAGCATATTCCTTGAGAAGCGCAATTATTCTTTCCTTAACAGTCACATCGAGTAACGTACCGATCTTGATTTCTTTCTTATCCTCCTCTGTACCCAAGTTGATAATTTCCACTTCTTCCTGATGCGGTTGAATGGCCTTCCTTTCTTGCTCTAGCATCCATCTAATCTCATTAGGTATCTCTTCATCCTCCTCCACCATAGCCTCATAGACGGGGAATTCAAAGTTGGGAGAGGGTGTAGAGTTACCATGTTCAACGGGTTCAGTTATGTTCAGTCTGCATATGAATTATGATTGATTTTAGCTAAAAGGTGAATGCAAACTTTTGAAAATTGATAAAAATAATAATGAAGAAGAAAAGTTTTTTTAGGTTTTTTTTTTTTGGGTTTTTTGGTGTTACCATTTTTCCAGAAAAAACAAAAAAGTGAAAACGAAAGTATGGATATTTATGTAAAAAGAGTAAAAAGGTCGTGATAGAGACGACCCTTTTCATTGATTAATATAAGTTCTTGAAGCAAAAGAAAACCGCAGCCCTACATGATTTCACTTTCGCTCTGGGCAAAGCGAAAGGATTTTTCTTTGAAGATAAAAAACAAACAAAGGACAAACATATTACTTAGACAACGATGTCACAGAAGGGATATCGGCTGCGATCCAATTGCAACATATTCCTCCAGGTATGACGAAAGGAGAAACTTCCTCTTGGGATTGGCCTTCCACAATTGCATTGATTTCCGGCGGAACATTGATGAACCCGGCACTGTGGAATGTACCTCTTGCTGGACTGGTTACTTTTGTCTTGTGGGTAGAGAAACCCAAACCTTCTTTCCTTTGATTCTCTGGCAACTGTACGAGCTGACCCCATCCTACGGTCTTACCTTTCTGTACCAATCTTTGAGCATCCTTTAGGGAAGCCATGCATGTCCCTCCTTTCTTAGCATTTTCTTCGACAGAGAAACCTTGAACTGATGCCTCATCTACATCACCCCCACTGATATACGAGAAGGCCGACAGATGACTGACCAACAGCGCCGATTCCCCACTAACAGTTATCAGCTTCCCGTGACTGAAAAATTTTAGTTTTTGATGCAAAGTGGATGTGACTGCCCCAGCCTCGTGAATCCAAGGTCGGCCTAGTAAACAGCTGTACGATGCCGGAATGTTCATCACTTGGAATAATACTTCAAATTCCTGGGGCCCGACTGAGATAGGCGATACCACATCGCCTAGCACTGTATTCCTGGATCCATCGAACACTCTTACTGACACAGACGTAGCCCGCAGCTGGACATTGGGGTACGAAAGCTTCCTCAGAGTGGCAATGGGCATCACATTCAAGGATGAGCCTGTGTTGATCAATACATTAGAAATGGCATCCGATTTGCAATTGACTGAGATATGCAACGCCAGGTTGTGGTTCCTTCCTTCAGATGGATCTTCGTTGCTAAATCCCAAGCTGTTGCATGCGGTCACATTCCCTACTATGCTTCCGAATTGCCCTAGGGTCACATCATGGTCCACATAGGCTTGACTTAACACCTTCATCAGAGCCTCCCTATGGGCATCGGAATTCAACAACAAAGACATAATTGAGATTTTTGAAGGAGTTTGTAAGAGTTGATCTAGCACTTTATACTCACTTCTCTTGATCAGCTTCAAGATCTCGTCGCTGTCTTCATACACGAGTCCACTTGGTTGACCGACATCCTTCCCTTTACCAGAGTTTTGCACTTGTACTAGCTTCGAAACCGGTTTAACAACTTTCTCTTGGACAAAAGTGGGGAGGATACGTCCACTCCTCAAAACCTTGCTACTACTCACGATATTGCTCACTGAAGCCAATAGAGGTATAGGCATCTCCCGGCCATTTTCTAAGATCGTGGGACTATACCTGTATGGTATGGCTTTGTTGGATGTGTATGGCAACGGCCCAGGCACACAAATAATCAAAGGGGTGTCTCCTGGTTCTTTGTTGTTGTATGTCACTTCTAGCGATTCAGGGTCATCAAACTCCGGAGTAATAACACAAACATTTTGTTCCTTCTTCATAACTAAAAGCTTCCCACTATCCAGCAATCCTTGGATGTCGTCTTGCACACTTTTGCATCCTTGAGAGTCCACAGAACATACTCCACAAGCATTGTGGTCATGGCTGAACAAAGCCGCCAGACACATTCTGGCGTGTATCGGGACCAGGGGAGTCCTGATGTCTTCTGCACTAAGGATGAGACCATCTTCTTGACAATCTTGTATCATATTAACAGCTTGCCCATGGTTTGGCAAATGGTCTTCTAGAAAATTGACACCGTTGTTGGTGAAGCGCAGACGCTTATCACGTATCAAATTTTGAACCTTAGTTCGGAGAGCATGGCATCGTTCTACATCGTGTCCCGGTGCCCCTTGATGGAACACACATGTCAGATCAGCTCGGTGTCCATGTGGCAGAACATCTGGTATAGGAGGAGGTGGTTTGGTTTGGACAAGGCCTTTTTGGAGTAGGGCCGGGAGTAATTGTAGATAGGTCATAGGTATAGAGGCGTATATTGGTGGTCTTTGGCGATTTTGTTGTTGGGGGCTTGAGCTCGGGGTCGTGGTTGATTTTGTGGTGGGCGATATGGTTGTTGAGGGTATTGGGGTGGATTTTATGGGTAATATGGGTGTTGTTGGAATTGTTGATAAGGTGGTTGGTAAAGTGGAGGGTAAAATGGAGGGGGCCTCTGGGGCATTTGTGGGTTATAATAGGGGTTATGAGGGGTAGGAGTAGCAGGTGATATGTTGGCAATATAGGGGTAGGCTGAGTATCCGGGCTGGTAACCTCCGTGTGCCACCATGCTGATCTCTGGTTCCTTTTTCTTCGGGTAGTTGTTTCCGAACCTCTTGGGATTGTTGGACGAAGCACTTTCTTTTCCCAATCGTCCCTCTCGAACTCCTTCCTCAAGGCGCATTCCCATTCCTACCATTTCGGCAAAATTCCCCGGCGCGCTAGCAATCATTCTCTCGTAGTAGAACGGGCTGAGAGTTTTAAGAAAGATTCTAGTCAACTCCTTGTCTTCCAAAGGCGGGACAATCTGAGCAGCGAATCCCCTCCATCTTTGAGCGTATTCCATGAAGGTCTCTCTGTCTCCTTGGGTCATTGCCCTGAGCTATTCCCTATCCGGGGCCATGTCCGAATTGTAGCTGTATTGGTGGATGAAGGCATTCGCCAAGTCGTTGAAGGTACGGATTCGGGCACTGTCTAGGCTCATATACCACTTTTGAGCAGCCCCTGCCAAACTGTCTTGGAAGAAATGGACGAGCATTTTATCGTTGTATGCTTGTGTGGACATCTTTCTCACGTACATCGTCAAATGAACCCTAGGACAAGTATTCCCTTTATATTTGTCAAACTATGGAACTTTAAACTTGGGTGGCACCACCACATTGGGTACCAAATAGAGCTCTTGTACATTTTGTCCGAAAACATCCTTTCTGCGCAGAGCCTTCATTTCTCGCTTCATTTCATCAATGGTGTCTTGTAGACCTTCCACCCTATCGAAGGCTTCAACACTTTCTGTGGGAAAAACAGGCTTCCAATCTTGTCGGTTAGCGTGGACCAATGGGGCAGAGTAAGTCACAACAGGTTCCTGAATGATTGCACCGGGCTGAGGAACCGATGCTGACTGTTGAAAAACAAGAGTGGGCACCTCTGAAACTGTAGTATGGAAACCTTCGTTGAATCCGTGTGGCATTCCCCATGGAAAACCTCCTGACGGCATGGGCTTCGTTGTGTTAGTAGAAACAAAAGGACGGGAATCTCTGTTGGACCCGTGTGGCATCCCCCATGGAAAACCTCCTGACGGCATGGGCTTCGTTGTGCTAGTAGAATGAGAATTTTCATTGAACCCTTGTGGCATGCCCCATGGAAAACCTCCTGACGGCATGGGCTTCGTTGTGCTAGTAGAATGAGAATTTTCATTGAACCCTTGTGGCATGCCCCAAGAGAAACCTTCAGGTATGATGGCATGAGAGATACTGGTGACCACAGTTGAGCTAGGAATGGCTGATGTGACGGGCTCCAGGACAGTGTCAAAAGTTTGAGAGACCGGGCTCTGAGCGGCCAGGAGAGTACTCACCAAAGTGGTTAGCTTCTCCATCTCTGCTTGCATAGCAGTCATCCCTTCTCGGAGCTCTGGGTTTTCTTGTTCCAAACGTTCCATCTTCTTCTTGACGTTCGCTCGAGTGTAGTGAATGCGTGAAGCTTTGTACTTGATTCGCGAGGCCACTTTCTCTCTGCGGCAGATAGGAAGGAACATGTGAGACAAGGTTTTGACACTTATGAATGCAGTGATGATGCATGATATGCAGGATGCTGGAAAGTGCAATTTTTTATGTGTATTTTCATTTTTTATCGAAGGACTTATAAAAGGATCTTTTGTAAACATCATAGCAGCATAATACAAAGGAAAACCTGAAACAATTACAAGATAATTCCCTTTCTAACAACAAAGCCAAGGGATAGACTTAAAATTAAAAAAAACAAATACAAGATAATTCCCTTTCTAACAACAAAGCCGAGGGATAGACTTAAAGATACATAAACAAAAACTAGGCAATAACAACAAAGAGAGTAAAGAAACAACTGGAAAGCTCCTAAAGTCCTGGAAGCACGCTACTCCTCGAAATCTGATGCTGCACCGGCGAAGAAATCCCTGCGTCTCCTCCTACTCTCGGGCATTCGATCAATTATGGCATCTTTTCTCCTGAGGAGGTCTTTCAATTCAGCATTCTCTCACTCTTTTTCCTGAAGTTGCCAAGATGTTTGTTCCAAGATCCCCATTATAGTGTCTTTCTCACTTTCAGAGGTCTGGTACTTCACCCGCCAAGCAGCACTCTCAAGATTGGCCTCATGCAGACGACACTGGTATTCTTCTATGGTCTGGGATGGCAAAGGTGGAGGCACTGCTGAAGTATTTGAGGTTAAAGGTCTCAACATGGGGTATGGCATCCCTATCTGAGTAGCTCGGCCAATAACCCACTTGAGGTAAGATTCATGAACCACGCTAGACTTATTTCCTAGCTGATTCTGATCCAACCTGATAATAGAGCACCACGCCTGCACGAACTGTGCCTTTTTGTTTCCCACATCTCCATCGTAGGAGAAGAACTCACTGTCCAGGAAGAGGTACACTGGCTTCATAGTCATGGGATATCCAAACTGACGCCTGGCAAGGATTGGGCTATAACTGATTCCCCCACGGGTCCCGAGAAGAGGTACATTGGAGAACTCCCCACAACGGTCAATGATGGTTTCAAAGTCATGATCCGGGTTATGCCAAACTATATCATTAGGGGTTAGAGTCATGATCTTCTCAGACCATGGTCGGTAAACAGGTTTAAGCTCAGGGCGTGGTAGATGTGAGGTAATCCAAATGTGGAGTAGGTGAGTACAGCAGATGATGGTTCCACTCTTCTTGATGGTACGGTCATGGATTGCAAAGTAGGTGTCAGCGAGTAAGGTAGGGACAGTTGTTATACCCTCATTTTGGACCTAAAAATACTTGTTCAAACTTCTTTTTGTTTCTAATCATTTCAAATTCACGGTGTTTATTTTGCAAAATTTTATCGTGCCACAAACGCGCATTTTACTGTATTATCTCTAAGTGTATTTCATTCACAGCCGTTCAAAGTGTTTTTCTTGCATTACAAGTCATTTGAAAGGGTCTCTAGGACCATTGCATATTTTCCAGCATTTTATTCCAATTTTTGCATGAAATCATACAAAAGGGTATTTTGGTCATTTCCTGTAATGGAACCCATTTTCAGTCCCTGCATCTGTTTTTGAGTCTTTTTCAACTTGTGTGTACAAATTATGTGTCGAATTCTATTAAAAAATCATTTTAGTCTGCATCTGAGTCAGTCTGAGTCAGTCTAAGTCGTTTTGGTCCCCAAGGGTATTTTAGTCTTTTCACATTGTTCAAATTTTGGGCAGAGAGGTATTTTAGAATACCTCATTTTGGTAGTTTGTTCGTTTTAGCCCGTTTTGTCAATTTTAACTGTTTCGCTTTACGTTGTTTTCAAATTACCCTTTTTATCAGTTTTATTTTATTATTATTGCATTTTAGTCCCAATACTTTCAAAAATTGCATTTTAGTCCCATTTTTCTTTTCTGTTTTTCTTTTCATTCTTTTTCTTTTAAAAAGGTCAGTTTTTGTTATTTGCAGAACAGTCCCTATTTTTGCTTTTTTTGCAGATTGGTCCTTTAAGCCACGCAAGCCATACAGTCCACGTGGCACATTCCAATTGGCCCACAGTCCACATGTCAGCCTATATAAGGCTCTAGGTGTCAGAACTTTCAGAGATCAGAAAAATTCGCGCCACATCAACAACAAACAGAATCCATTTTCTCTCTCTTGGTAGTTACAGATCAAAATCCAGAAAAATTCACAAGAGCTCAAGAACTTTCATGAACCCTAACTCACATTCAACCCTAATCCAGATCAATTTCGTACCAAAAACCTCAAATTCACCATTGAATTCAACTCACAGAATCACACAGAAATGAAATTCACACAGATACAACACAAATTTGAGCAATTCTCAGAGATTCTTATGAATCCTCATCACTGAATTGTTGTGCTTGCAATTCAACGCGAGCACGCCATCGGAGGTAGCGCGCTGCGAGCGCAATCACAGGCATCAGATCGGAGAAGAAGAAGGAGAAGAAGAGGTGAAGGATTTCACAGGATCCGGATCAAGAGAAGAAAGAAAGGAGTGAAACCGGCTTACCAGAGGAAATCCAAGGCCAAGAATCAAACGAACGGTTCAAATCTCCGAATAGAAACCCAGGTAACACCCTAACTTCATCTAATCTCTTCGTATATCACTACAAAAGCCGGAATGATGTGAATCCAAAGCAAGTTTGAACCGTTCGATCCAAAACCCTAACCCTAACACAAAGATCGTTTTGAAAATCAAAGAAATGCTTCGAAATTCACAACGAGTGTGAATCGAAGCAAATCCTCATACATTTACGACAGTTTCAACCAAAAAGCATGAGAAAACGAACGGTTCAAACCTACAGAGATGAAAATCGAAGATCCACATCATTCCAACGGTTAAACTTGCTTTCTTACGACGAATCCATGTTTAGGTTAGTGATGCGAACGATTTGACGCATGTTTAGGCCATTTCTGGGTAGAGTTACTGAAACTAGGGTTAGGGTTTGGAGAGAACGGCGAGAGAGAAGGAGGAAGAAAGAGAAACATGTTGGGAAATGAGGGAATCCGGATCCTGTGCTTTTTATATAGCTGGTGGAACGGGTCGATTCTGACCCGGTCCACCTCCCTTGCGCGCGAGCCGTTAGATCCTATCCGTGGAGCATCCGGATCAATCTAACGCCTCTGAGGCGTCAAGAATGATCCGGATCCACTTGTGGCACGGGTTTGGGCCTGTGGCCTTGTTCTCTTTTCTTTTCAGTTTTTTTCCCTTATTTTCATGCTAGTTGCACCCACGTTTTTGCTATTTGGACCCCTGTGCATGTTAAATTTTTGTGAAAATCTCAAGAAAAAATTACCATAGTTTCTTGATACGTGTTTGGCTGTTTTGTGATATTTTTACACGTTCAAAATTGATGGAAGTAACATGTGCTAATTTCTATCTTGATTTGCATACCTTGTGTTCTTTGTGTGAATTTTCTTGTATGATTTTTGATCCAAAATGTGTCATGTGATGTTGATGTTTGGCGTTTAATTTTATGATGGGTTTACCTCTAATTTGGTGTTAGTTCATTCAATTGTGTTCGTTGATTTTCGTTTACAATTTTGCAATAGTTTCAATGGTTTTAGTTAGATTCTTGTTGGCATTTTTACAATATATTTAATGTTGTTAGTTTGATATTTGTCTACCATTTCTTACAATCTTTGCTCACCACTTTTACAATAGGTTCTATTTTGTTAAGTTTGATCTTTGTTTGCAAGTTTTGTTACAATATGTTCAAATGTTGTTAGTTTGATGTGTGTTCACCATTTTTTTTACAATTTCCTTCAATCTTGTTAAAATTGGCTTCTTGTTTACAAATCTTACAATATTTGCAATCTCGATTAGAATAATTGATTAGCTTTTCTCTTGCAAATTTAGGTGCTAACTTCCAATTTTACAAAGTTTAGTTTGTTTTAGTTTCTTGCTTCGTAAGTCATGTTAGTTTGCATGCATTTTTTTTATATATCTCTTCATATTTTGTTATTTTTCATTGCCTACCATTTTTTCATTATCATTTCATATTGCTTCACTAACAATTTTATGTTTCATGCACATTGAGTACTCCACTTCATCTCCATTCATTAAGTTTAGGTCCCCTTCAATCTTTCAATGTTTAGGTAGCTTCTTTATTTTAATTTCTTGCAAGACCATAGCATGTAAACTAGGGCCATATGTAAAGGACAATGGACACTATGACGATGTACACCGACACAAGCACCGACACGCACACACGTTGTATGTTTACCGCTAGATGTATGTTTAGGAAGCATGATACTTAGAAAAACTCATCCTTTCTTTCTCAAAAAACTAACACATCACTCAAGATTTTTGCAATAAAGTGAAGTCAAAACTTCACCCATTTTCCCTTTATTTTCTTAAGCAAAATCAAAATGAATTTTAATCTTCAACTTTAACCATCTTTGTAAATAAATTGGAATCACCTCACCTTTTCTCAAATCTTATGCCTTCGAGGCCTCTCATCCTTTCTTCAAAACTATTTTCAAAACTAAAATTGAACCAACCCACAAAAATATTTTGGAAGAGAACTACATGGAATTTTGATCCCTTAAAAGGGTATGTAGGCAAGAGACCAAAAATCTCTCCAAGTCCAATAAAAACAACGCTCAAAATCTTCTCTCTCTTATTCTTAAAATCAATCCCTTTTTACAAATAGCGATAAAAGCAAAGCGTATACATAAGACTAGCAAAACGGTTCCTATAGGATACTATAGTCATTGCGGGTGCCTAACACCTTCCCGTAGTGAAATCAGCCCCGAGCTCAGAATTTCTAAGGTTTTCTCTCGATTTTACCTTTCCCCAAAAAAAATAGAGATATCAATGATTGAAAGGTTCAAATCTAATTAATGATTTGACACCCGAAAATCGCGATAACAACAGGGTTTTGAGCTAAGAAGATTTGGATAGCATTCATGTCAACAAAGCCATCGACATTTGGAAAGAGCACAATGCCGTAGATAAGTAAGGCTAGGATGGTCTCATAGGCATTGACATCAAAATGGTCAGCAAGGTCAGTGGCTTTTTGGTAAAGGAAATTGTTGGGTAGGTAGAGGAGGCCTGCTTTGGTGGCTAGATGGGCTTTTATTTCGGATCTCTCAATGTGGAGGGCAGCTGCAATGTCGGGAATCTTAGGAGCAACTTCAAGACCATGGAAGGGTACTTCGTCAAGTACAGGTTTACCCACCCAAAATGAATACTCTTCCAAAGTAGGAACAAGTTGATAATCCGGAAAGGTGAAGCAATGATACCTTGGGTCATAGAACTGTATCAAAGTATTGAGTAGCCCCTCATCAACATCTGTTTTGAGAATACGAAGCAAGAATCCGAATCGCTTCCGAAAGTGCTCCGGGTCAGTCAATCTCCTTGCTAATTTCCTTAAGCTTTCCAAATCGGGTTTCTTGAACTTATATCCATGAGTTCTCCTTACAACAACCTCCATACCTATAATGTTTACAAAAAAGTTTAATAAGTCCTTCGATTTTTGCTTTTTTTTTTGTGAGAAATGAAAAAATTATGCATGAATGCATGTATGCATGATTATGCTAACATGATGTGAGGTTAAGTCCAACATGAAGGAGTCAAGGGTAACAACGCCATTTGGTGGGGACTATGGTTTCCATTGCACTTGTAACAAGGTTCTACCAAGGTTCCCAAATTGCAACTACTTTCGAATTTTATTGGATGACGGGACAACACCCGGTCCAACAACATTCGTCGGTAAGTTTAGTTTGAGTGTAGTATCGCGTGTCGACTAATACCAAGACAACACTTGGTTAGCCACCGCACTACGTCCTAAAAGGCTAAGATGGGTTAAAGGTAACTAAGGTCCTTAGCTTCGACGGAACTTAAAAGTAATAAAGTCTAAACGTGACAACACACGCCGACAAATATCACCTTAAGAACCTCCGCTAAGTGTGGTTATATCACATGTGCCAAAACACGAGAATACTCTCGGAATGTCACTATGATTCTACCACTCCTATCTTATATTTCCCTCAAGTCCGGGTGTAGGACTTATCTCACCACTCACGTTCAAAAGTAAACATGTAAGCATATATATATAAGGTATAAGCAAATAGCAAGCATAAGAAAAGAAAGGTAAGGTGGGCTTAACCCACTTAGGAAATTAATGTCCCTAGTGAAGTCGCCATTTCTGTGCTCGTGATTTTCGGGTATCAATCCATTGATTGGCTTTGAACCGTCAATCTTTGAACTCTCAATTTTTATCCGCGGGAAGGGAAAAAACGAGTAAAAAACCCTTAAAGAGATTAAGGTACGGGGGTTGGTTTCGATTAGGGAAGGTGTTAAGCACCCTAAAAGACTTTGGTACTCCGAAGGAGCCTCTTACCTAAATTATCTTATGCTAATCATTTGCTTAATTGTTTGTAAAAAAATGTTGCCTAAAATCTAAGTGTAAGAATGGAGGGAGAAGATGTATGTTTTTGTTATTTTTATTGATTTGGAAAGACATAAGCCTTTTGCCTACATACCCGAAGACGGGATCAAAACCATGTAGTTCACCTCAATAATTTCTTTTGGTGAGTTGGGTTATTTTTAACAATTTTGAAAAAAAGGGTTTTAAGGAGATTAGAGGCCTCAAGGCATAAGAAAGAAAAATAATGTGAGGTTGGTTCAATTTTAATTATGAAAATAAAGTCTAAAATGAAAATTAAATTCATTAAGCATTTGATTAAGAAAATAAAAGGAAAAAAGATCACTTGGTTTGTTACAAAGGTTTGTTAAGAAAATATTTTTGGAGTTTTGATTATTTGATTTTTTGGAAATTTGATTTTTCTGAGTTAAGCGTAAACTAAAAAAACTATACGTAACGGCGTGAGGTAATAAAAAGCGAGAAGTTTACAAAGGACGTTGGATCCTAAGCAAATCCTCGAGTTTGAAATGAACCTAAAATTACTAATAGTTTGATTTTAAGAAAATAATTAAAGTCCAATTATTAACCTAATTTTGTCCCTAATTCATTTTTGGTCCTAGATCGCGGTAACGACATAAAGCGGTAAAAAAAAAATAAAGTGTGTGATAGTGTCGGTGTGTGTGTCGGTGCATATTTTATTTGCATAATTTACATGGTCCCTAGATACATGCTAAAGTCTTGCGAAAAATAAAAATGCGAAAAGAAATTAAATTACATCTAATCCTAAGTACCTACTAAAATGAAAGCGATAAATAACTATGAATGATAGAAAATAAATAAATATGTATGCAAACATAACAAAAATAAGTATGCAAGAGAAATATACAATAATAAAAATGAGCTAAAAATGTCATGGTTAACAAGAGCATAAACACATATCAAAATAAAGGACATAAACAAATAATAATAATTTTGTGGATTTTAAAAAAAAATATAGAAATAAAAACAAAGTTATAGAAAATAAAGAAAATATTTAAAAGAGCTAAAAAAAAAAAAAAAAGTGGCTCAAATGTCCAGATCGAATCTGAGCTGTAAGATTGATCATGAGGCTTAAATTCAATCATAGAGCCTTTGATCATAGCCTCTAGATTAATCAAAAGGCGCAACAAATAAAGAACACAAAGCAGTACTGTAGCTTAGAAACACATGAATCCTCCCAAGAGCATCCTGGGACGTTGGATCTAAGATCCAACGGCCTAGTCTTGAGGTCACATGGCTACACAATAAATAAATATGCACAGGATTAAAAAAAGAATAAAACACAGCCATATGATCAAAATCAGAGGGTAGAGAGGAAAAGGAAGGGAAACCGTGTGAACCAGTCCGGTTCAGGAGAACCGGCCAGTTCACATACGCCTATAAAAGGCAAAAAGGGTCCGGTTCCTCACTTTTCAACATCTGTTCTCTCTCAAAAAAAACATTTCAAGAAAGAAGAGAGAGAAGCTCTCCCCTCTCTCTTCTTAAGTCTGGCCGGAGAAGAAAGGAAAGGGTGGTCGGAGCTCCTCCGGCGCGGTGGCCGGCCATAGCGCCGCCGCGCCAGAGCTTTTACTTCATTTTTTTTAAAAAAATTTATGTCAAAAGCTTCGTCTCTCCTTTCTCTTCTCGAATCCGAAACCATTTTTCACAAATACGCAACCAAAAGCCCTAGATCTAAGTTTGAAGTTCGCAGAAGTTGCAAGAAAAAAAAAACAATACCTCTTCCTTCTCCTCTTTTTGAGTTCGGTACTGTTTGTGTTGTTGGGAGATGAATCCGGTTGCTGTTATTCCTGTTCGGATTCGTTTGAGTCCGTGTTGCTGGGCTTGGTTCTGTTTCTCTTTGTTTTCCAGTCGGTTCCGTTTGTTATTGTTGCTGTAAATGTTTGAGTTGTTGTTACTGGAAACTGGAATATGGGTGTGAGTCACGGTTTTGGAAAGAAATGGATGTTGTGATTCGGTTCTGTTTGGGTTGCTGGTGATGTTTATGTGTTGTTTTAAGTGCTTGAAAATTTAATGTTCTTGATGTTCATGATTTTTCATCATTTTTTTGTATTGATTCTGTGAAAAGAGAAAAAATTGTGGATTAGGGTTTTTTGGACTGGTGGCTGCGGCTACAGTGTTTTCTTGGGCAGTGTCCCAATCATTGATTGGACAGCTCTATAAATAGTGACCAGCTAGGTTGTGGCTGAGAAAAATTCTGGACAAAAATGCCCTTGGGCTGGACTGGTACATGGACTTGGACTAGAATAGACTTAAATTGGACTAAAAATTTATAACACATAAATAAAATAAATAATAATAAAAATAAATAAAAAGAAAACGAAAAATGTAAAATAAAATAAAATAAAAAGGGTAAAATAAAAAGTAAGAAATAAACAAGATAAAATAAAATAAAAACTAAAAGATAAATAAAAAATGTCTCTTTGGAACCAAATGAGGTACTTCAAAGTAACCTCCCTGCCGAAATTTCGTTTGAAATGACGATACCTCTCAGTTTAAAAAAGCAAATAAAAATGAGAAAATAACAGCGGAAAGCTTGTAAATAAAAAAAAAAAGATAAAATGAATTTTAAGCAGATAAAAATTCGGGAAAAGACAAGTAAAATGTTTGCAAAGCCTACAGATAAAATGTTGAGACATAGATATGTTGAATGTTAAAAAAACTGATAAAATACCACAAAATAAAAACGGAGAAATTTGAGAAATTGATTTGAAAAGACGGATTTTAAATGACGAGTAAAAACACAAAACGATCAAAAAATGGAGTATGACAAAGCTCAAGATGAAGTAGCTTCTGATGAAGCTCAAGATGGCTCCCAGCAAGCAAATCAATCCAAGAATACATTCAAGTACAAGTCTTCACATCCTAAGGATCAAATCATTGGAAACAAAGACAGTCCTAGAAGAACAAGATCATATTTCAGACAAGAAGAGTCTATGATATGATTGTTATCAGTGATTGAACCTGCTATAGTTGATGAAGAACTTTCAGATGAAGGATGGATACTAGCTATGCAAGAAGAGCTTAATCAGTTTCAAAGAAATGATGTGTGGGATCTGGTACCCAAACCTCATCAGAAGAACATTATTGGAACAAAATGGGTATTTAGAAACAAGCTGAATGAACAAGGTGAAGTAACCAAAAACAAAGCTAGACTTGTTGCACAAGGATACAGTCAACAAGAAGGCATTGATTACATTAAAACATTTGCTCCAGTTGCAAGATTGAAAGCAATCAGGTTACTTATATCCTATGCAGTTAATCATGGCATAATATTATATCAAATGGATGTCAAGAGTGCATTTCTAAATGGAGTCATAGAAGAAGAAGTGTTTATCAAGCAACCTCTTGGTTTTGAGGATCTTAAGCATCCTAACCATGTTTATAAACTTAATAAATCACTATATGGCTTGAAACAAGCTCCCAGAGCTTGGTATGATAGACTATGTAATTTCCTGATTAAAAATGATTTTAAAAGAGGTCAAGTTGACACAACACTATTCAGAAGGACTCTTAAGAAAGACATTCTTGTTGTGTAGATATATGTTGATGATATAATATTTGGTTCTACTAATGCATCTCTTTGCAAGGAATTCTCTAAGTTAATGCAGGATGAATTTGAAATGAGCATGATGGGAGAATTGAAGTTCTTCCTTGGTATTCAAATCAATCAATGTAAAGATGGAGTATATGTTCATCAAACAAAGTACACAAAGGAGCTTTTGAAGAAGTTCAAACTGGAAGATTGTAAAGTGATGAACACTCCAATGCATCCAACCTACACCTTAAGCAAAGAAGATACTAGATCAAAGGTAGATTAGAAGTTGTATAGAGGTATGATTGGTTCTTTGTTATACCTCACTGCATCTAGGCCATATATTTTATTCAATGTATGCTTGTGTGCAAGATTCTAGTCAGATCCTAGAGAATCTCATTTAATAGCTGTTAAGAGAATCTTCAGGTATCTGAAAGGAACAACAAATCTTAGACTCCTTTACAGGAAATCCTTAGATTATAAGTTGGTTGGATTATGTGATGCTGACTATGCTAGTGACAGGATTGAAAGAAAATCAACCAGTGGTAACTGTCAGTTCCTGGGAGAGAATCTGATATCTTGGGCTAGCAAAAGACAAGCAACTATTGTTATATCTACATCAGAAGCAGAATATATCTCAGCTGCAAGTTGTTGTACACGACTACTTTGGATGAAACATCAGTTGGGAGATTATCAGATTAATGCTAATAGTATTCCCATTTTCTGTGATAATACTGCTGCTATTTGTTTGTCAAAGAATCCAATTCTACATTCAAGAGCCAATTATATTGAAATCAAACACCATTTTATTAGAGATTATGTTCAAAAAGGAATCTTGGATATACAATTCATTGATACTGAACATCAATGGGCTGATATATTCACTAAAACTTTAACTGTGGAAAGATTTGATTTTATAAAGAAAAATTTGAACATGCGCTTTGTGTCTGATTAAAATTGATTGCTCTTGAACTAGAAGTTAGGTCCTGAAGTTAGTTCAGAAGCTATGGTCCATCAGAAGCTCTTAACTGAGGTTCTGAGGAAAATGTGCTTCTTTAGATGACATTAGTATCTTAACTTCAGAAGCTGGATTTTGTGCTTCTGAATAACAAAGCTAGTGGAAACGTTGGAGTTACTTTTTGGTAACACCTGTCGCACTAACTTAACAGCTCATCTGAAGTTATCTGACGTGGCTTAAATGTATTGATGTATAACATAAGAGGACAATGATGATTTTAAGCTTTCAATGTACTTCTATCTCACGCCCCCAATTGTCATTAATACTATGTTTGTTTGTCCCCTCTTAATTTCAATCGTTTGTTTTTACTCAAAACACTTAGACAAAACACACACTACTCACTTCACAACCTACACTTTCTATTCTCACAACCGATTCTCTACGAAGACAAAAGTTCATCTCCCTCAATCAATCCCTAGAACCCTAAAACTTCACTCTCATCAATGTCTACTTCAAGCTCTATTCCAGAATCAAACATGAAAGAGACTGCTCAAGGAACCTCTTCTCAAGAAATAGCTCAAGGAACGTCTACTCAAGAAACTCCGGCTTATGAAATCAAAGGGAGAACCATGGCCTTAGAAGAATGGGATTTAATTGTTCAAGTTGAAAGTCCAGTGGATTCCACGTCTCTGGCGTATCATGGCTGCAACGTCAAAGAGTACTATGAGTCTCAGGACCTCATGAGCTACTTCGACATGCTGAATAGTCCAACCTACACAAATCTCATAAGGCACTTCTGGGTAAGAGCTTCTGTTTATGATAAAAAGGCTGCCCAACAGGAAATGGATGAGAAGGTGCTGATTAATCCTACTCTAGCTAGCAAATCTAGAGAAGAAATGGGATTGGAACCATTTACCTGCACTAAAATCAGGTCAAGCATTATGGGTGTCCCGGTCTTCATCTCTCAAGAAGTAATTGCCTATGTAATCAAGAGAGCTTATGAAGGTAGCTTCAAGGATGGCCTGGACAACAACAAGAAGAGTCCATGGAATGAAATAGTTAACCAAACTATGTTCAACAGCAAGAAGAAAGGTGTGTATAGTGACCTATCGATGGAGAAGAAAATGCTTCTAAAGATTCAGAACGAGAATCTTCTACCTAAAGGAGGAGGTTCTGATCAACCTTCATTGGAGCACAGGGTGTTCCTTCACTTCTTCATCATAAAGGAAAAAGCTAATATGCCTAAGTATATCTTCAAGCATATGATCAACGCTTTAAAAGAGAGTCAAACTATCAAGAGAACCTGGGTTCCCTATGGTAGACTTATCTCAGAAGATCTTCATCAAAGAAGGTTTCTGAAGGCTCTGAGTGACACAAGAGGCTTCACAGATCAGCAGCTTGGCACAGTGACTGGAAAAATAATCAATGGAAGCACTCTCAGAAACATGAATTTAATCAAGAAGGATGTCTACAAGAAGATGGACTCAGATATGAAGGAATCTAGAGCAATCTCCAGTCTTATGGAAGATTTCCCTTCAATCTGCAAACAAGATCCACTTGATGTGCAACACTACTTCATTCATGATCACCTGCAAACCACTGGAAAGACTATCCAACTGGAGAATATACCAGAACAAATGTATGGTGGTGCTCTGTCTGTTGCAACGAGCAGAAAATCAAATAAGAGAGCACTCACAGAAGATGAGTATCTGGATGATGATGCTTCTGAAAAATCTTCCAAGAAAGCAAAGAAGGCTAAGAAGGAGAAGGCCTCTACTCAAGCTGACCCTACAGTACCTTAAATTTGAGAAGAGATTAAGGATTTAGCTCCTTCTGAAGTTCTAAGCAAAAGAACCAGAAGTGCTAAGCAAGCTAAACCTTCACCACCTCAACCTGCTCAACCTTCCATTCCTACAAAGAAAAGGAAACATGTTATCAGGAAGCTTAAGACTGCTCCTGAAGAAGAAGATGAAGAAGAAACAGAGTTGGTTTCAAGAGAAATCAGAAGAAGGAAGGAAGTTGATGCTACTGTGGAGAAAGCACTTCAACTAGCTAAGGAGATTAAAATACTTGTTGAGGTTCTGACAAAGGAATCTACAGTTGAAGCTGCTCAACAGGGATTGGAGCTTACTGAGAACCTGCAGCAGATGGCAATGGCTGATGATATGGTGGAAGCTACTGAGGTTGCTCAAGTGGAAGTTGGCTGCTCTGAAGATGTTGCTTCAGAAGCTCCAGAAGGTAATATTGATTCTCTACACATTACTACTGAAATAGTTAATATATAATCAAGTACATCCTCTGACACTAGGTCTAGTCCAGCCTCCCTCTCATCATCTTCATTAACCTCATCTGATATGGATTATATCCCTCTTAATAAAGTGTATGGTAACCTCAATAAAAGCTTGTCCCTATCACCATCCACCAAAACACAGAAAAAGCCAAATTATGATACCTTTGTTCCCATGTACCCTTCTATTGAAGTAAGATTAGTTTACGTGCAACAAAGAAGGATTGATGCTTTCAAGAATCTACCTGCTAATCACCCACTACAACCACCTTTGATTGAACTTATTCAATTTGTTCCTACTGATGCAGAGGGTGCAGTTGATTACCCAGGGTCAGATTCTATAAACATTGATGTATCATCATCTCACCCTAACTCTCCAACTCAAACAACACAAACAACTCACACTTCTGAACCATCAATCATTCAGGACTTGATGAATCATTACTTAGGTGAATTACTTGGTTATGAGTCCAACATATAAAAAGCCTCTAACATAGCTTCTGATGAAGTTATGACAGAAAGCCCCCATCAACAAACACCTAACCAAGAAATGGCCTCATCAACCAACACAGAGTCTATCCTTATCCCTGATCATGTTCCTGAACTAGTTGTTCCTGAACAACTTGTTCCTGAACTAGTTGTAGCTGAACAAGTCTTTTCTAACCAATCACTTGCAACCAACACCATTGTTGAACCTCTAACCTCCATAAATGACCAAACCTCATCCTCTTATCTAGCCATTCAGCCTTGTGCACCTGCCATAACAAATGTCCCTTCTCCACCCACCCTGTTTCTAGATTCTACTATTCTAGCAGATGTGTGTGAGAATATCTTTCAAGAGATGAACAACTTGGTTCAAGCAAGGAATAATTTGATTCATGAGGATAGCTATGAGAAGTTGTGGAAGAGATTAAAAGACAGAGTGGACTATGTCTTGACTGAACTTCAGAGATCATGTCTTGATGCTCAAGACTCTGCTCAAAGAAAGCTTCAAGATTGGCTATAAGGGGTTGATAGTAATATGCAAGAAGTGCAAGTGCTAAGAACTTGGGTGCGAACTACCCTTAGCTTAAGAGCAAGGAATGCTACTGATTTCATTCCAACAGGTATACACCCAAGAGAGCTGAACATCAACTGGTTGTCAAAGATTAATGTCAAACCACTCTCTACAGATCTAGCCTTGCTGCAAAGGAAGGTTGAGTTAGAAAAAGAAAACAAGCAGTTGAGGAAAGAACTTCTTGACCAAAAGCTTCTACTGCTTGAATACAAGACCTCTACAGAAGCTAAATTGGAAGAAGCCAGAATCAGAGAAGAGAATCTCATCAGAAGTAATGAAGAGTTCAAGAGAGATATGAAGGAACAAGCAGAAGAAACAAACAGGATGATGGAATTGATCCATAAACAAGCCCAACCTTAGTTGCACACTCTTAGCTTGTTTTATTTCTGTTGTTTGTATCTTTGCTTATGTCTACTTCTGAACTTATGTTTTAATGATTTTGAATTACTGTTTTTGATTAATGCTTCTAAACAATTCTTGTGCTTCTGAATATAAATCGCTTTTGAACTATGTTTTTACTTATAAAATTTTCTCATCTCTTCTTTTTGTCTTTATTTTTATACTTTTGTTGATAAAAAAAAGGGGGACTAAATGTATAGTATTTAAAGGCGATGAGCCACATTAATTTAATTTCAAACATTTTAAATTAATAGGACCATCTTCTTATCTCTTAGTCTTTTATTGTGAGTTAATTCTAAGAGTTATTACATTATTAATGATGAATTTAATTAACATGGATAGAAATCAGGGGGAGCTTACAAACCTCACATTAAAGTACTATTAGACTCAGGGGGAGCTTACAAACCTCATACCATTATAGTCAACTTGTTAATTAGCTTAACAACAATTGAACATTTTAAATACTAATGTCTGTCATCATCAAAAAGGGGAAGATTGTTGGAACAAAATGTGTTTAACATTACCTCTTGAGAGTTTTGATGATAACAAGGTATTAAAAATTGTCAATTGGATATGCTAATATTTGTTCAAGTGTACAGGACCATAGACAAAATTTTGTGTCTACTTAAAGCTTAGGTACTGGAAGAACAAATGAGAGCAATTGAATCAACAAGAAGGAAGCTTTATGCATCTGAAGAAAAGTGCTCCTGAAGTGATGACGTGTCATCAGAAGCAAGTTCATCAGAAGCACCTCATCATAAGCAAGATCACCAGTAGCTGAAGTTCATCAGAAGATGAGAGACTTAAAGCTTCAAAGGTTGTTCAAAGGATTTAATCACGCCCAGCATTGCAGAAGACCAGAAGTGTAAAGCAACGGCTAATTCAAATGGATTTGAAGACATTGGATGCTTGTTCTTTGAAGAGTGTTGACAAAGTACAATTGTACGAAGTGTACAACCACTACCTCCACTACACAGAGTGTGTCTCTGCTACAAGACAAGAATAACAGCTACGCTTGCAACAATGTTCCTTCAGACTTGGAATGAATTTGAAATTGATCCTTCATAGAACAATAATTATATCAGGCAAAAGATCATTGGTGATTGATAGCTTCAAACGACTCTTTTTTATGTGCTGGCAATTCACAACGTCTCTTTCACACCTCTATATAAAGAAGTGAAGACTTGGAGAATCGTAAGCGACTCTAGAACAATTTGAAAGCGCCAAAACTCTGTCAAAATTGTTCTACATCAACAGTTCACTTGGAATTTCTTATCAAAGTTCATATCTTAGAAATTCTAGAGTCTTAAGAGTCTGTATCTGATTTGTATTGTGAACACCACTGATTGTATATCAAGTGTTCAACTTCAAACATTTTTCTTTCTAATTCGGTTTGATTAGAAGCCTCTTGCAGTTGTGCTTGAGCATATAAGTCTCTTGATTGTGTTCAGGAGGATAGGAAATCTCTTGCAGTTGTGGTTGGGTGATTTGAAGTCTCTTGCTAGTTTTAGCACTGAGCATTTGTAATCAGATATTACATTTTAGTGAACTCTCCTTGGAAGTGCAAGGGGGACAGGACTACTTCCGGTTTGTGGAAGGAACCTATATAATTTCTTTGTGTATTTCTTCTCTCTCTCTCTCTCTCTCTATTTTTATTCGCTGCAATTAGTATCTGAACATCACTTCAGAAGTTGTACTCTAACTGCTTCTGACCAGTGACTTCAGTAGGAGAAACAGAAGAAAAAGCCAACACAATTCAACCCCCCCCCCCCCCCCCCCCCCCCCCTTCTTGTGTTTTTTTCACCTTCAGAAAAGAGATATTATTTATAGGAGTCTCTAGAACATTGGCAGGGACTTTCTTACCTCCAGCAATTCTCATCTTTTAAGGTGGTACAATGTCCATGACATCTTGCTCAACTTCATAATCATAGTCACTATCTAAGACTTCCTTCCTTTTAGAGGTCCTCTTCTTGATTATAGGAATGCTTACCTTGCTCCATGCTCTTGCGGGGCTCATAATAGTACTCTTTTTGGCTTCTATTGAGGATTCATATCCAGGGTAGGTGTTCTTTCTTTTCCTTCTCTTTAACTTATTTGAAACACTGGTAGTTACTCTTTGTCCAATAGGTTCTTCATTAGACCTCAGTTCTTTCACATTCACATCATCAGCAACTTGATTCTAACTATAAGATTTACTGACTTGGCTTTCTTCCTTTTTAGATTTCTCAGCATTCTCTTTTTCTTCTTTAGACATACTACCATCAGTCTCTCCTTCATTAGATCCACCTTCCTCATCTTCCTTCCCAGAACTTACCTTCTCACAGCTATTCCCATCATCACTCCTGTTTTTAGTGACAATGTCTTTATAACTGGACCCAGTTTCTTCACTATCACCATCATCACTCTTCTGCTCATTATCATTATCAGTACTCATCTCATGTTGAGAGCTTCCTCTTTCAAAGTTTGACTCGGATTCAGATTCTTGGTGAGTTTCACCTTGGGTGGTTTCCTCATGGTAATCTGATTGGATCAGGGATGTCATAACTTCTGGTGCAACATGCGATAGAGTTGAGTTTTCTTTGTAGGACTCAGCAAGCATATCATCAGTAACTTTGGACACAACAGATTCAGGGTTAGTTACAACCAGTTTCTCATGAACACTTGTCTGTCTAGTTTCTTCAAAGGTTCTAAGGTTTTCCTGATTCCTTAGGTTGTTCAGAGTTTTTAATAGGGACAACAGTGGTAGACACCAAGAGATCAACATTAAAAGTAGTAACATTATGATTAACATTGTGACTACCTATGGAATCAGCAAACATTGTAACAAATCTTATATACAATCAAACTTTAATAAACCTTGAACAATGTACAAAACTATTTAGACAATTTCAAACCAAACCTATATGAACCAAATTACTAAGCTATCAATTGAAAACACAATGCATGTGAAATTGAACAATGTACAAAACTTTAATAAACCTTGCTTTCCTTTTTTTTTATTCCTTTTTGTTTTTTGTTTTTTTAAGAGTCCAATAGGTCCAAAAAACGTCCATAAGTTCCAAAAAAAATCTGCTCTACCACGCCACGATCAGTGGCAGCCAGTCTCAGTGTCAACTCTTCCTTGCCTTTTTACCATGATCGCGTATAAACACGTTGAGTGCCAATCAATCCCCATCAATTTCCCTTCATGAATTTTCCTTTTAAAAAATCACTTTGGCTTTAAAAAGAAAGGGGGGATCAGAGTTTGAGACACGAACATCACACACAGTAACCTGCATAAAAAAAAAAACACAATAGATAAAACCCAGTCTGAATCAAAAGCAAACACTGTCACCAAACCCTCACAAAAATCCAACCAAAGCCAACAAATCAAAACTCTTTGAAACCCTTGAAAGTTCCAACAACATTACGTAGCTACATAAGCAATCCAAACACATTGCAAACATCCACTAAAACTTAAACCAAAACCCGCACAGTACCAAGCCACCAAACCGGCCGTCACAACCAAAACCTTAAAAAAAACCATATCGATCCATCACCAAAAACCCAATCCAGGCACCATCATACCAACTACAAAACAAAACCAGGAATCAAAGCCACAAGAACCGATCCACAACCAAATCAGTCGTACCGAAACTGGATCCGCTTTTAAAAGTCAAAGAGGTAGTTTTTTTTTAAGTCATAGATCTAGGTTGTTGAAGCTCTTGTTTTAAATTTTGAAAAGGGGTTTGTAAAGAGGAGGAAAAACAGTAGTGAAAAAGTTTTTTTTTTTTTAAGTTCCAGCACGGCGGCGCCGTCGCTAGGGCGCGCCGGCCACCGTGCCAAAATCGCTTGCCAATCGGAGAAGAAGAAAATTTAGGATAGAGAAAAGAGGTTTTTCAGAAAAGAAAGGGAAGAGAGAGAAAGGGATGGTTAAAATGAAATATAAAAAAGAAAAAGAAAAGAAGGATTTGTCTATTTATAAGCCGCCCAAATTTTGTTTGAGAGGGTACAGGCACTAACGTGCATCCTCGCATCCCAGTCTTTTGATTTTAATCTGATGGCTACTGATACTTCAATCCATGATTAGATCTAGGTTGTATGATATTGATCAGACGTCCCAAATCCAATCTCTAAGGCCTAACGCGCCTCTGCCCCCTTAAAGCCCAATTTGTCTTTTTTTTATTTCTGCACCCCTGTGTATATTGCTTGCACCCTTTGCATTTCATTTTTTATATCTTTTTCTGTATTTTTAATTTCTTTTTGCATTTTTATTTTTTTTTATTTTGCATTTTTATTTCTTTATTAGTTTAAGTTTATCATTCTGCATTTTTTTTTTTTCGTCATTTTTTTTTATTTGCATAGATTTAGAATGTATTTAGGGCCAATGTAACCATAAATGAGAAGAATCATGCATGTGTTTTTTATATATTTATTTTTCTTTACGTATTAAAAAAAATGCAAAAAATATTAGGTTAGTTTAATTTCCAAAGGGTTTTCGTGGTGATCTAACGTCACATCGGAAATTCCTCGTGTTTATTTTATTGTTAAAATAATTTTTAGGTTTTAATTAATCATTAAAAAAAAGAAAAAAAAACATTCAAATAACCAAAAATTCACAACAAAAAAAAACCCTTTTTATAAGAAACCTTGATTTTCAATCATGTGACTTTTCCCATTTTAATTTTCTTAATGAAATTTTAATCCATTTAATCATATTTTGAGTCATTTTCCTTTAAACATAAAAAACACAAACAAATTCCATTTTGCCAGTTTGGCTTTCTACCTTTTAAAGACTTTTTTTTTCTTTCAAAACTAATAAAAAACACAAAAACAAATCAATCGGTCTTTCTACCCCAAACTACGAGGTTTTGATCCTTTACGGGTACGTAGGCAAAGGACATTTCGTCCTTCCAAATCAAAAAAATGTAAAAAAAACAATTTTCCTTTTCTTTTTAATCATCACTCCAATTCCTTCTTTAAAAGAAAATAAATTATAGCACAAAAAATAAATAAAAACAAGAGGTTCCCGTAAGATACTACAGACGTTTAGGGTGCTAACACCTTCCCTTTAAGTAACTAACCCCCAAACCTAAAATCTTAAAACTAGTGGTTTATTTGAACTTTTTTCCCTTTCTTTTGAAAAATAAAAAGTTCAATGGTGAATAAAAAAATCAGTGAGTCAACGCTAATCTAATAACTTGATCTCCGAAAATCACTGCGACAACATGCAATAGTAAAAAGTAAAGAGGATACGGAAGAGAGATAACACCGATATTTTCATAGTAGTTCTCTCTTTCTCATCCTCGCTAGAGCTACGTCTACTCTTCTTGATGAATTACACCTTCACCAAGGTCATCCACTAAGTAACAAATGTTGATTACAATGTGTTTACAAGAGTTCCTTGAAATTAAACCTAATTCTTCAACCCCTATGCAAACACTCCCCCAAACTTGAAATAACCTTTGAATTTGGTGCTCCTTGAATCTTCGAATCCTTGAATACCCGTGCACCCCTTCGAACTCTTCACTCGAACCTTCGATGCTACGTCTGGTAAGCGAATCCCCTTCGACTTCAAGAACGGTTAGAAAGATCCCCAAGTTCTTTGGAGGTGGAATGAGATTATTCACGTCACTTTAGAGCCTTGATTAAGCCCAACCAATCTCCTTGAAAGAACGAAGTGATTCTAAGAAAAAGTGTTTAATCTTGAAGAATTTATGTGCAATGAGTTTTTGAGACCTAGAGAGAATAGTTGCAAATGATTCAATAATTTGGGAGTTGTGAGAAGGAGGGTATTTATAGAAGGTGTGGACAAGTGCAAATTTTCGTATAAAATTAACTACATGAGTCGATTCACTAAATGAGTGAGTCGACTAAAACAGCTAAAAGAAAAACTAGAAAAGAGAGAGAAGCTATGAAGAATGATGTGTGATATGTCATATTTGAGACGATTCAAACTGCCCAGAATGAGGATTGAAACGATTCAGAGTTGGTGTGAATCGATTCAGAGAGAATCAGAAACTTTTGTGATACGACTCACAGATAATTGATACGATTCAACATGAATTGATTCGTAAATACCATGAATCATTTCACATCAAGTCAGAGACTTTGTGTGATACGATTCAGACATAAGTGAGACGATTCATGCAGAGTAAAGACAAATTTTGACAGATACCATGTATGTTTCTTGTGCCACACGCAAGCTAGGGTGCTTTAACAAATTCTAAATGCATAGCTATAGAACAAACAACATGTAATACTAATAACTACTAACTTATAGAATAAACGCAAACATCATCAAAACCTATAGGCTTTATCCGTTGCACGCTTAAAATGTAATTGTTATAATTTAAACATGTGAATTCCCAAAACTTCCCTTGATTTCTTTACTTGATCAGTTTTTACCTCCTTTAAGAGTATGTCACCAGTGTGCTCCCTTGAGATTTCCTCCATATAAATGGTGATTCTTTATTAAGTTAATTCTCTGATAGAGTGATGAGAGGTGTGAGACGGTGTGTTCTCACTGTTCTGAAAGAAATTTTCAGATATGATGAAAGCCATTAGTTTCTTGTAATCTAAAGTCGCAACATCCTTCTTGACATTTTTTTCTTTTGATATTTCCTTCATCCAAGATGAATAGTTACAGTTGCCCCTTTTACCATCAGATTATTCCTGATAGGGTACACCTGATCACTATTTTGTTTATTCTTTATCAAGGGGATGAATTTTTTTTCTTCAGTCTTGATCCAGCTAATTGGTGTTAGACTTCCTTTATCTTTACACGTTATCCATTTTTTATAACAGTAAAGTTGAAGATCTAGGCTTGTGTTCATATGTAGATCAATCAGTCTTAGCTGATACTTCATTAATTTTAACATATTGCTTGACATGCTATATCCCTGAATGCTTCTACAGTCAGATTCATAGGACCAATAAGTGAGGGTTCACATAGCATTTGTGTTATTGGGGTGAGAGCTCGTGTTCCTCAGGTTTTTTATTCTTCATTGGCGTCTTTGATAGATGTTTTCAAGGATGAGCATATTTCTGTCAAAGTCTTTTGATCCATGAAACACTTGAGAACTTGCTCCCTTTTCAGCGTGCATATTCTGATGCTCTTTATCATGGTCTGGACAATGTTTTCCGATTATTAAGATGATATGATTTTCTTTCCGGAGTGCTGACATGAATTCATAAGCCTCACATACTTGAAATTCTTCTCTAGATTTCCACAAGAAGCAATCATCTTTTGATATTTCTCCTCTCATTTAAACATTACTTTCAGCATTAATGTCCGAACAGTCTAACTTGCTGAATATGACTTTTGCTCCTTGGTCACACAGTTGACTGATACTGCTCAGATTAGATGTGAGTCCTTTCACATACAAGATTAGGATACTTTGAAAATCTTATCTTACCAATCCCTTTGATTTGACCTCTACCTCCATCACCAAAAGTTACAAAGCCAGTTGGGCAAGGACTAATGTCTTCTAGGTAGTGTTTGTTCCCAGTCATGTGTTTGGAACATCCACTATCAAAGTACCACTTTTCAGACATTCTTGAGTTAAAGTGAACAACTGATGAGTCAATAATTAGTGTTTTTAATATAATATTTGAGTCTTTTTTATTTAGATTTGATTTCGTTTTATTTAATATTATTTCCTTTTAGAACTATTTTACATCAATTGCAAGTTATTTAATTTCAGGAACAAATATTCTAAAGATTCAATCTTGGAGCAAAAGAAAGAGGATTCGGGCTGGAGAATACGAAGATTCAACACAAAAATATGTCAACCCCAAGTCAGAAGCTTGGCACGGCCCGAGCCATTATCCACACGGTCGTGCCATGTCCCAGGATTGCTCTTTTGCTGCTTTTGCTTTATGGACAAGATACCTATTAGTTTATTTCTGACCTAAAAGCCCGTGTTTTCTTATGGAACATTCTAGTGATGTATTTCTTAGGGCTTAAGTCATTGTAAACTATAAATAGAGTAGCTAGATATCACAACAATTCATCTTTTGTTCTTGGAAATAATAAGTGACAATTGTTTTCTTTAATAAAAGATCAATCTTTATTTTATGTTCTTCTTCTTCTTTTTCTCTATGTCTACAATGAACGTGAGTGAGTAGACTCTTTTTGTCTTGCGATTGTAGGGTAAATTCTAATGACATAATCCTATTCAAACCAAACCATAAACCCTAATTTTATATAACCTCACTTTCTAATCTAATTTCACCGATCTTATAATGAATTAACAAATACCAAACTCATGAAGCGAACGAGGAGGAGTTAGTATTTGTTAATTCATCATCACGAATATCAAAGCGAAGGATCGAAAGAAGTTTTGATATTGGAACAAGTGAAATTAGATAAGGGTTGCGAAACATGAGAATAGTCTAGCAAACCTTGAGACACATAAAGTTTCGTTCTTCAAGGATTCCAATAGCAATCAACCATGAGAATAGGTGTGGTTGCTAGAGGAACACACTCACTGAGACCGAAAGGAGATGTGATAGACTTAAGAGAAACTTGTATTTAGAAAGTGGGACCAATATAAAATTACCGGTTTAGGGTTTGTTTGTGAAGGAGTTGTTATTAAGATGGACCAATAAATCCCAAGGCTCTTTTATTATTATTGTTATTTTATTTTAATTAAAAATCCAAACTTTTTACCCTTGAAACGTTCATCTAATCATTGTTTAAAAGTGAATCAAATTCATAACTCCCTGTCGGAACGATATCTTTTATTACTACATCGGTATAATCGTGAACTTATTGTTTTACTCATATAGTTTTTGGCGCCGTTGCCAGGGAGTTATAGCAATTTAATTAATTTTTTTTAACGATTAGACTAAAATAAGAAAAAAAAAAACTTTTTCTTTCTTTATTTTTTATTTTGATTTTTTTCTTTCTTTCTTTTTCTATTTCTTTCTTTTACCTTTAACTTCTTGGGAAGCATGAAATAATAACGATATGGCTATGGAATGCACTCTTAAAGAGTATGCAACCTCTTCTATGGAAGAGCCACATACTATTATTGTGTACCCAACGATTGAGGCTAATAATTTTGAAATAGAGCCTGCACTTATTTACTTAGTGCAGCAAAATCAATTTTTCTGATCACCCACTGAGGATATGAATCTTCATGTTTCAAATTTTTTAAGACTCAGTGGAACTTTGAAGGTAAACCAAGAGGCCGTAAGGCTGCACCTCTTACCTTTCTCTTTGAGGGATAGAGCTAGTGCTTGGTTTCCTTCATTGTAAATTAGTTCTATCACTTCATGGGACCAAATGAGGCTGGCATTCCTTTCCCGATTCTTTCCCCATAATAAAATTGTTCAATTAAGGAATCAAATCACATGATTCACTCAAAGAGATGGAGAATCTCTTTACAATGTGTGGGAGCGTTTCAAAGAAATGCTTAGGCTTTGCCCCCATAATGGTTTAGAGAAGTGGCTTATTATCCACACTTTTTATAATGGTCTTTTGAATATCACAAGAATTTATGTTGATGCAGCTGCAGGTGGAGCTTTGATGAATAAAACTTACACAGCAACATATGCTTTGATCGAGAACATGGCACAAAACCACTATCAGTGGACAAGTGAGAGAGACATCACTGCATCTTCACCCTCTATAAAAGAGGCAGGTACCTATGAAATTTCTTCCCTTGATCATCTAGCTGCTAAGGTTGATTCACTCACACAAAAATTTGATAAAATGAATACTAGTGTTGTCAAACCTGCCCCTGTATCACCTCCTTGTAAAGTTTGTGGTGTATTTGGCCATATTGGCGTTGAATGCCAACTAAGTAGTGTTGTTTATAACCAAGGGATGAGGCCAAATAAAAACTTTTATAACCAAACTCCTCAAAATCCCTTTGGACAAACAACACCACCCGGTTATGCAAACAACCAAAGAGTCCTTCAAAAATCCAGCTTAGAACTTTTGCTAGAAAATTGTTTAATGGATCAGTCCAAGCATTACGAAGAACTTAAAAATCAAACTGGATTTTTAAATGACTCCCTCACCAATCTTACATCGAAAGTGGACTCCATTTCTACTCACAATAAAATGCTCGAGACTCAAATCTCTCAAGTGGCCCAACAAATGGTTGCTTCCTCTCAAACCACCTAAATCTTTCCATGTCAAACTGAAACTAACTCTGAAGGCCATATAAGTGTTATTACTCTTAGGGATGGTAAACAATTAGAGGACTCCATTGTGAAAGTTAAGAACAGTGAGGTAGAGATATGGAGTGATAAGCCTCAAAGTGATAAAGCCATATGAGAGAATGATAAGCCACTTGTTTCACCAACTCGTGAGCCTAAAATTCCATTAACACAAGGGTTTGCTAAATCCAAGTTAGATGAGCGGTTTAGAAATTTTATTGAAATACTTCCAAACAAATCTCCACCTAAACTTAAGGATCCAGAGAGCTTTTCCATACCTTGTGTCATAGGATCTAAAACCATTGAGAAAGTCATGTGTGATTTCGGAGAGAGTGTCAATTTGATTCCTTTGTCCCTTAGTGAAAGATTGGGTATAGGGTAGAGAAACCTCTTGATTGTCAAGCTAATGACTTTAAACGAGCGCTTCGTGGGAGGCAACCCACAAGTTTAATTGATTTTATTTTGTTTGTTTTGTGTTGTTTTAATTTGTTTTGTAGGTATTTCTCCAAGTATGATTCAAAGAAACGAAAAATATTGAGCCTAGGAAGTCCAGAACCTTGGCACGGCCCATGCCTACAGTGGCACGGCCGTGCCACACTGTGCCAAAACCAACCCTCCATTTTCCAGAAGGTTGGCACGGTCGTGCGCTGGGTTGCAATAAACCAAGATTTCCTCTTCTTCTTCTTCCCTCATTCAATCACCACAACCTCTCTCTTACTCAAACCTCTCTCTAAAACCTCCATAACCACTTACCTTCAAACCTTCGCAACTACCCCAAATCTTCACCAAAACACAAAATTTCATCACCCAATCACTTCCAAACATCATTCCAAACATCATCCATCAACCAAAAACAAATTTCATCCACCCAAACCCACCAAATTCGTATTCCCACTTACCCTAACCCAAAAACCACAAATTCTTCAACAATTTCCAAAATTAAACTCAAAAACCTTACTCAAACCTCAACCCCATAACAAAACCAACCTTTCCCACCCAAAATCTTTCCAAACCCCAACCTTCACCAAAACTCAAACCAAGTCAACAAGGTCAATGGCACCCAAGAGGCAAGGAAAGGAAATTGCTAGTTCAAGTGGTGGTGGAAGTAGGAAGCAAGCAGCACCAAGGAACCACGACATCACATTTAGCACTCCGGAACAACGGAGTAGGTATAGATCCCTTATCTCTAAACATTTACATGCTTCCAGGTACCCTGATAATAATGATATGGATAGATTAGGTATTAGAGATAATGTGATTATGCTGTTGAATATATTAGGATGGGTTGAATTGCTAAGACCTATGAAGGGGTTTGAAAACTTCACCTATGAATTCTTAAGCTCTATTGCCTTCACGAAAGATAGGATGAATTTTGATAACCCCGATCATAGAGTCTCCTTCCGGCTTATGAACATTGATTATGAGATATCTTTTAAAAACTTTTGCAATGAGATGGGCTTCGCAAATGCGGGGTTCATCTATGACTCTTTTGATCATGATCTAAGGCCAGAAGATTACAACCCTGCTGCCTTTTGGAAACGTATCACCAGTTCAGACCAATACAATTCACGTTCCAATAAGGCTAGTAACATTCACAACCCTATTCTTAGGTACCTCCAAAGGGTTATGGCTTGCACCATTTGGGGTAGGAAAGAGTTGGCAACCACTAGGACAGATAAACTCTTCATGTTGTGGGCTATGCTTAATAACCGCCATGTGAACACTTGTTTTTACTTGCTTGATCATCTTGCTTCCGTAGGTACAAGGTCTGATGGTAAGGGTGAGATAGTAGTTGGTGGTATCATCACCTATATAGCTAGGAAGTTTGGAGTAGGTGAGGACCAAGGGTTAAACCGAATTGAGGGCAACAATAGGCTTAATATAGAAACCCTCATTGCTATGAACTTTATTAAGCCTCATCCGCCTGCTAACATAACTTTTGAGTTTGAGCTCTATGTGCCTTTATGTTTAATTATCCTTCCTAACCCATCTCGGACTAACACCGAGGTGGAAGAAAATTTGTTGTATGTTGGTGATGATCCACAGGTACATGAGGAGCACCATGAGTATGATGTCGGTGTGCACTATAATGAAGACAATAATTGGTGGGCATGGATGCAAACCAAGGTTCAACGTATAAGCACCGAGCAACAAAGACAAGGTGTAGAAATCTTTGAGCTAAGAAAGGATGTCCAAAGGGGCAATCAGGTAAATGATGAAAACAATCAAATGTTACGGATGATGATGCAACACTTTCACCTCCAAGGTCCTCCTTATGGACCTCAATGAAATTGTGAGCTTTCCTCTTCCTCTCTTCCCTTATCTTCTCCTCTCTTTATCTTCCCTACTCTTCCTCCTTCCTCTTCTTCTCTTTTCTTTTCTAAGTTTTGAATCATTGAGGACAATGCTTCTCCCAAGTGTGGGGGGCCAAATAAAGTGTCTAGTGTTGTAGTGTTTCCAAACTCCCTTGAACTTTAATTCTTTTGTTTTGTTTTGTTGTGAAAGGCATGATTAAGCAGCTTGTTTTTACTGTAAATTATGGCATAAATTTTTTGTTGTCTCTTCTAAAATGGTTGTTTCTAGTACATGAAAGTAGCTTCTTGTGTTTTAAGTGTTCTTGCTATACCCACATCTTTTTTTATTGTGAAACTTCTATTTGAGAAAAGCACAAGTTGCAGCCTTTGAGTAAGTGTATAAGTAGGTATTTTAAGGAACACGTTCTAACTCTAAAGGTAAATTGACCCTTAAAAATTTTCAGAGTAAAAGTAGTATAAGCTAGTGTGGGGGAGTTTTATAGTGCCAAATAAATTTTAAGGTTGCATCATTGAATCTAGATTGGGGAAGGGGGTAGGCCCTCCGACTTCCTACGTGAAGGTGATGTTATCTTGAGAAACTTAAGGGGGCAGAACAAATACAAACATAAGGGGCACCACTGAATCTAGATTGGGGAAGGGGGTAGGTCCTCCGACTTCCTACGTGAAGATGTTGTCTCTATAAATTAATAAAAATTCTGCAAAAAACCCCCAAGAATGTGTAACTGACAAAGATCCAATGATCACAAATACTCTCATCTCTCTTATATGAAATGAAGAAAGAATTTTTCTCGGTTGGTTTAGTCTTACGGTTAGAACCTGTTTTCCTCATAATATATATCTTATACAGAAGCAAGAAAAGGGTTGGACTTCACACACACACTCACTTGAAACTTGTTGTTAGGTTGAATAGGTTCACAAGGAATACATGAAGTTGTAATTAAGTGTACACTTGAAATGAAACCTTATGGGAGACATAAGTTTTTAATTGTATTGTCATATGTTAAATCTTGTTTATGTTGTTATGCTTATGCTTTTTGCTTGAGGACAAGCAAAGATTCAAGTGTGGGAGAGTTTGATGAGTCAATAATTAGTGTTTTTAATATAATATTTGAGTCTGTTTTATTTAGATTTGATTTCGTTTTATTTAATATTATTTCCTTTTAGAACTATTTTACTTCAATTGCAAGTTATTTAATTTCAGGAACAAATATTCTAAAGATTCAGTCTTGGAGCAAAAGAAAGAGGATTCAGAGCTGATTCGAGCTGGAAAATACGAAGATTCAACACAAAAATATGTCAACCCCAAGTCAGAAGCTTGGCACGGCCCGTGCCATTATCCACACGGTTGTGCCATGTCCCAGGATTGCTCTTTTGCTGCTTTTGCTTTAAGGACAAGCTACCTATTAGTTTATTTCTAACCTAAAAGCCCGTGGTTTCTTATGGAACATTCTAGTGATGTATTTCTTAGGGCTTAAGTCATTGTAAACTATAAATAGAGTAGCTAGTTATCACAACAATTCATCTTTTGTCCTTGGAAATAATAAGTGACAATTGTTTTCTTTAATAAAAGATCAATCTTTATTTCATGTTCTTCTTCTTCTCTATGTCTGCAATGAATGTGAGTGAGTAGACTCTTCTTGTCTTCGGATTGTTGGGTAAGTTTTAATGACATAATCCTAATCAAACCAAACCATAAACCCTAATTTTATATAACCTCACTTTCTAATCTAATTTCACTGATCTTATAATGAATTAACAAATACCAAACTCATGAAGCGAACGAGGAGGAGTTAGTATTTGTTAATTCATCATCACAAATATCAAAGCGAAGGATCGAAAGAAAAAGTTTTGATATTGGAACAAGTGAAATTAGACAAGGGTTGTGAAACATGAGAATATTCTAGCAAACCTTGAGACACATAAAGTTTCGTTCTTCAAGGATTCCAATAGCAATCAACCATGAGAATAGGCGTGGTTGCTAGAGGAACACACTCACCGAGACCGAAAGGAGATGTGATAGGCTTAAGAGAAACTTGTCTTTAGAAAGTGGGACCAATATAAAATTACTGGTTTAGGGTTTGTTTGTAAAGGACTTGTTATTATAATGGACCAATAAATCCCAAGACTCTTTTATTATTATTATTGTTATTTTATTTTAATTAAAAATCCAAACTTTTTACCCTTGAAACTTTCATCTAATCATTGTTTAAAAGTGAATCAAATTCATAACTCCCTGTCGGAACGATATCTTTTATTACCACATCGGTAGAACCGTGCACTTGCGGTTTTACTCATCAACAACATGGTAGATCTTGTTGTCTTTTGGCTTCCTATGTTTGGTATTCAGGTGATATGACTTAGGCGACTGACGATGTTCAGGATGACCATACATATCATAGCAGTATGGTCTTGTGTGGCCATTTCTGCCACAATGGGGACACCTCTAAGGCATAAATTTTGCTTTGTCTTGTTTTTTTTTTGTTATCAGGATGATTGAACATCATGTCTGACATAGTGTTCTTACTCTTAGAAGAGTCAAGCCTGTTTGAGGACTCGCCTTGTTCAATGACAGGTTTAGGGATAGGTCCTATTTTTGTAAAATTCTCAACCTTCTTTTGTACAAGATGGGTGTCACTTTCTGTGTTAGAACTATTACTGGACCTTTTGGCAGGTACACCCAAGTTATTTAATTGATAGGTTAAGGATTTTACCTCATTTTGCAACTCAGATACAGTTGATAGAAGTCTTTTAATCTCACTTTCTAGCTCGAGAATTGTCTTCTTCTATTTCAACACTTCATGACACATGTCTTCATAGGAATCAAACAACTCATCATAAGTTATGTCAACACCATAAGGGTCCTTGTCAGAGTCACGTCTTCCAGTGAGAGCTGCAACAAAATTCCCACTTTCTTCATTTGACTCCTCTTCATCATTAAACCAGGACACATAATGACCTTTTTGCTGTTTCTTGAGATGAGTGGGACATTTTGACTCTAAATGTCCATACCCTTCACATCCAAAGCACTGAGGACCTTTTCCTTGATTAGATAGTTCCTTTTTTTTTGCCTTTCTCTGAGGTTCATTGGTTTTTTCGATGTCAGGTGAGATGTTTCTGACATTTTGTCATCTACCTTTATCTAATTTTTTTCAGGATGTTGTTGAACTATTTGCTGAGTAGCACCACAACCTCTGTTATTTCCTCATCAGTCTCTAGTTCACAATCAGTTTGATCACTACTCGCGTTTGAGAGAAAGGCAATGCCTTTGTTTTTTTTTGTCAGGGTGATCACTTATAGCCATTTCAAAGGTTTACAATGACCCAATTAGCTCTTCTACTCTCATGTTTGCAATCCAAGAGCATCAGAGGCATTTGCAAGTTCAAGGATGTTCATATAAAAGTCTTGAATTAATTCACCGTCTTTCATTTTCAGACCTTCAAACTTTGTGGTGATCAGCTGCAGCTTTGACATCTTGACTTTTGTGTGGTTCTTAAAATGTTCCAGGCATCTTTAGCCATAGTACAGTTGTTGATCAACTTGAACATATTTTTGCCAACCCCATTAAACAAGGCATTCAGGGCTTTGTTGTTACCAAGAGCCATATCATCTTCCTCTTTTGACCATTCTTCTTCAGGTTTTAGTTCAGTGGTGTCTTTCCCATCCTTGTCTTTGACACGGTGATGATCCCATCCCTTGATAACGGCCTTCCAAGTCTTGTTGTCAATAGACTTGAGAAATGCTATTATGTGTACTTTCCATTAGTCATAGTTAGATCCATCCATAATGGGTGGTCTATTGACTTGATCTCCTTCCTTTTCCATGGTACCGGAAAGTATCTTCCCTAGATCTCACCTAGAAATAACAAATTTTGCACACAATGTTATCACCAGTCAGATGTCTCGCAATAAGTCAGAACATCGTGACAACAATAATCACAGATAGCAAATATAATTGAAGGACAGAAAGTAAATAACTCAGGTTATTTGTTGACCTAGTTCAGTGCAACTTCACCTACATCTAGGGGCTACCAAGCTAGGAAGAAAATCCACCATAGTAGTATCAATTCGAAGCATACATAAAAGCTTTCACCAGCCTACTAACTTCTCACTTAATCACTACCCGTTGGATTTCTACCTAAGACTCTCCTAGTCCTAAATATGAGAACCCACTCACTTCCTCCTAGTCACAAACCAGTGGCCGTCCTTGAAATCCTTAACAAATATGGAAACACTCTCCTAGAACAAAGAATCAACTCGTGCTTAAAAGCTTAGGGAGATTCAGAGCATTACAACTCAATTACAAAGTCCAACTCTAATATCAAAGTGATATGAGAGTGGCTCACAAATAACAAAGACAGACTAAAACCCTAGATGACTCTTTTTCAATTGCAGCTTCAGTGAATAATTAGGTCTTCTATCTTTGTTTATATAGCCTGAATGTTGAATGGGCGTGATGCATAAATTCGGCTGAAGATCAACTGAAATCTCGATATTTCAGGACAAATATTTTGAAGCAGATCAAATGTTTCTTTAAATGTTGAAACAACATTCTTAAGGACTACGTTAAGAATAAACCACCTTCCTTTGCTTCTAGAAACACGCTTTCTTGGTCAACTCTTCACGTGAAACAAATCTTTAGATATTATATGAAAATCTTCATGTTTAAGATAAATCTCCAAGAATGCGGATCAATGCATGCTATGATGTTGTATCAACATGTTAAGACATTATGTCTGACATCTTGCTATAACTAAATTTTTAACAAAATGCAGCCAATACATGTCTAAAAACCTAACATAAGCTATAGGTGTTACACCAACTTTTTAAATATACCTCTTTATGTCATTTCAGATTCAAAAACTAGTTTAACTGCTAATTTTATCAAATACTACAAATTCAATCATTAACTTATATGTTATAAGCTATAAACTAGTTTATCACATACATGTTATAAGTTCATCTGCTATAAACTAACTGAACAACTAGTTTTTCACTGAAGAGAGTTTAATACTCATACTCCCGAGTGAGGCATTAACCCACCATGAGACACGTTTGATTTTTATTTTTATTAAAGGGGGCATTATTGATATAACAAAATGAAATAGTTTATAGTAATATACTACAAGATAATTGCTCTTCTAGAGGGGTGATTTAGGGTCAATGTTGACCTAAAAATCATCCCTCCGATTTGTTTTTCCTTCTATCCTAATTGTATAAGTGATTACACATATTTTCTGTTTTCTTTCGTTTGTTTTTGTTATTTCGTCGTCTTTAAATGACTCTGTTTGTTTTTATTTCCCGTCTTTGTGCGGTGTGTTTTTGATTTCCTGTTTAGTGTGGTGTTTATTTGATTCAGGTTGAAAGATCAGCTTTGAGCAAATGCAGATCCGATCAATGACAATGACTTTGGCGTCGTCAACGTTGCAAATCCGGAGACATGAGTATTCCGGAGACAAGAATATAGTCATATTATTCATATTTGTAGGCATAGGTACTTTGTCGTTTTATGCTATTAACATGGATGTTTTGAGTTTGTTCACAGATTCAGCCTTTTCGTTTTTAGCGAATTTGTATTGTATTGATGTACTCTATCAATTTGAATGAATGAATATCGTTTATTTTTGTCAAAAAAAAAGATAATTTCTCTTCTCCCATATGTTTTTGCTCATTCCCTTCAAATAGTCGAGCGTGAGTTAACTCACACAGATGTATTTTCAGCGTGAGTTAACTCACGTAGGTGCATTTTTCAGCGTGAGTTAACTCACATAAGACGAGAATGGGCAAAAACATATGGGAGAAGAGCAATTCTGATACTACAACAACAACTAGAACAATGTCTTAACCCATTAAGTGAGATTGACTATATGGATCAAATCAAATTACGTCATAATATTATATTATAAATTATATTTGGAGTCAACTCATTAATTTTTAAAACTTTTGTGATAGTTTCTTTCATAGTTTTCTAAGCCTTCCTCTGTTTCTAGTGATATGACTATCCTCTATCTGATCTACTCTCCTTACTAAATAATCTATAGGTCTTTCTCTGCATGCTCAAATCATCTAAGCATATTTTCCACCATCTTTTCTACTATAAGTGTTACACCAACTTTCTATAATGTTGTCATTTCTAATGTTATCCGTCTAGTCTTCATCTCCGCTACATTTATTTTATTTTTGTGTTGGATCCAACATCGTGTGCCATACAACATCATCGATCTTATAGTTGTCTAATAAAAATTTCCCTTAAACTTGAGCAGTACATTTGTATCACATAAAACACCTGAGGTTGTGGTCTATTTCAACCATCCAGCTTAAATATGGCGACTTACACACGTTTCTATTTCTCCAAATTTTTGTGCGATGGACCTAACATATTTAAACTATACAGCTTGTGGTATGATATGATCTCCAACTTTAATCTCTATGGTTGAATTGCTTCACCGTTTGCTAAAAATGCATTTCATATATTCTATTTTGCTTCTACTCAGGCATAAGTCATATGCTTCTAAGGTTTGTCTCCAATCACCCATTCAATTCCTCTATCGACTCTCCAAGCAAAACTAAATCATCTTCAAAAGGCCTACATCTCGGTGCTAGCTATGGGTATTCTACTAATACATCCAAAACTAAAGAGATAAGGACTTAGGGTTGACCCTTGGTGCAATCCTATTGTTATGGAAAATTGTCGGTGGTCCCATCTACCATTCTCACAATAGTTGAAGCCCCCTCATACACATCCATGATAACTTTTATAAGTAATCCTAATATTTTTATTTTACAGGGAGTTTCACAAAATTTCTCTAGACATCTTTTATAAGTAATCCTAATATTTTTATTTTATAGGGAGTTTCACAAAATTTCTCTAGACATCTCTATCACACGTCATCTCCAAATCCATAAAAACTAAGTGCAAATCTTTTTTATCCATCCGATAATCCTCCATAACACATTGAAGTAAATAAAACATTTATCTTTTATAAATAGGAAACTGAAGAGGTAGATGGTGGCGAAGTGTTGATGCTAATTCAGTGATCCGTTAGTAACTGTTAGTGTATATTACATGAACTGTTTTTTAAAGGAAACTTGCGATGGATCAAAGCTGATAATTAGAGCATTAACAAAAGGGTAAAACTAACAAGTGGATTAAAAAAAAGTAACTAATAAATTAATCATTATCAGCTAGAAAATGATACAACTGCTATTTGACTAAAGAAAACTAGAATTCCTTACAAGTTCATAATAGAATTGTTTGTTTGCATACAAAGAAAACATAATGGAATAATCATTTAGCATCAACTTCGGTGCTCTTTCTTGTGAACATTCTCTGGAGGCATTGCCACAATTGACTTCATGCTTCTCATGAGTTGTTGTTAGCTCTAAATTTTGTCTTGTTTTTTGCCAAATTAGCCTGCACTTGTTAATCAGATACAAATCTCAACAAAGAATCGAATACATGGGAGAATATGCAAATTTATTTTACATATAACAGTGAAGGTCTTGGTCTGTATTGGGTGTACAACACACATTCAAAAAAATAAAAAAATACAACTTCTTTTTTTGAAGGAAAAAAAATACAACTTAACTCCAACATTACACTACAGAATTACATCTGGGTCAAGCCAACCCATGATTTCTATTAGTTAGTCCAAGGTGAGGAAGACATCCAGCTAGGCTCATCGTACCCAAGAAACAGAATCAATTTCATCCCTTGCTGCTTTATATAGTTCAAGCCTTTTTGCACAGTGTTGTCTCCTCTCCATCAATGCAGGGTCTTCATCCAACATTTGAGATAGTTGTTTACCCTATACCAGGAAAAATAACATAAGGTTATATTGAAACTATATAAGACAATTGAATAATAATGTCCAACATTTTACAATAAACATCAAAGTAGAGGAAGGAAGATGAGCTTATATCATCAAATAAAAAAGGCTTAATAGTAATTTTAGCCCCCTAACTTTCCCAAAGTTGCGATTTTGGCCCCTAAGAAAAAAAAACTACAAAACAGCCCCCTAAGTTTTGCACATGCGACAGTTTTGGCCTTCAAGGCCAATTTTCAATTTTGACTCGGTCTACGCTGATGTGGCACCTTAAGTGAGGTGCCACAAGTTATTTTTTTTATTTTTTTTGTCTTGGGGGCCAAAACTGCTACAGTTTCAAAACTTAGAGGGCGGTTTTGTAGTTTTTTTTTTTAGGGACCAAAATCGCAACTTTAGGAAAGTTAGGGGGCTAAAACTGCTATTAAGCCAATAAGAAAAACATATAACAAATTCACTTGATCGGTGCTGGAGCTTGACTTCAACTATACATACAATTGTTAGTTAGTTACCAAAACAAGGAGAAGGGTGAATAAATCAAGTATCACAGAGGCAACACAAAACTATATACTTAGGTTTGACGGTCAATTTGGGTAAAACTTAATGGGTAAGCTGCAACAACCCATATTGGAAGAAAGTGAACTCTTATCTAGCAGTCGTGTCAACAACTACTAAAATATATCTGGCATACAAGGTAAAGTCATATGAAATAAAGTAATAAACAACAGACACAGTGAAATCAAGATAAAAACTACCTCTTTCTTCCCTATTTGTGCGTAGAAATGGTTAAGCAAAGACTGTTTTGCTTGTCTGACTTGACAATAAACAACAGCCTTTGGAATTGTGTTCCTGTGTGTGTCTGCCACCAGTCCTATGTAAGACGACACATTTGATGCAATTCTCCTGAAATGGCCTTCTGCATATCGATCTACATTTGAGGGAGCAGGGCTTCCAGCTTGCTCCGCTTCTTGAGGTAGTCTCCGGAAGAAATCCACAGTGAGATATGAAGATTCCATATCTACAAGCCGGAGAGTTGTCTTCTTACTTTCTTTACAAAACCTTTCTAAAGCCTCATTTGCCGCTGCAGCTAGTGCAGCTTGAAAAGTTGGGAATCGCTTCAGTTCCTACTCAGGCACATGTCAGTATCTCCATAAACTAACACTTCAAGAACAAGGTAAGTACAAAATATACTCTTGAAAGTTACCTGAGTTTCAGCTATTGATTTCCTAACGAGTTCTTTTAAGACAAAATTAACCTACAGAAAAATCAAGAACAGCCTGCCCAATTCTTTAACTGTTGCATGAAAATAAAAAATCAGAGAAGACAATAAGATTGCTTACAGCATCTACTGAAGCTTCAGCTGGACCTTTAAAGTAACCAAGAGACCCCTCAATGAGGCGCCTGTAACCTTGCTCTGGGGCAATCAAGTGAGGCTGATAACCATCCGCCTCTGACACCACTTTCCTTACATTCTGGAGAGAAAGATGACGATCAAATGGAAGCTTTCGTAAGGCAGAGGGAAGCTGATTGTCAAAGACATTATATATCCTGTCACCTCCTGGCCGCCTAAAGATTTAAAAGAAATTTGCGTGTAAACATAAAGTCCTACCGACCAGTTCACAAGTGATAACAAGCTTACATAAAAAAACAGGCATTTCAATTTGCCTTGGCTAAGCTTGTTTTACATTATGCAGTAAGCAAACTGCATCAAATTCAAAAGTTTCCTTTTAGTTAAAATAGTTTTTCTTCAGCATAAGTGTAGAACAGACCATTCAACATTTCAGGTAGTACACAATATTTCATCATCGCTTTATACAACAATTTACAAACAAAGGAATTAGGTAGTTTAATGAGAGGAATAAGCACTATTGCAAGATTGTGAAATCCCAATCATGGCATGCATAAAAAGTAAATAACAACAGCAACAACCACCACCCAAGATGATTGTATACGACAAGTCAGCAAATGGGGTGAGGGAAGAAAGATTGTATTCCAATTACAGCCACAACAGCTGAAAGAGAATCACTGTGATGTCAAGCCAATAGATGGGATGCAAATACACTCCATGACTAAGTTTCTATCTATCGTAAGTGCTGGCCAGTGGCCACAAAGCAACACTGCATTACCAGCATTATTGTGCGCTATCGAAAATCGGCTGCAATTCCAGGTTTTTGGGTATGGAAGTGTGAGGATTACTGAGGACAAAAAAACTGTTAAGCAGGTATGAAACAGAGCAGCGTTTAAGGGATTGATATATAATGTAAAATCATTCCCCATACAGCTTAAGCGTTTGCGTTTGTGGTCCAAGAAATTGTATCAGAGTCTTTATGACCAACTAGTGAGTCAATGTCCTACTCGTCTACCATAGACACACTATTATTTGACATGAATCATGATTTACTACTGTGATACGTCATACGTATGAAATTTTATTTTTGACGAATGGTCTTATATTCCATGTTACAGTTTCACTGTTTTTGTTTACATCCCCTATTTGACCTTGATAGGACATGGCATCTTCCAGTTGAGAAAATGGCATAAAAGAAGAAAACAATAAAAGATATTTACCCTCCATCTAAGTGTTCCTTGAATATCCTTTCAAATGCACGGCAAAGTTCTAGGATAGTGTATAGTTGAGCCTGAAACAGAAGGTAACATTCAGCAAATATTCAAGAGGACATCAGAATAAGAACCTTACACTTAAAAAGAAATCGTGAAAAGTACAAGCCACCCACCCCAGCATCAAGAGAAATAGGTCTCCCAAGATGATCCATCTCTGCTTCAAGTTCCTCAATGCTTTTGTTTATTAAAGATGTTATACTAGGTATCCTTGCCCTAATTACCGACTCCAAGTGCTACAGAAATAAGCTCACGTGATTAAGATGATAATCCATCTCATAAAAGATTAGCAAAGAACATTCTTAAGAAGGAAACCTTTGAGAGAAGCTTTGCAAGGTACTCAGAACCCATTTTATTGGCCAAGTGCCCATAATCAGGACTGGTTGCAAAATATTCACGCTCCTTGTGTCTAGCAACAACCATATCAACATTTTTATTGATCTCCGCCTGAGACCGATTTACTATGCCAACCCAGGGATGTTGCAGACGGTAAGACCTTCCCTCCAGGACCTTGAGGGAATAAAAGTGGATAACAGGAACAAATAAGTGACATGATTTTACAGGCGCATTTCAAATATGAACATTAAAGGAATCGGCATCAACCCAAACAAGAGGGGAAGAGAAAAATTACATCTAAAGCATTAGTTCCTTTGTCCATCAAATCTAGCTTTGTCAACACTCCAAATGTCCTTTCACCTAGAGTGATCATTAGACCAAAACTTTAGTCCAAAACTATGAACAAGCAAGAAAAAAATTGACCATTAAGAAAAGCATTTAAAAAGCACCTGTGGGATCAACTTCCCTGGCAAGTTTAATAGCATCAGAAGTTGCTATGTCTTGATTGGCTGGAGATATTGCTAGAATGATGGAATTGGGCTGTTGAGAATAAAGCAATCCAAAAAAGAAAATATGAACCTTTGGGATAAACCACATATAGTCATTATGGAATTAGGCTATTGAGAATAAATCAAATATGAACCTTTAGGGTATACTCATGTAGTAATTTTTTTAAAAATCAACATGGAAATCAAAAAGTCCACTTATTTATCATCAATAGAAATATTGCAGAAGGAATGTTATTTAAAAATAGATATTTCAAACTGTTGGTCTACAAACTAAATGAAAAAGAAAATGAAGTAATATATAAGTACGAAAGAAATGTGCTCTTGTTTTAAATTAAAAAGAAAAAAAAAATCTAATATTTCATATTTTAGTACAAAGTAAGGTAAATGAACAAAAGCCGCGAAGTTATGATAGGACTGAAGCAGTACACTTGAAGAGCATCAAAATATCACAAACAACCTGCTGACTCTAAAGGTCTAAAAGAAATGAGAAAGTTAACATACATATTATTGTTACCCATTCATACATGTCATAGAAAATAGGTTTATCATGCTTTCACAACTTCAGGTGCATAATAGGTCTTCTTTACATCATCACTACACACAAAAAATTGTTCACATCCGTTAGTATATCTAGATGTAGATCATCTGGATGTACATAACATGGTGCCAAGCCTAGACAAAGGTTCATGATGTGTCATAGCAGTTGACCTAAAAAATGATATAATGGATTGTGGAGTGGCAACTATACTCAATATGAAGGACACTGCAAAAATTATAAGTCACACAAATGCACATTCATAATTATATTCAGAAGTCCTAGTTTAATCTAAAGGAATTGCTAAAAACAAGTCAATACCACAATCTCTTATTTTTCGTAAGACCTGATATTTTGCTTTGGCTTAGAAGTTGGAACAGGGGCTGGAAACGAGTCATGAGGATCAAACAGGACTTATCTGAAAAACCACCAGGCTGCTGGAATTCAGCCAGAAAATGCATAGAGGTGTTAGAGAAGTGCAGACAAAGGGAGGAACAAAGTAAGATAAAGCGTCTGTGTAGTTGGAAAGGGCACTGCAAAACAGATGTGAGTCTGTCCAAAACTACGGAAAACGTCCATAAAATATGTGATTTACAGGCAGTTCGAACCAAGGAAATGGTGACTTTTTGAATTGAGAAAGGATAGCTCTAACCCTAACAATCTTTTTGGGCAGAGTCTCAGCCACACTGTAATGCTCACGTTTGAGTATCGTGCACTTTTGACAGCCCGTGGTAAACCTTCTTCCTTAATTTCTCGTTATCAGAAATCTGCATCCTAAATTTCAAAAGTTTATGTTGACTTTATCATGAAACGCAGATATGTTATTCAAAATTTAATTGTTACTTTATCTGAGGAATTTCGATCAGACACATTTAATGCACAATATGTGCAAGGCACAACAGTGAATCACATTATGATGTAAAAATCATAGTGGCTGATAGCGGCACCATTACACAGCATAACAAATTCAATGCGGCGCTATTCACTGCTGTGGCTTATGCTGGTATGTGAAATTTAGGGCCAGGGGTGGTTATCCTAGGTCAGGCCAAGCATCTAAGTTCAATGAGTACTTAAGAGAACTCATTAGCATACCATATCCAGCAACAGAAAATGCTTAAATCCAAAGTCTGTAGTCCAATTAGGATAAAAGAGACAAGCAACAGATTGCAATCAAACGAATATACGTACAATTTACATTGAAGAAGTTATTCTACCTTCTCAACATAAGATCGGACCATAGCTTCAATGTCTTGAACAATACTCTCGGGCTGTCCCTCTGAAAAAGTGGTGAATATTTAGCAACTAAAAATCATCATTTCATCCAAATAATTGATTTCTTATTAGCAATTAAATACAAATCATACCTACAGCCACTTTAGTCAGACCGGGTAAGTCAATCAAGGTTAGGTTGACAACTGTTCAAAAGACAAAAAGAATAAGCTTTAAGTCAGCTGTTTTAGTCTCATTATGTGCCATATAATAATACTGCAAAGGAATGCACATTTGAATACAATTGGTAATAAAAATTTATTTCAACCACACAATTATGAATGATTTCGTTCCGCAACCTCCAAAATAGATAAACAGCTGCAATGTAACTGACTTAGAAAAATCTTACAGGTTTCTAGCTATTTGAAATTTAGAAAACTAGCAGCTCTCATTTCATTAGTTTTTAAGTCAAAGAAGTTGAAAATAAATATACTGCGAATATGGTCTAAAACTAACCACGTTTTTCTCTCAAATGTCGATATTTGAGTATAAGTCAAAAAGGAGTAAAAGAGAGAAAGACCCTTGACAAGAAAATATATGACTGATTAGTTGATGTGATACACTAACTAAATTCTACCATTTTCATCCTATTTCTATCAATAATTAGGCTAAGTCGTCTAGTACTAAATACAAATACTACAGACAATATTAGATCATAAAATTATTCGAAAACAAGACTTAGACAAGCTAAATATATGTAAAACTAGTTCAAATCTATATTATGTAATCAATTTTAATTTACACAAAAAACCCTCTAGGTTTAAAAGCTCTCACAAAAAAAGGAGACTGTAACAGATGAAACGCACCATTCGAAGAATAGATGCTGAGATGAATAGGAATAGGAGATATCTGTTTTGTCTTCCCTGTTACTTGATCAGTTTCATCCTGAATTTCCTGGTGGACCAAGGCTGCAATAGGAAAACCAGAATGTAGTGAACATCATCTATATATTATGATACAGAAACATAAAAAAGATCAACTGAATACAAAATCCTAAAAATATTAACTAATAGGTAGTGTAACGGTTATCTCATGATAAATTTCTAGCCAAGGATGAGGTGTTGCCGGAAAAAAAAAATAATAATCTGTTGGATCTTGAAATTGATTTTTCATCATTATGAATATTAGGAAAAGAAACAGGAAATTGAATTCATTGTAGGACTTGTTTTTTTAGAATATATTATATGATGCCATGCGCCAGTCATATTCAAACCGAGATGCTCTAGCAGTAGCTGTAGCACTGCTTCCGAAGAGCAGCATTGAGAGAAAGAAAGCCATAACGGAAACATATAATACAAAACCGAAGAAAAGAGTTCAGGTGGCAGGAAACAACTTAATCATCTTCAACTGAGACATTAAAAAAATAGCATTAAGGTCATAATGTCAAATAGAAAATGCCCAGTAAAGTTGACACAAGAAAAACACAACATTAACGGTAGTTAAAAAGTTTGGTTTAACGAGAGAACCAGCTACACCCAAATTTAGACACTACTCAGAATACTCTTGTGTAACACACATCAATAATTCTTTTACAGCCAACCAGAAAACAGAAGATATCCTATCATTACGGTATATCTATGGAGGGTTACTTTCATACCAAAGTCAGTGAACTCTCTCCTTGGCAGGTGAAGAAACTCAGCATACTCTTGTGTCCCACTTTCCATCTTATGCAACTGCAACACCAATGGACGCCTCGTCACAATCCCTACAATTCATTCACACCAAAAAGCAAACATGAGCCAAACCATAATTAATAATCTAAGGAAAAAAATAAAAGAAAAAAGTCAAAAAGAAAAGGTAAAATTAAAAATAAAAAGTCAAACCTGATCCTCTAGGCAGAAAGTCACGGCCAACAATACTTTCCAAAACTGAAGACTTCCCTGAACTCTGCACAAATTTCAAATGAATTTAAGACGGACATAAATTCAGACAACCCAATACACAATGATGAAAGAAAAAAATCCCCAAAAATTGGATCTTTTTTTTCTACAACCCCCCTCCCAACCCAACAAACAAATTTCAAAAGCATTAAAGTTGAAAAAAATTCAAATTCTGATCCACACCGAAGAAACAAAAACCGAAAATACCATTGTAAAATCATGCAGTGATAAACTGAAAGTTTACTCAATCTACAAAATTTGAAAGAAAAAGGTTCAAAGTTCATACCATGCCGGATTAAAAAAAATCTTGAGTTCAGTCAGAAATATTTTCTTGAGTTCATTACTGGACCAATATTCACTTTAGATAAAACCTATAAAGTCCTTGCAGAAAAGAAAATGAGATAATCTTACATTATTCACGAGTACTCTAACAATTGGCTACTCTCACTATTTATCCTCCTAACTTGAAATCAACTTCTACAGCTCAATTTTCAAAAAGATATACCCTTTATTTTCTACAAACTTATAATAAGAAAGTTCAGAAACAAAATTTCATATTTCAGGTGAAAACCAATGTTGAGCTAGAAGCTAATCCTGAACAAGCACAAAAAACAAAAACAAAAACGAAAAGTAACTAATTTCAACCATCCAATTTAGTTCCCCCCCCCCATCCAGAAAGTGAAAAATCACTAATTACCAAACAACACACTTCCTGAATTCAGCTCAAATTGCACACACACACAAATGGTTAAATATTCATTTAGTCCTATAAAGTTCACAATTTTTCACATTTAGTCCCTACATAAATTTAGTTCAATAGACTAAAAACATATGAAGCACTCACATAGACACGAACACCAGACACTAAACACTTCTAGAGGGGCCAAAACTGATTTTGGAGGTATCGAATTCATTCTGACATATTTGATTGCGTTCGAGTAGAATTGATTCTACTTGAAGCTATGATATGTAGTTTTTGATTCTAGAATTGATTGTTACACACAAATTTATAATTCAACTCACTTTTACGTAAATGCATCCAAACACAAATCACTATACCTACAACTCATTTTTAGTCAGAATCAATTCACTCAAAATCAATTTTTGCCAAAGCAAAACGAAACATACACTTAATTGAATATAATTACATGTGCCATTATCAGACATTGACACATGTCGGACATCATGGCCTATCACCTGGTTTTATAAGAACCAACAACATATTTAACCAAAAAAACAAACAAATTACAAAAAATATCCATTAACAAAAAAAAATGAAATTCCCATTCGGCACTGCAAAACTTGAAAGAACAAGAAATTGAAGAACCGAACCTGACCACCAACAACAGCAACAGAAGGAAGAGCTTCCCAAAGAGAAGAGAAAGTGTTACCATCATCACCACCATAGTCACCAAGTACAGTACAAGCTCTCTGAATTCTATTCACCAATCCAATCAAACTCTCCATTGTAGTCATCTTCTACAAAACCCTAGATTTTCTAAATTGACTTAGTTGAAAACGACGACGTTTAAGGTGAATGATGTTGCAGAACTGGTTTTGGTGTTTATCTCTTCTGTTTAACGAGAGGTGGTGGAGTTGGAATAATTTGAAATTTTGAAATTCGAGGTGGGCTCCACTGACGTTGTTGGCGGGGACCACATCGCTTTATTTGTTCTTTTCGCGGTTTCATTATGAACGTTGGATTTGGATTTTGGATTGTATGAATGAACACCAAAAATCATACTAAAAACTAATTGTCATACGATGAGTTTTATTATATATATATAAAAATTTACAAATATATGTACCAAAAAAAAATTACAAATACATATTACACTAATGTTTTACATGAATTTTTTTTTTTTGAGTAAAATATAAATAGAATTTTGTTGAAAGTTAGCCTGACAACAGTTGAAAAGAAAAGAAAAATAAAAAAGAAAGTAAAAGAAAAGAGAAAATGTTGTCGAGTATAACGCAATGAGAAAATAATGAAGACTGGATGATTACTGGTGAGAAAAGGAGAGTGAGTGATGTAAATAATATACAATTGTACATAGTTAATAAATACTTTTTTAACTTTAGGCTTTGTTTGCGAGTTTTGAAGGGAAGGAAAGGAAAGGCTAAGGAGGGGAAGGGAAGGAAAGGGAGAGAATGGAGAAAGGAGGGAAAACCTTCCCCTTATTTGGGAGTAAAAGAAGGTGGCATTTATCATGGGAAGGGCTAATCCCTTTCCACCATGGGAAAGGTGAATTTTAACCTCCAATTGTCGGTCAACAAGTTGCCAAAGGCTTTTTTTGGTTTGATGGTTTTGACAAAAAAAATTTAAAAGGAATATTAAATTAAACTTTGAATAAGAAAAGAAAACAAGAAAGACGATACAATGGCAGAGAAAATAAAACCCAGCTTCCCCTTCACCCTTCTTCTCCCTTTGAAAACAAAAACCTACCACCATCGTAGCCTTTCCATCCGCCGCCACCGTTTGTGTGTTTTCATTTCATTTTGTTAGTTTTATGGTTGTGTTCAAGAGAGCAGGAATTTAGAAGGGAAATAGTTATATATTCTGATAATTCATGATGTTCAACATGATAACACAACCATAATAAAAAGATAATTGCATCTCAATTTATTATGTGCAAAAAAAGTTACAGAATTGTGATAGAACAATGAACTAGAACAATGAACTATAATGGAGTAATTTACGAAGTCATATATACTACTTAAATCTAATTACAGTTCTAAAATTACATCTTCCACAAATGATTATGCAGTAGAACACCAAAATATTTATGAGTTTCTTCTTCTTCCTTCCAGGGTCTCCATTTATATTCTTTCCCTCCCACTACAAACATTAAGAGTACTTTTAATATCCAAGCTCAATATCTAATCCAAGCTCCATCTGCCTTAAAGTACAATAATAGCAACCAAAGATAAGAACTCAAAAACTGGAAAACCCAATTTGCTTCTTCCATATTTGCTTCTCTAAACAAATTTGTGAAAAAATCCAACGAATTCTCAATCTAATTTGCAGAAAATAAAAATCATATCTTTTTCTGTCTCCTCCTCTAAAAAATCCAATACAGTTTTTGTACAAATCCAAACGATAACAAAGGGAGGGGGCGACGCTCTAAAGGGATGGTTGACGGCGACAGGGATGGTGGTGGTTGTAGGAAGGCAGCGATATGGGCCAAAGGGAGATGGGTTGTGATATGGGTTGAGAAAACGGGTATGAGATGCTCTGAACAGAGTCAACAGCGAGAAGGGTGGTGGTGTTTAGATGACGACGGTGAGATACTTTCGTCGTTTTGATGATGGTGGTGGATTGAAGGCGGCAGGTAGTTCTGATGAAAGGAGAGAAGGGTTGTGAATAAAATAATATTTAATCTTACAATGTAGGGTCACAATTTTTGTATAATTTTTAAAACCAAAAAGTTAACAATGGGTTGTAGGTAGGGGTGTGCATAACAGCCATCTTGAGGCCCAAACCCATAATCATATCCAGACCCAGTTTAAAATATCTAGTTTTTTTAAAATGGTTACCAACCAACCCGTTTTAAACGGGTTGGATATCCGAACCGGTTTTAATTTGGATCCGGTTTAAACCATTTTCAGATTTCTCTTTCTTTTCCAATCGCAACTCCATCTCTCTCTCATCTCTGCAATCCCAATTCCAAAATGGCAAGATTCGTAACCCTAATTCTCAAATTCGGATTTCAACCCAAATTGCAAGATTCGCAACCCTAATTCTCAAATTCGCAACTCCAGTTCCCAAATTCGCAACTTCAGATTTGAATTTCTGATCGAAGGTATCATTGCTTTTGCTTTTGCTTCGTTATTGCTATTGTTATTCTTCGTTATTGCTTTTGTTCTTCTTTGTTATTGCTTTTGCTTCCATGAGAGTGTGTTTTGTTCCATGAGAGTGTGTTAAAGCCTTCAAAAAAATGTTTAATTAAGCACTTTTCATATAAGTGCTTATGTATAAACTCTAAGTTGTTTTCATAAGTACTTATTTCATGTTTATGTCATGTTTATTTCATGTTTTTGTGTTGCAAATCCACCAGTACTTATTTCTAGTTTATGTCATGTGGATTTTACTTTAGGAAATAAAATGGTACAAGCATGTGGGCTACCCTAAAGTTTTCATAAGTTGTTTTCATATAAGAGCTATTAGAAATAAGCTGAAAATAGCTTCTAGACATGTCATAATGTTTTTTTATATAGCTAAGCAACCTGCAGTACTAGGCCAAATTGGGCTAGTAAAATTGACTGAATACAATGTTGTAGAGACACAATTACAGCAGCTCCAGCCATAAATCCAATTAAGGTTGCCTTAGATAGAAAATCAATGATAAATCCTAGCCTGTATAATTCAATCATTTTCATATCACACTTTATTTAAATTTTTATCTTATCAAATTAAATTTAAAAGTAAAACAAAATGCTATGAGAATAAATGAGTGATATAAGGTCAACTAGCAATGGTGAGGCCAGAGATAAGGTCAGCTTTAAGGAGTTTGAAATTGTAAGTAGGTAACCATTGAAGAATAGGAAAAAAAATATTGAGCTCCAAGGATTAACTTTCTGTTACATGGTTGTCCCTTAAATTGGCACATAGGATCATCAGGGAAAAATGTTTCCTTGAATTTGGTCTTGAGTCTTTGTACAGTGCTCATGTAGGGTGGTGGAACAACTTCATGTACATCCAGTTGTATTTCCACAAAATCTGAATCATTAACACTGCTACTAGTACTAGGTTCCATATTGAAATAATATTTATATATCTTTTACTCTATACAGGTTCTTTTGGTTTTAGCAATCGTTAAAACCCCTTATGGTTACTAATTGGTGTGATACATTCTGCTATCTGTGTTTATTTTCTTCCAATATTTTTTTTATTAGTATATAATATATATCTAAAGTATTGTCACATGCCTGCTATAATTATTGTGTCTCAGAATCTCATGAATAATTTTGTTAAATGTTGCAGAAATGGATATTCCTGACTTTCCAACCTCTGAAACATCAGAGCATGAGGTTTCTACTCCTATTCCTGGTGCCAATCCATTACCTCCTCCCTCTCAGGTACGCAAGAATCGCTCAGAAGCATGG